>JAHFWI010000007.1:3943324-5257766 GCA_028554975.1 Himalopsyche kuldschensis
TATTGGATATCCTTCACAGTTTAAGTGTCCAAATACTGCAGTGTCCTTTTTTCACACGCACAATAGAATAACACTCTCAACTTAAAACCAAATAATACGGTAGGAAAATAACGATGTATTTTTTTTTTTTTTTAACCCATATCCGCTCCCCTATTCGGAGCATATGGCCGCCACACGGTGCCTCCAAGATTCTCTGTCTCCCGCCAACCTCCTTGCATCTTCCCAGGTCATCCCGGCGTCCCTCAGCTCCCCTGAGTACATCCTATGGATGGTCATCAGAGGCCTTCCGCGGCGTCGGGATCCATCAGGTTGATAGAAGAGGCAGGCAGGATTCAGGCTCCCCTGGGGCATCCGCAGCACATGTCCAAGCCAGGTCCATCGTCGCCTTTTAATTTTGGACGTAATAAGGGGCTGGTTTGTCCGCTCTCTTACCTCCGTATTCCTGACAAAGTCAAACCACTGTACTCCTAGTATTCGCCGCAGGCATCTGTTTTCAAAGCACAGTATACGGTTACCCTGTGCTTTTGTGATGTGCCATGACTCGCAACCGTAAAGCAGCACAGTCAGTATGCATGCGTTGAACAAGTGGCACTTGGTTCTGACCGAGTACAGCCGTGAGTCCCAGACTTTCCGCATTGAATTAAATGTTGCTCCAGCTATCCCTAATCGGATCGCGAGCTCATTACGCGGGTTGCCATCTCCCGTGATGTGTACTCCCAAGTACCTAAAACCATCGACTCTCTCGATTTCTTGCCCCGCACTCAACAGAGAGTAGTCTGGATCTGGACAGGCGCTGTTGCAGAGCACATTGGTTTTACTCGCGTTGATTTTGAGGCCAACGCGATACGAGTTGCTCTGCAGTCTATCCATTGTTTCCTGGATACCCGCAACTGATTTGTCAAAGATGACAGCGTCGTCGGCATACTCGAGGTCACATAGTTTCAGGTTATGGAATTGACTTCCTCAGGATGAAGTCGAAGATTATTATAAAGAGGAACGGAGCTAGAACACAGCCCTGTCTGACGCCGGTAGTGATGCCAAACCATTCCGTAGTTACGTCACCGATTCTTATGCAGCATTCACTGCCCTCGTGCAAGCATTTGATGATGGCGATTATCTTGGGTGGGATCCCATAAAGCTTTAAAATGGCCCATAGGGAAGGCCTATGCGGACTATCAAAGGCTTTCTCGTAGTCGACAAAGCAACACGCAAGCGAGCTATTGAATTCATTGCTTTGCTGGAGAAGGCATCTAAGGTTGTGGATTTGGTCCGCACAGGATCGGCCAGGTAGGAACCCGGCCTGATTTTCCCTGAGGATACGCATTATTGGGATCCTTATTCTCGCCAAGACTGTATTTTAATGATGTATTTTAGAGATGTATTTTAGTTCTACATAAATTATTTTATTTATTTGTTTATAGCTATTTCGGCTTACGCTTTCGTCAGAACTGTGAAGAAGGCGTAAGCCGAAATAGCTATCAACAAATATATAAAATAATTTATGTAGAACTTAAATACATTGTTATTTTCTTACCGTATTATAATGGAGTTCTACCAAGTAAATGTCTACTCAATCAATAAAACCAAATATATTCCGTCAAATTAAATAAAGCTAAACAAATACCATCACAAAAATTGGAGAGCAATTTTTACAATTAATGAATCTAGTAATAGAATAATACGGATTATGTAACACCACAAAAGATCACCGAGCTGCATAAAAAGGCAACATCATTTAGCATTTGAGGTGTGGAAATCCACGTATCGAACATTCGACATTACCATTATGAGGCGGAGAACATCATTAGTGCGCCCATATATGCAGCATATTCTTTTGCCATTTATTATTTGGGTCAATCTGTCTGTTTGATCGAAATTGATTTTAAAGGTGGGTTTTCTATTGTACCTCTCTTGTTTGTTGATGTTTTTACTCACAGTTCGCAAGTGGTTACACAATATCTATTCAGCAATTGCATGCGGGATTTGGTTGATTCACGTCTAAGTATAAGTTTTACTATTCGGCCACTAAGAGACAGACAAACCTTAGGTTATGGCCACAGCGATGAGCGTAAATTTTGGCGTAGCCGGGCGAGACTTGCTTCATAATCAAAGGTTGCCGCAATGGCTTTTACGATGGCGACGTCTGAGAAGTCGAAACTCATGCGATACGCTTGTCACTGTGGCCATACCCTAAGTCATTTTTCTCTACTTTGCAGGAGAACCAAGAAACAAGGTTTTACCAGAAATTTGTGACTGAGAAAGTCGCAATTTCTTATTTTACTTTTATTTGAGCACTTTATAGTGCACGGTTAAAACAACAATCCCGCGCAGCTCTGTCTCGGGTAAGTGAGGAGTAAATCCGTTAAGTCACACAAACTGATTACTACGCGTCAGTTCAATTACATCCGTGCACTTGAAGTGCCTGAAGATTTCGAAAGGCAAATCCCGGGTCGTTATCGACAAAACGCATGGAAAAGTCACAATTCAAACGATTCAAATTTGACATTGATTTCATATTCAATTTTAAAGATTCCTATCGTATTCGTACTTTCAATTTTAGCTGCTTTCTTCGTCATTAAAAAAATGTCAGTTCAATTTAACAATTAATTTTGTGGTTTTGTCGAGTTGGCAGCAATGGTAACGTAACTCTCAACCCTCTGTTTACCCAATTCTCGAGAATTTATGAACAGCGGGCTAAGCAGAGCGTAACTTGATAATTTAAAAAAATATATACTTATGTATGTACAAAATACATAATTATTATGATGTGTGAAATAACAATCGACGTGACGACCGCCTGCGAAGTAAACAATGCTAATTCAGACGTTGTTATTCCTTATCCGGTGTTGGCTGCTTTAATGTTTTAAAATAGTTATCTAGGTATTCCATTAGCACTAAAAAATGAAAGTGGTCGATAATAGTGTGTCGATGGAAGAAACATAAAAAACGAAAAATATTTGTAGACAGACGATAAGAACTAATTCTTTAAGGATGAGCTGTGCACTTGTTTCTTTAGTGGGTTACTTTTAATTAGTTACTTATAATATATACATATATAAATATTATAATTAGCATAATGTACATCCAATTTATACAAAAGTAACAGGATTTTCATGTGTTCGAAACAATACAGCTTTTGACTAAATCATTATCGAGGATTTCGAATTAAAAGTGCCAAAGTGGAATTTCAATATCAAATTTGGATTTTGTATCTTTCCATGAGTTTTGTCGCTAACGACCCGGGTTCCTCATTTCGGCATCTTCGTTCATATCAAGTGCACTAATGAAATTGAAATTTACAGGTTTACAAGGTCCGTGGTGCAATGTTCAATGACGTTGGCTTCCGTGACGGACTTCACTGGTTCGAGTAGCTTTTTTTCGTGACGTAACAAGAGCGACTAGCTATCCACTAGTCCTGTTCTAGCCTTATCCTTTCAATCTCTTCTCTCATAATAAACTAAGGGGTTTAGGGAGTACCAAGCAGTTCCCGTAGAAAAACGTTAACTATGTTCAGATAACTCACTTTAACATAGAGAGCGGACGTAAATTTTTTAAAAAATATAGAAAAGTAAAATCATAAGAAAGCAATGGTTTTCCAAAACGATTTTAGGAGTGGACAGAGAAGATTTTTTGGAAAATTTTTATTCAAGTTATCTTTGAAATATTTTTTATCAATTGTAAAATGATGGATCGCGGATATTGAAAGCAATCGTTTTTGACATTGGGGGTTTGCACGCCTCTGTCAACCGTAGGGGGGGGGGCTTCATGCCGAAAAAATCGAAAAGTTATATCAGTATGAAGTTGTCGAAATAACAATGAATGCCATGGGCGGGCACCGAGCCGGCACGCTCATTACGCCGCGCAGGAAGCGGCTCGCTCGACCGCGACGGCCTGCGCACTCCCTTCGCGGTTTACTTCCAAATTATTACGCACATTACAACAAATTAGGGAAAGGTACGACGTGAATATTACTACCAGATGGACAGGTAAGCTAAATAATGCATGTTTCATAACGTTATTGGAAATGATTTACAGTCCGGATTCGTAAGGTGTTTTCTTAATTTCATTCATCACACAACACGCATTCAATTGAAAGAATATTTGAGGAGACAATATTTAGTCGGAGTCGTCGCGGCGTTCTGGCCGGAGTCGTACTTGGAGTCCGAAACATTGAAAAGTAGGTATGGAAAATTTTGCAATTGGCCGGATTGGTTGGTTTATATTTAATTGAATACACATAAATAGGAAAGGTAGGAAAAAACACGTGACCAAATTCAACTTTTTTTGCCGGAGTCGTATTTTTGGTCAACGCTGGAGTCGGAGTCGTGTTTTTTTTAACGAATCCACAGCCCTGGTATATACAGACTTTTTTTAGTAAACTGTAATCCCGCCATATTTCATGG
Source organism: Himalopsyche kuldschensis (assembly GCA_028554975.1). Classification (NCBI taxonomy): domain Eukaryota; kingdom Metazoa; phylum Arthropoda; class Insecta; order Trichoptera; family Rhyacophilidae; genus Himalopsyche; species Himalopsyche kuldschensis. Next base: position 3,947,728 of record JAHFWI010000007.1, read on the forward strand.
GTGCAGTATGACAACAAAATATCCAAACTTAGAATTGGTTATTCCAGAAATTTTAGTATTGTAAACGAGTATGGCTGCCTTTCTTTCGATTTTTGTTAATTATTTTCACTATATCCGCCTCCCAACGAAGAGTAAATGAACTAAAGTGTATCTCATCTTAGTAAGTCCGTCCGACCACTTGCTTTGACCTAGTCTACGTATCCTTTCATTCCCTAATCTTTTCGAAAAAGAGAGGTTGCCGAACTGAGTAACAAGCAGTTCTCGCAGAAAAAATATCTCATCAGAAGTTTTCTATCGGTTACGTTACCGCATTCGCTACGTCCCGTTTGAAGGATCGGATAAGTGTGGAAGAGAATGACTTCAAACAAATAGCTATTTGGAAATAAAACTACTACGATTAGCACTCGGTCAAGTCGTAGAATCCAACGACGTTGATACTCGACCCACAATTTTGATACCTTATTTTATGTTTATCGGCACCAAGAATTGACGCGAATTGAAGCTTGATCTCCACTGCTTCATATTATAGAAAAATCATTCGAACAAAGTAACCCCACAATGCCTGCTACATTACGTGCGTTCTGTACAGTTCGTGGGATAATTACGATTCGGCCATCAGAAGCCATGGAGTGAATATATTGTGGGGAGAGTGGAGACCCCACAACAATGGGTTAACAAACAAATTTCTCGTTAATATCATGAACCAGCCAACGCTGTTGAAATCGCAGTCATTTGGAAGTTCTCCTGTTCAATATCAATCAAATCTCTATTCAATTTATGTATCACAAGAATGAAGACAGCTGACAGTATATAAATATGTACAAATAAAGAAAATTATACCATAATATGAATGGTATTTTAGAGTTGTTAAAGCAATTATGAATTGTATACAACTGTCGTATACACATAAATCTTATATATAAAACCAAAATAAATGATGTAACATTAAATAATTATTGGTCGCTTAGTCCGAGGCAAGCCGGGTAGCAATACTAGTAAATATATAAAGAATCAAGAAGAAAACCAAATTGAAAATACTAACGTATTTAAATCATATTATTATTATTGAGTATTGTCGAGTTATTTCGGAATATCGCTTTTGTTAAAATTGAGCTTATTTTTTACTCGATCAATTTCATGAGTTACTCATTGTTTCGAATTTAATCAATACAGAGCTGCTCGGGACTGATCTGTTAACCATGCACTATGTTGCATATAAGAAAGTAAAATAGAAACGAACAGGTCATCAACAATTTAAATTAGTTAATTAGTGACTAATGAAAACGCATCACGGAAACGATATACGAAATTATTTGCAGCGCGGAAGACAGATTTAGCCATATTTATATTATGTACTAATATATGTGCAGTACCGATTTCGACAGAATATGCTCGAGTGGAGTTCTCAGATACAAGCATGATTTGGTACTGTCTCTCCAGCAGTGTTGCGTCCGTTCGTGTGCGAGTTTTATTACTGTTTTACACAAGGAAAGCAATGCATCGCTTCAATGATTCATGAAATGCATGATGTATTTAATTTAAATAATTTTAATACCTCGCCACTGTTTATATACTTTTTTTTATTTTGAATTCTCATACTGCCTTCGAATTTTTTGAACGCGACTGAGCTTATATAATGTAAGTACGTGCAATGCGTGTTTTCGGATAAATGTTGAAAATCATATTAGAGTGCATCACACACAACTTGTGATCGGAAATGAAATTCGTGCCACGGCTGGCAACGCGACAATGTTGGCTGATAATTGTGGCGGCCATGTCTCGGTTCTGATTTCAACGAAAGGCCCTGTGGTTATGAGCTCGCTGAGTTTATGTCGAGTTATGTTAATTTTAAATGAAATAGTAGAGTTGCAATTTACGCAATGTAGAATATATGTCTTTGATAAAAGATATAACGAGACAGATTGAAAAATCCGCGCAGGATTAATGAGCGAAGCATATTTCATAACTGGCAAGTTTGTTTTGTACCGCGACACTGTGTGGTTATTTGAGCGGTATAGGATATTGGTGACATGATTTTTCATAGTACCATTACCCCCGAATAACGCGGGTTATACGGTTTATTATTAACCGCGTAAAAAAACGTAAAGAATTCATACAAAATCAGAAGATAGTTTCCATTTTATATATAGTAGGCATTGTAAATTTGAAGATGCGTTCGAAAAATTCGCGTAAAAAACGCGTAAAATATATGTAATATGAAATTTATTCATTTTCATTTTCACTGCTGTCTTCAAAAAATCGAAACATTTTCTTGATAGCTTTATTTTTTACCAACAAAATCCGTAATATTCGATTGTAGTATTTCGCATGTCTCTTTTAAATTTTATCATTCTTCGACGCAATATTTTCATGCTCACCGTCAGTGACGGCTGGTGACGGGGTGCTGGGGGGTGCAAAAGGAAGATTCAACTATTTTTCCGTACTACGGAAGAGAAACAGTTAGTATTGCGAACATCTGAATTGAAAGTCCATGCTATAGAAGTGTTTTAAAATCCAATGAATAGAAAAGAACTCTTGCAAAAATGGTTGAATCTTCCTTTGCACCCCCCGACACCCCGTCACCAGCCGTCACTGCTCACCGTTAATTCAGATTGAAAAAAAAATCTTAACCACGTAAATCGGGGGATTGAGTATGCTTATTCATTATTTGTTCAACTTTACGAAACTATTGTCACTGCATTCTAGTAACTTATATACTACTGCCAAAAACACTCCAGAATTGGCAAGATCAATTATATGAAATAGTTGATGCACCTAGTATTAAAAACAAAACATTGACTAACATTAGAAGTCGTATAAATAAGATAATACCTAACGTATTTCAAGTAAGTATTCAAAAAGGATTAAAGAGAGTAAAACTTTAATTCTAAGCACATTTTCTCATGGCTGTACTAGGAATTTCGTTTCCAACTCGTCAGCATGTTTATAGTTGACATGTACGTATTTCCAACAGCACTAAGCAAATGGTATAAATAAAGGCAAGCTTGACGTATGCGTCTTGTTCCAGGAAGATTACGCGAACAGGCCACGCATAAAAAAACCGGGAAGCAGGTCCACATTCCGAGATCTTCCCACGGGATTAACGCAAGTCATTCGCTATCTCGCTTTACTTAATAAATCTTCAGCTAATTAAAATTCTTCACATTTTTAACATGTAACGAACAATATTAAGCGAATATTGTCAAACTAAAACACACATTAATTTTTTAATATTTTAGGATTCCCATTCTTTTCTTCGATGGAACACTTTGCTAACCCGGAAATTTTAACAGAACACTTTGCTTATTTTTGAGGTTAGGTAATTTCAATACATTCTGTTCACATTTTCAAGCTGTTTTTTATCAGATTTATGAACAATATAAACGCTGCTAGCCGTTCTGTCAATCTTGTCAACTGACAAGTCTTGCCACAGTTGCTGACAGTTGAATAAAATATAAGATATAATAAAAATAATACCATATTTTTAGTACTTAATCCACATTGAATTCATTTAGATCAGGACCGGTTTCGCTCACCACAAGCATTATCAAAAGATGAGAAATACAAATATACATTGTTATTAATACAAAGGTTGAGCAAGACTTATAAAAGTCTCTTTCAAAAACCTTTTACGCGCACGGTGTGAGAAAATATGGTCCTCCGCCTGTCTCAAGATTCTTGACGTCATGAAAATCAGTGGAGATCACACGTCTTTGAATTGTAATTAGAAGATATTTATAAATGTGTTGCAGTGTATAAAACCTTTCCAAATTATCAGGGAACACGTATTCAGGTTCGCCGAAAAAGCTGTTGTTCTGGAAACCCTGCCATAGCCAAAAGAATGCCGCTTTCTTCTCTAAATGATACAAATGCATACTAAGTATGCAAGGTATAATTAATTAATAAGTTAATTAATTTAGTAGTACGACAATTATCATAAATCTACCATTTCTATCATTTATATATACGACATTATAGGTCTGATGAAGTATCTATACTTTTAATGAACGTTTTATCCAGCTTTCTTTTTAATACAGACTCACAAATCATAAATAGATAGTGTCCATTATTTTGTGATTATACGTCTTAAATAAAATAGGATAAAATAATTAAATAAGTCCGTCATGAAAGCGAAAGTGACCGATATTGTTGATAACACAGGTAATTACTATGCTAAATTTTGATTTATATTTTGGTTAGTAATCATATCATGAATAAATCATTTTTAAACTCGATAAATATTGAAATTTTGCTTCAGAACTATCCTTAAATTACTTCACGAGAAAAAATACTCCAGATATTTCAGAGTGGTCACGATTACAATAATAAATCACCACAAAATTGAACGAAAGTGAAAACTACGTCTGTTCCGAAAACGGATTTCAAATTTCACATTATAAATCAAACAGATTATTAGACTAATAAAAAATGCTCGATTAGACAAGACAAAATTCTATAAATTTATAACAGTAATTGGGCGTCGCTTTTCCCACTACGTCTCGAGTAAAACCTAAGAACACACGAGAGAAACATATTGAAAGATATAATGTTAATATACCAATGTTATAGGGTTGAATGCTAAGCCGAATCCGTGGTCGAGTGTCTACGTCACGTCGTAGATCACGATTTCGAATCCCAGGACGAGCAGTTGCATAATTTGATTTTTAAATCGATTTATTGATTTCTGTTTGAAGACATGGATTATGTGTATAATTCTGCCACATAAATAAGATCCTTAAATTAGGGCGTAGCGCGAACGATTAGCTACACACTCATCTTTCTTTGAAAATGAGAAATAAGGCAACCTAGTAGCAAAGTAGCTATCAAAATAGAATCGTGAGTTTCACCTTTCGGGATCTTCAGGCATTTTAAGCGCACACATCAACTTCAACTACTATACTCATGTGAAAGCTAAAAAATCCAACGATTCAAATTTTATATTGAAATTCCATCAATCACGTTCAGTTTAAATTCTCGATTAACTCAAAAGAAGCTATCGTATACAAACTTCTCCATGAGAAATCTTAACGCTTTACATATATTGGACGCAGAACAGACGTGGTAAAGAAATATAATCAGATTTGTTCAAAATGAAGTAATCCACACGCTATTTTCAAAAACGTTTTACCGAATAATTTGAATGACGTTAAATTGTGTTATAATCTAACCTTGAAAACGTAAAAGTTCGCCAATTGTATTATAATAATTTTAAAATACTTTTTTATTAATTTAATGATCGGATCTCCCTGGAGCCGCTGGTAAAGTAGGTTCAAGCTAAAAAAAAATATCAAACACCCGCGACACAGCAATAATAATTTAATAATACATACGGCAAACAACTTTCTATTCGGACGGCAATACGTATGCCATTACGTATTGTGTAAACGTTTCTAAAAAAAATATACCCTATAAGACATCTTGGGAAAGGTTATGCAAATTAAAGTCAATACCCTACTAGCGAATAGGGCACATTGCAAAGAGCTGACTAAAAAGTTAAGCCCCGATCTAACGTTCTCGCATTATTCATTTTCCTGCGTGGTTCGTTCATGTCCTATAGTCCCGGCGAAACAACCATAAGAACAGTAATTAAACATTTTTAATAAAAGTATTATTTTGTGTGGAAAAAGTTTTCCAACGTATTATTGTCCGCTCAACATTTATTTATTTAAGAAAAAGCAAATCATGGCATTACAGCTGATGCCAATGCGCCATGTATTTGACAAATATAAATACGTGTATTTTTATTATTTACATATATACATACATGTAAATACATAATATTAATCACTAATTAATTAAAAACAAGATGAAAAGATTGTAGTCATAAAAACAGAGAGAAAAAAATTATAAAATCATATTAGAAATTTTCAAAGATGTCACATGAGTGAATGTCATCGACTCCATCAATAATTTCATGATAACATGCAACGGATTTTACGATAAAAAATTAGTATATTTTTTTCGATATCTTTTGAATATACACGGGGGGATCAGTGCACATATGCACCATAAAAAAATCAACGAAACAATGATTTCGCGCATCTATAAATCGGAGCATTTCGAAACAACAATTACTCAAACTTATAATTCCTCTGTTACTCAAACTTATAATTCTGTCCATATTATTTAGAGACGACTTTATTGCACGATGCTAACATCGGTAAGAAACTGAAGTGCCACTGGCATCTTGTTTTTTCACTCTCTTCAACAATAAATATCAGCCTGAAAGAGAAAAGTCATTAAAAACGGACTCCATATTTATCTACTGGATGCGCATGTATATACGGGCGTCAATTAGTTTAAATACTCAAAGATGTATTTAGTGGCTGAATAAACCTAATGAATAATAGTTTTCCTGCGGCCGAGGAGGTTTTTCAAACAGCTGTGTCCGCTGCATGGACGTTATTAATGCGGCAGCGAGAGTCGAACCCGTTCTCCACGGCGTACAAGTATGCTAACTGCGAGTACGCACGACATACACGACACGTGAGAAGCTACCCCCTTGTACGATGCTACGGAGGCGCTGTTAATTATTCAGAAGTGTACCGGTGACAGTTTTCATATATGACAACCTGCGTACAATCATACAACACGGTTTCTAATTAATTATTTACAGATTGTTCATACCGAACAGGAAGAACTTTCGATTATAATCATTATGTGTACAGACTGACCATGCTACGTATGCACTCGAAAGAGTGGCACTGTGATAATGTCCTGAATGACGCCCACAAAGAAAAAGTTTGCCAGAGGTCGGAAATTTTAAATTCCCTAATTTGATATAGACTGAACGCGTGGGCTAAGTGCGGTAGGTGGATTCTTATGTCAGAGGGGAGAACATTTATTTAGTTTCAACGGCTGCCGCACACTCAAGTGACATGTTAAAGAAGTCAGAGTGTAGAGACACGCATTTTGTGCATCTTGCCATAAATGCAAAATATATGCCAAAATTAGGAATATAAAATGTAAATTTAATTATTTGGAAGAATATCAGTAATCAGCAATCTTTGACAATCAATACATAATATTACAAGTGAATCAACGCCGGATATATTGCCAGTATTGATGACATCTAAAATTAAATATTAAGAGTTTGGTTGTGCAGCTCTAAAATCAATTTGGTGTCGCCCGTCAATAGTATGGATGCTGAACGGTATTTTAGGAAATATAATATAATTGTTACTGATCGTCGCACGAATGTCAAAAAAGAATCTGTAGTAACGTCGTTGAATACTGAGCTTAGGGTTCGATTCCCAGTACAAGCAGCTTCATTGATTTCTGGTGATTAATGGTGGCATGGGTGAAATTTTTGTAAAAAGTTCATTCCAACTTAGAATTGATAACTTGTTTACTCGAAAGATTGTGTAATGAACAGTGACAAGTGTTTCGCCTCTTTGATAACCATCTCCAGACTCTCATTGTTTGTAAATTAAAAACCCCAACCTCAATTTTGTAATCTATTACATGAGAATTACAGTCAATCATACACCTTATCACTAAAGTAAACTTTCGATATCGTAGTCTGAAGATGCATATCAAAGAAACTGAACACGTGTCAGTAATAATTACACAATACGTGAAATGAAAAAGAAATCGATTTGATATAATGTATACCTGAGCTAAAAAATCAGTGACGAATCTATTTCAAAACGAAAGAATTGAGTGATTAGGTTTTGACGTACTTTCCCAATAATATTACACAAAACATTTGCAATAAAAAAAGACTTTCAATCACAATAGATATTTTCGGAAAGAGTACTTCTATTTGATTGACGGATAACAGTTAGGCTCGACCGCGCCATAATAACAATTTTTATATAGAGCAGCGCGTTTGATTCGCAGTAAGCACAAATGAGACGAAAAAAAACTGGCCTATCGTCCATCCAGTCAACGGGAAAATATTTCATTCAAGAGACGCACGAGATCGACCGCGGCCACGTGTAACCGAGAATACACAACAAGCTAGTAATAAAACGATGCACATAGTAAGGTGATTGATTATCAAACTCTTCAGGTAATGTCTGATTACATGAATCGATTATTCGTTTTTTCAAAATAGTATAATCGTAACTATTTAAAACAGAATTATAAAATACGGCGGTAACTTTGTGGAAGTTAATGTAAGTAAAAAAAAAACAACGCTGATACCTGGAATAATCTTAGTTATTTTACATTTATATCTGTATTTTAAAATCTTTTTATCGGTTTATTGAGCATAGTTTAAATTTGATACTTTTCCATAAATTTTGTCAATATCCAATGCTTAAAAAAACACGACGTCAGATAAAACCCATCATTTTCAATGAAGGGGAAATCCCATGTTATCAGTTTCATAATCACAGTTAAAAGAACTATTATGCGTTATGCCAGCGTACGAGTCGCGAACTAACTAGCGTGGATGTGAGATATCACACTGAAATGCGGTAAACCTGATTTTGCCTCATGGGAAATCCTTTTATTCCTATGTATTTTATGATTGAAGCTTATACAGAGATGACATTACGACATCAAATATATCGCTCCAAAATAGCAGCGCGTATATCGAACGTCAAGGGATAATTAATCAAGATTGACAACACGAAGTTTCATTTTTGCCTCTACTTTATTCTAAGAAATTTTGATCGATAAAACAAGTAAAACGGTACTATTATGTTTTTTCTTTCGTGACAATCATCCTACCAATCTATCATTTAAGGGTTCACCGCTGAAACAACTGATTAATTTCTAGTAACGATATGACTGCAATAACTTATAATTTAACTAATGTTAGGGATTCAAATATATTTTAGAAGTTTTACCGTAGAAGCTAGAGATTCTCATAACGTACCGATGATAAAGATGAATATACTACTGTCATAAGATTGCAATCGAATGGATATATAAAAACAGATTGATAGCGTCGGAATGCAGTTGCAACCGGAGACACCTGCACGCGGAGAGGAGGCAGGCACGCACCTGGTCAGATTATTTATTTCCGCAGTGATCTTTCGTCTAGTGATAAATGGTTCGACTATACGAGAAACTAGCTTTATATTTATTTGCCGCAAAATAGGTTGCGTGTTTGATCAGTTTTTCAACGAGACCGGGTTAATTAATCAATTGTATAGTAATTCCTACCGGCCATATTACATATTTGGTATCGAGATATATATATGAATGAAGTGAATTTTTCAAACACATACAAACACACAAACAAACAAACAGACACTCGTTTATCAGTACAGAAGAGATTGAGCAGTTAAACTCGGGGGGGGGGTTCACCTAAGACTTTTTAAAATTCTCAAATTCTTACTTTGCTGGAATAGAAAATAAATAGAAAGAATTAAAAATAACAAATATTTTTTGTTTTTTGTTCAAGAAAATACAAATCATGCCATTACAGCTGACGCCAATGCGCTATGCATTTGACAAATTTATATACATTTATTTATGACAAAATTCGCAAATTACTATAGTCTAGAAGAGAGAATAAATAAATAAAAAAACATTGGAATTTTTAAAAAAGTTAAATGAGTGAGTTCAAACAAAAACAACTTTTCATAAAAAATAGTATTCGTCTGAACTCATATATTTAAAAATTCACAAATTACTATAGTTTAGTAGAGAGAATAAATGAAAAATCACATTCGACATCCAATGAAGTTGAAACAATGAGTTCATACAAAATCAACTTTTATTCATGAAAATAGTATTCGTCTGAACTTCCCAACTGCCGTTAAAAATTGCTGAAGCCCTTCCCAGTGGCAACCCAATATTATATCAATTTGCAATGGCTGAGCGAGCATTCATGGTCGAGTCTCCATTTAAGAACACACTAGATATTCCCGTTCCAACATTTTTGAAAATTCTTGGTTCGCATTTATCGGCCCCAAATAATGCCCGTTTGTTTCGCAAGAATTAAAAAAATCTGTCAGTATCCAAAAGGTTAAATAAAAATATATATATTCAATTTGATGTCGACAGTGTTAGAAATGATAAGTGTTGTTTAGTATCGCAAAACGATAAATTTCCGATTACCTTGCCGACAATAAATTAAAGTATCACAGTCGCCCGCCGCAAAGCCGACTGGCCGACAAATCAGGCTGACAATCATTTTTTTTGCACGACCCATTATCTTATAGCGAACCATATTACGCCCGGCTCTGACACAATAGTACTCGTAATTCGAATCCGGTTTTCATAATCGCGGTAATAATGATTCTTGTTGCCGGCCAATATATTTTTCTCGTTCGCATTGTGTCAATGGATGGAACATATGAATGAAAAGAATACAATATGAAACAAATGAATAATTTACGTGAAATCTTAATTGCATTGTTTTTATTTCGATCAAATATATTTGATATTCGTCTACATTTTGTCTAATCAACCAATTCAGTGTCTTGCGGTAATAACTACATCCTAGCGATCAGTGGGTCTGAGTTTCCGGAAAGGAGAACGTAGATTCGTTTCCTCAAGTTGATCTCGAAGTCATTTATTTATATATGTTACAGTGAAACTGTATTCTCAGTGAAAATGTATCAAGCAATAGATTTGTATGACAACATGATTCACTGGTCACGATCATTGAAATTATTGGCCCAAGTCGCTGATTTGCCGGCTCTAAAATTTTGGTTTGACAATGAAACAAAATCAGCAAGTAGTCCCTTTATACGATCTTAAAGGGTTGAAGATAGGGCGGTCAAATTTAATTTCAATGAATTGTTAAGAATTTTCACTGAGAATACAGTTTCACTGTAACATTTAACAAAAACCGAATACATTGAAATTGGCAATACACGTTAACGTTAGGTTCCGATACATCAACATATATGATACATAAAAATATAGAAAGTCTGAAGATATCAGGAATTTACTAGACTTTATCAAATACGTAAAATAAATTATTTTTAATATCTTTTTTAAATGAACTTCCAAAGCAAAAAAAAAAAACAGATCGAAAATTATACTGAAAAAACATTTAAAAAGTTTAAAAACAAAATGTAAGCTTTTGATTTTTTCAAATAGTATACTCTGCTTTCAAATGCCTCAACTTCTAAACATAGAAAAATCATTTCATTTCATGTGTTTATTTTTCATAGAACTAGTCATAAATTAGCCTCTTACCGCACTCCAGATGTTATTAATATGAAATATTTAAAACATTCTATGTATGTCAAAGGTTACATATTTATCCAAGTATTTAAGGTATCAATTAATTTGAACTAAGATGCGGTTTTAGTAGAAAAGTAATGTTAGGAAAGTAAATTTCTTTAAATGACCAGTCAACAATACAGAGTAATCTTGTATTGCGCGCAAGTGTCGGAGCGGTAATATCGGGGCGCCGTTCTTTTACTTGCCGGCATACAACGGGTTAAATACAGTCGGGCAATTGCACACACTTCGAGATCCGATTGAGGCAATCGTCAGCGCATTGGCATAAATAAATATGAAAGCCATGCGATAAATCCTTTCGCACGACACTACAGCAAAGCTATCACGACAACGGGACTGTTTGTAAACGGATGGAAATAGTTTTATGCCGACACTGCGAACAATGGCAAGGGAAACGCGTAGGCATCGATTTATTTGCCATGATTCTGCAGGAGTGACGAACGAGTAATGAGAACAACCCACCCTCGTATGGATTAAACGGCAATATATGGGCATGCTTTGTTAGCCTCTATGCATAAAGGCGTGGAAACAATGAAGCGAACGGTAAGATATTTTCAGAATGAAAGCTTTTATCTTCTGGATAAAACGTGACGAACAAAGTGATATCACTAACTGTCTCATTTTGGGATATTACCGGCAAAATTAAAATCTATATATGGTTTATTGGCTCGAATTTATGAATGATATTTTTCTTTACAATGTAATTCATACATCTAGAAACTAGAAGTTGGTTGATGGGTTTTTTTCGCTTCACGTATACACAATTTAAAATGCAGCAATCGCTCAAGAAAGTATTTTATGAACATTTGAAATATTTTTATTTAACCATGTCCGCTCCCAGCTTGGAGCATATGGACTCCTCACGGAGTTCATCTCAACATATGTTTTTTTCTGCAAGAACTGCTCGATACTCAGTTGCTCAACCTCTCTTTTTTTCGAAGAGATTAGGGATGGACAGGATACGAGGGCTAGGACAGGACTAGTGATTAACTAATCGCTGTCAATATGCGTCGCTCTTTGGGATCGGAAAGGTGGGAAAAGTGATTTTCAACAACACAAACACCAATGCCTTTCAACAGATTTATCGACTGAAACTCGTACCGGAATCGAACAGGACAGGACTAGAGACTCCAATTCGAGTATCAAGTACTCGATACTCGAGTATACTCGTCCATTTTTCAACTACTCGTTACTCGAGTAATTTGAAAAATACTCGAGTAATACTCGTAATTTATTAATGAAGGGTTTTTTCTACTGCGGGAATTATAAAAAAAAAACTTTGAATCATTTTAAAATTTGAAAAGCTTAATTCTCTCTTATGTTTGAAACACATGTTTTATAAATTTCCCTAGCGATCAGGTGGGTCAGGTTCATGTCCCTGCAAGGTCAGATTTTTTTCAATTGAAAAAAAAATCATGGTCATTATTTATCATCGATATTATATTGTATGACTTTCACAAATAAAAATATGTAGCGCATTGACATAAGCTGTAATGCCAAATACTTCATTGAAATTTTTAAGCAATGTATTATTCAAATAAAATAAGCTTATTTTTTTTATTTATCATTATACACAAATTTGAATTAATAATATATATTTTGGTACATCTGGAACTACTCGAGTATACTCGAGAACTCGAGTATTTTCAAATTTTACTACTCGGTACTCGAGTAGTTGAGATGTCGAGTAATTGGAGTCTCTAGACAGGACCAATAATATTAAAATTAAATACATACCAACTTTGTATTCGTGTGCTTCGTCGAGTGTGATTATAATAGTTGCAATGTCTTACCTGAAACAAATGGAAGGAATAATTACTAATATGCATTAAAGAATTAAATCATAAATGATAGTGGAATAAAATAATTATGCAACATTGACGATTAACCTTTAAACGCCCGAGTTTTTTTTGCGAAATATCTGCGCGACCCGCAGCTTTTATAAAAATAATTATATCTCTAAAACAAGTCAGCCCATGTGGGTAAAATAAAAAGCATTAGCAAAATAAAAGAGTGATTATAATTTACGAACAAAAACAACCACTGCAACTTGTACGCTTTCTAATGAATGCCGAACGAGCTGAGCTGTTTGCTGCGGTCCGTCCTCATACGGGCCCAATACGCCACGCTGACTTGATCTCAACCAAGGCCAATTTTGAGGCATTCGATAAATTTGCAAGATCAAATGGGGAACGGGATAATCTTGATTCCTCTTCAGATTCAACGCGAAGTAGATTAAACTCCACGGATTCACAGTATACAGATACATAAGATACTTAATATCACTCTAACAAAGTGGCTGAGCAAGTCACAGTTTCTTTTTTATTCTCTTTATATTTTTCTTCTCTTTAAGCACCTTAGTGCATGGTTAAAAGATCAGTCCCGTGCAGCTCTGTCTCGGGCCAAGTAAGTGAGAAGTAAATTCGTTTCTTTTCTTGATCGTATAGCGTTATGGAAGGCGGCTGTGAAAAACGGCTGCACACACATAACGGATGGGTGGTGGGACAACCAACTTGTTCTAATTCTCTAAGTAAACAAATAAACGAATCCATTTTAACTACAGCTATCTTGAAATAAGAATCGATCACCCCAAAGGATAAATTTCTAGGTATGAAAGAAAAACTGTAGCCGCATTGAAATGTATTGTATGGTGTGAATAAATCTGAAAAATTTATTACGGTCCACCGGATAAAGCACAACGCATATCCCAAGAGTCAACATTGCTACGCAGATGTTTATATTCCTCTTTATGACACAAATGTTTAACGAAACCGAAAAAAAAAATATGGATCGGTATCTCAAAGACATTATTTATGAAAGCTAGTATTCATATGATGAAAACTATTATCATAAATCAGTGTAACCCGATAGCGAAGTGCACCATAGTCACTGGACGGTAGGGCTTCAAATGGTTAGTATCGATATGATCATCTCAATATAGTGGCACGCTCCGCGAGTTTTTTTTTCTTCTATAAAATGACTAACATGTATTAAAAGATTACGTGATTAATTTATGGATGAATTAACAAGTGTCTCATAGGCACTCAGAAGATTATTTTCATATAATGCAAACTTGTTTCAAGTTTCCTTGTATCCGATACGTCAATCAATACTCCGTTCGTCGGTTGCGAAATCGTATACATAATTTGCCTGATTGCAACATAACTAAACAAACTGCTAGGAAACATTTCACTCATATATCCTCCGGTAAAGAGCTTTAAATGGTGACTGTCACGATTTTTCATTATTTCAATAAATTCATGTTAAGAACGAGCTGTCTTTGTATAGATTTGCCGAAGGTTAAGATGGCGTATATATTTTGTTGTATTTATTTTATAGTTTCGATAGAGTTACAAAAACGAAGACAAAATAAATAAAACAATCTTATTATAATACTTTCGATGGATTTGGCCGTAACTTTGTGGAAGTACATTATTTCAATATATGTACAAATGAGATGTAAGAATGTATGAGAAGTGTACCTCTTCTAGATTAGTCAATGCATGTTTAATCACAGTTCTGACGACGGCTTAAGATGTATTTATATCGATGGCTTAAAGAGTAATTTTGTTAACTTCACTTTTAATATAAAATTTAAAACAACTGTGATTATTCCACGTATTGTGTTACTAATTGTGACACGTGTTTCGCCTATTTCAGAGGCATCTTCGGACTTACTATCGCATAATTTGCTTAAGTAATGTAGCAAAATTGATTCTAATCTCATTATTTTCACTTTTAATGCTTTAGCCGTGATTTCATGACGGAAAGTCATTATTTGAATAAATAAAACAGTACATTAATCCAGGGCTGTGGAGTCGTTAAAAAAATACGATTCCGACTCCGGCATAGCCCCAAAAAACTCTTGACTCAGCCCTGCATTTATCAGATGGTAATACTTGCAACAAGCCAAATTATTATTTTTTAAAAATATGTGGAAGTATCACTGTATAATTTATTTTATTTATTAAATCCTAGTTTAAATGAAGTCAAATTAAGATCACAAAACTTAGACGTATGTCTTAGTTTTGAAATAATTTTACTTGCGGGGCGGGACATCTAAATATGACTTTGTACTTATTTACTCAGTGTGTTGTAATAATTATTTCCATGAGAGTGAAAAGGGAGTAAATTGATAAAGGTAACAAGAATACAAAGATCTTATCAGGAGAGCATAACGAAGCAAATATTATAAGAATTTTAATTATATATAAAGGGTCTTTTTATAAGGACGCTTAGTTTTGAAATGGAAATAAAACAACTTGTTTGTGAGATTTGGACTAAATTTTAATTTCATTTGTAAGTATATTTTACGGCATTAAATATGGAATATAGCATCAAATGTCTGCCAATATCCATTCATTATAAAATGGGCCATGTCGCTAAAGTTGACTTTTTTGACAAATTTGGGTAAACTTCCAACAGCTCAAGAACCCAATCAGGCGTTGTCTGCGGTCGTTTACCTGAAGTTCCTCGGTTAGTTGTATTTTATACGGGTGCAGACATAAGGCCCGATTCAAAATTCGCCAAGTTGAAGTCGCAGAAAAGCCAAGTTCTTGTGAACAACGAGAAATAAGCTGCCTCGGGTTTTCCTGTACACTTTCACACACAGCAGCAATGTTTTCACCAGATATTGTATTTTGATGACGTACAGGTAGGTGTTGGCCGATTATTTACCAAACTGGTTGACTCAAATTTGGCCACTAAACAATGAATAATCTATTCAGCAGGACAAAGTAACATATTTTGAGCGTCCCTATTGAAATACCCTTTACTTCAATTTAATTTATGTAAGATTATCTGAACATTGTTATCATATTTTTTTCATACATAAATTATCAAATCTGACTTGTGGTAAGTATAACTCAAATTTATGTTAATATTTCATCAGTTGATAATTCTTCAAAATTGTTCTTGGTCTTTGCAATGTATAATGAGGACAAACAAAATGTTTCATTTATTTTAATAAAATACCTTTCGAAAATGAATTGAAAGATAGCAACTTAACAATTGAATAATAATATAATAAAAATAATAAAATCTTGTATTTCTTACTTAAATTTTGTATAAATATCAATTTTTCCTTCTCAGGAAAAGTACGAAATAAATTTTATTATTTTTATTATAATGCCATTCCACCAAGTATTGACAGTGAATACCTTAAAAGTGAATAATCATATATTTAAAACACGCGGTAAAACAAGTCTTATTTATGTTTATTACGTGTGAGAATTTAAAATACATATGTCAATCTTGATGGGATTCAAAACGGCATTTAAATCTCAAAATAGTTTTATTGAATATTACCAGCAAGGCATACTAGATCGAAAGTATACCAACAAGCCCTAGTGTGAACTTGGAAGAAAGAAACAGTCTACCAATAAATTACTTCTAAGACACCGAGATAGTGGTGACACAGATTATATTTAATGTAGGAAAATTAGTCGTGCTTAAACAAATATTGGTTTGGCGAAAGTATCACTTAATTTATCATTGCCTCTCTATAATACATTAATGACTTAAATGCTCTTTCCGCAGCTATGTACACTGCAAGCTTTTATTTTATTGCTTAGCAGTTAACTTTGAGTGTGCTTATTTGTGATTTTACGAGAAAGTTTCTAGAAATGTTTTAAGTTAATGAGGCACGCCTTCATTTAAGAGAAAATTCAAGGCGTTTCCGATTTAAATGACGAAACAGTAGGTGAAATACTTGCAAAGCTAATTTCTTTTTTTTCAATTTCTTGTTAACCTAAGTATTACGTATAATCTACTGCAGTGGTTCTTAACCTTATTGCAACTCCGGGCGCATTTGAGATGTAGGAGAATAGTGACGGGCGCAGGCCAGTTCTTTGTACATCAAATTTGAATCGTTTGAATTGTGTACTTTTCCATGAGTTTTGTCGCTAACGACCCAGGTTTCACCTTTCGGCATCTTAAGGCATTTCAAGTGCACGGATGAACTTGTACTGACAGTTGACGGTTGTTATCGACAACACTTATTTATTTGTATCATTGTTTCCTGGGAAGCTGTATAAATGTGTTATATTCATGAATTATTTTTTAATTTACCCTAGCAAATGTTAAAACATTTATAGTTAAAATAATTTCAGAAACCAAAATTCGGGTATTTTCGTCATTTGATACTTTGTGGAGGGTGCACGATAATAGCTTCGCGGGCGCAATTGTGCCCGCGGCTTAGGGTTAAGAGGCCCTGTTCTACTGTATAACGCTGCGACGACCCTCAAGTATAATAGCACATCAATACAAGAGTAAGAAAAATTCGTTTTTTTTATAGAATGATACATCAATCGATATTTTATATCTACATATCGTTCGTTAATTTACTTTTAAAAATGTTCTAACTGACATTTTGGTCTAAAATAACCTCCTAGTCGAAAATGGTTGTGCGTTAACTTCAGAGTCATCTGTTATTGAATAATGGCGTAAGCAAAATGCTGAAATTTTTGTCAGCACAGTTTATTTGATAAAGCCTCACTATTTCCATCATTAAGATCATTTTTTCCCAAATAGAATGTAAGAGTTATGATAAACCATGCTTGAAATAAGTAACATGTAAATATATTTACTTGTTCGTCGTTTGAAGTGAATTTTATCTTTTGAATAGCATAATTATCAATTCAAACTTCTTACGCGTACATCTGAAAATAGGGTAAGGTAAGGTGCCACAAATTTGCATTCAAATATGCAAGCTCAATTGTGACTAAACTCAAACGGAAGGACAAGTGACAAACCCGCTTCTTTGACTGAGAGAAGTGAGATTGAAAAGGACGCGACCAAAATTATTTCCCTCGTACTTCTCGCAGCGTCCGTAAAATCAAAGTATCTTGTAAATCTTGTTTTTAATAATGCATTAAATAAATGTACCATACAAATATCTTACAAATAACAATGATTTTTTAGCTCGATCGAGGTCGATATCACGCCGACATCCAAAATTGGAGATCTTTTCATGACAACAAGCATTAAAAAAAATTGGTATTCTTTTACTCCTACTTTGCATTTCGGATGGTAACTGACACCTGATCTTAGCAGTAAGGTCGCGGTTAAGGTTTTGTTTCACGAAAAGCGAAAGGATAAAAGGCACATATACCAAACATCATAATATATTATGTAGGCCCCAAAGCCATTAACACTTCAACGTACATGTATGCCTACTTTTGAGTGTCCGATTACAAGATTCCTCATTGGGGGGTTTATTGAGTGCGCTCTTGCAACACAGCATAAAATAATACGTACCTATTACTAATTTAAATTAAGAACATTATTGTTTTATAATTTCCTTATTGTAGATATAAAAAACGTTTTTCGCGTGATAAATATTCATTTAATCTCGCCTCAAGCAACGTTAAATTAACCCTTTAAACATCTGGCCAATTCCATGGATTTTGCCACAGGCCACCATTTTTAACGATCGATTTTCTATGAAAATGCCACGTGACATACCCGGAAAATCATTATATATCCGAATTATTTTTGGTTTTCAAAGAAAGGTGAAAAAAAATATCAAGAGTGTAAGATTTAAAAAATGTTTCTGGGGATATTTACGATAATAAGGTGAAAGCCTTTGCCCTAACAAGATTTGTCTGGATTAGGTTTTATTTCGATATTTATTATTTATTCATCGAAAATACGATATGTATTCACAAATAAACTCGTAGTGGCGTTTGCGTGCCTTCACCCCGTGGCCCTGGTGTTTAGAGCGATTTCTCGTGCTTGACGCCGTGGCGTATGAACGGTTAATTAAAATTGCAGAATAAGTTTTAAATATATTTACTGTTTTAACTTTAAGCCCAAGTCTCAAGTGAATGAATACCTAGAGAGCTTGTATGACCCTAATTTATATTGAAATTTCTTGAAGCATTATTTTTACCACAAAATCACTACAAAACACTATTAAATAAAATCGAAAAAAAACACGTTCGTTGAAAAATTGTACAGAAGGACATAGACTAATTGAATAAAAAATAAATCTTGATTATCATTGATTAATCCAATATCTATGATTACTATCTATGTATGTATATTAGTAAACATATCGTATATCCAAACATTTATCAATTACAGAATTGATCTCAATCCTTTTATTCAATTACATACGACTCGAAACAAGGTTATATTGTCAATTTATTGTTTTTTTATGACTATGTTTATAATTAATTTCCTGACTGGAAACAAAATAATGGGACTGGTATGTGTAATATGTATCATACAACAAAATCATATCAATAATAAAATTGGACACAACACAGAACGAATGTGACAATGCAGGAATACTGGTTCGCAATTTAATTCATATAATAAAGTATACTTTAAGAGCAAGATTACAAATGAACAAGACCGATTTCACAATAAAATTTAGTATAATCTTATATATAAAACCGAAACGGCGTATGTATGTATGTGGGTCTGTAATTCCCTTTTGCATTGTTGGTCATTAAGTTGCCATAAAAACGAATATGAAAGAAAATATGTTTGAATTTTTATCGGCGAAGACATTTAGTCAAAATGTAATAAATTAGTCTTCTACTGAACTTTTCCCGGCTTTTATTATTAATAATAATGTTTATTATTTACGTGAAGGTATTATTTGACAGCAAATTAGATTTTTTTCTTGAATTTGGACATTTTAATAGGCGAGAATGGGACGGGGCTGTCATCAAATTAAATAAAGTTTGTGATTTTATTTTAACTCTATTTTGGATGTTAGATTTTGTGATATAATTATGTCGAGTGATATAACATTAAATAATTATTGGTCGCTTAGTCCGAGCGACGCCGGGTAGCAATACTAGTATTCAATATAATGTAGGCTAATTTTAAATTCAATCTTCTTCCATATTTTTTTTAAACCATGTCCGCTCCCAACTTTGAGCATATGGACTCCTTACGCAGTTTATCTCAACATATATTTTTCTACGAGAACTGCTTGTTACTCAGTTGCTCAACCTGTCTTTTTCGAAAAGAGTAGGGGATGGAAAGGATACGAGGACTCGGACAGGACTAGTGGTTAGCTAATCGCTCTCGCTGTGCGTCGCTCTTTGGCATACCAAAGGTGTTTTTTTTATATACCAATGATGTACGTCAAAAAGAGCACTCGTTAAAACTCACACCAATTGTAATATTAAATTACGTAAACAAAAAAAAAACAAGGACACCACCATATTGTAAAGCAGAGACCAATACTGTACATTGAATAAAACGATTAAAACCACTATTTTTTTGTATGCATAATAGACAGTTAATCAATAAAAAAGAGGAAAAAATACGATACAATTATGTGGATTAAATCAAATTTGAATTTTGTACTTTTTGTACGGTTTCACCTTTCGGCATCTTCAGGCATTTCAAGTGCACGGATTTACTTGAACTGACGCGTAGTAAACCGTTTGTATTGTTTATATACAAAAATAGAAGTAGATCACAAAGTTATATTGCTATAAAAATGTAAATTAGCGAAGATTTTATGTAAACAAGTTTCAATGAATGAAGTCGGTTTTTTTATACTTATAGGGATTTTTGAAAAAACTAATGACCAGATAATAACATACGAATATCTAAAATAAATCTAGGGTTTTATCCGACCTATTATTAATGAGTTGCTATCAAGTCTTTTAAATAATACTTAATGATAGATAGTAAGTGCTTGAATTATTAATAAATGACAATTATCTAACAACGGTGAAATTGGTAACTGAAGTTGCTCGTTTAAAATTGGCAAACCGTTAAAAGCTGAGCTGTATTGATTTCCAAAATTTCTTGATAAAATAATTTAAATTTGCCCCTGTTAATATTTAACAAATCAATGCCAATAAAGTGGATTAAATCGTTGATTATAGAATATTGATTTAAACAAATAATAGTCTTGCATGTTTAATGTCCATAAAAGATAACAAAGTATTACAGGGAGCTTAGTTATTAGCGTTTTAAAAATACTTCCATAAACTATAGGGTTTCTGATTTAATTTTATGAGTTAGTTACTCGAAGCAATTTCTAATTAAACTATCGCATAAACGTTGTGATGTGCTTCGGAAAGGGAAATACTTAAGGGCGTTGTTCACTGGTCATAACAGCTTTTCCGCAGTCCATGGTAATAAAATTTTACAATGTAGTTCACTTTAATGAGAGAGAGACTCGTTAACACGTCGAAGGGATTTAATTAAGATAGCAATACATGAACCGTAAAATTATGAGGTACTGTTTAAGTTTTAAGTCATGCACTCATTAAGTTTTTGCAATAAGAACCTTTAATAATTGATCTATTAAAATAATCGACTGAGGGGGCTTGATGGAATTTCAATATCAAATTTGAATTGTTTGAATTTTGTACTTTTCCATGAGATTTGTCGCTAACGACCCGGGTTTCGCCTTTCGCACGGATGTACTTGAAGTGACATTTCAAATAAATCCGTGCACTTGGAATGCCTGAAGATGCCGAAAGGCGAAATCCGGGTCGTTAGCGACAAATCTCATGGAAAAGTACAAAATTCAAACAATTCAAATTTGATACAATATTCAATTAGAAATCAAAATATCCAATTTAACTGTGTACAACATATAAGAATAATAATAAGATATTAAAGATAGATGGAAATTGGGAACGATTTTTGCTCATGTAATGTACAAAGTGTACAATGATATGACAATGAAAAGTGTTATATCGATTAATGGTACTAGCAATATGTGGGAGCCGCAGACGACTGGTCAACATCGTTGTACTTGAGAGTACCACGGTTGTCGTGTTGTTTGGGCAGGGACAGACAGCATCCGTCCACGGCGTTCGGTGATGGCACTTAGGGACAGGATGTGAAGATAGGTATCTCTTACGCAAAGATTTATCTTGGTATTAGATGGGCCGTTACTCTATCATAGTCGGCTAGTTTATTTTCAACAAGATTGGAATTTAACACAATATTATGGTTACAGAACACTCAAATTCTGCTCTCAGAGGAGCAAGAACGACTCGACTGTCGACTTTATAATGACTGAAAACGAATTTGGGCGGTGACATACTCAGTTGCGTTGCTGGCATATTGAAGTATCAGTATTGGTATATTCGAAAATAGATTCATGGATTTCTGTTCCCTTATCAACAGCCTTACATTCTCGATGGTTTCGGCGGTAACTTTGTGGAAGTTCATTTTAATATAAAATTTAAAATAACTTTGATTATTCCACGTATTGTGTAACTAACTGTGACACGTGTTTCGCCTCTTTCAGATTCTATCACCCCCTTCCTTGTTTCCTTTAGAAGGAAAAAAACCCGTAATCCATTTTGTAATTTCATAATTTAAAATGTTAAAATGTTAGAATTTATCTTGCTTCATTACTTAAGCAAACTTTGCGATAGTAAGTCTGAAGATGCCTCTGAAAGGGGCGAAACACGTGTCACAGTTAGTTACACAATACGTGGAATAATCAAAGTTATTTTAAATTTTATATTAGCCTTACATTCTTTAACTATTCCAAAACTTTTCTAAAACGACTGTTTGACCAACATAGTAATACACTGTTCTTATGGAAAAACTTATGTTGGGATAAGCTCAATTAGAATTTCATATGATCTACACTAGAAGCAGACTTTTAGCATTAAAAAGGTGTACAATTGAAGCCCAAAATGATGGGGAGGAATGGAAATATCGCCGACATTCATTTATGGGATAAAATCTATTAGTAGATTGAAAATCAATTCAGTGATAAGACTGTTTGACACAGATGTGAGTAAGAAAACAGTTCAATAAATATTTTCGATGGTTTCGGCGGTAACTTTGTGGAAGTTCATTTTAATATAAAATATTAATATAAAATTTAAACTAACTTTGATTATTCCACGTATTGTGTAACTAACTGTGACACGTGTTTCACCTCTTTCAGAGGCATCTTAATATAAAATTTAAAATAACTTTGATTATTCCACGTATTGTGTAACTAGCTGTGACACGTGTTTCACCTCTTTCAGAGGCATCTTCAGACTTACTATCGCAAAATTTTATATCAGTTCAATAAAGTTGACTACTAGTACTAAATTTAAATCTCACTACGATAATGTATTTGAGTCTCGTAAGATACGTATGATTACATTAATAACGCGACGTGTTATCCATATTAAATAATGCAAAATCGTGCATTAACACACAATAATTGGCAGACAATACACCGAGCAAGGCGTGAAATTGATTTAAACGCAAGCACCCGCGAAACCTCTTCGCTGACAGTGACAGGTGTTTGCGATACCGTTTTCTTACACAATAATATTACTAACTTGAATAACTCAATATAACATTCTTTGTGGATCGAATTTTTAATTGAAAAATTCCCACGTAGTCAAACCATTAGTCCAGTGATTAACCCTTTATAGGGCAAATTATATATTATGCAAATCGAATTTCGATAATATTTAAAAATATGACCATATAACAAAAATATATTTTTGTGTCCGAAACATCAATATTTTTATTGGTTAATACATTGACTAGTTTATATATTTTTTAAGCCAACCGTGCGACATTGAAGTTGAAGATTTTTCCATTAAAACGTGACGATAAAATGTTGCCAAGACAACTACAGACAGATGATTTATGGTTTTTTTTTATAAATGTATGTTTATTTGTAAATGAAATGATTATAAAAATAATTTTCTCTAAAAATCGCAAAACAGCCTTCATAATGAAATTCAGGTCCAAATGCAATACGGTGCTCCAAAGTTGTTAGTTGCGCGCACAAACGGCCAATTGTTTATTTAAAAACTCGCGGACAAAGATATTGATTTTTGGGAAACAACGCAAACTTTCGCCATTTGATAAATTTAATGACGAAATAATATTATTGACGATGCATTGAGATACTAATATTGACTTTATTATGTGTGGTATTGGATATTTTGACCTTAATGCGAGTGGTTAATATATTAACCAATTTAGGCCTTTGCCCTATAAAGGGTTTAAGTCGTTGGTTTAGTTTGCAGCGCTCACGGGTTTGAGTACCAGTACGCGAACGGGCTGTTTTTTTCATTTATTAATTTCTGCTCGAGCATAGATGAGGTCGAAAATACTAACACAAGATGCTTTGATGGTCTCGGTAAAACGGCAGTAAATAGCCAGGAAAAACCCCGGAAGTATTTAAAAAGCAATGAAATTATGGCTTCTATAGTGCATCTGGGTAAGTGTAGTTAAGTTTATATGTGGGGTATAGTGCTGGAAATGCCTGTCACATATATTATTTTTTTGCTATTAAAAATATGTTTAGTACAGTGATAATTTCCGCACTAAAAATGCTAAAGTGAAGTACCATAGAAACTTCTTACACTAATAAATCGCAACTTCTGATCATCTCTGTGAAACATAGATATTTCTTGGTGCAAAGTATTCCTGCAACATTATTTTGACATACAATTTAACTGTCCTAATATGTCATTCATTTGAAATCGAATCTAGCATAAGAAGTAGTGTACACACAGTCAACCCGCCTTTACATCACCGAGATGCGGATTTTTTTATGAATTACTCAATCAAAAGTAAATGTACGTACAGTTATTCATAATATTCTTCGAAAGCACACATTTATGTATATCATTACATATTTACGAAACATATACTTTGCATGAAGACTGCAGCACACGTAATAAAAACCCACATTATAACAAAAGTTGCTATTAGGAGATTGACTGCATTTTCGAAGTCCAAATAGTTCAAATCTCATATAGACACTTCAAGCATTGAAGCCCAGATATAATTTCGTTATTGAACAGTACAAATATTTGTTTGATAATATTTTTTTATTGCATTAATTAAACGCTTGTCAAAATGATATCATATGATTTCTCAGAATAAAATATCTAAATATTCTTTACATTTAATTTCCCATCATAAAAAGATCCATATCCAATCTTAAGATTCAACTTGAAAGATAAATAATTGCATTAAAAGATAAAACAAAGGTTACCAACATTACATTATATTTGAAATAATAAACTTATACAAGTGAATAAAAGTGTTGCAAGAATCCGCTTTGAGAAATAAATCGAAGGACTTGTAACGATAAATTACAAATATTGAATGTATTTACGCGACTCAAAAAGGATTAAAATGATATATTATAAACACAATAAATAGTTTTATTACGCCATCCAATGTTTTGATGACCCACTAAGAGTACTGTGTCTTCGCAGCGTAGCACACCTTGGTTTGTTTCTTTGGATCGTGGTTATTGTGAGGTTGAGATACGGTATGGGCCCAACGATGCAAATTGTTGTAATGGTAGGATAATCAAGGGACGGAGCATAGCGTGTTTTGAAAATTAATATTGATATCAAGATTTTTTTATATTTCACGGAATAAAAAGGGTTGGAAGTATTTGCGGATGAATTGATTAAATAAGGAGACAGTTTGTTACTTCTTTGGCTGCGGATTATAAACACATTTGAATTAAGTCGAGATAATTTATGGTAATCATTAATGACAGATGTCGTCGAGGTGGCAGATAACGAGAACAACCACTTATAAAAGTGTTTTCGAATCAATAATAATTAAAAAAGTTTTTCGGCAAAGTAACAGGAAATACAATAATAGCAATCCTTGTGGTAGTGAAATTCAGTTAGCATCCCAATAAGATACTTTTTCACCTTTTTCTTCGACATAAAGACTGACCTCGAAAGGGTGTCGCTGTGAGAATGTCCTGAATGACACCCACAAAGAAAAAGATTGCCAGAGTTAGAAAAATTTTAATTTCCTAATTTGATATCGACTGAACGCGGTAGGTGGATTCTTGTCAGAGGTGACAAATTTATTTAGTATTAACGGCTGCCGCACACTCAAGTGAAATGTTAAAGAAGTCAGAGTGTAAGGTATAACGTTTGAAAGTAAATGGAAATTTGTGACTATTTGAATGAAATGAAGCTCGAATGCACTTGCTTAAAACTTATTTGTAAAATTTGGCTATTGGCCGTATTGGTTGGTTGATATATATGTAATTGAATACGCATCAATTGGAAAGGTAGGAAAAAAACGTGACGAAATAAAGATTTTTTTAGTCGGAGTCGTATTTTTGGTAAATGCTGCAGTCGGAGTCATATTTTTATTGACTACACAGTCCTGCTTTAAGCCCATTAGACATTACTCAAAACTAGTTATTCACGAAACAATTTGTTTAAATAAAAAGACTCATCAAGAGGTGTACTGAGAAAAAAAAATTTGAAGAGCCAACATAAGTAAAGGGTCTTTTTATAAGGACGCTTAGTTTTGAAATGTAAATAAAACAAGTTGTTTGTGAGATTTCGACTAAATTTAAATTTCATTTTAAGTATATTTTACGGCATTAAATATGGAATATAGCATCAAATGTCTGCCAACATCCATTCATTATAAAATGGGCCATGTCGCTAAAGTTGACTTTTTTGACAAATTTGGGTAAACTTCCAACTGCTCCAGAACCCAATCAGGCGTTGTCTGCGGTCGTTTACCTGAAGTTCCTTGGTTAGTTGGATTTTATACGGGTGCAGACATAAGGCCCGATTCAAAATTCGCCAAGTTGAAGTCGCAGAAAAGCCAAGTTCTTGTGAACGACGAGAAATAAGCTGCCTTGGGTTTTCCTGTACACTTTCACACACAGCAGCAATGTTTTCACCAGATATTGTATTTTGATGACGTACAGGTAGGTGTTGGCCGATTATCTACTCAGCAGGACAAAGTAACATATTTTGAGCGTCCCTATTGAAATACCCTTTATTTGAACACTAATATAATGAAGGAGGATAAAGCTCAAATTTGAAAGTTTACTTGATTAACACTCCACCATAGAAACGAGCAATGCAACAAAATAGCCAATGCAAGAAAGACTGAGTCAAGATTACATCTGCATTCTGTACAATGTGAAAGGGAATTCAACTTGCCCAACTAAATAAAGCGGCTTATTGAATAATGACAACGAGAAAAAAGAACAAGTGATGATGTTGTCCCATTCAATGAGCACTCATTCATGATATAACATATTGTAAGTTTTAAATTATTCAAATGTAAGGCATCTCACACAAAGGTTCGGCGTAGAAATAATGTAACCATGCATAAATGCATACTCAATGGCCAATTACACGAAACAACGATGTTAGACGAGTTGGATTATTGTTGTTAAAGCATTTCAAATTATTTTGGGTGCCCGTGTTCTTAACTCCTATATCGAGTACATTGTAAAACTTGGTTGGAAAATAATTTTTTATTATACATTAATTAATTAGCCTTATTTCAAAAACCGTATTTATTGGATTGTGTGCCTTAGTTAAAGTTTGTGACATGTCAAAATGTGGTATATTTTTCGGTTTTTTATTTTACCATTACGATGTGTACGCAAACACTGTGATATAAATCAATTTCTAAAATCTGTTGAGGACTTGCTGGAAGAGAACAAAATGTATTGACGACTGCCTTTATTACGTTGTCTGACAAACAAATGGTTAAATAAAGACATGTCAAATATTCTTTTTTCAAAGATTGTTATTTTTTTTGTTCATACAAATTGACACGGAAACATTCGTCGTATAAAGAAATGATATTGTTATCAACATTACGCATTTTTTTTTACCTTGCCACCTCACTGTTCATCTCGACATTTTTTTTCTTCTATGATAACTTCCTTTTACTCCGTTGCTCAACCTTATCTTTCGAAGAGAGGGATTGAAAGGATACGAGGACTAGTGGTTAGCTAATCGCTCTCGCTACGAGATCAGAAAAGAAATAATATAATCAATTTGTCAATATTGTCAATATTTCTCAATACTTGAAATACAAGAAAGTGGTAGGAATTTGCTTTAAAAAAAAACAACGCAACTTGAATGTGAGGTATTTTTGTAATGCTCCAATTAAAATTTTACATCAACGTTTAAGATATCAAAGCAAATAACTTTTGCAATATCAAATGGCAATTAAAAATATTGTTATTTTCGAAAATTAGCGGCATTTGTAATTAACGGTGTACATTAACTAATCTTGATTTATTATTCAAGTGTCCGTTAATAGGGCAGCATAAAAGGCGGGCGCGAACCAACACGTACATAGTTGTATCGAAAGTACAGCGTGATTTTCAATTGCAATAATAAATTAATGGGTTTTGTGAGCGGTGGACGTGAATAGGACGTAGACATTTGAGCGAACGCTTATATCTGAACATAATATATATGTTACAATGAAACTGTATTCTCAGTGAAAATATATTCTTCTCCAAGCTGTCATTGAAATTAAATTTGACCGCCCTATCTTCGTCTGTGTTTTTCTTTAGTTCTCTTTTTATGAAAGAGACTACTTGCTGATTTTGTTTCATTGAAGCAAACCAAAATTTTAGACTGGCAAAACATCGACTTGGGCCAATAATTCCAATGATCGTGACCAGTAAAATCATTTTTTCATACAAATCTATTATGTACTTGATATTATACATTTTCACTTAGAATACAGTTTCACTGTAACATATACAATTAATAATGCCCGCAATCGGCCATGGCTTTTATACAGATTAAATATTTTAGATAACTGTTCATCTGTAGCAGTGTTTGCCAAACTTTCAAAAATTGTGTGACCAATCCAAAAACACCGAGTACCACTCGTCAGAAAAATTTAATTGAAACCATTCACGAGGACTCGTTCTCTGGCAGTGTTTATTAATTGTAAATATGCTCGCGATGAGCGCAACCTGTCCCGATCTCAATGAATTCAACGAATAATAAGCACGAAAAATGTGTTATTATTTTTACTAAATTTGAATCGTTTGAATTTTGTACTTATCCATGAGTTTTGTCGCTTACGACCCGGGTTTCGTCTTTCGGCATCTTCATGCATTTCAAGTGCAAATATGTATTTCAACTGACGCGTAGAACAGTTTGTATCGTTTATGCACAAAAATAAAAGTAGATCAGTAATTTAATTGCCATTAACGCTATTTTATACTAACCATAGATTCCCAACCTTTTTCGGATGGCATCCTCTTTTTATGAAAGCCATTTGATCCGCGACACGCAAGGCAAAATGGATAAAGGAAATTCAAAAAATCAACGAAAATGCTTTAAAGTGAATATTTTTTAAGTTGACTGTATAAGTTGGTGACCCCATGAGTTGGAAGCCCGTGATACAGAATAATAAACAGATATCGCAAATTTTGACAAAAAACCGGTTTTTGAAAACCGACAAGCCCTAATAGTAGATACGATTTGATGAACCGGGCGGAATCGGAGAAACGATGTCACGGCGCGTGCCCGGAAACGTGCCCCCGAGCTCTGGTTTTTATTGAATCCAATCAGAGCAAAACCACCTGCCAACCTAGTTAAGTGCTGCTGAACGATGCTGAAGATTCGCGCAGGTGACCGTGACGAATCTACAGCACTGACACTCTTCTTGTATCGGATGTAATCAATGATAATAAACGACCAGGAAAAAATATCCAAACAAAACACAAGTAAGTTTTTTTCAAGTAAGATATTATACGAAGATTATTAATAATACATTGTTGGGTTATTTGTCTTTAATTAAGGCTTCATTTTATCGACAGTATACTTGGCCGACGGTTTTAAGTTTAAAAAAAACCTTGTATCGAGGTAGTCGATTTTTTTTTATATCATGCAATTGAAAGCTTTATATCTTTACACAATAACATTTCAATCATTAACTTTCCTATGAGCTCTATCGTTAACGACCCGGGTCTCGCTTTTCAGTATCTTTGAGCATTTTAAGTCCACGAATGAACTTGAACTGACACGTAGTAAATAGCTTGTATCGCTTATTTATAAGAATACAATATACAAGCTGTTTAATACGCATCAATTCAAATTCATTCGTGAATTTGAAATGCCTGACGATGTCGAAAGGCGACACCCGGGATGTTAGCGACAAATCTCACAGAAAAGTACAAAATTCAAACAATTCAAATTTATATTGAAATTTTATCGAAATCCTCAATTAGCTTTTAAATCGTTGACCGTCATCACTTTATAACATTATTAATAATTTACGAATTCAATTAAAGAATAATTAATTTTATTTATTAATAGTATTCTTCCGGTATTAACTATCAACAAAATTGACTCAAAATTTGCAAAATACTTCTTTAAATTACGAAAATATTAGATGGAATATCACTGATGTTATTTTTTCGGTTGATAGAGCGTGTTAACATCTATCGATCTGCATTAATACCTCATACCACCCGATTTTTTACTTACAGCCTTTTGCCAGTATACGACATAATTGATTTAACAATATTTGCAATGTTAAACTAAAACTTGTTTTAATGATTTAGAATGCGATAAACAAATTAAGTATAAATCAATAAAAGCAGCCATTATATAAACTCTAAGTATCTAGGAAACGTATTTTGAATAGTTGAAAACGAAGAGAACCTGACGTAAAACGTGTCCGCAGCGGCATCGGAGAATTGATTAAATCTGTTAACAGATATTTACCCCGAGGTCTTCCTTCACTTGTTCATACGATTACATTCTATGTCAAGTATGTATTAAAATAATTAACAATTACTATTGAAGTTCTTATGTGATTGCAAAATATCCAACTAGCATTATTTTGAAATTAATGTGCATGTAATGTAAGTATTTATGTATGTACAGCTCTGGGTTGATAGTTGTTCCATGTGCATCTCTCAGTGTTACAAGGACGATTAAATGTTGGAAGCTTCCAGACGGGGAGGAGCAATCAACTTTACTTACAATACCTTAAACAAAAGCACAAGAGTGAGCGTTAGCAAAATTGCCGCGCAGATGTCACTGTGCAAAGTGAAAACATTGGTAGAAAGAGGAGGATTTTGCTCCTAACCTTTAAAGGAGTATGGACGTACTTATGCTTCAACAGAGTAGAATGAATTAAATTCAATACACAATAACGTTGATTATTTATTCTACGTATTGTGTTAATAATTGTGACATGTGTTTCGACTCTTTCAGAGGCATCTTTTGACTTAATATCGCAAAGTTTGCTGAAGTAATAAAGCAAGATTATGTTGAATTAAATTCAGTATACATATATTATATTCACTCCATTAAAGGTTACATTTTCTTTGTTTTAATTCTATTCCGACTTTATTAGATACAGAAGTATATTATAAGAGTACAGTGGTTTTCAAAAGTATTAAGTATTGTTTGAACTTAACGTATATATTTAAATAAATATCTTTAAAGCACCCAGCGGAAAAAATGCACATTTTGCCCATTTACATTGTGTACATTTAAAAAAAAACATTTTCTTTATTCCACAGATTTCTTTGAAACAAAAAGTGCTAGGAAGCATGTAGTTATTTTTGTCTGTGAAATATATAATGACTTATAAATACCGTGAGGCAAGTAAAGCAAACGAATCTTTTGCACTTACGTCGGCTCTATAACGTAAATAAAAGTAAATCTTGAAAAAAATCAATTAAAAATTTGCGTTAATCGATGCCGATGTAAACATGCACGACTGTGGGACCGGGTGCTTGTGCGTTGCGACAATTTCCGAATTAGTGCGGGCTCGGGCGTTTGAGTGTTAATTACGTTGGTTTGACGCACAAAAAATCTTCATACAGAAAGGAAATTTATTATATTATTTAACATGACTTAAGCCACATTCGCTACTCTAATTAAATGCGATTATACAGACACCTCACCGAGTATGTAAATATTTGAAGCTTGAAAGAAACTGTTGCAATTTGTCAAGCGTATAAAGTAGTAATAAGAAATGTCACTTTTAAGGTGTTCACCTGTACTGTCAATACTTGGTGGAAAGGCATTATAATAAAAATAATAATACATTTTTAGTACTTTTTCCACATAAAATTTACTAGATCAGGACCGGTTTCTCAGTTGACAATGCTCGCCATGAGCGAAACCGGTCCTGATTTAAAAATTATGTGGAAAAAGTACAAAAAATGTATTATTATTTTTATTAATAAGAAATGTGATTGGATACATATTGACATTTCAGACAAAATTTCAGTCAGATAAAAAATTAGGCATTAATTCCACAAGGATTAAGTCATTTCAACATTGATGTATGCCTATCATTCGAACCAGCGTATAACCGAAATCGCTATCGAACATATTACATATTGATAATTCAATTCGAAATATAATACTTCGCTAAGTTTTCCTCATTATGTAGGATAAAATTTAAAAAAAATAGTGTTTGCCAATCATTCAAAATGTTCGGCGTTCAAATTAACCAAAGAGCGTGGTTAAGTAATTATTATAAAACTATTTATTTTTTCCTTTGATATTTAAATAAAATTACAGTTACGTATGGACGCAAATTAAAAAATAACGCTGCCACATTTTATTTACACGACAAAATGATGTCACAGAATGAATAATAATTGATTAATAGAAATAGTTTTTTAGCACTACAACACAACGGTACATCATAGATTAAAAAGGCTGGTTCAAATAATAATATAATGGACGATGCTGATGACATTGGCAGAATTTGCGTTGCACTGTCGCCAGTAACGTCCATAGACACTCGATGACAGGACGAGCATACATAATAAACATGTACCGTGTATCAAAGTTGCTTACAGCGAAGGTTAGTGATTCTCTGCTTCCTTTTGGTAAATTTATTTCTTAAATGGTGGTAACTTTTTGAAACATGGTTGTGTTACTATTTGTGACACGTTGTTCGCCTCTATGAGAAGCATCTTCAGAATAAAACGTATTTGGACCTCCGCACAAAAAAGTGTTTCAATTTTAAATTTCGAAGTACCAATTACAATACTTATTCAGGGTTGACAGTTGTTTTACACTTTTAAGTTGATAACTGACACATATCATTACATGAAGATAAGCACCGGTTTCGCTAATCGCGAGCATCATCAACTGATCAATGGAAATAGTAATAAAACTGTGTTTATTTATTTAAATATATTATTGAATATATTTTGCAACATCCATTGATGGTTGTGAGCTGTTTTATACAGTGTTTAACTGTCACATATAATTATAAGAAGATAAGGACCGAGTTTCGCTCATTAAGAGTATTTTCAACTGATAAATGGAAATAGTATTTAAAAATGTATTTATTTATTAAAATATATTAATAAATATATACTCATGGATGCGTATCTGAGATTATATTGTCTTTCGTAAGCAATTTTTCGAATTCCTGTTTCCAGACTATGCACTTATCTACCGACATTTTGACTTTGAACGCGTGAGAAGATATTTTATACTTAATACATATTCCATCTTATTACAGTATGTTAAAATAAAGTATATTTTAATGCATTCAAAGCATGCACTACTAGAAACAATTTATGAACTCGTCGCTGCGTCTGATACAATTCGCAAGTTGAGTGATAAATTCAGAGAAGATTTGCCCCTTACAGACTACACGCCACTGGCTTTCCACACCTGTGGACAAAATCCAGCGCACGGATGAATAACTAATATCATAATAGTACATAGATATCGCGACCGTAGCGAAACAATATTAAGTTATTAACATGCTGTCAGTTAGGCACAAAAGAACTGACTTTTGTATTAATCGTGTCGCTGATGAAGACTACTCCCCGAAGCTGATTATTTAACCGATTCTTTAGAGTATTTTCGTAATCGGGCTTCTTTCGTAAGATATAAATACACTTGCGATCCTTCAAGACGAGATTCATCTCAAAGTTATTTTCTATCAGGTGAATAAATAATTATAACAGTATCATTGTAACAAAATACGATCTTGCAAGGGCTTAGCGAAGAATTGAAAAATATCACAATCAATCTATGTTTTTTAATTGATATTGAAATTCCATCAAGCACCCTCAGTCGAAATACTTAATTAAATCTATGTGTAATTTCTATTCCAATTTCTTATTGGTTTTTTAAAATTAATACATCGAAAACTCTAATCGAAAGAGTCGAATTGCCCTTAAAAATTTTGATTGAAGTGAGTGAATGATTGGTCCCTTCGCGAGTAGAAGGAACAAAAAATCACTCACCGCTTACCGAAAACAATTAAAACATATTTGCAACTGAATATCTGCAAGCTTTTCATTTCGAGATCAATCATCTCATCGACAATCCAGGAAACACAATGAGGCCGAGAAAATGTTTAGTTGAAAAAAGCTAGCATTTTCTTTTATCTTGTATTTTCTTTCCATGATTTTACAGTACAAGTAACTTATATTAACGATAAACCTATTCAATAAACCAATATTACACTAAATAAGTACAAAAAAAGGTATTTTACTTCTACCTGTAAAATTATAATATTTCCACTAATCCGTGGAGCATATGTTCTCGTAATGGATGTATCTCAGCATATTTGTCCTACGAGAACAACTTGTTACTTCCTCTTACAAATACATAATCAAATGGCGAAATTTCGTAATAAAATTGATTCGCACTTTAAAATGCTCGAGATGAGCGAATCTAAATAAAAAAAAAATTGTGAAAGAAGTACAAAAAAAAGTTTTTAATTTATGTTTTAGCATAAAGCCTTTCCACCAAATATTGACAGTGAACGAACACCTTATTGTGAGTAAAGGATATCAAAATATTGTTATTTAGCTCGCGCCGCGGATCTTATCGGCGACGTTACATGTCGGATTTGTATTCTGTTGCATCATTCAGCGCGAATTCGATCAAAACGCGATAAAAACGAAGGCGTCAACAGCACTCTCGTCTACGATACGTATCTTGACATTTTGTTAGTTAGATTTTTTGCCGGTCTCGGTGCTCCATGGGAACTGTGTCGCGATACGGCTGACATGCGAAAAAATCAAACGCGTATCTAAATGCCCTCACTTGTTGGCGCCTAAGGGCTATCTCTGCAACCGGAGCAGTGTCTTATTGCCGTAAGTAAATTAATGAAGCGGGCAGGAAAATTGATTTGAACAGTAGGCATCAATGCCTGATAATGTCACATAATTGCTTACTCAATTAATAAGAATAAAAAACAGCAGCTGGGACTTTTTCAAGGAAATATCGTCCTGAAGGATTGAAAATTTTTCAGAGATTTTGAAAAGTTTTCGAGAAAGACAGCTTACTGGAAAAGATACCTCAAACTTACATGCCGTAGTTCTGAAATATGATCGGCCTGTATGGTTTAGTGGTAAGAGTTCTGCCCAAGTTATCAAGTGGTACAGGATTCAAGTTCCGAAAGGTCAATCAATGTCAAATTGAAACTTTTCAAAGAAAAAATATGATATCTTGGAAATTTGGTGTATGCGTATGTCATTACTACACCGGCGAAAAAAGAGTCATATTCTGACGAAAACCTTACCAAAGAAGTGAAATAAATGTTACGTATAATTAGTTACAAAACCAGTTTAATCACGAATCGAACTTATCTATTTGAAACGAAATTATCATCAAAGAGGTGAAAAGGGTCGTACATATTATATAATTACGCATCAAGTATAATAATGAATTCATCGATTTGAGACGAAAGTATTATTAGTTGAAATTTTTAATTCTTTATTTATTTATTTAAGAAAAAGCAAATCATGGCATTACAGCTGATGCCAATGCGCCATGTATTTGACAAATATAAATACGTGTATGTATTTATATATATACATACATGTAAATACATAATATTAATCATTAATTAATTAAAAACAAGATGAAAACATTGTAGTCATAAAAACAGAGAGAAAATTTTTTTATAAAATCACATTAGAAATTTTCAAAGATGTCAACCGAGTGAGTTCTGACAAAATCAACTTTTATTCATAAAATATAGTATTCGCCTGAACTCACTCACGTCAATATGAAATATGTCGACATCCGAAGCAATGCCGTTTAAAATTGTCAAAGCTCTTCCCAGAGGCATTCCCATTGGCAGACTGGTTCTACCCCTTGGAAGAACAAACAACTCATGCTCACGATTCCTCAAAAAATTATAATGCCATTCCACCAAGCATTGAGGGTGAACACGTTAAATGAAAACAAGAGTTATATAGTTACACAACAAGTATAATAACGAATTCATCAATCAATTAAGTACCGATCAGTAAATTGTCTAATGATCCCTTTCCTCTTCAACATATCATAATATAACCTGTCAATTATTATTCTAACTGTTGTGTGCCGTAAAAAACCTTTGTGTCAACTGATCAACCGGATATATTGGTTAAATAATATGTAGGTAGTAAACATATTCTGAATACGGTTGTTTTGTCGTTTATAAAAAATAACTAAAAAAAGCCAATCGATTATGAAGCCTTATTACTTTAATTGTATTGAGGCACTGCTGAAAAAAAATGGTCGATCGTCGGATACTCGTGAATCAGCAATGCTGCGAACCGGTCGACTAAATTTATTAATGGGTAATATTCAAATTCAGAATGCAGTAAGCGGATTTTCATAGAACAATATAATATTGAACAAAATATTAGATGGCTATGATAAAAGGCCTTGGGCGATTTCGAAAAGCGACCACTATACATGTCACATGACCATACATGGTAATAATCAATAACGGAGATTGTGATCGCAGACAGTTCGAGGAACGGTCTCGTGTTGCAATCCACATACAAACCAACATCACTTGCGTTGAGGCCACCGAAATCACAACGACAGATCATGCCGATAGACCGGCTCAACAAAATTGAGCAAGAGGCAAACCGTTACCTTACTTTGAAAAGGTTCAAATTTTCATTTTTGCCCAAAATGACCTTTTGGTCGGAAAAGCTTGTGAACTTAATGAAAACAATGCGATTAACGCATCACCACTTCTTAAACAGTTAATAAACGTTAATGCAATTTAAAATAAATAAACTTTATACAATACTAATTTTACGTTTATTCCCACTTAGTAAAAACCCAGATTAGCTTTCAATTTGAAACAATCAATAACTTATTATTACCAGATACAATTACGATGGTGGAAGAGAAGAAGATGTATTGTGTACCCTGCCTAAGCGGGCTATATACATGATCAAATTCACGTTTAAAACATAGTTCTGACGAGGGTGTAAGCCGAAATAGCTATCAACAAATATGGATAATAATTTATGTAGAATTAAAATACATTGCTATTTTTCTCACCGTATTATAATGGAGTTCTATCAAGTAAATGCCAACTCAATCAATATACCAAGGAAAAGCTTGTATTTACCGCATTCTATCATGTATATGAATTTCAGAAGTATCTATGGTTGAATAACGGAGTTCGCAGAATTTCAGAGTTGCACTGCATCTGCAGATCTGTACACTTTTATTACTAAATTTATTTGACAAAGTTCTAAGATTGTCATAGATCATTATTTCTCATCAAGAGTTGTGAAAAATATCTTTACTTGCTCATTGTCACAAGTGAATTTTAATCAATTAAAACTTCAAACGCTCATATCTCAAAACAGTGTCAAAAAAGCAGTTAGAAACTTTTCAAAGTAAGGTGTAAATGCAGAAATGCAGACGGACAAACGGATTATACGTACGGTGGATGTTAGATAAAATTTTGATCGTCCGAAATTGTGTATTTTTTCATGAGCTTTGCCGCTATCAGCCCGGGTTTCGTCGTATTTTCATGCTTGACGAGCCGTAAATAGTTTGTATCGCTCATATGTATAGAAGAACAAAAAGTAGATCCCAAAGTTTAATAATTGATATTATCGTAATTCGGACGAATAAGTGAAAGTTCGTTTCGGAAGTTGTACTAAAAATTGTGTTAATGAAAAATTTCCACCAATAAATAATTGACAACACTTGTAAACACTTTTTTTTTGTTCTTCGTTTTTATAATTTTACAACATATATAATAACAATTACTTATGACAATATTAAATAGCTTCACTGCTCACGCTTCACAGTGTTCACTGTCAATGCCCGATGAAACCCAAATTGGATTTATCGAAATCAGGACCGGTTTCGCTCATCGCAAGCTCTGTCTGATGACTTTCAAATGGTCTAGGATACAAAGGGTTCAACTATTCACAATATTGAATTCATTGAAATTTTAGAAAAGTTGTACAGGCAGACGTCTACTTTCGCACATAATTGGTTCCTAAAACTGTGTGCGAAAGTTGAATATTCGAGAGTAAAGTAATGTAAAAAAAACACCCTAATATGTTTCCTCAAAAACATGTCAAATGTTAGTTTTATTTTACTCTTATTGCAGTTCTTAGAGGGAAATCTTTTTGATGTTGGTCACAAATCCAGAATGATAAAGATTTTTCCATTTTACCCATCACTATGACGTGTATTTTAGGGTATTCGGGCTAGGTTCATATGCATTATAAAAGGCGACATGGAGCGGTGGAGAGGAGAACAACTGCACGGAATGAAAATATTTTTGCATTATCGCCAAACAATTTAAAAATGTGCGAAAAAGCGAATTGTGCGAAAGTAGAGGTCCGCCTGTATTTGCATATAAATGGCACCGATCGATTACAATTATTATCAGAACCCCTCCCTTCCACGCGTTACATTTTTAACTGTCAAGTATGTTATGGCAAATCAATAGTAATTACAATATAACGGTTACAAGCGTCCGCGAAAGAAGACCGGGCCCAAATATCGCGACAACACACTCGATACAGCAGCCGGTCGGTTGCTGGTAAAAAAACATCGAATCAGCACAATGACACCGATTTTTTCCCGGCGCAGCATTCCAAGGACGACCGGCGATGGCGACATCCGGTTATGCCGGAGAGCCGGCCATCATCATCATCGCACATGCAATTAACTTTTGTTATGGTTATGCAAATGGAGGTCGCCGCGGTGAATTGCGCGTACGGCCATGTAAGAGTGTGTTACATTAAAAATAATTATGATGTACGGACATGTCGAACGGAATTATACGACGAAACCCAAACATCCAAAATGGCGACGTATAAATAGATTCTATTGGTTTACGAATTTCCCTAGATCACACGATCGTGGAAAAATCAATGTCACCACTTAAGCAATGAATCTGATATAATATGATTTTTCTTTAGATTCATTTGTATTAACACAGGAAACTATACTACCCTTCCAAGCAAGAAGGTAGTAGGCAGCAAAATTTTTGTAATTGAGTTATGAATGCCATTTGCTAACTATTTTTGAAAGCTTTTTATGGTGCTCACTCTTTTTTTTTCGCTCCCAACATGGAGCATAAGACTCCTCGCGGAGTTTATCTCAACATATGTTTTTTCTACGAGAACTGATTGTCACTCGTAGTTGCTCAACCTCTCTTTTTCGAAGATAGTAGGGATGGAAAGGATACGACGACTAGGACAGGACTAGTGATTAGCTAATCGCTGTCACAATGCGTCGCTCTTTGGGTTCGGAAAGGTGGGAAGGGATTTTCAACAGCACAATCATCCATGCCTTTGAACAGATTTATTGACAGAAAAATCCGCTCGTACCGGGAATCGAACCCGGGTGGTCTGGCACGCAAGCCAACAACGTTGACACTACGCCACGGACCGGATATTCGAAATAATATTCAAATTAAATACATACCAACTTTGTATTCGTGTGCTCTGTCGAGTGTGTTTATATTAGTTGCAATGTCTTACCTGAAACAAATGAAAAACAATAATTATTAATATGCAATAAAAAATTTAATCATAAATGATATAATTATGCAACATTGACGATTTACCTTTAAACACCCGAGTATTTTTGCAAAATATCCGCGCGCCCCGTAGTTTTTATTAATTAAAATAGTTATATCTCTAAAACAAGTCCGCCCACGTGGGTAAAATAAAAAGCATTAGCAAAATAAAAGATAGACCTGGAATCGAACTCGAACGGTCCGGCACGCAAGCCAACAACGTTGGAGAGAAAATGGACATGTAAGATAGAGAATTTCTTAGCAATACAACTCTCCCGTACTCACTTCGAAAAAGAGAGGTTGAGCAACTGCGAGTGACAGGCAGTTCTCGCTGAAAAGACATATGTTGAGATAAACTCCGTGAGGAGTCCATATGCTCCAATTTGGGAGCGGACATGGTTAAAAAAAATAATCTCAAAAGTCTGTCAATCACTTACTGCCTCCTTGCTTGGAAAGTCAGTTTACTAGCTAGTCAATATAAAGGGTCTTTTTATAAGGACGCTTATTTTTGAAATATAAATAAAACAAGTTGTTTGTGAGATTTCGACTTAATTTTAATTTCATTTGTAAGTTTATTTTACGGCATTAAATATGGAATATAGCATCAAATGTCTGCCAATATCCATTCATTATAAAATGGGCCATGTCGCTAAAGTTGACTTTTTTGACAAATTTGGGTAAACTTCCAACTGCTCCAGAACCAGGCGTTGTCTGTGGTCGTTTACCTGAAGTTCCTTGGTTAGTTGGATTTTATACGGGTGCAGACATAAGGCCCGATTCAAAATTCGCCAAGTTGAAGTCGCAGAAAAGCCAAGTTCTTGTGAACAACGAGAAATAAGCTGCCTTGGGTTTTCCTGTACACTTTCACACACAGCAGCAATGTTTTCACCAGATATTGTATTTTGATGACGTACAGGTAGGTGTTGATCGATTATTTACCAAACTGGTTGACTCAAATTTGGCCACTAAAAAATTAATAATCTACTCGTAACATATTTTGAGCGTCCCTATTAAAATACCCTTTAGTTATGGTATTTGAACAACATCCTGATACATATGTATGTATATAGCAGTAGAAAAAAAGTACAATACAGCATCTATACAGGATTCGACAAGTCTCGTGTGAAAAGATTACAACCGTAGTTACGAAAAACCTGTTCTCAATAAAGTAAAAATCTTTCTTTACAATCAATGTTATTTGTCCATTGAATATATTTTAATTGCATTGTATTTTAAAGGGATGTTTAAAGACTTACATATATTATTAACAACGAAGAAAACTGAAAAAACTTTCGCAGGGCAGATGTGAGTAGCAAGTTGCAAGGATTCAGTGATATTGAACTATAAAATTCGAATACAAAATTACGTTTCCAACATGTGTCAGTATTTGATATACAAAACGTGAATTCAACAAAATTATTTTTAATTATTGATAACTTAAGCTAATGCCAAAGTAAGTCTGATTTTTCTGATAGAGGCGAAACAGTTG
Source organism: Himalopsyche kuldschensis (assembly GCA_028554975.1). Lineage (NCBI taxonomy): Eukaryota > Metazoa > Arthropoda > Insecta > Trichoptera > Rhyacophilidae > Himalopsyche > Himalopsyche kuldschensis. The sequence goes on from JAHFWI010000007.1 coordinate 3,988,889, forward strand.
TTACTATTTGACACACACAACGTGGAATAAGCGTGGTTATTACATTTTGAATTGTTTGAATATTGTACCTTTCCACGAGTTTTGTCGCTAACGACTCGGGTTTCGCATTTCGACATCTTCACGCATTTCATGTATACGAATGAACTTGAAATGCCTGAGGATGCCGAAAGGCGAAACTCGGGTCGTTAGCGATAGAACTAACGGAAGAGTACAAAATTCAAACGATTCGAAATCCTAAATTATTAAAGTTATTATATTTTAATGAACTTACACAAAGATACCGCTGAATCCAATGGAAGTATAAACGTTAAACGTCTGTATAATATGTGCAATGGACCTCAGACCTTCGTTGGATCAAAAACATTAAATCTTTTTTAATTCATTATTAAATCAAGTCTCCCTTTACCAAACAGTTTTTGAGAATTTGATAAACGAAATGCTGACAATACGTTAACCACTTTAGTAATAATATAAAGTTAATATGTCATGGACAAGAAAAATCCCTTGAACTGCACCTGACAAAGTCGATAAAGAAGATCTCCTTAGAAATAGTGGACGATACCACGTGATCTATGTAAATATATACAGGAGGTAATTTTCAAAAGTGGTCAATTCCAAAATAATATTTTTCAACTGCCAGTTTTAGATTAAACTTTAGAGACCTTTTTTATTCATATAGAAATGTTTGAATTATTACACTTGATACGAAATTACTTAATTTGAAATATATTTTAAAAATATTGATAGAAAACACAAATTTATGAGGAAAAAGTAATGAGAATATTTCTCACATTCTCAGTTTTTCAACGAGTGGATTTGACCACTTTTGAAAACAACCTCCTGATATATATTATATATAATAAACGCAATAATAATTGAAGCGCGGTCCCAAACCAAAGAATAAGAGGGCGGCAACAGGAGATGAGCTGAACGCACCAAAAAACAAAATAAACAAAGAATAATAAGTACGATGAAAATGGACGAAAAAAAAAATACGAAAGGATATGCCGGTCTGCTCTAACGCGAGGAGCTGAGACGTAACACGATATAGAGAGGAAGAAGCCGCGGCGGCCGGCACCAGCTCGACTGCCTGCACCACCGCCACCCCTCACTACCAAAGCTACCACAATCGTGTGGGAAAGAGAAAACGAGACTATATCGCTGGATCGGGAGCAGTGTTCCTCAACAGGTGATTAATTTAAAAAAAAAAACACCACAAAATAGAACAATGATTGTTTCAATGTTGGCGAAGCTGTCTATGGAGCCGAGAAAAAACCCACCAACTGCATGGTTCTTCAATTAAATTTCTTACCGTTCAAACCTTTATCGTTTTTATACTGAGTAACGAAAAATATTGAAAGAAGATACATTCATCAACTGAGCTTTTCGGTGAATTTTATATCGTATATTCTTGGTAGGTCACGTAACTAATTCAAATTTGGTCAGTTAAATAATAAATGGTCAGTTAAAAATCAGAATAGTAGTTAATATTATAAACGGTCAGTTTTCTTTGTATCAGTGTGAATGTGGTCAGTTATTAAATAAAACGGTCAGTAATATATTTTAATGGTTAAAAGTTTTTACCAAATATATGACATGTTCTTTTATTTTAACTGACCGTTTTAAGAAATTTACTGACCGTTTTAAGAATTTATAACTGACCATTTATCGAATTAGAAACTGACCAAATATTTAGTAGTCTATATTCTTTGCCATAAAAATCAGGACCATTTAGTCGAATTAGAAGTCGTCGACCAAATTTAGCCGAAGTCGTACTCGGAGTTGAAAATTGAAAAGTTTGAACTTTTTATTTTTGCATATAATATGTCAAATTTGGCTATTGGCCGTATTGCCAGGGTTGATATTTAATTGAATAAACATAAACAGGAAAATTAGGCAAAAAAAAGTGACGATATTAAACTTTTTAGTCGGAATCGTGTTTTTAGTCAATGTTGGAGTCGGAGTCGTGGTTTTGGTAATTTCTGTAGTCGGAGTCGAACTTTTTTTTACCGACTCCACAGCCCTGATAAAAATACAATATTGATTTAAATTTCTATTCATACACGGCATGTCTAATATGTAAAAATATATTTTTAGTACTTATTCCACGATTATTTTTTTTGGTCAGGACCGATTTCGCTCATGGCTCATGCGGTTTCAGTTGACAATGCTTGCCATGATACCAACAGGTAATTTATTCGATGCACATCGCAGTTAACTAATATAATAACTTATCATCGGCCAGCCTATTGCGACATTTCGTTTTTACTATTTTAAATTTTGAAAAGAACGACTCACAGTAATATGTGGTTCCAAATGCAGCTGTAATGTACATTGCCAGCTTTTTAAATTTTGGAAATTTATCCTCGAGGATATATTTCTGATAAAACTCATATTTATTTCCTTCAAACATGCATTTTAACTCGATGTTTGATTGGATGTCATACACAAAATTCTGATATAAATTCACATAAATGTTTTGTTTGATTTATGAATGACAAAATTTAAAATATATTTGTAGAAGGCTGCAAACTCCAATAGAGAGGCAGAACATATTAAATTGGGCTGCATGCGACCCGTGGGCCGCGTGTTTGACAACGAAGGTATAAATCGACTGAAAAAGTCCGTCACGGAAGAAAACGACGTTGACCACTGCACCACGGACCCGTACAGGAGCAAATCGTAATACGGGATTAATATCTAACAACTGCACCCAAATGAAGTGATCTCTAGACAAAGCGGCCACTTGAACGATATAACAATTCCATCCAGGTGATACGCAACGCATTTATGTTTGAGAAGCGTACGGACGGAGGGTCATCGAGCATCGAGACCTCCGAGGGGTCAGACCTCCGGGAACGGCAGCTTCTTGCTTCTTGCACGAGAGAGACGCTGAGACTTTTTCTCGGCTACGCGGCGATCCGAGTGTCATTATTCTTGCTCTGAGATTAACATCGCGGGTATTTGAATGAATGATGGTTTTTATATGTCGTGCGCCACACGTACAGGTAAACACCAAAACTGCATAAAGAGATCAATAATGCATTGTTTAATACGACGGTGAAAAAATAGCAATGTAATTTAATTTCTACAAAAATTATATGATATAAAGCTATTTCAGCATACACCATCGTCAGAACTATGTTTAATCACATATTAATGGTAAACAATGCATCTTCTCTTCTGTGTCAACATCCTAATTTTATACATATTGTAATCACTTTTAAGGTGTTCACTGTCAATACTTGGTGGAATGGCATTATAATAAAAATAATAAAACTATAAAAAAATGAGAAATACAAGGATTACAAGGCTACGAGAGGTAGGATAAACAATTGGTATTGTAACCAAGCAAATAAATTTAAGCAAAATGTAAGAACAATAAATCATAATTAAAATGTTGAAGACCTCTTAGCAATATAAAGCATTTCTTATTAGTTGACATTGCTCACCATGAGAGTAACCGGTCCTGATCAAATAAATTTGATGTGGAATAAATACTAAAAATCTTTTGTTACTTTTATTAATTGTAGAGTTACATTCAACACCTTAAGTTCTTAAAAGAAACGTGGAATTAATATAAAAATAAAACGAATATTTTTCCTTGAATGTTGCACATGGGATTTATTGTACTTGATAAATAAATCCTCAAAAAAAAATATCCTAGGTCGTGTGTTGACACATAGGATATTATGTATTGCAAAAAAATGAACGTTGGCACTTTGGATTTATTTTAAATCGGTAGAAAAAAAAAGTGTAAATAACACATTTTGGCCAAAAAAGTCACAAAGGAGAAACGTTTTATAAAAGCTTCCTCGCATTATAAGCGCTGTCAAAAGTTGCATTATGCTAGCGAACAAATACACCGCCAATACAAGTTGGAGCAAGTCGTTAAAAATGCTTGAGTCCTCGCCGTGGTCCACACGAGAGCGATCAAATCCTTTGTAATCCACAGTACAAAGAGCTTTTTCTAGAGAAGGACGAGTTTGTTCTCACGCGCCCCGGCAGGATGGGAGGCTGAGAATAAGCAGGGCTTCGCATGATATGGTTCATCGTAAATTAACAGGAATTATTTTGTGCATACTCATTGAGTGGACGGTCATTCTCACCGACCCACCCACCAAGAAACGAAGAGTGTTTTATTTCTTTACATGTTTACAACTAAAGGAAACATTACAAAGTCTTTGTTTGTTTGTTCGCACCCTATGCGCTGCCATACCGTCCATCCAATCGCAATCGCTTGCACTTGCGCGGCGGTTTTGCATAGTAAAATTAGCATACAGCAGGTCCTTTATAAATATAAAAATCAATATTTTTTTGTATTTTATGTGCTGCCATATCGTTCATTTTCACAACTTATTGTTGCACTTGTGCAAAGGTTATAGACATAGTATAATTAACTTTCAATCTGTGGCGCGTGCGCCGTACCATTAACAATCGGCAAAAGACAAACAGAAAACGTCAAACGGCAAATGTCATCGATATCGATCAATGTTAGTGAAATTAAATCGAAATTATTTATCTAAAATATTTTGCATCCGAAAGCACTTCAATAAACACAAAAACTTTCTTTCTTTGAATGGCATTGCAACGCTTGCCGGGTACCAGCTAGTTTTTTTATATAACGTACCGACGCACAGTAATAAATAGGAAATAGAGTACGCTAAACACATTGGCTACGGGAACGCGGAATACGCGTCGTCGTTCTATGTATTAGATTAACGTGTTATCAAAATGAAATTTATAATGGTGAAAAAAATAATTCATATATTGGTTGATAGCTGTTTCGGCTTACGCCATCGTAAAAACTATACAGAATTTGATTTCTGGCGATGGCGTACGCCGAAATAGCTATCAACAAATATATAAAATAATTTCTGTAGAATTAAAATACATTAAATTTTTTTTCCCAAATTATAATGGAGTTCTACCAAGAAATGCCAATTCAATCAATGAAATTATATCACTTTCAAGGTGCTCACTTTCAATATGTTTGTACTTAATCCACAATTAATTTGTCAAGATCAGGTCCGGTTTCGCTCACTGCAAGCATTTTTAACTGATAACGAGGCATTATACAAAACTAAATTGAAAAATAAAATGAACAATATTGAACTGATAATAGGCTCGATAGCCCTGCCACGAACAGGAAAAGAGTCGCATGGTTCGGGGAGAAGAGGGAACCGAACGTAAAACCACGCGAGGGTAATTGTCGGAGGCTCTTTGGGAGTTGACCTCGGCTCGGTCAGCAGACCGATCCGTTGCCTGCAGACCATACAAACAGGGGCGATTATCTGGACTTAACCGTAAATACGCCACGGCGTGCAGGCACGCAAACGCTACTACGGGATTATTTATAAGTGAATATCGTATTTGAATTGTTTGAATTTTGTACTATATTCCATGAATAAAAATAATAAAACATCTTTAGTATTTATTCCAAATAAAATTTATTAGATCAGGCTTATTATTTCGCTCATAGCGAGCATTATCAAATGATAAGAAATACAACGAAACGAGTGATATTTATACAAAGTTTAAGTAAGAATTACAAGGTTCGACAAACAATTGGCATTACAACTGGAGCAAATAAATTGAAGCAAAATGCAAGAAAAATAGATTATAATTAAAATGTTGAAGACCTCTTAGCAATGCAAGCTGATACAAGAATACAGCGATATTTATAGTAAAGTAAAGCAAGACTACAAGTAAGACTTCTATTAATAATATACATATATTATACTAAGTCTTGCTTAACCTTTTGCACTCTGGCCAAATTTTCTCATGACTGGTAAGCGACTGTGATTTAAAAAATATATATTCTTGGTTAAGTGAGTCACCTATTTTTCCGAGAAGATATATGAACGAACTGTAGATTTAAATCATAAAATGTTGGTTAATAAAGCATGTTGCAGTGTTCCACTGTATTTATCGAAAATCCCTGGCCCATGAAGCTGCCTATCGGAATCTTTCCGGCCAGACTCCGTGGCCTGCAGAATTGTAAAAGTTAACTTTTGTATAAATATCGCTGTGTTCTTGTATTTATTATCAGTTGATAATGCTCGCCATGAGCAAAACCGGTCCTGATCCAATAACTTTGACGTGGAGTAAGTACTAAAAATGTTTTATTAGTTATATTATAATGCCATTCCACCAAGTATTAACAGTGAACACAACAACAGTATTCCATGAGTTTTGTCCATAACGATCCTGGTTTCGCCTCTCGGCATCTTCAGGCATTTAAAGTGCACAGATGTAGTTCAACTGACGAGCAGTAAACAGTTTATACCGTTCATGTACAAAAATAAAAGTAGATCACTGAAGTACAAGTTAGTTTTTGAAAATCACATTGATTTATTACATATTAACAAGGAGCGAATATAAATTGTTCTGTCAAGACATCTTTTCAAGGCAATGTGATTGTTAAAATATCGATATGTTTAGCCGTTTTTATTTTATTTGAGGTCAAGCTAACAGATATCACTAGGGCGTGCACCTCTCCCAGCTTTTACCTACGTGGTCGTAACAAAGACAAATCAATTTTCTTTGTCAAAACTTGTTTGTCACGTAGGTCTTTTGAATCTCCAGTTGCAAGGGCTATTCGGCTGATAAATGCGCTGCCTGTTGATGTGGACATCTTCGGCAGTGAGCTTGATGCTTTGTTTAAAAATTATGTTTTCTTATGTAAATAATATTTTTCTGTTCTGTTTCTTATTTTTGTGTAATATTTTATGTAATCTTTATTAATTTCTCAAATGCATGGCGCATTGGCGCTTGCTGTAATGCCATGTATTTTATATAGTTTTTTGCCAATAAATAAATAAATAAATGCCCTTTCATATTTTTTTTTCACTTTTCTCTGAAAACCAAAAATAAGTTGGGTATAAAATGATTTTCCGTGTACGTTACTATGTAGTATTTTCATGGAAAAATCTATCGCTGCAAATGGTGTGACCTGTGGCAAATATCCGTGGGATTGGTTTGGCGTTTTAAGGGTTAAACTACTAAAGACAGCTAGTATGGAGCTACACGTCCACCGCGCAATGCAATGGGACTGCAGTGTGGTCGGTTTATGCCCGACCACAAAGTTCAGCGTCCATCAAAATAGGCGCATACAAATAATTAGTCTACTAATTTACTAATGATGGTTTGATAATTGGAGAGGTTGCCGATTTTTAATGAGTTGCCATAAAGTAACAACGCTCGCGAAATTATTCTCATCGAAACCGGTTGTGTAATGTTATCGGCCAAACTGGGAATTTCTGTACAGCGAATTAAAATAATATTTTTTTTGTTGTAGAATTCTTACAAACAGACGGTATCGAATATAAAATTAATTTTGATAACTCTTGAAATTCCACCGATTGTGTATGAAAGGTATCAAGTGATTCGCTTCATTGATATGACCAACAAAACCAATTAGATCAACTATCGAAATAAGGAAATAAGGAAAAAATAAAAGAATATAAATAGATATAGTGCTATTTATACAAAACATAATACGGGTGTAAAATCAATTATTGGTGACAGAATTATGAAAATAATTTATAGAAAATGAAACAAAATAAAATGTTTAATACATATGATAGATGCTACTATTTGTAAGAGGTCGTGTTCCATATAAATAGCTTTGTATTGATGTATATTCTCATCTGTTGAAAATGCTCGCGATTAACGAAACCAGTTCCGATCTTATATTTCTTTTTGGTGGAATAGGTATATTTTTAATAATGCGTGATAAATAATTGATGATTATTCTTATCAGGTGAAAATGCTCGCGATGAGCAAAACCGGTCCAGATCTTAAAATATAATTAGTACAAAAAAGTATCTTTCATAAGAATGTAAGTCGTGTGATTAAAGTTGTTAGGTTCTAAAAAAAACAGTTTGATTTCATTTTAACGATCGAAGGGCAGATTCGAAGGTACATCAATTATTCATCCTCGTGGAAAGGAAATAGTACGCGGGGCTGCAGCGTCACGGATCGGGCGGGCCTCCCTGTCGAACGGTTCCCGAGGGCAAGCGTGCAGCTCCGCTCGTAATTGCCCCCCGCTCGACTTCCACTCGGGGCCCCAGCGCGGTGCGGCTTTCGCGAGGCGTACCGGCGTCGGCAGGCATAGACAAAGGATAAAGGGGATAATGATAATCATAGGTAAACAATACACGGAATGGGAGAAGGAGAGATGCAAGTGGGAGGAGGTGGCGTAAGGTCAATAAGGCTTGAGAGGGTATCCCGATCGCAGCGACGACGGAGGATGCATGATGTATGGATGGGAGATTAGCTGAGATAATATCGAAGGCTTTACCGCGGCTGGATTGTTCTTTGGGCAAAACCCTGTTACCTGTATATGTGATAATTTTTAAATTGTAATAAATTAATCCATGGTCTTAATATTAGACCTGATTCGGCGGTAATTTTGTTGAAGCTCATTTTAATCAATATTTGTGATATTGAAGGTGAAGTTATTAACAAACAATATGATTTTTTGAGTTTATATTGGGGTGTACAAGATGGTTGTTTATTTAGACTCCACTATAAATTGATACACTATTAGTTTGACAATACTAACTACCGTTTGCTAGGCGATGTTGTATTGCTCTGTACCCAATCGTGTACAGTGTGCACCAGAGCGTCAACAATTGTTCAGTCTGACAATTTTGAAATGAACCATGAAGATTTAAAAGTTTTCAGTTTTTAGTTTTACCTTGGGCGTTAATGGGTTAAACAAAAGACTAGTTCTGTAGCATGTAAGAAATACGCAAGTATTCAAATTACCATAAAACAATATTAACTAGAGGCGGCGAAAACGAAACGTCAAAAGAAAATAGTTTGTGTGTCACTCGCTGTTAACCGAGAAAATTACCAAAACCTGATTTTGTAACTGCACGCGAGAGAAAAAACACTACAGTTGTTATTCGTGGCCTCAAACATTCACCCATCTGACATCACATTGTTAACTGAGGAAATAAAGTACGAAATAAAAAAGGTTCAAATATCAAAAACATGCTGGTATAGGACCATTTATGACGTTACTAGTAAGTTGGTTTTTCCCACCACCACCCGTTGTTTCACAACGCTATCGACTTAGAAAAAGGAATTAACCCATCACATTCATGGCCCGAGCAGATCTGCACGGGACTGATTTTGAACCATGCACTAAAGTGCTTTAAAATAGAAAATAATAATAAAATAAATTGGAGTGACTAGCTCAGCCACTGAAATCATTTTGATAAAGAGTATCCTGTGTATAATCCGTATACTGAGAGCCCGTCGTGTTAGACGAGTATATTGACTCTAGTTACTAGTAATTATCGCACATCACAACCGCACTCTCTCTCTCTATGCGTATCATTCGCATCTAGCGTATAGAGCAGAGGTTCTCATGTGCGGCCACCAGAGGATTTTTCTGCGGCCACCAACAGCTGCATAGTTAATATTGATATTTAATAAAGATATGTTTTACCAGGGCTTTGAAGTCGGAGTCGGAAATTTTGAGAAGTTTGAACTTTTTATTTTTGCATATAATATGTCATATTTGGCTATTAGCCGGATTGCTAGGGTTGATATTTAATTGAATACACATAAATACGAAAATCACATAAATAGAAAAAAAAAGTGACGATATTAAACTTTTTTTAGTCGGAGTCGTGTTTTCGGTCAATGTTGGAGTCGGAGTCGTGGTTTTGGTAAATGCTGGAGTCGGAGTCGATGTCGAACTTTTTTTTACCGACTCCACAGCCCTGGTTTTTACAAGTTAATTTGTAAACAAAGACTTACAACAAAAATTTAATAATTTGTATGCATTGTATTGTGCATCAAGAATGTTTATGTATTTTTGAGAAAAGATAATTAGCACAAAAATTTGGTGCACCAGAGATTTTCGTAGGCCAGCTGATGTCACAGCCATATTTTACGTGAAAACCACTGGTATAGAGCGAATGCTGACAGATGGCACTGCAACCAGGTAATAATTTTAGTATCTATATGAGAGTAGAGTTGTAGAGTTACAGTGTAGAGTTTTATTATTCGTCTAAAAATTTTTGTACCTTTCTACGAGTTATGTCGCTTAAGACACGGGTTCACCTTTCGGCATCTTCTGGCATTTCAAGTGCACGAATGAACTTGAACTGACGCGTAGGAGAACAGTTTTTATCGTTTATTTATAAAAATAAAGTAGATCACAAAGTTTAATTGTATTTAACGCAATTTATTTAAGTTGGCTAACATTTTGATGTTGAATGAATGAATGAGTTTCAATGAATTATGTGGGAAAAGTATAATTATCGGGTATTTTAAATGTAGTTTTGTAAATAGTTATTACCAGATAATAACCTAAGTATGAATGAGCTATCATTTATTAATTAAGGATTTTGACTGAGGGTGCTTGATGGAATTTCAATATCAAATTTTAATTGTTTGAATTTTGTACTTTTCCATGAGTTTAAACGCTAACGACCTAGGTTTCACCTGTCGGCATCTTCAGGCATTTCGAGTGCACGGATGTACTTAAACTGACGCGTAGTAAACAGTTTGTATCGTTTATATACAAAAATAGAAGTAGATCACTGAGTTAAATTGCTATTTAAATGTAAATTAGCGAAAATTGAATCATATTATCATTTATTTATTTTACGAAGCAAAAAAACAGTATATTTTTTCTAATTGAATAATTATTTAAGAAATCAAAGTGAACCCGGACCATCTCCATTTTCATACCACGTGACACCGTGAACCTGCCCAGAGCATTTATTATTATTTTATTACTTAATAAATTCTGTGTTTAAACACAAAAGCATTTGCTCAAACGTGAAACGCTGCTAAGTGAGTTTACCTAACAGGTTATAGATTTGAGTCACGGACCTCTACCGCCAACCTGAGTGCTCATTCTTGACACAGGGAATGCCGTGACACGAAAATGAAAAATAATAGTAAATATGTACTATGTAAGTAAACGGCAACACGACTAAATACAAGGCTTTTATTTTACAACGTCTAGTTATTTCGGCATTACGGCATCGAAAGAACCACGATTCAGTTAGAATCTGTAATCGCGTATCTTACCTTCGAGGCTTGGACAATAAAACAACCGCTGCAATAGATTTAGTAGTTGGGATGAAATATTGTCAACGGAAGACTTGTCCAATATGTTTGACTAATTTATTAAGATCAGGAACGGTTTAGTTATTCATAAAAAAACTAAGCAAGGTCTCTTAAAGATAGAACTTACTATTTGAAATAGAAATAATAGCACATTTTTTAGCGGATTTACTGAGGTTGAGGACTGGTTTCGCTTGTTGCCAGCGTCTCAATAAAGGTTCCGGTCTTTCAATGTGGAAATAGTACTAAAATGTGTAATAATAGTGCCATTCCACAAAGTTTTGACAGTGACCACGTTAAAAGTGATTTAATCGGTAATTTTAATTATAATCTATTTAATGTTAATTATGCATGTTTAGTTTTAGTTTCATTTTCTATAAATTATTAGAAAATATCTGTAACCAACTGTTTGTTACACACTTATTATAATAAGTCTTGCTGGGTTTTCTATAAGTAACTCTGCATTGATGTATATTCTGATCAGCTGAAAATCTTCGCGATTAACGAAACCTGTTCTGATCTTCATAAATTAAATGTGGAATAAGTACTAAAAATGTTTTTTTTTTTTTTTAATAAAGTGCCTTTCCACCTGACATTGACAGTGAACACCTTAAATTGAATACGAAACGTGGTGGGTAAAAATACAATGTATTGAAAACAAATTATGCTTACTTGATTTTCTTTTTTGGATATTTTATTCTTGACCAATGAGAAATGATGATGAGAATATTAAAAAATACTATTTATGAAGTGAAAACATATTTTATTATACATGTATACGACTTTGTACTGAACTGATTCTACAGATTTGGGTAAAACAACTTTCGAAGAATCGATTAAATTCAAGAGACATACATTCCAAAATCCATTATCGCCTTCTAATATAATACGGAAAGAAAAATAGCAATGTATTTTAATTCTACATAAATTATTTTATATATTTGTTGATAGCTATTTCGGCTTACGCCTTCGTCAGAACTATGTTTAAAACGTGTATTAGAGATAGCTTATATACCCTTTGCTAGACAGGGTGCCTCCTACATAATCTCTTTCCGTTGAAACCATACCTACGTCACATGAAAGAATTTAAATAAGTTTGATTTATTGGTCTAAAGCAGTGGTTCTCACGTAGAATTTGGCTGTGGCCGCATTAGGAACATCAGCGGTCCTACGAAAATGTCCTACGAATGTGGTGGCCGCACCAAATTTTTGTGTTGAGTCTTCTTTGTCAAAAAGACATAAAAATGTATGTGATTGAGTTTACATAATAAAATACATACGAAATATTTAATTTTCAATGTCTTTGTTGACAAATTAGCTTGTAAAAACACATTTTAATTAAATACCAATATTAACTATGAAGCTGTTGGTGGCCGCAGCAAAACTCTCTGGTGGCCGCACATGAGAACCACTGGTCTAAAGTAATGGTGGGAAACAATAATTTGGGTATTTTTGGGTTATTGGATCGTGTGAAACCACTTAAAATCTGGAATTTCTAAGTGCATCTATTTTAAATTGTTTTAAGTTTATTGTTTGTTAATGGTTTTAACTGGTGGTGAGCTATTAATTGTGATCTGATCGTTAAGAATTTCATTGGACTGATTATATCTATTAATTTCAAGCTGTTCCAATGCATTCAGTTTTAGGCCCTTATTGCAGGAATGTAAACGAATAATGCCTTCTAATATAACTCGATTAAAATGATAAAATACGATTAATTAATACGTGTATGTATTTTGAATCCAAACCGGTCGATTGAGGTGCATATACATGACATACTTATCAGTACTTCAAACCAATGTGCGGCCTCATATTAAAAACATGTTTATCGCTGATCTATATTGTGATGAGTCCCGTTTTTGTGGTAACGTAACTGAACCAGTGGCTGAATAATATTTCAACGCAAAAAACTAGATGGCATGGCCACTTTTTTATGTCGCCAACTATCGGCATCTATAATATATCTAAGGCAGACATAATGTTAGAAATTGTATGCTGAATTGGATAACATAAGTACACTTAACTATATTAGAATTTTATTCAATTGGTTTCAATCCCCTTCTCACGAAAATTTTTTGATTTTCATGATTTAATAAATTCTAATTGTTTGACACGGTGAAAAATAGAAATCTATTTTAGTTCGACGTTTCGACGTTACGGCCTCGTCAGAACTATGTTTAAACATAAATCAATCCCACAAATAAATTTCTCACATTTAATGCTTAGTTATTTCTTTATAAAGGCTCTTTTTATAAGGACGCTTAGTTTTGAAATGTAAATAAAACAAGTTGTTTGTGAGATTTCGACAAAATTTTAATTTCATTTGTAAGTATATTTTACGGCATTAAATATGGAATATGGCATCAAATGTCTGCCAATATCCATTCATTATAAAATGGGCCATGTCGCTAAAGTTGACTTTTTTGACAAATTTGGGTAAACTTCCAACTGCTCCAGAACCCAATCAGGCGTTGTCTGTGGTCGTTTACCTGAAGTTCCTTGGTTAGTTGGATCTTATACGGGTGCAGACATAAGGCCCGATTCAAAATTCGCCAAGTTGAAGTCGCAGAAAAGCCAAGTTCTTGTGAACAACGAGAAATAAGCTGCCTTGGGTTTTCCTGTACACTTTCACACACAGCAGCAATGTTTTCACCATATATTGTATTTTGATGACGTACAGGTAGGTGTTGGCCGATTATTTACCAAACTGGTTGACTCAAATTTGGCCACTAAACAATGAATAATCTACTCAGCAGGACAAAGTAACATATTTTGAGCGTCCCTATTGAAATACCCTTTATAATTAGGATGTTTGAACAGTAGAGAAGATGTATTGTGTAACTTTTCTACACCAGTATTAATTGATAAGTAAATGTATATTAAAACATATGCTGTTTTTTCCACCGTGCTATTATGGAGTTCTATCAAGCAAATGCCAGTTCAATCAATATATAATTGCTTGAATTATGTAAATACTAATCAATACAAATAAGGGTTAGCGAATGATTATTAATTTTTCACGATGCGAAACGCATCAAACGTATTCAAAATGCTACGATGATTTTTGTCGGCTTAGAAGCCTCTAATGCAGAGCATATATAGTCTCAGTATCACAAGATATTTCTTCTACGTCGCGAATGCCAATGAAGTTGACCATTGCAGCACAAACCTGACAAAGTTAAAAAAACTGACCATTTTTCTACTTCTGTTTGCAAAAATTGATTCATCGCAGCAATCCTGAATGTTTTTTTTAAAATTGTACACATTCTTCACGTCAACCTAAAATGTAAGTTGAACATCTTTTACGTGTATTGAAATCGAATAATCAGAGAAGATATAATTATGAGATACATTCTTATATCGCGAGGCCTATGACACACAATGGCACACTTTGGTATGCTGAAAAATGCTACGAATGTAAACGTGACATGAATGGCGATCGTAATAATCTATTCGTTTATTTGAATTTATAAACCGCCATTTGTTTATTATGCCGACTATTTTTTTCCGATATTTATTATATCGAGGCAGTGGTTTCGCGTTAGTCCACGATGTCCCATTGATAAATACGTGTACAGTTTATGATATAACGATCATAATTGGACAAGATGAGATTTCTAGATGTTAGGGAACCTATAAGTATTATTTATAAATTTATATAACAGATGAAAGAGAAATATCTGGATACATCACTGATAAGCATGCACATGTCTTAGATTCACACCCCTTTAAATTTATACATTTGTTTCTGTCAGACCACATTTAAGCCCAGTCCTGCACTAATGTAGCGGCCCCCTAGGGTCAAATAAACATGTAGAATTAAAACATTGTTTTTTTTCTTACCGTATTATAATGGAGTTCTACCAAGTAAATGCCTACTCAATCAATCAAATAAACATAACTAGAATTTTGCAAGTTTTGAGTTATGAATGCCAAATTTATGATGTATTAGTTTGCATTGCTAAGAGGTCTTCAGCCTTTCATTTATAGGTTATTTTCTTGTTATTTGCTTAGTTGTTCTACCAATTGTTTGTCATACCTTACTTAACTTTTGTATAAATATCACTGTTGTATTGTATTTCTTATCAGTTGACAAAGCTCGCCATGAGCGAAACCGGCCCAGATCAAATAAATTTTATGTGGAAAAAAATACTAAAAATGTATTAATATATTTATTATAATGCCTTTCCACCAAGTATAGACAGTGAACACATTAAAAGTCAACAAAATAAATGGTTACGTTATGTGTTCAAGAGACATATCAATAAAAGAAGTGGCTACGAAGATAGCACAATCACTTTCTTGTTCATAGCTCCACTAAATCTTAAAACAACACATACTGTTTTATATCGAACAAGTGAATCAGAAAACAAAGCACCGCCTTTAAAGATAATGAAAAGAAAATTGCCATATGTTAAAAAAAATAGGTAAAATTGATTACTCTCCTAAAAGGTAGAAGAAATGACTGAGGTTCCTTTGTCTCTATGGCCCGACATAATTAATATGAACATCTAAATAAAACATCGGTTTATGCTAAGGAAAAGCAGTTGAAGAGCATACCTGATGCCGAAGCGAAGTGTTGGTAGTACTGCGACAAATATGTGAGGATTGAGAGCCTGTCGGGGACTTCATATTGAGCCATGTCCTCGGCGTCCAGCAGCGCTGGGATGCCCAAATAAGATTCAGCAGTACGGAAGGCCAGCTCATTGTTGTGATAGACATCTTCTTTTTTGAGGCTAGAGAAATCACTGCAAAACAAGAGAAAAAAAACGATTAAAATGCTTACTCAAATAAGTAACGGGTTTAAAAATTGAAATAGTTCAAGTAATTAAAACATCTTTGCTATAACATTTTGCATGGAAATTATATTGTTTAAAATAGTGTTCCCCAACCAGTGGTCCGTGGCTCAGTGCTGGGCCGCAGATACTTTCCGCCTGGCCGCAAACAGTATGCCAGATTTCATTATTTATTAACTTAAACACTTGAAATCAGTCAATTCCGATACACGCGATAGTTATAATTTACCCACATAATTCATTGAAACTCATTTAAATCAACATCGATAATTCATATAGATTACGTTCATAACAATTAAACTCAGTGGTCTACTTTTGAATTTGTACATCAACGATACAAACTGTTTACTACGCGTTATTTCAAGTACATTCGTGTACTTAAAATGCCTGTAGATGCCGAAAGGTGAAACCCGGGTCGTTAAACGATTCAAATTTATATTGAAATTCCAAGAGCACCTCGAAATTAAGTCGAAATTGTTTATTAAAAACATATGAATAGTGGTTCACGATTTTTCCCCCCTTTTTTCACCGGTCCGCAGGTGTAAAAAAGGTTGGGGAACACTGGTTTAAATAAGCAAATTATATTATGAATACTCATTACAGTGGAAAACGCTCGACCAAAATGCATAACAATAAAATGTGAAAAGGTCAAGTATTTAACAGCCAAATGGTATTATTTTTCTTAAATTATATCTAAGTAATTCTTATACGCAGTGACGGCTGGTGACGGGGTGTTGGGGGGTGCAAAGGAAGATTCAACCATTTTTGCAAGAGTTCTTTCCTATTCATTGGATTTTAAAAACTTCTATAAATGGACTTTCAATTCAGATATTCGCAATACCAACTGTTTCTCTTCCGTAGTACGGAAAAATAGTTGAATCTTCCTTTTGCACCCCCTAGCACCCCGTCACCAGCCGTCACTGCTTATACGTAAGATTGGATCAAAGTTATATTTTCATTAATTGAATCAAATGATGTCATTCCTCCAAAAATAAAAGTGACGAAAATTTTTTTGGAATATTATGGCAAAAAATCATAAATATCAGCTCCATAAAGATTGTAGATCGATAGACATTGCGCCATATCTGTGAAATTGTTTATGTCTTCGAAGATAGTTTAAAGTTTAGTACATAATGATGTTTTTTTAGCCAAATTCTATTATCACTTTTTAAGTGTTCACTGGCAATACTGGGTCGAAAGGCATTAAAAGTCTGTTTTATTGAATTTCTTTTCTCTTGAAACCGGTTACGATCTTAGCATATTTTTTTACCATTGGAGCATATGGACTCTTTGCGGAGTTTGTGTCATCATATTTTTTTTCTACGATGAACTGCTTGTTATTGCAAAACCTCTAATTTTCGAAAAGAGCAGAGTTTGAAAGGATAAGGATGAGCTCTACGAGAGGACCAGTGGTACAATTCTAATTTAATTTACAATTTCGACTGAAGGTGCTTAAAATGGAATTTCAATATCAAATTTGAACTGTGAGTTCTAGTAAATTCGTACACTTGAGACACCTGAAGATGCCGAAAGGCGAACCCCGGGCTGTTAGCGACCAAAACTCATGGAAAAGTACAAAACGATTCAAGTTTGAAATTCTGATATACTTATGTAATATAAGTTGTAACGACTCTCCATCTTATAGCAGATTTATTTAGAGTCACAAGAAAACATCTACTTAAAGGTGCGAGGATCAATAAGCAATAATTAGAAGTTCCATAAATTGACCAATTGACATTTCTGGCTGCAAGATCGTTTCATCGTCCCACAGATGTGACGAATTAATTATGCATGCAAGCGAGCTTACGAATTTCGCAACGATGAGCGTGGATATAGATTAAAAAAAAGAGTTTCTGCAGCTATGTGAATTTCCAGTGCCCGCCCACGCACTGGCGTCGCAGAATCGAAGGCCGAGAATGCCAAATTAAAATCATTATGTGTGTGCAAACATTTACCATACTGACTGACTGACAAGCGGCTTATTTACATAATCCATCCATCCACGATTCGATTAGATACAACAGTATTGATGTAAATTAGCAGCAACGTCTCGCTCCGGGAAAATAGATGCGAAAAATGATGTCTTCGTCATAATAATGCGATTAACATGGACTTTAGAATAAATTGGTAGAACTCCATTATAACACGGTGAACCAATATCAATATATTTTAGTTCTAAAAAAATTATATAATATATTTGTTATCTCCGTTTTTGTCAATTGTGCATGAGGGGGTAAAAACTGATTATTTTGGTATTTTCAAACCGATCGGGAAAATTTCAAATAGGACTATCAAACGTTTTTTTGTGCAGCCGCTGAAAAACAACGAATGAATTACAGGTGACAATAGAAAATGGTGGATTTGGATAATTAGCAGAGTAGGTTTTAGAACGACTTTGGAGTTATCAAATTTTCCTAAAACGTTTTTACGGTGCACTCAAATATGTTTTGGTTATAAAAAAAAATACGGGACATGCACATTGCATGATACAACAAGATGGCATTATAAAGTCATTTTCAGCGAAAAGTGAAGTTAACAAAATTACTCTTTAAGCCATCGATATACAAGATGTATTAGTGTTGTAGCGTAAGATACGCCGTCGTCAGAACTGTGATTAAACATTCATTGTCTTATCTAGAAGAGGTACATTCTTACATCTCAATTGTATATTAAAATAATGTAGATTAATTGTAGCAAATTGATTTGATGAGATTTCTTGAAATGAATGAGATTATCATTTGGGTGTATCGAGTAGTTTTGAACGTAAATTAGTTTTAAATTAAGATGATTTTGGTAAAATTGCATAAGCCTCTGTAATGGTCCGAGTAACGGTGATGGATTAATGTTAGAATATGTTAATAATTCCTCAATAATTTTTCAATTTTAATCTTAGGTGAAACCATTCCATACACCCATATGTATTTAATTCAGTACTCATATAAACAGCAGTATTATTTATTAATATAATATTTAGATACTAATGAGTTTAAAACAAATTGAAGTAATTGAAGGGTTAAATTACCATTTTCGGGTATTTTAAATACGATATCGTTAAACTTAATTACTATCCTATAGCATGGAAATGCCTACTAAGCCCATGCTCATGCATTGCAATACTCAAATGTATGCATGCTTATTCTGAAATGTATTTTTATCTCGCTCATTCTACATTATTTATTGACGATAAAAACCAGTTGCTATTTCGTACCTCACTGTTTCAAATTAGGAACATAATAAAAATACAGCTCGGACGTTTGCAGGTGCATCTAAATGAATTCTTTAAACGATTTTGAAATGTTAATAGAATCGCGTGGAAGTATTTCTATAGACAGTACGAGAAAAAAGACTTTGATTGAAACGGGCCGACATATCATCATAATATTGAATTTGGTTAATTCGATTTTGTAACGTAACGCATAAGCGATGGTTTTTGATGAATCTTATCGGCCGATAATGAATTCACGACGTAACGGGTTCTTAACCTTCGAAAGACTGTACTTAAAAAATAGCTCGTAGGCCGAAGGGGAGACTAAAAAAAGACCCCAGTGTTATGGCCTTATTGGCATAGACTGCAATAAAAAAAATGATTGATTATGCTTGAAAATATATGAAAATCGATAATTTTCCTATAGTTATTCATATTTTAAGGCGTGCGTGAATGAGACAACCTGGTCGTGTTCGTGTTTATTCTAGACTTGCGATGCGAACCGTGAATGCGACTTCTTATTTACATCTTTTAATTTAAAAAGCATCCATTTGATTTGGAATGTTCGTTGAAAGAAGCGCGATTGAGATAAGATAACGTTATCTTATCGCGTATGCGCAGTGATGTTTTCATCCTGGCAATTTGTAGCGACAGTATAAATGGTTTTCGGGCAATAATAATCTAAATTATTTTCTTTTTTTTAATTTGAGACGTAACTAGTCTATCTAAAAACATATTTTTTTACTGCAAAAGATGTAAAAAACAATGATTTAAAAATACCAAAAGGTTACACATTGTATCATTAATGTAGATATTTAAGATAAAGTAGCAGTGGTGGTCGACTGTTTCACCCTCAGCCAGGCAAAAGTTAAATCAGCCAGCTCAATAAAGCAATCTCCTTTTTCATCTGACAGGTAATTTACAAACCAGTACTCTGCAAGATGCGGAAGAGAGTGCATTTAAGCCCTCGCGTTTTCCGGTATTAGGATAGTCAATAATTCACAGTTTGCCGGGTCAGAGGAGAATTGCGGTCGGCATTAATTGCACACCTCCTCTTCCTCAGCCACCTGTCAAGAAATGAAATTACGTCTGCCTGGATCCATTACCTGAACGTGCAAGGACATACTCAAGAAATGGATAGTTTGTTTGTCAAATAATTTAAATAAGGGTAAATTCTCAAATAGTGTCACGTCGCCATACGTCAACTTAATGTTCTCAAAATTCTTCGGCGTAAAATGCCACGGTTAAAAAGTTGGTATGTTTAAATTAAGTAAGTGAAATGACTAATTTTTATGTCGAGATAATTATAATAACACTATGATCATACAAAATGAAATGAAGGAACAGCTGTAAACACATAAAACCCTACAAACTATTTTATAGGTTTCAGATTGTTTGTATAAAAATGTATTTTTTAAACATACCTACTACGGTATCCTATCAATATCAACAGATTTTTCTCTTTGAAAACAACTTGTTTCTCATTCATCTCAGCCTCTGTTTTATCGAAGAGAATGGGCGTAGAAGTATTTGCGAGAACATGACTAGTGGTAAGCTAATCGCTAATGCCTTTGAACGAAAATCCAAAAATCGATTAAAAAAAACATTTAATGTAAATGCTCTTACTGGGATTCAAACCTGCGAGCAACGCAACCGAAACCAAGGACTTCGACAACTCGGTCATGGACCCAGAATAATAAAATAAATGTTAATCGGCCGATTGTTTATTTGTGCCTTAAATCGTTTAAAAAGTTTTTAGTGACAACACATTTTTAAATAGAGATAAACTCACTTTATTACTATGATTATTATTGAAGGCCAAGACACAGCAATAAAGATAAATCGTCGTAAATAATATATTATATTCTGTTAAAAAATAGACAGAAAATATAAAATGATATATTTTTAAGGAAATAGAAACGTTTTGTTTTTTAATCTTTTATTTAGATCAACACACGCGCCCTGTTCGGCAGCTATCAATTAGATAGTTACGTTTCAACGTAACAAACGTAAACTACGGTGAATTCATACGTTATTTCATACCAGAGCTTTTGCTGCTGAAAAATCAATAGTTTTTCTCGCTATTGTACTGCGTTATTCGTTCAAGTTTCTTGTTCATATTTTCTTATACATTTAGTTACGATTTTCAATTTTTAAAACGTAGATGCTCGTGAACTATGCGCGGTGGGAACACATCGCTGCCCGTGAAAAAACGATATTTATTTTTTACTAACATATTATTTAACACGGTTCTTACTGTATTCAATTACTGCGTCTCGTATGATAAACATTGTTATATTATTTTTTGAATTTGAATTGTTTGTATTTTGTAAGACCCGGGTTTCGTCTTAAGGTATCTTCAGGCATTTCAAGTGCACGGATGTACTTGTTCTGACGGGCAGTAAACAGTTTGTATCGTTTATATACAAAAATAAAAGTGGATTCCTAAGTTAAATTGCTATTACAATGTAAATTAGCGAAAATTTGATTCAATAAACTAGTTTCAATGAATTAATAATTAAGTGGGTTTGTTATAATTATCGGGATTTTCGAATAAAGCATCGCAAATACTAATGACCAGATAATAACATAGTAATATCTAAAATAAGTGTCGAGTTTTATCTGACCTATTATTACATACATAGGTAATTGATTGATGACGAAGTGTTTGAAATAATAATAAATGACAATTATTTAAAAGGGGTATAACAATAACGAGTTTGGAAGATTAAGTTGTTCGTTTAAAATTGGTAAACTATGAAGCTGAGCCCTGTTAATTTTCAAAATTTCTTGATAGAACAATTTATATTCACCCTTGTTAATATGTAATAAATCAATACCTGAGTCTATATCGACTGCGTGATTTTCAAAAAAGTAAATACAATTAAATGTATGTATACTTACGGCAATTAATATGCAGTATACGTGCGCGATTAGATGGATGTATCATTGATTTAAAATATATGTAATATCGGCTGCAGCTGCTCGATGAAATCTCCAGTTAAGTCACGTAGGCAAGAACGGAAGTTAAATAAAGAGAGAGACCTTGTTCTTAGTCAAAAGCGCAATTACGACAATTCAAATGATAATAATTACTTTCAATATAAAAAGTGTTGTTTTTTTGTGTGAAATGAAGTATAGTTGAGAAAGAAAATATTTACTCTTCATAAGCCGAAGCAAGAGTTGCGTTTTTATGAACTTAATACAAATATAGTGTTTCAACATGAAATTACTATTTCAGATGTATTGACTTTACCTTTGTATTATAGCTAAAGTTATTAACCAAACAAAGAAAAATAAACTGATTGAACATTGAACATTCAATTCAGAGTCGATTATTCTTGGTGGAAATAAATTTAATTGAAATAAATAAAATATGAATAGACAATGTTTCGTTTTATATATGGTCCTGATAATTATAAAATCAGTGGAAATGCATTTCAACAAAACACTTTTAAGGTGTTCACTGTCAATACTTGTTAGAAATGCATTACATTAAAAAGATAATAAAACATTTATTTGCACTTATTGTACAATTAATTTACTATGATCAGGGCCGGTTTCGCTCGTCACTAGCATCATAGCATTCTTGGTCTTATGAGACGTCTTGAGACGGCCGATGCCAGAGTAAGATGATTTATCCCGAAGCCGGCTAGCCGAACAACACGTTTCCACAATTAATTTATAGTTCTGTGCGCGTATTAGAGTAACAATAATAGTAAATTAACAGATTAGCGTTGTAATCGTATCCGCCACACACCTGTTGCATGTTAGTCGGTCGTTGACTGAAGAAAGTTCGGCAGTGGACTGGTCAGGTCTCAAAACGATAATTTTACTTGCCTACCACAGTAATCTGACTAAATTGAAACATCTGGATAGTCCATTTTACAAAGGAAGTATTAAATACACTTGGGCTAGGTATAACACGGTTTTACACAACACTGATGAATAAATTGTGACATATTTTTATACAAGACGCTTTATATATGTAACACGGCTTAGTGAGGAAAAAAATGTATTGGTGGAGAAGGCTTTTATGACATGGATATTCATGACATCCAATAAATATTGGAGGATTGTACCCTGAACGAAGAAGATTTAGTCGAAATTTTGAATGAATCTACCACAATTAATGACTCAGAAAGCAGTTGGCTATTAAATTAGAAGTTTTTTTTATTGAAAATGATCCTATAATGGAAAAAGTTCGAAGTTCAAGAGGGAATTTGAAAATAATTTGGAACCTTATAAAATACGTAGATTTATACGCTCAGAGCAGACAATCGCTTATTACTGATTTTTTAAATTAAAACCACAAAAATCGATGATGAAAATTTACAACCGATCTCAAAAAAGAGTAAAACATTAGAATTCTAAGTGATAGCGATGATGAATGAATAATATATTATGTTTCATTCAATAAATACAAATGTCAATGTTTATTTGTTTATTTAAAAAAATGAAGTAATATAAAAATCTTCGATATCTTTTTGGAACGCAAGCCCTAATTTTGTATGAACTTAAAACCTTGTATAACACGGATTTGTGTTACACGACGTTTTAGTGGAACCATATAACCGTGCTATACGAGGCCCAAGTGTATTTCCTATTATATCGTTTATAGTCAAATATGTCAAAATATTTTTGGACGATTCATTCACTATACACAAAGGGTTGATATTACTCGTGCTTAGCTGCACAATATACATCAATTATTTCAGTTATTTTAGCTGCATCGCTGCAAATAGCATAATTCAATTTTGGGCTTTTACTTTGTTAATGATTATTCATATTTAATTGATTTTTGATGTTTTAGTTTGCATTGCTAAGAGGTCTTCAACATTTTATTTATAGTCTATTTTATTGATTGAGTAGGCATTTAATTGGTAGAACTCCATTATAATACGGTAAGAAAAATAACAAAGTATTTTAGTTCTACATAAATTATTTCATATATTTGTTGATAGCTATTTCGGCTTACGCCTTCGTCAGAACTAGTTCTGTTACAAACACTTCAACAGAACTAGTTACAAGGAAAATAGTAATGTAATAGGAAAAATGTAATTTGTTTCAATTTATTTGCCGAGTTGTTTATGAATTGTTTGTCATACCTTGTTTTTCATACTTTACTTTTGTATAAATATCACTGTTTTATTGTATTCCTTATCAGTTGATAATGCTCGCCATGAGCGAAACCGGTCCTGATCAAATAAATTTTATGTGGAAAAAGTACTAAAAATGTATTATTATTTTTATTATAATGCCTTTCAACCATGTATTGACAGTGAACACCTTAAAAGTGATTAATCAGAATTGCCTTAAAAGTTACTAACTCAATTTTTCTGACCTCAGGTAAAAGATTGAATACGCATTGCCTACTATCTGTATGTTAGGTCAAAAATGTAAAACACGACAAACGTGGAATATTAAATAACTCAAAAACAGTAATAAATTACTGCTCGGCAAGTTTACTGTGCCGACGTATAGCGGCTATAGGTATGGAAAATGATACTGGTTTACCGATTTAATATTGAAAAGAAATGGGCTTCGAAGAGGTATCAACATATATTGCAATTAAAATAAATTAGCATAAACACACGATGTTTATTTAACACCGTCGCAACAATTTACCGGAAACAATAACATTTTAATAATGTTGCCAGAGATTCTTATTTTCTTTTTATAACATGACAAAAGTATTTTTTTAAACAAGAAACACGATTTATTTGTCAGTAGATTCTGATGATATTTCTATAGGTATCTATTTCGGCTTAATAGCAAAGATTAAAGCCGAAAAAGCTGTCACAATAAGTTAACACAAAACGTGGAATAATCAATGTTATTTTAAGTTTTATATTGAATTTAATTCATTTTCCTGTTTGAACCAAAAGAAAGTCCATATTCCTTCAAAGGTCAAGGTATTTCAATTGCACGAATGAACTTGAACTGGCCAAACTCATTCGCTTAAATTGAAATGGCTAAAGATGCCGAAGGAACTCACGGAACAGTACAAAATCTAAACGATTCAAATAATGGGTTGCCTTATTAATCATTGCAATAAAAAGGCAAGAAATTAACGCCACTGCTTACATTATTTCCAATTAAAGGGTTAAACCCAACTCTACCTGATTGATTGCATCTCATTAGTTAATATTTTGTAATGCTTACGTCATTAGTAGTATAATTATTTGTTTGCTTTGTTTTGATTCTATAACCCATTCTTTGCTTCATGTAAAAAGGAAAAATCCCAAACTCCATTTTGTAATTTTATCATTTTAAAATATTAGAATCAATATTGCTTCATTACTTGCAAACTTTGCGATAGTTAGTCCGAAGGTGCCTCTGACAGAGACGAAACACGTGTCACAATTAATAACACAATACGTGGAATAATCATTTTAAATTTTTTATTAAAACAAACTTAACGCCGAATCCATCGAAAGTAAGAAATTATCATATAAAAATTATAAATGATAGATTATGATGATTAGCTTATATCATGGGTGGCCAACCTTTTCAGCAGCCGGGCCAAATTTTAGAAATGAGATTTCCTACCGGGCCACACAACAAAATATTTTTTTTTATTGATAGCAAACAGGAAATATATAGTTTTTTTAAGAAGATATTACAAAAATGAGAGTCAAACATATTTATTATATTAGAGTTACGCAATAAAAAAAATAATAAAAAATAATAGTCAAAATATAATAAATTTGAGTGAGTCGTCTGATTTTGTTTGTCAGAACTAAGTTCATTAATGTTCATAACTATTGATGTTGTTGCTACACGCAAACATTTTTCCAAATGCTCATCAGCGATTCGTGTTCTGTAAAAGCTCCTGAACAGGTTGTGTCCTTAAGTGGATACAGTGCCGCTAATTCTTCTATTTTGTTCAGATAACCATCAACACCCCTGATAAAAATCGCCACTTAGGTGGTATCTGGTAGGTCTGTGCTTTCATCCAATGCTAGAACATAACATATGAACTTGGATTATCTTTTCCAATTATCTTCAATATGGATTCTAATGTCGTCGACACGCCTAGTCATAGTTTGACGATAAAGGCTTATTTTTGAGAAATTTACTTTTATAGAAAATTGGTATTATGTACACTAAAAGAAAAAAATGTTTGCATAAGCTCCGCGTTGGCCACCCTTGGCTTATATGATATTTGAAAAGTTGAATGGATGTTTTGCTAAAATTATTTATGTCTACACATCTAGAATCAACATTTTATTAATTACTTAGAAATTAACGTTAACATTTTGAGAGTCATCAACACATAACAGCTGATCGTGCGAGAGAGCTGTCCCAGGCGGCGAATTAAGTACGCGCCGATGACCATGGTTAGAGGGTCGCCGATCGGCCGTCCATTGATCCAAGACGAGACGCGTATCGACGTCGAAAATGTTCCAGCGAGAGAAAGTGGCGATAATCGCAGTTTTGAGTAAACGGATTTCGACTGGAGACGGTTAATCGATTGACCGCTTGAAGACGAATTGCCGCTACAATGCTGCATTAACAATGGCGCAATTTTAATTAAAAAGAATATTTGAAATTTCATATACGAAGAAAAAAATTAATTCATAAGAACAAAGCTAGTATTTTAAAATATTAATGGCGCAATATAATAAATATATTTTTTAATATAAAATTTAAAATAACTTTGATTATTCCACGTATTGCGTTACTAATTGTGACACGTGTTTCGCCTCTTTCAGAGACATCTTCAGACTTACTATCGCAAAGTTTACTTAGGTAATGAAGCAAGATTGATTCTAATATTTTAAAATGATATAATTACAAAATGGAATTTGGCATTTTTCCTTTTTACGGGAAGCAAGGAGGGGGGGTTATAGAATCAAAACAAAGGAAACAAATAATTATACAACTAATGACGTTAGCATTACAAAATATATCAGGTAGGGTTGGGTTTCATATTTTTGTTTATATTTGATGGAGGTTCAAGTTCTAAGGCACGTTGGTGTCAAAGTTCTTCCCGTCTCCTTTGTATCTTAAGTTTAGTTTCTATATTAAAGTTGCACTCCCTTCTCATCCCTGCTGATACTGGAGCGCGATCGCTATAGTTCAAGAGATCAGCATACTTTTTCTTTTTCAATTATGGATGGTCATCGAGAAGAATGGATCTCGGTCAATAACAATTATCTGAATAATAACACAATTTATGTACTTATTCCACATTCATATCAGGACAGGTTGTGTTCATCGCGAGCATTTTCAACTGATAATAATATACACCAATATATTTACAAAACTAAGCAAGACCAAGAAGAATAGGTCTGAAGCATTTTCATTATAATATATTTAATGTAAATTATGCATGTTTAATTTAAAATAACGTTGATTATTCCAAGCATTGTGCTACCATTTTAAACTGATTAAAATGAAAAAATGTGTTATTGAAAAGTACAAAAATTAGTAATTATCACGTTTGGAAAGAAATTATAGTTCAAATGACTGTCAATTTGACAACTGGTACAGTGAAATAAGCCATTTTGAAATGACTATTTTCAATATATTGTACACTAAAAGAAATTGCATTAAGTAAAAACAGAAATAAGATATAATCCACAGGTCGACCCAGTTTTCTAATCGTCACGCCCGCGACGTCCAATCATCACGAATGAAATAAAACAAACATGAGCCAGCCTCGGAAGAAATTTATCAGGCGTGGAGGATGGGCAGCGGGGAGCAGAAGTCTGCTGCAGAAATTAATGCAACTCGTGAGTTCCGATTGTTACGGACTGAAAACTTTAATATTTATAATGCAATCCGAAAGAGGTGTTTAACTAAATGAGGCATGTTATTGAATGAACTCGTATCATGGTTATTCAACTCTTTGTCTTATTTTCATGACCATATTGAATGTAAAAGAAGCCAAATAATATTTATAATTTAATTTTCAAATAGGTTATTTTTCGTCATAAAAATGAATGACAGAAGGACATAATAAGAAAACTAATAGAATAATTGTCCAATTTATGATAAACTTGTACATCAACGTCTGGATCGATCTCAAAAACAAAAACACAGACAATATATGTACATACATATATCAAATTTGAGGTGTTTGAATTTTGTACTTTTTCATGAGTTTTGTCGCTAACGACCCGGGTTTCACCTTTCGGCACTTGAAATGCCTGAAGATGCCGAAAGGCGAAACACGGGTCGTTCAAACAATTCAAATTTGATATTGAAATTCCATCAAGCACCCTCAGTCGAAATCCTTAATTATGACAATATATGTGTTAACAATGTCTGTGGCCCTTATAGGCCGTGGAAATGCCTGCTGTAAATCTTATTGTTAACGGGCTGAAAGGTTAATAAATTTGTTAATTAAATCTCACTTAGCAAATCATATCTGTATCGATTTGTTGAAAAAGAACAGTTAAGAAAATCCGTTGAATAAGAATCAAGTTCAAGTATAATATATAAGATCATGTATGTATTTATTATCCGTGGTATGTCTGAAACGCACAGCTCATCACTGTAATTTCGCGCAATGCACGAAAGCCGAGAGTGAGAATAGAACTTTGAGTTAATTGACATGCGGCACCGTCACCTTGTATATAATATTACTAGTATGATACATGTACATAAAACCGAAGAGTAAAATTCTGATTTTTACACTGTAAGCGATGGAATTTTTAAGATAAATTTTAATGTGATAAAAATAACGACATTTAAAGCCTCATTTTTGCATAAATATTGCTAGTGTTTTAGTGTAGTTAAAATGATATATTGACTTTAATAACTACAACTAATTCTTGTGGAACTTCATACTATGATAATTTTACCGATAATATCTAAAATTGTATCTCTATTGAAAATTTTAGTTTCATTCGTAATCCTTTCAAAAATCGTTTATTCAAACACGATACAGCTCAGGTCACGTGGAGAAAACTACAGATCAACTATCAAACATTGGAAATATTATTGACACCATTATTAGTTCGGATTGGAGAAATGAACACAAACGCAATCGATATATGCAAGTACATATGTATGCAGTTTGGAAATTGAGTATATGTTAGTACTAAGTGAAAACGATCGGACAAAGATTTTTTTTAAATTGACCACGTGACAATGTAATCATTTAACGTGTGGGTTTAAAGCAGGGCTGTGAAGTCGGTAAAAAAAAGTTCGACTCCGACTCCAGCATTTACCAAAACCACGACTCCGACTCCGACTCGTCACTTTTTTTTTGCCTCATTTTCCTATTGATGTATTCAATTAAATACCACTAAATACTACCAATCCGGCCAAGAGCCAAATGTGACATATTATATGCAAACTTTAAAATATTTCCGACTCCGAGTACGACTCCACAGCCCTGGTTTAAAGTCTAGTTTAGGATTCGCTCCGTTGCCGAAAGATAGAAATTTAAATGTTTGAGAGAAAGTTCATCAAGAGATTTTGTTTTTCTATTTCAAATATACATATGTATATCAACAAGATACTACTGTGGAAGAGCGGTAAATATCTTCGTTTGCGGTGTTCGGTAGCATACGTACATACAATTTCCTACTTGTATCCTCAAAACGGGATATATATAGATGATCACTAGTCATATTCTAGCCCTATTTTTCTGTCCATAATCTCTTCGAATAATAAAGTTTTAGCAACTGAGTAATAGAAAAACTATTGGAAACGGACCTTTTTATTCAGCGCATAACATTTTAAAAGTTGAAACATTAATCCATCACCATTACAAAAGACTCATTAAATTTTACCTAAATCAGCCTAATAGAAAACTAATTAACGCTTTTAATTAATTATCTCTCGAGAAACCGATATTTCCTTTCATTTCATCATAAACATAAAATCAATTTGTTATAATTGATACTATATTTTTATATGAAATAAGGGTGGTAGAATAGATGAGAAAATGTATTGTGTACCTCTTTAACACCAGTATATATATATAGGTAAGTTAATGTATGTACATATGTATATAAAATTTAAATTAACTGATTAGTCCGCGTATTGTGTTACTTATTGTAAAACGTGTTTAGTCTCTTTCATTGGCATCATCGGACTTACTATCACAAAGGTTTGTCAAAGGTTAGCATGATTGATTCTAATATTCTAAAATGATAAATTACAAAAATGGAGGCTCTGAAAAAATGCGAAACACTTCAAATCAAATTTTATACTAAATTGAACTTTCACAAAGTTACCGCTGAATCCATCGAAAGTATTAATGTTTGCATGTTCAAACATGGAGAACGCAAGATTAAACAGCTAAATATGTTCGTAGGAAAATATATTGTTTTTTTTTCACCGTGTTATAATAGATTCCTTCAAATTAAGTGCCAATTCAATTAATACAACGGAAATATCTTATATGGACGAAGAGAATGATCTTTTTTAACCTACAATGTATTTGGTTATAGGCATTAAACGAACGGTAAACATGCAAATGGTTGATTCTGCTTTTGCAGAATGTTTCATCATTACGTTACGGTACAAGATAATAATAACCTGACCTTTCTCTCAATTAGCTTTAACAGTAGACCGTTGGATTGGTATGACCCGACGGTTTCCTCTTAGTATAAATTACCCGCTCATATATTATTACGATAATCACGAGCGTTCATAGTATTTACTCCAATTCGTTACGCCATTTCCTCCCGGTGGGGGGTTTACGGTTCCCGCGTGGCTGTAAAGGGGACCGACACGCAAACAAACATATGCAAAAAATCTGCTTAACCATTTCAATGTCATTGACACACCGGATAGATATAAAATATGTATTTATATGGAATATCTAAACAGATGAATAAATTGAAAAACAAGATAGTTATTAGTGGAGACTCCAATTACTCGACATCTTAACTACTCGAGTATCGAGAAGTAAAATTTGAAAATACTCGCGTAATTTCAGATGTGCCAAAATGTATATTATTACAGTGTAACCACGATCTTACGTTTACGCATTATACGTTTTCCCACGTGGTGCGTTCATTTTCTATAGTCCCGGCATTTACTTCACATATAAAATTTTCCCGCATTCATCGTTTCTCGCATTAGTCGATTGCTTTATACGGTCCCTTGAAAAACGTAGAATCGGGGTTTCACTGTAATTCAAATTTGTTTATATAAATAGATGATAGATAAATAAATACGCTTATTTTGTTTCGTTATACATATATGTCCATTTATAAAACCTATATTTCAAAAATAATAGAGAATTAAACGTCTCAAATTTTAAATTGGTTCAAAGTTTTGCTTTAAAATCCACGCGTAAGACACAGTTAAATAAAACGGTTAAACATGATATTTATATTTTTTTAAATAAGTAAATAAAATTTAGAAATAAATCATTTATAGGTTACGAGTACTCGAATTGGAGTCTCTAGTTATTAGGCATGGGGCAACGATTCGATTAGTGGCGACTAGCAGACCGAATCGTTCGGAATGATTCTTACATCGGATTCACTAATATAACAATATGGCACTTCGAAAAGTATTCTATATATTTTGTATATGTCTTCATGGACATAAATTCACTTGACTATGTATATAATATATACTGGTGTAGAAGAGGTACACAATACATCTTCTCATCTATTTTGACATCCTAATTGTATATTGCTTGGTTGTCACGTAGGTCTTTTGAGTCGCCAGTCGCAAGGGCTGTTCGGCTGATGAATGATGCCTGTTGATGTGGACATCTTCGGCAGCTTGAACTTGGTGCTTTGTTTATATTGTTTTTTCTTTTTATGTAACTAATATGTTTCTGTTCTGTTCCATATATTTCTTTATTTTGTGTATCATGTTTTGTGATTTATTTTATTGGTTTTGTCAAATGCGTGGCGCATTGGCGTCAGCTGTAATGTGATGTATTTTATGTAATTGTTTACAATAAAATACAAGTATTACTTGCGTCAAATTGATTTTATTTAATTCTTAAAATTAACGCAAATCTGGGCATTTATTGAGAT
The DNA here is from genome assembly GCA_028554975.1 of Himalopsyche kuldschensis. Taxonomy (NCBI): domain Eukaryota; kingdom Metazoa; phylum Arthropoda; class Insecta; order Trichoptera; family Rhyacophilidae; genus Himalopsyche; species Himalopsyche kuldschensis. Next base: position 4,020,952 of record JAHFWI010000007.1, read on the forward strand.
ACAATGAACTTAATTTTTTTAATTAGTTTTACAAGTTAATTTAGGTATAATTGTGTTCGCCTACCGTAATGGTCCGAGTAACGGTGATGGATTATTAAAGTAATTACTTATTCTGTTCTTTTGTTTCATAATAAAAATTAATGTGTCCGTAAAACGCTTTCCAATATGTATGAATATATTCCATATCAATTATTTTTTATTCATTTGGTTAACTTAGTCTCGCATGCCATAGATTCGTCACCACTCTTGGATACAGTGGATCGAAGAGTCGGAGTATAATAAACACGTAATACGTATTTTAATGAGCACTAACGTTCATATTGCTGTTTATATTGCAATTATTATTGACCTAACATCACCATGTAAAAGGTATACACATTGCCATTTAAGGTAATTTAATAATTCTCTTTGTGGCCCTCGGCTGTTCTAATTGGCTAAGAAGTAGGGCTTGCATTACCGGTTAACCGGTTTACCGGTAAATAGGCCAAAATACACCATCGGTTTTTACCGGAAATGATTTTATCGCGAATTAAGGACAGATACAGGCATATTAATTATAACGAAAGTTTATTGTGATATGCATGCGGAATCGAATGTTATAAGATCTCGGACATAATATCGGCATTACAACCAGTAAAAGCTCTGTGTCGTGAAGACATAAATCTATATACAGCCGACATAACATTGAAATTTATGCTTGATGAACTGTCTAAATTCAATTCCTTTTTAGCCATGGAACTTAAAGAACAGCTAATAATTCGAATAAAGGAAAGAAGAACGATATATTCCAATGTGATTAATTATCTTAGTGATCCTGATGCAATTAATGATTTTGATACATATGGAATATTCAATATAACAAATAAACACAGACAGGTAAACCAAATATTACCCAGTCGTAATTTAACTTCACCAAGCTTTATGTGGCAAATAAAAGATTATCTGATCTCCCATTCCCATATCTCAGGTAAAAAAAAGGACAAACATAAAAGTGCATTTCATGACATTGTTATTTTCATGAAACGTATTTTAAATTCTTTACGTTTTAGGATACCGTTTATAGTAAAAGTAGCCACATATAGTTATTTTATTTATTTTTACCTTTTTTGTTTCATTTACCGGTAATGGTGAAATTATTTACCGGTTATTGGAATTTGACGGTAAATTGCAAGCCCTACTAATAAAGCTATTATAGTAATAATATAAACTTGGCATTATTCTCGATATCGTCGGCCAGTTTATGAATGGTTGATCAACAATCTATGGAGATTTATATCTATAATTTCTATGCAAAATGTATGGCAGTTTCACGGCATAATTGTGTCGCTAAATGTGACACTTAACATACGATAAAATGTCATCTTAAATAAGTGTAATTGTCGACAGTAAATCGGTTCTGATCACATTATTAAGATATTCGATAAGTACACTTCAAAAGTTCTACTGCTTTAGAAGGTTTTTTTTCTTCATCTAGACCAGGCATGGGCAACCTTTTTTAGGTGTGGGGCCAAATTATCATTCTATCTCCGTGTCAAGGGCCGGACCCATTGGTGGATCCAAGGGGGGAGGGCATGGGGTCCATGCCCATGATCTAGACATTCTAGGCAAAACAAAAACTCTTCCTGTCAGATTCGAAGGTCATTTTGTGGATTTTTTTTAAAATATACAAATACATAATTTAAATTGATCATTTTGCAATAGCATAAAAATAACAAAGAATTCAATAATAGTTTTATTCTAAAAAAATAAGTTAATCATTATTTGCAATGAAGTAATCTCTAAGTAAGGGATGCCCAACTTATATCACTTGTTGGGCGCCAAATAAAATATAACTAAATTATATTTTTATCTCGACCGGTGAATTGGACGATACACATCCCAGTAAAAGAAGGTAAAATTAACATCATTCAATCTGCTTCGACACTTCGATATTACGATTGTTAACTTTGACAAAAATGACTCGCATCGAAATGTGATGAAAAAACCATCAATGATGCACATTGCTAATTGCCTTAAATTCTGAGATTTATCTTTAAAAATATATTTTTGATAAAATTCATGTATTATATTGTAATTCGTCACATATGTTTTTGTTTTGTGAATTATACCAAAAACCAAATGATAAATGTATAAAAAGTTGAAAACCTCGAAAAGGCCACAAATATACTTCAATTGGGCCACATGTGACCCGCGGGCCGAAGTTTGGGCATGCCTGCTCTAAGTAAATCATAAATAGTAAATGACAAGTGATTAAGACAGTTTGGAATTCGAACATAGCAACATATTCAATAATAGCAACTTAAATTTAAATTTGCACGTGCTTCTCGCATTTGCAATTACCATAAAAAAGCACAGGGAAAAACGCTCCAAGTGTGTGGACTGAATTTGGAAAATTTCAATAAACAGAATGAAAAGCCAGACACTTTCTATCTTTGAGTGGCATTGCAACGCATGCCGGGTTCTGCCGGGTCCGAATACAAGACTAACGCAGTGAAGTATTTTCATTCTATGTACGGGCAATGTATATAATGTCCATATAAAACTATATTTCTAAAAAAACTATTTAAATTTTATCAATTAAAACATTCAATAAACCGAATTAAGATGCATATATGCAAGAAATCGATAGCAATTTACAAATGCATACATATTTTATACGCGCACTTTAAGCCGGCCATGTTGCATAGCTCGGCCTAGAATTGTAAAAATAATCAATCTTACGCGAACCGGTTATTCCTCTGTCACAAAATCAAATAGCCATCGAAACGCAGTTAACATACATAAATTGAAATGGTATCAGATCGAGATCACGCAAGAGATAGCGTTAGGAGATATCTTCAGGTTTCGCGGTCTGCGGACTGGACTGGAGACGCGGAAATTGATGTGGGAACCGATGATCATGATCACGTGTGCACCAGTTCCGCTATTCACTGTAAAATGAGACACATTTCGAATTGATCTGTGGCTCAGTGATATAAATCGCATATTACAATTATTTGAGACATTCCTGTTTTAAAATTGCACACATTGAGTCAAGTATTTTCAAAAATCCCTATAATTATAGAAAACCCACTTAAATCATTGAAACTTGTTTGCATTCAATTTTCGCTAATTTTCATTTTAAAAGCAATATAACTTAGTGATCGACTTCTATTTATGTATATAAACGATACAAACTGTTCACTACGCGTCAGTTCAAGTAAAGGGTCTTTTTATAAGGACGCTTAGTTTTGAAATGTAAATAAAACAAGTTGTTTGTGAGATTTCGACTAAATTTTAATTTCATTTGTAAGTATATTTTACGGCATTAAATATGGAATATAGCATCAAATGTCTGCCAATATCATGTCTGCCATTCATTATAAAATGGGCCATGTCGCTAAAGTTGACTTTTTTGACAAATTTGGGTAAACTTCCAACTGCTCCAGAACCCAATCAGGCGTTGTCTGCGGTCGTTTACCTGAAGTTCCTTGGTTAGTTGGATTTTATACGGGTGCAGACATAAGGCCCGATTGAAAATACGCCAAGTTGAAGTCGCAGAAAAGCCAAGTTCTTGTGAACGACGAGAAATAAGCTGCCTTGGGTTTTCCTGTACACTTTCACACACAGCAGCAATGTTTTCACCAGATATTGTATTTTGATGACGTACAGGTAGGTAGGTGTTGGCCGATTATTTACCAAACTGGTTGACTCAAATTTGGCCACTAAACAATGAATAATCTACTCAGCAGGACAAAGTAACATATTTTGAGCGTCCCTATTGAAATACCCTTTACATCAGTACACTTGAAATGCCTGAAGATGCCGAAAGGCGAAACCCGGGCCGTTAGCGAAAAAACTCATGGAAAAGTACAAAATTCAAACGATTCAAATTTGACGGGTAGTTAATAGTTTTTATCGCTTTTATATTATAATAAAAGTATGTCACTAAGTTTAATTGCTATTATCGTAATCTGGATGAATTGACGAATGGTTTGATGCTGAGGTTCAATGAATTGTATTAGTAATTGAAAGGGTAGATAGTTGATATTCCATCAAGCATATTCATCAAATTTTGTACTTTGTCATGAATGTTGCCGCTAACGATTCCGGTTTCACCTTTCTGCATCTTCATGCATTTCAAATGCACGAGTGATCATCATCTGACGAGTAGTAAATAGTTTGCATCGCTTATTTATAAGAATAAAAGTTGGTCTTTAAGTTTAATTGTACTATTATACATTTTAACAGATTTGCTAGTTAAATGTTAAGGATATTTTTTTCTTCAATCAGTTTTCTTTAAAGTTTCTAAAAACGAGCCTAACCTCTTGATTTTGTATACTTTGTATGCTTGATTTAAACGGTTTAATTCAAAGCTGTGGAGTCGGAGTCGGAAACGTCACGGCGTTGTGGTTAGAGTCGTATTCGGAGTCGGAAATTTTGAAAAGTTTGAACTTTTTATTTTTGCTTATAAAATGACAAATTTGGCTATTGACCGGATTGGTAGGGTTGATATTTAATTGAATACACATAAATATGAAAATTAGGCAAAAAAAAGTGAAGATATTAAACTTTTTTAGTCGGAGTCGTGTTTTTGGTCAATGTTGGAGTCGGAGTCGAACTTTTTTTTAAAGACTCCACAGCCCTGGTTTAATTTTACACGGCGATCTAGCGCAACTTTTATTCCGCGATAAACGACGAACGAAAGTTAACTAGTGACAAAATGACAAATCATGCTCGAGTGTACCTACTATCAATCTGGTAGTCAATATTCTCACTCGCAGTGCGTAGGACTCGACACGAGTGCGAAGTTATGAAGTCGACACCTTTTTCAGTTAACTGTCAATTCTGGGTGTCAAAACATTCCCTCACACGTTAACAGTAATTCATAAATGACACTTCGTATTGTGCGAGAGTGATAAAATGAGACGTATTACTCACGTTCCATATTCGAACATAGTGTTACAAAAAAAGAGACAATAATAATAATTATTGAATTAGTATTACTCATGTTCCAAATTTAAAATTTAGTCGTCATGATAATTTTCAGCAAGATAAATATTGATTTCAATTCAGAACATCTTCAGTACATACCTACGTATTATTGAGAAAATTAGAAAAAAAAATATTGCCAGAGAATGGCCATTTAGTGTGCCAACTGTCTTTTCTTGAATATATTGATTGAGTAGGCATTTACTTGGTAGAACTCCATTATAATACGGTAAAAAATAACAATGTATTTTAGTTCTACATAATAGTTCTGACGAAGGCGTAAGCCGAAATAGCTATCAACAAATAAATAAAATGTATGTAGAACTAAAATACATTGTTATTTTTTACCGTATTATAATGGAGTTCTACATTTTGACTAAATGTCTTCGCCGATAAAAAAATCAAACATATTTTCTTTCATATTCGTTTTTATGGCAACTTAATGACCAAAAATGCAAAAGGGAATTACAGACCCACAGACATACATACGCCGTTTCGGTTTTATATATGTACTACTCGATACTCGAGTAATTGGAGTCTCTACACACACATTGATAACGATACAAATTTTCCGTCGAAATCAATTCGTTTGTTTGAACTTGCAACAACAATGCAAAAGGGAATTACAGACATACATCCCCCGTTTCGGTTTTATATATAAGATATACATTGAAAAACAGCTTTCATCAAGTCACGCCAACGCGTAAAAAAAACATGTGAAATGAATAATTGCACTATGTTACAATTAGGCTCGGTACGGTAACAGCCATGCTGGTGAGCTGCGTGCTTTCCGCGGCTTGGGCGGACATCAGGATTGATGGAACATGATGCGGATTCGAGCGGCTGATCCGAGAGTCTGGGCGGAAAAGCAACGGCAGTCAATCAGGAAGAACAGCGCTACCCTACAAGGCGAGATTCAAGTCCCGCCCACGCTCCGCTGTATCATATTTATTGTTCGCGCTCGACTTCCAAGGGCGTATTTCCATTTTACAAAAAGCGGATCTGATTCACCAATCGATTCTGCGTTAGGACGGTTTATACAATGTGAACGTATATAAACGAATTATCTTAATTAATTGATGGATCATAACAAATTGACGCAGACGATTCATCTATATGCTTTGATTCTATAACCCCTCCTTGATTTCCGTAAAATGAAAAAATTCCAAACTCCATTTTATATATAATTTTATTATAATTATAAAGAGGCGAAGCACGTGGCACAATAAGAACACAATGCGTGGAATGTGGAATAATCAAAACTATTTTATATTATATTAATTGTTTTTAATATTAAATCAAGTGTTATAGTTTATAAATTTGGGTATTTTTCGAGGTGATTCAGTGTAAATGAAATATACTTTCTCGTACTTTTTCCATTACGAAGGTATGCTTTGATTATATAACACCCCTCCTAGCTTCCCAAACAAAGAAAAAATCCCAAACTCCACTTCGTAATTTTATCATTTTAAAATACTAGAATCAATCATGCTTTATTACTTAACTAAACTTTGCGATAGTATGTCCGAAGAAACCACTGAAAGAGGCGAAACACGTGTCACAATTAATGAAATATACTTTCTTGTACTGTTTTCCATAACGAAGGTATTGTTTGAATCGATCAAATGTTTTATTTATTAGGTTTGTGTAGTTTTATGAAGAATATAATCTGAAATATTATACTGGACAATACATTAACGTGAACTTGGAGCATTGCAAACGCTTGTTAGTAAGCATATGAGACGGTAGGCAGATTATAAAATAAATCTTCTTATCGCAGAAGCTGTACGTAAGTACGTAAGCCTGCGATTATTGTAAAAAGCTTTTTAGTAGAGCTGTCACTTTAGTAAATCGATTTACTAAACGTTACCGATAACTGGTTTCAGAAGAAGAATATTTGCGTCGGGAATACGATACCAACTTTATTATGCAAGTCATAATGCGAGTCGCTGCAAATCAGATCTGGTCATCTGAATCATAGGATTTTAATTTTAAATTATTGCCAGGCGTCGGATGAAATCGATTTTTTTTATGTCATTCGAGATCAACTCGAACTCGAAGTGAAAAAAATCATAAACACTTATTCCCAAGATATTTTTATTGTATACTGACCAGAACCACACGATCGCAAGGGTGTAGCTTATTCAACATCCCACGGAGACTAATTTATATTTTTAGTTGAATATAAGCACTAAACAATATTGTTTTCTCTATATTTTGTTTAACCATGCGGCAAAGATAGTCAGTCTGTTCACCATTCAACCATTCAATTGAATAACATTAAAGTAAAAATGATACCATGATTATTCACTAAAATAGAGAATAACCGTTACTCAGAAGATTACGGAAGGTTAATGGAATCATTCCTAAATCAACTTAATGCAAAATTAATTTACGTAATAAAAATCCAGGTAAGCTTTCACAAGAAATACATCAAATCAATGTATCACATTTAATACTACATAATTCAATATAAAATTAGGATGTTAGAATATAAGAGAAGAGATGTATATTGTGTACGTTTTCTACGCTAGTATATGTTGACACCGCCTTATGTGGTAGGTCATCAGAACTCTCTCAAACGATCTATTGTTCACCTCAGTCAATGAGTCAGTCGATATCAGGAAATAAATTCATTCTTATAATAATCTATATTGCAATCTATAGCGATGCAATGTAGAGTTATTTCAATTTCTCTTATCGCTTGACGCCCGACAATGCATGTGCTTCATAAAAATTTCGTAAGGCGATAACGGCGGGCGCACGTGTTAACGATTTTTGAAACGGCCATTGTTTTTTCTTTCTAAAGTAACCGTTTGTTTTCATACAGAGTGAGAGATTGGACGGCATTGAGTATGCACGCGCCTAATCCTCTCCCTAAGAATTAAATTCGCGTCAAATTCCTGATATCTTCTTCGCTATCGTAATATTTGTGTGTTGTATAACGTCTGTGTAAACTATAAACAATTAAATAATGGATGCTAACCGCAACCACATAACGCTTTGAGATCGTCTTTTCTTTATAAGAGTGCCATGTTTCTCCTACTCCGTCCCCAAAATCCCTCTTTCTGAGTGTCGGATAGGAGGCTCCTTCTCGATTACGAGGGAGCCGGAATAAAGGTCTTCTCAATGTATATACATAAGTAAACGTATGTTTAAATGGCTCGCAACTGTATATTGTATATTTTTTGTAGAACTTAATCCTATATATTTTATTTTACCGTAAGTTAATGCTAATTCAATCAATACAATATGGTTTAGTGACAATTCAAATTTGTAGACTAATGTTACTGCATGGTGATAAAATGAGTTTAGTTTGATGTATTTTGCAACCGATGAATACTCTCACGGGCAGAACGGTTCTGTTTTCGTTAAAAAATATATTTAAAAAAAATGGAATATGCACTCGATGAGGTTTTCACCGTTTATTATAATAAGCTTTAGCATTGGCCAATTTTCATAATCAGCTCTTTCTTATGAGCTGGTCTTGATACAGAAAATATACAACGAAAAAGTGTAATTACTCATATTTCTTTGCCGGATATTAACGGAAGTAACTACATATACTTAATGTGGGCATTTCGAAGTGCACACGAGTGCGTTGCGGTTATGGGGTTTCTTGGCCTGCCGGCGCGTGGGGTGACAATCACTGGCGCAGAAATTTTAAAATACTCGATACCGGCCGTCGGCTTAATAGAATAAGTTTACGATTATTCACAAACAGTTCTATTTACGCATGCGAGGAAAACTAATGAGTAAAATTTAACATTAATCAAACGGGAGGATTGAGAATTTCGACTGAGGGCGCTTGATGAAATTTCAATAGTTTTAATAACATACATGAATGTCAGTTAAAATTCATTCGTGCACTTGAAATGCACGAAGATGCCGAAAGGCGAAACACGGAACTAAACAAGTCGAAAAATTAAAACGATTCAAATTTGATATTGAAATGTCATCGAAATCCTCAATATGGTGAGTTTTTGTGATATTAAAGTTGAAATTATTGGCAAACTAAATAAATTATTTGTTGGTGTGCATGGTGTGGTTATCCCACCACCTCCCGTTATGTTTATTCGCTAGCGACTCAAAGTGGAAAAGTACAAAATTTAAAACGATTGAAATTTGATATGGTGAGTTTTTGTGATATTGAAGGTGAAATTATTTTTAAGAATATTTTTTGGTGTACGTGTTGGTTTACCCACCACCTCCAGTTATGTTAATTCGCCGACAGCAAAACTCGTGGAATAGTACAAAATTAAAACGGCTCAAATTTTATAATCAAACGGTCAAAAAGAACATCCAATCACAATATATCGGAGAGGTAGAGAGAAAAGAAAAGGCGATATGAACAACAAGTATTTCGTTAATTTCAGGATTGGAAACAGTAGGTCACAGTAGTCGAAAAAACCAAACCTTCATGACATAGTACACAATTTAATAAATATACTGAAAAGCCATTGTGTAACCACACAACCCGAGTACGATGACAGCTTTACTACTCGGCTATGGCGACCAATTTTTTTCATAATAAGAATAACTTAGATTAATATGATAACTTAGGTAAATAAAACAGTTTGAGGATTGCAGTCATGTATCCCGCAAGCTGACATTATAATATGTATATAAAGTTACCAGGTCGCGACTTGGTGGATATTTATTATATTAATACTATTTCACACACACACACTCTCGCCGCCTGAATGCACATTGAAAGCCTTCTTTCCTATTCAGTCGCATAATAATTATCAGGTACGACCACCTACTAAACACGGGCCGAGTTTTACCTAAGTACGTAAATAAATCACACATTATGGCTTTAAAAAGATAATGTTTGTGCTAAGTCGGATAAAAAATAAATATACTAGAAGCCAAGCAACGCTCGAAAGTTAATACTTACATCAGTTTAATTTGAATAGGTTTTAGATAAAACAAAATTTCAAAATGAATCTAGGTGACCCAAAGATATAATTGAATTAAAATTAAGTTTTACGTCAGGTAGGTAACTTTTTCTTTTTACAGGATGTCGGCAGGGGGCGTATTCATATCGATATTATGCATATTTTCTTAACCCCTTGCACTCCTCAATATATATATTTTTTTCTTCCAGCAACTCCTCAATAGATTTGAGAAATTAATTAACATCACAAGGTGTGTGTATTTATTAACATGTTAAAACGAAATACCGAAAAATATTTCCAACATTATGACATGTTACAAACCTTTCTACGGCACACGTTTCAGTATGTACGGTTTTTGAAATAAGAATAATTATTAAAAAAATATTTTGCCAACTCGTTGTACAATGTCGAGAAGGTCGAGTGCTGGAGTTGCGCGTTACCTATCCAATGTCGAGCTAGACTCGACATAGGAGTAAACGAAGTGTGTGCATCATGTTGAAAGTAGTTAATAAAAGAAAAAATGATTAAAATCGGACCAAGAGTTCTGCAACAAACAAAGAAGTTTCTTGTGAAACAATAGGACGAAGCAGAGATGTTCGACCCCAAAATTACCAAATGGTTTTACTATGTTATAAAATGACATTTTTTAAACCTCCACAAATGTAAAGAATCCTTATTCTTATTACTATATATAATAAATTATTACCGTTTAATTTGTCAATTATATTTGTCCACTCATGTTTATCTGTTAGAAATATTGATATTTACTAGAAAGTAACTTGACAGTTACTAGACAGTGGCGAGATAGTAACTAGATAACAACTAGATATTTACTGATCGTAAGACACGATCATTTTAACTAAATCGTAACTAGATAGTAACTAGACGTACCTACAAATCCAGCATTGTTTTTACTTAAAGCTTATATTGTGATATATCTAATGAACTGAGATGATTTTATGTAGTTAATAAAATGCTCATGGCTTTAATTCAACACTACTTTCATTATTTGAATATGGATCGACGAAACCCGCTTTTAAAACGAGACTTCTTTTTTAAAAAATGAAATTAAAACAAACAGTAAAGCTCCAATTAAAATACTCCGAACATGTAATTAATCCAATTAATGAGGATAATTTGGTAGTTCAACATAATGAAGAGTAATAACAAGGTATTCCATGTTATTTCACGTTATGTAAAAGATAATTTATAATTATAAATTTTACAATGAAAGAATGAACCACGAAAGTCATTGTTGAGCATCTGGGTACATTGAACCGACTCCGAGAAGATTTAATAATGAATCACTTGACACCGTTTGGTCTATCTATTATAGACTACTAGTACTGTTACCCGGCTTCGCTTGGACCAGTTTGGGGTTATGTTCAGCTCGGCGCGTAAATTCAGACGGGCCAAGTTGAAACAACTTTTTTCAAAATTCAAAAGTCTAGGTCAATTAAAATGGAATTAAAATGAACATTTCAGACTGGCATTGACATTTCACAGCCCCTTTCATATATTGACAGCCCCATTCTCGCCCATTAAAATGTCCAAATTCAAGGAAAAATTTAATTTGCTGTCAAAGAAATGTCAAATAATACCTTCACATAAATAATAAACATTATTATATTAATAAAAGCCGGGAAAAGTTCAGTAGAAGACTAATTTATTACATTTTGACTAAATGTCTTCGCCGATAAAAATTGAAACATATTTTCTTTCATATTCGTTTTTATAGCAACGTAATGACCAACAATGCAAAAGGGAATTACAGACCCACAGACAGTTTCAACCGATTTCACGTGATATGGTTATACTTTTTAGCAGGGCTGTGGAGTCGGAGCTTTTTGGCCGGAGTCGTACCCGGAGTCAGAAATTTTGAAAAGCTTGAACTTTTTATTTTTGCATTTAATATGTGATTAGGATAGGGTTGATATTTAATTGAATACACATAAATATGAAATTTAGGAAAAAAACGTGACGATATTAACCTTTTTTTAGCCGGAGTCGGAGTCATGGTTTTGGTAAATGCTGGAGTCGGAGTCGGACTTTTTTTTACCGACTCCACAGCCCTGCTAAAAAGTTCATAAATTAGCCGCTGTGATATTCTAAGCGTATAGTTACGCCGGTCTCTGTGGCCGTATCCTAATACTGCAGTGTTACGTTTATTAATGATTACAAGTTTTGATAGTTCAAGAGCATTGTGTCACGAACATGTCATTTGCCTTGCCGTAAATATAAAAAAAATACTACTTAGTTTTCGATTCCATCCATCGAAAGGTTTTTAGCATTTGAGAGGTGATAGGTCACGGAAATAACAACACACATCATAGCAACTGGACTTTTCGTTGAGTTTACCACCGCGGGTTCGAAGAATTCCATCCGGAGTGCGTCGAGTTCGCGAAACAGGTTCGGTGGCGACGTCACGGCCCGCTCGATTGACTGGTGGGCTAACTCCGCAGAGGATACACTCGACATTGCATTAACCCATATTCGGATCGGCCGAAGGCATGCAACGGTCTTCGGGGTGAAGAATTGCCAAACAACTTAAATGGAGGGCGCATTCATCTCATTATTGCACGCAATTTAACGGGTCCGTTATCCATAAATTAACAAAGATTCATGTGCGATACACAATGGTATGTGATTTGGTATCAAATACTGTATCTCGTCACCATACGCGATCAGTCATACTGTACTGTAAGATTTCCGCTAATCTATCAGAAAGTCTCAAAGTGTTTCAAGACCGAAAACGGCATACGTTGATTTGTACAATACCAAGTCATTACTAGTAAACGTCGACTGGCATAAAAAAATGTGATGAGCAAAAATGCACTGGAAATAATGAACGCCTTTAGAAGATTATCGCAACTTATCACATTAACAAGAAATGTGAGCCATTATTGTATCTTTAAAAAAACGGAAAACTGGACGAAGATAAGGGAAAAATATTGTAAAATTTTGCATAAATAACCCAGAGCCCCTACGCAGTAAGACATATAATAAATTGATGATAATTTTATCTAATTAAAAATAATAACTAATTTTTTGTACCTTTTCTACATTAGATTTTTAACACATTGGTAGAGGTAACCAGACTTTTTGGGAAACGAGCCGAATTGAAATGTTTTTAAACTTGGCAGGCCGGATGACAAGTAAATTCGTATTGGAATCCAGTTAGAATATTAATTTATATGTTCTTATATAATTTATAATGTAAACAAATGGAATTTCTTCTTTTTTCTGATATTACAAGATACTATACTAAACTGATACTATATGATTCACTATATTACCATATTCTCATTTTCTTAATTTGCATTGGAAAAAATGTATGGAATCAATATTTCTCTAGTATACCGAAGTCTTCGAATCCTTTCACCCTCTACAAGTTGAGCAAACCGAGTATCAAGCAGCTTTCGTAGAAAAACGAGTTGGGATCAACTCCGTGAGGAGTCCATAACTACAAGTTGAGGAGCGGACATGGTAAAAAAAAGTATAAAACACTGCAGTATAATACTTGATTTGGCTGTAACAAAAATGCGAGAAGCGAAAAAATTAGGGCTGTTATTGAATGCATAATATAGTAGGCAACGAGAGAAAAATCTCCATACACTGGACGTAAAACAACGTAAAAAAGAAGCGTGTTCTAACACATGGCAGGGGGAGACGAGGCGAACACGCGCGCCCGGTACCTACTCCTCGACGCTTGACGGACAACCGGAATCTCAACGGTAAATCATTAAAACCAATATAAGAATGTACATATGTTAATATTAAATGTGTGTATTTTAACATTTCCGTCCCGATGGGTAAGACAATTAACCACCACTGCCACTTTATCTTTAATAATTGTCTTAATATTAGTGATACAATGTGTAAACTTTTGGTATTCTTAAATCATTGTTTTTTATGTTTTAGATCAGTGGTTCTCATGTGCGGCCACCAACAGTTTCATAGAAAATATTGACATTAAAAAATGAGATTTTATAGGCTAATTTGTCAACAAAGACTGAAAATTAAATATTTCGGATGCAATTTGTAACAATGATAAATTGACAGACATGTATAGGTCCATTTGACATACATCAAACACAACAGACTTAAAACAAAAATTTGGTGCGGCCACCAGACATTTCCGTAGGACCGCTTATGTTTATGATGCGGCCACAGTTCAACTTTCTATAAGAACCACTGATTTAGATGGACTTATTACGTCGCAATAAAGGAACAAAGAAAATAAGTCGGATCATTATAGGCCGAAAACCAATTATATTGTCACTAATACCAGAATTAAAACTTCACTGCCCATACGCGATTAGATAACGTTATCTTATCTCAAACACGCCTCGATCAAATGTACGTTTCAAATCAAATGGATGCTTTTTACATTAAAAGACGTAGATAAGCGCTCACGAAAACAGTTTTGATTACGCCAGTCTGTCTTGAACATCAATACGATCTGCTTGTCCGTTCATGCACCACTTAAAATATGAATAATTATAGGAAAACTATCGATTTTCATTTTTTAGAACGATGTATAAAGATACGTTAAAGCATAATATAACATTTTTTTTAATGCAATGTATGCAAATAAAGCAGGGCTTATGATTCGAAATATACGACTCCGAATACAGCATTTACCGATAACACGACTCCGACTCCAACATTGACCAAAACCACGACTCCGACTAAAAAAGTTTAATTTCGTCACGATTTTTCCCTACCTTTCCTATTTATTTGTATTCAATTATATGTCAACAAACCAATGCGGCCAAAAGCCAAATTTTACATATTATATGCAAAAATAAAAAGTTCAAACTTTTCAAACTTTCCGACTCCGAGTAAGGTTCCGGCCAAACCGCCGCGACCACTCCGACTCCGGCTAAAAAACCCCGATTTCACGACTCAGGCTCCACAGCCCTGCAATAAAGCCCATAACACTGGGGTATTTTTAGTCCCCCCTTCGGGTCACAAGTTATTTATCGGGGACCGTCTTTCGAGGGTTAAGCGGCGGTGGAATATCGAGGTGCACTAGCGCAGGTGGAAAATCATTGTTATTCAATGGGATGTTCTTTTTTTTAATTACCAAGAGATTTTATAGCAACCGGAACTATGTGCGTGTTTGATTTGCGCTTAGACAAATCGACATGTTCGATTGATCTAAGTGAGTGATTCATTTGTAATAGATTACACTAATTGTTTACGTCTTGCGGAGTGGACAAGGAAGCCATTGTTTTATTCATGTAAAACGATAGTTCGACACCTTACTTTGAAAAGATTCTCACTGCTCTTGACACTGTTTTGAGATATGAGCGTTTGAAGTTTCAATTGATTTAAATTCACTTGCAACAATGAGCAAGTAAAAATGTTTCAAATTACTAATATATATCCTGAAAAATAATGATCTTAAAGATCTAATGATGACAATCTTAGAACTTTGTCAAATAAATTTAGTAAAAAAAGTGTACAGGTGCAGTGCAACTCTGGAATTCTGCTAACTCCGTCATTCAACCATAGATATGATAGAATGCGGTAAACACAAGATTTTCCGACCGAAAGGTTCATTTTAAAGCAAAAATGTCAATTATAACCTTTTCAAAGTAAGGTAACGAGTTGTTAATGAAATAAATATGGGTTTAAATTAAAGTATTAACAGTTCTTTGAAAAGGTTTATATTATCCTCGTTATTTAAAAAAAGAATCGTTATATTTTTGAAGAAAAGTCAATATAGCCGAAATAGCTATCAACCATATATAATATAATTTCTTGAGGACTAAAATACATTGCTATTTTTTCACCGTGTTATAATGGAGTTCTACGAATGAATGCCAATTCAATCAATAACATTCAATATTGTGGTTCATTTGGATGCAATTGATTTTTATTAAACTACAACTCTTTTATAAAAAATATGTAATATTATTTAGATTTTATGACAAATTTTACTGACGACAAATTACCCTTTCAAATTACATCTTACAACAGGTAAATGTGTATTTCGTATTCACAAATAAGATTAATTGTACAGCAGACAATAAACATTTGACTTGTATTATTACAACAGTTTATTTTATACTAAATTTCAGTTTATTTGTCGAAAAATATAATAGGCATAAAATGTGCGTAAACGATACTAAAAACATGTAATTTTGTTGACATTAATTATCACGTAGTTACATGAATTTCATGTTTTTTACCACTGCACACAATCAACATAGTAATAGTATTTACCTGTTGCTGAGAAAATCATTTGTAATATATGTTATGTATATCAAGCAAAGAGCCAATAATACAATATATTTGTAAGCACTCATTTCTGAGATCTATTTTACGAGTCCTTCTGTGAAATATTTAATCTATCTACTTAGCCACCGTATATATTAATTCCAAAAATAAAATATTATACGCATGGATATTTACATGTAATCTTGCTATCCAAATAATTTCATAAAAGACCGTATTATTTTTATGCATAGCGACAAAAAAATTCACTCAATTGGCTAAATTAAAAAATGCAATCAGGTAATAGCAAAAGTAAACTGTAAAATGTATTACGATTATCAAATGAGCAAATGGACGAAAATACGTTCTCATGAGGTGAACGACTCCGCTGTATAAAAAATGTGTATTATTTTGATGCAGATATGTTCAATTAAAAATAAATAAATTATGAAAATTCGTATACTGAAAGGCTTTCTAATATTAACACAGATTTAGAAATTGTTAGTCGTAATAAAAAGGGAAATGTTAAGTTGACCGATTGGAACAAAAGTGTTTATCTGATGAAAACTGACACATATTTAGTTATGAACGGTAGCGATAGAATTATGGATATTTAATGAAGATAAATGGAAATATTACTCGCCTTTTATAAGGCTATCATTGTACTGTGAGGCGTAATGGCATTTTAGAGACAAACGTAAGCCCAAATGGATACTGTTGGGTCTGAGCTTTCAAAACCCACGAATTATATTTATCCACATTAACATGTTATTATCTGGTAAGTAGTGTTTGCGATTCTACATTCAAAATACTGATAGCTATAATATAACCATATATTGAAACTCAATAACATCAAAATTTTCGTTAATTCATATAGATTTCTTGATTGATTGAATTGCAATAAACTTGGTAGAACTCCATTATAACACGGTGAAAAATAACAATGTATTTTAGTTCTACAGAAATTATATTATATATGGTTGACAGCTATTTCGGCTTACGCCATCATCAGAACTATGTTTAAACATACGTTTACTTATCTATCATATACTGTTGTGGACACGGTACACAATACATTTTCTTTTCTGTTTTTACATTCTAATTTTATATGTTAATAATAAATTATTAAATGTGACAGATTGATTTTATGTATTTTTCCAAATGGAAGTTAATCTGGGTTTTTATTAAGTCGGAATAAAAAAAAATTGTATTGCATTTACCTTTCGTAATGGTATGAAATGTGGAGATGGATTGATATTAATTAAAAAAATGGTGTAATAATTTACTGCTTAAATCAATCGTAGTATGTAGTATACTTCTAAATTTCGTGAAATAAAACGATTATTATGGGATTAATATTATATTCCATACAACTGAAAGCTTGAATGGTAGGAGCTTTTTACAATGTCCGTATGTCCAAGTTAATGTTAAGTTTGCGCGAGGCAATCTTCGAGGCCTGCACGGGGTCAATGTATCCGTGGAAAATAGCCTTTAGTAAGAGAGATGTTTTAATTAAGTAGTATTTACTGAGCACAGCCATGAGTAATTAAACGCTTTATTTTAAAACATATCTTTATTTATTTCATGGCTCTCCGCACAACTATTCCACGCAGAAGAGAGATCACCGAGTATTTATCATAATTAGACATAAATAATGCGTGCATAGTTTATTGTGTTACAATAAGAAAAAAAAGTTTTAATTTTAATAGAATAGAAACTTAAATAAGTTGAATAATTCAAAAATATGTAAGACAGCTTACAATAATTTGATGATAAAATGGAATGAAAGTGAAGAAAGAAACGAATAAAATTACAACATTAAAATCAAACGTTCGGCATATAATTCAACAATATTGTAGCATTGCATTCATAAAATATACGAATACTAAAAAATCTGCAAGCCGTGTATTATTATATCGTCGGCTTAAGGTGCCAACTGCTCTTCCACGTCCTAAACGTTCAGAAAAGCAATATAATCAGTTTAAGCCAATGATACTCAACCTTTTTTGTCTTTTGTCGGGCCACATACATATATTTGTAAAGCTACGCCGGTCGCAACACTATTCTGGTATGACGAAAAAAATATGAAACCCACCACCCCCCATTTTTTTGGAAAACAATTTGAGATTTTAAAAATTATAAACTAAAACAGAATAATAATAATAGTACATATCACTTATCATTGGCAGCATACGGTTATTTAAAAATTACAATAGTGAAAAAAGTACAATAGAGATCGCAGTTTTAACCTTAAATCCACGTGTCACCTTCATAAATACTGTACAAATAATATGTTGTCATAGTTAACCAAATACCGTGTATATGTTACAGTGAAACTGTATTCTCAATGAAAATGTATTCTTCTCCAAGCTGTCATTGAAATTAAATTTGACCACCCTATCTTCAGCCCAATGTGTGTCTGTGTTTTTCTTTAGTTCTCTTTTTATGAAAGGGACTACTTGCTGATTTTGTTTCTTTGAAGCAAACCAAAATTTTAGGCCGGCAAATATTGACTTGGGCCAAAAATTTCGATGATCGTGACCAGTGAAATCATGTTGTCATACGAAACTATTACTTGATAAATTTTCACTGAGAATACAGATTCACTGTAACATATATACAACGTGATTGTGAAAACAATAGTTTTATTAATGGAAACTGATACTAAAATACTTGACGACTTAAACAAAATTAAAAATATCACACATCATCATCCTACTAGCGCTGGGCTATTCAATCAGTATAGTTTGCAAAATAAGGACACGAAAACTCCAAATGGCAGTTGACGTTGTTGCGTGCAATCGACTGAGGACCTCAGTCCATTCTAAGAGAAAATAAACAGCATCAAGATGAATGCAAAAACTAGATGTCAACGATTAAAGTGAACTCTTTACAGAGAATAGAAGACAGTCAGCCGTTAATCAAACATCGCGAAAACCGAACAAATAATATAATCGTTTATCAATACCGACATAATTTATGACTTACTTGGCACATACGCGACTTAATGTTTACTTATACATACGGCTGTATTTGTTTTTTTCATTCTGACATAATTTATACACTAGTGATTTAAAGATGAGATGACACAATTATTGAGAAGTTAATCTTTAATAAGCAGTCAATCGTATCGACCGCAATCCTCTTCTACCACACTGAACAAAAACATTCTACTTATATTTGCCAACGGCAGTGCAAGATTCATAACAATTTTTTGCGTGCGTTATTTATAAGTTTAGTGCCAAGACCACGTTTTAATATGCTCGATATTAATTTGACAAAGATATATTATTAGGAGAGTATGTAAATAAGATACACCATAAAATTTTATTACGCAAAATATTAAGAATCGCATTAGTTACATGTTACATGATAGCATATATTATATATGAATAATAACTAGATGGGAGAAGTTTTCTTTGACAGTAAAGATTTTCATTTTAATTCAATCATACATCTGGTAAACTCTCTCAGAGAGTAAAGAGTCAAAACGAAGTCAGTTAGAACTGAGCTGCTTTACGCACGCGCGACAGATTGTGGCTGTGACATGAGAACGTTGGATGAGAAGTTTCTTATTTTTTTTCAATATAGTATTTTTTCGATAATCACAATGTACACAACATAATATTCGTTCTAACAAAAGGGCCTGTGTAATTAGTGTCGAGGTAAAAAGGATTTTATAATTTGTTTTATAGACCAGTGCTTCCCAAACTTTTTAATCCAAATGCCTCCAAAATCCGAAGAAAAAATCCACGGCACCCAGTATAGGAAGGACTGCTATAAGCTTAACGAAAAAACGAGATGTTTCATCTCAAACTTTGGATGCTTCAGTATGCATTCAGCATGTTCGCATCGCATCGATCAATCGCTGTTCATTTTTAATTGCATTACATAGATGGCAAAACAAATTACCAAATCGATCGCGTTTTCAATTTATTTGTTCTGACACATTGGGCGTCGTGAATAAAGCACAGGTAGCCGTGCCGTGGGTACAAAACAGATTAACTTAAATTATGTGCAAAATGTGCATAAAATTATCCCCATCGGTGGTAGCAGTGCTTCGCGCACCCAATGCCGATTAGCTAGCGACTATGCTCCGCAAGCAAGGTCATGCCGTTCTCGTCCCTGTGGCTGCGCCGGCTACACGAAATGACGTTGCACAAAATCGTGTGTTGGTTCAGTCAATTTTTAACCGAAGCTGCCAGTCTTTGTCGATTGGATTCAGTTGCAAGCGTGCTGGATTCGATGCGAATGTAATGAAGCAAGGAATTAACTGTAGTTAAAAAAGTTAATTCTCATGCAAAACTTTACACACTTATCATGCATTCTTTTTTAATCGACATCACTTTTTACCACCACACCGCTAAATAATAAGTTTATTTTACTTTCTTCTTCGATTCATATTTGAGTTGATATTGTTAAATATTTATTATATAACATACTTTCCGAATGCTAAGTTAACTCATTTGTTTACGTTTAACTTGTAACTGCTCGATATTGTAAAACTTGGTTGGGAAATTATTTTTAATTATCCTTGTTACAAAAACCGTATTTATTGGCTTGTGTGCCTTAGTTAAAGTTTGTAACATGTCATAACGTGGTTTGTTTTTCGATATTTCGTTTTTCCGTGGTAATAAATACGTAAACCCTGTGTTTAATAACAATCAATATCAATTTCTCAAATCTATTGACGAGTTACTAGAAGGAAAAATATATATATAGAGGAGTGCAAAGCGTTAAGATTATCAATTATAGAAACCATAAATAAAGATTTAAGGGGGCCGTCTACAAATAACGTCACATTTTGACTATTTTTATCCCCCCCTCCTCATCGCAACGTCACCTTTAAACCACCCTACATCACCCCCCTCGCCTTGGTGATAATAAACAGAAACAACATTTACAGTGAAATGTTCACACAATTGTAATTTAAGATACTTTTATATTTTTTGTCAACAGACGAAGTTGGGTGGGTATTGGGGGATAGGATTAAATTTCAATGAGATGTGGGACATGATAAATAAGAGTTTTATAAGATATGTTTAGTACAAATATTACGAACAAAGAAACAAAAAACTGAGATCTATAATGTTTCATTATGTTTGGCTCATCCGCAATATGACAGTTTTTGTATGTCCAATTACTTGAGATTTCAACGACGCCAAAAGACAATCCTCATATATACGAAGGAATTAGAAAAAAAATCCCATGATTCCATAAATTGAAAATATGAATATTTTAATACATTTTGGAATGCTTCCACTTATGTAGCTCCAGATTCTGACGTGTGAAACTTCTATTATGACGAACTTTTAAACCGACTTTCGGCCCATGGTACACAAATTCTTCATTATTATGTTGTCTTTTCGGAAACAGGGTTTAAATATTTTCTGCGAAATGTTTGTCTCGATGAAATTTCAGCTTATAAATATATGTAAACCGGTTTGATTGTAAATCTATTTTTGCAAAAGAATTTGAGGTCCAACAACCGGCCTTCCCAACATAATGATTCAGTGAGATTTATCCCACATATTAATAAATTGTAACCTGTTACCTAGATTTCTGATGACATCATAAAGATATATCTACGAAATGATTTTCAACACAAATGTATTAACGTAAAACGGTTAGCTAAAAGTTATATTTAAATATGTGCAAACCTAAAATTGTCTATAATTTGAGTTAAGAACACATAGTTTGCTTTTTGTTTTAACAATACATAAGATGTTCTAATTTCAAATACTTTAGTTCTCATTTGTATTTGTTTAATTTTTTGATACACCGGCATTCGTAGATTAAAATTTCAAAATGTAATATTGCAATAATATGAAAAAATATAATTATGTTAGTAAAATGTTTCATTTTAAGATATTGTGGTGATGTTGTACATACTGTGCTTCATCGGGTAGCTACGACTAATTTAATCATAACACAACTGAGAAAGAAGGGCAAAGAAAATATTACGCAATACATTGTGAGGTGGAATGACTAGTTCCGCAATTTGCCACCAGCCAATTTATATTTTGTAGTTATTTGGATTTAGTACTTACATCAAGTCGGGTCTGAAGTGGTGAATGAGGGCACAGAACGCAAGACCATCACGCCACGATGTCGTCATATTGTCAACTTTAACACCTTGATACCCGTCTGTGATGCGGCGACACCACAGCTCCAAGGCTTTGGTTCCTCGTCGTTCTCCCATTTCTGGTTCCTAGAAAAAAAATCAGTATAAAATAAAGCGACTGTGGCAACGCCAGGCCATTTGGAGGGTTTTTTTTTTATAAAATTTAGGGCGTCATATGGAGAACGAGTAGATGTCAACTGACAACTTATGTTAGCTTTTATTTGGAGGGATTGATTTTCTGGACAATTCAGTGCACGCCACCAAGAATTGGGCAGTTGCTCCCGAGACACTCCCAGCTAAGTAAGAAGTGGCAGGTGGAGGGCATGAAAATAGTAAATAGTAAATAATAAAAGTAAAAATGTCCGTCTGAAACTGAAATTATATTTAGGTATAAATATAATTATAAATGATGTTCTATAAATACCAATTGAATTCCAAGATAATCTTTTTTCATTTGAAATTATGTATGTATACATCGTGGATGGCATAAAAAGTCTTTCTTTAGTCAAAATAAAGTACTGGTTTAGACTATGTACATATATATCCAGCTTTAAGAAATAATGATTTTTTAAATGATAGAATATTTTATAACGCAAATTCTGTGCATTTTAAAATATTATTTTAAGAAAAAACTTATCTCTTAAAATGTTGACACATACATTTGTTATGTGGTGCTGTGTTATTAAGAAGTGATAAGAGTAGTCATTATTATCATAAAAATAAACAATAAAACACCTCATCGTTTTGCCACTACAGTTTTGTAAAATAAAGCATCTGTCAACTATTTTACGGTGAAGCGATTAAAATTTAAGGAAAATATTGTCATTTCGAGTATACCAGATTAATTTTAGCAACATCATTCTTGAATTCAAATAACGAATCACTTGCTCATGTTTAAAAAACATGAGTTTTGAAGTATGTACAAGAAAATGAAAGGACACGCATGCGCACACAACAAAAACCCCTTCTAAAACCTACGCAGAACGGTTTATCGACTTAAATTTTTCACGATAAATGACAGATAACTCAGACTTACCATTATTGTTGTAAAATATTAATTAAACCGATAATTGCCACATTATTCGAATATAAACAAAATAAAACAGACCAGATGACCGACGCGCGTACACAGCAATTCGATGCTAATGTCAGACTGGTTTTCTGGCGTATCAAAACGGTTGACTGCATTGCCGACATGACCGCTTACCAACAAAGTTTTGTACACTCGTGGTACCTACCTAATACGTCATAGACCATAGAGGAACATTACATTTATCAAACTCCATTGAACATCGCCCATCAATTGTCATATTAGTTTTATTCAGATATGTAGAAATATAACTAGTATATGTCATCAATGATTATATTTTATCAATTTGCCTTTTATAATCTGCAATAATAATTGAACAACAGTTTAGTAAAGATCAGGCGTCGGGGAACAAAAAGGTGTCATTCTATGTTTTTAATATTTTGTATTATCTTTTTCTTTGAAAGTTTTTTTTGCCAGGCTCCGGCTTAGATTCCGACTTCAATAGTAAACTTGTATATCGTGTGGATAGCTTTGATTTAATGTATCATATTAGATATAAAAATAAAATATTATATCCATTTGTTGTCCATTGAAATTGAATTTTAAATTGCAATAACGCCCGTCGTGCCTCAACATAATACTTAACAAAATACAGTTTTTGTGTATTGCATTTTAACAGTTTATCAAAAACATAATCCTTTGGGCCCAAAGGAGTGAGTAAATCTATACTGAATGTAATTCAAAATAATCTTGAAATATTTGCGATAGTTAGTCTAAAGATGCCTCCGAAAGAGGCGATACACATGTCACAATTCGTTAGCACAATACGTGGAATAATCGTTATTTTAAATGTTATATTGAATTTAACTTAAATTTGAATTTTGTACTTTTTCATGGGTTTTGTCGATAACGACCCGGGTTTCGCCTTTCGGCATCTTAAGGCATTTCAAGTGCACGGATGTACTTGAACTGACGCGTTATTCAGATTTGATATTGAAATTCCATCAAGCACCCTCAGTCGAAATCCTTAGTGAATTAAATTCATTCTACTGTTTGAACCAAAAGTGCTTCCCGTAAAAAGGAAAAATCCCAAACTCCATTTTGTAATTTTATCATTTTAAAATATTAGAATAAATCTTGCTACTTAAGTGTTAAGCTAACTTTGCGATAGTAAATCCGAAGATGCCTCTGAAAGGCGAAACACGAGTCAAAATTAGTTACACAATACGTGGAATAACCAAAGTTATTTCGTATTTTATATCAAAAGTACGTCCTTCAATGGTTAAATCATTTTTTACCACTGACCATTCTGTAGTTAATATTTCGAACAAACGTTGTCTAAATGTCTGCTATTATCGTATTTTATACCATCTAATTGATATGTTGTATAGTTTAAAATTAAATAACGATAACGAATTATATGTGTTTAATTATTTATTACCACAAAACTGTGTTACTTTTATGTGTTTTAAAACCGATTAACTAGCATGGCTTATTAAGTCTTTTTCTACGTAAAGTCGCGTGCGTGTCAATGAACTGTTTAAAAACGTCAAGTTGAGTCGAAACAGGATACAAATAAAATATATTGCTCAATAGTTAAAATCACGCGGACCGATGTGTATTTAAACTTTATAACATGGCCTAATGTGACGCAATGGTATGCTTCTTCCTTGTAACCACCACAAATAATTGTAAATTGAAGCAGTAGGTGGATAATGACTGGTGATTTAGGAGTAACGACTCGATTTTTTACAAAAAGAATGAATAATATGTCGTTTCCGTGGTCGAGTGTCAACGTCGTTGGCTTTAGTTGCGGAAATCATGGGTTCGAATTGAAGTCTAGGCAATTTCATTTTTCAATTGAATTATTGATTTCTTAAATTTTCCTTCCACGCCGATCCGATCCTAAAAAAGGACATTGCGAGAGCGATTAGCTAACCACTAGTCCTATAGCCTAGTCTAATTCTGTCTAACCATACTCTCTTCGATAAAGAGTGTAAGTAAGCAAACAGCTCTCGTAGAAAATTTTTGTTGAGGTGAACTCCATAAGGAGTCTATAAGCTGTACATTGGACTGGACATTGCTTAAAAATTTGACAAACAATTTATTACTACGGTTCTTTTTACTACCAAACATTTACTATTACGGTTTTTTCTACTTTTCTACGGTTTGGGTTTACCGCACTCTTTTCAAAAGATTTCAAATCATTTTAGATCAAGATTTAAAAATAAGTAATCATTCAAAAATTAGTAATGATTTCATAAATAAGTAATATTTTCAAAACTTATAATATTTTCCAAAATAGTAATAATTTCTAAAATCGTAATAATTTCTAAATTAGTAATAATTTCGATTTTTTGTTTAATTATACAGGGGTCAGCGACTTGAAGTGAGGAGTGATTGAAATGATATCGTTGTGTGCCATCACGAAGATATTATACTCTTCGCAATGCTGGCACAGATAAAACAAATATGTGTCAATTGTTCCAGTTTTTTTTTATAAAATTATTACGGTTCACGAACAGGGTTCTGTCTGTAAACATTCGTCAATAATTGGCCGGAAACATCGTGTCTATGGCCAGGTGTAATTGATAACTTTATGGCGGGTTCCATTGAATTTTTATGCTCACAGAGGTCTATCGGTCGATCTGAAACTTTCATTTTTATTGTATCTTGCGGTGGGATTTTCTTCAAGCGAAAAAAATTAAGCCCTAGGGCAAAAGGCATAATGGGAATAAAAATAGATTATAATATTACTATGACTCGCCGTCGTGTGGTCGCTGTGATGCCACAAAAGAACGGATTCTTTATTCATTTTTTTAAGCCACGTACGCTCAAAACTTGGAGAATAAGGACTTCTCATGAGTTTATCTTCAAATATCGTCGGCTTAATTCCAACATCGTCTCGTCATCTTCGATAAATCGATTCTGTTCGAATGCAATGGGTGGTTGTGTTGTTAAAAATCCCTTCCCATCTTTCAAAAAGCGATGCATAGCGGGAGTGATAAGCTAACCACTAGTCCTGTCCTAGCCCTCGTATAATATAATATTTCAATTTTTTTTATGTAGAAGATTGGACGAGATTCTGGAAGTTTTTTCTTTCTGTATGTTGAAATGTTCAGTTTTAACTGTCTCTGACTTCGACGATGTTAAACTTAAGCCGATGATATGTTTTTTCTACGAGAATTGACTTTAACTCAGTTGCTCAACCTCTCTTTTTCGAAGAGAGTAAGGGATTGAAAGGATACGAGGACTAGGACATGACTAGTGGTTAGCTTATCACTCTCGCTATGCGTCGGTTTTTTGTTGGGAATCAGGAAGGTGGGAAGTGATTTTTGACAACAAAACATATTGCCTTCGAACAGAATCGATTTATCGACTGAAAAAAATTGCCCGTACCTGGATCGAGTACAGGCTGTCCGTCACGGAAGCCAATGCATCATTGAAATTGCCCAAATACGTTTATTACAACGTGTATTCATACAAAATGACTGCAGTCAAACGCGTTTTTTAAAGGGTAAATTATTGTTCAATCGAAACAAAATAATATGAATCCCAGCATTTTTATTTTGTATACATCAAGCAACACAAAAAATACTCAGTTGTATGCACGGTAATATAAATCCATACAAAAATAATTGTTCGGAGGTTCAAGCAAACTAACCGAGCTACTTGAGGCAACTGGTTTCTCTTTATATAGAAATGATTCAAGAAATAATAATATTCACTTTATGCAAGAGAAATATCATCTATGTACTTAGATACAATTTATATTCATTATTTTATTTTACACGAAATTATAACTGAAGCATACGTGCTGAGAAAAATAATAGTTAAAAACAGGGCTGTGGAGTCGGGGCTTTTTGGCCGGAGTCGGAGTCGTCGCGGCGTTTTAGCTGTAGTCGTACTCGGAGTCGGAAATTTTTAAAAGTTTGAACTTTTTATTTTTGCATATAATATGTCAAATTTGGCCATTGGCCTTATTGGTTGGGTTGATATTTAATAGAATACACATAATTAAGAAAATTAGGATACAAAGTGACTATATCAAACTTCTTTTAGTCGGAGTCGGAGTCGTGGTTTTGGTAAATGCTAGAGTCGGAGTCGACCTTTTTTTTACCGAATCCGATTACGCCCTGGTTTATATACATGGTTTTATTTTACACGAAATTAAAACTGAAGCATACGTGCTGAGAAAAATAATAGTTAAGAATCTCGACTAATTATACGCATTTCTCCTCCATCACAATTGTATAACAATTCGAAAATACAAATAGAAAAATGGTTCAGCAAATCCTTTGATTTGTGTCAATAAAAAAAAATTGCCGATATCATAATTTGCAAATGATTCGTTAAATTGTTCATAACACGAATGTTTCAATTAACCATTCTAGTGCCCCCCCACACGCACGGGCGCGTCAGCAACTTTGAAGTCTCGAATGGCGAGACACGTAATATTTTTTGCTAACATTGGTTTAAATATGTAAAAATTATGTTACGATGAATTAGAACACTAGATTTTTGTAGGATGTGTCCAATGGGCGTGCCGAAGGCTGTCAAAAATAATATGGGATATCATTTATTTTTAATTTGAATAGAAATTCATCGCGTAGTAATCGAAAAGTAGAATTAAAAATGGGATGATAAAAACTCAATATTCAACAAAAATAGTTCCTAACATATGGTGACATAAATAAAATAAAGTAAAATAAAATGATCAATTTTTTTACTAGAATCGTTAAATTTACTCGAGGCAAGTTATGGGTAAGTAGAAAAAATAAATGTGTGTTTGCGATTGTGTTTCGTTCTTTAAAAGCAGGCGGCACTGAAGCGGTTAATATGCATTTGGTCAAATTAATGCTATACTCTTTATTGCGAAAGTTATTAAACTCGAAATGTGACATTATTTAGGCGAACAAATTTAGACAATCTAAATTTGACAGCGCTCAATTTTACTTATGGCACATGCCACGTAAATACAGATCGATCGGCCATTTATCGATGGCACATAAAATCAGTAGGCGACTAATAAAACAATTCAAGATTCACAGTTCTTTTGAACGCGACCACCCAGATGACTACACTGATTACTCTGTCACAACTGAATACAACATTTTATTCGAATCACTGAAATAAGGACACCCTCAAGGAAATGTTCTGGATATTTTCCACGTGTTTATAAAACACAGCGATATGGATAGCATTTGCTGTTATTGAAAAAAAAAATATTTTTTAAAAGTTTTATAAACATATCGATGGCTTTAAGAGTAAATTTGCTATCTCTGTGTTTGTCAATTGTGCAGGAGAGATTAAAAACTGTTAATTTTGGTATTTTCAAATCGATCGGGAAAATTTCAAATAGGATTTTCAACGTTTTTTTTTCTACCACCGCTGAAAAACAAAAAAATTATGAAAGGTGACAATTGAAAAAATGGAGTTGGATAATTAGCAGAGTAGGTTTTAGAAAGACAGTGGAGTTATAAATTTTCCGTTTTTACGATGCACTCAAATAAGTTTTGGTTTTAAAATTTTACGGGACATGCACATTGCATGATACAACAAGTTGGCATTATGAAGTCATTTTCAGCCAAAAGTGGAGTTGACAAAATTACTCTTTAAGCCATCGATATTTGGCTTTACTGGTCAAAACAACGCACAGAAAATATTCCACATTTTTATTTCAGGAACAGGATTGATATTCACCGAATTTAAATACGATACTATTGGACTACTACAGTGGTGCACAAGCTTTTTGAGAGAAGGGCCAATTTATCCATCTAAAAATTTTCGCGGGCCGCAAAGGGTAAAAGTGAAGAAAAATATTGATATATTTATACTAGATGAGATATCAATTTTATTTTTAATTTAATAATTACATAATTTTATCAGCAACTTCGATCCTTCTCCGCTCCACATTACGTGCAGATTTGTACGATGGAACTTAGAGAGATTTCTGACACTGTATACTGGCAGCAAGCATTTTGATGTCGGTTTCAATGTTTGTGGTTGCTATCCTCAGTACAGCACTGAGACTTATTTAGTTTTAATATGGAAAAGCATGATCGCAATTGTAGGTGCTTTCAAAAAGACTTGCACAAAGCGCAGCCTTTTTACGTAGGTTAGGAAACTGCTCTTCGGGGAGATATTTGTAAAAACTCTGCAGATCGACTTCCTGATATTTCGATCTCAATTGATCGTTGTTCTGCAAATCGATCAATGCATCTAGTTGCAATGATAAATCGGCCTCATTGATGGATACTGAGAAGGAGTTGATTTTTATATATACCGTTGCTACTGCATAATTTGTTCATATATCGAATACTATTTTTTATCATATTTAATGAAAAATTTGTTGATGAAGTATTTGTTATTTTGGGCCGCAAAAAAATCCATTTCGGGCCGCGTTTGTGCATCACTGGACTACTACATACATACTTTTCGTAGTTTCGCCACCGACTATACATCTATTAACAATATGAAAACAGTAATTTCAGCCTTATGCAACATTTTTGTCGTAATATCCAATCATTTGTTCAAGGCTACGCTAAAAAAATGGTCGCTGGAATCGATGCAATTTCTGTGTGGAATAACATTATTTTTTAGAGTGTATCGGTATTTTTTTATACAACGTTACAAAGGTGGTAGCTAGACTGATATGTAATTATTGCATAGCTACCATTATTTCTTTTTTTTACCATGTATGATATATACACGCCGATAAATCGGCTCCTTTTCATACAAATCGCTGCAATTGTCGATTGAATCTAACAATAGAACCACCAGACCATTGAACCCGAGTCCTTGAGCTCAACCGATTTGACAGATTTAAATTTGGCAGCCATTTGGTCACACATTCGTGTCACAACACGAACGTAATAGAGAATTAGAACATTAACCATGTTACGTTATAGTAGTGGCCCTTCTATTATGTGTGCAATAGTCAAACATACATATAAAGTCCAGATATAAATTTAAAAAAACGACATTGTTCTTTTTTCAAAATAAATACTTGTCACTACAATACCTTACTTACAAAATACAGCTTCATACAACAAAAGATACTAAGATTTTTCTAGAAATTCTTTGAATTATCAATAGCAATATCAGTTTCTAAAAATTAATAGTTGAGAATGTTTAGAAATAAATAAATGTATTGACAGTAAAGAAGTATTATTAAATAATATCCTAAATAGGACAGGTTGCTCGCCACTGCATACATTATTTCTAATGATAGGTTTAACCCTTCCTAATTGTTGCATCTCATTAGTTAATATTTTATAATTGCCAACGGCATTAGTGGTACAATTATTTGTTTGCTTTGCTTTGATTCTATAATATACCTTACCTTGCTTCCCGTAAAAAGGAAAAATTCCAAACTCCGATTTGTAATTTAAATTTAAATGATAAAAGTTATTTTATATTAATATATAGTTTTATTACTCTGCAAATAAAGTATGCTTAATTATTTTCTATGGTTCTACGTATTGTGTAACAAATAGTGACACGTGTTTCGCCCTTTTCAGTTTAATGATGCATCTTTATGCAAAGCTCTTGTCACTATCTGTTACACAAGACGTGACATAATAAAGTTATCATTTTTATTTCATATAACTGTTAGTTTGTAATGAATTTTCCCGAAGGAACATGCAGTTTTGATAGAATGGCGACGATTTCAATGCAATCTCATTTAAGTAACCATAATATATCTGTAATATACAATGGTATAAAAATGAATCATTTATTTATGAAAACCACAAACAAAAAAAATGGTAAAACATAATAAAAATAATCTACCGAGTATGTTTCAACAATATTTAGTTACAATACTTAAATCAATATTTGTCTGGAATCACTTGGATCCACAAAAAAATGACATCAAGAGCAATATCCTTGATTATATGCGACCAATGCTGTAACTTAATTAATTAATAATGTCTTTCCATCTCAACGAATTGTTTTTCATTGTATTTGACGTTGCTAAGCAACATAATTATTTATCAAAAAAATAACAAGATAATAAGTACATATAGAGTACGTACAAACAACGTTTAACAATGATTGTTTATTTATAGCTTACTAGTATTGCTACCCGGCGTCGCTCGGACTAAGCGACCAATAATTACTTAATGTTATATCATTCGACATAATTATATCACAAAATCTAACATCCAAAATAGAGTTAAAATAAAATCACAAACTTTATTTAATTTGATGACAGCCCCATTCTCGCCCATTAAAATTTCCAAATTCAAGGAAAAAATCTAATTTTCTATCAAAGAAATGTCAAATAATACCTTCACGTAAATAATAAACATTATTATATTAATAAAAGCCGGGAAAAAGTTGGTAGAAGACTAATTTATTACATTTTGACTAAATGTCTCCGCCGATAAAAATTCAAACATATTTTCTTTTATATTCGTTTTTATGGCAACTTGCAACAACAATGCAAAAGGGAATTACAGACCCACATACATACATACGCTGTTTCGGTTTTATATATAAGATATTTAAGTAAATGATCTAAGGCTATCTCACGAATTTATCAGAAAAAAATGAATTGAAGCATTTTAAAGACAGGGTTTTTATATAAAAAAATGCATCGCAATGAATATTGTAAGAATGGTATTAAAAACACTTGAATTGTTATTTTTTGCATGGAATTACTGTTGTATTTCAAAACTTTATTTGCAAACGATGAGATCATGAGGATTGAGGATGCAAACCCGAAGAATTCTGGTTGTCATTTCACTAACAAGGCCGTGCTACATATAATAATTTATTAACTTTAACAATATGCCGTTCTTTAATTTCATTTTTTTATTGATGTCCATTGTCAATATTTTGAATAACTCACCAGTTTGTGAACATTTAAATACACTTGATATATGTAAATATTTTACGGACAATTATTGAACAGCCAGTTACGTCTCTCAGCTTCCTTGCCGAGGTCTGCAGTCAATTGGCGGTTTCATACATTGCTTTTTCACCGATTAATGATTTTGTTTTCAAAGTCCGTTTTATTCGATTCGATTCTAATGAAGGAGGTACAAAGATCTCTTATCTAACTATTGATCAATACCCGACATCTAAAATCCATGTACCTTACTTATCTGAAAAGAGAAGACGAATGACTGACTAACAACAAGACTTCGTTGAATACCTGCCGTTGAAATATGATATTAAGATCCCACACCTTACGCGTTGGGAGCAGACGTAGTTTAAAACATATTAATTTATTTGAATACTTGTGTGAAGGTGCTTGATGGAATTTCAGAATCATATTTAAATTGTTGAATTATGTACTTTTGTCAGTTCAAGTTCACTTGTGCACCTGCACAGATTTATTTATTTATGCCGGAAGGTGAAACCCGGGTCGTGAGCGACACAACTCAAGGAAAATTACAAAATTCCAATGATTCAAATTTTTAATTCATATATGTTTAAGATTTTTATTAAATATATTTTTAATTGATCAACTATTAAAAACAAGATGAAAACATTGTAATCATATAAAAAATTTATAAAATCACATTAGAAATTTTCAAAGATGTCAACCGATTTAGTTCTGAAAAAATCAAGTTTTATTCAACAGATCATTTACTTCAACAGATGCCGGAAGGTGAAACCCGGGTCGTGAGCGACACAACTCAAGGAAAATTACAAAATTCCAATGATTCAAATTTTTAATTCATATATGTTTAAGATTTTTATTTGATATATTATATTATTGATCAACTATCAAATTGCTATTTACTCGGTAGAACTCATTTATGATACGGTTATAAATATCAATGTGCTTAATTCCTCCAATATTTATTCATGAAAATAAATCAGGTTTTTGTGTCATTTTTCAAACACTATCATTCTACAATTTACAAAAATAATGTGCTATTTCTATAACTAAGCTTTTCTACCAATAATGGACCGTAAGTGTTGCCACATTAAAAGCTATTTATCATGTATTTGTTGCATATATAATGTTTGTTACCGTGCTAGAAATATTTAAGTGTTTGATACACTAAAAGGTCTTAAATTTGAAATCACATATCGATTTCGACGCACAGCGAGAGTTTTGTATTATTGAAATAGTTATTGTTAGGTTCTACTCTTGAATGGATATCGAAAGTGAAATACATAAAATAAATTCACAATTATACGGTTATGATCGCGTCAAATGTCATCGACTTTTTTTCTCTTATGTGCGCATGCGTCAATTGAAAATTAATCAAAGCTGTGATGGATAGTTGGCTTTTGCGGTTAGTGCTTTCTAATTCACTCAGCAATAAAAACACAATTATAGAAAGCTGAAAAAGTCGAGAGGAGTGTAAGAAAATAACTGTCAATATGTTATATTGTACAAGTGTCTAGCTGTCATCCAAAAATGGTATTATTCCAATAAACATTCTTACTAATCTAGAGAATATCTCGTTAGTGAATATATTTTTCTTATTATTTCTTTGCCAGTTTTGTATTTTTAGAATAACTTTAACAGATAGTGGCAACGTTAATATCGTCAGTATACTAGCAGAAGGCTTTGTGTAACAAATCGGGTGCTTTGAGATATGAATACAGATCGATAGATTTTTATTAATTAACATACTCTTATCAACTGAAAAAACAAGCTCACCGTTCGATATTCCATCCTGTACTTTTTGTCGTCTAAAAAAGTATCCACTCAACCCTATTTCTTTAGCATGTGCTGCAGTCTTCATGCAAATTATATGTTATGTAAATTTGTAATATTGTACATAAATATGTCCATTCGAAGACTATTTATCAGAAGCTGTACGTCCCTTTACTTTTTATAAAGTTATCAAAAAATCCCTATCTTTGTGCTGTAGAAGAGTTGACTGTAATGTATATTTTAAAAACTAAATCCAATTTTACTCTGATTCGCAAAGGATTTAAGAATTTAGTTAAAGTGGTAAGTTGTAATTTGCTTCAATTTATTTGCTTAGTTGTAATACCATTTGTTTGTCATACCTTGTATTTCTTCCTTAACTTTTGTATAAATATCACTGTTTTATTGTATTCCTTATCAGTTGACAATGCTTGCCATGAGCGAAACCGGTCTTGATCTATTAAATTTTATGTGGAAAAAGTACTAAAAATGTATTATTATTTTTACTATAATGCCTTTCCACCAAGTATTGACAGTGAAAACCATAAAAGTGATAAAGTGGTAAGTAAATTTACTGATGGAATTGGCATTTACTTAGATATTTCTGACGATGGCGTAAGCCGAAATTGCTATCAACTATAAATTTCTGAAGGACTAAAATACATTGCTATTTTTACACCGTGTCAAATATTAATCGTTAATATGTTAAAATAAAAATGTTTTAATTTCATGATTTTGGAAAAAGTCGATAACCTCGAAATTAGGTTATTTTACTAAAAACCGTCTACGAATATACCGACGACATGTTGTACAAAATTATAATCTCAATTGATAATAAAATATTTTTAATCCATTTCACTTCAAATGTGTTTTCAATCAATCGAATCTTTAAGTCAGTACTAACACAGGTTAAGTTTGTTTTATTTGAAGGTTAGCAGTAAATAATCAATCACTTACGTATATCGTTATTATCTAGCTGCAAAATACAAATAGCCGTCCGCTGCAATTTCAACATGTTTTTTTACGACTTTCTTTTTCTTACTTGATTTACGTGATTAAGAACTAGTTCGGTGTGTTTTCAATATAGAAACTGATGAATCTCTTTAGGTTAATGTTGTATCAAGTACACGTTATGCGCAAGTATGTACATCGTTGCGTTTAAAAATGTTTTCAACAATAATTAGTTTGAGAAATCTTCGATCTGTTCATATATGGAAAGTGTTACAAGAAATGAGAGCTATGAATAATATGCTTTCGATGATAATTATTATTACTTACTAACTGCAAGAGTTTAAATTCAATTGATAGACCGCGAACCTTGATACGTGTCAAGACTGTCAAGAAACTCTTAATAGATTTCTTTTACCATTTATATAAAATCGAACCATATGAATATTAAATGTGAATTGTTTGAATTGTGCACTCTTCCATGAGCTTTGTCACTAACGACCCGGGATTCGCCTTTAGGCATTTCAAGTGCACGGATGTACTTGAAATGCCTGAAGATGCCGTAAGGCGAAACCAAGGACGTTAGCGACAAAACTCATGGAAGAACAATTAAAACAATTCAATTTTGATATTGAAATTCCATCAAGCACCCTCAGTCAAAATCCTTAAATAATCATATTAATATTATTTATACACTTCTAAGGTGTTCACTGTCTATACTTAATGGAATGGTATTATAGTAAAAATAATACCACATATTTAGTACTTAATCCTCATAAAATTTATTGGATCAGGATCGGTTTCGCTCATTGCGAATATTATCAACTGATATGAAATACAACGAAACAGCCATATGTACACAAAATTTAAGCAAGGATTACAAGGTATGACATACAATTGGTATTACAACTAAGCAAATAAATTGAAGCAAAATACAAAGTCCATTTTGTTAACACCTTCAGTGATTACAAATTCATTTATTAAAATTTTATCTCTACGTGAAATGACATTATGGTTGTTATTGATCCGCATATATGTATACATAAAACGCATTAAATTATTCGTCACATAACAACACGAATGAGTGGGATTCACTTTTTGTATTTGGTGATGAACAAGAATCGAATGGATTCTTCAATTTTATTTACAGCATGTTATTTTTATATTAAAAATGAACTGTAAGAAATTGATTGGTCGTTGAACAAAACATAAATGTATAAATAATTGGTATTCTTTATAAAGATTTACATCTTTAAATTCAAACGCCAACCCAGCTGATTCTTGCCATCGTAAAGAGAAAAGAAAACTTTATAGGAGGTAGGAGGACATTTCTCAGTTTCATCTGTGAGAGACAAGTCGTCTGACAGGGACGGCACGCTAAAATCTCGAAGTTAGCCGATTATCAACGAAAATCTCTTTCTAAAACCCGGGTCAAACAAGGATGGCAATTAGATTAATATAGGCTTTAAATTATTAATTTTAGTGTTGGTCGATCGCCGCCAATAATTTCAAAAGAAAGTCGATCGCGGGCAAAAAAGTCTGGACGATTGAAGAACAATATAATATTTTATATACGATCTAAAGTAATGGTGGGAAACAATAATTTAGGTATTTTAGGGGATCGTGTGAAAGCACTTAAAATCTGCAATTTCTAAGTGCATCTATTTTAAATTGTTTTAGGTTTATTGTTTGTTAATGGTTTTAACAGAGGTGAGCTATATTACTTTAGACCAATAAATCAAACTTATTTAAATTCTTTCATGTGACGTCGGTATGGTTTCAACAGAAAGAGATTATGTAGGAGGCACCCTGTCTAGCAAAGGGTTTATAAGCTATCTCTAATACACGTTTTAAACATAGTTCTGACGAAGGCGTAAGCCGAAATAGCTATCAACAAATATTTAAAAATAATTTATGTAGAATTAAAATACATTGTTATTTTTCTTTCCGTATTATAATGGAGTTCTACCAAGTAAATGCCTACTCAATCAATATATTTTATATACGGTTGAAATATCGATAATTTAATAAGTTTTAGCCATGCGGCCATCGAACTACCTGAGAGTTGATTGTCTGGCCCTTCTCCCAAAAAGGTTGTACATCACTGTTATAGATAAATCCTAGCCGAATAGAGGAATCACCATATACATACATACTACAATATAATCAGCAAAAAGAAATTGAATTTACTAACTCAATGCAACGTTGTCTTGTATTATTTTTGTGTTTCATAATACAAGTAAAAAAACATTTATTGAATAATGACTGTGGTCGGTATTAACAACCACTTCCTGTGATAGAACTACCAATTAATGATTTGATATACATTTATTATATATAAAGACTTAATTATTGTAAGTGGGTACTATTTTACTGGTATTTAAAAAAAACCATCAGAAATCGGAACACATAAATAATAATAAAAACACCAAGTTGTAAGCGAGGCAAAATCCGTTAGTACACTATTCTAAATTAAGAGAGTTTCAGCGGCTTACTTTTTAGAAGCAAGTGTTTAAATAGTTGAACGGAGCAATATTGCTCCCTGTATAATACTTACATATAAGCATTTATATTCTTGATTTATCTGCCAGTGCATGCGCAGAGAGAGAGTGTGTGTGAGAGAGAGAAAGAGAGCGTAAGTGATGAGATAAATTTGAAAGGTGGCACTGCTAATCTTTGTGTAATATTTTTGGTAAAGTCCGCTCTTAATGTGTATCTTGTGGGCTCGCAGCCAATTTTATCAGAAAATATATCATTGTATTATTACATATTTAAAAAGAGTTTTCTTTGGTTTAAAGCATAGCTGTGAAGTCGGTAAAAAAAAGTCCGACTCCGACTCCAGCATTTACCAAAACCACGACTCCGACATTGACCAAAAACACGACTCCGACTCCGACTAAAAAAGGTTAAATGTCGTCACGTTTTTTCCCTAATTTTCCTATTTATGTGTATACAATTAAGTATCAACCCTATCAATGCAGCCAAAAGCCAAATTTGACATATTAAATGTAAAAAAAAAGTTCAAACTTTTCAAAATTTCCGACTCCGGGTATGACTCCGGCCAAAATGCCGCGACGACTCCACAGCCCTGCTAAAAAGTATAACCAAATCACGTGAAATCGGTTGAAACCGATCCTGGTCGTCATTCAATATATACTGCAGTGATACGAAACACTTGTTTTATTTATTTAAATGTAAAGCCTTTCCACCAAGAATTGACATTTAACACATCAAAAGTGACCATAACCAAAACCCTTAAACGAACATGACTCCGACTCCGACTCCACAGCCCTAGTTTAAAGACAGCGGATATATTATAAAATGGTAAAACACATCTTTTATCGGCCATGAGTTACAATTGCACAAGGAATAATTAGTTTGAAAAAAGTATCGAAACGACAAAAATATTACGTATCTTATGAATAAAAGTTATGACAGTTGCCAATAGATATATGATAACATGAGAAATTTATGTCGAAAATAAAATACATTAAAAAGACGCCGCGTAGGAGGCACGATCATTATGTTTTTTAACGCTTGCAAAAGGTTAAAAAGGCGCATTACTCAACACGGTTTTTAAATTAATTTTGTAAACCCTCTGTCTGTTGTGTCTATGAATGTGCATCGACACATGTCGCGTCACTCGTTTTAAATCACCTAATTGTTTGACGTTTCCACTCTCGTTTGCTAAGCGTGAAAATTGGAAAGCAAGCGGAAATAATTACCAACCAAGATTCAAAGCTAAAAACTTCTGGTCATACAAAAACGTTGAAAAACTTAACGTAACGGTGCGGTGAGACAGTGCGACTGCTGCCGGACAAAATGCTTCGTAATCTAACAAGCGAAAGTTTTTAACGGGACAGTTGAAAAATCATAGCCGATTTACTACTAAAACATTCCTACTTAACCTAGAATTTTAAAAGTAACTGCAGCGATATACTATTCCACATAATTAACTCGTAATTTAGGTTTATTACTTTCGTTTAAACTCGACGGTTACTTTTTAATTTCAACTTGGGTATTTCAAAACACATAATTTGTTTTTAAAAAGAGACATTATTACTAGGGATTCCAACTAATCGTCAAAATCTACTATTCGGATATCAAATAGTAAAACTTGAGCTATCCGGATATATTCGGATATCCGGATAGTTTTGACATGGCTAAAATGTTGTACAATAGTATTAAAATTATGATTTAAAAAAACATATTTTAATAAACAAGAAATAGCCAGTTGCTTTTGCGAGCCGACAGTGGTCTCGATTTCTAAGTTTTTAATAAATCATCGTATAACTCGCACGCCAATAGAGATGTTGCACGATCAATGTTTCCTTGCTCACTTATATACATTTTATAATAATTTTAGACTAAATCTTTTTCTAATTTTTTCAAATCCTAGGTGGTTTGTTTAAATAAAGTATTATGATAAGATATTGACAGCACCTGAGTTGGGTGAAGGCAAAAAAACTACTATCTGGGATATTCATAATTATTCTTTAAGTGTGGAGAATATGTGATGTGATCTTTTCTCAAACAAGAATACTATCCGGATATTTTCCCAAATATCCAAATATCGAATAGTTTAAAAAGGACCGAATATATCCGGATATCGAATATTCGAGTATCCGAATTGGAATCCCTACTTGCGTATTTCAAAATACATAATTTGTTTTTAAAAAGAGACACTATTACGTTTGACACTCCTACGCGATCTATAAGTTGTCTATGCCTCTGTGAACTAGTTGTGATAGCTTTACCTTAACGATCAGGCAGTTCTGGGGTTCATGACCCATCAATATTAAATTGAAATCTTGGATCATATTTCGTGTGACTTCTTTTGAGTTTATCTGGGATGATTTCAAAATATCAGTTGCTTTAGATGTCGGCTGAAATCTTAGATACTTAAACAAAAACAATCATATTATGTTTTTGAATATTTACATGTGTTTGGTTTTTTATAATATATGTTTGAGGATTTCGTCTGAAGGTGCTTGATCAGATTTCAATATCAAATATGAATATCAGGGACATTCAATTTAACATTCTCAAGAATAGTGGAATTCTCATTTTGACCTCGGACAAGCCAAAAGAAATGCAATAAAAGAACAAAGTTAAATATTATATAATAGATGGGTTGTGCGTACATAGTTGAGGACGCGATTCAAAATGGTCGCAGAATTCCACCGGAAGTTTTTCGACACTGCTGTTTGTTAAAAACACTGCGACAGGATGCACCGATCACAAATACATAAGTAGGCACACAGCCATGTTCATTAAATATAACTGTTAATTTTAAACGATTTTCTTTTGTTAACTCACAGGTAAAATAATTTTCATACGAACTCACCGCGGATATCAACAATTACGCTGAACGCCGACGTAAAAAATGAATACTCGATTGTTGAGTTTAACAATTTGTATGGCTACATTGTCATTGTTAATTTTTACCTGTTGTAAGTATTGTTTGGAAATAATATCATTATTACTTTACGTGAATTGCGTATGTCTAATTATAAAAATGATACATAGATATCGCCACAGTCGGTGTATTGTAAACAACCATAAATTTCCCAATCAATAAAATTGGAACGCTATTATTATTAATGCTACAGAATGTAGTCAGCGGAGCTATGGGACACCGGGATGACCTGGGAGGAAGCATGGAGGTTGGATTTTGACACAGAATCCTGGAGGCACCGTCTGGCGGCCATATGCTCCGAATAGGGATCGGATATGGAAAAATAAAATAAAAATTTGAATCGTTTGAATTTTGTAGTTTTCCGTGAGCTTTGTCGCCAACGACCTGCGTGTTTATTTCGTTGCACTTGGCTTTTCTTTCAAGGCATTTTGAAAAGTGCACGAATGAACAGGTAAACGTGAACTGCCATTGGGTTTAAAATTAGAAATTTTCAAAAAGTTACATTAGCGACACCTTTAATGAATGGACATGGCAGAATTTGATGCTATATGCATATTTAATTGAATTATTGATAAATGAAATTAAAATTTAGTAAGTATTTTGTTTTATTCGATGCATTTTCTATACATTATATATAAAAGAATATGTCACTGTGTTTCCAATCTAACTAATCCGTCCATTTTCTGGTCATTGAATCAATATAAGATGGGAATCTTAATAAGTATGCAATCCAATGACAGTAGACATTCAAGCACTATTCTGAATTTGAATTTGATTTTTTTTTTTGTGTTTATTGAGCTCTTCAGTGAAATTTTAATGGTCGTGTTGCTGTCATTAAATTAAAGCGAACAAAAACAATGACACTAAGAAACGGTGTACAAAAAATATATTTACTATGGTTCAAATTTTGCGCTGGTGTTGCTAGAACGAAATGAATCTTATTTTATTTTAATTTTAAAATGAGAATTGTGTGACGTGGGTGAAATTAAATATCTGATACTCGACGTGATGACCGAGTGAATAGCTTTAGGCAAGTGACATATTTAGTTAAAACTTAACTCATGCATGATTATATTTTACGGAAGGTGCCACTGAATGAAATCAATATTAAATGATTGTTTAATGCTTTGAATTGAAAAAATCAAGCTGTTTTATGACAATGGTCGATGTCAAAATGTATACATGAAACATCTACTAATCATCGTCTTCCTATTTTAAAAGACCCGCCGTGGGTGTAGACTAGAAAAAGATGATCCAGTTTCTGTATCATGACATCACAGTTTTTTTGTAAATTGACCATGGCACATATGTTGATGATACCATTTTTTATTAAGTTATCATAATAGTATGTACGAAGATATAAGATTTGTATTTTTAAGACTACTCTAAGACCTGAAGAATATGATACTGCATCAAAGCTATGACCACACTGACGAGCGAAAATTATGGCAAAGCGTGGCGAGGTTTTTTTTTTTTTTTTAATAAAAAATATTTGGCATTACAGCTTACGCCAATGCGCCAAATATTCTGAGTTGTGAAAGTCATACGAGATTAACTCGATGGTAAATAATGTTGTGCACAAAATCAACGATAAATAACATACACCCAGCCCAAGATCTCGTTTTTTTCAATTGACAAAAATCTGACCTTGCCGGGGATTGAGCCCGGGCCCCCGATCGCTCTTGCCACTAGACCACAGGGACCGACCATGAGTGACCATGAGCGAAACCGGTCCTAATCCTATACATTGTATGTGGACTAAGTACTAAAAATGTGTTATTATTTTTATTATTAATTTAATGTTAATAACTCTTGACTGACCCACTGAGCCAGCTAGTGATCCAAATTGTCAATAATTTATTTTAAAATTCGCACGTCATAGAACGACTGCGTATAAAATATGTCATTTAGTTCCGATCCAAAAACGTTAAGCACTTACTTGGCATTTCATTATCAAAAGTTGCCGCAATGGTTTTAACAAGATGGCGCCGTCTGAGAAGTCAAAGCGCAGCGTAAATGCGGAAGTCAAATCAGTTTGAAATTTAACAGCGCTTCGGCGTACTAATTGTTAAGCTTGTGACGCTGCGTTTCGATTTCCGAGACCTTTGATTATATAGCAAATCTCGCCATGCTACGCCAAAATTTACGGTCGTCACTGTGACTTTAGCATAACTCATTTTTTTCCAAAAAAGCCACTTGGCTCACTTCCATTTCAGGAGCTCATATTAATATGATTAAGAGATAACAAAACTCATACCAATCAAATTAGTATTTTTGTTATTTATTTATGAATGTGGAAATGTAGAAATAATCATTTATAAATCTCAACTCCGCCTCCTCTTGACCATTGCGGACATTTTTAATCAATCAATTACAGTGACGAAATAAAATTCTTTTTTACGGACATGGCAAGACAGGAAAACTATTTAACAATTGTTATTATCGTAGTAATATACCAATTTCGGAAGTTATCGCTTTTTCGACCAGTCCGCTCTCTTTGTGCTGTTACGTTTTAATTTGACGCGTTCCGTTTATGGGCATTACGTAGGTTGCGAAGATCTTACTTACGCTCTCAAATAAATCAAATTATATTACGTATTAAGATGGTACCATTTAGGTATTCTTAGAAAAAAAAATGGTTGTCTGTAAAGTCGGTTTACGGACAATAGTTTAACGTGACAACGTCATAAGAAAACATTGATGAAATGATTGCATACTTTTATGAATAAAATGGAATCATTTTTATTGAATTATCATTATTTTGTATGGATACGAAGAACCTAGAAATGGCATAAATAATTTATTATTCAATTTAAATATTTTGAGAAGAAGTGAAAAATGCTATGTCTTAAAAATATGTACTCAAATTCGTGTATCGTCAATTGTGATACCGTTATTGCCGCAATTGTTGTTGTAATATAAACAATGAAAACCACATTAACATTTCACTTAACTTTATAAACAGTTGTAAACAGAATACGTGTAGGTACTGTAGGTTTAAGTTTGTTTGAATTTTGTCTCTTTTTCCAGACGCAGACCTATCGAGTGGAAGAGAGAGAGACTTCAAACCCGGGTCGTTCCTCTCTATCGCTTATCCGCGCTCGCTTCGCTTGCCTTCGCGCATTTCAAGTGGACAATGAGTCATGTTTTTTGTGCGTGCAGCGGGCGTTCATCGGCCAAAAGTGTCAAAAAAAAAAAAAAAATTTATACATTCAAAAATATTGAAACCCCTTAGTTGAAATCCTTAATTATATCGAATAAGTAATGATTTTTAGAGAAAGAAGCGAAAATCATTGAATTACTAACTGACTTGGAATATATAATCCAAGTCACCTTGATCGAAATTCAACATATTCTTCTATACCAGAGGTTCCCAATCTTTTTCAGGTGTCGACACCTTTTTTATAAAAGCCATGTGACCCGCGACCCCGATGCAATTGTAAAGGGCATTTTTCATGATGTAATTTAAATAAACGACGAATATGTATTCATGAAAGTTGATTTTGTTTTTAGTTGACCGTATAAGTTGTAGACCCGGGTCTACAATTGAAAAAGAGATCTTGGGCTGGGTGTATGTAATTTATCGTCGAGTTGTTCACGACAGATTCATTATTTATCATCGAGTTAATCTGGTATGACTTACACAATTAAAAATATTTGGCGCATTGGCATTATCTGCAATGCCAAATATTTTTTTGATTTTCATTTATTAAAAAAAATTATATCTTAAATAAATACTTATAAATTCGTATTGATTGCAATAGG
Organism: Himalopsyche kuldschensis; assembly: GCA_028554975.1. Lineage (NCBI taxonomy): Eukaryota > Metazoa > Arthropoda > Insecta > Trichoptera > Rhyacophilidae > Himalopsyche > Himalopsyche kuldschensis. Next base: position 4,064,959 of record JAHFWI010000007.1, read on the forward strand.
ATCTGCAATACTTTCGTCATTTCAAGCACCCTTTCTGAAATTCAATTATATGTATTTATTTATTTATTTATTTAAGAAAAAAGCAAATCATGGCATTACAGCTGATGCCAATGCGCCATGTATTTGACAAATATAAATACATGTATTTATATATATACATACATGTAAATACATAATATAAATCACTAATTAATTAAAAACAAGATGAAAACATTGTAGTCATAAAAACTGAGAGAAAAAAATTTATAAAATCATATTAGAAATTTTCAAAGATGTCAACCGAATGAGTTCTGACAAAATCAACTTTTTATTCATAAAATATAGTATTCGTCAGAACTCACTCACGTCAATATGAAATATGTCGACATCCGAAGCAATGCCGTTTAAAATTGTTAAAGCTCTTCCCAGAGGCATTCCCATTGGCAGACTGGTACTACTCCCTTGGAAGAACAAACAACTCATGCTCACGATTCCTCAAAAAATAATAGAACATTCAATTTAACATTTTCAAGAATGGTGGAATTCTCATTTTACCTCGGATAAGTCGAAAGAAATATAATGTCAGTACATTTCTCTTCGAGCATTCAAACTATTGAAAGTGAGCATCCCTAAGAGAAAGTCTGTTGGATAAAGCCATGGGTAGTACCCATATGTCCTCAAATGCAATTCTCAAAATTTCTTCTGAACCCTCTCCACCATAAGAACACGTTTCGCACCCCTCGGTGCCCAAACAATCGATCCACTCTCAAGTCGGCTTCGAACTAAAGAATTATACATTAGTATCAAAAATTTTATTCCTGGAAAGACCCTGGTAGTGCGGAGGATAAAGCCCAACATTTGCAAAGCTTTGTTGCAATAACAATCATATTGCTTTACTTGTCTAAAATATTAATTCTATTCAGTTTCTGTGTAAAAAAAAAATGAAGGCGTTTGTTTTGGCAATTTCCAATAACTTCCTATTAAATAAAAAAAAAAGTTTGGCAGATACTGATCAAAAACAAGTCTCAAGTAAAATTGACATTGAAATAGATTAATAAAAGATTATTAAAATGGAGTTACGACACCAATTAAAACTTATAGGTCACCTTGATACTACTTAAAACATTTAAGATAGCATAAGTAAAAATTTGGATTAAGATTGCAAAATAATAGAAAAAGGCTATAAGTAACCGCAAGAATATAGAAATAAATTGCTTGGTTTCTTATTGGGAGCCTTACCGTGAATGTCAACAGGCAAGAACAATCTGATACATTTTTGTGTTAGTCATTTTTATGCTAAGATTTATTATGGTAGGCAAGGTTGATTGAAAAATGCAATTTTATTCAATGCTTATTTGATATATAATACATCAATTTTCATACTTTCAATGGATTCGGCGGTAACTTTGTGTTACACTTTTAAGGTGTTCACTGTCAATACTTGGTGGAAAGGCATTTTAATAAAAATAATAATACTTTTTTAGTTCTTTTTCCATATAAAATTTATTAGATCAGGACCGGTTTCGCTCATGGCGAGCATTGTCAACTGATAAGGAATACAATAAAACATTGATATTTATACAATGGTAAACAATTGGTAAAATAACTAAGCAAATAAATTAAGCAAATTACAAGACTTTGTGGTACATTACTTTGTGTAGGTTCATTTTAATATAAAATTTAAAATAACTTTGATTATTCCACGTCTTTTGATACTTATTTACACGTGTTTTGCCTCTTTCAGAGGCATCTTCGGACATACTATCGCAAAGTTTGCTTAAGAAATACAGCAAGATTGATTCTAATATTTTAAAATGATAGATTACAAAATGGAGTTTGAGATTTTTCCTTTTTACGGGAATTAAGGAGGAGTTTATAGAAATAAAGCAAACAAATAATTAAACTACTAATAACGCTAGCATAACAAAATATCAACTAATGAGATGCAATCAATTGGGAAGGGTTAAACCCATTGAAATAAATTTAACAGTGGCGAGAAACCTGTCCTATTTAGGATATTATTTAACAATACTCCTTTACTGTTAATACTTTATTAATTGCTAAATAATCTAAGCTATTCATTTTAAACCCTTTTTTACTGGGTGGAGTATTTGTATATTACACTAATTAAAAATAACTCTTCATGTTAAATTGACGAAATAATCAATAATGAGTATGATATGCATGATTTTTATAAATCTTTCGGTTTTGGATATATTATATCAAAGCCATACAATGCCCGCCGATTGAAAGATAATTTATCAAAAGTCTATTCTATGTAATTCAATTTTAAATTGTCATTCTTCATTGTCAAATACTTGGTGGCATGGTATAATATTAAAGCAGTGATGCATAACCTTTTGAGGGGAAAGGCCAAAGAATCAATTCTCAGATAGTTCTAAGGCCGCATGGATAATACTGATAAAGGTGACTGATATTTATTCATTGCAGGCCGCACGAAATGTCATTGAGGGCCGCAGTTTGTGCATCACTGTATTTAAGGTGTTGAATATGTTAAATGCGACTTCTTGGTGGAAAGGCTTATTTAAATAAATACAACCTATTACATATATAGTACCACAAATATTCTGACAAATATCAGGTTTCGCTCATCACGAGCATTGTCAACTGAAGTTGATCATTAATTGTGTTATTTATTTGAAAAAAGTGGTAGAATACAACTTGTTTATTTTGTGTGTGTGTTACGAAGCGGGATTGACTTGGCTCTTTCATTAGGCTTAGACCAGTGATGCACAAATGCGGCCCGAAACGGACTTTTTTGCGGCCCAAAATGACAAATACTTCAACAAATTTTTCATTAAATATGATAAAAAATAGTATTCGATATGTGAACAAATCATGCAGTAGCAACGGTATATAAAAAAATCAACCCCTTCTCAGTATCTATCAATGAGGCCGATTCATCATTGCAACTAGAGTTGATCGATTTGCAGAACAACGATCAATTGAGATCGAAATATCACGAAGGCGATCTGCAGAGTTTTTACAAAATATTTCCCCGAAGAGCAGTTTCCTACCCTACGTAAAAAGGCTGCTCTTTGTGTAAGTCTTTTTGGAAGCACCTACATTTGCGAGCATGCATTTTCCATATTTAAACTAAATAAGTCTCAACACAGAAACCGCTTGAACAATGATAATCTCAGTGCTGTACTGAGGATAGCAACCACAAACATTGAACCCGACATCAAAATGCTTGCTGTCAGTACCTATACAGTGTCAGAAAGTTCCATCGTGCAAATCTGCACGTAATGTGGAACGGAGAAGGATCGAAGTTGCGATAAAATTATGTAATTATTAAATTAAAAATAAAATATAAAATTTATATCTCATCTAGTATAATATATGAATATTTTTCTTCACTTTTAACCCTTTGCGGCCTGCGAAAATTTTAGATGGATAAATTGGCCCTTCTCTCAAAAAGCTTGTGCACCACTGGCTTAGACCGTGCGAAATATCAATAGTATTCATTAAATGTTATACTTTGTTGGCGCCATAGATAAAATACTGCATCATCGCAATTGGCTGAGATGCAAATTAATGCAGCAATGGTCATGAATGCAGATGAGATGTTTCCTTCTAAGATTATTTCTTAATGCAGCCATGTGTATCAAATAATGATAGTATTATTCAGGTTAATTCCCGACTTGCATCTCGCAAATTGAAACGTCCGACTTGACATCGCGTCACCTAATCTAAAAAATAATGACGTCTCTCCGCCTAGTTCTAGAAATACAGCATTTTGTTGCCATTTTCAGATGGCCATTTCCATATTGGGAACAGGTTGAAATCTCTTATGGGTTCCGTACGGCGAGCGACGATGTTGCAACTTGAAAATTTACATATTCGCGTCGGTGCAAACACTGCCGAGTCGAAGGACAGACGAGGCTCACAAAGTCCTTCATTTTGTTAACATGACACAGCTTATATAAAGTGAATTTCGACTTTGTTATTTCCATAGCTCTGCTATTTGTGACACGTGATTTGCTTCTATAACCCGTTAGACACCCGTAACGTACGATATACGCGCTGCCATTTTGTCGCACTTCTAAGAATGATTTTGTTTTTAAATTTAAATACGAGCAATTCCATTTCTGGATAAGCTTCAATCACAAAATATATCACTGCATTTCCTTTGAGGCAAAATCAAAGTACCCGAATTTTATTTTAATATCCCGCATCCACGCTCGTTAGTTCGCGACGCGCAAGCTGGCATAACGCACATTGATTACTTGATCGTTAGTATTTGCATTATAAATAAGATTTTTCATTTATTAGTATTTAATTTCAATCTATAAAGAGTGAATATATATTTTTTGACAGTGGTGTCGTGAAACCCCTTAATTTTGTTAGATAAATTGCATAGGAATACGTATTTTGACCGGCTTTTATATGTTTACTAATGCTTTCTATTTTTATTAACATTATTTAAATCTTGGGCTGTTGTAAGCAGGGCTGTGGAGTCGGTCAAAAAAAGTTCGACTCCGACTCCAACTCCAGAATTTACCAAAACTACGACTCCGACTCCGACAAAAAAAAAGTATTATTTTGTCAGGTTTTTTTTTCTTCTCCCTCCAAAACAAAAAATAAAAGAAAAGAAAATAAAAAAAAAACAATAAACTAAACGCACAACAATCGATAAAGATAAAAAAAAACAATGAAAAAATAGGCATAAATAAAAATAAAATAAGTTCAAACCTCAATTATTCGAATTCATTCTTAAAAACAGCATTGCTTCTATCAAATCTGCATTTCGAGAAGCATGTTCAAAAAATATCGGATATTCCTTCAAAACAATGAGAAAGAAAGAGACGAAAACTTTTTTTTAGACTTAAATCTTATATGTTAAATACATTGCAACTTGGTGATTCACTGACTCGGCGCGACACATGAGTCATGACGCCGATGTCGTTCATTTCTATACACAGCTTTTTTTAGAAAAATATTTAAAAAAAGGTGTCGGAGTCGTTGCTCGTTTTACGACTCCGACTCCAGCCAAAAAGCCCCGACTCCACGACTCCGACTCCGACTCCACAGCCCTGGTTGTAAGGTTAAGAAGCGTCTTACACTTCAGACTAACTCTTTCGTATACTTTTTTCTAACGTCGACATTGATTCTAATAATTCACTTGTTAACAACATAAAGATAAGGGTAGAAATTTTCTATCTACTGGACGTATGGAGGACGCTTAAAAGTAGAAAGAAAAAGGTTCTGACCTTATATAAAATATGTACGGACTAACGGGAAATCGTTAAACTTTAATTTACTTTTCCCCAACATCAACACATGAAGCAGATGTTAACTGTACAAGTTTTTGATAATAATCCTCTCATATTCTATGTTTTTGAACTAAGGAACGTTACGATCCATAACCGAGCCGCGCTCACTTGTTTTTTATTGAGAAGGTTCAGTTCATAACTCATAGAATTAAAATAATATAAACATGACTTTAATATCCCGTAAAATGTAAGCTTGGAAATAATGTCTATGAAGTAGGTGAGAGAGTCGCCATAAAAGACATTTTTTTTATTCTCATCGAGAAGAGTACAACATAGAGACTCCAATTACTCGACATCTCAACTACTCGAGTATCGAGTAGTAAATTTTTGAAAATACTCGAGTACTCGTGTATACTCGAATAGTTTCACATGTACCAAAATATATTTTATTTATTCAAATTTGTGTATATAAATAGATGATAAATAAGTTTATTTTACGTCATTAATACATTTATTTAAATTTAAAAAATAATAGAGAATTAAACGTTCCAAATTTGAAATTGGTTCGAAGTTTTGTATTTTAATTTTCGATATATTATTTTGTCTATTGTCATCATAAACTTGTCATTGATAAGATAATGATGCATCAGGCACCCCAAAGCAGCAACAAATAAAGTCTCGCATTGCATAGTCAACGAGTATTACTCGAGTAATTTTCAAAATACTCGAGTATTGAGTACATCCATCCCTCGCTTAACACGAAAGATAGGTTCTGCTAGATCACTGTGCTAAGCGAAACCGTGTTAAGCGAGACTAACAAATGTATATAAAAAGAGAGGATAGGTTCTTTTTTAGAAATATTAAGAAAAAGGTAGGTATTTAGTACTTCTGAAAATTTATTAAAATATTATGAACACGGATAAAATATATTATTCAATGTCACTATCACTAGGAGATAATAATATAGGAATTTTATTTCTTTTTATTGGCTGAATGTCATCATCACTACTACTTTCAATTACATTTTCTGTTATATTCCGTCGTCGTTTAAAAAATCGATAATTTTTGGTTCTTCATCTTTTTTGATATTCTTGTAAATCTCTTCATTTCTGGCAGGCATTGTTTAATTTCTCGTTGGAATTTCAAAGCTCGATCCATATCTGGATCATTATTTAGGAAATGTATTTTTATATTTCTTGCCATTTGCAACCAATCTTTTATTGTTTTAGCAGTAATCTTTTAAATTTGACCAGAACTTTCGGTGTCAGTTTTCATAGTCATATCAATTAATTCTTCTTCATTTAACTTTTGCTCTTCAAGCTTTCTTTAACGTTGAAAACCATTTTTTCCCACTGAAACTGAAACCGTGTTAAGCGAGTATCGTGCTAATCGAGGGATGGGTGTACTTGAAAAATAGACGAGTATTCTCGAGTATCGAGTATTCGATGCTCGAATTGGAGTCTCTAGTACAACCTGATGATTAAAGACCTACACGATAATACCATTAACTCAGCTTTGCCGCGAGCTAGCAATACTCATCAGTTCGAAAACAGTTCATTATAATAATAAGTATATTAGCCTGATATGTTTTTTCCTTCAGAATTCGTGCGGATTTAAAATGTCTATATTTCACAGGCATTAAGTGTTCTATTAATGGAGAAGTAACCACAGTTTTCATGTGTATATTTGCTGTAATTATAGTCAATTAAATATTTAGCGCAATAATATTTAACTGCAGAATAATAAAATTAAGATTACGATGCAGGTTCATGTTAAATTATGTTATTTAAACTGCACGTCAGTGTTTATGTGATATTTTATGACCATAATTTAAGCAGTACATAAATCATCACAGTAAAGTCATATTCGCCATTTTAGACCGACTGTAGGAGGTTGGCATTTATTTTAAAATGCAATTTTCCTTGATCTTTAGCGAAGTATTAAGAATATTTGAATAAAACTATGCAAGTAATTTAAGCCGTAATCGTTGTATCTGCATACTGACAAACCTGTGGTTTGTTAAAAAAACAATGCACATCTATTAGACTATGAAAATTATTCTGAATATCGATGGAATATCAACAAATACTCAAGTACAAAAACTAGAGTTAAACATCTTAACCCTTTGAATGTTACATTGCTTCTAGGATAACGAAACTACTTCAAATCTTCTTCTATATATGCTTAATTTCTACTTCATAATTTGCATGCTCGTGATATGCAGTGGTCAACGTCTTAATAGTATTTTTTTCTCCGTGTTATAATGAATGTCTAATTGTCTACCAAGTTAATGCCAATTCAATTAATGATCAATGCCATTCGAATCTTTTTTCATTGAGTGCTTGCAAAGTTTGTATATTTGACTGCATTTCATAAAGCATGAAAAATCAACAGTAAAACTTCATGTTTTTGGAAGAACTCCATTATAGTACGGTGAATGGATATTGGCAGACATTTGATGCAATATTCCATATTTAATGCCGTAAAATATAGTTACAAATGAAATTAAAATTTAGTCGAAATCTCACAAAACAACTTGTTTTATTGACATTTCAAAACTAAGCGTCCTTATAAAAAGACCCTTTATATACTTCTGTAGATGGAGTACACAAAACATCTTCTCATATATACTAATATTCATTTTTATTTAAAAAAATATAGTGTTATGTATTTCCTGAAATGATAGCAAATTTGGATTTATTGAGTGGTAATGAACGTAAATTATTTAAACATTAAGTTGATTAAGATTAAATTAGCCTTATCTAATGGTCTGACTTTGCTTTTCTACTTTGACTACTCTTAAATTTATACCTTATGTCAGTGATGCACAAATGCAGCCCGAAATGGATTTTATTGCGGCCCAAAATTACAAATACTTCATCAACAAATTTTAAATTAAATTTGATAAAAAATAGTATTCGATATGTGAACAAATTATGCAGTAGCAACGGTTTATAAAAAAAATCAACCCCTTCTCAGTATCCATCAAACAAGGTTTCATTCATCATTGCAACTAGAGTTGATCGATTTGCAGAACAACGATCAATTGAGATCGAAATAACAGGAAGGCGATCTTTGCAGAGTTTTTACAAATATTCCCGAAAAGTAGTTTTCCTACGTAAAAAGGCTGCGCTTTGTGCAAGTCTTTTTGGAAGCACCTACATTTGCGCGCAAGCATTTTCCATATTAAAACTTAATAAGTCTCAACACAGAAACCGCTTCAACAATGATAATCTCAGTGCTGTACTGAGGAGAGCAACCACAAACATTGAACCCGACATCAAAATGCTTGCTGCCAGTATACAGTGTCAGAAATCTCTCTATGTTCCATCGTGCAAATCTGCACGTAATGTGGAACGGAGAAGGATCGAAGTTGCTGATACAATTATGTAATTATTAAATTAAAAATAAAATAAAATAAAATATAAAATTTACATAGTTCTGACGAAGGCGTAAGCCGATATCAACAAATATATAAAATAATTTATGTAGAATTAAAATACATTGCTAATAAACATAATAAAATTTACATCTCATTTAGTATAATATATGAATATTTTTCTTCACTTTTACCCTTTGAGGCTCGCGAAAAATTTTAAATGGATAAAAATTGTGCACCACTGGCTTAGACCGAAATATCAATAGTATTCATTAAATGCACTTTGTTGGCGCCATAGATAAAATACTGCATCATCGCAATTGGCTGAGATGCAAATTAATGCAGCAATGGTCATGAATGCAGATGAGATGTTTTCCTTCTAAGATTATTTCTTAATGCAGCCATGTGTATCAAATAATGATAGTATTATTCAGGTAATTCCCGACTTGCATCTCGCAAATTGAAACGTCCGACCGCGTCACCTAATCTAAAAAATAATGACGTCTCTCCGCCTAGTTCTAGAAATACAAATTTTGTTAATATGACCATTTCTACATTGGGCCTTAGATTATAGAATAGATTTATTGAGATCGGGACCGTTTTTGGCTATCGCGAGCATTATCGTCAGATAAGAAATACAGCATTATATACAAAAGCTAATCACGCTTTCTACATTCTTTTTTAAAACTTTTTGATTGTATTAATTCGTCATAATAATCAATTGCATGCATCGATAACGATGGTATCAGGCAAACAGAAAATGATGAAGATGAATACTTTCCACGATTCGTAGAGATCGAGTTGCGCTGGGTTAACGGTGTTCCGGTACGTGCCTCCGATAAGTTTGTTTGCGAATGCCCAAGATGTTAGTTGGCTCTCCTCGTAAACGGGAAGCCTGGGAGGTAGACCGGGACAAGCAATTTGCGGTACGAAAAATTAAGTCGCGATTGTCAATGATAGCTGTTAATATTATTTTATATTAAGTGTGTTTCGAAAATAATGGCTGCCATGAAATGCGTCGGAGTCGAACTGTGTGCAAAATTTAGCACACAACAATGAGGCGCTGATAACCATCCACCGGTTTACTACGTGACGGAACTTTGCAATTAAACGGATAATATTATGATTTAGAATGCTCTTGCGCAGCTCGGCAGATTTATTATTTCTTCACAACAATAATTGGAAGTTTGCGTAAAAACGTCTAACTGCTTTGGAGAGATAGCGATTTATTTATTACACCATAAAGTAGAGTCGTGTGATTTTATACAATGATGTTTCTGCAGTAAAAACAAAAAAAAAACATAACCAAACTACGTAATCGAAACCGTTACCAAAATGGTAAGTAAATATTTTACCAGGGCTGTGAAGTCGTCCAAAAAAAATACGGCTCTGACTACAGCATTGACCAAAAGCACGACTCCGACTAACATTTTTTTTTTCCTAACTTTCCTATTTATGTGTATTAAATTAAATATCAATCAACCGATCCGGCCAATAGCCAAATTTGATGTGTTATGTGCATAAATAGAAAGTTCGAACTAGTCAAAAGTTTTTCACGACTCCGATTCCGGCCAGAAAACAATGACTCAAAAACTCCCGACTCCATAGCCCTGTATTTTTCTAAAAAATCTGCAAGATACGTTATCCACAGAAAACGATTGAACACAATATATCGTCACATTTAAGGTGTTAACTATTACTTCTTGGTGAAAAGGCAATATGTAAGTAAAAAAGACACTGAACACTGAAAGACACAAAGACAAAAGAACTGGTCATTTGACAGTGCTTACAATAAGCGGAACTGGTTCCTGTCTTTATCAGAATATATACAGAAGTAGTATTGTATAATTTAAATGTTAAATGATAATTTCGACCGCTAAGATATGAAGGAGAATTTATATTATCTTGACATAGGATACGTTATGTCAAATGAATAAGATTAACTGTATCTTTGCAAAATAACATTTGAAATTGGAAACCATCTTTCAATAGTCTGTTCTTTTTTCAAACTAATGAAAATGAAACGTTGGGTTGGGCGAAACGATAAACCTTTCAAATTATAACGAATTCGAAACACATTATAAAGATACATAGTATTATTATTGTCTGATCAATTGACAGAATCTTCGAAAACATTGAAAATCACATCGCGGAAGGTTTATCCAGTGGACGATTGGTTCGGCGTGCCAAGGATTTCGACTCATTGCCACCGAGATTAATGACAAATTTGATTACTTTTTTTGTACATAATACATTGAGGAATAATGAACAAACCAGCATAGCGCGAAGGCAATAAAAACTATGTCAATAAAACTAGAGTGAATTGTAAGATACTATGATTGAAAATTTGATCTGATGATTATGATATTTTTGAATGGCTTTAAGATATAATTTTAATTGATTTTGCAGGTACAATCGTAGTTGTGTTATTTTCTGTATTGAATGTTTATAGTATAATAGAATGAAACTGACTGGACTGGAATTCGTGCCCGAGCACTCTGCAACCGAAGCCAACAACGTTGACACTCGTCCACGGACATATCATTCATACTTTATGTAAAATATTTTACTTGCTCAATTGTACAAAATCGAGTCGTAACTACTAACTAATCATTCATTATCCACCTACTGCTTCAATTTACAATTATGTGTGATGGTTACAAGGAAGGAGCATACCATTCCGTCACATTCAACCATGTTATAGTTTATATACACATCGGTCTACGTGATTTTGAATTTGAATACATCCATCTAAATTAATGAATATTTAAAATAGCCATGGACGTCAGTGTGTCAAGAAGCTTCTCGCCTTGACCGCCGGGCGCTGCCGTCGTCTCCGTTGGACTAGCCCGCGACCGATTGACCAGACAATCAAATGAAACGCTGCAGACGTGATTCAATGACACGGCATTTTTTAATACACGCGTTTTTGATCTACTATCTAAATTCTAAATACATACTTGATGATTGCTCGTACGAAAATATGAACGGTAATTGTGTACTCGAAACTGACAGGCCTCTGCTTACAGGTGCGCTGTTGAGGTTTTAAATTGACTGTGCGTGCAATGCTAATGTGCCTGACATTTGGATCAATTTATTGAAACTAAAACACGTACATTTTTATTAAAATACATGAGTGTTAAAGTCGCTTAACTTGTTATTTATAATAGCTTGACAGTAGGTAATTAATCAATTTAGATGAAATCGGTATATTAGGCACTTTAACCAAAGGGAAATTACATTTCGTTTTATTGACTAATTACTGCTTTTTGAGAGCTTTGGGAGTCAGGGTAGTTTTCTACAAAAATGGAGAAAACCCCAAACACTAATATAATGTAGTTAAGTTCATTGCAGATATTTTCTTTCCCTTTGAAAAAATAAATACGATTGTAAGTTAGGTGTCAGTTGTACACAGCGGCCATTTTTTCACGTGATTTTTCTGCATGGGTATAATATTTTAACAGGTGCATAATACTACATACTTTTGTTCTATTAATAAGTGTTTTTTGTACAAATTAATGCAAATTTTGTGAATTTTATATTGTTTTACCACGTGCACAATGAGTGGTTTTGTATTTTTGCATTCATATTTTATTTTGCTAGTTATTCCGAAATTTCTACATTTGCTTCCGCTAATTAGAACAAGACCGATATGCGAAATTCGTTTCTGATTGGCTGTCATCGGATTCGTCCCTGATTGGTTGTAGTTAAATGTTATTCTTTTACGATTCAAATGAATTTATTAAAAATACAAACGAATGTAGTAGATCACGACAGAATACTTTGGAATTTGTTTTCGTAGAACTGTAAATATATGAACACAATAAATACATACTACTACCACATAATGAGTACGTATTATTTTTACATGGTTAAGTATTAATAATTCGATTTGATTGCTGGTAATTTAACAGATAATGGTGCTCGTTTTAAGGAGCAAAAATAGATTTATGTATTATACTATTCGACGATCGGATGGCACTGGTAAAAATATTTATATGGCATTTAAATGGTTGAACTCCAGTATAATACATAGCACAAAGAATATATTTATCATAACTTAAAATCAAAAGATTGGTTACGAAGCTACATCTGATATATATTTCTTTATTCCAATACAACAAACTTTTGACGTAAATATTTTGTCAGCATTAAACGTTCCCAACGGTGTTTTAATGTCCGGCTGGAGATACGAGCCCCGGACAAAGACGCAGAAGCATAGGCCGTTAGCGGCTGGGCCACGAAAGCGGCTATTAACCTTAGTACCGATAAGATTGTTTGATGGGTATTCATACGTTTTTTTAAAGATGGGTCCGCGCGACCTCATCAACGAACGGCTGATTGATTGATTATATAGTGAGTGGCCTTGCCGCGTCTACAGAACTAGCGGTACATCGTTACCTTACTTTGAAAAGGTTCTAATCGTCATTTTTGCCTAAAATGACCTGTTGGTCGAAAAAGCTTGTATATACCGCATTCTATTCATGTATATTAATTTCTGAATTATCTATGGTTGAATAACGGACTTAGCAGAATTCCGGAGTTGCGCTGCATCTGCACACTTTTTTTTAAATAAATTTATTTGACAAAGATTTAAGATTGTCATCATTATTTCCATCATTAGATCTTTAAAATCATTATTTCTCCGCAAGAGTTGTGAAAAAATATGCTTAACATAAGTAATTTGAAACATTTTTACTTGCTCATTGTTACAAGTGAATTTTAATTAATCGAAACATCAAACGCTTATATCTCAAAACAGTTTCAAGAGCAGTTAGAACCTTTTCAAAGTAAGGTGTCGACATTATAAACTATTCTCAAGATCACGACTGCGGACTCTTTCAACGGTGGTTGACTCACGATGGTGCATCTCCATTCAAGATATCTTCATAAATATTATAAATAAACTAACTGAAATATCGAATAATATTAACCTCTTTCCGGGCGAACTTTTTTGCAACAATCTGTTAAAAAAAAATTATTTATTTTATCTTAGGGTGAAAAAAATAACAATGCATTTTAATTCTAAATAAATTATTTTATATATTTGTTGATAGATATTTTGGCTTACGCCATCGTCAGAACTATGTTTTAAAGCTACATTTACTCATCCTTTTATACAGTTGTAGGCAGGGTACTCAATACATCTTTTTCTTTGTCCCACCATCCTCGTTTTATATGGTAATAATAAGTTATTAAATGTTCTTTCACTGTATTATAATGGAATTTTAACAAATAAATGCCAACTCAAACAATTTATTGTATGTCATTAATTTATGGCATGTCAAATGACCACATTTTCGAAAATTATCTAAACAAAAAAAAAATTAGGATTATAGTAAATGCGCCAAATATTTTTGATTGTGAAAGTCATTCGAGATAAACTCGATGATAAATAATGAACCAGCCATGTCCAAGCCCGGTCCATCGTCGCCTTGGTATTTTAGCCGTTATTGTTACTGATTCAAAATGGTTCATTCACGCGTATTTGCGTGATTGTCCAAAATTGATCATTTTTTTTCACGCATATTTGCTAAAGCTAAAAATGTGTTATTACAGAGCACAGATCCCATAACAATGGTTCGCGGATAGTTTTCTAGTGATCGCAATAATAGTGAACACAAGATATTATAATACAAGCTATTTCATTAATCTTTGTATTAGTATTTGAATAAGGGCGAGTAGTACCGGTTCCTTTTAAACAAAGTGCACATCCAAAATACTGTCTATTATTTGCACTCAGCGGCGTGTCGAGCAATGGCGTCATAGAGAAACAGCTGTATTGTTACGCTGAGCAAATTTTGTATAACCTTGAAAACAAAACCATCACTTAGGTTAAAAGGCGTTTATAACAAGCTAAAAATAAGTGAATATGTCAGATAAACTTGTTTATACATTAAATTACGAAGGCGCGCTCGAAATTTAAAAAAATCAAATATGGCGAGGGTCGTAGATTTCTTAGATATTGTAAAAGGGGCCTGAAGTTAGAAAGGTATTCTGCCAGTAATATAATATTTATTCATGTAATTTAGTTGCCCGGTCCAAGGTACAGTGGTCAACGTCGTTAGCTACCGTGTCGGACCGCCCGTGTTCGATTCCAGCTAGAGTAGATTTTTTCAGTCTATAAATCTACTAGTATTGCTACCCGGCGTCGCTAGGACTAAGCGACCAATAATTATTTAATGTTATATCATTCGACATAATTATATCACAAAATCTAACATCCAAAATAGAGTTTAAATAAAATCACAAACTTTATTTAATTTGATGACAGCCCCATTCTCACCCATTAAAATGTCCAAATTCAAGGAAAATATCTAATTTGCTGTCAAAGAAATGTCAAATAATACCTTCACGTAAATAATAAACATTATTATATTAATAAAAGCCGGGAAAAAGTTGGTAGAAGACTAATTTATTACATTTTGACTAAATGTCTTCGCCGATAAAAATTCAAACATATTTTCTTTCATATTCGTTTTTATGGTAACTTGCAACAACAATGCAAAAGGGAATTACAGACATAAACACATACATACGCCGTTTCGGTTTTATATATAAGATTCTGCTCAGAGGCAATTGGTGTTGTTATAAATCCCTTCCCACATTTCCGATCCTAAAGAGCGACGCATACTAGCGACTAGCTAGCCACTAGTTCTATCATAGTCGTCGTATCCTTTCCATCCCTATTATACTCTTCGAAAAATGGAGATTGAGAAACTGAGTAACAAGCATTTCTCGTAGAAAAAAAAAAATGTTGAGAAAACTCGGCGAAGAGTCCATATGCTCCAATTTGGGATCAAACATGATAAAAAATAAAAAATTAAATCACACATAATTTAGGTAATTGGGGTTTAATTGATGTTGCAGATCGTAACTATGACACACGCATGTAAATAAAGACATTTGTAGCTTTTTAAAATAGGTAATGTAGTCTTCCGAAGGGTATTTAACAGGGCTGTGGAGTCAGATTTTTCGCCGGAGTCGGAGTTCTCGCGGCGTTTTGGCTGGAGTCGCACCGGAGTCTTTCTTCCGGAGTCAATTTTGAAAAGTTTGAACTTTTTATTTTTGCATTTAAAATGTCATATGCTATTGGCCGGATTGGTTGGTTGGCATATAATTGTAAACACATAAATAGGAAAGGTGGGAAAAAAACGTGGCGAAATTAAGCCTTTTTTAGTCGGAGTCGTGTTTTTGATAAATCCTGGAGTCGGAGTCATATTTTTTTTAACAACTCCACAGCCCTGGTATTTAATTTCAATTTGTGTAAGTCTTCATTAGATACTTAGCAATACAAAAAATAATAATGACATATAGCTAGCTCGGTAAATTCTTCCTAAATAAAAAAATAAATAAAATCACCGTAATCGTGCATATATTATATAGTGACCAGACGAAGCTGCGTTTTAAAATGTACGAATTCAAAACGAACATTTTCGCCATCTTCTTTTTCATTCATTCATTCATTGGAGAGAAACAAATTGGAAATAGATATTTCTGGCAACGGTAATAATATTATAATACACACATGCAGGTTCAGTCGTGACATAAGATAACTCTTCCTAGAACGAATTCTAAAGGTAACATAACAGGCAGGGTCGAATCGAACTGTTTCTTTTAATTCTTTTAGTGAAGCGACTCAAGTTTCATATTAATTAAACTAAATATTAGATTTATTTATATATTTCAATTTAAACAAATAGCATAAAAAGCCAGAAACTTGTATGAGTGGCTTCATTGCAACATCACTTGGAATAACTCCACCATTATATTTCGAGTCGATATACTAAAGTCGTGAACCGTTCTGATTTTGACACCAACCATCATTTTATTTAATGTTTTTATATCAAAAGTGCATGATTTGTATACAAACCTTTTATTTCTAGCCATAAACTATGACCAGAAGAATAGTGTGACAGGATTAGTTCAGTTTCGAAAACTATTGGATAGTTATTTACTTAGACTTTTGATACTATATAACTCATATATCTTACAGACTTCAGATATTGATTAAATCCAGCTATAGATGCAGAATTTAGGATAAAACTTGTTAAAAAATATTTGCTAGTCCTATTACCGGTTCTTTTTTAAAGCCTATTGCTTAGTTACACCATTAACCACTTCACAGGCAAATTATTTTAACAAAAATGTTCCAAAAAAATCTATTTTTATTTTCTTTTAATTTAAAACATATAAATATAAGAAATTACATGAAACACGCCGAAAATCGAACGACGATTTTAAAATTCTCATGTGGGCGCGCTTCGGGTATCACACGTATTTGCGTGAGCGCCCAAATTGGAACACTTTTTTTTACACGTATTCTTGTGAACGCCGCGGAAGCGGTTAATGACACCTAAACAATAGATCATTGGTCTCTTACTTGTTACAACCAAATGATTTCAGGGGGTTAGGTGACGAATTTCCAGATTTTGAGACTTTTGAGGGTAAACACGAAGGTATACGTCAACAATAGCTTACCTGTAACAAAGAAAAAACAACAATTAGTATTTGTATATAATAAACACACAGATGTGTTCGAATCCCGAAACAAAACAACAATAAAAATAGCTTATATTGGAGAACTTCATATTCAGACAAGTGGTTTGATAAACATGTCACAGCTTGTGTTGCACACCGTCCCGGATTGGTCAAGATTGTCCCGGTTATTACATGGGACAACTACACTATTGTGTCGTAGTAATATCAAAAAATGTCAAAAACTGTGCAGCATGTTTTTCAGAAAAAGTTTGTAACCCCAGTCAAAACATTTTTGATAAATTAAGATTTCGACTGAAGATGCTTTATATTTTATTGATTGAGTAGGCATTTACTTGGTAGAACTCGACTTCTCCATAGTTCCATAGTTCAGACGAAGGCGTAAGCCGAAATAGCTATCAACAAATATATAAAATAATTTATGTAGAACTAAAATACATTGTTATTTTTCTTACCGTATTATGCTTTATGTTATTTCAATATCAAATTAGAATTGTGTACTTCAGCATGAGTTTTCAATAGTGTATGATACTTTAAATTGAAATTCGGATACCGTGCTTGAGAATGTGAAACAAATAAGTCCGGCCCTGTGAGGAGATAGTCAATTGTGTATTGCCTATTGCCGATGATGCGAGATACGTATAAATAAATACCTTTCAATAAGTATTAGAGATAGCCAACGCTGTCTAGAAAAAACGCGGTGCAACTTTTTTCGATCAGATTCGAACAAACTGTAAAAACACTCATTGCAATTAATTTAACGTTAACTGTTAATTATTTTATTTTTTATTATTCTCGTTTATCTATTTATGAAATTCATTCAACTGGAGTAATTGGCATACAATCAAATCGATGCTTCGCCTCTCAAACAAAAAGTGACGTACAACGTCTTGTGGCTATCAAAAATCCAAGATTGTTTACATTTAGTTTTATTTTCTATCTTTAATATTTATTCCCAGAATTCTTGGGTTCGTGTTCCCAGTTCAACCCAGTTCCATGTACTTTCATACCGTTACGGTGAGACTTAGCAATCCCAAGTTGAGTTTGAGACAACGCAAATGAAAATTTCTACGAATCGTGCAGCTAACAGTTCGAGCAGGAAGAGGGCGCCATATTCGAGTACCTGGATACACAATGGACAATAGGTTGTGGATAAATGGTTTGGAAAATAGGGTGTCCAAATCAGATGCAGAATATCAAATATTGCCGTTTGTATTGTCTATCTATATTTACCTATATGTATTTACCTTTCATTTTTGAAAAATTAAGAGTCCGTAAATATACAAGAAACTGAAAGTTTACTTTAAAAGCTTCATTATTATGCCAGTAAGAAAGAATAGGAAGAGAGGGTAAAAACATCTCAGCAATAGTTCTCGCTTCTATATACGATAGTTAATTGATTTTTGATGTAATAGCTTGCATTTTACTTCAATTTATTTGCTTAGTTGTAATACCAATTGTTTGTCATACCTTGTAATTCTTATTTAAACTTTGTATAAATATCACTGTTTCGTTGTATTTCTTAACAGTTGGCAATGCTCGCCATGAGCGAAACCGGTCCTAATCCAATAAATTGTATGTGGAATAAGTACTAAAAATGTTTTATTATAATGCCATTCCACCAAGTATTGACAGTGAACACATTAAAAGTGCTATACGATAGTGTCAAGTATAATGCCGATGGGCAGGTGCACTTTAGTGTACGACTGAAAATGTTTTAAGCCGTTAATTTAGCACTCGCTGTGTTGATAAAACGCATAGGGCTTGCAATCCCAAAATCCCGGGTTTCGAAAACATTCAAAAACCGGGACTGTTTTTATTAAATACTTTTCGAAATTACGATTGACAAACAACTGAGTAGAAACAGTGTTATACGGAATTAAAATCGTCGCTAGAAATCATTATTTTCACTTTAACATATTTTATAACTTCCCGTTACTATTTTTTATTTAATTAAATATTTATACATCGGAAGATTTTATAGTTTAAAACAACTTTTAATATTAACGTGTACATATTTTACTCGATAAGTAGGTGAAATGCCAAACTTCTGAAAGTTAGATATTTTTATTCATTCCTTAAACAAATTTCACAGAATAAGGAGATTCATCTCATAAAATTTGATTAAGTGGACAACTTTTTTGAATACTATCGCAATTAGTTTTTTAACCGTTTCTATGAATTTACCAAAGTTTATTAAATTTGCATGCGGTTAATAAACTTTCAACGTTTTCACACACGAACCATGAGGATATTTTTCAATTATTTTGATTAAATTATTTATGTGTATTAATGAATATCTGAATTTAATTTTTTATTTTTGACTTCTTGATATTCAAATTATGCATATTATTTTTGCTAGTTTCTCATATACTGTGTATTTTTAACGTTTCTTTCTTTAACATACTATTCGTTCACTACTCAATTTGTTATCGACTGGATGGATCTGTTCTTTCTTTGCAAATGACTCCCATGATCTTAGTAAATTGAAGAAAAAAATATTACAATAATGCATACATACTAAATTTACAATATAGAACAAGAAATTATTCAAAAAAATGAGAACCTTGAAATCCCGGGAGAATCAAAAGGGTCAGGGAATGGATTCCCCATAACAGTGGTTTTCACGGAAAATTAACATAAGCGGTATAGTGGCGGCACCAAATTTTTATTTTGAGTCTGTTGTGTTTGAGGTACATATGTCAAATGGACCGAAACATGTTTGTCAATTTACTATTGGTATAAATTAAATAATAAACAGGCCATGCGGAATCTTTGGCTCTAGTCATGTCCTTTCGTTTTTTTTTTTCCTACTGAAACTATATGTGGAGTCCGCTAGGCGGGCTCCTAGTTTCCTGACTATTTTTGTTGCTAGGGTGGATACAGACTAAGTCTTTGTTTCCCTTTCCCGCATGTAAGCTAGCCCAAGTATTGACTTTCTAAAAGATTCTGTCAGCTGAGGGCTTTGTGTGGGGAAAAAACTTAAGAAAAACCCCTTACGAGAATGATGGTCTTGGAATCATTAAAAATTTTCAATTCTTACTAGGAATTGCTCGTAATGTTTACTTAAACTTGAGGAGTTTACTTCTTGTTATAGTAGACATGCCTATCACTACTTTTCCCCAACTAAATGAAGGTTGAGCGACTAAGTAGCGAGTAGTTCTCGTAGATAAGATATGTTTACATTCCACCATTATGAGGTCATATTATCCTTATTGAGAGCAATCAGTGATAAATGCTGTAAAAAAAAATCTTTTAAATATCTATACATTTTGAACGGATTCATATACATATTCTAAATACTGCATTATTTCGTAGTCAATGGCTTTTCAATATGTACGCTCGAAATTTGCAAGGTTGTAGCTGCCGTATGCCACTGCTTCGTTCGAGAAACGTTTTGCCAACTTTCGCCACAATGTCATCTCTAGCGATGGGGCCCATTTTTGGATGAACGGATATGTTAACAAGCAAAATTGGCAGATTTACGATGGTTAAAATCCGTACGAGATACACCAGAATCAAATGCATTCCTAGAAGGTCACTATTTGGTGCGGAAACTAGCATTCCCATAATCATCAACGGCGAGCTACAGATCGATGATGGGCAACTTCTTGTGGCCTAAACTTGATGAAATAAATACCGATAATATGTTGCTCCAACAGTACTGCGCTACGTGCCACACAGCACATGCCACGATGGACATTTTACACAAGCGAGCGTCTTTATTGAAAGACCTTATAGATCGACGAAATTATGATATTTTTAGTATGTTAAATGTGTGCCTAACATTTACAACAAGAGATGGACACCCTATAAAAACTGCTTCAGAAAATATTTTGTTCGAAACTTCTCAAAGAAATCTTTCTTTAAGAAATAATAAAGCGCCACCCGTTAACAAGAATTCTTTGTACCTTACACCGTGGTACACTGTCAGGTACAACGTGGCAATTTTCACAAAATAGTTTCTTTATAATAAAGCTGGTTTAAGTATGTTGTAACCTTTAATTTGATGACAGGTTTACTAGTGATTTGATGTTTTTACCTGAGCTTGTGTGTGTGTATAAGATACGAGGATGAATTTAAACAAAAGTGAAAAGTCTATACGTGCTCATATTTAGTAGATTCATTGTAATTTGTTTATCATTTCGTTAGCTTACTTTTAAAGGTTCTAACTGACATTTTGGTCGAAAAGGGTTGTATTAATCGTATTCTTTCATGCGTGTTAACTTCAGAGTCATCTGTTGTTAAATATAATGGTTTGAGGTATGAAAAACCATGCTTAAAATAAGTAACATGTAAACATATGTACTTGCAAATTTGAATTTTGTACTTTTCAATGTGTTTTATCGCTAACGACCCGGGTTTCACATTTCAGCATCTTCATGCATTTCAAGAGCACGGATGTACTTTTTACTGATTGTCTTAGCTTCAACGACTTCGACTCAGGTAAAAAAACCGCGACTCCAAATCCCCGTATGGAATATATCTTGGACACAAGATAAGTCTGTAAATCTCCTGAATTGATTGAGTGTAAAATTTGAAGTTGTCATTGTATGACATTAATTTAATCAGTTGATAATGCTCACCATGAGCGAAACCGGTCCTGATCCAATAAATTTTATGTGTTATAAGTACTAAAAATGTGTTATTATTTTTATTATTAATTTAATGTTAATCTTCACTGACCCACTGAGCCGGCTTGCAATCCAAATTGTCAATAATTTATTTTAAAATTCGCACGTAATAGAACGACTCCGTATAAAATTTGTCATTTAGTTCCGATCCAAAAACGTTAAGCACTTACTTGGCAAAAAATACAAAAATGCGAATAAAATCAGTAATCTACGGTAACTTTCTCTGTGAATGACTATTTTTACATCTTACTCTAATTATGTGCTTAAAAACAGATTAGCCTTCTAGGCAAGATAAAGAAATTATAAATGGTAAAGTTTTTTATACGAGTACAAGTAAATTTTAGCAAACAAAAACATTTGACCATCATTGGTGTCTTTTTTATGAACACCCTCTTTCAACGATGTAACTGTTTTGTAATAATACTTTTGATAGATTCGGTGGTAACTTTTTCGAAGTTCATTTTAATTTATAACATAATTTTGATAATTTCACATATTGTGATGTTATTTGTGACACGTGTTTCGATTTCAAAAACGTTTACGTATTTATTGAATTTTTCACCTTAGTTAAAATTTGTATCATGTCGTTTTACAATGCTAAATAATAATGTAAGAGTTATTTTAATATTACAACATGATTCAATATAAAAAGGGTAATCAAGGAGAGGGTGATAAAAAAGTGCGAAACACGTGTCACGAATAGTGGCACAATATGTGGAATAATTAAAGTTTTTTTAAATTTAATTTTGTTTTGTTCTACGCTACTGATAAATCATTTATTCTCGTGCACACTTATGAAAATAGTATGAGTTTAAATTTAACATAAAAAATTAACCGAAACGCAGAATGACGACCTATACGAAATACCTAAAACAAGTCGAATATATTTATACATGACCAGAATTAAAACATCTAAATTGGAGCAAAAGAAAATAAAAAACTGAATATAAAATATTTTAAAATATAGGAAGAAAAAAATTATAAGTATGTATTCCATATTTGAATAATAAAAACGTGCTTTTATTTACGATATAAATATTTTTTTATTGATGCGTGCTTAAATTTTATTATTATCGTAACAAAATAGAGATGAAAACCTCGTTGAAAAATCTGTGGTAAAAATGTTTGGGTGATGAGTACCTGCACATTTTAACAAAACAATATCCGAGTTAAAATGTGCCAAAGTTTGCGCACGACTGAACTTACCGCAATCTTGAATGCTATTTGCTGTTTTTTGCACTTCATTTAACACAACAAAATCTTGAAGAGGGCGTCACCCGTACCAACGATTAAATATTGTGATTGATAATACTCGTCATAGGGATCGGACGTTTTGCTTATTTTAAGAGGTCTAATGATATTTTAGAAATTTACTGACTGAAAAAAAATTAGGTAATGAAGATAGCTTAGCTACGTTATGCATAATAACAGATATTGTGTAATATTATTTAGAAATAATCAAAAATACGAAATAATGACGAAATATATAATGGAGTCATTGATTTTATTGGTGTTTAAAGGTTGTAAACAAAGTGAGTTATTTAAACCATATAAGGAATGATTTTTTGTTAAATTCTGTGAATAAAACATAGATCCAACCGGTGACAGACCAGAAAAAAGACTGTTCCATACAGTAGTAAAAAATACAAAAATAAGAATTTGAATCGTTTGACCCGGGTTTCGCCCTCATCATCTTCAGTCTTTTCAAGTGCACGGGTGAACATGAGCTTCGTGCACATGAAATGCCCGAAGATGCCGAAAGGCGAAACCCAGGTCGCTAACTCAAACTAGTCAAATTTGATATTGAAATTCTATCACGCACCTTCAGTTATAACAAAACACGATTATGAAAAAAATATTCGGTCTAATTTAACGGGTCGTCTTAGCTGGGCGAATCTGGGCGAGGCGATCCGGCGCGGCTTTGAAAGCGGCAGAGTTTTAAAATATCAAACGGTCCTCGCCCATGCAAGTGTCATATGTAAGCGAAGCGATCCGGTCAGGACGGCATATGTCGCAAGTCGCCTCAAGTGCGCACTCATGGCGCCCGCGAATCGCTTGAAAATATGAAACGGTCCAAGCTCACCAGAGCGTTAATTGCGCCTGGCCGAGCGATGGCACATAAGACCTTTGATCAACTACGTTTTAAATTGACTGGATTCGCCTAAATTCTCTTGCCGGTTCGCGTCGCTTACCTAAGACACAGGGTAAGCGAGATAACACACACATACATACATACCAGCTACGTTTGTGTAACAGTGTGACATACCGGATATTAATTTTATTACTTGCATATACCTTGTAATAGAAAATTGTATCTTATCATCTTCACTATTTCAACTTGAATGTTTACCAAATTCACGCGCGTGAGTACTCTATTCTCTCTGCACGTGATGCACTAGATTGGTTAAACATTATTTTATTTTCATTTTTTAAATTGAATACAAGTCAACCGCAATGAATACATATCTCGCCATTTTCCGTTATGTGTCGTACTATACATATACATATATACTATTTGAGACTGTAATAAAAAAGGAAGTGTTGGGAAATAGGTGCTTCATACAGGTAACCTAACCTGTTTTCCGTGTGAGAACAATGGGCACTTAAAATGACTCTTTGTTCCTGTACATGTACTCGAATACATAATCCAAAAGTCGGTTGATATTTAAGTTGATGGTGAAATGTCGTTTAAAAAAACCGCTTCAATTCTAGAACAGGGCTGGTAAAAAATGGCAACAAAATAAATGGTCAGAATTAAAATGATGTTTCGGTCAGAATAAAAATGGTTTCCTTGGTCAGAATACAATTCAATATAAGGTCATAAAATAAATAGTAACGGTCTGAATAAAATTAATGATTGTCAGAATAAAATTATTAAACGGTCGGAATAAAATTATTTAGCGGTCTGAATAAAATTATAAAATGATCAGAATTTGTAACAATTTTGGTCTGAAATGGTAAATAAAAACAAAACGTCAGAATAAAATTCGGTAAAGGTTTGGGTTCATATATTTATAATCTCATAATTGCGTGTGTTCTCACCAGAGCACACAGCCATTCCCCTTGGATAGAACTGTATCCATATCCGTGGTTCGAAGAACAATAACGGGCATCCTTTCCCATACTAATTTATATATTGCGCAATATGAACATTATTTCTGATTTTTGCATTTTTGAGAAGCCGATTTGTTGAAATTAAAATTCTGAATTCTCGGTGATTTTCATCATCAAAATTCTCCTCATTTTGATATTTAATTTTTAATATTTAGAGAAAATATAGATTTTGACAGCTGTCAAATTAACGTAAATACTAATGATTTATTCAATGGCCGCGGCGCTAGTAGTATCTACCGCCCATTGGACCATTTGTCGTATGACATCACTTTGCACCAATAGAAACGCTATTCGATCTCCAAAAAAAATTCTGACAGATGTCAAAATAAATATGTCCAAATACTATTAAATATTACCAATTTCGATTAAATTCTGCCCAATGATATTTAAATTCTGATCAATTTGTTTAAATACTGACCATTCATAATTTATTCTGCCCTCTGTATTCTAACCAATACGTTATGACCATTTAATATAAATTCAGACCACTGTAATAAAGATTCTGACCATCTTATTATAAATTCAGACCACAACTGTATTACTATTATGACCGTTAAAATACGAGCCGTAAAAAATAAGCTGTGATTTCGACGAACTCTTTGTAAGTGGGATTTGATACCTGCCATCAAAACACGATAACCAACCACTCCTATTATTTTCATAGAATATCTCAAAAAAGGCAAAAAAATAGATTTATTGACTCAAGGTTTCCCAAACTTTTCTGCACACTTACACTTCGCAAATCCAGAAATTTTAGTTTGTAAATAAAGCTCTTGGTGACATTGATGTATTTGAGTCCCCGAATCGCATCATATATCGATCAATGTCGGGCACAATATTGTTAAGCTGAATTCTAATATCTGGAGTAGTGTCCAATAAGGAATTTGTGTCCAAGACTGTTCCAATTATGAAACAAAAAATTGTGATTTTTTTATCAAAATATGAAATTGAATGTCTTCTATTGAAAAATTGCAATACTTTTTCCTTGCCTGCGTGTCTGTATACATCAGTGGTTCTCAAGTAAAATTTGGCTGTGGCCGCATACGGAACATTATCGGTCCTACGGAAATGTCTGGTGTCCGTCTTTTTTGTCAAAAAGACCTAAACGTGTGTTTGAGTTTTTGCTTACTAACAATTCTTGATGAACAATGCAATGCATACGAAAAATTTAATTTTCAGTGTTTTGTTGATAAAATTAACTTGTAAAAACACATTTTTATTAAATATCAAATAATCTATGAAGCTGTTGGTGGCCGCACATGAGAACCTCTGGTATACATACATTGTATATATATTGTGTTCCACTCTGAACCAATTAGAATTGTTTTCAAAAGCTGAGTCGACAAACGTTCGTAGAAACGGTGGAAAATAGCTTGAATCATGACATGTTAAATAAATTAGCTGCACTCGATGAATGCATTAGATTTGCCTGGCGGCCATTCTACGCGCTACTGTCTTCCACATATTACACAAGCACTTTTGTTGTTTATCAGCCGTAGATTGTTTTTAATTAACATTGCCTTGCCGGTGGGTACGACAGTTAACCACCACTGCCCCTTTATCTTAAATATCTAGTTATGCAATGTGTAAACTTTTGGTACTCTGAAATCATTGTTTTTTACACCTTTTGCAGTAAAAAATATGATTTGCATCCACTAGTTTCATCGCAATTAAATAAATAAGAAATGTGTCGGATTATTATTGGCCGAAAACCATTTATTTGTAGCGACGATCGCTACAAATTGCTAGGATTCAATCTTTACTGTCCATACGCGATAAGATAACGGTGTCTTTTTTTAAACGCGCCTCGTTCAACCGTACGTTTCAAATCAAATGGATGCTGTTTACATTAAAAGACGTAGATAAGCGAATAAGCAAACGGTTTTGATTACGCCAGACTATCATGAACATCAATACGAACTGCTTGTCCATTCATGCGCGACTTAAAACATGAACAATTATAGGAAAACTATAGATTTTTATGCATTTTTTTTAACCATGTCCGATCCCAACTTGGAGCATATGGAATCCTCACAGGATTTATCTCAGCATGTATTTTTCTACGAGAACTGCTTGTTACTTAGTTGCACAACCCCTCTGTTTTCGAAGAGATTAGGGATGGAAAGGATACGAGGACTAGTTATGAGTTAATCGCTGTCACTATGCGTCGCTCTTTGAGACCGAAAAGGTGGGAAATGATTTTCAATAACACAAACATCCATGCCTATGAACAGATTTATCGACTGAAAAAAATCCACGTGTACCGGGAGTCGAAGCCATTGACACTGCGCCACGGACCTGTTATATATATATATATATTAAGAACGATGTATAAACATACGTCAAAGCATAATATAATATTTTTTTTAATCCCAATAAAGCCAATACACTGGGGTATTTTTAGACGCCCCTTCGGATCACACGTTATTTTTCAGGGACCGTTTTGAAGAGTTAAACGCGCTTCCTGTTGATAGAGAATATGCAACGGCACGCATTCGTTGTCCGCTGCACAATGCATAAAATCGCTGGAATGGTGATTGGCCAAACCGCACGCGGTGTCGAATATTGCGTCGGTTTAAAGCTTTTTGTGAGCCGAGCCGCCTGCAATATACATAATTATTTTATACAAGCTGCAAGTAGTTTTTGCAATAATGCATTCCCGTCGCTTTTTATTTTCAGTACTCTACAGACATTGTTTTTGCATTATGGAGATATTATAACGGACTCGCAAAAGGTTTGAAAAGTCCTGGATTTTCAGTCATCAATTCGTGTTGAAATATTATTCATTTGAACAGTTAAGTTGTAGAAAGTGGAAATCTAATCTATTTATCATATAATATAACTTTTGTAGAACTAAAATACATTGCTATTTTTCGCCGTGTCATAATGTAGTTCTACCAAGTAAATGCCAAATTAGTCAATCAATATTCAGAATATGTTCGTAATTCAGGGTTTCCCAAACTTTTTTTGCGATAGAACACTTCACAAGCCCGGAATTTTTAACGGAACGCTAAGACTATTTGGTACTTCGTTGTTTTATGCCAGGCGGCTAAACACGAAAAAATATCACTGAACCTAAAGGTTGCCTAAACCTTCGCTATCCATATGAAACGACACATAAATCATCAAATTAATGGCCGAATACTTGTATGTGTGTATACGTGTAATTTTTAATGTATTCCAGATAATTTAATCTTACGCCTTGCCCCTAGCAGCCAGCGCTTCTCAATCATCGTGATGTTGACGCTCTATAAACTGCCAAAATTCAGCAATACCTTCTGATAACAATCAATTACCACATAAATCTCTTCTGGCTGATCCCCACATTCTCTCTACTTGCTGGGTGTTTGCAAGTGTATCGGGGTTTATAAAATTATAGTAAGTGTAAAAAATGAGCACTGATCTCCGAGTATGCACTCCAGGAACCGCTACCTACTCAGCAACCATCAGCAAAGAACACTTGGCAAACCCAGCGTGTCCTGACCTCAAATGAAGGCGTCATTAAATGTCCATTACTACACATAATCTCCCGCGGAATAATATTACGTCGCGCACTTCCCCAATTTTTTTTTATAGTTTTACATGCTTTGGGTGTTCTTATGCAACTGGCTGCAAGGAATGAATTCTTTGTTTTTATTTCAAAAATCGTCAAGTGACGCCTCCCGCCCCATGTTGATGAGGGTGCAGCGACAGGCAACCTTTAGGTTCAGTGATATTTTTTCGTGTTTAGCTGCATGGCATAAAACAACAAAGTACCATTTTTTTTCTGTCGATAAATCTGTTCAAAGGGCTTGTTGAAAATCCCTTCCCACTTTTCAGATACCAAAACGCGACGCATAGTGACAGCGATTAGCTAATCACTAGTCCTCGTATCATTTCCATCCCTACTCTCTTCGAAAAAGGGAGGTTAAGCAACTGAGTAACAAGCAGTTCTCGTAGAAAAACATATGTTGAGATACTCCGTGAGGAGTCCATATACCCCAAGTTGAGAGCTGACATGCTTAAAAAATCTTATAACACTTCTATTCAATTGATATTTACAAAATATCTATAACTATTTTCGTTTTCATAATATATTGTTTTCATCGTTATAAACACAAATAAAAACATTTGTAAAAATATACGTTTTAAAGAATTTATTGTACAATATCAATAGCGGTTTTACTTCATGAGTAAACATTGATCAGTTGACAATCTAAAAAAACATGATTATATGTACTAGAAAGTATATACGAACTAAACCACTGAAGCGAAAAGTTTATTTAGTCAATACTCGACTGGTCGTAAATTAGCAATGCTTATTTGGTCGATATTATGTTTACGAACAGTGGAGCTCCGTCTGGTTTAGATAAAATCAAATCAGAATAACGTCAATTGCCGCAGCACACGATGCATAATGTCAGACGGCTTGCAGCGCACTTCACTGCAGTCTGAAATTATCTGCAAGGTGAAATTAGTGACAGATCAAATTTCATGATAGCGACATGATCCCGTTACGGCAGGTGACTGTAAACTTGTCGATCTCAATTTCGGGACATGCAGCATGCTTTTATTGGTATATTATATGAAATCATCGAACATGTTTTCGATAATAATCAAGCAAAGAAGTCGGCCATAGAGCCATTAGCAATTTTTCATGTAAGTTGAATTTCAAAATCCACAACAAGCCCTGAGAGCATGCGTTTTCGTTATCCAGTGGTATTACATTATGAATACTATATCCGGAATGGGAATATACTTCTTTCAATAATAGTATTAAGAAAAAAGTAACATTATTTGTTTTATAATTTAGAATTTCGACCGAAGTTGCTTGATGAAATTTCAATATCGTTTGAATCGACAGTTCAACTGTCAGTTCATGTTCAATTGTGTACTTTTAATGCCTGAAGATGCTGAAAGGCAAAACCCGAGTTGTTAGCGACAAAACTCAAAAATTACATAATTCAAGCGATTCAAATGATTTCAGGTGAGCGACGAAGTAAGCGGGTGATACAGAATCCTGGAGGCACCGTGTGGTGGCCATATGCTCTGAATAGGGAGCGGATATAGAAAAAAGATGATTTAGACATCACATGTTATTAATTCTATACTACTAACCTTTTGCAGTATGTATTTTGAATAAAATGTCGTATTTAAAGTATTCACACGACTTTAACTTAAAAGAAATAGAAATCAATAAAATAAAAGTGTCATCTTTGTTTTCAGTTTTTAATTATGACAGTTATTGATTCCTTTAATCTTCAGCAATGAATGTTAAATGACAGCATACAATAAAAATGATAAAAAAGTGATTTGAATAATGTACGCCGTTTTAGTTCAGTGTTTATCCGTACAGGTGTAGAAAAATGGCATGTAGGTAATACCAAAAGCATCTGAGACGACTTGAAGATGAAATGAGTGCTAGATTTATTTTGTTTCTCATAAATTGTATATCTTCACAGAATCATAAGTCTTTATTTAATTCAGCATTTTGACGATGGATGAATGTACAAAAGTAAAGTGGCGGGCGTTATTTGACAGTTTAACATAAAGTGGAAAAGAGACAAACTGCATTCACGAAAGAACGAAATATTTTTTGATTCGCCGCCTTTATCTGCTGAATTTTATCTCGCAAAATTTGTTGTCTGACAAATATATCAATTTATAACGTGCTAATCAATTACACGGGCGATAATGAAACATGATCCCTTTTTATACAATTTTCATAATATGCGTTTTTATCTGATTACATTTTCATTGCTTGTGCAGTGCTTGCATTAAGTGAATCATTAAAATGTGCAAGTCGTTAAGAATCGCATTTCATTTCGCAACTCCTGTGGTCGAAACGTTTTATGCAGCATAAAATATGCACCATCTTCATAGCAATATTATACTTAGTAAAAGTATATAATACTTTGAAACGTTCGAAATTAAAGATCCGAGGGTAAAAATATGTTCAATGGATCAGTTTAATTAATTTTAAGATTATAAAATATATTCTATTGATTGAATTGGCATTAACACTATATTGGTATAAAACGGATGTTTACATCTTTGTAGTTAAAGCCCTTAGCTACATGCATTGGAACAATTAGAAATTAATAGTGATCATCAATCCAATGAAATTATCAATGAGCAAATTAATATCAATCGATCGCCGCTACTCAGGCCATTGCGGAGGGTTAATTAAATTTAAAATAAATCAACTTAATACAATACTAATAAACGTTTATCTCAACTCAATAAAAACCCAGAAAAGTTTTCACTTCGAGGAATACATAAAATCATTTTGTCACATATAATAATGTATTACAATATAAAATTAGGATGCCAGAACAAAAAAGAAGAGGAGATGTATTGTGTACCTTTTCTACACAAGTATATATAGATACGTAAATGTACGCTTAACCATAGTTCTGACGGTGGCGTTAGCCGAAATAGCCATCAACCATAAACCTATTGCTATTTTTTTCACCGTGTAATAACATATTCGCATCAAATTGTTATAATGGATGGATAGATGTCATATATTTAAATTTATTAGAGTAATGCTGTGTGCCTGTGTGTAGGTTTAAAAAATACTGCTCACCAAATAAATTTATGTGTGTACACCCAAGGATATCTGACAAATGACTCCAATAAATTTAAAATGCGGCTATCTCGCCATCAAATAGGTCGTTTAATTTCAGTTAATAATATCAAATCCAAGTGGCAGCGATGCGATAAATTGTATATAAATCAAATGTCCACAAGAGGTCGTGGCCATTTGTGAATTGGCAGGACGGTTGCTCAATTTGCTACACCACCTCCGCTCGGCAATAATTCTACTCCATGTAATCTATCTGCCTAGCTGGCATATTCAGGATTTACATCAGACCAACGCCTCCTGGTAGAAATAATTTTACTTACATCATCGGATGTTAGAAAATGTTCCTAATTTGAATCTTCGCCCAAACATTTTTCTTCACAACAAAAATAAATCCAGTACCCAATTGAGTCTATTACTTCATCGATTAAGATTACAATTTTTTTTAGCACTATTGTGGTGTATCTAATTATTATTTTTTTTATATATATTTGACACAGACTTTCAAGTTCTAAGGCGAGATAGTGCCAAAGTTCTTCCAGTCTCCTTCGTTTTTAACTTAAATGTTTTATTTGTTTGCATTCCCTTCCCATCGCTGCTGGCAGGAAGGCGCGGTCGCTACAGTTGAAGAAGTCAGCTTACTTTTTCGTCTCTACCTATGATGGGTCATCGAAAAGAATAGCTCTTATTCTATATCGATTCTTTGATGCTTTCTCGAGATAATATTGCAGGCAAGAAATTGGTGGGTTACAGTGAAGGCCCACTGTCAAATGAAACTTTTTAAAGGTTCACCAACAAACTCGCGAATAGTGGGTACACTTAATTCTCTGTGTAACAGCGATCCACCCACGAACCATGGAGCATCACATACTGGCCGCAATGACTTATTCTGAACAAACTGGAGAGTCTTCAGATGCTTTTGGTGATCAAATGCCCACACTGGTGTGGCGTGCACCATAATTGGACGAGCTATTGATGTATATAGGAAAAGTTTACTCATGTATCTGATAGAGTCAGGTGTCGCGTTGTTTATTAAGTATTAAGTTTAGTATCGGTTACACTCATTGACAGATACGATTCCAAGGATCAAGGCTGGATAGCAACATGCCACTCGTTTCGATTCACTTATTCCTTCAAGTTCATATTGTTGACCTACTGATTGATCCGAAATAAATTCGGTTCCGCTCAGTTACCTTTCGCCGCATGATTTTAAGTGTTATTTAAGACGATTATACTCAATGATCTGTAGTAAATGAAACAATGATATATTTTAATCCAGAGCGTTTGAGTAAATTGCAAAATAACGAGCTGTATCAATGTAATATACATATACATACAGTGGCGGTTGTCCATACACACTGCGGAACTGCAGCATCCCCAAGCAAATTAAGAAAAATGTAATATTATAATATACATTAATTTATATATATTTTACAAGGTTGCTTTGATAGAAGATGGCTTTGGTACTGTCTCCTGTTTGCCTGATTATCTAACCCCGTGTCTTAGGTAAGCGACGCGAACCGGCAAGAGAATTTAGGCGAATCCAGTCAATTTAAAACGTAGTTGATCAAAGGTCTTATGTGCCATCGCTCGGCCAGACGCAATTAACGCTCTGGTGAGCTTGGACCGTTTCATATTTTCAAGCGATTCGCGTGCGCCATGAGTGCGCACTTGAGGCGACTTGCGACATATGCCGTCCTGATCGGATCGCTTCGCCTACATATGACACTTGCATGGGCGAGGACCGTTTGATATTTTAAAACTCTGCCGCTTTCAAAGCTGCGCCGGATCGCCTCGCCCAGATTCGCCCAGCTAAGACGACCCGTAATAGTCAAACCCACGCGTAAGACTCAGTTAAACACAACGGATAAACATTAGAAATATATATTTTATATAGATAAGTAAATATAATTTGAAAATAAATTACGAGTATAATTCGAGTATTTTTCAAAATACTCGAGTATTCGATACTCGAATTGGAGTCTTTAGTGACGTCTATATGGGTGAGAGTTTTATTTCTACCAATGTGATAATTATTAGAAAGTGTTTGAATCGAGGAAAGAAATGCATATGCTTGAATGGTTTATGAAGTACATGTCATATTTAGTTTAATAATTGTAACAGTAAAATATCATCCAATTTATCCTTCACTTCAATCATTATACTTGAGTTGAACGACTCTTGTTTCTAAAGAATATGCTATTATGTATACAATTTCTAGAACTGTTTCTCGAGAAATTGTTCGATGCAATTTCACAAGATAAGAGATAATTTCTTTTTAATTCCGTCAACATCGTTCTTAATTTATTTCGATTCATCGACCAATATTAATTGGAAATAAGTTGCCGTCGCTCGGAATTCGATAGATCTCAACCACTGATTAATATTTGAAATATAACTTCAATTAGGTAATTTTTACCGATTAACATTCATTATTTCAGTGGCTGTATTGTTGAATTGTTTTTTCTTTCTTCCAATGTATTATTTTACAAGATTTTTCAATAAAATTCTCTAGAGTTTAATATGCGTGGATCTTTGCTTACAGCTATATTTTTATGAGAACGTAAGGAAGTAAGAATGAATAAATGTCTTGAATATTAATAGGGGATCAGTGCACCATTGCACCATCGCAAGAGCCTTAGATAATAGTTTGCTTGTTTCGAATTAATTTTTATAAGTATTACTAGCTGTGCCCTGCGCGCGTTGCTACGCCAGCAATTCTAGGGGTGATTGGGGGAGGGTTTGGGGTGGGGAAGGGGGTGTACGCCCGAAAGTTTCGCGGAATTGTACTCGAGAAATTTGTAAAAAAACGATTTCTTTTTTTGGGGAGAGGGGGGTTGTTTAGCGTGGTGGGGCTTGGGAGGCGTATGGGGGGGGGGGGTATGCCAGAAACCTCCGAAGGAGTGAACTCAAAAAATTCGTAAAGTTTAAAAAAAAAATTTGGGGGTGGAGGTTGGGGGGTGGTTGGGAGGAGAGGTTGGCAGGCCAGAAACCATTGCGGGAGTGTACTCAATAAATTTGTAAAGTTTCACATCGATCGGTCGAGCGGTTTAGTAGTCCATAGCGGACATACACACAGACATTCATTTTTATATATATAGAACATGGGAGATCAGTGCAACATTGCACCATTACAAGATCCGTCTACAACTAGGAGAGGCATATCTCAAAGACTCTGAAATTTTCATCAGCGGATGCACTTATAGGAAATATACATTTCTACTAGTTAACCCGTAGTTAAATCGTAAACTTTATTGAAATAATTTCATCAAAATCTATGCTAAACATAATTTTACTTGGATGAAGAGTTCAATTATAACAGGTATGTTATACTAAAACTAGAGAGATAAATAATGATTATTAGATGATTTATATTTCTAGCACAGGAAAGTTTCTTATAAGTCAATAATTTTGTAATCAGAGGACTGTCATAAAACATTTGTGTGACCATATAATAATTATTATTGATCGAATCAGTATTTATTTTCACGGAAATCTATCATAAAAGCGATCGTAAACTAGTTTACAAGAGCGAGTTATACACAGTAATCTATTCTCTTGATTTATTATTTTAAAGATCTGTATCTTCTATGTTGAGATATAAAATATTATTACAAATAACTGCGACCACTTATTCAAATTAGGAGGCAAACAACGTTCTTGGGTTTCTTTTGCGCAAATTTATTTCATGCAATATTGTATTGGTGCAATGTTGCACTGATCTCCCATTTATATTCAAGCAATATCAAAATCAATATTCGAATTTACTCAAATATTAAAACTCCATGCGTATTACCATTATAATATTGAAAGAAGTGATAGTTCACATATGTTAAGCGGACTGCGTCAAAATATAATAACAAATATACGCTGGTCGAAATAAGCCGACGAGGCGCAGGAGGTGCATTTTCTGTAACGTATCAAACAGAATTGAAATTAGGCAGAAAAAATAATTTTGTTGCGTTATACCAGTATTTACCACGCCACACGCAAAATTTTCTCATAAGGAGTTTTGCTCATTCGGTGCTGAGGGTTGAGTCTTTTTCAACGTAGGTCTTAATCCCCTGCACTCAATATATTATGTTTTCCTTCCATCAACTCCTCAATAAATTTGAGAAATTGATAGCACAAGGCTTAGCGTATTTATTAGCATGGTTAAACGAAACACCGAAAAATAAACCACATTGTGACAAGGTACAAACTTCAACTAAGACACAATCCAATAAATACGGTTTTTGAAATAAGGATAATTTAAAATTAATAAAAAATAATTTTCCAACCAAGTTGTACAATGTCGAGCAGGAGTCGACATAGGAGTTGCACATTACCTATAGAATGGCGAGCTCGACTCGAAATCGGAGTTATAGGAATTAAGCAGATGAAGGATCGATTCCTTGCATAAAGTTTTTTTTTTGCACTCCCTAATATTCCTCTCACCGGCCGCCAATGTTGTTCGCTGTGCCAATTCTTCAATTCAATTAATTTTTTTTTTTTTACATATTTTAAAAATGTCACTAACAGCCTCGATCATCGCGAGCACGATAAACCGTTAAATAAATACATGCATATCTATTAAATACGTACCTAACATTTTTAACCGAAAAATCCGAATGACGCTATCCTTAATAGTTTAAGTATTGTCAGGTGATTGAAATTTTTTGAATTTCGAAGTGTCCATTAATTTTGCATATCCGTTATGGGTACGACATATGTACAATATCTTGAAAACTTCCATTCGACACTAGCAATATCGAACCTTGTATTAATCGTTCATAATCACCTCCAGGTCACAAACATTATTCTTAATTAATTAGGAAACGTTAATTCATTAAAGCCCTTGTATGTATGTTTATAATTAATTGATTGAATTATCATTTTATTGGTAGAACTATATTTATATCACTTTGAAAAAAATGGCATTGTATTTAAGATCTACCAAAATGTAATTATCTATTTATACCGGTGTAGAAAAGGTACACAATATACATCTTCTCATCTATTCTAACATCCTAATTTAACATTGAAAAATATAGAATTAATTGTGACAAATTGATTTGATGCATTTCTTAAATGAAATGAAATCAAGGTTTATTGAGTGGTATTGAGCGTAAATTAAGATAAAAATTATAACACATTTTGAGTATTTATTCCACATGTGTTGAGATCACGGCCGGTTTCGCTCATCGCGAGCATCATCAACTGTTGATAATTAAAATTAAATCGATATGTACTAAAAGTGCGTTACTATTTTTAGCTTAATTAAAGTATTGACACTGAACACAGTAAACGAGATAGAATTAAGTTTAATTCTATCACCCCCATAGAAGCAAAGAGCTTCTTTTAAAAAGGAAAAAAACCCGAAATTTATTTTTTAATTTCATAATTTAAAATGTTAGAATCAATCTCGCTTCATTACTTAAGCAAACTTTGCGACAGTAAGTCTGAAGATGCCTCTGAAAGAGGCGAAACACGTGTCACAGTTAGTAGCACAATACGTGGAATAATAGGAAGTAATGTTAAATTTTATTTAAGTTTAATTAGTTAAAATTGCCTTCTGTTAGGGTGACAAAGCTATCAACTATACAATATATATTTTTCCTAAAGCTTTTGTAATGTTCAAAATGTTCAAAATTCTTTTAAAGTTATTTGCGGTTGTCCTTGCCCAAACAAATGATAATACCATAGGCAATTATCGAAGAACTAATAAAGATATAACAGTTATTATCTATTCTACATAATTATTTATCTCCCATTCGTCATTACAAAATTTAATAAAAATGTATATACATATTCATTATATTACACGTAAAGTTTACGATTTATTGCCATTCTGATTCGATCCGACATCCTTGAATTCACATCACTCGATTTGACTTAAATGACGACTTACTGTCAAAGATGAATCAAATTAACTCTATAAAAGGGATTCAGTTGTTTTTTTTGAAGATAAAACTATTGTTAAATAAATCAACTGTCATTACAATCAAGGTGATGTTAAATTCGTTTGTTTAATACGACGCATGTGAAGGATAAATCACTCTTTCAAATGTACAAATGTATGTTAGTTCATTAATCCTATCAACACTACCTTTGACAATAATAACTCTTTATAACGATGTTTTCGCCAACTTTTTTACGTCGCAGATTGACATTTAGTATTATTTATTACTAACACAAATATCGATTAAAAAGACAGTTTAAAGACGTGTCAATTTATGAGTTGCTCAACCACCCTTTTCAAAAGATATTTGGGATTGAAAGCATACGAGGACCAGGTCAATACTAGTGTTTATCTAATCGTTCACACTACGCGCAATTTGTGAAATCAAGAGGGTGGGGATGTATTAACACCCATGCCTTGGAACAGGATCGTACATGTCGTCGATGGTCGAGATTTTTTTTTTTTAACCATGTCCGCTCCCAACTTGGATCATATGGACGGAGTTTATCTCAACTTATGTTTTTCTACGAGAACTACTTGTTACTCAGTTTCTCAACCTCTCTTATTCGAAGAGAGTAGGGATGCAAAGGATACGAGGACTAGGACAGGACTAGTGATTAGCTAATCGCTGTCACTATGCGTCGCTATTTGGGATCGGAAAGGTTGGTAGTGATTTTCAACAACACAAACACCCACGCCTTTGAACAGATGTATCGACTGAAAAAATCCGCTCGTACCGGGAATCGCACCCGGGCGGTCCGGCACGCAAGTCAAAGCCGTTGCCACTGCGCCACGGACCGGGAAATTTATCAGTTGATAATTTTTGCGATGAGCGAAACCGGTAATGATTTAAACGAATTCAATGTTGAATAAGAACATAAATAGTTTTATTATTTTTACTAACATACATTTGTAAGCACTCACGTTATATATTTGTAACGCGTTTTCATTTAACTATCTATAGAAAGTCAAACAATTTCTTTTAATGTTGAAGTTATCTTAGCAATAAGAGAGCGTTAATGTTAACAGTTTATTGCTAACTGTGCCATCATTCAATATGTGGTTAGTAACAATTTAACATTTCGACTTAAAATTATGATAAAAATCACCATCAATTAATATGTCAATCTGAACATTCCAAAACGCAATTAATAATATTAGCATAACAGTAAACGAAGAGATTTTTAAGAAATTTTACAAAATTTCCATAAATTCATTGGAGAGAAAATATTACTATTTATGAATTTTAAATTTGTTTTCTTAATTTGTATAAATTGGAAACAGAAAACACACAAAACTTAGTAATAAACAGCGTCATTAGTATGGCTGTCAAAGATGACCATATGATTTGACCCAGTAAGTCAGTATGGTAACTGGGAAAAAAACATTTAAATCAGGTTTTTTCACTCGCGGGATCAAAATACGTGTTTTCGATGCCCGTCAATAAAAAAACCTGCATTTTTGCTCAAGTGACTACATAACGTTAGTTTACTTTGAAAAGGTTCTAACTGACATTTTAGCAAAAATCACCTTTTGGTCCGAAAAGTTTTTACTAACCGAATTCTAGCATACAACTAAACCTTTTTTGTGCGGTAGATGCGTTCCGAGGTAAATTGCACAAAAAAAGCTATGAATTAATATTGGAACATAACATGTCAAGCACGCACGTGTCAAGGTCGTAATAAATAGGTGAACCACTGGATTTTGCATGTATTGCTACGTTTGTGAACAACGCGTTTCTTATTACGTTATTATTTTTTTTACCATGTCCGCTCCCAACTTGGAGCATATGGACTCCCCACGGAGTTTATCTCAACATATGTTTTTCTACGAGAACTGCTTGTTACTCAGTTGCTCAATCACTCTTTTTAGAAGAGAGCAGGGATGGAAAGGATACGAGGACTAGGACAGAACTAGTGATTAGCTATAATCGCTGTCACTATGCGTCGCTCTTTGGGAATCCGCTCATACCGGGAATCGAACCCGGGCGGTCTGGCACGCAAGTCAACACCGTTGACACTGCGCGACGGACCGGACATTATTACATATAATATAATATGTAAGTTAAAATAATCCCAAATATATGTATATTTAAAAAAATGCATTTAAAAAACCGCAAAATTTTGAAATCGCACACAAAAAGGGGTTTGGGTATATGTGATTACTTCAGAATCATATATAATGTAATTACATAGTTCCACTGCAGACTTTTTTACTAAATTTATTTGATAAAGTTCTAAGATTATCATCATTATTTTCATCATTAGATCATCGAGATTATTATTTCTCAGAAAAATGGTTTATGTTGGGAAAAAATGTGCTCACAATAAGTAATTTGAAACATTTTAACTTGCTCATTGTTACAAGTTAATTTTATCTTTGAAAATTAATAGTATTATCAATCGAAACTTCAAACGCTCATATCACAAAACAGGTTCAAGAGATATTTTCGATGGTTTCGGCGGTAACTTTGTGGAAGTTCATTTTAATATAAAATTTAAAATAACTTTGATTATTCCACGTATTGTGTAACTAACTGTGACGTGTTTCGCCTCTTTCAGAGGCATCTTCAGACTTACTATCGCAAAGTCATTTACTTAAGCAAACTTTGCGATAGTAAGTCTGAAGATGCCTCTGAAAGAGGCGAAAC
The DNA here is from genome assembly GCA_028554975.1 of Himalopsyche kuldschensis. Classification (NCBI taxonomy): domain Eukaryota; kingdom Metazoa; phylum Arthropoda; class Insecta; order Trichoptera; family Rhyacophilidae; genus Himalopsyche; species Himalopsyche kuldschensis. The sequence continues at coordinate 4,104,957 of JAHFWI010000007.1, forward strand.
ACGTGTCACAGTTAGTTACACAATACGTGGAATAATCAAAGTTATTTTAAATTTTATATTAGGTTCAAGTGAAGTTAGAACCTTTTCAAAGTAAGGTGTCGATAAGTAGCCATACAATCACTACACGTGTATATTTAAGATAGTAAGGCAACAACAACACGTATTTGAATATCTTTAATGTACATATTGTAAACATTCCATAATATATTTTTTGGACAACTTTACCGGCTTTTCTCACATACGAACATCAAAAACTACATAAAAATGATTATTGATTAATCACTTTTAACTATCAATTATTAGTGGAAAGACATTATTTAAATAAATAAGACACGTTATATACAATTAATTATTAAAATAATTAATTGCTCATCGACAGTATAATCTTAATAACTAAAACAGCTAATGTCTCCAGTTTATTTTGAGACATAAATCTATAATAAAAATAATAAAACATTATTTTACATTTTCCACATACAATTTATTGTATATATATTTGTTCTATAGTTTTCTTACAATTTGTTTCAATTTACTTGCGTAGTTATAATACCAATTGTTTGTCATATCTTGTAATTATTACTTAAACTTTGTATAAATATCACTGTTTTTTTGTATTTCTTATCAGTTGGCAATGCTCGCCATGAGCGAAACCGGTCCTGATCTATTAAATTTTATGTGGAAAAAGTACTAAAAACTTATTATTTTAATGCCTTTCCACCAAGTATTGACAGTAAACACCATAAAAGTGATTAAGTGGTAAGATCAAAATATTAAATTTATTGATTGAATTGGCATTTACTTAGATATTTCTGACGATGGCGTAAGCCGAAATTGCTATCAACTATAAATTTCTGTAGGACTAAAATACATTGCTATTTATTCATTTGGTTAATATGACCGGTCCGGTCCTGGTCCAAAAATTTTATGTGGAAAAAGCATGGCTGTGGAGTCGGAGTCGGCGCGGCGTTGTGGCCGGAATCGTACTCGGAGTCGGAAATTTTGAAAAGTTTGAACTTTTTATTTTTGCATTTAATATGTCAAATTTGGCTTTTGGCCGCATTGATAGGGTTTATATTTAATTGAATACACATAAATAAGAAAATTAGGGGTAAAAGGTGACGATGTTAACCTTTTATTAGTCGGAGTCGTGTTTTTGGTCAATGTCGGAGTCGTGGTTTTGGTAAATGCTGGAGTCGGAGTCGGATTTTTTTTTTACCGACTCCACAGCCCTGGGAAAAAGTACTAAATTGTTTTTATTATTTTTATTATATTGCCATTCCACCAAGTATTGACAGTGAACACCTTAAAAGTGACATAAATCTATTATTGATTGAGTAGGCATTTACTTGGTAGAACTCCATTATAATACGGAAAGAAAAATAACAATGTATTTTAATTCTACATAAATTATTTTATATATTTGTTGATAGCTATTTCGGCTTACGCCTTCGTCAGTTCGCCTTCTAGTTCTGACGAAGGCGTAAGCCGAAATAGCTATCAACAAATATATAAAATAATTTATGTAGAATTAAAAAAAAAATGTTATTTTTCTTTCCGTATTAAATCTATTATCATTTTATTTGCAATTTGTTGCTTGAATTTGGCTTAGAAATAGAAAATTAAGTATTGTATTATACAATATATTTTATTACTCTTAGCGCATATGTTTTGTTTAGTAGATAATAATGTTTACACGCTTAATTAAACCTCTCATATGCAATAGATAATTGGGTACATGTAGTATCTCATAAAATATTTATTGGTGTGCAAAAAAATCGTTACGTGAATTATGGTAATGCCAAAAACCAGTTTAGTTAAAATGGCGACCTACATTCTGTGTTGCTATTTATAATATTATTAATAATTGCGATGTTTTGCTAATGATTCTTCCGCGGTAACTGTGAAAGTCAACTTGCTTTTTAATCTCACCGACAAAAATGACATTCGCCATTTTGTCGTTAAAAAAGTATTTGCATTTAAAAACGTTTTAATGATGACGTTATTTTTTTCTACCACAGTTAATCGACACATTGAACTTGGCATTGTGTGAAGTGCTACCACATCGATTAAAAAATATATTATTATCCGAAATTATCCTTATCCCAACGATATTTCTTTATTCAGACAAATTATTCGCTCGTTAGTAGGGACTCCAATTACTCGACATCTCAACTACTCGATTACCGAGTAGTAAAATTTTAGGACTCGAGTATACTCCAGTAGTTACAGATGTACCAAAATACATATATTATTAATTTGAATTCGTGTATATTAATAGAAGATAAATACATAAGGATGGTTATTTAATTTCATAAATAAATTTATTTCAATTTATACAACATATATTTCAACAAAAAATAGAGAATGAAACGTCTCAAATTTTAAATTGGTTAAGTTTTGTTTTTATAATTCCCGCAGTAGAAAAACTCTTTATTAAAACTTATTACTTAAACGAGTATTACTTGAGTATTTTTCAAAATACTCGAGTATACTCGAGTATCGAGTATCGAGGGATTGTCCCTCGTCTTGCGAAACATTCGCAAACCAAAGTTACTCGATATAATGTGTCCGACTGTGCAATGTATTATGTATGTAGCTGAAGCGTAAGACAGACCAGACCGCACAGTCAAGAACGTGTAATTTCGCAGTGCATGAAATTGTGACTGCCGGGGCACAAAAATTAATTGGTCCGGCGCTGTAATTTGGGGTCGAGACGATACTGTAAAGGCCCACAGCCTCCGGTGGCGTCCGATCACATCAAAAGCTTACAGTCATCGAATCAAAACTTTCATCTCATCGCTAAAATATATCCGAACACTTACATATATTAAAAGCTCGCCTCGTCCTATCAATAAATTTCTTTTATACCACTATTGCATACAATTCAAATGTCTTGATTTTTTAATGATGATGCTTTTTTTTTTACTGCGAAAAGCTATTTATTTCAAACACCATTTTATATTATTATTGGGCCAAAACTTTTAACCTTTTGCACTCCTCAATATATTATTTTTTTCCTTCCAGCAACTCTTCAATACATTTGAGAAATTGATTCATATCAATTGTGTATTTATTAGCATAGTAAAACGACATACCGAATGTACCAGATTATGACATGTATCAAACATTAACATACAAACAATCCAATTAATACGGTTTTTAAAATGAGGATAATTAAAAATTAATAAAAACAATTTTCCAACCAAGTTTTACAATGTCGAGCAGGACTCCACATTTGAGTTCTTGCAGTTGAGTGTTAACTGTTACTTTTGCTGTAAAGGCATTATGTTAAATAAATATAACATTTTTTTCATTTCAATTGTTCAAAAGTGTCATCAGTTGTCAAAGCACGCGATGAGCGAAACTAGTCCTGATCTTAATCAAATTATATGTGGAAGGTATGCCAAATTTATTTGATATTATTTTGTATTAAAATTTATTGTACATGTTCACAGATGTGAAGTGTCACATAACCTTATAAACGTTTTCTATTTACATTAACATGTATTCCAAAAGATCATAAACAATGTAGACTAACATACCTACAGCATGACATATAATATAAAAAATAACAAAAATATGAAATAATTTTTTGACCGTTTTAACAGAATATGCAAATGATATTGTTTTAACGATATAAATTTTAACGACCTGAAACATTTTAACAGCTGCCTAACGAGTTTATTACTAACCGGGTTGCTTCTAACAAGCGGAGAATAAGGTAAAAGTAGTTTTTAAAAATATATTTGAGGAAAGTCTCAGAATATACAAGTTATAAGATATTTTATACTGTGTCATATAACCGTCAGAACCTTTAGCCCTCAAAAAGACGGTCCCTGAAAGATAACGTGTGATCCGAAGGGGGGACTAAAAATACCCCAGTGTTATGGCTTTATTGGCATTAAACAAATGTTATAATATGCTTTAACGAATCTTTATACATCGTAACGGACATAAAGGACAAGCAGATCATATTGATGTTCATGACAGACTGGTGTAATTAAAACTATTTGCGTGAGCGCTTATCAACGTCTTTTAATGTAAAAAGCATCCATTTGATTTGAAACGTTCGTTTGATCGAGGCGCGTTTGAGATAAGATAATGTTATCTTATCGTGTATGGGCAGTGAAGTTTGAATTCTGGCAATTGGTAGCGATAATATGAATGGTTTTCAGCCAATAATAATCAGACTTGTTTCCTTCTTTATTTCATTGCGACTGCAAGGTGTAAAAAACAATGATTTAAGAATACCGAAGAAAACGCTAATAACTTTGAGAGCACACAAAAAAAGTCGCACAACATCAAAATATTTATTTGATATCCCTCCACCAGTGGCGGCTGGTGACAGAGTATTAGGGAGTACAAAAAAGATTCAATTCAATTCAGATGTTCGCAATACCAACGGAGTGCCAGTCTTGCTCAATTTTTGGCTGTCCGTAGTACGGAAAAATAGTTGAATCTTGTTTTGTACTCCCTAATACTCTGTCGCCAGCCGCCACTGCCCTCCACCAAGAATTGACAGTTAGTGGCATTCAAGTGATTTGACAGATTCCTTCAATGTGCTTGTCAGGTTTAATATAGTCAAGCTTAATCGATAAATCTCGTGTCTTTCAACATATGCAAATTAATAATAGCAATACGCATAAAAATAAACATGTAACGTGAGAAACCGCGTATTTTTTGTTGCTTAGACTCAGTTATAACTGAATAATGCAGACGGGCTCTGCATATTAATCAATACACATCGGCGGCTCGGCTATAATAATCCGGTTATCAGAAACACACAGAAGTGAATACGTTACCTTACTTTGAAAGGGTTCTAATTGACATTTTTGCCTTAAATGACCTTTTGGTCGGAAAAGCTTGTGTTAACCGCATTCTATCATTCACCCTAAAACGGGGTGAATAGAGACAAAATCAAGGATTCAACTTTAGCACAACTTTACAAAGTATCCAATGTATTTTTTACTATTTATATATAATTCTTTAAAATGACTATAATACTATATCTCGAATGACAAAACCAAACCAACTAAATGATTGGCTAAAATTGAAGTTCGATGCCTGTGCATCCGTACTTTTTGACCCCTAATAAACTTCTCTTTTAAATTCCAGAGTTGCACTGCATCTGCATACTTTTTTTACTAAATTTATTTGACTACTATGATTGTCATCATTAAATCGTTGAGATCATCATTTCTCAGCAAGAATAAATAAGCTTAAAATAAGTCATTTGAAACATGTTTACTTGCTCATTATTACAAGAGAATTTAAATCAATCGAAACTTCAAACGCTCATATCTCAATACACTGTCAAGAGCATTTAGAACCTTTTCAAAGTAAAGTGTCGAATACACACACTTATTGATAGACGAGTCGAAGCTGTGTTTACCATCATATTGCGCAAGCCTCTCTGTTATTGGAAGTATTTTTATTTCTCTTTTAGACGCTAGAAGAGATCCAGTTATGTTTGACCACTCGAACGACATATCGGTCAGGAAGTGTGTCAGGGTTATAAATTTGCATAGCTTTGGTCAATTTGATATGAACATGTTGTTATGTAACCCTATTACGCGAAATTCCTGCCCGTGGTGCAGTGGTCAACGTCGCTGGCTTCCGTGGCGGATTTTTTCAGTCGATAAACCGATTCAGTTCGCAGGCAATCGATGTAAAAATTCGTTCCCACCTTTCCGATCCCAAAAAGTGGCGCGTAGCAAGAGGGATTACCTAACCACTAGTCCTTACTCTCCTCGAATAAGAGTGGATGAGCAACTGAATAAACAAGCAAGTCTCGTCAAAAGAAACGTGGTGAGATAAAATCCGTGAGGAGCCAACATGCTGCTCGTTATATTGAGAGCTTGGCTTACAAAAATATTCAACAATTGCAATGATCATTAGGGGCTGTGACCAGTTTTATACAATGTTTTGCTGTGTTAACGCCTTGCATTTTCAACACTTATTCTATAATTAATTTATCATGATCAGGACCGATCGATGATCGCGAGCATTTTCCGCTGATGAAATGATAGTTGATGTTCCAAATTAGGAACGGAAATGAGAAAAAAAATACGCTAAAATATAAAATAATCAATTTGCATCAGAAATACATAGATTTTTTTATATCTGTGATTAACTCAGACTCGAGATTAATATAAAGTTGTTATATGGATATCTATTTTAAGATAGATTCGTCGTTAAGTTTGAGGAAATTCGTTTTTATTTCATCTATCTGATATGGTCTTGTACCCTTGAAAAAAATATGAAAGTCGCCTTCGTAATTACAGACCACGGATTCTAAATATTTTTCTATTCACGACTCAGCTGCTCACGTGCGCGGCCGCGCAGCAATTTTTAACTCTCGCGCACTCGTTCTAATTTAACAACCTGATGAATAAATATTGCGTATAATAAAAATCAACAAATAGAGAAGTATAAATAATTAATAAACATGTAATTAGCATTTACTTTGCAATCCATGTCCGCTTCCATTGTGAAGCATTAGGCCCCCTAATGAAGCTTTTCAACAGAAGCTGTTCGATGATTGAAATTATGCCGCGCATATGTTGGATTGGCCTGCTCAGTCTTTGAACTCTGTTTATTGTAGCCGGCGACCTCTCGATATCATTTTTTTCATTTTGGCTTCATGTGACTTATAAATATCAAATCATTTTTTTACAGTTACCAAATGTTTCACTCCGGTCCGTGGCGCAGTGTCAACGGTGTTGGCTTGCGTGCCGAACCGCCCGGGTTCGATTCCCGGTACGAGCGGATTTTTTCAGTCGATAAATCTGTTCAAAGGCATGGGTGTTTGCGTTGTTGAAAATCCCTTCCCTCCTTTCCGATCCCAAAGAGCGACGCATAGTGACAGCGATTAGCTAATCACTAGTCCCGTCCTAGTCCTCATATCCTTTCCATCCCTACTCTCTCCGAAAAAGAGAGGTTGAGCAACTGAGTAACAAGCAGTTCTCGTGGAAAAAACATATGTTGAGATAAACTCCGTGAGGGGTCCATATGCTCCATGCTGGGAGCGGACATGGTTAAAAGAAAAAAAAGTGTCAAGCGCGTTGACTATTAAACATTTCTTCTTCTAATACAAATAATAATACATTTTTAGTACTTTTCCACATAAAATTTATTTGATCAGGACCGGTTTCGCTCATGGCGAGCATTGTCAACTGATTGCATTGTCAGTTGACAATGTTCGCCATGAGCGAAACCGGTCCCGATCAAATAATTTTTATGTGGAAAAAGTACTAAAAATGTATTATTATTTTTATTATAATGCCTTTCCACCAAGTATTGACAGTGAACACCTTAAAAGTGATTTCTTCTTCTAACAATATACACATATTCAAATATGCACCGATTTGAAAATTAATAATAAATTATTAATTTATTTTGCATATCCAAAGAGCTTAACATTGAAGACATCAACACATTCACTGGGCAATAATAAATGAGAAAAATTAGCATCGTGCAAAAATCTCTTTGGAAAGTTATTCGACAGGTTAATTGAGTACGGAAACATGGCCATTTTTTTGGATTAACTCACATTTGTTTTATTACTTCGGATACACAGAAAGAAGTTACATGAATGTAATAAATACTTACATGATTTGTGACAACATCATAGACGTTTTTTGCGCGATGAATTGGCGAAAAAGACAACATTGAGCTTTTGTCCGACGACAATATGCTGCAACGGTAAAGTGTAACTTTGCCAGTCTCGTCCAATCTATCTACGTATCTATGCTCAGTGTATAGTTTAATAAGTTTCAATTGTGTATCTACTGCTAAAAGATACTAGAGATGTACTGGAGTTGAACTTTGATGATATTAAATTTCACTTCAACTAATTTATGATTGTGATTATTGATTGAAGTCGATAAATTATAAAATTACTAGTATTGCTACCCTGCGTCGCTCGGACTAAGCGACCAATAATTATCTAATGTTATATCATTCGACATAATTATATCACAAAATCTAACATCCAAAATTGAGTTAAAATAAAATCACAAACTTTATTTAATTTAATGACAGCCCCATTCTCGCCCATTAAAATGTCCAATATTCAAGGAAAAAATCTAATTTGCTGTCAAAGAAATGTCAAATAATACCTTCACGTAAATAATAAACATTATTATTAATAATAAAAGCCGGGAAAAAGTAGGTAGAAGACTAATTTATTACATTTTTTACAGTAACGTCAACTGTATTATATAGTACTAGTATTGGAACCCGGCTTCGCTCGGACCAGTTTGGGGTTATGTTCAGCTCGGCGCGTAAATTCAGACGGGCCAAATTGAAACAACTTTTTTCAAAATTCAAAAGTCTAGGTCAATTAAAATGGAATTAAAATGAACAGTTCAGACTGGCATTGACATTTCACAGCCCCTTTCATATATCGACAGCCCCATTCTCGCCCATTAAAATGTCCAAATTCAAGGAAAAAATCTAATTTGCTGTCAAAGAAATGTCAAATAATACCTTCACGTAAATAATAAACATTATTATATTAATAAAAGCCGGAAAAAGTTACTAATTTATTACATTTTGACTAAATGTCGTCGCCGATAAAAATTCAAACATATTTTCTTTCATATTCTTTTTTATGGCAACTTGCAACAACAATGCAAAAGGGAATTACAGACCCACATGCATACATACGCCGTTTTGGTTTTATATATAATATAGTTAAGACCTTTCTTCTTTCTCTGGCTGTGTTCCTAGGGGCGAAACACGTGTCACACCAATTAAAAAATACGATGGAACAACAATGACCACTATTAATATGTCAACTGACACTTTTTGGCGGTAAGGCATTATTTAAAATAAATGAAACACATATTTATGAGCTATACACACATATTCTTTTATCTGTCAAGAGTAAATATATATCAAAAAATATTATTTACTATTCAAATGATATTGTATATCATATACGTATTGACAGTGAACACATTAAAAGTGAAAAAGATCAATTAACTAATTTGCATAATGCCAGCTTATGCGTCGCGAACTAGCAACGTGTATATGAGATAGTATAATTAAATGCGGAGACCCTGATTTTAACTCAAAGGAAAATCCTTTGTTCAAGCGATTTTTGCGATAATTGATAAATTTTGTTATGGAAGCTTATCTAGTCGCTGGTATTTAAATTGAAGAAGAAACTCATTAGAAGATCATTTTTCGAAGATCTCATCTTTTTTCTACTTCCAGACAACTTCTTTGTTTCGTCATGATTTTGAAAGATTATCGGGTAAAAACAAAAATTACCCACCGCCCACCACGGAAGCCTTTACCGCCCACTAGTGGGCGATACGGACGACGTTGACGACCCGTGTAGTACATGGTGATCTAGGTATATCCCCTCGCACTTTTCTACGATAATGGCTTTCATTGGCTTCGGCAACAATTTGTTATACATAGTTTTGTACTTTAAACTGAGAGTCTGTATTATATTCTCCATGCGAAACCTCGGATTCTACCCTGCAAAGCGATTTGCTCGGTATAACGAAACCGGGCACGCAATCAGAATGCCAGACTAATCGCACCTTATCATCTTTCGCGCCATTGTTTGACAGAATCGACAAACAAAATTTAACTGCCGATCCCATAAGGTGATTGCAAAACAAAATGAGCATTCCTCGAACGATATTTCAACCTGTCCGGCCATCTCGATGCCGCACTGATACTTCATTCATTATATTAAAAACACCATCGCTGTAATACAATTCAAATTCGAAAACCTGCGAGTTCAATGACGTTTTTATGTCAAAATAAGTTCGAGTAATTTAAAATTTCTGACGAGGGCGTAAGCCGAAATAGTAATCAGCAAATATATAAAATAATTTCTGTAGAATTAAAATACATTGTTATTTTTCTCATTGTATTATAACTTGTGCTGTTGTGAGTCCTGCTTGGTTGGATTTTTTAAAATTTATTTTCCATTTTAAAGATTTTTTTAAATATTTTAAATATCACAGCTAATGCGAAATGAACCGAAATTTTTTCATTGTAAAAGTCATACGAGATAAACTCAATGATAAATAATGAATCAATCGTGAACAACTTTTAAAATTACAAGAAAATTACATACAGGTCCAGGTTTTTTTGTATAAAAGCGCGTATATGTTTTATCCAGGGCTGTGGAGTCGGTAAAAAAAAATACTGAATTATAGACTCCGACTCCATCATTTACCAAAAACACGACACCGACTCCAACATTGACCAAAAACCCGACTCCGATTAAAAAAGTTTTATTTCGTCACCTTTTTTTCATATTTATGTGTATTCAATAATATATCGTAAGTTCAATATTTCCGACTCTGACCAAAACGCCGCGACGACTTCTACTCCGGTCAAAAAACCCCGACTCCACAGCCCTGGTTTTATCATTTTGGATAACCACGGTAACCGCCTTTTTGTGTAATACATATAAATAGCAGGATAGACATCGTTAACCAAAACCTAATATCCTGTCGTATTTGACTTTCTAAAAAAGATTAAACAGAAGTAGCGAAAATTTACAATTATTTTAACGCTAATTAAAGGGATTGGCAACCAGCGACTGGCGTTGCAATACGCTTTTTCATTTCGTATCATTGTCTTAATTAATAACACAGTTATCCGGCGCTTCCCTCATCACGATAAATTACATCAGATCTCCACGATCCATTGCAAAGTATCTTGAACTTTCACACTGTAACCCACATACACTACACGAAGCAGCAAATTATTAATAATAGATGTTATAATAATTATTTTAAATCGCGCACAATAAAACAGCTGATGTAATAATTCACAACAGCGTGGAAATAAAATAATATAATATACGCCTTGAAGCAGGCAGTGGCTTGCATCGATTGGATGACCGGGCAGAAACGGAGGCTGGAGTCACGGTTTTTCGGCAAGAGTCGGAAAATTAGAAAATTTTGATCTCCACGTCGCTAAATAATGTTTTTTTTTTTACTTTCTTCTTCGGTTAATATTTGAGTTGATATTTTTAGTTATATATTATACAAACATGAAAATACTTTCCGAATACTATGTTAAGGTTATCAATTATTGAAACCAGGGCTTTGGAGTCGCGGTTATTTGGCCGGAGTCAGAATCGGAAATTTTGAAAAGTTTAAACTTTTTATTTTTGCATATAAAACGAACAATTTGACTATTGGCCGGATTTGTTGGTTGATATTTAATTGAATATACATATGTAAATAGGAAAGATAGGAAAAAACATGACAAATTTAAGTATTTTTTTAGTCGGAGTCGCGTTTTTGGTCAATGTTGAAGTCCTGTTATTTTTAACGACTCCACAACCCTGAACGAAAATATTGATTTGATTACTTGGAATAATTGGAACGAGTAATGAAACTGATTATTGAAAATTACCCATAACCCAAAACTTAACACAGAATAATTATAAATTACAATGTAACATTTATTGTTATATTAGAACTCACAGTTCTGACGAGGGTTTTAACCGTAATAGCTACAACCAATGTATTATTTTAACAGTCAGGAAAGCCTTTTTATTTTTTTATGGAATTGGGTAAAAAAAATATATTCCATTAATTTATTGCCAAGTATGCACGCCACTGAGGCAGGTACAGTTGAAATAATCGATTGAATGGCACTTGTTGTCCATGAAAAAATCGTGAACAATGTGGCCAGAAAGTGACGTCGCCGATGTAACATTAAACCAATCAAATAATACAATTATTAATAATAATATACGGCTCAAGATAAATGTAATCAATTTTATTCGTTCTTTAATGTTTTTAATAACTGTTATGTAAACTAATTTGCATAAAATAAAGATCGATTGCCTTAATGATATACATATTAATTTATCATTTCGCAATAATAAATTCTTCTTCGATTTACATTTTATGTATGCGTATACATTGAATATTTATGAATTATTAGATTTTTTCATTGAATAAATAGTGAAAAAAAATATATAGCACACCTTACAACTGGTAAGCAGGGCTGTGGAGTAGTTAAAAAGACTACTCCGACTCCGACATTGACCAAAAACACGACTCCGACTCTGACTAAAAATATAATTGTCACGTTTTTTCCTACCTCTCCTATTTATGTATGTGTATTCAATTAAATAAATCAGTTGATGATGCTCGCCATGAGCGAAACCTGGTCCAATACATAATAAGTACTAAAAATTATTTTTATAAATAATTCGATTGAAAAATTAAACTGCTCGGGCTGGCACTCTGACCCGTGAGCTCCACAACCACAGCCGGCAACGTTTACACTCTATCACTCACTTAACACGATTATGATTACACATAATCGTGTTAAGTCTATATTTTATGAATAAAAGTTGATTTTGTCGGAACTCACTCGGTTGACATCTTTAAAATTTCTAATGTGATTTTATAATTTTTTTCTCTCTGTTCTTATAGCTACAATTTGTGTTATGTGTATACAAGTATGTATGTATGCATATGTAAATAAATTTGTCAAATGCATGGCGTAAGCTGTTATGCCATGATTTGTATTTTTTTATGAATAAATAAATGTCACAAATTGAATATCTGATCGCTATCGAGTCTTTTCAATTAGGTGATACTTATAAATTGTTTTGGTTAAACAAGTTTCATATATTATACAAATAATATCAAATTATCGAAAGAATGTAACAGAAATTTATTATTTAATAATTCGTGATTTGAGTTATCAACTTTTAAGTTTGCACCACTCGCTAATCATGAACGTTGAGCCAACTGAATTCCGTTTGGCGAATCATAATCGGAATATTATCAACAACAAAAAAATGTAGAGATTAAATTTTTACAACTGCTTATCAAAAAATTACATTATATTTAACCGTGTAATCATCGAGCACTTTCAACACTGCAATAATATAATACTTCCGTATTATAAATGTAATGTTTCGTAAATACGGAATTACGTTCACAACACAGTCAGTTACAAATTAACACAAAAAGTTGCGAAGCAGCAAGTCAACAATTGCGAAAATACTACAGACAATTGTACGAAAATTCACTCGTCTGTTATTATAATGCTCAGGTTGTTAATGCTTAGTATTAAAATCAAACAAAAGAACAAACAAAGCGACCGTTCCATTAACGAAATGCCAATTGAACGTTGTTTGGGATTTTTTTTATAAATCACGAGCATTCGTGCTATTTTTTTTTAATAATGCATCATAAATATTTACAATGGCTCTATGGTTAAGTCAAATATGTACGTAGCTGCGTTCTGGTCGAAGAATAAAATCTTCAAAAAAAAATATGTTTTAAGCTGTCAATAAAGATATCATACATAATTAAAATAGCAATATATTTTTAGTACTTTTTCCACATGAAATTTATTTGATCAGGACCGGTTTCGCTAATGGCGAGCATTGTCAACTGATAAGGAATACAATAAAACAGTAATAACAGTTAAGTAAGACAAACAAGGTATGGCAAACAATTGGTAAAACAACTAAGCAAATAAATTGAAGCAAATTACAAGAAAAATTGACTATAATATATATTGACAGTGAACACCTTAAAAGGTATCATACATAGTTATTGAAAGCAAAACTTTTTCAAGTGTTAAGTATTGACAGTATTTTTGATCTCACAGCATTCAAAAATCACATCCAGTGACTTTTACCAATTGTTGGGCAATATGGTCGTTTGGGGAAAATATTGAATTTACAATAGGAATATTCAAACAAATATAAAACTAGGCAAAAAATAAACCATTTTTTTAATTTACATTATTCTACTAATCATTGAAATAATATAGGTTTTCAGGAGCTGAAATATTAATAGCACAATTATATCTTACACAAATTATCTTCCAATTAAACCTTGTCAAAAATCAGTTATCAGGTTATGCTCAAACATCACCGATATATTAAGCACTGGGTGTTGGGTGTCACTTCTTGGTCCAGCGATTATCATTATTTGAAATAAATAAAGTACAAGAGATTTCAACCGATGCTCCCCATGAGAATAACCGGTCTTAATTTGCATATACTATGGGTAATTATTACAAAACAAATATTTTATAATTAATTTCATACAGATTATCAGGACCGGTTTCGCCCATCGCGAGCTTACTACTGATTGGTAACTAATGAAAACCGTATCATTAAATTATATTGACTTGTTTCGGTCATACTTCCTGCCCTTGTGAATTCTTAAGCAAACTCGAAACGTTAAAACATGACGATAGTTTGGAAAATCTAACTGTCCAATTGCCAAATTTTCTGAACAAAAAATATCCGGGTATATGAGCTTAAACGGTGTTATTACTATTGGGTGCCAGTGAAATTGGTTGATAAATTTCTCTGAAATTCCGGGATAGTTCAACGCTTATTGACATTCAACCGGGACGGTTGGCATCCCTACCCTTACTACATTTACACGAGAACAATGTCGGCAACTACGTATGTAAAGTTATAAAATGAAGGGTTTTTGCCCGTCATGAATTTTTGCGTTTCCCGTTTCCATGAACAGTTATTGAACGTGCTACCTGTTTCAAGTGATAAACACCTGTCCCGCATTTAACATACTTCGTGTGAGGACTGCAAAAAACATATCAGCCGTCAAAATATTGTTTATTTCATTCCATTGCTTATAAATAACCCTTTGCACTCCCCCAATATATATATGTATTTTTTTCCTTCCAGCAACTCCTCAATTGATTTGAGAAACTGATTGATTTCACAGGGTTTTCGTATCTATTAGCATGGTAAAAAAAAATACCGAAAAGCACACATAATTTTTTTTTTTTTTATTTTATAATTTTAGAAAAAAATATTTGGCATTACAGCTTACGCAAATGCGCCATATATTCTTAATTGTGAAAGTCATATGAGATTCACTCGAAGATAAATAATGAATCAGTTGTGCACAAAATCAACGATAAATAACACCCAGCCCAAGATCCTCTTTTTTCCAGGGCTGTGGAGTCGGTAAAAAAAAGTCCGACTCCAGCATTTACCAAAACTACGACTCCGACATTGACCAAAAACACGACTCCGACTAAAAATATGTTAATATCGTCACTTTTTCCCCTAGATTTTCCTATTTATGTGTATTCAATTAAATATCAACTCTATCAATGCGGCCAAAAGCCAAATTTGACATATTAAATTCAAAAATAAAAAGTTCAAACTTTTAAAAATTTCCGACTCCGGCCACAACGCCGCACCGACTCCGACTCCGGCCAAAAAGCTCCGAATCCACAGCCCTGCTTTTTTCAATTGAAAAAATCTGACCTTGCCGGGAATTGAACACGGGCCACCTGGTCGCTAGGACAAAGCTCTTGCCACTAGACCACAGGGACCGACATGTTACCAACTTAAACTAAGGCACACAATCCAAGAAATACGGTTTTTTGAAAACAGGATAATTTAAAATTAATAAAAAATAATTTTCTAACCAAGTTTTACAGTGTCGAGCAGGAATCGACAAAGGAGTTGAAGGAGACTAGGAGTCAAGTAAATAAATACGTTTAAAACGTACCTTATCTTTAATAAATTCAACTCGTGTCTAAGTCGACCACATTGCAACGTTTATCATACATACATATTACATAGCAATGCAACTTTCTTGTAACAGTTTGACAATTATTATTGGATGGGAGAAAGAGTTTTTTTGACAGTATTTTGTGTTAATGAAACATCGATAAAGAGATTTGTTTTAAAAATCGAAAAACCAGTGTAATGTTTTCATTGACAAATCGACACATTACTTTGAAAGAAAGGGTTCTAACTGCTTTTGCCCCTGTTTTGAGATATGAACGTGAATCATACTATTTAATTCAAAAGATAAAATTCACTTGTAACAATGAGTAATTAAAAATGTTTCACACTACTTATTTTAATCATATTTGTTCACAGCTCAAGCCATTCTTTTGAGGAAATAATAAGCTTAACGATGGAAATAATGATGATAATCTTAGAACTTTATCAAATAAATTTAGCAAAAAATGTTCGCAGATGAACTCCAGAATTCTGCAGGTACCGGAATTTTGATTCGGAAGTTATCACATACAGTGGAACCACGATCTTACGTTTTCGCATTATACGTTTTCCCGCGTGGTGCGTTCATTTTCTATAGTCCCGGCATTTAGTTCATATATAAAACTTTCCCGCATAAATCGTTTGTTTTATACGGTCCCTTGAAAAACGTAGTATCGGGGTTTCACTGTATGCTAGAATACGGTTAATACAAACTTTACGACCAAAAGGGAATTGTTAGCCAAAATTTCAGTTAAAACCTTTCAAAGTACCTAAGTGAAGTTTGAACGCCGAGCAGCTACAGTAAGTTATAAATTAATAATATTGGCCTGTAAAATACAAATTTTCTTATCTTAAGAAACGCGCGATACCAAAAGACACAAAAAACTCAATTATTTGCAATATACAAGAATCATATAATA
This sequence comes from Himalopsyche kuldschensis, assembly GCA_028554975.1. Classification (NCBI taxonomy): domain Eukaryota; kingdom Metazoa; phylum Arthropoda; class Insecta; order Trichoptera; family Rhyacophilidae; genus Himalopsyche; species Himalopsyche kuldschensis. Next base: position 4,121,391 of record JAHFWI010000007.1, read on the forward strand.
TAGATAATATATAGCTTATGCATCATATAGATAGTAATTATAACTGATGTACATAGATACTAATTGTAATTTGAAAAAAAACGCCATTGATAACAGATATATATTTGGTGATAAGAAAATATATTTGGATTTGCTGCAACTGTCATAACGATTATCTGGTTTGTCGTAGGGTCATGATTTTGATAAGCATATACAGTAGAACCCCGATCTTACGTTTTCCCGTGGTGCGTTCATTTTTTATAGTCCCGGCATTTAGTTCATATATAAAACTTTCCCTCATTTATCGTTTCCCGCATTAATCGTATGTTTTATATGGTCCCTTGGAAAACGTAGAATCAGGGTTTCGCTGTATTATATATATGTGCGATATTAGATATTATAAATTTCGTCCCAATTTAATTGAGAAATTTCCTAGAACAAATTATTACAATGAAGTTAATGACTATCAGAATACAGTCAGCCCTGCTATAGCGGGAGGATAGGGAGTACGCTATAACAAATAAGCGCTATATAAATATAGGCACACATACAAAATTTGGGGTTTGGTTTTTTCAATTTTATTTGAAACGTGATTTGAAACAAATCAAACATTTTTCCAATTGTTACATTTTAAATACAATTAAAGGTGTTTAGTTTGTAAGCAAGCGACACTTGCCTTGTAAGAAAAACCGACTCGTACGCTATAGCAAAAAGATCTATAGAAGTGTCCGCTATAGCAGAGTTGACTGTATAATTAACCTACTATTATTATATTTCATTATCTATTCTTTCAGTGAAATATTAGACTATTTGGCTGGTTTGATATTTTTTTTACAGTAAAAATAGCTAATTCGAATCGTCATCGACGAACCGGGTTTCGTCTTTTGGCATCTTCGGGCATTTCACCACATTAACTGACGCGTACTAAACAGTTTTCAACGCTAATATAATATAGGAATACAATACAGTAAGCCACTGAGTTGAATTGCTATCATCGAAAACTAGATGAATTGGCAAATGTTTTTAAATAAGTAATTGAATTGGTATTTTAAGTGTGATATCGTAAAAATTATTTACCGGATAATATCATGGAAATGCTAAATAATTTATTATGTGTGTTTTATCAAAAAAAACATGAAAAGTTAAAAATTATGTATAAATAACTCTTAATCAACTAAACCGACCTTTTTTTTGCAAGAGGAAGATCATCGTTAGAGTTCAGAATTATTACCTTTAGCAAACTTTATCATTATATAACAATTAACAATTATTTAAAAGTATGGCTCAAAAATTTAATTAACCTAAGATTCTGACCTGGGCCTGGATGGGTTGGGTAATTTTATCATACTGATCTCAAGTGAGATATTTGAACAAAATGGATCTTAAAACGTTTAATGCAACATTTACGATAAAAACCACATAATTAACTATGAAAACTGTCAATTAACTTACAATTAATTGTTATGTAGCGCATCATTGGCTTAAATTGCCAATTGCATTAAAAATTATACGTTCGTAATAAATAAACGTATTAAGTTTTGTAATATTAGTTTTTCTTGCACCTGTCACTTTGATATTCAATTAAAGAAATTTCCTAAAATTGATTGGCATTAAATAATTAATGAAAGATCATTTTACTAGTCGTTTAATTACGTTGTTTTGTGATAATCTATGTTTTGCAATTATATTTCATGGTGCTTATCTGATTTGATATGAAATTAATTCCCAGGATTTTTTGCTATCGATAATACTAAAAGCATAGCGTATTAATCCGATTATTGTAACATAACCTAATTTCATGAAATATAATCATTTATTACGATGCAGTCGATGCATATTATAAAAATTGACTTTTTATATATTTGTTTGTGGATTATGGGATTTTGTTCAGCTAAACATTATCACTGAATAAATATTTTGGAATTAAAAACCTTTATAGTTTTCCACTTGTGTATTTTCAAATTTTAATGTTTTTTTTTTAAGAATTTCGAAAATAATGCTTTTATTTTAATTCTTTGGTGTGGCGGATAATCCCACCCCGTTTCGGGGCCTCCAAAGCTTGGGGTCCTCAAAATTAGCTTATAAATAGTCCACATAATATTTTTTGACGCACTGTAATTGACGGTTGTAATATTGAATGCACGATAGGTAATAAGTAAAAAAACATGTACGATATGCGGATCAGCTCGGTTTTTATTCTGAACTGTTTCTAGTGAACTGAGGGGAATACCGTACATTTTTCAAATTACAATTTAGGGAAACGACTCAAAATAAAATCAACACCAATAACAAAATAGTCTAATCTCGAATAAATTTTGCAAAGCTATTTATCATTCAAAAAAGAGGGCCTCCAAACTTATATTGCGCCTGTGGGCCACCAAGTTAATTCGCCACTGATTCATCAGTCATTTAATAATATATAAAAAAATATCTTAAAAATAAATATGTTACTTACTTTTGGTGGATGTAGAAAATATCACAAAAATCACCGTCGAATTCGCAGATACTTCAGCGAAAATCACACAAATCAATTATTGCAACTCACTAAATAAATTTCACAAAATACCGGCAATTTTCACAAAAATATATTTTTTATTCCTCTAATTACCGTAAACACTCTCAAATGACGGTTTGTATTTTTCAATCACACGCAAACAACAACGAGATATATAAAATAAATAATTCAATCAAAAATAATAAACACTTGATTCTCAATTCATCGAATTTGAGTAATCGTAATAATATGTACTGGTATTAGCGGGTAGCAGAACGAACGTCCACTCTCTCGGCGATGCGAATGCAGAATGAAATGTAAACATACGATTCACTACCGACAACTTGCCACCACTCACTCACCTTTGATGCGATAAAAGAGTGCGTATACTGTACGGCACTCTACGAAAGTCACACTATCAATAATCAGCACTATTACTATCAAAATAACGTTCAAAAATTGTCGAATAATTTATGATTAACTATAAATCAGTAATAAAAAGTGTTCTGATAGTTTATAAAACAGGTTTTTAAATTTGAAGCTTAGCGTTTAAATTTCGAACACAAAAAAAGAAAGAGAAGGAGTGATAAAAGTATGTCGATGCTTGAACCCAAAAGTCCTGGCTGCACTTTTTCTGTATATTTGGAGTTCGTTCACTGATGCATGTTGGTGGTGCATTTTTTTTGTCACGGGATGAAGTTTTTGGTAGTGGGCTCAAGTGCATCGCAGATGTGCAATGAAAAGAAAGAATGACGATGTATTTACATGGCAGTAAAGTGTGCTTTGATTATTTTGTTTATTTACATGGGATTTATAGTCATGTTGATAGGTTTATACAGGATGTGTTGAATAAGATTATTCTCATGATGCAACGCTTAACCCAATGACGGTATAGACCAGAGGTCCCCAAACTGTTTTGTCACATAGACCCCCTAATATATTTTGTTGCAATTTCATCAATTATGTGATGTGTTTTTGAATCTGACAAAGGGCTACTAACTTTGATAGGTGAGAAAAATAACAATGTATGTATTTTAATTCTACAGACATTTATTTTATATATTTGTTGATAGCCATCAGCAAATTTCTGTAGAATTAAAATACATTGTTATTTTTCTCACCGTATTATAATGGAGTTCTACCAAGTAAATGCCAACTCAATCAATAACTTTGATGGGGTTTACTGTAGAGTAGAATCTTTTAAAATAAAAAATAAATCAGGTTGTAAAGCTATATTTTTATTCTTAAAAACGACACAAAATGAAAAGTAACATTTTTACATAAAATAAATACACGGACAAACAGTGCTTTTAGTGGGAAGGATGAACCTGATGCTTCGATTTTCAATATTTGGTTTCAATTTAGTCAGGCTTAACCTTAAATCCATCGTGCACCCTCATTTACATATTATCGTAGACCCGAAATTATTTTTTTCACTGATGTAGACCCCGTGCAAGTCGGAATCGACTCCATGGAGTCGATATAGACCACTTTGGGAATGACTGGGATAGACCAAGCATCAATCTTTGGTCCGCGGGTCACATGTGGCCCAATTGAAGGTTTTGTATGGCCCTTTCAAGTTTTGTAATGTGTGGCCCATCAGAGACGTGCATTATTTTATTTGGCTCACCAAGCGATTTCAGTTGAGTATCCCTGGGATAGACAAAATATTTTCACTCAAAATTGAGTACAAAAATGATTGTATATGAAGAACGTCAGGGAGAAACTTTTTTTAAATTAGAATTCGTTTTATTCGTGTGAAAGCAAATAATGTCACAGTGTTACCAACGTACAAATATTTCAATCCATCTAGCTTTTGAATTTGATTGGGGTAAAAAGATTTACAGAAAAAACAGTGGCATAATGATTCAATTGTTTTTTATCGTCTCACATATTCTAAATATTTTCCCGCTTGTTTTTGGTGAGTTGTCGCATTCTGGGTATTAACCTCAAAGGATATATGTATGTATATCAAAAGACATGCTTGTAAAATAATATTAGATATTTGATGTACTTAAATCAGCTTTCTATAATAAATAATAACATAATTATGATTCAATTCAAATGACTCAATTTCACTTTCATATTGTTCATTTATTACTAACCATACATTATGTAAAATGAATAATATACAAAGAAATTGCTGAATATAAAATACAATAGTTTTCTACATTGCACTCTATAATAAACCATTTTTTTTTAGATACTGCGAATTATTGTACCGGTTTTTTTACACTATGTGTTTGTTCACTTCCAAATAATATTGATTTATTAAAACTTACATGTTTAATCTTTTTATATCTCAGATCTGCCTAAGATTTTTTTTTGTACCGTATTATTCAGTATTTTGGAAGAAAAATCATATTGAAAACTTCTAAAAATCAAGAATATTATGGAACGGGTAATAAATATATATTTCTGAAATTTTGATTGGAAATAATATTAATTAAGACATGGAATTCCTCCGTTAAAATCGTACGCAGGGAATGTTCCTTACCAGAAAACTTTAGTAAAAAGAATTAAAAAAATGCGAAAAACATGTTGTCGTAACCATGTCCGCTCCCAATGTAGAGCATATGGATTTCGAATGGAGGTTATACAACAAGTGAACATGGTTAAATAAAAACATATTTATTTATGCATACAGCATGTTAAATTTGACTATTGGCCAGATTGGTTGGTTAATATTTAATTTAATACACATAAATAAGAAAGGTTGAAAAAAAGGAGTTATGCTTAGAGTCGGAGTCGTGTTTTTTTTTACGAAAATGGCTGTAAATACATATATTATATTACGACCAATCCAAAAGTAATAATGCAGTAGTATTTGAATATGAGGAGTTAATTTTCAAAAGTGGACAATTCCAAAATACTTTTTTTTCAACTGCCAGTTTTAGATTAAACTTTTGAGACCTCTTTTATTCACATGTAAAAGTTTGAATTATTACACATTATCCGTAATTCTTTAATTCAAAACATATGTTAAAAATATTGATAGTAAACACAAATTTATGAGGAAAAAGTAATGAAAATATCTGACATTTTCAGTTTTTCAACAAATGGATTTATCTACTGTCGAAAACTAGCTCCTCATATAATATGACTGTTCTTCTTTCACTTTTATTTGAATATTTTAAAATAAATACCGATCTAATTGTTGCTGTTATTCTTATATGCAATATTTTATAATAAAATCCGTAGTATAAATAATAAAATACCTTTTTTTAATAAAATCATAAACTATACGATTCATGAATGTTATGTTTATAACTTTTCCTATGTAATTAACAAATTTTGTAACGTTACCTAATTACACGGCAATTGTAATAAACTCGCAATAATTAACAATCTCAAAATGAAAAAAATGTATTATATAAATGCAAAAAAAGCACTTCCTCATTTTAATTGCAAAAATTTGGGCGCATCCATTACAAGAGTTCGTACAACTAATTCAATTCACGGAACGTGAGTTATTCACAAAAAATGTTTACATTTTATGTCCATGGTAAAAAAGCCTCTTCTATCAACCTGATGGATCCCGACGCCGCGGAAGGCCTCTGATGACCATCCATAGGATGTACTCAGGGGAGCTAAGGGACGCCGGGATGACCTGGGAAGATGCGAGGAGGTTGGCGGGAGCCAGAGAATCTTGGAGGCACCGTGTGGCGGCCATATGCTCCGAATAGGGAGTGGATATGGAAAAAAAAAAAAACTAAGCTGTCATTTCTCATTACTCACTCGGTTGTCATTTTTGCCAATTTTCAATGTAATTTCTTTCTCTCTCTTGTAGTTACTATGATATTTTTTTTTTATCTTGTTTCACATTATATAATCAATTGACATATAATTTGTGATTTTTTTTATATACCTAAGTAGATATAACATAAACAGTGAAACCCCGATTCTACGTTTTTGAAGGGACTGTATAAAACAAACGATTAATGCGGGAAACGATGAATGCTGGAAAGTTTCAATAAATATGAACTAAATGCCGGGACTATAGAAAATTAACGCACCACGCGGGAAAACGTATAATGCGAGAATGTTAGATCGAGGCTCCACTGTATTTAAAATTATATAAATGTACATATATTTTTCAAATGCAAGGCGCATTGGCGTCCACTGTTATGCCATGATTTGTATTTTCTTCAAGAAATCTTTTTCATTGGTTATATTTGTTTGACTTAAACATATGAATGCATTGAGTTTCTCCACAAAGATTGATTAATAATTTCATAATCAATATTCGTCAATGTTTTTAACAACCCCAATCACCCAATCACGCATGGTCACAATTGGAAACCTTCAAAACACCTGTCATTTTCGTCTCATGAGGGATGACGACACGTTACAAGATAGAATCTTTGCTGGATTGGTGGATTGTCACAATGTACACATGTGGTGGGGGTCAGTGATTTTTGAAAGCAGGCGATGAACCAATCAAGTTCGAGGTATTGGTTAGGGTAGCCCATATCCACCAAGAAGAAGAAGTAACAGTACAAAAAAACATTTAAGGATTATTACTTCATAATAGCAATCGTTTGTATTTCCATAATGTGCGTAGAATTTTTTATCATATATTGCAACTGCATCCCACACATGATTTAAGAGGATTGTGCAGTCGAAAAACCTACAGTTTCCTTCTTCACGTAATCCAATTAAAAACTTTTTCAAAAATCAAAAATTTTAATTATATTTTTTATTCGTCACTCACTCTTCATCAATCAATATATAAACTACTCCAAATTTTATATCGAATTATATCAACCACGGATGGTTAGTTATGTTATAATTACTAAAAAATCATAATATTTTCATGAAAAAATGTATGCGATGCATTGACGTGGCCACGAGTGGGGTCAATAGAAAACAAAATATTCAACTTATTCTTTTCCATTTCAGCAATATATTTTTATGGAAAAAGTTAACATCCCAATTGACATTTCATAACAATCGAAACAATCTTTGGTTTTCTATCCGTAGCCTTTCAATCCCTACTATTTTAGAAGAAGAGAGGTTGAACATCTGAATAACATGCGGTTCCCGTAGAAAAACAATAATTTTGAGATAAAGTCCGTGAGGAGTCCATATGCTCCAAGTTGGGACTGGACATGGCTAAAAAAGTTAATTATTAATGATGATGATGATAAGAATATGAAGATAAATGAAAAAATAAATATCGAATGGATTTATTAATTACTTTTAAGGTGTTTACTGTCAATACTTGGAGGAAAGGCATTATAATAAAAATAATAACACATTTTTTAGTACAAGACATGTAGATTTATTTATTTTTATTAAATTCACTTAATTTTTGGGCTTTTACTTTGTTAATGTTTAATTCATACTTAATTGATTTTTGATGTGTTAGTTTTGCATTGCTAAGAGGTCTTGAACATTTTATTTTTAGTCTATTTGTCTTGTAATTTACTTTAATTTATTTGCTTAGTTGCTTTACCAATTGTTTGTCATACCTTATTTTCATCCTTAACTTTTGCATAAAAATCGTCCTGATGATATAAATCAGATGTGGAAAAAGTACTAAAAAATGATTTATTAATTCTAAATTTGAATCTGTTTTCCACTCACGGTTTTCAATGTTATAGCTTTTTATTTGTAACTCAATAATTTGCCTTAAATATTTCTGTGATAGTATCAGAATGTATGGTTTGATGAGTGGTGAGACAGGAAAACCTGGAGATCAAACGCCAATGATTGAAGAATTGAAGCTAGCAAGTGTGCACGTTGAGATTCAATCCTAGTTTATCAGAATTGTATCATCAGTTCTGTCCATTGTAGTCAATACCCAAGGAGATAGGTGCAGATACAAATTCTACATTCTTTCGATGATTGTTAAACGTTACATAAGGTACGCCGAGAGCATTGCATGTAAAAGAAAGCGAAAAATTAGCGGCGTGACATTAGAAGGAGCACTTTCAGCTACATCAATCATTTTTAAAACGTCTTAATTTATTAACATTCCGTCCAGACAGTTTACCACCACTGCCATTTTATCTTAAATATCTTTCTTAATATTAGTAATACAGTGTGTAAGCTTTTTGTATTCTTAAATTATTGTTTTTTGTAAAAAAATATGAATCGGACTATTATTGGCCGAAAACCATTTATATTGTCGCTACCAATTGCCAGGATTCAAACTTCACTGCCCGTACACGATAATATAACGTTATCTTATATCAAACGCGCCTCGATCAAACGTAAGTTTCAAATCAAATGGATGCTTTTTACATTAAAAATACATTATAAGCGTTCACGCAAACAGTTTTGATTACGCCAGTCTATCATGAACATCAATACGATCTGCTTTTCCGTTAATGCACGACTTAAAATATGAATAATTATAGGAAAACTATCGATTTATATATATATATTAGAACGATGTATAAAGATACGTTAAAGAATAACATTTTTTTAATGCAATCTATGCTAATAAAGCCATAACACTAGGGTATTTTTAGTCCCCCCTTCGGACCACACGTTATTTTTCAGACACCGTATTTCGAGGGTCAAAATGATTTATTTAAACATTTGGCCGTAGTGCAGTGCGGAAAGCAAACATGCATCCGCCGGCCACTCGAAATGACGATCATTAAGCCAAGAGTGGGCCCGCGCCAGTTAAAAACGCATTAAAACATCAAATAGTGTTGCCATATCGGGAATCCAAGATACACATGCCTTTTATGGTGAACCGGGAATGCCTGTCGGAGCCGATTCGATCTCGATACCGCTGAAGTCGGCGTCCTTTTCGGCAGCCGAAGGTTGGGACCTCGCCGCAGGGGAGAGTCGGCCATTGCGGATCGTGGGGTATTTGATTATGACAATCCGGTGAACGGATCTACGATGTTATTATTTATATTGCTGTATTAATAATTATCTGTTTACCTGTACGTAATATTTTATTGAAAGAATTATAAATTTGAAGGTTATGGTAATAAGTGTTTTATAAATATTATATCCACTATAAAAGTGGTCACCAACCGTGAATTTTCTTGGTTCGCAGAGTTATTTTAAATGTATAATGCAACGTGTTTATAGAGCTCGGGATAGGAACTGCGCTAAGATGCACAAAGATGCTAAATACAATCAGTATTGCTTCTGCTATCAACAGTCAATTTTCTCTTCGAATACGATTCAAACGTAATGATTGTTTTAGTTTTCTTGGCAGATTCAAGAAGCGAACAACATATAAGTGACTACTCAAATTCTGTGTGTGTAATTCTTATATCTTTCTTTTGGTTTTAGATTCTAATGAAATAACGCTTCTAAGTTATCACTGTCAATCAGTGACGGCTGGTGACGGAGTGTTGGGGGGTGCAAAGGAAGATTCAACCATTTTTGCAATAGTTCTTTCCTATTCATTGGATTTTAAAACACTTTCAATTCAGATGTTCGCAATAACAACTGTTTCTCTTCCGTAGTACGGAAAAACAGTTGAATCTTCCTTTTGCAACCCCCAGCACCCCGTCACCAGCCGTCACTGCTGTCAATGCTTGACGGACAGGCATTATATTAGAAACTTTTATTCAGGACTGGTTTCGCTCATTGCAAGCATTTTCGCCAAAAGCTTAAAAATTGACATAGTATGTCAGCAAGCATTTTTCACTTCTTATATCATACATAAATCGCTTTGCAGACATAGCTACTTGCCTAGCAAAGCAGTTTACATTTATTTTTCGAGGTTTCTTTGCCAATGATTAATTAAGGAAGATACCCTCTACTCGCGAACCTTCCTTTCAAAACTAATATTTGATATTGTAATTCCGAGCACCTTCAGTCGAAGTCCTCAGTGATGAAGTGATTTTTATCTGTATTCAACGTTTTTGCTTTTTTTCGAGGCTGTTTATTTATTCTACCGAGTAATTGGCTCAAACTTAGTGAAACAATATTTTTTGGTTAAATACTTTTCACTCACTTAAGGTGTTCACTGTCAATACTTGGTGGAATGAAATTATAGTAAAAATAATAAAACATTTTTTGTACTTATTCCACATTAAATTTACTATTTCATGACCGGTTTCGCTCAGGACGAGCAGTATCAACTGAACTTCGTCTCACGTTGTACCAAAAATCTCTCATACCATTTCGGCTACAGAAGCAAAAACTAGTAAACTAAATGTTAATTGAATACTAACCAGGTTTTAATAACTAATTCAACACTTTTATGTCCAATTAATTATTTAGTTTTTCTGACCGGAGAAAAGGTTCAACCGTTTGGGAGCAATGCCAGCGATGTGGAGAAGTCCTTATCGATAAAACCCCTTTTCTTACACGTTTACGTGTCTTGGGACTTCGATAAGATGTCTCCCAAACTAAGTGAGTAAAATGCGCTGAAAAACGTCCCACGAAAGTATTCAGACATAGCAATGCACATTCGAACTGACGTGCGAATTGCGTGAAGAATATACAATTGAAATCGGAAGATTGCATACATTCAGTAGCGTGCAAACTACAGTGCCAGTAAGTCACAATCTATCAAATATATGCAAAGAAATCGTATAGTAAGTAATCAGGTACGAAGAATGTTTTTGAAAATATTAAATACAATAAAACACTCGATGTAGGACTTATAGGAGTACTTTCCATGGTTTCGGCGGTAACTTTGTGGAAGTTCATTTTAATATAAAATTTAAAATAACTTTGATTATTCCACGTATTGTGCTACTAACTGTGACACGTGTTTCGCCTCTTTCAAAGGCATTTTCAATTTTCATGTGTTTGCTTTGTTTCGATTCTATAACCCCCTCTCTTGCTTCCCTTATAAAGGAAAAATCCCAATCTGATTGATTGCACCTCATTAGTGTCATTATGTGATTGCATTGTTTTGATTCTATCACCCCTTCCTTGTTTCCTTTAGAAGGAAAAAAACCCGTAATCCATTTTGTAATTTCATAATTTAAAATGTTAGAATCAATCTTGCTTCATTAAATAAGCAAACTTTGCCATAGTAAGTCTGAAGATGCCTCTGAAAGAAACACGTGTCACAGTTAGTAGCACAATACGTGGAATAATCAAAGTTATTTTAAATTTTATACTTATAGGAGTATAAGGAGGGAATCATTGATTAAGAAGGCAGCGCGCTTCCGATGTAATACATATTATTGTATAAAAAGCGCTTTAGATTTTAAATTGTTTGAATTTTGTACTTTTCCGATGAGTTTTGTCGCTAACGACCCGGGTTTCGCCTTTCGGCATCTTCAGACATTTCAAGTTCACGGATGTACTTGAACTGACGCGCAGTAAACAGTTTGTAATCGTTTATATACAAAAATAGAAGTAAATCACTAAGATAATTTGCTATTAATTGATGTATCCCTGTATGAAAATCCCTTCCCACGCATAGTGACAGCGATTAGCTAATCACTAGTCCTGTCTTAGTCTTCGTATCCTTTCCATCACTACTCTCTTCTAAAAAGAGAAGTTGATCAACTGAGTAACAAGCAGTTCTCGTAGAAAAACATTTGTTGATATAAACTCCGTGAGGAGTCCATATGCTCCAAGTTGGAGCGGACATGGTTAAAAAAAAAATTAATGTAAGCGAGATTCAATAATTAAGAAGGTTTGTTATAATAATCGGGATTTTTGAATGTAGTATCGCAAATACTAATGACCAGATAATAACAAAAGAATATCTAAATAAATGTATGGAACACCTTTAAAGTGATAAATAAAGCAACTTCTGTTGAGCTCCTTGAATAATAATACTAAATATGGTTTTATTTTATAGTAAATGCAAAAAAAAAAAATATAATGTAGGCGTGCTTGCACGTAAGAATACATTTCCAAGTATTAGTATGTAAACTTAAAAAAACAGAAGACATGTCAATTGTTTTTAAATAGCTACACAGAAAAAGAAGTTTTTTTTTGTGCTAAATAAGAATGTTATTTGTACTCTCGTTGACCTACTAATTTTGCAATTTTCTTCACGGTCAACACTGTCTTCTACTATGAATACTATTCACGATGCAAATGACAATGTTTTTATGATTGCCAACTTTACCGTCAATTGACATCTTGTTGTCGGTTGGCTGGCTGCTATAATATACAGTGGGATCCCGATCTTACGTTCTCGCATTAATTGTTTTCCCGCGTGGTTCGTTCATTTTGTATAGTCCCGACGAAACACCCATCAGAACAATGATAAAAAATCCCACATTAATCGTTCCCCGATTTATAGATTTCCTTGATGTATTGTCTTAAAATTATGGTCCTGTCATAAATATTATCCAGATTGACCGTTGTTATTGAATATTTCTTAGAAGCACATTCGACCCCATCCAATCGATTCGTAGAAAAAACTGAGACTGCAAGTGTCACGATTCATTGTCATAATGTCTCCAGTAATTACTGAGCATCTGTGTCTTCTGTAGGAGAAGTTTGCGAACAACGCAATAATGAACCTGGAACGAAATTTACAGCAGCGTTCTTGACCTTTAAAAAAATAAAAATATTTTCTACTCCATGTAGGTACATACATACAGTCAATAAATAAATATTTTTTTCATAAGTTTATTTTTTTTAGTTCATATTTAAAACTTTCTTTTCCCGCATTAATCCTGGCCCCTTGAAAAACTTAGATTCAGGGTTTCACTGTTAATGATTTTGCGGCTACCACTGGATTGGCGATGGCTTTGATGTTGGTAAATCATCCTTTTCCCTGAGGGCTACGTCCCTACGCGACATTTGGTCTCGTGCACCGACGTGTTTTCCTACTCTTCATCTTCTAGCTTCCAGTCAAGTGTTGCAGTATTCCAACAATCAATCAATCCTTATCTTGGCCTGTCTATTTATAGCGTACCGAGAAATGGGCAAAACAGGCATCTGTGATTTTATGAGTCAATTAAAATGGTGGCGTATTGATTCATTATGGCATTGTTTTTCGACCAAAGAACACAACACAATTTACACCCTAAACATGGGCAAGAAAGTCAACTGAACACACTCACATGCATGTGGAATATGTCAAAACAGTGCATGTTTGTCACGTTGTTTTTTACCAAACCTTAAATATACCTAGGTACAACGAAATCGATTGTTTCATACAAATCCTAGATTTCTGCCATACCGACTGTGACAACGATTTTGACATTTGGTGCCAATATACATTTTTTATTAATTCGGTCTTATACCTTGATGTATAAGTTGTCAAGACTCTTATTGCACAGTTGAATATCCTTGTACACTCCCAATGTAGAGCATATGGCCTCCTAGTGGAGGTATGTAAACATACTTTTTTTTTGCAAGAACTCTCTTTAGTTCGGGGAGACTTCAACAGGACTAGAGGTAAGATAATCGCTTTTGCTATTTCGGATCGAATGGTTGAGGAGTAATTTTCATCAAGACTTTTAATGCAAAGTTCCATAGATTTTACGCAGACCTCTGCTTGGCTATGATTCTAATGCGCAGATTTTTTTTAACCATGCCCGCTCCCAACTTGGAGCATATGAACTTCTCACGGAGTTTATTTCAACATAACGTTTCTACGAGAAATGTTTGTTACTCAGTCGCTCGACCTCTCTTTGGTAGAAGAGAGTAGGGATGAAAGGATACAAGGACTCGGATAGGACTAGTGATTAGATAATCGCCCTCGCTACCCGCCGCTTTGTGGGATCGGAAGAGTGGGAAGGATTTTTAGCAACACAAACACCCATTGCCTTGGAACAGAATCGATTTATCGACTAAAAAAATTTGCTCGTACCAGGACTTGGACCCGGCTGGTCCGTCACGGACGCCAACGACGTTGAAGTTTCCTTTTCAAAAAAAATGCTACATAATTGAAAAATGATCTTTTATATTTTTCGAACTGTATTATGACTTAACAAAGACTTTGAATCGACACTTCCAACGATTCAAATTTAAATTAATATATAGCATTAAATGCAGTGACGGCTAGTGACGGGGTGCTGGGGGGTGCAAAAGGAAGATTCGACTATTTTTCCGTACTACGGAATAGAAACAGTTGGTATTGCGAACATCTGAATTGAAAGTCCATATTAAAGAAGTGTTTTAAAATCCAATGAATAGGAAAGAACTCTTGCCAAAATGGTTGAATCTTCCTGTGCACCCCCACAACACCCCGTCACCAGCCGTCACTGATTAAATGTATAAATAAGCTAAAAAGTACAGTTGTTTAAAATAAAGAAAGATTCCAAAATACCGACTGGCAAAAGTGTTCTGTTCTCAGATTTCCTAAAATATTCGTTTAAGTTTTTCTTGAAATTCTCTAACACTAAATAAATAACGCCGCCTCTCCCACGCTCCCAGGCAAAAGTGTTAAAATGTGCTCGCATCTGCAAACAGTAATTCTCAGGTGAATCTTCTAGGAAACGATTGAGTTATAAAACAATTTATTTATAACTGTTGCAATATGGTTTCTTTGTTATTACCACGTTCGCTCGGTGAAATTGTAAAATTTCGTAAGTAATTTGAATTTAAGCAACCAATATTATTTAAGTTTTACTTTGTCATTATTTATTACTTTAACCGACTACTGCCAGTGTGGATAATATGGATTATTTATTTGTTTATTCATGAAAATACAAATCATGGCATTACAGTTAACGCCAATGCGCCATGCATTTGACAAATATACAGTCATTAATGTATATACATAACAAAAACACAAATTATTACAGTTTAGTAAAGAAAACGAAAAAAAACACATGTGAGTTCCGAGTTCCGAGAACCAAGTGAGTTCCGACCAAATCAGCTTTTATTCATAAAAAATAGAATTCGTCTGAACTCACTCACGTCTATATGAATTATATCAACATCCGAAGCAGTGCCGCTTAAAATTGTCAAAGCTCTTCCCAGTGGCATCCCCATTGGAAGAAAAAACCACTCATGTTTACGATTCCTTAAGAAAATATCAAGGACATTCAATTTAAAATACTCAAGGTTGGTGGAATTCTCATTTTGGCCTCGGATGAGCTGAAAGAAATATATTGCTAAGTACATTTCTCTATTATTGCTAGAATCGAGTCTGATTAAGACACTCAGTCTCTCTTTTTATACAGGAGGATGTAAAAAAAGGCGGTAAAGAGAAGCTTCTTTGATAAATAATCTTTTCTTTTGCAACCTTGAGTAGGTAGACAGGTAAGAATTTTAGGAATACAACTTACTAGTCTCTTATAATTTAGCTACACAACTAGTTTTACGTATTGTAGGAATTATGCCAAATAATTCCTTCCGTCAACTGTTTGTTACATAATACGGTAAGAAAAATAACAATGTATTTTAATTCTACAGAAATTATTTTATATATTTATTGATAGCTATTTCGGCTTACGCCCTCGTCAGAACTATTTTTCTAACAGTATTATAATGGAGTAAATGCCTACTCAATCAATATAATGTTTGTTACATGGTTAAATTTCCACCCGTTTTTGTTAACTTTATAAACTGACTAGTATTCGAACCCGGCTTCGCTCGGACCAGTTTGGGGTTATGTTCACCTCGGGCGCGTAAATTCAGACGGGCCAAGTTGAAACAACTTTTTTCAAAATTCAAAAGTCTAGATTAAAATGGAATTAAAATAGACATTTCAGACTAGCATTGACATTTCCTTCATATATTGACAGCTGTTCTCGCCCATTAAAATGTCCAAATTGGGAAAAATTAATTTGCTGTCAAAGAAATTCAAATTCCTTCAAATGTTTGTTATTAATAATACGGAAAAGTTCAGTAGAAGACTAATTTATTACATTTTAAATGTCTTCGCCGATAAAAAATCAAACATATTTTCTTTCATATTATTTATGGCATAATGACCAAATGCGGAATTACAGCCCTCGTCACAACTATTTTTTTATATATGTATTCGATACTGGAGTAAATAATAACGAAACAAACTTTCGCGAGCGAAATCAATTCGTTTGTTTGAACTTGCCAACAATGCAAAAGGGAATTTTGTACAGACATACATCCCCCGTTTCGGTTTTATATATAAGATTAAGATATACACCCATCCCTCTCTTAACACGGAAGATAGGTTCTGCTAGATCACCGTGTTAAACGAAACCGTGTTATGTGAGACTAACAAATGTATGAAAAGGAGAGGATAGGTTCTTTTTTAGAAATATTATGAAAAAATAGGGCTTCATACCTTCTGAAAATTTATTGTTATTTCACCAACACGGATAAAATATATTATTCAATGTCACTAGAAAATATTTATGTAAGAATTTCTTTCTTTTTATTGACTGAATGTCATCACATTGTAATGTTCCGTCGTGGTTTAAAAAAATCGTTAATTCTTCTTTTCTGATATTATTGTAAATCTCTTCATATCTGGCAAAGCATTGTTTAATTTCTCGTTGAAATTTCAAAGCTCGATCCATAACTGGATCATTATTTAGTAAATGCATTTCTATATTTCTTGCCATTTGCAACCCATATTTAATTGTTTTAGCAGTAATTGTTGAAATTGGACCAGAACTTTCGGTGTTGCTTTCGGTATCGCTTCTGATTTCAGGAGGAACACTTAGTAGTCATATCAATTAATTCTTCTTCATTTAACTCTTGTTCTTCAAACATTCTTTTACGTCGAAAACCATTTTTTCTCCCACTGAAACTGAAACCGTGCTAGGCGAGTATAGTGTTAAGCGAAGGATGGGTGTACTTCATATACCTACCGATAAAATATATTTTTATGAGCGCTAAAACTTTCGATATATTCGGCGGTTAATTTGTGGAAGTTCATTTCAACTTTGTTTATTCCGCGTACACTTTACTGGAGAAACGTTTCGATATTGTATCTAAAGATGCTCCTAAAAAGAAGCGGAACAACTGTCAATATCTGTTACAAAATACGTGGAATAATCTAAGTCATCTTTTAATTTTATATGACCGCAGGCCAGGTGGAAAAATTACTCTTTTTACAATCTACTGAGATCGCCTAAATTTCGCAATTTACGCACTTGGCAATTTCACGTATGGTATCAGATTACTCAACTAATAGAATTGTTTATTTTTGTGTTACTCAACACTCAGCACATCCGGTTGTTACACATTTCTTCGCATTCCAATTAATTGTCGCTATAACAAATAACTCATTCGTTTTAAAACATATTATGTTTATTCAGGTTTAGATTAGTTATTAATAATCCATTGCACTTTTAATTTCACAATTCGAGAGGAGAATTGTACAATAATACAATTAAACCAGTCTGCTATACTTTGGTGTACAATTAGCCTAAAACCTAGAAAAAGAATGCACCCACGTAGATGAAAAAAACACTTACTAGGTTTACGGTTGAACATTTTCACAACTCTCTAGGCGTAGCAATTATCAGACTTACTACTGGAATCTCATAAATAATGATTGACGGGCAAAACAAGCACTTGCCAAATGCCTACCAACTTGGAAGATTTTGAGTCAGCACGCACATTATAAATTTTATTGATACCGAAACAAACTGACATATCGATGGTTTAGAAAGAAAATTTGCTATCTCCGTTTTTGTCAAATGTGCAGGACAGGGTAAAAACTGATTATTTAATTAAAGAATGTAAAATGTTGTGTTATAAGCAAAAAAACCCCTTAAAACAATTTTTTTGTGCCACCGCGGAAAAACAACAAATATATGACAGTTGACAACACAAAATGGCGATGTTGGATAATTAGCAGTGTAGGTTTTAGAACGACAATGGATATATCAAATTTTCTTAAAACGTTTTTCCGATGCACTTTCTTTAGTTTTGGTAATATAAAATAAATAAATTATTTTTATTGTAAGAACTTTAGAATCAATATACCTTACTAAAGCAAGCATGTGATAGAAGACCTGATGATGCTTCGTAAAATTACGAAACTCGTGTCAATGTAGATATGTAACACCATACGCGGAATTTTTTTTAAATTTATATTGCCTTTCCATCAAAAAGTTAACACCTTGAAATTGATTTTAAAATATTGTTCACATTTTTAGGTTTACGCTAGGTAACTAAGATAAAAAAACTCAATGAACATTCTCCACAAATAAAAATGGTGTATCAAAGTTTTTGATACACGAGAGCAATTATTGTTGTTTTTCAAAATAAATTTAAAATTGAATATATAATTTTTAATTTCGAATTATTAAGTTATCTTCTACGCATTATTAAACTTACCAATCATCAAAATGTCATTAAATACATATGTTTTTTTCTTGTATCTAAGTAAAAATAAAAAAAAACAAATCACAATCTTAATGTTTTCAAAATGGAAAGCACGTTACCCAGAACGGAATTGTCAATGTTAACGATGGTAATTATACTGCCAAAATGAGGAAAAAAATCGCAAATCGAAAGTGGACCGTGAATGCGTTTGAATATCAAGTGAGTGAATTTAATCGGATTATTGGGCCACGGTCTTTTGTTTATTTACTTACTGACCAATAAAACAGTAAAAAAATGAAACCGCTTCCGAACTTTCACTGAACTTTTTTGGAATATGTGCATACAGATGGTTTACTTTTCGGCTGCGTTTTTAAGCAGTTAAAAAAGCAATAATTTTTCACTTTTAAGGTGTTATCTGTCAATACTTTTCAGCTGATTAAATATACAGTGAAACAAGGCTATTTCATCAGTTGATAAAGCTCTCGATTAATGAAACCGGTCCCGATCTTTATCAGAATATATATGAAAGTGCTATAAAATTTGGATGTTCATTAAAATATAAAATCACTTTTAATGTGTTCGCTGTCAATACTTGGTGGAATGGCATCATAATAAAAATAATAACACATTTCAAGTACTTATTCCACAGCTATTTTTTTAAGATCAAGACTGGTTTCGCTCATCGCGAACATTTTCTACTGATCAACAAATACATTAACACAGAGTTATTTATACGAATATATTTTATTTTCTTGTCAGTTGAAAATTCTCGCGATGAGCGAAACCGGTCCTGATCTCAATCAAATATTTGTCGAATAAGTACAAAAATTTCATCCACTTGCTTGGATTCAAATAGAGGTAAAGACGAAATATCTCAAATGTCCCACCAAGATTGAGTCAACTTCGAAAATTAGGCTCTCAAATTATTACAATTAATCAGTTGATAATGCTCGCGATGAGCGAAACCGGACTTGTCCAATGTGTTATAATTGTATGTGGAATTTTTTATTACATAAGTCCCTAAAAAAGTGGACATGTTATTATAACATTTTTACTATTTATATACAAATATATATTTTTCCAACCTAATTAATTGACAGTGGACATGTTAAAAGCAGGGCTGTGGATTTATTTATTTTATAAAAAATGCACTTATTTCCGACTAAAAAATAGTTAATAATCGTACTTTTGATTTTTCTATTTAGTTTGCATTGCTAAGAGGCCTTCAACATTTTATTTATGGTCTATTTTTCTTGCCAAAAGCCAAATTTGACATATTAAATGCAAAAATAAAAAGTTCAAACATTTCAAAATTTCCGACTCCTGGTTAAAAGTGATTATAACATTTAATTGATAATATTTGATATACAAATATATCATTTTGAGAACTCGAACTCTTTATTAATGGATTTGAAGCCGAGAGCGATATCAACGAGTTTATAGCGTTTACGTTTTAATTGAGGAAGATGAATAAAAATTGTTAGTTATCAAAATAAGTGTGAGGTTTCCATTTTTGAAATTTGTTCCATTTGTATAATAAAAGCAGGTGAATGAATTAATTTAGCCACTTGTCATAATGGGGGGCAATTTCCATTTTCTCACTTGGCAACTAAGCAACAAACAAGTGCCGTTTACCAGCTTAAGTGACCAACTTATTGTTAAATAAACTATTTTTCCAGCGCTGCTCAAATAGTGTGAGTTAACCGTTTTTTAATCTTTGTTGTCACTTGAAAAACGGTGTCAAATTACAAATCATGTCAAAATAGTGTCTTGTGAAGTCGTTAAAATAAATAACGACTCCGACCGACTCCAGCATTTCCCAAAAGTACGACTCCGATTCCAACATTGACCAAAATACGATTCCGAATAAAAAAAAGTTTAATTTCGTTACGTGTTTTTCCTACCTTTCCTATTTATGCGTATTCAATTATATTTCAACCAACTAATCCGGCCACTAGCCAAATTTGACATATTAAATGCTTAAAGTTCAAACTTCGAAACCCAGACTCCACGACTCCGACTCCGACTCCACAGCCCTGCGAAATACACTTCGTCGGCCTAATTCTAACATCGTGTAAGTCAGTTTACACTAAGTGTTCAGGAGACAGTTAAAACTGTATATTTCAACTTGGAGAAAAAAAATTCTAGATTTTTTTGTGGGAGAATCCTTAAATATTCTACATAATCTCGGAGAGCTAGAAACGAAGCTTACTCGCGCACACATCTCAGGCAAACTGATGAGTTACGTGATATTCGAATGTCGTTCAATGCGCTACCGAGATACGTGAAATTATCACTTAGATTTTGACTCCTTTCTATTTGCATATTAGGACATTAAATGAATGAAATATATGCTACTTGCAAACCAAAATCATCAAATGATAAATTCTGAAAAAAATGATTTACACGATGTTAGAATTAATCCGACGACTTATTTGTCATTTTTATCAATGGATGCAAACCAGCATCGGACAACAATCCCAATTTTATACATTTATAATTAAAAGAAAGAAAAAAAGGTGATTGATAGTTGTCGTTTGGGCCGCAGGTTTATATCACTTTTGTAGAAAATTTACAGCAGTGATACAAAACTTGCGGTTCCATGACAAATCAGAACATGACTTTTCAGAACATAACTTTTCAGAATATGACAATTCAGAACATGACTTTTCAGAACACGACTTTTCAGAACATGACTTTTCAGAACATGACATTTCAGAACATGACATTTCAGAACAAGACTTTTCAGAACATGACATTTCAGAACATGACATTTCAGAACAAGACTTTTCAGAATATGACTTTTCAGAACATGACATTTCAGCAATCGGCCTACCTACGGCCTACCTACCTACTAAATTTTAATAATAACAACATAATTAATAATTTTTATCATGTAAATGTTAATTTTAATCGTAAGATTTTTTTGTTATGATATTTTTTTTAATTTCGGCGATCTCATAATACAGTTATTTTCTTGTTGTGGCAGCCCTATTCATAATTGGTAAATTGTTTATAGACAAATATGTATGTGAAAACCCAATATTATAAAGCGAGCGCGAAATGTCATGTTCTGAAAAGTCTTGTTCTGAAATGTCATGTTCTGAAATGTCATGTTCTGAAAAGTCGTGTTCTGAAAAGTCATGTTCTGAATTGTTATATTCTGAAAAGTCATGTTCTGATTTGTCCGGTTACCAAAAATTGCAGCCCTCAATGACTTTTCATGTGGCCCGCAATGACAAATATCAATCACCTTTTTTCTTCAGAACTTTTTACGGACGAAAGAAGATCAATATAAAACAACAAAAAAAACAATTTTATACACATTAAAAATATCATTATATTATTTTATATTGTTCTTCCATCGTCCGTTAAAAGTTTTTGATATTTGTCGTATTGGGCCGCTTGAAATGTTGTGCATCACTGCTCCTCAATAATTACATGGGAGAGTAGACTATTGGATATTAGAGACAGTTTTTTTTCTCTCTCACAAGCACCAATGAAGGCTTTATTATTAAGAACTCAAAATTAATTTTTGACTTGACTTACATTTCATCGCAGCTGACGTCAATGCGCCATAAATTTGACAAATATCCTACATAATACATAACAAAACCTTAACAATTATTCAACATATAAGGTAAATGTACTAGTAGTTGACCGTGTACCAGTAGTTTACCTTTTGAGAATAAAATGGCCCAAAATAATAAATGCCGATGCGGGATTGCTCTAAATTGTAAAGTTAAGGCATCTGTGGTCGGAATGAGCCACTAACACATCACCATATAGCCAATGGAGTGCCAGGGTGGCCATTTGAAAACAAAACCTAGTGAGGATAGTGTATTATTTCAAATTTCTCAAGTGATCAATCTAGAAACGGTGTGTACCTTGTTCCTGAACCACCCATTGCTACTTGATTCAACCAAGAGTGGTGTGACAGAAAGCCCTGAGGCAACTCTGACAGAAAGTTCACTATAGCCCCCTGATTAGACATGGTCAACTACTGGATTTTTCAACATGTGAGATGGTCAACTACTGAAACAGGAACATGTCTTTAAATAATTGAACACAATTTTTTTTTAACAGATACTTTCGTAATTTTTGTTACATAATATTAATTAAGATTTATGATCCAATATGAGTATACTTGCTTTGCCATCATTCGGTACAGTGCTAATCCATAGTCGTTATTTTTGTTGAAAGTTTGTCTTAAACGGTCAGCTACTGGTACATTTACCTTAATGGTTTAAAAGACACAGCATATTTATTAGATATATTGAATTATGAATGTATGATCAATCAAACGTTTTACGTTGAAGAACTTTTACAGCATCTGCCGGCGTAAACTTGATGTTCTATCAAAAGAGAATAAAATAGAAACAACCATAGATTAAGAAACCGTGTTATTATTATACTAAATTGACTTTCCACGGTACGGTAATGCGAGAGCAAGTCTTAGCGCAAGACTCAACGGGGACAAGAGCATGAAGCGAGCATTCGACTTTCATGCGATTAGTGATTTATTTTGAAGCGCGGGAAAGTGTCGCCGACATCTCTCGCCCAGTTTGATTTACATTTGCAACACTGCGACATCAATAATTGTATCAGTATTCAATACGAGTGGAAGTGGCACTTTCAATTCGTGCGGCAAATTGATTGTGTCTTATCGCAGTTATAGAGAATGGAACATTGACATTTCCGGCAATACACAACGTTCAGATCATTGAGACATTTTAGACTGATCACTTTTAAGGTTTTCACTGTCAATACTTGGTGGAATGGCATTATAATAAAAATAATAAAACATTTTTAGTACGGGAATAGGGCTGTGGAGTCGGAGTCGTGGTGGGGCTTTGGCCGGAGTAGTAATCGGAGGCGGTATTTTTTTAAAGTTTTAACTTTTTATTTTTGCATATAATATGTCAAATTTGGCTATTGACCGAATTGAAAGGGTTGATGAAAAAAAAGTGACGATATTAAACTGTTATTAGTCGGAGTCGGAGTCGTGTTTTTGGTCAATGTTGGAGTCGGAGTCGTGGTTTTGATAAATGCTGGAGTCGGAGTCGGAGTCGAAATTTTTTACCGACTCTACAGCTCTGCTTATTTCACATAAATTTTATTGGTCAGGACCGGTGTCGCTCATGGCGTGCATCATCAGTTGAGAATGCTGGAATAAGTACTAAAAATGTTTTATTATTTTTATTTTATACTGACATGGATTATTATTTGATAATGTTCTCTGTAGATCCCGAAGTTTGGTTGTAAGCGTTATTAATCTCCCGATCGAACACTACAGTGGTTTAAATGTATTTTGTTTCTACAAAAATTATGTAATTTATAGTTGATTGCTATTTCGGCTTTCGCCGTCGTCAGAAGTACTCCGCTGAAATAGTTATCAACAATCTATTTTATAAAATTTAATTTATTCAAATTCACTTAAGGTGCTTGATGGACTTCAATATCAATATCAAATTTGAACCGTTTGAATTTTTTACGTTCCATACTTGAAACAAGCTCAAGTTCATTCGTCCACTTGAAATGTCTAAAGATGTCGAAAGACGAAACCCGATTCAAGTTTATTTTAAGGAAAATGATAAAGCATTTTTTTTACCATGTCTGCTCCCAACTTGGAGCATTTCGACTCCTCACGGAGTTTATCTCAACGGGTTTTTATTTCTTTCTACGAGAACTGCTTGTTACTCAGTTGCTCAACCTTTCTTTTTCAAAGAGAGTAGGGATTGAAAGGATACGAGGACTAGAAAAGTACTAGTGATTAGCTAATGGCTTGCGCTACGTGCCTTCCTTTTTTGGGATTGAAAATGTGGGAAGAGATTTTTAACAACCCACACACCCATCGCCTTCGAACAGAGTCTGAAAAATCTGAGAATCGAACCCGGGCTGTTCGTCGCGCAAGCCAACGACGTTGACCACTGCACCACCGACCGGACCAATTTTGTTACAAACAGATGTCTTTAAAACTACGATACAAGGTCAAACGGTTAGCCTTTTAACTTTCAATTATCCACATTTAAAAAACCCTGTGTTTTATCATTATAAATAAACATACAATTATTTGTTGGAGTGAGACCAATTTGGAAATGAATTTTTCCAAACATGGATTGAAAATGACAGCTGTTGTTCATGAAGGTATCTTTTTTCTAGATAAGCATAAATCTTAAAAATCTTTGTATTTACAATAAAAAACGGTCGACAATTCACTTCTATATTATTATCGGTGTCTCTTTTCACGGTCAACCTTCGCTGCCTTTTCTGACTGAGTTGAATCTAGGCTCTGTTATGGTATGATTGAATCGGAAGAACTTCCGGTGGAATAGACTCGCTGCCTAGTTCGGACAGGAAATCGGTTTGGTCAAGGCGAGCGCACTAACTTTAAAATGAAAAACTAACAATAGAATGCGAGAATAATTGCTAATTGGTTTAGTTGGTCAGTAGTATTTATTACGGGACTGGAGGAAAAATGAAAACGCGATATAATCCTTTTTTTTTAAGTGTCGATAGTACATTCTTCTTACATTTACAGTTATGGTGACTTAGAATTGAGGTAATATTGGTTTTCTTATAAGCAAACATTCTTTTCGATTCTCCCTCCTTGCTTCCCATAAAAGGGAAAAAATCCCAAGCTCCATTTTTTTATTGTATCATTGTAAAACATTAGAATTAATCTTGCTTCGTTACTTAAGCAAACTTTGCGATAGTAAGTCCGAATATGCCTCTGAAAGAGGCGAAACAATTGTCACAATTAGTAAGACAATACGTGAAATAATCAAAGTTATTTTTAATTTTATATTATTCTTTGGAAAGTTTTCTGAACAATGATGAGTTATTGAAAACATTTTTTTGTCGGTTCTCTGGTTCACTTCCCATGAAAATAGGGCATAAAATTTCAACGAACTATATATGATCAAGAAAGGTATAAAAATTACAAACCGGTCCTGATCTAAATGATTTAATGTGGTATAAGTACAGTTTTTTTTTTATTATAGTGCCATTCTACCAATTATTGCCAGTGAACAGTTTAAAAGGGAATTACAACACGGTTAAAAAATAGCAACGTATTTTAGATCTACAAAAACTATTTACGGTATCGTGGATATTTTCAATTATTTCTTGCACACTTCGTTGTACAGTAACCTCCCGGTTAAGTACGCAAAAAATGTGGTACGCATCCCGGTTAAGTACGCATGAAAAATGGCAAAAAACTTGGATCAATATTTATTATGCAAAAAATTAAAGAAAACTGAACACAATTATTTTATAAAATGGAAAACAGTTAAGATAACAATTAACTATTATACAAAGAGAAAAAAACAAATTTACATTTTTATATAAGTGTCAATCACACATTGTTTTTATTGTTTGATTTTTTTGAAATTGATGCTATTTTTATTATTTTTTTTTTTGAAAAAATCGTTGTAAAGCTCCTGCTGCATTTTTAACAACTGGGCATAAAAGCTGATTTTCTATATTTATTGCCATTTCACAAGTTGTCAAAGCCTTCAAACTTGACTAGACATTCGTTGTTTTCTAGATCGGAATCGTCAGATAAGTGGCTTTCATCCGGTACCACATCTTCCAAAACATCGTCCACATCTTTGAGAATTTCCTGAACATATTCTTCAGTGTTTTCCTCGTCAATTCTTTCGAAGTTTATAGCATCGTTGACGTCAATTTCAATGCTACTTTTGCAAACATTGTAATGATTTCATTGATCCATTCGTTCTCAGAATTCTCAACAGGAACGGGTGTAAGGGTCATTATCTCGGTTTTGGCAAAAGAGTTTGCGATTGTCTCTGCTGAGATGGCGTCCTAACAAAATTGGCAGCTAATAAATGTGCTGCATTTTGACACCAGCTGCACCCCCTGTTGTTTTCCTTGAACTGCTTTGATGCTTTTTAAACCATCATCCATTTCATAATAGTTAAGGACTTCTTTGAGATACAAATATTTATATCGCTTTTTTCAGGGCTGCAATAATTCCCATATCACATGGCTGTTTCTAGCTTGTGCAATTAGGTTGGAAAAATGCAACCTCCACATTATCTCGTTTAAATACCTCAAAATGTCCTGGTGCATTGTCCATAAGCACTTTCATAGAAACTTTCTGATAGCACTGACATTATAGCGCAATATTTATACCTTATTGCATCATATTTACCATATTGCACCATATTTTTTAATGTAAGTAGGAGAGGTGAAGAAAAGAAAGGGGGCGGGCCTTAAAATACGTAAGTACGCACCTCCCGGTTAAGTACGCACAATACCCTTTGATTCAATATGCGTACTTAACCGGGAGGCTACTGTAATGTACAATATAATACATGGCGAGCATTGTCAAGTCATCAGTTGACAATGCTCGCCATGAGCGAAACCGGTCCTGATCAAATAATTTTTATGTGGAAAAAGTACTAAAAATGTATTATTATAAGTATTGACAGTGAACACTTTAAAAAGTGAAAATTTACATGTATTACATTGTACATTACAACGTACTTACTGTTTAGTAGTGTACTTCCGTTCCAAGCAAGAAGGCAGTAACTGACGCAGAAAAAAATTCGACAAAATGACATAATGTGTTTTTTGAAGTTTTAGTATTTTGAATTTACCAAAAAGCGGTTAATGCGAAAATGAAATAGTTTTTAAGCAAGCGCAAATAGTTGCATTGACTGCCTCTCTGCTTATTAAACTTATGTTTCTGCTTTTTGCTAATAATTCTTTATACTTTAGAAGATGTCCATTTTTTCACAAATGATTGGTGCCAAAAAAGTAGCCACGTGACACATTTAGCTTGACATTCGAATTAATAATGATTGCGGAAATTGAGAGTTTTATCCGAAAGCGGTGCACTTGTGACGCTCAGTATAAAGAAGTCGGTTTATCTCGCGATCAGTCGTCTCCCGTTATCGTATCGAATTTATTTCGCTGCCATTTTATTCACACCTGCATAAAAGTGCTGCATCTGTTTACTTTCTTTCCGGTGTAAACATATCGTGTGAAAAGCACCACAGATGTTGTCTCAGCTAGTAAACTAGTCACCATATATGAGGAGCTAATTTTCAAAAGTGGACAAATCCATTTGTTGAAAAACTGAAAATATGAAATATTTTCACTACTTTTTCCTCATAAATTTGTGTTTATGTACTATCAATATTTTTAACACATGTTTTAAATTAAGGAATTACGGATAATGTGTAACAATTCAATCTTTTCCAATGTGAATAAAAAATGTCTCAAAAGTATAATCTAAAACTGGCAGTTGAAAAAAAGTATTTTGGAATTGTCCACTTTTGAAAAGGCATGTATTAAATGGGTCAGTAACTAATTAAAGTTTTGATCAGTTAAATAAATAAACGGTCAGTTGTCAATGTTTCAGTGTGAATGTGGTCAGTTATTAAATAAAACGGTCAGTAATATATTTTAATGGTTATTTATTTACTAAAAACGGTTAGTATTTAATTTTAATGGTCAGTTATTTATCATAAATGATAAGTCTTAGTTTGATAGCTTGTGAATTTTATCAAATATGGTCGTATGAAACAAATTTATGACATGTTCTATGAAAAATTAGCGCATGAAATGACATTTAATATTTTTTAACTGACCATTTATTATTTTAACTGACCATTTATTATTTTTAACTGACCGTTTTAAGTATTTATTACTGACCGTTTTAAATATTTATAACTGACCATTTATCGAATTAGAAACTGACCAAATAATTAGTAGTCTTTTGAAAATTAGCTCCTCATTATTACAGGAAATAACTCCCGAGTCTACGTACATAAGTCGTTGACTTACGCAATTATTGCTTCCAAAAGTTTTCGTGTAAGTACAGCGAAACCACGATTCTACGTTTTTCAAGGGACCGTATAAAACAAACTTTATATGCGGGAAACGATGAATGCGGGAAAGTTTTATGTATGAACTAAATGCCGGGACTATAGAAAATGAACGCACCACGCGGGAAAACGTATAATGCGAGAACCTAGAATCGGGGTTTCACTGTACTATAAAACTTAAAAGTAAGCATCTTTCAAATAATATGTGTCAGTTTCAGAGTTCATCCACTGAAGACAACATGAAAGGAAAATATTATTTTTTCAATAACATGGTAAATTCTGCACATTCATGGTATTTTTGGCACAAGGAAGGATCTCTATACGTTTATTTGTGTATTGAAATATACATATATACGTATCTATGTATCATGCGTATATTTATATATTGAAATATCACTGTAGGCAACACCAATATTTTTTACAGGGAGGCATAAAAATCTTTTCTTTGAATTTTTTTTTAAAATTTGAGTATGATTTTCCGTTATGTCCCATCAAAAGCTGTTACCACTTCCAAAATGTATTTCGCAGGTGAATCTATTTGAATGTATTGCATATGGATCCATTGGTTGAATAATAAAAGTTGTAATTTTTAGACAACACAAA
Source organism: Himalopsyche kuldschensis (assembly GCA_028554975.1). Lineage (NCBI taxonomy): Eukaryota > Metazoa > Arthropoda > Insecta > Trichoptera > Rhyacophilidae > Himalopsyche > Himalopsyche kuldschensis. Next base: position 4,150,440 of record JAHFWI010000007.1, read on the forward strand.
CACCCACATGCCTTCATGTAGAATTGTTAAATCGACTGCAAAAAGTGATGCTCGTACTAGGGCTCGAACCCGTGCGGTCCATCTCGGAGATCAAGGAGCCAACGGCGTTGACCACTGCATCAGAATTTCGGAACGGGACCAAGACAGCATCAGATGTGGACGATCAAATTTTGGTTACATTACTGGTTGATATGATAAACAAACGAAGACTTGCTACATAGTCTGGTCTCCCTCCGAACTAATTCGGTAATTACGCCCGCAACGCAACATTTATCAAACCCTAATGTAAATAATGCGTGAACATATCCCAGTTCAGAGAACGGATATCAATTAGTGCGTGGGAACCGAACGAACACCCTTTTGGGAATTTCGGTGTTTGTTTTGCAGAGGTTTTCCCACGCGGCTCCAAACCTGTGACAGCCCATTTCGTTCAAAATGTCAGCCTGTTGCATCACACTATAAATGATCACCTCTTCGTAATCAGTAGCAATCATTCAAAGTCGGCTTTAATTGAAGTTACCAGAGTTGATTATACGTGGAAATATTTTGAGCTGGGTCTTTGGGTGGTTTGACTTTTTGGAGAATGCGAAAATCAGGAAGTTCCTAAAGCACTGGTTCCCAACCCATGGAACGGGACCCCGAAGGGTTCGCGAATGTAAATTAAAAAATATATTAACAATAATGCGTTTATTGCAGAGGCAGTTGGCAACCTATTTCCTATTCTTTAGAAATCCACTATTGACAATTTTTGTGTGGGCACCTTATCTTTAATAACGGTATTTTTTTTTGCACGGTAGTCTTTGGAACGTATCGCCCGTGCAAAAAGAGAATCGGGTGTACTAAGTATTGCAGAGATTAAAAAGTAAAGATATTTAAATATATCGATTAGAAGAAGATCACAAATGGTATCTTCCAGGGCTGCATCCCTCTTATCTTTCCGCAGTCGTTAAAAAAAATACGACTCCAACTCCAGCAATTACCAAAAACACGACACCGACTCCGACTTAAAAAAGATTAATTTCGTCACGTTTGTTTCCTACCTTTCCAATTTATGTGTATTCAATTATATGTCAAATTTGACATATTATATGCAAAAATAAAAAGTTCCAACTTTTCAAAGCTTCCGGCCAAAATGCCGCGACGTCTCCGACTCCGACTCCGGCCAAAAAAACCCCGACTTCACAGCCCTAGTATCTTTATTCATGCATCTGGTTCACTATCAAGTATCTTAAATTTGTTTTACTATAAGTAAAATGTTGCGGAAAGAATCTGATAATAATAAATTATACTAATTTTGTTATTAGCTGTTTCGGTTTATCAGAACAACTGAGAAAACGAGTAAAAAAATACAAAAACATATGAAACCCTAACAGTAAAAAATAAAGACGAACTCAGGTAAAATAAAACTATACACAATTGCAAACCAATATTGATCCGGAAGGGCGAGAGGATTTTTTGCTACCAAACCCAGGTGGCTACCTTTTTGGTAGGATTGTTTGATTATTTTTTTATACCATTGAAAAGGTAGTCGGACTCGGAGATATTATAGTGTGAAGTTTTTCAAAAATAATAATGAAATGACCCAAACGGGGGAGTCGTTGTAAATATTATAGTGTTAAGTTTTTCAAAATCACATGTTATGAAATGGCCCCTGAGCAGGAGTTGTTGAAGGTCGGCCCGCGGACCGTTTACTGTCACCTATTTACTATGTTATCTTATCAGATATACTTATTTTACATTATTTATAAATTAAGAGAACATGGTTTGTTATTCAATTGTTTCTCTCTGAATTAACATCATGTATGAAACTCAATAACGATACACATGTATCATTTATATACTTGATTCAAAATTGAATCGTTTGAATTTTGTACTGTTTCATGAGTTGTGTCGCTTACGATCAATGCATTTCAAGTGGGCGAATGAACTTGAAGTTACCATGCCCACGGTCAATTCAAGTCAATTCGTTTACTTGAAATGCCTGAAGATGCCAAAAGGCGGAACCCGGGTCGTTAGCGACACAGCTCATGGAAAAGTATTAAATTCAAACGATTCAAATTTGACAGTGAAACTACATCAAGCACCTTCAGTCGAAATCCTCAATCTTTCTCGATATTTTTAATCAGTCAAATTGGTATTGTAGGTGAAAAGTTTGAAATATCTAATTCCTAATATTGTAACCGCATGATGTTGTAGGGTATCAGAACTCTCTCGGACGATCTTATTATCACCTCGATCAATGGTAATAAGACCAAACTATTAATTATCGCGAATAAATTCATTAAAATGTTATAAAAAAATTGCAAAACCGACATGCGAACGCATACCTGCACAGCGAACGCACCCCGGCACAGCGAACAATAATCGTTTGGTCTTACGCAATATATCTGTGTTTGTAATCAAAAATGTACTCTGATTTGAGAAAAATAAACTAGCCGACTCTAGGATAGAGTTTTCGGCCAAGAGAAATTACCGATTGAAATCTATACAGAGATACCTTTCCTCCCATCCTATCCCTAAGTTCCGTCTCCGAACGCCGTGGAAGGATGCTGTCTGACGCCAGTCAGATGGAGAAGGAACCCTGGTCGTCTCAATATGTGTTTTCAAAAACCCATTTACAAAGCTGGTCGAGGAAAACTCGAGGAGGAAATAAATCACAGGCATGGAACAAAAAGTCACATTTAACTTTGACACCGCCTTATGTGGTAGGTCATCAGAACTCTCTCGAACGATCTATTTTTTACCTCAGTCTATGAGTTTAAGTCGATATCAGGAAATAAATTCATTTTTAATAATACTCTATATTGAAATCTATAGCGATTCAATATAGAGTGATTCAAATTTGTAAAAGAGACATTTATGCGGACGTCTCGCTCTAAATGTCTCTTGACTCTTTCACGCTCTGAGTGCATGGTATTTCATGCACAGTTCGATGGGCCATAAATAATAGCTTATAGGCCGAACGTTTAACGTTCTTTTTCGCAACGGTTTGGCTACCTAAAGGAACCGCTTTTTTTCAGTCGCAGTAAGAGATTTGAGAGCAGGGAGAGAGCACGCGCTTGCCAGATAGGTCTTACAGTTGTGGTAAGCGCTGGAAGTGGCCTGCAAGCTCCTAATCCTCTCCCTAAGAATTAAATACGAGTCAAATTCCTGATATCTTCTTCGCTATCGTAATATTTGTGTGTTGTATAACGTCTGTGTAAATTCTTAACGATTAAATAATGTGTGCTAATCACACCCCATAACGCTTTGAGATCGTTTTGTTTATAAGAGCACCATGTTTCTCCTACTCCGTTCTCAAAATTCCTCTTCCTGAGTGTCGGATAGGAGGCTCCTTCTCGATTTACGAGGGAGCCGAATCAAGGTCGTCTCAAGATATACTTTGCCAGGATTTGCCAGAAACTATCGTTTAACGCAGTTAAGCTACAACAACCGAATACTTGAATACTTCAATTTTATAAATTTATGATATATAGTAGAACCTCGATTATCCGGACTAATTGGGGATGAAGATAGTCCGGATAAGGACAAATCCGGATAATCGAAAAAATCGGAAAAGACAAGTATATTCAGTATAAATCATTTTTATTTCTTTAGATTAATACATAAAAGCTTTAATAATAAAGTATTTTTTATTGAAAAAATCAATTATCGATTTCTGCTTGAAGCTTGACATTAAACAATTGGTAAACTTCAAGATTTTTTCACTTTTTTTTTATATTTGAGATCGTTGATGTTCCGACACCATATTTATTAAACAAACAGTCCCGATTCACCCCGTTTCAAAGTATCGATTATATTCAATTTGTCGTTTAATGAAACACGTTTTCTCTTCGTTGACATATCGGTAATATTAAAAATACATATCGGTAATATTAAAAATAAATATTTAAATCGTGATCAATTTTTCAAGAAACAAACGTTCAATGCGTATCGAATTTGGACGATGACTGACCCATATTTTACACAGGACTCAGAAATTGTAAAGAACAAATAATGCAACGATCAAAATATTAAGACTGCATTCCATCACGTACGTAAACAGTGGCTCAATTCGCCACGTGCATATCAGCAAATTTGTAATATTTTTGTTTATTTTGACCAATCCGGATAATCCGAAAATCCGGATAATCGAGGTTCTACGTAGGTTGTTCTTATTTACATCATATACCGATCGCTTCCTTTTTATTATGTTTACATGACATAAAATACCTCAAAATAATTAACAATACATCGGCTTTGATAGAATGTTATGTTAATTAGTTTTCCATTGTAATATTATCAGCATTTCTTTATAATTATTGTAACTAGTAGCCTTGTTTAGACTGAGATGATTAACGAGCCTAAGTTTGAACTCCACACACGACCGGAAATACGCCAAATTTGTAGATGCCTACATTGAAAACGAATAGTTCAGTAAAACGTTACGATTCTCTTTTCAATGTATTTTTACATCCATTCCACATTAAATCATAGTGCAGGAGAGCTGTCAATAAGTATTTCAAGCATACGCCAAGGTGTTCTAGGTGTACGGGGCACACCCACAAAATCTTCTGAAACATAAATTTAGAACATTTAGATTATAAAGCGATATATTGTTTTCCATACAGTAGCGCTTGTATATCGTGTGCAGTGTACAGTATGCAATGGTTTTTGGCAGGCGTTCGGAAAATGATCGTTTTTTTACAGCACACCCAATATTAGCAACCACCGAACGCCACTCGCATTAGCATGGCTTATTCGTTATATCCTGTGCAACTTGCATGATATATAATAAAATTTGACATTGAATCACCCTTCAACCATACATGCTACAAATGCTTAATTGACAAACAGATTAATTGGTTATTAAAATATACAATTTTGACTTATTCGTAACCATGTAAAAATCACGCTTACGTCTATTTCACACACAAAACAAACAAATCGACACCGAACATTGAAAAGGTTCCTTTTTACTCATGACCCTGTTTTGAGATACATATTGGCGTTTCAAATTTCGATTGATCATACTATTTAATTCAAAAGAAAAAATTCACTTCTAACAATGAGCAAATAAAAATGTTTCAACTTCATCAAATATTTTTTTTTAAAAGAAGTGTACAGATGAACTCCGGAATTCTGTTAAATCCGTAATTCAATAATATGTAAAGGATCTTTTTATAAGGACGCTTAATTTTGAAATGTAAATAAAACAAGTTGTTTGTGAGATTTCGACTAAATTTTAATTTCATTTGTAAGTATATTTTACGGCATTAAATATGGAATAAAGCATCAAATGTCTGCCAATATCCAATCATTATAAAATGGGCCATGACGCTAAAGTTGACTTTTTTGACAAATTTTGGTAAACTTCCAACTGCTCCAGAACCCAATCAGGCGTTGTCTGTGGTCGTTTACCTGAAGTTCCTTGGTTAGTTGGATTTTATGCGGGTGCAGACATAAGGCCCGATTCAAAATTCGCCAAGTTGAAGTCGCAGAAAAGCCAAGTTCTTGTGAACAACGAGAAATAAGCTTTGAAATTTGCCTTGGGTTTTCCTGTACACTTTCACACACAGCAGCAATGTTTTCACCAGATATTGTATTTTGATGACGTACAGGTAGGTGTTGGCCGACTATTTACCAAACTGGTTGACTCAAATTTGGCCACTAAACAATGAATAATCTACTCAGCAGGACAAAGTAACATATTTTGAGAGTCCCTATTGAAATACCCTTTATATGATTCTGAAATTATCACATTTGCTAGAATACAGTTGATAAAAAATTTTCTGATCAAAAGTTATTTATTTGCCAAAATGTCAGTTAGAACATATACAAAGTAAGGTAACTATATTAAAACTGACTGCAAATTAAAATATGTATTATTGAATCGAATTCATTGTTAGTGACAAAAGAAAAATGTGTTTATTTTAACAACCAATTTCTCCAACAACAAAGATGCATTTTACTGGGAAAAACCATAGATTTTCACTTGTAAATTTCCAGTCGGTAGATTCTGGAAGCCAGTGGAGCATCTCTTCAAGCATGACATGACGCCAAGCTGTGCGGTGCGTATCAAGCATACCCACTCGTGTACGCAGCCAATTTAAACCCCCTCCAATAACCACTGGCGGATCCAGAAATTGTCCCAGGGGGTGGCCATTCAATTTGAAAATTTACATGAGACATAAATAATACAAAAATATATGATTAAAAAAAGTATATACGCCCAGTCCCCCTTTTACGCGATTTTTTAAACTTAAGAAATGATAACTACTTTAAAGTGATGACCGCGAAAAAATCATTTTAAACTTAAGAAATGATTCTTTTTATTTCAATTAAAAAATGACAAACGAAAAAATCATAATATTAAAAAATTGATTTTTTTGACCTTAATCAAAAAATATTTAGGTTTTATTCCATTTCAAAATATGTTGCAACATTCCGAACTCAGACGATTCCTTATTAAAATCGTTTTTGACCTTTCAAATCGGCCCAAAAATATTTAGGTTAAAACAAATCCATTTGGGATATAGTGGATATGAGTTTATCACATGCCAGATATATATATCCCTGTTACTAAAATGAAAAAAAATAGAACTACATCATATTTATTGATTGAGTAGGCATTTACTTGGAAAACTCCATTATAAAACGGTAATTAAAAAACAATGTATTTGGGTTATAATAAATTATTTTGAGTATATTTGTTGATAGATATTTAGCCTTGTTAAATGTTGTTTTAAATGAAAAAAAGCTTAGAACCTAAACATATTTTTTTACATCCCCTCTCTGCTCAACCATACCAACGCCACATGGAAAATTTCAATAAATTGATCTAGCGTAATCCTGAAAACTTAATCTTGGTATTTTTGGTTATTTTCCCGGCGTGAAACCACTCAAAATCTGCAATGTCTCAAGTGAATCTATTTTTAAATTGTTTTTAGGTTGCTGCTTGTTAAGGTTGATAGAAGAGGCAGGCAGGATTCAGGCTCCTTTGGGGCAATCTGTTCATGTCCAAGCCAAGTCCATTGATTCTCATATTTATTTAAATAAAAAATATTTTTTAAAAATCATTTTGAAAAATAATTATTTTAAACAGAATAAATTCTCCTCATGGGGGTGGGCATGGCCCCAATGTGCCTCACTTAGATCCGCCTATGCCATTAACATCGCTTACTTACCTGCAAAAGTTGGTCAGGTATGTAAGATATTTCCGATTCAGCTATGCAAGTATGAGAGTAAACTCTTTTGGAATGGTGTTAAAATAGTTGAATAAAAAGAGCGCAATCCTTAAATCTGTCATAGTCTGATTCCCATATGAATTCAAGCCATATTTTGTGTGCCGCAGTTGCACAATTGCCAAATTGTGAATGTCTCTTTCTTTAATATTAACAAGTTTGTTTGCACCTCACAAAATAGCGAAACGACATCAAAAATGTATTTTCTAAGCAAACGTTAATTCACCAGCTATCACATTAATCAATTCAATACCGAGCAAAATGTCCCATTTTTAACATATACCGCCCGACTTTTAAAAAATTCCTTTTTCCAACATGATTGACTGATGTCAGAATAACCATTTTTTTCATGAAACAGTGGATAGATGAAAAGTCAAGTGCTATGAAAAGAAAAATATCATATGAATTCTTTTGGGAAGATGTTTATATTTTTGCGATGGTATTCGCGACGCCTGTACGCGGTGGCCACCAGTGGCCTTACGGTACTGAAGTATTTGTATCAGGTCTTATTATAATCATTTTGTGAAGAACGCCGGTCTCTGTAAACGATTAGACCTCCATTATATTTTTCAATGTGAAACATGTGGCCTTTCCAATGGATTACAATGGATAGCAAGGACTGCTTGTTAATCAGTCGCTCTCTTTAGTTCAATGAAGAGTAAGGATAGAAAGGATAAGGGGCTTAAACAGGAGTAATACCCTTCCAAGAAAGACGGCAGCACCGCTGATTTCTTTTGCAGCATAATAATTAAAATACTAAATTATTTTATACATGGTTGATACATATTTCGGCTTACACCACCGTCAGAACTATATTTAAATATACATTTACTTACCTATATTTTTTTTAAAACCATGTCCGCTCCCAACTTGGAGCATATGGACTCCTCATTTTCCGGACTTTTTCAAAGAGAGTAGAGATGGAAAGGACAAGGACAGGACAAGGGATTTTCAACAACACAAACATCCGTGCCTTTGAACAGATTTATCGATTGAAAAAATCCGCTCGGACAATCTATATTTACTATTGTAAAATGTGTATAGACTGAAATATTCTGTGTACCCTATTTACAACAGTATATGTATATCAGTGGTTCTCATATACGGCAACCAACAGCTAATGTATAGTATAATAATAAATTGATTGAGTAGGCATTTACTTGGTAGAACTCCATTATAATACGGAAAGAAAAATAACAATGTATTTTAATTCTACATAAATTATTTTATATATTTGTTGATAGCTATTTCGGCTTACGCCTTGTAGGGGGCACCCTGTCTAGCAAAGGTATATAAGCTATCTCTAATACACGTTTTAAACATAGTTCTGACGAAGGCGTAAGCCGAAATAGCTATCAACAAATATATAAAATAATTTATGTAGAATTAAAATACATTGTCATTTTTCTTTCCGTATTATAATAATAAATATTGATAATGAAAATAAATGTGGTCTTACAAGTTAATTTATCAACAAACACTCTGAAAATTAAATATTTCTTGTGTAATTAATACGAATAGTAAATTGACAAGCATGGTTAGGTCCATTTGATAAATCACAAACACAAAATATTCAAAACAAAAATTTGGTGCGGCCACCAGACAATTTTACGTGAGAACCCCTGGTATAAATATAGATAAGTAAATGTTTGTTAAAACATATGTAGCTCTCACGATGGCGTAAGCCGAAATAGCTATCAACCATATATAAAATAATTTCTTTTTAACTTAAATATATTGTTATTTTTTTCACCGTGTAATAACGGAGTTCTACTTAGTTAATGTCAATTCGATCAATATATTTTTATTATTTAGCTATATTTTGTGCTTAATACATTTATTCAGCGGCGTGATTAGTGTGATTTTAAAGCAAAATTTAACGTTCAGTAAATTCGCGTGAGTAATTTTGCTCGTTATTCATAACAAAAAGCTAAATGAAGCTGCAATTTTCGTAATGGATGTGATTATTAATTGAGTTTTTTGATCCCAAACTCGCGTAATGAGTCAATTACCCGCGGTCTCTCAGGCACACCAAACAGCACACATCGCAACGACACTGTGACAGACGATGTGCAATAAAGAATAAAGCACTGTCCACACGGCAAGAATTGTTCACACGTATACGTGAAAGTAACAAATGGCTAGACGACATTTATAGATCGACGACAAATGGTAGAAAATAAAATATTTTCGGACAAAATGTTTCCGGACAAAATCTTTACATGTTTTCGCGGCAAATGGTTTTCAGACAAGATGTCAACAATTAAAATTGTTTGATACCGTTTCAATACAAAAATGAATATTAAGGTGCTTGATGGAATCAAATTGAGTTTTGTCGATAAACCAGGGTTTTGCCTTTCGGCATCTTCAGGCATTACAAGTGCACGAATTTACTTGAACTTGCACTTTACTTGAACTGTCAGCTCAAGTACATTCATGCACTTGAAGTGCCTGAAGATGCTGAAAGGCGAAATCAACGAATCGTTAGAGACAAAGATCATGGAAAAGAAAAAAATTCAAACGATTCAAATTTGAATATTAATTTGTAAATTGCTTTCACTGTTATCGTATTAATCTTTCTGCATATAAACAATTCACCAAATATAAAAAAGGTTGTCATAACAAGAAAGTATACGCAATCCGGAGAACGCTGAAGCAAAACTAAATGATCAATAGCATTTGTAATTCAACCAAACCTAACAGATTGAATCTTGTTTTAACTCAAAGTAAAAAGTCGGTTTACGGACGATAGTTTAACGTGACAACGTCATAAGAAAACATTGATGAAATGATTGCATACTTTTATGAATAAAATGGAATCATACGGAAAGAAAAATAACAATGTTTAAAATACATTGTTATTTTTCTTTCCGTATTATAATGGAGTTCTACCAAGTAAATGCCTACTCAATCAATAAAATGGAATCATTTTTATTGAATTATCATTATTTTGTATGGATACGATATTTTGTATATTTGTTATACGTTAATCAGATTTTTAATATGCAAGAATTAATTTCCTTTATTGCCGCAATTGTTGTTGTAATATAAACAATGAAAACCACATTAACATTTCACTTCACTTTATAAACAGTTGTAAACAGATCACGTGTAGGTACTGTAGGTGTATAAGTTGTGTGCTGCCGCTGTCTCTTTTCTACTCAGACGCATCGACCAATCGAGTGGAAGAGAGATAGATGCGGCACAATCCTAACGGTAGGCCGATCGTGCCTCTCTATCGCTTATCCGCGCTCTCGCTCGCACGCTTGCCTTCGGCGTAACGCGACAAACGGGACAATGAGTCATGTTTTTTCGTGCGTGCAGCGGGCGTTCATCGATTTATAAGACGTTGTCACGCCAAAAAAAAACGGAATGCGATTTGTCTTGTTAACATTTTGTCAGTGAACCATTCGTCGCGTTAAATTTTGTCTGCAAACATTCTGTGTGTAGACATTTTGTCTTAAGACCATTTAACGGCACACCGAAAACTATACACCCTCCACTTAAACCCACCATCACCAAATTGGATGAATGATGGCAGGGTAATTCAAAAGTACGTATATTTGTCTCAGTGATTGGTGAACAAATGACCGTTTGTAGTTGCGATAAAAGATATAAATGCAGGCTGAAACTTTTTATTGGAAATTTAAGTGATATTTTTACTCAACAATTCTAGACCCAGACTTCTTGAATTTAGGATACAGATGTAATGACGACAGATAGAAGACGTTCATAACCCACTTTCTTAGAAATTCTTGTCGGCTTGTCATGCGTCGTTTGACACATTTGATAGTTGATCGTCAAACTGTTAATTTAATGAACGCCTAGACTTGAACGATGTCTGGGTATGTCATACAATCTCACTTAAAACTTTTTCGCACGCTACATGAGTCAAGTGGAGGCAGTTATTCTTCGAGTCTCTTCAAAAGTTACATCATACGTATTCGAAGAATTCAACAACAATAACATACTTAATGGAAGAAGCGACCTATAAAAATTAATTGCTGAGGATTTTTATTTTGAAAGTTTTGTGTACCTAGGAAATTTCGATTTGTGACCAAGCTCTATATTTTTCAACTGTCTTCGGTATGGTAAAGTTAATTTATACGAAATAAATACATACATTAAAAAAGTGTTTATTCCGTTTTCGAGTGGCAGCGTCGTTGCCTTCGGTTGCGTAACACATGGGCTCGAATCCCATCCGGGGGCAGTTTCATATTCCAATCGAATTATTGATTTCTGTTCGTTAATATTATAAACGGTCAGTTGTCATTGTATCAGTGTGAATGTTGTCAGTTATTAAATAAAACGGTCAGTAATTTATTTGAATGGTTAGTTATTTATTAAAAATGGTTAGTATTTAAATTAAATAGTCAGCTATTTTAAAAAAATGATAAGGTTTAGTTAGACAGATTGTGAATTTTATCAAATATGGTCGTAATAGGCAAATTTATAACATGTTCTTTTTTTTTAACTAACCATTTATTATTTTAACTGACCATTTAATATTTTTCCTGACCGTTTTAAGTATTTATAACTGACCATTTATCGAATTAGAAACTGGCCAAATAATTAGTAGTCGTGTGATAGCAGATGGTTTTCTGCCTGTACCTATATACTTGGCATCATAATCATCAGTGAAGATTTATAATCAATGGCCTTTAAATTTTAAGTAGAAGATCTTCAAATGTGTTGCAGTGTATAAAACTTTTCCAAACATACTGGTGTTCCACAGAACATAGTTTGAGAATCATTGCTGTAAAGAAATCGCGAATTTATACTTACCGTATTTCTGTTAAAAATTACTTCTATCGGATTAAATTTAATTACAAAACCAACTCAAAGCAAATTTTATTTCCAAGGTTTTTCTGACTCATTTAAAAGATATTAATTTATCATATTTTTTTGTTTAGTAACTTACTTCAAGACCCAGGCCATAAAAGACATATTCTAGGTCTCATTCCATCTGCGACCATCTGATAAATGATATTATCATTCAGGGTTGTTTGTTGTATTTTTCTGAAACTAATCACAACTTCCTCGTATGAATCATATTTTCATATGTACTAGCACGTACATTATACCAATGAGAGATAATCTTTCCCAACGGTAATGAATGACCAGAAGGCGAAGAAAATAATACCTGTTGCGATGTGTATGGTCTTCAAAACACGTTGAGTCAAAGTCAGAACCTTATATCTTTGTTTGTAAATAAAACTGGTGTTTCTTTCTTAGCAATTAAATTTGATATTTTCCCAAGTAAGGGTAAAGTTTTAAGCTTTTGTTAAATAACCAAGTCATCAAAATGAAATTCTTTATTATTTTACACTTTTTACATGAATGAATCATCAACCTTCCAAAAGCAACTCATTAATAATCAATATTTAGTGCTTGATGGAAAGTGATTAATATCAACTTTGAATCGTTGGAAATTTGTACTTTTTCGTGAGTTTTGTCGTTAACGGCCCGGATTTCACATTACGGTATCTTCAGGCATTTCAAGTGCATGAATGTACTTTCACTGTCAGTTGAATTTGTGACGTTTATTTAAATTGATCAGAAAATTAAATTTCTATTGACAGTTCAAGTTAACTCGTGTACTTGAAATTCCAAAAGATGCCGAAAGGTGAAACCCGTAGCTTTATCAATATAACTCACAGAAAAGTACAAAATTCAAAAGATTCAAATTTGATGTTATTATCGTTTCTTTGTAATTTGTAATATAAAAACATTCCAATCTATCTTAACCTTATTTCTAAAGTATCCTTGCGATAGTTAGTCTGAAGATGCTTCTTAAATAGACGAAACACGTATTTTTCACGCAATACGTGGAATAAACAAAACGTTTTAAATTTTGCATGAAATTCTTTGCCCTCCAATGTGGCTATAGAGACGGTATTGACTTTTCTCTTATAACTCGAATGCCCATTTTATGGCGACAAGTCAATGAAATGTAATGTATTATTTTAATAACCATACTTGACTTCTTTTGTTTAACACTTTTTATTTGAGGTTGCCACATATTAATTCTTCGGTCATTCTCGAAGTTACACCTTTAACTGTGTGATTAAGTGACGTCGAATGCAAGAGGTTAATCTTAACATATTTTTATATTTAGCTTTCATTTAACTAAACATAATTAATATCTTAACTAACCCAAGCCTTTCTTAACGTCCCACTACTGCCTTAGTTAGATTTGCCGTAATATTAACCCTCCCTGATCTCTTGCAAAATATTCTTTGAATAAATTATTTAAATCTTCATTTGGCGTAGCGAAAATCAATGACAGTCATTGCCAATAAATTATATATTGACAGAAAAAGTGAGATTTTTATGTTTTGTGATGTCATATCCTCATAACTTTTTTGTGACATAAAAATATTAAAATAAAACTGTGATGATTACGGCTGTGTAAGAAGTAAGAATTGAATAAATCTGAAGTTATTGATTGAGTAGGCATTTACTTGGTAGAACTCCATTATAATACGGTAAGAAAAATAACAATGTATTTTAGTTCTACATAAATTATTTTATATATTTGTTGATAGCTATTTCGGCTTACGCCTTCGTCAGAACTTAGGCTATAGTTCTGACGAAGGCGTAAGCCGAAATAGCTATCAACAAATATATAAAATAATTTATGTAGAACTAAAATACATTGTTATTTTTCTTACCGTATCAAATCTGAAGTTGTTTGTTTCGTGTAATACATATTTTCAAGAGGAATAGCCATCATCTCCAAACCCTAGCACAATTTGGTGGGTTGGTACAAGTAAAGTCTTAGAACCAATCATTCAATTTCGATGTTTATTTATCAATTTGAACAATTAATTATAATTGTTATTAAAAAAAATAAAAAAGCGGACATTGCTTTATGCCCGTAGAAGTGCCGGTGATGGTTTTCTTTAAGCCGGGCAGCTGTGTAATTGTGTGTGGGCATTTAGATTAAAGAATTAATTATAATTTATTCGAGGGACATTTTTTAACATGACAACTTATTAATCTTAAATTAACTTCAATTAAATTTGGAGTTTCTGTTACCAGACCGGCTGCGTGGGTCTTCATTTTATTATATCTTGGTTCACTTGTTTTGTGCACTTGGCCGGTGCATTTTTGTCTTGATGCACTAAATTGAATACGAGAAATGATTATATTTCAAAAGAAAGGTCAGAACGACAATTTTTATCGTAGCCTTAAAACGCGCACATCAAATAACCTTCATTTGTGTAAATGTCTTTACCTATCGAATATCCAATTAAACTGGTTTAATTTTTGTATTATTAAAAATATCGGAAGCTAAGCGAATTCTATGACCATTAGATAATTTAACATTAAAGATATACATAATTCACTCTACATATGGAATATATTCCACAATTCTACACCTTACTTTGAAAAGGTTCTAAGTACTCTTGTCACAGTTTTGAGATATGAGCGTTTGAAGTTTCGATTGATTAAAATTCACTTGTAACAATGAGCAAGTAAAAATGTTTCAAATTACTTATTTTAAGCATATATTTTCACAACTCTTGCTGAGAAATAATGATCTTAAAGATCGAATGATGGAAATATTAGAACTTTGTCAAATAAATTTAGTAACAGAAGTGTGCAGATGCAGTGCAATTCCGGAACTCAACGATAGATAATTCTGAAATTCATATACATATGTATATGATAGAATGCGGTATATACAAACTTTTCCGACCAGAAGGGCATTTTAGGAAAAAATGTGAATTTGAACCTTTTCAAAGTAAGGTAACGAATTGATGATGTATTTGCAGAGTCCATTGGGATAAGCGATAAGGCAATACGTATAGTATAATGAATGAAAATGGTATATGCATATAAACTATGCATAGCTTTTTATTTTATATATTTGTTGATAGCTATTTCGGCTTACGCCTTCGTCAGAACTATGTTTAAAACGTCTATGAGAGATAGCTTATATACCTTTGCTAGACAGGGTGCCCCCTACATAATCTCTTTCTGTTGAAACCATACCTACGTCACATGAAAGAATTTAAATAAGTTTGATTTATTGGTCTAAAGTAATGGTGGGAAACAATAATTTGGGTATTTTTGGGTTATTTGATCGTGTGAAACCACTTAAAATCTGCAATGTCTAAGTGCATCTATTTTAAATTGTTTTAAGTTTATTGTTTGTTAAAGGTTTTAACAGAGGTGAACTATTAATTGTGATCTGTAATTGTGATCTGATCGTAATTGTGGTCTGATGATTCTTAACGATACATAGTTCTGACGAAGGCGTAAGCCGAAATAGCTATCAACAAATATATAAAATATTTTATGTAGAATTAAAATACATTGTTATTTTTCTTTCCGTATTACAATTGTAATTGATAATTCTGTTATTCCACATATCGTGTAACCACACAAGTAGTGACACTTGTTTCGCCTATTTGATGAACATCTTCAGACTGAAGCTTTTATTTTATATTGGCTCACAGCGCGTTTCTCAGGTGCAGCAAAAAATATGCACACGTTATTTTGTTAATCTAATTTCTAGATACTTTCTTGTTACTATCAAGTTAATGTCTAGTTACTGTCTAGTTACTGTCTAGTTACTGTCTAGTTACTGTCTAGTTACTGTCTAGTTACTGTCTAGTTACTGTCTAGTTACTGTCTAGTTAATGTCTAGTTACTTTATAGTTACTATCTAGTTACCGTCTAGTAACTATACTATATAGCTTCTGTTTAGTTACTTTTTAGTAAATACCGTAGTAGTAATATATAGTAGTAGTTAGGTCTCTTGACATGGGACAAATACAATTTAAAATCTGGAATTTTACGTTTTCCATCCCGAAATTTTAATGAAAATGAAAAAAACTACAACCTTGCATTATATGGCACAAAAAAAATCTAAAAAGAAGATTTAATTAAGGTTGCCACATCGCAATAATAAAATAGATAGTTATCCTTTATTGTGTTATGGAAATTTCTGTGTTTTATGAAAGTTTTTACGTAATCGCCATATCGGATGTAATATGCAGTAAATCAAAACTCCGATTTATTATTTCTTTTTTTCAACAAAAAACGTGATCATTAAATATAATGATGATGTCATTATGATAATATGTACAAATAATATTTTCTACATTTAGTTTATTGGCTAAATAAAAAGTGTAAGCTGTTGCCAATAAATTGTCGGACATATTAAGTTCACTCACAGTTAAAAACGATATCTGTTTTGCATAAAACTTAACTGGATAAAGACCACCCAATTCGATGAAAAGGACACAATAAAATATATTGGTATTAAATTACTGCAAAATGTCAAGTGACATTTGATAAATCACAAAATGAACAGTATTATATGAAAAGCCACGATAGTCGACACCAATCTTACAATTATATTATGTAGATATTATATTGTAGCGTTTATTTTATATCATTAGTTTTGACATTTTGACAAAGGCTTGCTAAACTTAAAATGTGATTGAGTATCTTTGGGCCGCATTAGTATTTTGATATAATATATACCACAGAATAATTATGTAAATTTACTTAGATGTGTATTAATGGTATTAATGATTTTCAATATTTTATAAGAAAAAATACTGATTTTTACGGGATGTGATATGATATGATTATTTTACAGCAATTATTTTGATGAATCTTGCATAGTTAAAAAATCATCAAATAATCTCTGAACTAATAAAAATAATAACACATTTTTAGAATTTATTCCACAAAAATTTGTTATTATTATTACTATAATGCCATTCCACCAAGTATTGACAATGAACACCTTAAAAGTAATCTCTGAACTGTTTGTGTTTCACCTCTTTAAGATGCATCTTCGGACTTACTATCGCAAAGGTTTGTCCGAGTAATAAAGCAAGATTGATTTTAATTTTTTCAAATGATGAATTACAAAAATCGAGCTTGGGATTTTTCCTTTTTACGGGAAGCAAGGAGGGCAAGATGGAAACAAAACAAAACATAATTATATTTTTAATAACGTTAACATTACAAAATTATTAACTAATGAGATGCAATGAGGAAGGGCCAAACCAATTGGAAATAAATTAAGCAGTGTCGAGCAACATGTGATATTAAGTACATTGTTGAACAATACTTCCTAACGGTTGATTTATACAAATTCTAAACAATTCATTTTTAGGCCCTATTTATTTACTCGGAGGAGTATTTCTTTGTTACTTCTTTAACGTAGAAAGTAGAGATTTAATGTGCAGGAAGATAAATAAATAAAAGGGTAGATAAAAGTGCTTTTATGATTTCACTTGCCATTAACCGCCGTGCAATTCTTTTAATGCCTTGTATTTTTTCCAAGATGCAACCAAGTTGGCATGACTGACGAGGCCGACGGATCCCACTGATAGTCGTATCGTCTTGAGATGCCCTTTCCATGGATGTGATCAGCATCCTGAATCATATTGCCACATTTACATGTCGGATTATTTACGAGCCAGCCAAGCAGAACGAGATAAGCAGCAAAATGACAATGGCCAGTCCAGAAATCGGAAATTAAAACTTTGATTATCTCCATTCGGAAAGAATTCGAAAGTTTGCCTGCCCTCGGAGGATATTTCCCATTTATTTGGATAGATCCGAATTACAGCGTTTATTGCCAAAGCTGCGAGCTACAATTTTATAGGCCTTCGCGATGTGAGGATCTTGTGGAGGAGGAGGCAGTGGCGGATTACCCTATAAGCGAAAGAGGCGGGCGCTTAGGGCCTCCAAATCTTGGGGGCCTCAAAAATAGCACACTCAAATTACATGCTTCGAAAAATAGTTTGGACACATGTATTAGGTTTGGAACAGTGGCGGCTGGTGCCAGAGTATTAGGGAGTACGAAAAAAGATTCAACTATTTTTGAAAGAGTTCTTTCTTATTCATTGGATTTTAAAACACTTCTATAACATGGACTTTCAAATCAGATGTTCGCAATACCAACGGAGTGCCAGTCTTATGAATTTTTGGCTGTCCGTAGTACGGAAAAATAGTTGAATCTTTTTTTGTACTCCCTAATACTCTGTCGCCAGCCGCCACTGGTTTGGAATATTATATTATGCTGTCACATCGAAAATGTACATTCAAAACAGCAATATTGTATGACGGATGGGTCATAAATCATAAAGTATGGTATGCAGATGTGCTGGGTACTGAATTGTTTCTCGTGAACTGCGGGGAATACCGCTAATTGTTCAAGCCATACTTTCAATGGCATACAATAATAATAGAAAATTACAATTTTGATAAATAACATAGAATGAAATCAACATTATAGCAAAGTATTAGTGATTTTACCACGCTTGTTTATCATTCCAAAAATTATATTGCGCCCGGGGCCTTCTAATGGGATAATTCGCCAATTAGTAAAGGATCACTGTTGCACCTCTTACTTGAATAAACATATCTAAGAGAAGTATTCCAGTCATAACCGGAAATGAATCCGTAGAAGTGTTTATTTGAAATTTTCTGGCTATCCATTTTTACTTGTCACGTTGAGCGAGTGGGTGAGAGTCAGAGACTCCATTTACCCGACATCTCTACTACTCGAATATCAAGTAGTAAGTTTTTAAAATACTCGAGTACTCGAGTATACTCGATTAATTTCAGATGTACTAAAATATATATTATTAATTTGAATTTGTGTATATTAATAGAAGATAAATAAATAAAGATGCCTGTTTAATTTCATTAATACATTTATGTAATTTTTTTTTTACCATGTCCGTTCCCAACTTGGAGCATATGGAATCCTCACGGAGTTTATCTCAACATATATTTTTCTACGAGAACTGCTTGTTACTCAGTTGCTCAACCTCTCTTTTTTTTCGATGAGTAGGGATGGAAAGGATACGAAGACTAGGACAGGACTAGTGATTAGTTAATCGCTGTCACTATGCGTCGCTCTTTGGGATCGGAAAGTTGGGGAGGGATTTTCAACAACACAAACACCCATGCCTTTGAACAGATTTATCGACTGAAAAAATGGACCGTTTTTCTCAAGTATCGAGTACTCGCTACTCGATTTGGAGTGTCTAGTGAGAGTGTTTAACAATTCATTTCAGACAATTAGCTATGTTAATAGGGATGGCCTTTCTTTTTTACGGTATTTAGAATCAAAATACAAAACAATACTTGAAAAATAAATCTCTGCTTATTTTTCAGTCACGTTCCCCGGTGTATGGACGTGTATTATTATTTCCTTTCATTGTTTTTCTAGTAGTGAATACTCACTATCCACTCCACTCCACGTGCGCTCGTGACAATAATACCAACTACAAATTCAAATTGTTTTAAAACACTTTAGAAAACATGGTTGCCAACTCACGACTTCGAGATAAGTTTGATATTTAGCGTTGAAATATGTTCTTTTTTTAAATTAAAATTGGTAATTGTATTGCAGTTCTTATTGGTTAGAATTCATCGAACAAATATACCGGCATTTTTGTTGGAATTAATTGTCTTAAAACCTTTAGTAATATAACGATTACATTTACAAACAAATAGTTGCTTTACAGTTTTTATAGTCTAAAAATGTATTATTAAATGGATATTAAAATTAATATATATTGGACGAAACGTCAGACAGCGACACATTCACTTGATTAATCTTTTAAAACGATGAAATTTTTGTGTAAAATAAAAAATAATGAAATGTAAGTATAGCTTAAAGTCTAAGATCTACGTCATACACATGACTACAATGGAAAGAAACCCTCAGCAATTGCGGTTCAACCACGATATGGTGTAATCGAGGGTCAACTTTCAATAACAGATCACATCTACTAGATTATAATTGAACAGGGATCTGGAGCGGAGCAGGAGCGTGGACAAGTTTTTGGCCGGAGCACAGAAATTTGTTGTGCTCCACTCTTCCAATATAAATATATTTTAGTTTTATCCAAAATTTAAAAATTAAACGTTTTTTTAATTGTACTTTCAATTTATGTAAAATTCAAAATTTGATGGTTGTTTTTAATCCTGGTATCATTATTTGATACGCGGGCAGTTCGGAGGCAAATTAATAAATAATAATCCTCCTATTAAAACTATTCGGAGCACGGAGCGGAGCTGGAGCAAGTATTTAGGTGTCGGAGCAGAGCAACTAAAAAAAGTGGTTGCTCCAGACCACGAGCGAATGATATTGAAGATTTTGATCGAAAGCGGCTTGATAGAATTTGAGATGGGGTTTCGCCTTTTGGCATCTTCAGACATGTCAGTTGCACGAATGAGCTTTAACTGATATGTAACTGGTAATTTAAAATTTAGGGAAAAGTGTAAAATTCAAAAACGATTTAAATTTGTTTGATTGTAAGTTTTAGTGTCGCCCTGTCAGTATGTGTCGTATGATAGAATAATAATTATATTAACGGTCATGAAGACGTTAGGCAGTTTAGAACGTCGCTATTTACATGATCATTTTAAAAACACTGCTTTCATTGTTACATACAAATTAAAAAATCAACTTACATTGCCTTTGTTCGGCGCAGGTAGTTAGTTCTACCTAGTTTTAACGGCCTATTTTTACGTCAGTAAAAAGTAACGGATGTCAAGGCATGCTAAAACTTTAAATAACAATTTAGTTATGATTCTTTGTTTGTTATACTGTCCTGGCATACATTAATGTCAATTTTATGGATTTCGATAATCTTGCGTTACATGAATTGAAATTGAACAGGATCATTTGGAGTATTTGGACGTTCTATGCAGTCGGTTCTCGACTTACGACCACCTCGACCATTCAGAAATACGACGATCCTTTTGTCAGTTCGCAGTTGTTTTGTTGTTATAATGAAATTAACAAAATATACAAAAATGCTTGGAAACTATCACTGAACTCTTTCTTATGTCGGTGGTGATTGTGCATAACCTGATATCAGATTTTTTTTAAATGTAGTGTATATTTGAACTAGTGAAAACCGATATCATTTCAATGATTAGATTAAAATTCTGAAAATAATTTAACTGTTCTCACTTTTTTCGTGTTTGAATATTACTTCCGTAAATTCAATATTTTGCAGTTTTCAGGTAATACCCAAACTAACCGATATTATGTAATCATCTTTACCGTCACTTTCTGATCGAAAAGCATCATAATACTACTTCCACATACAAATAGCCAAACCGTTCCTGATCTTTATCAGAATATATGTGGAAGTAGTGCTATCAAATGTGTACTTTTTGGTACTTCGTTGTTTTATGCCAGGCGGCTAAACACGAAAAAATATCACTGAACCTAAAGGTTGCCTAAACCTTCGCTATCCATATGAAACGACACATAAATCATCAAATTAATGGCCGAATACTTGTATGTGTGTATACGTGTAATTTTTAATGTATTCCAGATAATTTAATCTTACGCCTTGCCCCTAGCAGCCAGCGCTTCTCAATCATCGTGATGTTGACGCTCTATAAACTGCCAAAATTCAGCAATACCTTCTGATAACAATAAATTACCACATAAATCTCTTCTGGCTGATCCCCACATTCTCTCTACTTGCTGGGTGTTTGCAAGTGTATCGGGGTTTATAAAATTATAGTAAGTGTAAAAAATGAGCACTGATCTCCGAGTATGCACTCCAGGAACCGCTATCTACTCAGCAACCATCAGCAAAGAACACTTGGCAAACCCAGCGTGTCCTGACCTCAAATGAAGGCGTCATTAAATGTCCATTACTACACATAATCTCCCGCGGAATAATATTACGTCGCGCACTTCCCCGAATTTTTTTTATAGTTTTACATGCTTTGGGTGTTCTTATGCAACTGGCTGCAAGGGTTGAATTCTTTGTTTTTATTTCAAAAATCGTCAAGTGACGCCTCCCGCCCCATGTTTATGAGGGTGCAGCGACAGGCAACCTTTAGGTTCAGTGATATTTTTTCGTGTTTAGCCGCCTGGCATAAAACAACGAAGTACCCATTTTTTTTCTTTACCGTCACTTCTGATCGAAAAGCATCATAATACTACTTCCACATACAAATAGGCAAACCGTTCCTGATCTTTATCAGAATATATGTGGAAGTAGTGCTATCAAATGTGTACTTTTTATTTATTTTTAATTCTTTTTCTATCCCACACGGTCCTCTATTTCTGTCAAAGTCAAATATTAACGGAAAATGGAAGAAAAGACAGTACAATATTTTTTTGTACGTTTAGTATAAATTACATGTGAATCTCTTGCACTTATTCAAGGACTCGATAATGAGTTGTAAATTATATTTGAATAGAATTATTATGCTTTTTTTACAGTTCGATTAAATCAGTACAATTATGTAACTATGGACAGGACGTAGGTATGTGTGTCATTTCTGGATGATCTTTAGTGTTCAATCATAGCACAATATAAAAGAATGGAAATTCTTATTCTGGTAATTGTCCTTTGTGACCAAGCTGGAGCTAATTTGTTTGGACGTGAGCTAATTGCCAATTAGCCGGCGGCTTGGATGACTAATTAAGAAACTTAAATTCCTCCATGACCCGATATAATAATAATCGTGTGCCCATCATTTTGCCGCGTCTTCAGTTCAAATTTAACAATGCCATTGGGGCATTCGACATTTTAGCACAGGGTTCTTCAACCTTTTTGCATCTCCGGACCGCGTGAGAATTTTCAAACTATTTCGCAGACCGACGTCAACCAGATGCACATATTTACAGTCAGTTTAAGATTTACGACGGAGGAAGTAACAAAATACTCAGTTTCTGTCAAACATTAAAAAAAATACTTGGCCGCGAGTGACCCATGTAATGTCGAAATTAGACGTATATATGTTACAGTGAAACTGTATTCTCAGTGAAAATATATTCTTCTCCAAGCTGTCATTGAAATTAAATTTGACTACCCTATCTTCAGCCTAATGTTTGTCTGTGTTTTTCTTTGGTTCTCTTTTTATGAAAGAGACTACTTGCTGATTTTGTTTCATTGAAGCAAACCAAAATTTTAGGCCGGCAAATCATTGACTTTGGACCAATAATTTCAATGATCGTGACCAGTGAAATCATGTTGTCATACAAATTTATTACTCGATACATTTTCACTGAGAATACAGTTTCACTGTAACGTATATATATATTTTATTTATGACTTACGTGGAAGGTGGTTGGAACGGAACCCGTTGCAAGTCGATTTTACATGTTTTTTTTTGGATAATAAATTCAAAAAATGACAACTGAAACGTTGTTACATAGAATTTTAGGTCGATAAAATCACAACTTTTGGAAAGTGCGACTTATATTGCTGCTCAAATCAATTTTCGAATCATGAAAGTTTTTGCGGACCGGTGCCGGTCCGCGGACCACTCGTTGAAGATTACTGTTTTCGCATGCATACAAAGCACGGTTACAGTTTTCTGGAGATAATAAATACGGTATAAGCGTATTGTTAATGCATTTAACAATACAAAATGGTGTATAATTATATAATAGAGGAGAGCAACATCAGGAACGATTATTTTTGCCAAGGGTGTAGCTTAAATTAACAGTTGATCAAAAATCGTCAAATCGAATTAATTTAAATTAATCAATTACTATTTATATTATTGAACAATGTTCACTCATATTCCCACAGTGTTGAGCATAAAGAGTATATGTACATAGACTACCGAGGTAGCATTTTTCAAACATAAGTTAACAATAAAAATAATAACACATTTTTAGTACTTTTTCCACATGAGATTTATTTCATCAGGACCGGTTTCGCTCATGGCAAGCATTATCAACTGATAAGGAATCACTGGCGGATCCAGGAATTGTCCCAGGGGGTGGCCATTTTGAAAATAAACATGATACATTAAAAAACATATATACACCCATTCCTTTTTTACGCGATTTTTGAACGGGGCACCGCTACTTTTTTACACGATTTTTTTTCGATTTTATTTAACGGAATAAATGATGACCCTGCGTTCAAAGAAGTGATGACCCCAAGCAAAATCATGTGATATAATTGATGACTCTGACTATTAGGCCCAAAAATACTCAGGCTAAATATCTATTTACTCATACGATTCCTTAGCCAGGTTTTCATGCGTCGTAATGTGGAAAACCACTTTTCAGCGGAGGCAACACTGATTGTCAAATTTAGTAAAATTCGTAACAAAACCTCACAATTGCGACATAATTATTAACCTATCACATGTCGTATACAGTTGCGGAAAAATAAATCCGCCCACTCTTCATAATTCCAATCCTTTGCAAATATGTATATCCTCGAAATCTTTACCGATTTCCATTTTTTTTTCATTCGATTGTAAAAAAAAGCAATAACCATATTTTGAAAAACAATCAAGATTTGAAAGTTTTAACAGTAATGAGCCAGACCTAGTCACGTAAGCATCTGACGAAATTATGGATAGCCAAAGAAAACGTAATCGCGATTAAAGCCCAAATTGAATCAGTTTTCGGGGGAAAACTTACCAAATAGAAAAATTTCGCTTACTGTGTAGAAAGTATAATGTGGAAAAAAAAAAAAAAACGTTTAACTGGCGCTCTGGAGGGGTATATTTGAACCGGCAGAGAGTGGCAGAGAGAGCTAAACAACCGACCGGGACGACCTTTATAAATATATGGAGTATGATTTTTTAAAAACGCTTCAAGCTTCGACTAGTGATTTCACATGATCGATGGGAAATGTCCGTAATAGCCGTAATAGAATCGTGGCACATGGATTTCCCGCTCGGTTCCCACTGTAAAATGGAGGTAAAATGGACGAAGGTGCACAAAAAATTGGACTTTGTACGATTGGAGAGGAGTCATATACTCTGATGATTTCAAGTTTAGCTCATGAGGACAAGATGCGGTAAGCAGCTAGGCCATCTTAAGGTTGGTGAAAGGTGTCAACCGATTGTTCTTGAAAATATGGCTATTAGTTTTCTTTACAATGGGTAGAAACAAAAATAGAAATCGGTAAAGATTTTGAGGAAATATTTGCAAACGAATGGAATTGTGAAGGGTGCGCGAATATCTTTTACCGCAACTGTAGTTGTTAAACTAAAGGTTCGTAAAAAAAGAGAACTACAACATATTTATTTAAATAAAAATCATTTGAAAATTAATGTTATAATATTTTGAATGGAATGAATTCTCCTCAGGGGGGGGCCATGGCCCCCATGGCCCCCTTCGTGGATCCGCCTATGTAAGGAATACAATAAAACAGTGGTATTGGTATTGCAATAAAACAGTGGTATTGGTATTGCAATAAAACAGTGGTATTGCATAAATACCACTGTTTTATTGTATTCCTTATCAGTTGATAATGCTCACCATGAGCGAAACCGGTCCTGATGAAATAAATCTCATGTGGAAAAAGTACTAAAAATGTGTTATTATTTTTAATATAATGCCTTTCCACCAAGTATTGACAGTGAACACCTTAAAAGTGATTTTTTTCTTAAATCTTCAAGTAGAAACGTTCTAAAAATTTATTCCCAATTCTGAGGCTGATTCAAATTCATTTTAATAATACATATATTTTTTTACTTAATTTATAATTTTTTATCAAGAGGTTTAGGTGTTTTGATTTCTTCGATGGATTCGGCGGTAACTTTGTGGCAATTAATTTTAATATAAAATTAAAAGATAAAGCAAATTTGCAATAGTAATTCTGATGATGCATCTTGAAGAGGCGAAACACGTGTAACTATTTGTAACGAAATACGTTAAACAAAAAAAAAATTGTATGTATTATTTTGATTCTTATCTTAAAATCTAACCTTACCTTACATTATCAATTAATCAGCAGTCTCTATGAAAGCGAGGCTTGACATTTAAAGTTACAACCAGTGGTTCTCACGTGAATATGTCTGGTGGCCGCACCAATTTTTTGTCCGAGTCTGTTGTGTTTGGGTTTTTTCAAATGGGTCTAAACATGTTTGACGATTTACTATTGGTGTTAATTGCATTCGAAATGCTTCATTTTCATGGTATTTGTTGACAAATTATTTTGTAAAACCACTTATTTTTAATTATCAATATTTACTATGAATCTGCTGGTGGCCGCACATGAGAACCAATTCTTACAACCATTCCAACTTGAGTTACAACTTTCTGATGAACTTCATTACGGATCTGCACTCTGTAATCTGTAAGTAAATAAAGGTTTAAAAAAGAATACATGACAACTAATTTAACTGATTTGTTTATAAATAAAAAAACACATTATGTAATTATTTATACAGTGAAAATCGTCGCTGTTAAAAAAGACAATGACTTAACCAAAAACAAATAATTCTTGAAAGTGGAATAAATATAAAACTACAACTGCATTTTAATTTTATCTTAAAATTCAAGGAAAAAACATACTGATTATATTAAATGTCATTTATTTTTGTCTTGGAATGAAATCTCTTTTTTAACCGTTTATGACCGTGCCTAAAGTTCACGAAGTTTAAGTTAATGCCATTTACGATGAGTCAGGTTGAACAAAACACTAACTTTAAAAGTTATCGCAGCTGTATTGTCTCACGATTTTATGTTACAATAATATTATAAAGAGTCGGTCACCTTTATTCATATTTTTTCACAACATATTCTTTTGTAATAATTGTATTATGCAAACAAGTTTTCTTGTTAGTAATACTATTGTTTTTTTACTGCTTTGGGACAACGAGGACAGAGTGTGTTTTGGGAAAAGGATAACCATAGCTTACGTTGACTGAACCCTGGACTTCATCGAACAATTGGGACATGCGTATCTATATACTAACCGTAGTTTCCCGCAATACCCTTCAAATTGTCTTAGTTCGTGGTACTTATGTATTAATGTTACTTCCTACTGGATTTGGCCCTGTTCGCACAAATCGAACAATATATCTACCATTACCTACCTTCCTTAATACCTAGGATTGCAATACCGATATTTATAAACCGCTAGTATAGCAGGTTTTTAGCTGCAAAATATCCGTATTACAATGTATTAACGTACAATTATTTAGTGATCATGTAAAAATGTAAGTAGCTTAGATTAATCCACATATTGTGTGAATATTCGTGACAAGTCTTTCGCTTCTTTCAGGGGCATCTTCAGACTAACTATCACAAAGGTAGCTTTAGTAGATGATCATTTATAATAAAATTCAAATTACTTTTAGGATTAAATTTTAAATGAACTTCCACAAAGTTACCGCCGATTCCATCGAAAGACGACAGTGTTTAATGATCGTTCCTCCAAATAACATTGAATTTGAAATGACCATCTCTGCAGTCTGTTTTTGCATGAATTCCCATCAAGATTTACAGATTCGAATTTTGTACTTTCGTGAACGAGCCGGGTTTCGCCTTTTGGCATCTTCAGGCATATCGAATGCATGAATAAACTTAAACTGGCGTCAGATTCAGTTCTAAGCTCATGGAGAAGTCCAAAATTCGAATCTGTTATTAAAACTCCACCAAGCTTAAGTAAGAATCCTTTAAAAAAAATCGTATATTTGCTAGGTTGAGTTTTTCTGTTATTTATCTTTGTTGGCGTCAATTATTTCTTATGAAATTCGAACCAGATTTTCACGCCTTTTAATTGCACGCTACCGAATTAAAACAAAATGATACCCAATGTAAATAAGTTAAAAGTCGCGTAACAAGTGTTGGCACGTGCGAAACGAAAGAAATCGGTGTTGCCAGCATCGCACCTACATAATTATAATAACCCTTAGCGTCCTCACGAAATCGGACCACGGAGCTTTGAAAAAAAAGCGATCCGAGCGAGAGATACGGAACAAAACAGAAAACAAAATAAAACGTGGATGAAAAATGAAAAAAAGGCAACGGTAGACCAATGGAGAGACAGGGCACCAGGACTGTAACAAGGCATTACAGAAACAGAAGCCTCGCTATAATTAAATACACGCATATAGATGTGTAATAAGTAGATATATTGTGCTTTTATGTCAAAATAAACGATTGGAGCATTGGACCAATTAGAAATTAATAGGTATCATCAATCCATTGACATTCTTAATGAACAGACTTATATGAATATATCACCACTTCTTAGTCCAATACAAAGCGTTAATGCAATTTAAAATAAATCCACTTGATACAATACTAATTTAGTTTATCCCCACTTAGTTAAAACCCAGATTAGCTTTCACTTCGAGAAATACATAAAATCAATGTATCACCTTTAATAACTTATTATTACCATATAAAATTAAGATTGTAGAACAGAAAAGAATTGTATTGTGTACCCTGTCTACAACAGTATATATACATAGATAAGTGAATGCATGCTTCAGCATAGTTCTGACGATGGCGTAAACTAAAACAGATACCAACAAATATATAAAATAATTTCATTAGAATTAAATAACATTGCAATTTTTTTCACTGTATTATAATGCAGTTCGACCATGTAAATACCAATTCAATCAATAAGATTCGTAAATAGGCTATTTTAAACATATCAAATGCCACAATTTTTGTCAACGTCTCTTCAAATAAGAATGTAACAGACTTAAGTAAAATATGTACATTACGATGTGACTCATTTTATTTCAAAGGTCGGCAAAAACTTGACACTTTTTGAATGCTTGACCCAGTTAAGTTTTGACTTTTGACACACCTCGTTTCAATCGTTTTTTAAGCTTCTCTCAAGTGTAACTCAACTGATGGAAAAGATTGTTTTTTTTTCTAATATGGACTAGAAATAGAGCAATTAAAAAAGGTTATTTAATTTATGTCAACCGATCACGTCTTTGGGAAGGATATGGAAAAAAGATTGGGATATGACAAAACGCAGTTGGTAGTCGCTTTATTTTCCTCTATCTATTTTTTTTTAGAACAGGAAAGGAGGTGACTGAGACGGCATGTACATATAAACATCCTAGATATCATGATAGCAATTTATTCAAAAGCACTGCGCATATTGTTTCAATCTTTTTGAACGTTGTAGGACATATTATTTGAGTAGGTATACAATTCCGTGTGCCATTCAATATACATTTTTCTTTTAGTTTCATTGACATTTTGAATCGCTGCTGCATGTAACGTTTTAAATGACCATGTTTTAATGTTTTTAGTACAGTGAAATCCCGATTCTACGTTTTTCAAGAGACCGTATAAAACAAACGATTAATGCGGGAAACGATGAATGCTGGAAAGTTTTATATATGATCTAAATTCCGGGACTATAGAAAATGAACGCACCACGCGGCAAAACGTATAATGCAATAACGTAAGATCGGGGTTCCACTGTACTTCACTTGGATATTTTTTTTCAAAGAAGTTCATTGCACCAGCAAAAGCAAATATACTGATATTTTCGTAATCGAATTGTAAACCGAATTTAATGTATCTGCAATTGAATATTTATTATTATATTATATATGTGGTCCTGGATGCTAGAAATCCCTGTGTCATCTGATTTAAAATGAATAAAATATAAGGACATCTAATTTGCATGTCAAAATAATGTAGCAACATATTTTGCACCAAGAAATGTCACACGGGTGATCAGAAGTTGAGATGTATTCTTCTAAGAAGTGTCCATGTTCACTTAGGCAATTATAGTGCGAAAAATCACCACTTTACCACATAGATACCATGTAATTAAATAAACCAGGGCTGTGGAGTCGAAGTCGGAGTCGGAGGCGTCGCGGCGCTTTGGCCGGAGTCGGAAATTTTGAAAAGTTTGTACTTTTTATTTTTGCATTAACTATGTCAAATTTGGCTATTGGCCGGATTAGTTGGTTGAAATATAATTGAATACACATAAATAGAAAAGGTAGGAGAAAAACGCGACGAAATTAAACTTTCTTTAGTCGAAGTCGGAGTCGTGTTTTTGTTCAATGTTGGAATCGGAGTCGTAATTTTTTTTACCGACTCCACAGCCCTGTAATAAACTTTTAGAAACAGACCGCCAAAATATTTGTAATAGTAAGCAATTGCTTTTACTGAACAATTGATATATTTGACATGGCATATCTAGCGTTAGGCGCCACATGTATGTTGCTTTTAAATATTAAATGATTCAACGTAAAAATTACCGAGCTCTCCCTAGTTTGCTCCTGTCCTCCAAAGCGGCCTTTCTTAACAAGTTTCCTTCGGCGAGGCGTCGACTGGCGCCACGTCCATCACGCTTTGGTCCAGCGCTCCAGTCCCGCGGCCCCGGCTCTAATGATAAAGCCCCGAACACCGCCGAATCTTCTTTAACAACCCTCTCCCCTCCCTCCGCCGTTGCCCGAGCCCCTACCCGTCCCGATCATGCCACCCTGGTCACTCCTTGGGAACCGACGCTTGCCAGTCGTCCAGAGCTTTTTCTCAAATTGACAGCCGCGGCCAATCGGTGGGGAACGGTTAAACATAAACATAAATAGGCAGAGAATTGTATAAATAAAAAATGTACCTTTTAAAGCTATAAAGTTAATCAATTTTATACTATGAATAATAATGCAATACAAGTTCATCCTGTCTTGTAGTGGAATATATATATTTTAGGCTCGTATTTTAACGGTCAGATTTTGAATACAGTGTCGGTCAGAATTGATGTATTCACCTATATATTCAGTATTGGCTCGTATACATACCAAACCTTTACCGAATGTTATTCTGTCCGTTTTATTTACTATTTCAGACCATTTTGGTTACAAAAATCTAACCATATAATATTTTTTTCAGACCGTTAACATTTCATTTATGGCTTAATATTCAATTTTATTCTGACCAAAAATTGATTTAAATTCTGACCGTTTATTTTGTTCCCTATATTTTAATCATTATTTGATCCCAATATGGAGCATATAACCTTCTTATGAATGTATGTCAGGATTTTTTTTCTGCGAGAACTGCTTATAAATCAGTTGTTCAACCTTCAATCGATGAGAGAAGGGATAGAAAGGATAACGCTAGGACAGGAGTCGTTGTTATCGCTACGCCCCGCTTATAGGATCGGAAAAGGTGGGTGGGAAGAAATTTAAGTGCGAAGGACGTTTTAGACAAACACAAACACCCATCGCCTTCTATCTATATATCAAGGGACAAAAAATGCTGCTATCACTTGGACACAAGCCCGTGAGACCGTGGATACCCGGCAGATTATATAATTATATAGTCTTTTTTAAATTTATGAAATGCATGGCGCATTGGTGTCATGCCATGTTCACGATTAGCTAACCAGTATTTCCATATTACGTATTAGTTTCATCAAAAAGAAAGATTGACTAACTGACTTACACGCATGCTCAATAGACAATGTAATCAAAATGTGTCAAAGTCGTTTTATGAAGTCCGACCCAACGATTTTATTCCTTATTTCGGCCCCAAAGTCGCGATTCTGAACGTATTTCGCCGAATCTTTTCAGAGACGGGTGCCTTAGGGTTCAAGAAACCCGCCTACACCTCTTACGGCGCTCAAATCCGCCTATTCATAACAAAAAACGGAAACCAGTGGGGAACTCCGCAAAAACCGACCGAATCGATGAAATCATGTGTTCCACATTAGGAACTGCCATGGTTGTAAAAAAATCTTAGATGTTTTGGAATTTAATTGATATTGCACTTTCCTATAACTGGTTGTGTATCACTTTCATGTTTTATTTACCATCGATCCTTGCCGCCTCGCTCCTTAGCCGATGTCCGAACAAGGTTTACTTGGTAGCTTGGGGCAACAAACCAAAAATATTTCGGTCCAACTTGACTGCATGTTTTCGTTATTTTCATACGCATTCCCCGAGAAACGTGTTAATCTAAAAACCAAATAAAACATCACACTATATATTGAAAAACAATCTTGTTAGATTCATCAGATTCTTTCAAATAATGGATAAATCGAAGACATAGTTGGTAATTGTATACGGTGGCCATGGTCCAGTGGAAACGATTTGGGGCTCTCGTACTAATCAGTTTCGAAATCAAGGTTTGAATACGACATTTATTAAAGATATTTACGTGTTTCGAGACTCCACTTACTCGAAATCTCAACTACTCGAGTATGGGAGTAATAATTTTTTTAATTACTGAATTATCGAGTAGTTTCAGTATATATATTTTTTTTATTTAGATTCTTTTTCAATATTTTATTTTGTCTCTTGTCATCACAGACTCTCGTCATTGATAAGAAAGGTCAGCAGGACCCAAAGCAAAGATAACAAAAGAAATTCTCGCGTAGCATAGTCAACGGCAAAAACATTTCCACGTGTAAAACTCAGTTAAACTCATCGGTTAAACACTAGTTATATATTTTTTTAAATAAGTATATACAATTTGGAAATAAATCTCCATTTATAGATTACGAGTATTGCTCGAGTATCGAGTATATGAAAAATGGACGAGTATTCTCGAGTATTCAATACTCGAATTGGAGTCCATTATTTGAATACATGGATTACAAATACACTTAATAATACAATTCGAAAATAATTTTTTTGGTTAATAATGAGTAACAATCAACAAGAATACGGCTTCATTGATACCAGTTTTTATATCTAATTGTAAGTAGAGTGTGACAGATAAACAAACACACTTTTTAAAACCACTTCAGTACCGTAAGACTTCCGGTGGCCGCCGCGCACGGACGTCGCGAAATACTATCACAAATATTGCAAAATATATAAAAATTTTCCTCTGAGAATTCTTATGTTATTTTTCTTTTCATAGCTAGTGACATATATTCACTGCCTCTGTGGTTTTAACTTGTGTGTACATGACATTGAATCAGTGAATTAAATATATAATATAATTATTTATTTAATTCACGTATATATACGTTTATTCCCACTTAGTTAAAGCCCAGATAAGCTTTCACTTCGAGAAATACATCAAATCAATTTGTCACATTTAATAACTTATTATTACCATATAAAACTAAGACGGTGAAACAGAGAAGAAGATGTATTGTGTATCCTGTCGACAACTGTATATAAGGATGAGTAAATGCAGGTCTAAAACTTTGTTCTGACGATGGCGTAAGTCGATATAGCAATCAACAAATATATAAAATAATTTCTGTAGAATTAAAATACATTGTTATTTTCTCACCGTATGTACTTTATCTTCTACAGTGCGCACTTAAGTGCCCAAGATACATTAATTATTAAGTCAATTTATCGCCATACAATAATAAAATCACCACCATCCAAATTACCACCATGAATGGGGACAATTTTCTAAGAATTCTTAATATTTTTTTTACTAAAAACTTACCCAATGTTTTCAAATATCATTGTTGTACGTCATAAGGAAACATCAAGGGAAACATTTTGTTTTTTATACACAAATTATAAGACAAATTTAAAGTGACAGTTGATTCCATTTTTGAATAATTTTAAACAATGAACAAAAGCATTGAATAAAAGTATTTTTTTGGACCAATGGATGTATATTTTGTCTTAAATTTTCCTTGAAAATCTGATATTTAAATGCTGTAAAAAAAATAGATGGCCATAATTATGATACAAATGATGGTTTTCACCTTGAATATTTTTTTCATACCTTCAGTCCATTATCTTTCAAGATTATTAAATATTTAAACACGATATGGCTACATAAATACAATTTAAATATAAAGGAAAGCGTATAACGAATATATTTAAGGAAATAGTCATAGTTATGTATACTATAAATGTCATAAAAAAATCAGATAGCATTTTAGGTAATGAAAAAGAAGCATCCCAATATTGGCGTGTAAATCAACGGGCTTCACAAGAACTGGCTATAAGATAGTGGAAGAATTATCTGATGAGATTTAGAAAACATTAGTAGATAGATAATCTCTCTATCTATTCACGTTGTTTTCAGAATCGGATAGGTTTGATGGAAAGTGAGGTCAGTGGCTCTAAATTAAAGCCTCTAAACATATAGCTTCTTATACCAATAACCTGTGGAGCCAGGTATATTGGTCAAACGGGAAGAACTTTTAATACCAGATTTAAAGAACATCTTGCCTGTACACGCAAAGGGATTGAATTATCTTCATTTGGGAACCATTTGTTCCTAAATAAGCATACATTTGATATCTCTAAAAACTTTCAAATCCTGCATGTTAACAAAAATCTTTAAAACTCGATAAACAAGAGATTCTAGAAATAAATCGGTATTTTTATTATAATGCCATTCCACCAAGTATGTACAGTGAAAATATTAAAAGTTACAAAGCTTCTTGTTCTTCCTTTCTGGTGATACTTTGTTCTAACAATCAGTCCCCTCCACTTCACTCAGTCCACACCAATCACTGACCCCCAGCATTCGTAATTCGTGTGAAACCTCATCCATCCAGCGAAGTTGTAGTCTTTCAACATTCTGTGGTTTATCACTGTGAACATAGTAAATCATTGACTATTTTCCTCTATAGCTATAAACAGTATCTGCACGGGTCCGTGGTGAAGAGGTCAACGTAATTGACTTCCGTGACGGGTTCAAGCCTCATGTAGGTTCAGTAAATTTATCGATTATGTTCGAAGGATTGAATGTTTATTTTGTCTAAAATTTCATTCGCATCCATCCTATCCTATAAACGGGGCACAACAAAGCGACTAGATATCTAGCCACTAATTCTGTCCTAGCCTTATTCTTTCTTTCCCTATTTGGCATTATAACTAATAATTGTGTAACATCTCTAAGCGGTATATACATTGACACCGCCTTATGTGTTAGGTCATCAGAACTCTCTCGAACGATCTATTTTTCACCTCAGTCTATGAGTTTAAGTCGATATCAGGAAATAAATTCATTTTTAATAATACTCTTTATTGAAATCTATAGCGATTCAATATAGAGTGATTCAAATTTGTAAAAGAGACATTTATGCGGACGTCTCGCTCTTAAATGTCTCTTGACTCTTTCACGTCCTGAGTGCATGGTATTTAATGCAAAGTTCGATGGGCCATAAATAGTGGCTTATTGGGCTGAAGTTTAACGGTCTTTTGGTACCTAATGGAACCGATTTCTTTCATACAGTTGGCAGTGGGAGGTTGGACAGCATTGAGAATGCACGCGCCTAATCCTCACCATAAGGATAAAGTCTAGTAAATTCCTGATATCGCCTTTGCAATTATAATAGTCGTGTGTTATGTATTGTAGAACGTAACGTGTATTGTTAATCTATCTGTGTTAAATCCGTGTGTAAAGTCTGTGAAAATTCGTAACAATTAAATAATGGGTGCTAACCGCACCCACATAACGCTTTGGGATCGTCTTTTGTTTATAAGAGCACCATGTTTCTCCTACCCTGTTCCTAAAATTCCTCTCCTGAGTGTCGGATTAGGTGGCTCCTTCTCGATTTACGAGGGAGCCGAATCAAGGTTTTCTCAATATGTACATGACCTAATGCACGTTTAAAACATAGTTCTGACGAGGGCGTAAGCCGAAATAGCTGTATATTTTATAATTTTCGTAGAATTAAAATACATTGTTATTTTTCTCAACGTATTATAATGGAGTTCTACCAAATAAATGCCAACTCAACCAATAATTATGTGTTATCTTGAGTTCTATTTCATTATTTCTCTATTCCTGTAATGTATATTGCTTTAACATCATCCGCTAAAGAATATAAATCCATTTTATTATGTTAATGCACCTCGGCTCATTGGATACCTTTTCAATCCTAAACGATATGACGGACGAGAAATGTAAAATTTAAATGTTCCACAGATCGTTATCGGGACTCCCCGCTGTCCAGACGAAAAAGGGTCAGATGAACGTTTCTCGTGTTGTACCTTTGCCTACCAATCTCTCAATAGAATAAACGTTTGCCGCTACACTATGTATACTAGGGCAGTGCTACTCAAATGTAGGTGGTGCATCACTGGCGGATCCAGAAATTGTCCCAGATGGTGCTCCTTTTTACGCGATTTCGATTTACGCGGGATTTTTTTGGACGGCACCGCTACTTTTTTTACGAGTTTTTTCGATTGTTGTTACAAAAGAAATGGTGACCCTGCGCTTAAAGAAGTGATGACCCCGAAAAAATCCAGAAATTCTCCCAGATTCTTCGCGAGTCATATACCTTATAGTTTTTATACAATGGTAAAAGTAACACAATTTCTGCATTTGTATAAAATTCGATCAAAAATAAAAACGCTACTAATTCTTTTGTCTATGGTAATTCAATAAAAAAAAATCATAACACCTTCATCAGTCAGTTGGAAAAATGATACTGAAGTTCCATCAAGCAACTTCAGTCGACAGATTTAAATAAAGAATAGATGTTCTTGTTTAGTTCCAAAATTATTACATGTTATAACAACAGGAACCATCCATCAAATACGTCCTAAGATGAGACTTAAAATAATAACCGGTCTGCCCTAATTAATGTTTGAGAAGCACTGCACGATAGTTTCTAAGAGCCTATCCAATATGTACCGTTCTGAAGATAAACATGTCAATACAGTACAACTAATGAAATGTTATTTTGGAAAGACTATCATATCAGTAGGTATCACAGAACTTAACATATTCTTCCACATATTAATAACTACCACCACAATATAATATATTCCAATATAATGTATTATTCTATAAATCTATATTATATTAATATATCCAAAATGTGAAATTATTACTAGTCGAGTAAAAATTGTCAAGTACAGTGAAACCCCGATTCTACGTTTTTCAAGGGACCATAAAAAACAAACGATAAATGCGGGAATGCTTAAAATTTGAAATAAAAATAGTTAAACTTTATAAAAACCTATTTATTTATTATTAGACTTTGTTATTATACCTATAACATTTTTTTAATAGTCCTTAATACTACGTTGCCTCTTTGCAGTTTGGGACTTCAATTTTAACAAAAGACCCTTCAAATTCGCATATTTGTCTAACAACAGATTCATCTACATTCTATATCCTTGAAAAATATTTTTAGTTTTTAGAAAGACAATAACGCTTCTGTTAATGTCATTACAGGTGCATTGTTGCGTTTTTCGCCATCTTCTTCCACAGAAGACCCATGTGCTCAGTAAGTGAGTCATCACCGGAAACATTATGACCATGAATCGTTAACAATTGCAGTCTCAGGTTTTTTCAACGAACCGATTTTGATGGGGTCGAATGTGCTTTTGAGAAATATTCAACAAAAAAGGGTCAATCGGGATAATAAAGGGTCTTTATATAAGGACGCTTAGTTTTGAAATGTAAATAAAACAAGTTGTTTGTGAGATTTCGACTAAATTTTGACCATGTCGCTAAAGTTGACTTTTTGACCTGAAGTTCCTTGGTTAGTTGGATTTTATACGGGTTCAGACATAAGGCCCGATTCAAAATTCGCGCCAAGTTCTTGTGAACAACGAGAAATAAGCTGCCTTGGGTTTTCCTGCACTTACCACAGCAGCAATGTTTTCACCAGATATTGTATTTTGATGACGTCACAGGTGTTGGCCGATTATTTACCAAACTGGTTGACTCAAATTTGGCCACTAAACAATGAATAATCTACTCAGCAGGACAAAGTAACATATTTTGAGCGTCCCTATTGAAATACCCTTTATTTGTGACAGGACCATAATTTTTAGACGATAAATCGGGGAACGTTTAATCCGGGATTTTTTAGCATTGTTCTTATGGGTGTTTGGCCGGGACTAAAAAAATGAACTTACCACGCGGGAAAACAGTTTACGCGAGAACGTTAGATCGGAGTTCTATTGTAATGCTACTTTGAAAAACAAATTAATGGCCCGTATTATTGACGTTGCATATACACAGGTTTCTGGTGATTACATATTTGATATGAAACTGCCGAATTGGCACTTACATACATTGATATTTCAATCGACTCGCATATTTCTATAAAAAGATAAATCACGAGTAAAATATTTTGATAATAAATCAAGTAAACCGTTATCGCAACCATTTTGCCACCTCATATTTTGCCGCGTATTTATACTGTACCGATTTTTCCCCTCCAGCGTTATAATCTAATTTAGATTTCCCATTTCGATTAAAAGATGGCATTCAGATCGTATTTCAGATTCAAATAAGGAATTATGTTTCCGCTCTAAAATGGCGCTCGATAAAATGTCAAAAATTACCCGCCGGCGTTGTAATTTTACACAATATATATCTGATTTTGATACATGAAGAGTGATTGTATTACATCGTAGTTTTAATCAAACGCCTTTTGAATTAATTTTTAGAACGTTAACATGTAAGATATTTTTTTCTTTCTTCTAATGAAAACGGTTTTTGGGTAGGAATTCTCCTCAAGAAGAAATCATAGACAATTGTACGTAGATATGTACATTTGAATAAAAATGCGTTCTTCATCTCAGGTTTAAATATTGCAGTTGTGTTATAATCGTTGTATCTATTATTCATATACATATTGTCACTCTATGACTCTATCAATCTATGAGTTTATAATATCTGATTAAGTCTTCGTGTTGGTTGAGTAAAATTCCAAACGTAAGCCCGAAAGAAGCTCTCGGTCTCCTAAACCTCCCCTTAAGTTTCGCATCCTAGCGAACTGATATCGACAAGTAAACGCAACGTCATCGAATAGGTATTTGTTATTTTTTCGATGGTTTCGGCGTTAACTTTGTGGAAGTTCATTTTAATATAAAATTTAAAATAACTTTGATTATTCGGCATTGTTTCGCCTCTTTCAGAGCATCTTCAACTTACTATCGCAAAGTTTGCTTAGTAATGAAGCAAGATAAATTCTAACTCTGTTAGAATTTATCATGCTTCATTACTTAAGCAAACTTTGCGATAGTAAGTTCGAAGATGCCTCTGAAAGAGGCGAAACACGTGTCACAGTTAGTTACACAATACGTGGAATAATCAAAGTTATTTTATATTAGGTATTTGTTAATTCTAAAACTAGCTTCAATGTCCGTAAATTCAACTTATGTATTAAACGTGTAAATTCTGTGTATTAAACTTGCGTGTGCTAATCGCACATTGTAACGATTGAGACATTCTTTCATTATAAGAGCCTCCTGTTTTCTTTTACTCCGATCCTGGATATCCTCCTCCTGAATGTCGGATCGTAGGCTCCCTCTCGATTTACGAGGGAGCCGAGATCGAGGTCGTTTCAATATGTAAGTATGTGTATGTCAAATTGATTACCTGGGTGATTTCTTTCTCCCTCCACTCACAGGTAATTAGTATTTTTATGCTTTGAAAATTCCCCCTCTTTCGCTCTTATGTTCTCTTAAAAAAACATACATATATAAAAACTATATATATAATTTGAATGCTTCTATAAAAAATAGAATATAGAAATTGAAGGTATTTATTGTATGCCATCATTTGAAATCATCTCAAAACTATATATTAATAAAGGTTCCATGTTTACACATTTTAATTTAGAAACGTATACAAAATGGGCTACTTTATCGATACTTTTTATATTGAAACTGTAATTAATCGATTGTTATATAATTGTACCTTAATTAACATACCTCCCAATATTAATAATTTTGTTTTGAAGTGAAAAACATAATTATTATCTTCCCCAGTTCGCTTTAGAATATTATACTTTTGAGCATATCCCTGTTTAGGTAAAACTGATTATTAGAAATAAAATCAAGATGTCAAATGAATGTCAGCTGTGTTTACACCAAAACAAACACTCAACTTTAATCTTCAG
The DNA here is from genome assembly GCA_028554975.1 of Himalopsyche kuldschensis. Classification (NCBI taxonomy): domain Eukaryota; kingdom Metazoa; phylum Arthropoda; class Insecta; order Trichoptera; family Rhyacophilidae; genus Himalopsyche; species Himalopsyche kuldschensis. The sequence goes on from JAHFWI010000007.1 coordinate 4,190,176, forward strand.
GTATCTCTGTTTAGCAGTAACTTAAGAGTTTGAATGGTAAAGCAGGACAAAAAACATACCATTCGTATGCTCATCCAAAAGAAAAGATGCGTACCGTAAAACGGGGTGAATAGAGACACTTTTTACCCTTCGCGACTATGTATCTTCATACATGCGCCACATAATTCAAATATGAATGGCTTGAAACTTGTTTCTATGGCCCTACTGCACAATAATGACAATATTTTTCAAATATTAACTATCTTTATTAAGACACAGTAAATTTTGTTCGATGTCTCTATTCACGTTGAATCGGGGTGAATAGAGATGAGAGAGGGTAAATCGAGACTTGGAAAATGAATAGAGACAAAAATACAGATTAAAATGATTGAAATATATGAACCTCTAGTCTATACGGGTCTATATTCATTCCGTTTTACGGTACTTATTAACCAAAAAAAAAAATGATTAATTTTAATTCAATTGAAATTAAAAGAAAAATGTATAAGGGGTCAAAAAGTAAGGATGCACAGGCATCGAACTTAAGCACGTTTGTTTCAATTTTGGCCAATCATTTAGTTGGTTTGGTTTTGTCATTCGAAAGATAGTATTATATTCATTGTAAAGAATTATATATAAATAGTAAAAAATACATTGAATACTGAGTAAAGTTGTGCTGAAGTTCAATCCTTGTTTTTGTCTCTATTCACCCCGTTTTACGTTATCGAGGATAGCTTGATCCTACCTAATCACAATTTCAATACAAATCGAAAGATATTGTCAACCGAACACTGCACTAGAAATCCTTTTTAGGGATATCTGAGATTTTAAGGGGGTATCTGATGACATGTCTCACTGTCTCCTTTGTGATAAACCTGTGTCACGACATCACTTCGGAATTCCTTGATTATGTAGCGATGGTACTGGATCGTATAATTGATACTTAAATTCCTGCAAGTAATGGGAAAATGGTTCCAAATTCGAATCGGGTAAATAATTGGAGATTCCTTTTAATGACACCAACAGCAACAATGCATTTCTGAAATAAAATACCTGGGATATACTTCTTTGACAATATATCTGTGAATTGAGTACATAATATTTTCATTAAATTATGCCACTGTAGTATTTACTACAATATTTGCTACATACTATTATTTTAAGGCGTGTTTTTATGAATACTTCTGTAGTGGCTAGAAATGATGCAGTGATGCACAACCGATTTATACAACGGGCCTGATTTATTCATTTTACATAAATAGTTCGCGGGCCGCCGAGGATAAAAGTTCTACTGATACTGATGATATATTTCCCAAATTTACGGTTTCGTCTTTTGGTTCTTGCATTGACGCATAGTTAAAGGTTAAATGTTAGAATCTTAGAGTCATTTTTATATATTTTCCAGGGCTGTGGATTCGGTAAAATAAAGTTAGACTCCGACTTCAGCATTTACCAAAACCATGACTCCGACTCCAACATTGACCAAAAACACGACTCCGACTCCGACTAAAAAAGTTGAATATCGTCACTTTTTTTGCCTAATTTTCCCTTTCATGTGTATTCAATTAAATATCAACCCTACCAATCCGGCCAAAGGCCACATTTGCAGGGCTGTGGAGTCGGGGCTTTTTGGCCGGAGTCGGAGTCGTCGCGGCGTTTTGGCCGGAGTCGTACTCGGAGTCGGAAATTTTTCGGCTTTTGGCCGCATTGATTGGGTTGGTATTTAATTGAATACACAAAAATTGGAAAATTAGTGAAAAAAAGTGACGATTTTATCTTTTTTTAGTAGTCGGAGTCGTGTTTTTGGTCAATGGCGGAGTCGGAGTCGGAATTTTTTTACCGACTCCACAGCCCTGCAAATTTGACATATTATATGCAAAAATAAAAAGTTCAAACTTTTCAAAATTTCCGACTCCGAATACGACTCCGGCCAAATCGCCGCGCCGACTCCGACTCCAGGCAAAAAGCTCCGACTCCACAGCCCTGGTATAAAGGAAATGTGCCCACTTACTGACATGATAGTAACGCAAAAAAGATTGACGTACCTTCAATATTAACAAATACGTAAATCAAAAAATAGTAACAAAATGCCTAAACGTTTTTTGCGTGCAAGAATTTATTCGGTTCTTTCGTTAATCTGTGACCAAGTATAATTTTCCCCACTTATTGAGACAATAACAGCTGTGATTGACATGTCGATCGTTTAAAAAACAATCTGAACCCTCGTTTACCAGCTAGAATTCAGCAATGAGATAAGCATGAAATGAAATTCATCTCTTGAATCGAATCGGCTTCTTGGCTTATTGATGGTGCCGAGAAAACTACAGCAATTAAACCAGTAATAATAGATTAGCCGAACAATTAAATACGCTTTTTGGTAACACAGTAATGCGCTCGGGAAACCAAATAACTAAAAAAAATCATAATAAAATAAAATAGCAACGAATTTAGTTCCACTTGAATTGGTTAACACTATTGATAGATGGGTCTTTATTGAGAATTAGAGATTGATCATCTAAATCAGAGGTCACCAAACTTATTGATAAACAAAAAGATTCTTAAAACCTGGGGGGCCGGACGGCAAATACATTCGTATTGGAATCCAACTAGAATGTTAATTTATAATTTCAATAAACGAGAATAATGATCATCTCGTCGCCCCAACAAAACATTTTATACCGTTCTTCTTTCACATTGTGTCTAATACGTGATATTATTTAATCCCAAATGATAAACAAGCTCGTCTATTCAAAACCATGAAACGTGAAATTTTATAAAAAAAAATCGAATATGAATAACTTACGAGGGCCGGAAGAAAATTTTTGAGTGACGGATCCGGCCCGCGGGCCGTAGTTTGGTAACCGATGGTCTGAATTTAGCTATGCTGAAATACCAAAATAACTGTGAACAATATTAGTTCAAATTTAATCCCAACTCAATCAATAATACATGCGTTCCTCTCGATGGATTCGGCGGTTAACTTTATGGATATAATATTAAAAATAATTTTGTTTATTTCACATATTGAGTTACTAATTGTGACACGTGTTTCACTTTTTTCAGATGCATATTCGGACTTACTATCGCTTAGTTTGCTTAACCTTCGCAGGCCTATCCTTGAAAAATGACTCAGGCCGAAGGGGGGTAAAAAAAGACCCCAGTGTTTTGGCCTTATTGGCATAGACTGCAGTAAAAAAATGATTGATTATGCTTTGACGTATATTTATACATCATTCTGAAAAAAAAATCATATAAAAAACACTATTTTTCCTATAATTATTCATATTTAAGTCGCGCATGAAAACGACGACGCTTCCACTCGAACGGCTATGGCGGACTTAACAAAGCCAATAACCGTGCACGAAGTCACATTACCTTATCTCTTATCTTATCGCTTATCGCCTTTTATTGTTGCGAGATATGAAACACTCCTTCCATGTTATCTATGACTCACTATAGCCACGTTCTCTTATCGCTTATGGGCGTGAAATTTTATGTTAGCGCTTCCCAGCAATTGCTAATATTGACAATTAGACTGAAAAATTCCGACTTCTTCTCTTTCTTAATCGATTACGGCGCAACTAGCCAATAAATATCATATTTGTTTTCTGCAAAAGGTGTAAAAAACTATGATTTAAGAATACCAAAAGTTTAGACTTCGTATCACTAGTATTAAGATAGATATCTAAGGTAAAGTAGCTGTTGGGACAAAATCTACACTGTTCGGGGTGGCTAGGTTAAGTAAGTTAACATTGTGGATGTTTTTTTTAATACATATATATAATTAAATTGATGAATTCGTTATTCCACGTATTGGTGTAATAAATAGTGACAAGATTTCGCCTCTTATTCTTATTATTTGTCGAGTCATTTCTATTTATTTTTTTAACTTTACCATGTCTGCTCCAAATGTGGAGCATGTGGATTCCTAATGGAGTTGATATCAACAAATATTTTCTACGAGAACTGCTCGTTGGGTAGTCAGTGTAGTCACTCAACCTGTCTTTTTTTATGAGAGTAGTGATTTTTAGAAATATCTTTCATGTTAGATGCTAACTGTATAATCTTGGTAGAGAGAAATTATAGAATATATTAGAATTAATATAAAAAAATTCTAGTGCTACTTCCACATATATTTTGGTATGGCACGCCGACTGAAGCGCGCCGACATAAGCGCGCCGACACAAGCGCGCGCGCAATACAACCCCGACATTAGCGCGCGGGACTGAAGCGCGCTGACATTAACGCGCCAAATATTTTTTTTTTTCATTCATTTCAACCTAACCTAACCTAACAATATAAATATGTATGTTTTTTTTTTTTTATAATTATGAATGTTATTTGTATTATTGTATATATTGTATGTGTGAATGATAATAAATTATAATTTTTTGTTATTTGTACTTCTGTATATTTTGTGTTTTTATTCAATCTTTTTAACAGTTTTTCTAATAATGAAATATAATTTATGAATGTAATAAATCAATATATGTATTTATAAAAATAATAAATTGCGCGCTTATGTCGGCGCGCTTATGTCGGCGCGCTTCAATCGGCGCGCTTCGGTCGCTGCACCATTTTGTATGGATCAGGGAAGGTTTTTCAAATCGCGAGCTGTCATAAATAGTAACGATGAGTACAACCGGTTCTGAGTACTTCAAAAATACATCTTTATATTCGTTCAGAATTGAAATTTCTACACCGGGGTATGTTACCATAAATAAAATAAAAACATCATTTAAAAACTCAGATAATTCTTTCTTTGTTCAATTTCGTTCCATTCTTTATTTGAATTTGAATTCAAAAATTTTATCGTTAACTGGATTACCAACACCTGCATAACGATTAATGATGTATTCTAAACAGACCTCTTAAATACCTATATAATACACGTCTAGTTGGATCGGTTCATAAATTAGAGGGGTTCGTTACCAAAGGAGATTGCCGATGTGCGCCTCTGGCTCGTTATTCAAAAGAAAACTGACACTCTAATAGTCCATTAGGAATCAGGATTAGAGTGTTTTATGTCCTGGATGCTATTAATCATTCTTATTAAGGAAATATGTTCTAGGGGGGATTTTTTCTCCAGAATTATAGGGTATTAAAATAGACAGTGTCGTGCATTCAATAGTTGCAGTAAAGCCAGAATTGTCTATGGATATACATACATATACATACATGAAAGTTTCAGCTATTTCTTTATTAAAAAAAAAATACAAATCATAGCAAACGGAAAGAAAAATAACAATGTATTTTAATTCTACATAAATTATTTTATATATTTGTTGATAGCTATTTTTTCGGCTTACGCCTTCGTTAGTTCTGACGAAGGCGTAAGCCGAAATAGCTATCAACAAATATATAAAATAATTTATGTAGAATTTCTGCCGTATTATTTCTTTATTCAAATCATACGGCATGCATTTGACAAAAATACATATATGTATGTACATATATACAAAACTGTATATATGTATATAATAAAAATCACAAATCGTAGTCATAAGAACAGACACAAAATTAATAAAGTCACATTAGAAATTTTGAAAGAAGTCAACCGAGTGATTTATTTATTTAAAATATAGTATTTGTCAATCAATAAAATATGTCGATATCCGAAGCAATGCCGCTTAAAATTGTTAGAGCTCTTCCCAGTGGCATCCCCATTGGCAGATTTGGAAGAACAAATAATTCATGTTCACGATTCCTCCAAAAATTATAAGGAACATTCAATTTAACATTCTCAAGAATGGTGGTGAATTTAATCATGCTTAAACCTTAAATATATTATTCCTGTATTTAATACCATCCCTATATTCCACATCTGGGTAAAAACACGTTATATCGATACAAAAGGCGATTTGAATTGAAGTTTATTTTTTTCTGGCAACATTCATTGATATTTTCGATGGTTTCGGCGGTAACTTTGTGGAAGTTCATTTTAATATAAAATTTAAAATAACTTTGATTATTCCACGTATTGTGTAACTAATTGTGACACGTGTTTCGCCTCTTTCAAAAAAAAAAAAAAAAAATGTTAAAACTTGGTATCGTTATGTAGACGATATCTTTTGTATTTGGACAGGGACAGATAGACAGTTAGATTCCTTTTTACGTCTTATAAATTCATTGCATACAAATATTAAATTCACATTAGAGATTGAGCAACTAAAAACCTTAAATTTTCTTGACTTAACAATAAAGATTAATAATAACAACAGATTAGAATTTGCCATTTATAGAAAACCTACATATACAGATGTAGTCATTCACCATCAATCGATTCACCCGTGGTCACAAAGCTCTCATCATTCCATGCAATGATTAATAGATTAGTTAACATCCCTCTCACTAAAACCTTTGAATTTGAGTTAAACATTATTAAACAGATAGCTGTAAATAATGGTTATAACACAGATATAGTCGTTAACTTACTTAAACGTAAGCAAGTTAAACAACTCATAGTTAATAATATTTTTTCAGGAGAAGAAGCAAACGAAAATATTAAACACTGGCGTAGAATCATTTATTTAGGAGACATTTCGTCAAAGATAGTTAAGTTTTTGCCAGACAATATAGAACCCGCGTTTTAAACAGTAAATAATTTAGGAAAATTTTTATTGAACAGTAAAGATCGCGTAGATTCATCGTCACAGAGTGGTATCTATCGACTCTCTTGTGGAGACTGTCCAGCGTCTTATGTTGGACAGACAGGTAGAAACTTTAATATTAGAATTAAAGAACATATAAGATGTCTAAAGAGTAATAATTTTTCTGAGTTTGCCAATCATTTAATAGAAAATGACCATAATTTTAATCAGACTAGTAATGTAGAAATACTCCACCGAGTAAATAAAAAAGGTTTAAAGATGAATAGTCTAGAATTTTTAGAAATAAATAAAACTCTTAATAGAAAAGATATATTATTAAATAATATTCTTAACAGGACAGGTTGCTCACCTCTGCTAACATTATTCCCAATTCAAAAGAGTGATCACCCAACCTAACTGATTGATTGCAGCTCATTAGTTTATAGTTTATTAGTTTGTAATGTTTAACGTCATTAGAAATATATTTGTTTGCTTTGTTTCGATTCTATAACCCTCTCTTGCGTCCCTTAAAAAGGAAAAATCCCAATCTAATTGATTGAGTGATTGCACCTTATTAGTATCATTATGTTATTGCATTGTTTTATTCTATCACCCCCTTCCTTGTTTCCTTTAGAAGGAAAAAAACCCGTAATCCATTTTGTAATTTCATAATTTAAAATGTTAAAATGTTAGAATTTATCTTGCTTCATTACTTAAGCAAACTTTGCGATAGTAAGTCTGAAGATGCCTCTGAAAGAGGCGAAACTCGTGTCACAATTAGTTACACAATACGTGGAATAATCAAAGTTATTTTAAATTTTATATTATTCATTGATATTGTATTTATCAGGGCAGTGGAGTCGAAGTCGGAGTCGTCGCGGTGATTTGGTCGGAGTCGTACTCGGAGTTGGAAATTTTGAAAAGTTTGAACTTTTTATTTTTGCATTTTATATGTCAAATTTGGCTTATGATCGCATTGATAGGGTTAATATTTAATTGAATAAAAAAAATAGGAAAATTAGGGGAAAAAATTGAACTTTTTTTGGTCGGAGTCGGAGTCGTGTTTTTGGTCAATGTTGGAATCGGAGTCGGAGTCGGACTCTTTTTCACCGACTCCACAGCCCTGGTATTTATATATAAAATAAGTAAAACGAGCGGGAATGAAAAATGAAACATTTTTGAAATTGGAATCTGCCTAGTAAATCTACATTCAGTCTACAGTTGTTATTCGAAAGTACTTACAATAATACATATTTTTTATATCCTTGATGTAAATATTCAAAATCAATTTACTGTTATAATTACAATTTATAAGATTTGTCAGAACGACGTCTAAATTTTAAATATACAATAATATTATTTATGTGTTTAGAGCAGGTATTTACTAGTCAAAGAAAAAAGATTTCAAAAATAATGTATATTACATTTATTTTAAATTAGTAGATAGTTAAAATTGTGTTTGTCCGAACTGCTTATACCCTCCTAATCGTCTGTGCACGCCTCTGATTTGAGATACAAAGTGTAAAAATCAAAACACATTTCAAGTGAATGGAAAATAGTCGGGGTGTGTATGAAATCTCTGGACACAGTATTATGGACATAAATATCTTATAAATAAATTAAAATAAGTCTGATTTTATTGCAACAATTAGAAATAAAAACGGCTGTTGAAAGAAGGGCCATTTTTATAGAGACAGTGTATAGATGTAACTAGATATGAAAGAAAAATATAAGAATTCTTACAGAAAGTTTTTTAAAAATATTTTGCAATATGTGTGACGGTATTCCCGAATTCCGTACGCAGTGGCCTTACGGTACTGAAGCGGTGAAAACTTAAGCTGCATCACAAATATTCAAATGCAATCTGCAATATCGTATTTCATGAAAGTATGTTTTCGTAGTAATAATTAACAATCTAACACAAAAGGCTGGTAGAGTAATATCAAAGTATTTTTTGAATTGGCATTTACTAGGTAGAACTCCAATATAACACGGTGAAAAAATAGCCAATTCTGCACAAATTATAACAAATACAGCTGTTTCGGCTTACGCTCTCGTCAGAGCTATACTGGGACTTGATTTTTGTAGAACTAAAATACATGGCTTTGTTTTCACCGTGGTATTATCTAAATGTTTCTAATTCAATAATGAAAAGATCTTACCATTTACATCAGTGATGCACAACCTAAAAATGGAAGAAGGGACAGATAATCAATTCGCAGATAGTTCGAGGGTCACATGGGTAAACTCGAAGATTTTATTATTTTATATCGTTTTTCCATTGTCCGTCAAAAGTTCTGAAGAAAAATAGGTGATTTGATATGCGTCATACTGGGCCGCATGAAATGTCATTGCGGGCCGCAGGCTGTGCAGCACTGATTTTAATCTTTACAGTTTTCTTTTCCATTCTGGGAAACAGTTAGAAACCAGTCAGAAAAAAGCTTCACACAAAAAAAATGTAGGTTAAAAAAAATATTATCCATTGAAATTGTCAAGAAAGTTTTATTTGTTGGAGTTGGAAATAGTAATGCTAATGATGCGGTGAAAGAGTAACTTTGTATTTGAGTCCTATATTATATATGGTTGATATTATATATGCTATTTCGGCTTACACCATCGTCAAAACTATGTATACTGGTGTAGACAGGTTTTTCAATACATCTTCTCTTCTGTTCTAACATCCTAATTTAATAATAATAAATGATTATCTACACCAGTATGTATTATATAGATAAGTCAATGTATGCTTAAGCATAGTTCTGACGATGGCGTAAGCCGAAATAGCCATCAACCATACATAATATAATTTGCATAGGACAAAAATACATTGCTATTTTTTCACCGTGTCATAATGAGGACCTATCAAGTACTAAATGCCAAATCAATCAATAAAGCTGATGAAATATCAAATCTTATATATAAAACCGAAACGGGGGATGTATGTCTGTCATTCCCTTTTGCATTTTTGTTGCAAGTTCAAACAAACGAATTGATTTCGCTCGCGAAAGTTTCGACGGTAAATTTGTTTCGTTATCAATGTGTGTGTAGAGACTCCATTTACTCGAGTATCGAAAAGTACATATATAAAACCGAAACGGCGTATGTATGTCTGTGGGTCTGCAATTCCCTTTTGCATTGTTGGTCATTAAGTTGCCATAAAAACGAATATGAAAGAAAATATGTTTGATTTTTTTATCGGCGAAGACATTTAGTCAAAATGTAATAAATTAGTCTTCTACTGCACTTTTCCCGGCTTTTATTAATATAATAATGTTTTTATTTACGTGAAGGTATTATTTGACATTTCTTTGACAGCAAATTAGATTTTTTCCTTGAATTTGGATATTTTAATGGGCGAGAATGGGGCTGTCAATATATGAAAGGGGCTGTGAAATGTCAATGCCAGTCTGAAATGTTCATTTTAATTCCATTTTAATTGACCTAGACTTTTGAATTTTGAAAAAATTTGTTTCAACTTGGCCCGTCTGAATTTACGCGCCGAGCTGAACATAACCCCAAACTGGTCCGAGCGAAGCCGGGTTCGAACACTAGTATAATATATTTCTATGAATATTTTCATTCATGAAATAGTGCAATAGTCATGAATAATTTAAAAAAAATTCTTTTAATTATTATCTTGCCCAGCAATTATTTTTATTGCGTACAGTTATTTTTTCGTATGTGAACATATTTGATTCTGTTCTTGCAACTCATTAGAAAATAAGAATATGAGCAAAATCAATTAATTTTTGTAACAGCCAATTCTTCACTTTCAGTTTTGTAAGCCGTAACAATACGAAAGAATGATTATTGCAATACGCAAGTATTTGGCAGGTATATTTATGACGTCATATGTATGTATGTAAGATTGCATTATTAAATAACAGCTAGTTTCTGATGATACCAGGGCTGACTCGTGAAAATAAAATAGTTTTTAAGCCCCACGAGGGTGTTTTCATAAGTAACATGTTCCGGGATACAAAAATGACGTCATATCTTATATATAAAACCGAAACGGCGTATTTATGTATGCGGGTCTGTAATTCCCTTTTGCATTGTTGTTGCAAGTTCAAACAAACGAATTGATTTCACTCGCGAAAGTTTCGACGGTAAATTTGTTCCGTTATCAATGTGTGCGTAGAGACTCCAATTACTCGAGTATCGAGTAGTACATTTACAAAATACTCGAGTACTCGAGTAGTTGCATATGAACCAAAATATCTTATATATAAAACCGAAACGGCGTATGTATGTCTGTGGGTCTGTAATTCCCTTTTGCATTGTTGGTCATTAAGTTGCCAGTTGTTTCAACTTGGCCCGTCTGAATTTACGCGCCGAGGTGAACATGACCCCAAACTAGTCCGAGCGAAGCCGGGTTCGAATACTAGTAAGTATATAAGATGTAACACCAGCCTGCCAATGGGGTTGCCACTAGGAAAAGCTTTCGTGATGTTTAACAGAATAGCTTCGGATGTTGACATATTTCACATGGATGTGAGTGAGTTCAGACGAGTACTATTTTTTATGTTGATTTTTTTTTTTAATACTAAAAAAATATTTGGCATTACAGCTTACGCCAATGCGCCAAATATTCTTAGTTGTGAATGTCATACGAGATTAACTCGATGGTAAATAATGTATCAGTTGTGCACAAAATTAACGATAAATAACATACACCCAGACGCAAGATCTCTTTTTTTTTCAATTGAAAAAATCTGACCCTGCCGGAGATCGCACTCGGGCCCCCCGATTGCTAGGACAAAACTCTTGCCACTAGACTACAGGGACCGACTTTGTCGGAACTCACTCGGTTGACTTCTTTGCCAATTTGCAATGTAATTTTTATATGTAATTTTTTCTTCCAATGTTTTCATTTTTTTTTTCACATTGCAAAAGCAATAAACTTATAATTTGTGATTTTTGCAATGTACAATACATAAATATAAATAAATAAACAAGTGGTTGTAATTTTTCATTATTTTTCTCTATATAAAATAAAGCGTATTTGGAAATAAACACTCAAATTGGAATTGGCATAAACAACCTATTTAAATCGAGTGCTAAAATTTGATAAAAAATAATTTCGAAAATGAGATTAATTTTTAATAGGCGCGAATTGAAGATGTTTTGAAATTATAGTTAATACACCCGATACTCTTTTTGTACGGGGGATATGTTCCAAAGAATAACGCGTAAAAAAGATTAGTTACACATACAGAAACGGTAGATGGGTGTCATTACTGAAAATCGACTCAAAATCGAATTTGTTTATCTTTTAAAAATATTTAATTTTAAAAGTTATACAGATAATTAAATTTAGCACAGATAAATATTTATATTAATTCAGTTTGGCTACTTGATAATGAACTTGCCGTTTACTGTTATTTTTCAGTTGTATATTTTTTGACGTGACAACGTCTTATAAATCGATGAACGCCCGCTGCACGCACGAAAAAACATGACTCATTGTCCCGTTTGTCGCGTTACGCCGAAGGCAAGCGTGCGAGCGAGAGCGCGGATAAGCGATAGAGAGGCACGATCGGCCTACCGTTCGGATTGTGCCGCATCTATCTCTCTTCCACTCGATTGGTCGATGCGTCTGAGTAGAAAAGAGACAGCGGCAGCACACAACTTATACACCTACAGTACCTACACGTGATCTGTTTACAACTGTTTATAAAGTGAAGTGAAATGTTAATGTGGTTTTCATTGTTTATATTACAACAACAATTGCGGCAATAAAGGTTATTAATTATTGCATATTAAAAATCTGATTAACGTATAGCAAATATACTTTAAATAAACAATAAATTTTCAACGAATAACACAGATTGGAAGACGTCAAATATCACACATGTATAAAAGTTGTAAATAAATTGCTAAAAGCACATTGTTACTTGTAAATAAACTGTTCATCAAAGTAATAAACATATTTGAATTAATGAGTGCGAATAAAATATATCAATAAAAAATTGTAGATTTCATTTCACTCCTTCTTCGTATCCATACAAAATAATGATAATTCAATAAAAATGATTCCATTTTATTCATAAAAGTATGCAATCATTTCATCAATGTTTTCTTATGACGTTGTCACGTTAAACTATCGTCCGTAAACCGACATTACAGACAACCAATTTTTTTAGAATAAAATAATTGGTATAAAATAATCAGCACTTTTTAAAAACTGTGCAAAAAGCGGATCAGGTGTATATCTATATTGTATTGTAAAGTTGGAATTGAGCAATGTGTTAAATAGCAGTGCTCTCCTTAATCCAACATTACCAAAGTTATTCGCAAGAAAATAACTGTATTAAAATTAATCCTGCAATTTATTAAGTACGTTCGTAAATGCATGCTCTTGTTCTCTGTCCTGATTATTCGCGAGTAATTTATTACACTGCCACCCCTAATTAAACCAATTGCTGATATTGTGTTCGATACGGTCGGAATGAATTTATGTACCGTTTCGTTTGATTGCGACTCCGATAAAAGATTGATCGAATGATGCACACAATGATTATTAATTTAACCATTCTATGCGATCGATTGCGATTCGCCAACACTCGTTCAATTTATTATTACGCAAAAGAATCTATTTTTAATTTGATTGGCCATTAAACCGGACAGTTCAATGAATTTTGCTACGCAACGAGACACTGTTACAGAAATAAAATTACACGATGATAGACTTACATTCAATTGAACTAATTACTCAGCAGTACATTCATTTTACGAACACGTAATATTATGCGTGTTTTTATGAACAGTTTTATTACGCTAGCAATTCTATTATAAAGATTCTATATTCAATTTTTTTTAAATAGAAACTTTTGTTTATGTTAGTTTATGAAAGCACCTCACCGCTACCAACTGAAATTCGCTGAAATGCGTATTGTGTACCAACTTTAGAAATTAAATGTGAAAGAGAACAAATACATACACACATTTTTGTTCATTATATCAGTCCAGTAGAATATAATTATTATATGGCTTTAAGCAGATTGATGCTGTTTTGTGGTATCAATGTTGAGCTCATTTTTCACTTGTTAATTGCCGCTGCCAATATTCATGAGACTCCATATTACGGTAATTCGAATATTCGTTGAAACAAAATGTTCGAAAATAGAATATTAAAACTATTTTTTCGAATATTTTTTTTATATATTGTAATTTTCAGAGCGCGTGTCTTTAGGTAGTATGGTGGTAGTTCGTACTTTACAATAAGTTTAGACGTTAACTTAGGGGTTATATTATTTATTGATTTTGCTGATAATTCAGACGAATACAAAATATTCAAGCTATATTGGGCCATAGTGGAAAAAGACAAAAAATGCCAATTTTCAAGCTGAGAAAATAAAGTTAAAATTGAATTACTGCAAAAAAGATTAAAATGTCTCCGTTAATAACTTATTTTATTTTGTATGCGTACAAGTTTCATGCAATGTTTTGAAAACTAAAATCCTTAAGCTGACACTCGAGTGCCCATTGGTTGGCAACCTTTTATCAAAAAAGAATCCGTTGTTATACACTTCTTATATTTCAAAATGTAATAGCGTCAATATGTCAATATGGTTTCAAAGGAAAACAAAGACATATAAATTTTCGTAATCTTTAGATAATATATATTCGGGTGAACAAGTCGGTTCTCCCACCACCCTTCCGTTATGTATGTGCAGCCGCTTTCCATAACGCTATGCGATCAAGAAAAGAAACGAAATATATAAGTTTTCCCTCTATTAAGCGCAATAGTTGGTAATCACCTCCACTAGCCCTCTTTATTATTTTGACATATAATCCAACATGGCCGCCGTGTCAGTGTTACCAGTTTATGATCAATATTTCGACTTGTAAGATCACGTATTATATAATTTGTTCCGTTCACGTCAATCAATAAAGATGTCAGTCTATACAATGGTTGGGTTGGGTTAGGTTAGGTTAGTTCATGATCATTATTTCAAATTATTATTAATTTTTGTTTTTTCCAAAAAAAATATGAATAATTAATAGTAATAATTCACAAGTTAGTTATGCGTTTTCTTTTCGTAATGAAAACTCTGTCACGGCGGCTATGTTGGATTATAAGTCAAAATAATAAGGAGGGCTAGTGTAGGATATAACCCAATAATTCATGATACAAACTATCAGACCCATGCAACTCTGCATCCTATATAATATCTTCGTTGAAGGGCAATCTTAGTTATTCTTCTCGGTCGTTATTGTGTTTCAGTATCGGTTGATCGAAAAAATACCCGTTTGTTATACACGATTCACTGGTTCCAAACAACTCCATCTTATATGATAGTTGGCACTCCAGATTTGTTTGTTCAGAGACGTCTTCAATTGAGCCGAGTGTTTTTCTATTTGCTTTGGAGACCACTTGAGATTTCATTTGATATAAGACGAGGCGGTAAAAACCCGTTTTGAGTTGTCTGTGGTGTGTATTTAACTTATCCTCGGGGAATGTTTGGATTACAATGTGTCAACAGCGTCATTAATGAAGATCCACACGAAACTTAAGGATGTAAATTGTAAACTACTGTATTTTCTGTGAAAAAAAACAGTAATTTTCCATAGTTTTACACCAGTTCGACGCCAGTAAAAAGTATATTTTTAACTGATTTAATGTCGTGGACAAAATGACAGTTTTAACTCATGTGACATGTGAGTATCTTTTCAGTGTTAATGTCGTAAAAACGAAAAATAATGAAACGTCACCTCTCTTGTGCCAAAGGCATTTATTTTCCATAATAATAATTTTGTCATTTTGTTTTATCAATTATAACAATTTCAATTTTTTTTCCTACCTTTACTTTCCTGCTGAAACTATATGTGGAGTCCGCTAGGCGGGCTACTAGTTTCCTGGCTATTTTTATTGCTAGGGTAAATACAGACTAAGTCTTTGTTTTCCTTTCCCGCATGTAAGCTAGCTAAGTATTGACTTTCTAAAAGATTCTGTCAGCTGAGGGCGTTGTGTGGGGAAAACCCCCTACGCGAATGATTGTCTTGGAATCATTAAAAATTTCCAATTCTTACCAGGAATTGCTCGTAATGTTAACGTAAACTTGAGGAGTTTACTTGTTATAATAGACATGCCCAGTCCCTAACTGTAACTGAATCGACGAGCCTAGCTCGTAGCTTAAGATGTATCTCTTAGGGCGTAAGTTTGGAAGCTTTTTATATTTTTAAATATATTTTTTTGGGACTTCACGTACATAATATACAATAGCGTCATTAACAGCGCGTTGTTCACATACAGTACATGCAAAATCCAGTGTTTCATCTGTTTATTACAATGTGACCTTAACACGTGCGTCCTAGTACATGTTATGTTCCGATATTAAGTCATAGCTTTTTGTGCAGTTTTTCGCTGAACGCATCTACCGTACAACAAAGGTGTATAACATAACCCACATAAGACCAAAAACCATAATTTGTGGTATAGCTGAAAGCGTTAAAGATAGGCAACAAAATATATTATATTATAGCCATGAATCTTCAGACTAGGATCTTAAGAACATCTCTTCATAAAAATGATTTTGAACATTTATGATCTGTACTATCTGTAGGTATCGGAGCCTATTTACTGAGGGCACTAAAGCCTTTGTTGGGGATAGCGACGGGGCAATCGGACCGGTCGATCAATGATCTTTTGATCTGACCCTTACTATTATTGAGAGGAGGCTGTTGCTCGCCCGCACACTAAGCAAACATAAAAACGAGACAATCCATTCCTGTTCGAAATGCGACGACTTGAAGGAAGGAATTCAAATACAAAATGACAACATACGGAGTTTGACAATAATGATAATAAACAGCCCTGCTTTGGTTGTGACAAACATCGGGGTGCGACGAATGTTCATTATAATTAGGGATCTCAATGTCAATATAAGTGATTTTTTGAATTTGATATTTTGGTTTTACAATATGTATACCAAACGTTAAAATTATTCAACGAATGTTCGTCCAACACACGTTGAATCACAGAGGACTTTTACGGTCAGACTTATTTGCATAAATGAAACATCCTTTCAATTCCCTGTGTCATATTTTAAGTAAAAGCAACGGAAATAAAAAATCAGCAAAAATCAGCTCTTACGCGTATGATTAGATATGTCTTATTACCGGTTTTTATTAGGAAGTATTGAAATATCGGCTTTGATCCGTAATCGGCCGTCATTAATATACATTTTTTATTTGTATACTTACATTTATATGTTACAGTGAAACTGTATTCTCAGGAAAAATAAATTCTTCTCCAAGCTGTCATTGAAATTAAATTTGACCGCCCTATCTTCAGCCCTATGTTTGTCTGTGTTTTTCTTTGACTCTCTTTTTATGATAGGGACTATTGGCTGATTTTGTTTCATTGAAGCAAACCAACATTTTAAGCCGGCAAATCATCGACTTGGGCCAATAATTTCAATGATCGTGACCAGTGAAATCATGTTGTCATACAAATCTATTACTTGATACATTTTCACTGAGAATACAGTTTTATATAATGTATATTATACATATGTGTGTATTAGAGACTCCAATTCGAGTATCGAGTACTCGATACTCGAGCATACTCGTCCATTTTTCATGTACTCGATACTCGAGTATTTTGAAAAAAACTCGAGTAATACTCGTTCGTCGCTTATGAACATCTCTTTCCAAATTTTATTTACTTATTTAAAAAAATATACACAATATTTTACCATTGCATTGCCGAACCCGTGAATTTTGCGATCAGGTAATATTTTTTTAAGCGGTCTTCCGTTTTGTTGGCTTTAACTTTATGATGACGAGATTTTATGTCAAGAATATTTTGGTAGTTTCAGATGAAACTACTCGAGTATACTCGAGTACTCGAGTAATTTTACATTTTTATACTCGATACTCGAGTAGTTGAGATGACGAGTAATTGGAGTCCCTAGTGTGTATGTATTCATGTTTGCAATACCGCCATTTAATAAAACATAACGAAAAACTAGAAATCTAACCCCTACTTGCAATAATCATAACTTACTATTTCAACAATTAAAATATTAAATTACAGATATCAAACGTCGTGTAATATTTCCACTGAGTTCGTGTCAAATTCGAACGTTGTTTCACGGATTCTCAAGTCTTGCCAACACAACACAATTTAAGGTTAACAATTATCGAATAGAGCATGTTTTGAGTAATTTTATTATCATCTGCTTGTGTCATGGCTTGTTCACGCACGGCGTTTCGTGCGATATTTCTGATATTGAACATGCTTCGATTATTAAACGTGCATGCAGTCCTCAGTTACACTGCTTGTCGCTGTACTTCAAAGCTGAATATTGTCTTGACTGTGGACACTGCCTTCACAAACAAATAAATGTCAGGAAAATTCAAAAGGCATATTCTGATATAATGAGTATTTTTCCTATTTTTTTTTGAGATGTCAAACACAGCATGTTATTGTTTCTAAACAAAAAACCAGGAAATGATTGTTTTTCTTTGTTTTTGATTATGAATCGCTGTAAACTGTTTTTTTACTTGGTATAACTTTAGTTATCAAGATAACTTAAAAAAAGAATGGCGATTATTATATTGAAATAAATTGTAAGGATTTTTTGTTTTTATGCCAAGTGGTTCAGAAATTTATCTAGAATAAAATTCTAGTGCTAATTCAAATTATGATATTTAACTGCCAAATAACAGCCTGTTTG
This sequence comes from Himalopsyche kuldschensis, assembly GCA_028554975.1. Taxonomy (NCBI): domain Eukaryota; kingdom Metazoa; phylum Arthropoda; class Insecta; order Trichoptera; family Rhyacophilidae; genus Himalopsyche; species Himalopsyche kuldschensis. The sequence continues at coordinate 4,208,432 of JAHFWI010000007.1, forward strand.
CTTATGGGAGCTGTATAACTGCCATCCGATCGATTTGATTTAAAAAACAATAGTTAAATAACATTTAAAAATGCACACAATAGATAGACTATACAATGTTGTAGTTGAAGTCTTTCAATCATAAATATGTAAATTTAAATTATTAAAATTTACAAATAAAAAATTCTAGTTGTACATATTGCCTTTACGGAGCAAAACCGTTTTGATATCCCACTGCGTTTTTATCTTTCTTCAAAGTGTACCATATAATTTAGAAAACGTCAATGTTTCTAATTCTTTATGTCACAGGTGTTCCGACACCAAGATTACATAATAATCACCGTATTTGGAGGATAATATAGGGACAAGGGTTGAAGTTGCAGAGTGAGAGAACACGGGTCGTCGTAATGAACGGATGTGATGAACTCGCTCAAGGCTTTAGGCCCTTTAGGCTGTGCTCGTTTGTTGTTTTCGACCACCCACAACGGGAATAGTAATAATCCTCACGTTCACTAGCTCTAATTATTTATTAATAATAAATCAACCCTAGTATTTTAAATATTGCTGGAAAATAAGTTTCTTTCAGGATTTAATCAGAGTCAACGTCAGCATTATTTGCAAAACTGCTAAATGCCTTTATTTAATGTCATGTTATCCATTACCAATCAAATGGCTTCGCAGTTATATCTTTGGGTTATTCTAATTATTTGTATAATCGCCAAGAAATCTAACCTTTTCAATTTCAGGATAATTATTCTATATTTATTTTGAGACTGCGGGGATATTCAATACCCAATATCATTCTGTTAGCTGTTCTGTTTGAAAATGTTTAACCAAACTGTCGGAAACTGGAGAAAAGAAACTTGTCATGCATGAGGCAATACCACCTGGACTAAATATCAGGGCTGTGAAGTCAGTAAAACAAAATACGACTCCGACCAGTGGCGGCTGGTGACGGAGTGTTGGGGGGGTGCAAAAGGGTATTCAACTATTTTTGCAAGAGTTTTTTCCTATTCATTGGTTTTTAAAACACTTCTATAACATGGACTTTCAATTCAGATGTTCGCAATACCAACGGAGTGCCAGTCTTATGAATTTTTGAATGTTCGTAGTACGGAAAAATAGTTCTTTGTTTGTACTCCCTTTTGTCGCCAGCCGCCATTGACTCCGACTCCAGCATTTCCAAAAAGCACAACTCCGTCTTCGACTCCAACATTGACCAAAAACACGACTCCGACTCCAACTAAAAAATGTTTAATTTCGTTACGCTTTTTTCCTACCTTTCCTATGTATGTGTATTCAATTATATTTCAACCAATTAATCCGGCCAATAGCCAAATTTGACATATTAAATGCAAAAATAAAAAGTTTAAGCTTTTCAATCGATTTCCGACTCCGAGTACGACTCCGGCCAAAGCGCCGCGATGACTCCGACTCCGGCCAAAAAACCCCGACTCCACGACTCCGACTTTGACTCCACAGCCCTGCCAAATATCGACCAAAATCTTCAGTAGTGGGAATAGAAAAGGCATGCTTTTCGCAAAACAGAAAAATTATATCTTCTTATCTTATATATATATAAAAATGAATGTCTGTGTGTATGTCCGCTATGGACTACTAAACCGCTCGACCGATCGATGTGAAACTTTACAAATTTATTGAGTACACTCCCGCAATGGTTTCTGGCTTACCAACTCGTCCCCCTAACCACCCCCCAACCTCCACCCACCAAATTTTTTTTAAACTTTAAAATTTTTTCGAGTTCACTCATTCGAAGGTTTCTGGCATACCCCCTCCATACGCCCCCCAAACCCCACCCCGCCAAACAACCCCCCTCCCCCCAAAAAATTGATATCGAATTTTTTACAAATTTCTCGAGTACACTTCCGCGAAACTTTCTGGCGTACACCCCCATCCAAAAACCCCACCCCACCCCGACCAACAATTGCTGGCGTAGCAACGCGCGCAGGGTACAGCTAGTTATAAATAAATTCAATTACCATATCGCCGCAGCCGATCGGGAGTGCTACAGGTAATCAGCCTTCTTCGATTCGCGACTCATATTTCCAATTTTTTTAGTGAAGAAAACTCTATTAATTCTTTCAATATAAGTGATAGCAATTGATTTGCCAATCAAAGGAAATATAATGGCAGAAGTTTACATACATTCAATTTATGGTCTTCGTGTTCCAAATACGCGTTTACGAAATAGTCGTAAACATTCCTAGAAATAAATTGCATCATATCCAAGTCATCACTGTCAATGCTGGTGATAATTATGGTATTTGTCTGACGGTTTACAATTGTTATCAACGTACCATTCATTTTTTGTCAATGTAAATATAAAGGGTCTTTTTATAAGGACGCTTAGTTTTGAAATGTAAATAAAACAAGTTGTTTGTGAGATTTCGACTAAATTTTAATTTCATTTGTAAGTATATTTTACGGCATTAAATATGGAATATAGCATCAAATGTCTGCCAATATCCATTCATTATAAAATGGGCCATGTCGCTAAAGTTGACTTTTTTGACAAATTTGGGTAAACTTCCAACTGCTCCAGAACCCAATCAGGCGTTGTCTGTGGTCGTTTACCTGAAGTTCCTTGGTTAGTTGGATTTTATACGGGTGCAGACATAAGGCCCGATTCAAAATTCACCAAGTTGAAGTCGCAGAAAAGCCAAGTTCTTGTGAACAACGAGAAATAAGCTGCCTTGGGTTTTCCTGTACACTTTCACACACAGCAGCAATGTTTTCACCAGATATTGTATTTTGATGACGTACAAGTAGGTGTTGGCCGATTATTTACCAAACTGGTTGACTCAAATGTGGCCACTAAACAATGAATAATCTACTCAGCAGGACAAAGTAACATATTTTGAGCGTCCCTATTGAAATACCCTTTATTTAAGTAATTGGAGATTTCTATGATTGATTTCCAGTACTAATCGTTCGACTCCCTAAATTTACATAAATTTATGTTTTTTTACAACGAGTCTCCACATATGTATATTTATGTTTTTGTATATACAGTGGCTTATTTCGCCAACAACTAGCTCTTTTCTAGGAGAATCCAGTCGCAGATTTAGTACTTTAGAGGCCCCAGGCGCAATGTAATTTTGAAGACCCTCTGCTTAGTCTGATAAAAAAGAAGTCGCATAATTTATAGGGGATTAGACATCATTTGTAGTCGTTTCTTCACATCTCTTTTTCATCGAATGTGATCAAGGCTATGGCTTGAACAATGTATGGCATTCCCCGCAATTCAGAATGCGTACCGAGCATAACCGCAAACCGTACTTTATGATTTTTAAACCATTTTACATTCAATATTACTACCATTGATAATCGCACATATTTTTTCCGTTTTCAAAACATATTTCTAGTTATTTTTGAGGCCCCCAAGACTTGGACGCCTTAAGCGCGCGCTTCTTTTGTTTATGGGGTAATCCGCCACTGGTAGCATCGTTCGTTTAAAAAAAGAGAGGACATATTGTGAGCAACTGCTTCACAATCTCTCTAATTAAAACAGAATATACAATTACTTCATTAGGGTTCAAAATGAATCGGGAAAAAATTTAAAGGCTCTTGCGTTTATTTCGATGTAGAGAACGTGATATTTATACGATTTAAAATATTATTATTACCTGCTGACCGCGCTGAGCTGAGGTAGTTGCAAGGAAAGGGATGCACTTATAAAATGATTTCTTTGGACCTTTCCGCCCGACCAAAGTTCAAATAATGTAACAAAAAAACGCGATTCCGTCCACAGAAAAACACTAACATTCTTTTTTTTAAGTCAACAAGCGTACGAGGATGTGATTCCGAGATCGTTCAAAGTATTTTTTCTATTCGTGTAGTTTTATGTTTTATGGGGAGCTATTTCATTGTTGATGAAGACATTACAAGAAGGGTTTTCTGGAATGAGATTTTGAGTCAACTAAGAGCTCAGAGATTATCAAAGCATTTTTAGGATCTTGTTTTTTTTTTTACCATTTCCGCCTTCCAGCTTTGAGCGTATGGACTCCTCACGGAACTAAACTCAATATGTTTTTAAATTATATTTGAATTGTTTGAATTTTGTACTTTTCCATGAGTTTTGTCGCTAACGACCTGGGTTTCGCCTTTCGGCATCTTCCGACATTTCAAGTACACGGATGTACTTGAACTGCCGCGAAGTAAACAGTTTGTATCGTTTATATACAAAAATAGAAATATATCACTAAGATATATTGCTATCTATTACATTTTAATAGCAATTTAACTTAGTTATCTACTTCTATCGCGTCTGTTTAAGTACATCCGTGCACTTGAAATGCCTGAAGATGCCGAAAGGCGAAACCCGGGTTGTTAGCGATAAAACTCATGGAAAAGTACAAAATTCAAACAATTCAAATTTGATATTGAAATTGCATCAAGCACCCTCAGTCGAAATCCTTAATTATATCAATATGTTTTTTTGACGAGAACTGCCTATTACTCAAGAGAAAAGAGGAATTGAAAGGGTACGAGGACAAGTTGTTAGCTAATCTCTCTCGCTCAGCGTCGCTTTTTTGGGATCAGTAGGGTGGTAAGGTTTTTTTAACAACACAAACACCCATTGCCTACAAACAGAATCGATAAATCGACTGAAAGAAATATGGCGGTCCGTCGCGGACCACTGCACCACGGACCGTGCAATCTCCCAGGGAACTTATATATTTTTATATAAATACTAGTATTGCTACCCGGCGTCGCTCGGACTAAGCGACCAATAATTATTTAATGTTATATCATTCGACATAATTATATCACAAAATCTAACATCCAAAATAGAGAGAAATCACAAACTTTATTTAATTTGATGACAATTCTCGCCCATTAAAATGTCCAAATTCAAGGAAAAAATCTAATTTGCTGTCAAAGAAATGTCAAATAATACCTTCACGTAAATAATAAACATTATTATATTAATAAAAGCCGGGAAAAAGTTGGTAGAAGACTAATTTATTACATTTTGACTAAATGTCTTCGCCGATAAAAATTCAAACATATTTTCTTTCATATTCGTTTTTATGGCAACTTGCAACAACAATGCTAAAGGGAATTACAGACCCACATACATACATACGCCGTTTCGGTTTTATATATAAGATTTATTTTGTTCCTATCACAAGGTTCGATACGTAACATATTATGACAAAGCTTGCTAAATCATTACGTGCATTAAGTTTTTCAAATTTTGTTCCTCTTTATTCTTTATGAAGACAGAAAAATGAATTCTAGTTTTTATCAGAAAATTATAAAAGCGATACGCTAATTGCTGTAAAATCTTCAACTTATTACCGAAAAACTGTGTCATTTTTTGAGATTTCAAAACATAAGTGAAATAATTCTAAATTCATAATAAGCTGTCATAAGAAATCATGAATAAATAGGAAGTGTTTTATGTTTTTTTTTTGATCCACTTCCATTCGAAATGTGAAGCGTATGGCATTCGTTTGGAGGTATTTAACAGGGCTGTGGAGTCGGAACTTTTTGGCCGGAGTCGTACTAGGAGTTGGAAATATTTTGAAGTTTTTATTTTTGCATATTTGTAAAATTTGGCTATTGGCCGGATTATTACATAAATAGGAAAATAAGGAAAAAATAGTGACGATATTAAACTTTTGGTCAATGTTGGAATCAGAGACGTGGTTTTGGTAAATGCTGGAGTCGGAGTCGACCTTTTTTTACCGACTCCACAGCCCTGGTATTTAACCTTATTTTTTATAAGAGAACTGATTGTTAGTCAGTCGCCCTCGCTACATCACGCTTATAGCATCGGATAAGTAGGAGGGCATTTTTCGACCACACTAACACCCATATCTTCAAGCAGAATAGATAGCTAGTACTGGGACATGAACGCGTGAAAATTCCGTCACAGACGCCAATGATGTTGACCATTGCATCACGGACACAACGCGTGTAAAAAAAATTCGTTTTTGGGAAATTTTAAAAGATTTACAATTCATAAATAATTTCATGTAACCATGCTTATCTTATGTCATGCTATCATAATCCGATTAGTTATTTATTAATTGTAATTTTTCAATTGAAAATTGTTGAGCATTTCTAAACCACTTAGTATTATTTTTCATATAAAATACTTCACTATATGATCTTCACCTTGATTTGCATAAACAGAATTGTTGCAGAATTTGAAATTCTATAAGTATTGAATAACCTAATATTCGTTTGTTCATTCCAATTTCAAAAATGATATATATCCAGTGTCTGTAATTTTTCATCACTTCCTTACCATAGAGTAAATAATAAGTTCTTTCCTGGCCCGATATTTTTATACTTACACACATACACATTGAGTGTCTGACTTCAAGCCGGTTGCTGCCAAACACCTTTTGTTAAAATGCTCAATTACATGTTGTGTGCTAGCCACTTCTCAAAGGCTTAATAATACAAAAAGGAATTAATTAAATATGTATATTTTAGAATTAATATTTTGACTTGTATTAACAATTTTGAAAACACAAATTATTCATCCATCGATACGTTCTTGGAAATTATTTTATAATTTTTAGTATAGTATATTTTATTGGAGAAAATTTAAACAATGTAATAAATAACACAAACAATGTCCCATTTTTATTCAAATGGCTTTGTAATATGAGTAAAATTATTGGAAATTATGAAATCCACAGGTATGCTGTTTACCATAATATCGATATTACAAAAGTATTTCTTAAGTTAAACAATTCAATTCAAGATAGTGGCTTTACCCTCACTAAATATTGGGTGATATCATCATTTGCTTGCAAGATTTGAAAAACCTAAATATATAATATAATTTCAAATTGTACAACCACAATCTTTCTTCAGTCACAAATACAGAGACAATTATTATTGATTATTGTTTTAAATTATAATGTTCCATCACATTGTCTATGTCATTGAATTATATTTGTATGAAGAGTGGACAACATAGACAATACTGTCATGAGGAATAAGACCACAGATATTTTGAGATATATTTAACAAAAAAATGTTACCTTGCACTCATTCCAATATTATGAATTTTCTATATATTTGTTGTGTAATACGATTTAAAAAAAACAAACCATTCAGCCTTTGTCATTTAACAGGCGCTCAACGCTAAGCCCATATTTGCCATCCTCTATGGTCTTGCGGTGAAAGCTTTACATTAGAAATCAAACAAGCCTAGGTTCCAGTATGGGCAAAGTAAAAAAAAATCTTGTTTAAGGGTGTTTTTGTGAGGTGTTTTCTTTCATTGTTGATTTGAAATAAATCAAAAAAATCTGGTGCTTTGGCATTAGCTGTAAGACAAAATGTTTTTTTTGAAATATATTATTGACAAAATGCATAGCACTGGGCGACATTATGTTTCATTGTTAGAGGTACAGTTTTAACTTTATTGTTATATTTCAGTTATTTAAGGCAATGCAAATTATTAACTTTAAATTAAAACTACCAGATAATAGTTATGTTCCTTTTCCTTGTATATTTGCTGTGGACATTCCAAGACTGTATAACATAATAAATTTGAATAAATATCCTATACAGGTAGTCTGTTTACCTGGCAATGCAAATGCATACATTATTAAAAAATGATTTTTAAGAAATCTATTGAAATATATTTCAAGTGTTAAAAATGAATGATCAAATAATAAATCTTTTCTCAAAAATATCCTAATACCAAAATAGACATATACATCACAAATTAAAATGCAGATTAAATATTAAAAAAATATCATATAAAATCAAATAGACCGCCATCGATCCGACCTCCTTTCGGAGTACCCGGAGAGATCCAGCAATAATTTATTAGACAAAAAAAATATAAGCCTATAAATAAATAAAAACTATGAAAAAATAACAGTACTTTTCTTTCACACAAGACAATTCTGTTCACATTTACATAACACATATGAAGGCAGCTTTCATAATGATTATTATAATATAATTTTTGGTGACACGATAAAATTATTGTAACAAGCCAACAAGTAAACGACTCAGTTATTTAAAACACATTGTAATAATTATTTTACTAAGTGTCATATGTTAAGTACGAAAGAAATTCTAGTTTCCTTTTTACATACTACAATATTTTGAGAATCTATTCACATTTCGCTGCCTCTATTACAAGTGTACACTATTTTGCAATTGAATTGAGAAAAGGTGGAAATGCTTGAATGTCAATGTCGATATGGGATAAATTATAGTCAATACAGTTTTGAATATAAGCTTGTTTACACAAAAATAAATGTTAAATTTTCAATCTTACAATTGAGTTGTTTAACATCTTCGGGCCCCAGGTATCACCTATGATACTCACGGTTTTTAGAAAATAACAGCCCTGTTGTAGAATTGAACGTACGAAAATCAAATGTTTCATATAATGAAGGAAACTGTCTTACTAACTGAATATATCTAAAAATATCAGTATAGAAGTCACTGTTGTTGAAGGAAGATGGTCCTTTTTAGCGTTTAAACTGCTTCGACAATTTTTCTCTACATCATACATTATTATTTAATTTATTGCTTCAATAAGTATTACTTTAACATATTGTTTACATATTGTATTGTTTTGGTACGTTCAATTCAACAGCCGGGCTGATATTTAATAAAAACCATGAGTATCATAGGTGAAGAGCCTGAAGAGGATAGAATTAAAAGAAGAACTATCCACTTTCTGGGAAAAATACGAAAAACTTTTTGTTGACATTTTGAGTTTGATTTACATTTTACAATTTAAAAAAACAGCCTATCAAAGCTTGAAACTTTGAATTTGTATTAGCAGCCACATTGCAACAACACTTAGTATAACTCTGAGATTGGTCGAAAGTATGATATACCAAACCATTCCACTTTTGTTTCCAATGTCGTGAACCGTTCTGATTTTAATACAAACCATCATTTTCTTTTAAAGAATTTTATACACATATTTTATTGCTAGTCACACACTATGACCAGAAGAATAATATGAGATAGTTCTACTTTTGATATGGTACGACTCAATTTTCAAAGTACAAGCGAAATTACACAATAAATACAAGAAAACGGTAAATCCAGGAATATTAAACCCAAGTTTGCAAATCTTGGATAGTCATAGAGTAACTGTGTAACTTCAAGTGGGATATTACAATAATATTAATGATTTAGTATATAATTTATAATTGCACCACATCTTTGACTGACCTCCATATTTTATAGTACATTACTCAAACCAGCATTATGTCAAATAGTGTTTGTTTGCATTGGGGCAGCGATTTGTCGTTACAAGTTTTTTCATCTTACAATAGGATTTAAACGTTAGCAGCTTAATTGAAACGATGATTTACTAAAAATTATATAATACCCGAAAGAATAACACGGTATGGAAAGATTAGGACTACCGATATTTGAATTACCCAATGCAACGAGAAAAAAAACTCTAGCTACCGACACCTTCTATTACCGACCAGGCTTATCATAAGATAAGTTTATATGCTGAAAAAATATTTTATTTACGATTCCTTTTCCTTACACACACAGTTCTAATCTTTCAACAAAAGATTGGATTATAATAATTATTCGTAAGACATCTCAATGTCTTTAAATTTGAAACGGGTACAGATATAATGTAAATAAATCTATGCCCTGTACTTAAGCTGCCATTTGTTTATAGACTGCGGATTCTTGTAGGTTAAAGAAATAATAATACTATTTACAAGACAATACATTTATCCTCATAATCATAAGCTTTCCATCTAATTTGAACTAATCATCTTTTCATCTACGCCACTAGCACGCTCAACAATTCAAAAGTAGCGCGATAAAGATTATTCGCAATACAAATTAATAAGTTTCATCTCTACGGATGAATCATTCACGCCGTATACGGTCGGCGCATCTAACTGGTTCCTCTCGAGCCGCTGTTGAAGCTCATTTTACTCACTGACTCATGAATGACTCAACCACGAGTCGACTATCGGTCTGACGTGTTGAGAACTCTGACGACGAAGAATCCCACGACGGTGGCGGCCGCGAGACCGATTCCAGCTTTCCACCAGTTGGCGTGCTCGCCGGGGATCAGACCGAACTGTTTCAAGTGCCTGGAATAAAACAAACCGAATTACAGCCTTCTTCAAACGGAGGATCTTCACAAAGGTCAGTATAAGCTCTGCATTAATTTATGAGTTAAGCTGTAAAAAATTTCATTTTTTTAAATCGCTTCAGTAACAGTAAATCATTGTCATAGCGTGCTTTATAATTTTTAAGTGTGATATTATGTTTGAAAAAGACAGAATTTTTAATGCTGATTTTAATTAAAAGACAACTGATAGCAAGAGATATGTTTTCAGCAAAACATGATTTTGACCAAATCAAATTTTATTGATAGTTCAACATATTTGGTATGCTGTCAGCATCTTCTTATTTAAGATTAACCCTTTGATTAGTATCGCCGTACCGGTACGGCGGTTGTATGTTGTCATCTATTATCTATTGCCATTCTCTTATTGTTTATTGAAATTTTTTTTTTTTTCATATATTGAAACAAGAGGTGTCAATCAGTGATTTTTGGTAGTCAACTTATTTTTACTATGTAAATATATGTTTGAAATAGGCAGAAGAGATTTATAAAAAGGTTAATATTTGGTAAGAAATCTGTGGCCATATATTATTGAGTTCAGTTCGATACGCTTCCTGAAATCACCGTCAATAGAGAACCACATGTTGACAGATGAATGCAATAAAGATCCAGACCCAAATTGGATGTAAAAGCTTCTAGATAATTATTTGATTTTTAAGAATTTGCGTTTTAAAATTACGGAAAAAATATCAATTCTTTCAATAAGTGATAATATTCTTCTTAGATTTACGGATAACAAAAAAAATAATGTTTTATATTTTTTTGTCTGCTATTAATATTTTATTAAATTTATAGGAAAAAAACTAATTTTATCTAAAACAACTAACCACTCAAAGGGTTAATTTAAAAAAAGAGTAGATAGATTAAGTACATATAGACAATTTTGGGTTAAACTATTAAGTTATTTCGCAGACGTAGAGTAAACGAGAGAAAAATTTATTTATCATGCAGAAACACAATTAATCTGAGAATGACTGCTTTTAAAGAACAGATATAAAATATTAAAAAAGACCAATTATTTTGAATGAATAAAATAAATATAAATTAAAAGGTAACATTATGTGTGTTATCATAGTATAAAAAGACAATAATATAGTATGCATTTCAACCCATTTGCATCTTTTGGCAAGATTAAAATGTTTTCGATATCATCAAAGAAATTTCACCATGATACAAATGAGTTAAAGCAACAAGATAATTTTGCACATGCATCAATTGAATTATATAATCATGCCATGCCGTATAATATATTGTCTTTACTATTTATGGTACTTAAACTATACATACATTGTTTACACAATAGATGTTGTTGACTCTTGACTCTATTAACAATGAGTCAAAAAAGAATGTCTGGATACAAGACATGTTTGAAATCCTAATCTATGGACATGCATCCTAATATGCGTACGGAAAATTTGTTGATGAAAATTATTCATAGATAATTTATCGTACGAGCAACCGTACACAGTCTCGAAGAGAAATCTGATCAACACTTGATTAGTAATACTAAAATAATCTACAGTCCAAAACAGTCAATTCCTCATTAAAATATGTTGATAATATATTGTGGAACACAGAACTAAGTGCTTGTTGAATTTAATAGTCTATAAGATGGTGATTTGAGGACTCTTAAAAATAATATACAGTTGAAAACGCTTTACGAGAAATATCGTTCAACACAAAATAATCACATCTTTTTTTTGTTCACAAATAGTCGTTGCTAGGTTACCGCTTGTTTTTTGGTAGAGTCCCGACCGTAAAAACACTTTGAACATAGGTCATTTTTATCTATGAACTTGGTATCACGTGTTGTATTAACGTGATTTTTTTGACAATACACACACAACTGTAAATTTTAACAGAAAATCAAGTTGATTGAAATTAAAGACATTGAAAAAATGGTTCGGTCCCCTCAATCTTTTGTCAACCGTTTTCGACTGTGCATCATTGTAATAATTACTTGACTGAATGTTTTCAAACCTCTGTAAGTACAGATGATGGATTATCTGCGATCAACTTTCTCAAACCATTTTCCATGTACCGTACTTATAAATAGTAAGCTGTGTTAAGTAAGTATTTGCAGAGAGAAAAATAAATCAAACATCAGGTGTTTTCGGTGAGTGTTTGAAGCGTTAAAAATGTAAATTCAGGCCTATAATTATTGTATTTATTATATACGATGAAAACACCTAACAAAAAAAAAAAAAGCGGGGGTAATAATTTAACCTGTTGCATGAACTTAGCCACTCGGTAGGCATTGGCCTTAGGTACAACATGTGAATCATTCGTCTTAGCGGACTGAAACAAAATAATTTTCCGTCTAAATGAATTCACACACCAATCATTTCAAATTGTACAGATTCAATTTTCATTCGATGCATATACCAATTTATTTTGCATGGCACATTATACAGTCCATCTTTTTATCAACACTATTTCATAGTAATATATGAGTTAAACTAACACTGTACAAATCTGAAATGATGGTTGCTATGCAAAAAGACACCGGACCATAAAAGCACTGCAATACTATTTTATTTTTGAAACATAATAAAGTACACAAAATTGTTTGATTTCGTGAACACATTTGTGAGGGATATTAATTAATCCACAAACCTGGCAAACTGATACAGATTCAAGTGATATATTTGAGACTGTCCATTTCATTTGAAGATTCACAGTTAATGAATATTTTTTTAATTGAATTTTGTTTTATGATTGCATCATTGTATTGACAAGAAATATAGTAGCCATTTCTGATATAAGAGAAGCCCGAGCATAGGCAAATGGAAATTCATGTACGTATCTGAATAATAAAATGGCGGTGGCATTTCTTGCTGACTTATTTTATTTCCCAATATTACAAAACATTTACATAAATACAAAAGTAATCCAAATTTTACCCGGAATACATAGACAATGGTTTGTGTAATTAATATCTTTGAGCAAAAAAAGAAAAAGAAAACAACATTTAAATTTTCATTCATACCAACACAATTTTATCAACAGTGTTTGAATTCAAACTTAGAACAAATAATACAGATCATTTTTTTATCCTGCATCTACCACAAATTGCAGCTATTTTGTGAGTAGCTATAAATTTTGTTTTGACAATGTGAAATCAATTCCATGAATTATTTATTTGTCATAAAAATTGCAGAAGTGGTTTTTTTTTTTATTTTTACTCTACTCTTATGGCAAACATAAATATGATTTGAAACCGTAATGAATATTTTATAAAATAGGTAGAAAAACAAATAATTACATGAATAATAGTTTCTATCAAAATAAATAGTCAGAATCTTCTGCAGACACTAATCTTATTTTTAAGAAGTTTTCTGTTTTATCCCAAAACACAATAGAAACAAATAATTACCAGGAAAAACTATGTATGAATTAAGTCAACCAACATAAATATTTAGGTAAAATCGTATACTGGCAGTTTTTACAGTTTTGACGTATAATCCAACATGGCCGCCGTATCAGTGTTACCTATTAATGATACATATTTGTAACAAGTATGGGTTTTTTTTTTTATTAATTATTTATAAATTTTTTGGTAAATTATTAATTTGATATATGTTACTCATACTTGTTGCAACACGTAAAAATATTCATCATTAAAAGGGAACACTGACACGGCGGCCATGTTGGATTATACGTCTAAATAGTCAAAACTGCCAGTATACGATTTTACCAATATTTAACTTTAATAATATGTCTTTGAAGCAATGTCGGTAAATTGTGGTGATTTATATCACTTGGAAAGACCTTGATGATCACACTTTACGGTTCCAAACGGTAACAGAAGCTGACGTTTTCCACGTTGGCTTATTGATCTGAGGAGTCGTAGATTCTTGTCAGAAACAGTAAGCGACAGGGAATAACTAAGTGTAGGCCAAAAAACAATTGTTCATGTGAAGTATGCTGGCAAAAGTGTGGGTGTGCACAACAAGACGGCTAAGTAATGTACATGTATCACTTACATTGTCCGACGACAAATTTCTACGAACCTGTGCTTGTAAAACAATATCCACGCGGCTTGAAAACGACTGACAAAAACACATTTCATGAGAATAGGGTGGTTAAAAAGTCAATTTTTATAGGGAAGTGTGTGTCATGCAAATGTATGTATATTAGCTCAATTTCATAATGAGACACAAGGGACAAACTCTGCAATTCGAATTGGTAAAGCACAAATTGTATGAAATGTCTAAATACTTCATTTTACAATATTATGCGGACGGTATATTTAAAATATATTTTTTTTGTACAAATTCCACATAATATACGTGGAAGTAGAACAGAAGAATTGTTTTGTTTATTTAAATGTAATGTCTATCTGCCATGAGTTGACAGTTAACACTTTTTAACAGCATTTTTTTTTTCTTTATTGATATGGTTTTACAACCTATTTAAAACAAATACTTATTACAGTATACATCATAAAATGACAATACAAAATAAATATATAACACTGATTAGTTAATATTAGCTGAAATAAATAATCGAATAGAGACTACCATTTTTGTTGTTAAAAAAATGCTTTGGGATTTTTTACTGGAACTTTTCAAAAAGGACTGGGATCCAAAGGGTTAAGATAATTTAAAAAAACTGGTATTGGAATAATGATCATTATGAAACATATACGAAATTGAAACTGTGATCTAATTCTGTTGATTAAATGAAATTACTGAGCTGAGCTTCAGTTTCAAGTCACCTTGAAAAGGATGAACAAAATATGTTCAACAGAACTGTTGTAAATTAGTCACTCAACCTCTGTTATTTGTGGATTAGAGACTCCAATTACTCGACATCTCAATTACTCGAGTATCGAGTAGTAAAAAGTTAAAATACTCGAGTACTCGAGTATACTCGAGTAGTTTCAGATATACCAAAATATGTATTATCAATTCGAATTTGTAAATATTAATAGATGATAAATCAATAAAGAAGCATATTCAATTGGATTGAAACATTTACTTAAATTTATTCAACATATATTTGAACAATAATAGAGAATTAAACGTCACAAATTTTAAATTGGTTCGAAGTTTTGTTTTTATAATTGCCGCAGTAGAAAAAATTCTCGGCGCTTATTACTAAAACGAGTATACTGGAGTATTTTACAAAATACTCCAGTATCGAGTACTTGAAAAATGGACGAGTATACTCGAATTGGAGTCTCTAGTGTGGATAAACATAGGAGCATGAGGTTAGGAAACAACTAATAGTAATAAGGAGACAGATTCAGGATAGGTAGATGGGAAGCGATGAAAACATCACAGACCTCCATCCCTTGGAAATAAAGTCACTTATCATTCAAAAAATCATCCTCTTAAATTTGTATAATTAAAAAAAAATCAACCCAATTATAACTCTATACCACCAGTGCAATTACACAAAGAGACTGGCCCATCAAATCATAGAAGATATTTTAGACAAAAATTCCAGTCAATTCAGTAAATTGATCGCTATAGAAGGATTCCAATTGCAGCAATAAACACAGAAATACTTTTAAACATTTATTGCTTTTGAAAACAACCAAGCAAATGATTGTTTAGTTAACTGTGGATTTCGACTGAAGGTGCTTGATGGAATTTGCCTTTCGGTATCTTCAGGAATTGCAAATGTACGAATGAACTTGAACGATTTGATTATTTAGTTAATGAAATATTATAAATTTCTGATTATATATGGTAATAAAGAGAATAATTTTCAACAAACAATTAATGATATAAATCATACTTACGGAAATGCAGCCATGGTCGCGAGCTTAACAAAGATGTCTTTCTTTTTGTCTTTGAAGGTGTAAAATTGCGGGGGAAGAATTTTGTACTTGGTGCAGAAATCGACGGGTTGTAATAAATAGTCTTGTCTCACAGGATCCAGGTCTGACTTAGTGCCTACCACTAAAACAGGTATCTTGCTCTCGGCAAAATATTTCTGGAAAATCGAACAGATTCAACACATATAACAAATGATCTTTATATTTTGACTAAATAGAATTGCTGGGTAGAAATGATTTGGAATGCTTACAATAAATATCCTGGCGAGGAATTCAAAGGATTTGGCGTGGGTGGTGTCATAAACAAGGCAGGCGACATCGCAGTTAACTTCAGAGGGCTGCAGGGGATCGGACACTCGGCTGACCTCGATATCTTTCAGCACTAAGTACTTTTCTTGGGCGTAAACTTGGACAGCATTGATGCACGCGTGTATCGCATCACTGTCTGTGTCGCTCACGGGATTTTTTGATTTCTAAAATAAATAAACCGACATGACAATGATGGGACAAAAGATGGAATGACCTATTATAAACTTCTAAAAACTTAACACTCCTTGGATTTACGTGTAGATTAAAAAAAAAAAATCTTTCGCTCCATTCATGCTAAAAATATCCATTGATAATTTTAGATATCAATTTGACGGAGCATCAAGTTTTAAGTCGTATTTGCGCCAAAGTTCTTCCAGTCTCCTTCGTCTATAAATGATTTTAACTTTTAAATTTTATTTGTTTGCATTCCCTTCCCATCGCTGCTGACAGGAGTGTGCGATCGCTACAGTTGAAGAAGTCAGCTTACTATTTCGTCTCTACCTAGGGAGGGTCATCGAGAAGAATAGCTCTCGGTCTATATCAATTCTCTGATGCCTTCTCGTCATAATTCTGCAGGCAAGAGATTGTTGAGTTACAGTGAAGACCCACAGCCCTATGAAACCTTTTAGAGGTTTCACGTTAAGAGGTTCATCAACATGTGGGGCAATACATATATTTAAATACTAATTTGGCATATTGAACGAACTCTCTGCAACAGTCTGCTTTTTTTAAATACAAACACAGTAGTTGAAGCTGGGTTTACCTTAGTGCCAGCTCCGATAAAGCTTCGACAGAAAGTGGTCTTCCCCGAGTTGCGTGGGCCGATCACGTGACACTGGTAGACATTGCGACTGGATTGCTTTTTTACCAGGTCTAACTTTTTCTCGCGTGTGACTAAAAAAAAAAGACAAAATATTTACACAATGTTACTAAAACTATTTCAAAGGGGTCCGCATATTTAGACTGACAATAATAAGTCGAGCAGTAAAATCAATAATATATTTAAGTATAAAAAGGCTTTTTACATATTGCATTATATTAGGCAGGAATGTCAAATACATTTTGCAAATCGGTTAACATGAGCTACTGTTACAAAATTAAACCCAGGGTTGCATGTTTTCAAAATAAATAATCGACAACACAAAGTGGCAAATTTTTTAACCTTTTCCATGCTGAGCTGCTTTACGAAGGTTTCAAACATTAATTCATCAGTATCTGTGTTAAATACACCCAAGGAGATTATCAGATCAGATAATGCATACACAATTCAACAAAAAAAATCATGACAGCATTACGTGATAGTTTTAACACTTTTAACTCTATTTATTTTTGAATACCAATTGGCAGCATAACAAAATCAGGCATCTCAGCATATGAGACGCTAGCAGTCAACGGGTTAAGAATGTATTTCAAAGCCTTTAGTGTAATTCCAAACTTATACCGTATTTGTGTGTGAGCAAAGTTATAAATAAATGATCAATACCAGCTGAAATAAACATTGGCACCTTTTTATGGCTTTACTCACCTTGTATGGCGGCCGCTTGAGATTCATTTTCATATACATTAAAACCCAGATATGCTAAGTACTCCAGCGTGCGGGGCAATTCCGTTAATGTCATTAATGACCAACGACAAAGCCAACCTTGCAAGTTTAGATGACCCTAAAAGACAACAATGTACATAATTTCACTCTAAAAACACAAAATATGATACATAATTTATGAGACTAATAAGCAGAGCTGTGGAGCCGGAGTCGGAGTTGTGGAGTCAGGGCATTTTGGTCGTAGTCGTACTCGGAGTCGGAAATTTTGAACTTTTTATTTTTGCATATAATATGTCAAATTTGGCTATTGGCCGGATTGGTATGGTTGATATTTTATTGAATACACATAAATAGGAAAATTAGGAAAAAAAAGTGACGATTTTAAACTTTTTTTAGTCAGAGTCGGTGTTGTATTTTTGGTCAATGTTGGAGTTGGAGTCGAACTTTTTTTTACCGACTCCACAGCCCTGCTTATAAGACATAATTTATAAAAAACTAATAAAAGTAATATAAAATTTAAAATAACTTTGATTATTCCACGTATTGTGTAACTAATTGTGACACGTGTTTCGCCTCTTTCAGAGGCATCTTCAGACTTACTATCGCAAAGTAATGAAGATTTTTCCTTTTTACGGGAAGCAAAGAGGGGCTTATAGAATCAAAACAAAGCAGACTTATAATTATACCACTAATGACGTTAGCATTACAAAATATTAACTAATGAGCTGCAATCTATCAGATAGGTTTGGGTTAAGCCTCGCAGCCTAAGTTTGCTTAAGTAAATTTTAAATAAACTCATTTACTTAAGCAAACTTTGCGATAGTAAGTCTGAAGATGCCTCTGAAAGAGGCGAAACACGTGTCACAATTAGTTACACAATACGTGGAATAATCAAAGTTATTTTAAATTTTATATTAAAATGAACTTCCACAAAGTTACCGCCGAAACCATCGAAAATAATAAAAGTATCCTAATAAAAGATACAAGTATTCTAGTACAATTTTTCCATGAATTATGAGGACGACTTTATACATAACCGAGTGTGGAGAGGAGTATGGATTCAAAAATCGCAAGTTATCAAGAAATCAATTTATCTTAATCATTTCTACAAAATATTATTGTGATTTGTATAGAATCTGCATATGTTTAACGGTGAAAGGATTAATAATTATTCTCAGTGGAAAGGCATGTTCAGAAATAAATAACAATTTTTGTACAAATTTCACGTATAGATTAGGACCAGATTCACTCATTGCTAATATTTTCAACAGAAACCGGTCCAGATCTATAAATAATATTGCAGAATTAATTATAAAAAAGGCTTAATCAAATTTAAGTATAGCGAGGGTCATTGTCTTCTAAAATCTTAAGTCGATTTGATGTTCCAATAATTGCGGAGGGGTTTTACGTAAACAATGGCTAGACAATATTAAAATAAAAATATTTCAGCGAGTCAGTAATCAAATAGTTACCTTTTCATTAGTGGGAACTGTCTGTCGAAGATGATGCCAAGGTACTTGCGGACAGCATGAGAAAACATTTCGAAGTTCCGCAGTGTTCAACGCTCCGTCTTTATCTTTGTCATATCTTTCAAAGAGTTGCGTCAAGAACTGCTGACCGCGATGTGATAATTCTGTCGTACATCCCGATGGTATCTTTACCCTAAAAAAGTTTCAGTTCTTATAGAGTACAATAATAGAGCGCAGAAATGATAAAATTGTTTCAAAACAACACTCACACTGGATAGAGATATTCTGTTGACATTTGTAGACTCTCATTGTATCCGAATTTCCTTAGAACAGTCCAGGTGGTCTCGTTTCGGCCTCTCTGTACAAATAGGCAGTGCAAGAAAAGGAATCCTTTTAAAGTTACCGAATCTCTCTCGATACCATCTTGAACACTCTTTGCTAAAACCGCTTTGACTTCATCCAAAACCTTGAAAAGCAATATCTTTATTTATATAAATGTGTATTTTAAATACTCAAAAAAATAAAATCCCGGCTACAGTCCCTACAACCCCTTTCAGAGAAACGCAACTCATTTTTCTCTACTTTCAGGAGAGCTAAAAAACAGGATTTACCAGTAATCAATATTTTTTAACAGACACAATTCTTTCTTATATTGACACAATATTATCTTGAATGGCGAAGTTTTGGGTTTCTGATTTATTTGTTAAACATAATCTACTTTTGTATATAAACGATACATAGTGTTTACTGCGCGTCAGTTCAAGTACATCCGTGCACTTGAAATGCCTAAAGATGCCGAAAGGCGAAAACCGGGTCGTTAGCGACAAAACTCTTATGGAAAAGTACAAAATTTAAACAATTCAAATTTGATAAAATATTAATTTATTTTAATGTGTTGTTTTAAGGTTTAGTGGAGCTATGAACAAGAAATTAATTTTAATATGCATTGAAATATCTTTGCATCCACTTTTTCTATCGATATGACTCTTTGAAACATATTATTTTGTATCTAGTGGCATTCATAGCTTGAAACATGTCATTAATAAAAAGTTGTGAACCTGTGGCTGCAAGGGACTATCGAAACATCTCCTCTGGAAATGATTCAGTTCATAGTCATTCAGCAGGCCATCTCCGTCAATGTCGCAAACTTTGAAAATCCTCGTTAATGCTCGTCGACAGTTTTCAGTCAGCTAAAATAAGATGTCGCAACAAAACATACATGAATACATGTAAATCAATTAAGTCAATAACTTTACAATATTTAAATGTCGTTTCGTTTCCATTACAAGTCACCAATAGTAAATGGATGAATGTCTATCCCATTAGTGACATCATTACCTGAAGAAGTGCGTTCGCAATAATGGAACTCGGCCAAATTTTTAGTTGGTCTATTTTGATTCATGAGAAATTAAGATTTATTTCAGAAACTGATTATTCAATTCTTTTTCCATTTACTTTACACTCATTGAATGTTAGAATGGTTTTGTTTTTGTTACTCACGTCTTGTTGTTCCATGATATAAAGAGGAGAGGTGGGATGCAGCACGGCTTTTTGGGCATAATAAAACATTTCAGATATATTGTGAAGAGTTTTGGCGGAGCATTCGATGCAGCTATCGATTTCTGGAAAGTCTTCAGCTATTTCCAAAATGGACTGCAAAATAAAAGTACAATTGGATATTATTGCTTATTAACTTCTAGGTGTTATATTTAAGACAATTGAGAAATATTTTATAGTCTATGGTTAATTATTATCTTTTTATATAGTATTCCTCATTTCAAATTAAGAAGCTCTAATTCCTATATAATAAATTATGAAACCGTGATAGAAATGAATGCATTAAAAATTAAGATGCAATTCCAATTCCCCTAAATATTACATCAATGAGCAAATTATTCAACAAAAAACTCACATGAATTGTCGAGTAGTCAATGAGATCTAGTTTATTTCCGACTAGTACAACAGGTTTTCTTTGATCTTCGGGGCAGGCGTCTCTGACGAGAGGAAGCCAGTGGGAGCTCACTCTATTGAGTGTGTCTTCATCATCCACGGCGTAAATGATGCAAACCACGTGCGCCTTTTGTATCTCATCATTTAAATTATCAGAAGATTGCTCAGAAGCTGAAATTCAAAATAATAATACAATGCTATAGATTTGGCGGTAAGAGGTAATTATGGGAGTTCATTTTTAATATAAAATTTAAATTAATAACTTTGTTATTCCAAGAAGTGTGTAACAAATTGACACTTCTTTGAGAAGCATCTTCAGACTTACTTTACTGTTACATAGTATTAACTGTAACAGTGTTAACTCATTGCTAATGAGTTGACATTGTAAAAGAAAAAGCTTACATGTGGTATTTGCACAATATACGAAGAATGCTAATTGAAATGTTTCAGATAATTTGTTTCAATATATGCATTGTTTGCATATATTGAATAAATAAAATTAAAAATAACTTAAGGCTCACAATACGTGGAATAAACAAACTTATTTTAATTTAAGTATAAAATGACTACAACAAAGTTACCGCCGAATCCATTGAAAGTATTTAAATTAATATTATTCAAAGCTGTCACTTAGAAAAGAATACTTGCCGTTGAAGGTAATCAAAAAGTGGAAAATCAAATGATATTTTGGTTAGGCCACACTCATAATAAGCGAAAGTATTCTAATTTTAAAACTCGATTAGATGTGCTAAATGACATATAAAATCCAAGATGACATCTGAATGAGAATCATTCCTAGTAATCATATAGAATATCAGTAGATACAGTTTGCGCAATGAACATGAAGCAATGTTAACCATTTTTATTTGTGTTAGATGAAGTCAATAATGCAGCATTGTATCATATATAAACAACTTACATGAATAATCCACTATATTTGTGGGTACTTGTTCAGGAGTGACATCGGCAGGTATGGTGATTTCTTCTGCCTTCGGTGGTACATCTTCAGCAAATTCCTCACTGACCAATGACAGAATCAGCGAAGTTTTGCCGACTCCTGGATCGCCGACAAGCAAAATGCGAACTTGTCGCCGTATTGAATTGCCTGTCACCATCTTCTACAAAGTGTAATGAATTGTATGAAAATAACCGTAAAGGAAGTTAATATCTATGGTAAAGGTTAAAATTAGAATAACGATATCTAAATTTAAAATGAGAACTGTCAAAGTAAGCCTACTGCACCTATACATTAGAACTGAAGATTAAACAAAGCGCTTCATTTGTAGTGTAAACATATTTTCTATTATATTTTATATGTTGTTTTTGTTTATTCGAACTCATCACAATAATTGCACATCAAAACAGTAATATGATATTTTTGTAGAAATTGACAGTTTTAAGGAGGCATACAAATGACGTCTATTTGTACCTGCTCACAGATACATTCGCAATATGCACTTTCTTATATAAATACAGTAGTTGAACAAAAAATATCCCAATTAGCGTGATTGGATAACTGTTATGAGCATGTAATTTTAATTCGACAAACTCACTACGTCAAGGATACTCAAATCACTGATATCGTCCTTGAAAATATAACCTCCATGACATAATAACAAACAATAACTGTGTCAGTTATATAATTGCTGCACTATTTCGACGATAGAACTTTCACAAACCTTGGAAATTTATCTAAGTTATGGATGAATTATCATTTCACTCCGTGATAGCGGGCAAAATATTGAAGAACCTAATTCTACTCAATTTCCACCACCCGGCTATTTAAGGTTGCCATATAACAGGCATACAACTTCTACCATGACCATACGCAAAAAAAATATGTTGTCGATACCGAATAAAAATAATATCCACCTAGGTATTTCAGCGGTGGCAAAACTTTAATATCTCAAAATATTATTAAGTGTTAATTTTTACAAACCAATAAAAGTTCAGCTTATTGATAGGAGAGTGAAATAAATACATCTAATGATATGAGTGAGACATTTTTTTATACTTGTTTGCATTTACACTCGTACCTTTATTTATGTAGGAGATAAATAACAGAAATCATTGCATGAATGGAATTTGAAAGAAAATGAATAACAGGTTTCGATAAATAAAAATTCTATGTACATACTTGCTTAAGAAAAGAAATGATATATAAAAAAATGTACTTTTTCCACATTTACTGTATTAAGTCCGGGTATTTATTATGATATACCTATTCTTTTAATTTTTTTCGGTCACCAAGCTTAGTACAAAAAGGCTGCAAACAATTCGTCCATGATTTTCTTATGGTTTTCACTTGCTTTGCACTATTCTCATCATATTTCACTCACCAATTGTTTGCTATACTTAACTTGTCTTACTCAATTTGATGGAAATAACCATGTTTGTGTTTATATTTGATTGGTTGATAATGTGGAAGTAGTACAAAAAATCGAGTTTTAGTTTTATTCAAATCAAAGATTATTTTGAACATTATTTGAACTTTCTAGAAATTATACTGCAAAATCTGTAATGCCACACATGTACTATGAAGCACTACAAAGAACACTGCAGGTGCAGTAAGAGGACCCTACCAATGGACCTCTGGGTTATTTTATAGAACAAATTTTGACTGAATAGGAATGAGAAGCAAAAAAAACAAACCCAACAGTTTTTTCTTGGGAGGAAATTTTAGAAAAGTAATGAATTACAATGATTATTTTGAAAACATCTTTATTTTTTTACTGACATTCAATTAAAAAAATCTACCCAAGCGGTAAATGCACTCAAAATATATGTAAATATTGACGTTAATTGTGAAAAGCTGTACACAAGATTTTTTTGAAGCACACTTGCTTCAAAAAATTAATGTTTATTGAATAATACTTTATAAAATGTGTCTACATCTGGGATCACACTTGAGTTGCTGCTGGCGGGAAGATTGGTCTTTGTTGTCGGCGCACGTGACGAGCTGAATGGCGGAACAAAAAATTATTTCAATAATAAGTTGATATAATATTTATTCTTTCAAGAAAAGAACGCTTTCAAAGTCAGATAGGTTGATATATTATGTGGTAGTGACTGTCTCACCTAGACTTGGAAGCTACGACTCCATGCCGACCGCCGGCAGCTGGGTTCCGTGGATTCACGAGGAAACAATTCATGGGCTGACCGTCGAGTTGACGGTTATGATAAACGTCAACAGCTTTTTGAGCGTCTTTCAATGAGCCGTATATTACTTCCGCTGTGCCTGGTCTGACGAGGCGAGAATCAAGAAGCTCGCCAATATCTCCAAATAGTTCCTAAATAATTAATTAAGATACAGAGTAAATTTTTAGATGGTTAATATTGTGAGCTGGATTGATTCTTTTGACGAATCCAAGAATTTTGTCATCTATTATCTGCTGTCATTCTAATATTTTTTGTTGAATTATTTTATGTTAAAAATGTTTAAAAGAATTCTGTAAAAAACTAATATTGTTGGAGAAATCTGTAGCCATATAATATAGTGTAAAAATCCATTTCAGTTAGACTCCTTCCTGCAATCAACGTCATTGGAGCCACATGTATGCAGATAGATCTAGGCTCCAATTGGAAGTAAAATTTTCGAGATAATTATTTGTAAGGTATAATGAATTATTCCATTAACATTTTTAGCTATGCCGTCTAAAATTACGAAAATCAACTTCAACAACTGAAGATAAATTACATTTATATCAGCAGCAGTAACGCTGCCCTGTAGATTGCTGACGAGGATTCTGTAGCCGGGCGCTTGGTTCGGAGGCGGAGGGCGCTGCGAGAGGGTAGGCGGTGCACGTCTTGAAAGAGTTGAAGGTCTAGGCGGGGGACTTTCCAGGCGACTGCGTAACGAAACAGACGGCCGTTTCTTTAAAATAGACACTGGACTCGGTGGGCTGTTGTCACGGACATATAGTGTTTCTTCAGGCCTCCGTGATCTAAAATCAGGAAATTGACTAATTTCATAAACATGTTTTATTTATTTAAATATAATGCTTTTCCAACAAGAATTGACAGTTAACACCTTAAAAGTACATATACAAGATAAATCGGCTAATATCTGACAAGAAACTACCTTTTTAAAATACCATGGCTGATTGGTGAAGATTTCCGTGCATCGTTATTCTTAGCTACTATCTTAAAATTTAGACTCGTTTGTCGGTCTCCGAGGACAATCTTGTCCCTCATCGGTTTTAGATTCCTGGAACGCGCAACCAGAGGAAAGTTGGGGGGAGGTGGCAGATATCTCGGAGCATCATTGTCGATCGATCGAATTATTGGTTTCAATGGAGCCGGTACATATTCTGAAAGCAAATCGGTATTGAAAAACTTTTAATCCTTATACATAAATATGCTTCGCAAGAAAAGTATTTAAAATAATTATGTTTTAGTGAATACAAGACTTGATAAATTAAATTTGGTATGCCATGAATTATTTCGGTGAGTGTTGTTTCTATACAAACGTTTGATGTAAACAATGGTCGTTGAATTGCCAAGTGAAATTGGTGTGTAAATAAATTGTGGAATATGTACCATACATACAAAAATATATTTCAAATGGTTCCATTTTATTTACAATGTGTGTAATAAATATGAAACAGGCATAAATAAGCAAACAATTATCTTTAATATTTGGATTACCCAAATCAGTATTCAAAACTTTTGAGAAACAGTTATTTTCAAGGCAATAAAATTATACGTTAGTGTACATACTGCAAATTAGAATACAGTTGTTATTATTTAGTTTATACTATTTTTTTGGTTGTTCTCATGAGTAATAAAAAAGTAGAAATCATTTGATTATTTTCGATTAGCAGTGATAGTTATTTATTATGATATTAGTAAGACAGTAGAATAAACAATATACATACTATCAAATTAAATTAATAACTTTGTTATTCCACATATTGTGTAACAAATAGTTTTTGAATGACTTTGACATTGAAATTCAATGCATGGATTAATATCATTTTATATTTGAAAGAACTTCTAAAAAGTTACCGCTGAATCCATTGAAAGTAATATATACTGTTCTATTGACCCTTTAGGCTTCAGAACACCACTCAAGCTGTGCTGAAGAACAACACAGCGATAGATCGGTGCAAACTCTTACATGTTATATAAAGTCAATCACATAGTCAACATCAAAAAGCTATATAATTTGTGATACATCAAAGTTTGCACCGATAGTTTGCTGTGTGGGGTTTTTCAGACTCATCTAGGAGCACCGATAAATAGGCGTTCGGTAACTAAAAGGTTTAAATTAGCTGAAGGTAGGGATTGCAATATGGGGAAAATTTTCAACGCTGAGATTTCATGATTTGAATTAAATAAGAATTTTTACATGAACAAAAAAAGCAGATTCAGGAATTTGAAGTTATACAATATAACCATAAAACAGAGTACCACAGTTGCCAGTATTTATTTTCGAATGCCAACATATCTACAGCATTAGGTCAAATGACATACTTAATCAATTGCCTCCAACTGAACAAACATCAAACTTACTTTGAACAATTGCTAAAGAAACATTCGGCTATCATCATTGCATCTTACCTTCATCCATTTCCATCGATATATCCATATCATATTCAGATATCGGAATCAAAGGATTCAATTGAATATTGCGTGAATAATGAGGGGCTAGCATCAATGGAGAAGAATGAACCTGCCTCGTCACATCCACAAATCCTGCAAGAAATAAATCTGATAATCATTCAAGCTGCCAAAGTTTGGTGTTACATTAATAACAGATACAAAATGGCTTTGATGATATAAGAAATCATTGAGAAATTTAGTTATAATAAATACCTCTGTTCATTCTTCCTTTGGTTTTCAAACTGATTCCATTTCTATTCTTATGAAAGGTCATATTGCTGCCTATATTTCTTTGTACATTTTTATTGCCATCCTGAAATTATTGATAAATACATTATGCATTAATTAGCCTGACAAAATGATTACTCCATATAGCAGGGGTGGCCAAAGCGTCGATCGCATAGCGATTCCTAGTTGATCGCCTATCTGATTTGTACAAATCTCTGGTGCCTGTCCCAAGAAGCGTGCGAGACAAGTCGTGTGACATCCCTGTCAAACGACTTGTCTCGAAGTTAGCCGATAATCAACAAAAACCCGGGTCAAACAAGGGTTGGCAATTAGATTAAAATACACTTTAAATTACTACTTTTAATGTTGGTCGATCGCTGCCAATAATTTCAAACGAAAGTCGGTCGCGGGAAAAAAAAGTCTGGCCACCCCTGCCATATAGCATAATAATAAAATATAGTATTATAATCAGTGGCAAGTGATAGTCACGCAGGATTGGTTGTATTTAATAGGAATGCAAGATTCAGGTAGGAACATAAAAAAAATGACTATGCATGGTGATATAGTTAATGACAGAGATTAATGCGTGACTCTCCAACACTCAAAAACTGATAGACTTGACTTTTTGTAATTTTATAATTCTCATATTCAAAGATGAGTTTGTATGAAAATAGAGGTTCAGATTTTGATAGCGATAAACAATTTTTCTGTAATCTCCACAAACAATGTCAATATGAATCAGGTATGTAGAGAATCACCCAGATTTAAAAATTAATGTGATTATGAATGACTCACCCTACTCATTCGCAATTGTTCTAGTTTGACTCTAGCATCTTTATGTTTGGCGATTTCTGCTAGTTTATCTCGAGCATCTGTGATTTTTGTACGGTTTTTTAAGATAATTTTGTTCCTCGCATCGCCAATAAGAGGTGCCTTACCGCGACGATTAACAAATCCACCGCGTTTGGAAGTCACTTCTGGTCGCCCGATTGGTGGTGCATTTTTGTTTTTGAATTGAGGTCTCACAACGCCCCTTCGAGCCCTAAAACATAACAAAATATTTAAAAGGACACAGATGAAGAACTTATTTTTCGAGAAGAGCTTTTTTCATGGGTACTAACCCTCCTCTCCCTCTCGTGGGAATAATTCTTTTTTTTCGAATAATATCGTCTAAACTCATCTCTGGTGTGGACGCCATACTGTACGCTAGTATATCAGTTTATGCTTATGTCAAACTGAACATGAACTAAGCAAACTGAAACGTTTCAAAACATATCGAAATTCCATCCATTTTGAACCATAGACAAATTTATACAATTCAACACAATCGACAATTTGACAGCTTACAGAGGAATTTGTGTGCTTATGGTACATAGCAATATAATTAAGTATAAAGAGTTAGTACGGTAACCACACTAATGGTCGCACACCATAGATATGTCGCACACTAGCGCAAAAAATCTTAAATATTTACTCATAGATTTAAAAATCAATTGTCCTAGTCACTATACAAAAACGATTAAATTCTAATGAAAAAATTAGCAATGAATTATCCTTTCAAAGAAAACATTTTCGTATTTTTGAATGCTTGATTAATATTTGAGCTTCTGTTAAAGAGAAAAAGAATGACACAAATTTAATGCTTGTTTCGCATACAATCGCTAGGTGTCAAAAGCCAAAATAATATTTAAAAAATTTACAACTGCTTCTCCCGATGCTTATTTTTCTCTAGGAATTTAAAAAATATTCTTTTGACATAATAGATGGAAAAAAATTTCATCATTGGTTGGTTGCATGGACATGAGCTAAGCTAAAAATACTTCTTTTTGGGTTTGGAGTCAGGTGTAATGAAGCTGGTGATCTTATGATAAGATTTTATATAATATAGGATGCAAAGGAATTGCAAGCAGAAAACCTCTTACAATTATAGAAGTACGCGTCAAACCCTGCATGCTGAAAATTATTCTTTTAGTGCTTCCAGCTCATTGCAGATATCATTTATAACTTACTCTTCTTCGTTGACAACCCTGACACATTTAAGACGATAAGCTGCATTCTCCCAGTTTTTACCTACATGGTCATAACTAAACCGCTACAATTTTTGTTTTAGTCAGCTCGCAGGTTTTGGCGCTCATGTGCGAGGAGCCTCCCAATACTAAAATAGATAGTAAAAAAATAGCACCGAAGCCTTATCTTCCATATGACCTTTATTGCTTAATTTTTTTATCGGAACTTTTTTTGACCCATAGGTCATTTGAGTCACCAGTTGCAAAGGCTGTTCAGCTGATCAATATCAATGCACTGTTTTTTGATGTGGATAATTTCAGCAGTAAGCTCTTTTTATTTCCACATTGTGACTTTTATGTCATTCTCTGTCGAATGAATTTTGTGTTTTGTTATATGCTGTCTTTAGTATACTTTTCAAATGCACGACACATTGGTGCCGGCTGTAATGCCATGTAACTTATTTTTTCCTTATAAACAATTATGTACATGGATAAAGAACAGCAGTAATTTTGAATGAAACCATTTTATTTTCAGTGTTGTAAATAATCTTCAAAACTGTAGGACAGCACATATTACTATTGTTTCACTGTTTTAGATTTAGAAATGACTCAGAAAAGTGTTTTCTCTCTCATTTTGGCAGATCGCTATTTTAATGAAAATGATTATATAAAAAAAATGAATGTGGAACAGCTTTCTAATTTATTATAATTTATTACAAAACTTGGCAGGAAGCCACACACATAAAGTAAATTTTCATACAAACAAAAAAATAATAGCACATACTGGAAATAAATTGTAAAATAAAACTAAATCATATAATCTAATTCGTATCTTGAATAGTGATTATTGGGATCATTCTGTATCCTTGGGTAACCTGCGACGAGTGCATCTTGTCCTCCAATGTACAATGTGTTGTATATTTTCCAATAGACATCTCTGACTTTCCGTGCTGGGTGAAATAGGCCCTGAAAAATTAACAATATAAATCTCAATGATTTCAAAGCAGGAAAAATATATTTTAGAGGTGTTATAA
Organism: Himalopsyche kuldschensis; assembly: GCA_028554975.1. Taxonomy (NCBI): domain Eukaryota; kingdom Metazoa; phylum Arthropoda; class Insecta; order Trichoptera; family Rhyacophilidae; genus Himalopsyche; species Himalopsyche kuldschensis. Next base: position 4,238,471 of record JAHFWI010000007.1, read on the forward strand.
ATGCATTATTTAATTTTTAGAAATCTATTTTGCAGTTATATCCTAAATCATCGACTCACCTGTAAGGCATACTGTAGAATTTTAATCGGTCCTAACGCAACTCGGAGGCCTTCGATGGCATCCATAAAAGCTTGAATGAGATGCGGGGAGGTTTCAAAGATATTGGGCCAAACATGGTTGAGGAGGTGGACGAGGGCGTCTTCGCAGCCGAAACCGTAAACGCCGAGCGCCATGTGTTTTATTGCGGCACATGCTGTCTGGCGATGCACCAAATCCCTGCAATTAAAATATTAAGATAATTGATGATGTTGATAACAATATTTGGTAGAATAATTAGCCATGTTTGTTATTATATTTCATCATTTGATAATGCTCACGATGTGCGAAACTGTTCATATCCATGGGAAAGGCCATGTGAATAACTCAATAAATATCAATGAATTTGATTACAAATTAATACATGTCTTCCGAGGACATTGCCCAACATTCAATATATTAAATAGCAGAAAGTAAAACAAACAATCACCTGTCCATGAGAGCGTCTTCTAGTAGAGGGCTAACGGCATAAATATAATCCTTGCCCATCTCGCCGATGTATTCAAAAAGAAATGAAAGTGATTTCAGAACACCGTTTTGCACGCTCAGTTCTGGAACTCGGTATTCGTTCATCAGGGCTGGCAATACTGTGAAGGGTGAACATGTTTCCGCAACAATAGCTATGGCTACGGTGGTGCAAACCCTGAAAAACAATTTAGTAACATTAAACAATTTATTCCAAAACAAAATATTTCTTTTCTATGATTTACCAAGCAATTATTCTAATATTTGAACATAAAAAATAGCATATGCTTCGAGAAAATGTGTAACTGAATAAAAGACCGTAAAATTTGTAAAAGTATTTACCTGTTTTGCCTTTCTTGCACTTTGAGATTATTGAGAAGTGTTGCGAGGACATCGTGGGGTCCGATAGCTTTGGCAATGTATCCGAAGGTGTTGACGGTGGCTCGGCGGATGGCTTTCTTGTGTGCTTTCAGGAGTTCCAAGAGTTCAAAACAAATCCTCATCCACTCGCTGGCGGAAACGTATTCCGGCCCACGATCAGCAATACGACCCACAAGGTCTATGCAGTTTTCTTGTACTTTCTCGTGCCTGGAAATTGTTGATTATAATGTAATGAAATTTGCTAATGCTTTCAATCAAATCTTATGACTACACAGAATCCTTGGTAAACAGAAGGAACTTGACAGTTATATGTATATATGTGTCATTTATTAATTTATTTATTCAATATTTTGTCTATGCTATGTCAAAAGGATGGTCATAATCATAAAATAAAAAAAGAATTACCTATTCTTCAAAATGGGTGTCAAACGTGGAAGCAGGTCTTTGATGGGCGGTGTCATTTTGGTCATTCCAATAACATTGACAATGGCTTTGAGAGCGCCCAGAATGGAGCCCAACACTTCAGGATATTCTTCACCGAGATACTCGTAGAGGACCACACCTAAATGACCCATGAGTTTTTCCTGTGACGAAAAAATTTAAATTAAATTTACACACCAGGCGGATTTAAATACTTTATTGGAAAATTTACATTCATAAGTAGAAATAAATCTTTTACCTCTTGGCATGTCTTCATGATGACAGCGATTCGAGCGATGAGATCAGCGGCTTGCTGACGCACTTTAGCCGATTTATTGTTGAGACGCCACAAGATTGTTCCGCATATCTGAGGCAGGTAAGGCTTCACTCTTTTACCCAGTTGGTTGACAATGGTTCCGAAACCACTCAGCATGACAACATCCTATTCAACAATCACAATCTTTATTTAAAATATTTTACAATATCTGAATGTATCTTATATATAAAACCGAAACGGCGTATGTATGTATGTAACTGATCAGTTAACAATGCTCGCCATGAGCGAAACCGGTCTTGATCAAATAAATTTTATGTGGAATAAGTACTAAAAATGTTTTATTATTTTATAAACCTACATTACATTTTATGTTAATACTAGTATTGCTACCCAGTGTTGCTCGGACTAAGCGACCAATAATTATTTAATGTTATATCATTCGACATAATTATATCACAAAATCTAACATCCAAAATAGAGTTAAAATAAAATCACAAACTTTATTTAATTTGATGACAGCCCCATTCTCGCCCATTAATATGTCCAAATACAAGGAAAAAAACTAATTTGCTGTCAAAGAAATGTCAAATAATACCTTCACGTAAATAATAAACATTATTATATTAATAAAAGCCGGGAAAAGTTCAGTTAGAATTTATTACCGATCAGTTAACAATGCTCGCCATGAGCGAAACCGGTCTTGATCAAATAAATTTTATGTGGAATAAGTACTAAAAATGTTTTATTGTTTTTATTATAATGCCATTCCACCAAGTAATGACAGTGAACACCTTAAAAGTGACTGACTTATGATGAACAAAGAAAACTATTAATGAAAATTTTAAGATTGTCACCTCAGTCGTCTGCTCCTGGAAGGCGTACAAAATACCGTCGATGAGCTGTTCTTCAAGTCTGGAATCGATGTCGGCGGCTCCCAGGTTGCCCATTATCTTTTCAATGGATTCCATAACCATCTTTCTGTACTGCTCATTTTCATCTTTCAAATCGTCCACCACGCGGTTAATGATCTCCGACGCTCCCACCTGAAAGATACACATTATTAATATAATATATATCACTTATTTCAATAACAATTCATTAAGCATTTAAACCAATATAGAACGTACCTTATTAGCAATTTCAACTGTGGTGTCCACCAGTTGGCGATAGTTTCTACGGTCGAGTGCCATACGGTGATTCCAGAAGTGTTTGAAGAAATGTGGTAAGATTTCGTCCATGATGTATTGGGACTCCACACCATCTGTGGCGCAACATTGTTTTACCACCTAAATAAGAAACGACAACCAAACATATTAATACTGCAAAACTTCTAATGAATTATTATGTGATGAGATAAACCATAAAGTAAAGAGTAAAAATAAATACCTTGAAATCAATCAACCCATTAATAATAGGTCGGATAAAACCCTAGATTTATTTTAGATATTCCTATGTTATTATCTGGTCATTAGTATTTTCAAAATTCCCCTTAATTCATTGAAACATGTGTACATTAAATATTCACTAATATACATTTTAATAGCAATATAACTTAGTGATCTACTTCTATTTTTGTATATAAACAATACAAACTGTTTACTACGCGTCAGTTCAAGTACATCCGTGCATTTGAAATGCCTGAAGATGCTGAAACGCGAAACCTGGGTCCTTAGCGACAAAACTCATGGAAAAATACAAAATCCAAGCAATTCAAACTTATTAATACCTTGAGAACAATTTTTTTCATTTCTTCATCGGGAGACTGGAACTCTCGAATGAGAATCAACATTACTTCCCTGGTGTAATAATTGGCATACTCGGCGTCCATGAGGGGGATGAGGTTTCCGATGGCTTTCAAGAAAGCGGCCAGACCCTTTCCTCTGTGTGTCCTGATACCCTTCCAGAGAGGTTTGAGAACGGAGTCGAAGGACTCGATACCGTACGGAGTGGCGGCTTCAGCGAGGGCTGCGCTTGCCAGAGCCGTAATAGTTCGCACTTTCTGCTGTTCGTCAACCAACCCTGAAATTTATCAAGTTCTAATTAGTTAAGTATTAAGCGGTATTGCGAAATCACTCGTAGTGAATCTTAGTTTTAAGCACTGAATTCAGAAGGCTATAGTTAAAAAAAAAAGGTAAAAAAGAAAAGAGTTCTTATTGTAATATAAAATATTCAATTTATCTTGTCAGATTGGTGGGAAAGACAAATAGAGTAATCAGACACTCATGTCTATCGACACGAATTTATAAATGTATTGATCAGGATACCATGCCTAAAAAAAATGTAGCTGCAATGTGAGAGTGGATGGCAAACCAAATCTATTAATAAGAATTTGGTCGGAGGGAGCAATCCATCAACAAAAATGATATGAACTAACCGTGCTCAATAATTTCGACCAAATTTTTGAGATGAGGCAATATAGCGCAGCCCATCAAAATAGCGATCTGCTGCACAATTTTTATTCCAGTGTGTCGAGCTTGCCACGACTTCTTCGATCTGCATACGGCTTTCAAGAAAGGCAGTAGGGAAGGAATACCTGCAATGAAATGAAAACAATTAATATACAGCATTACAAAATTGAAAGTATACTTTTTATTAAACGTCATGTCTTAATTGAGCAATCTGATTCTGAGATTGTGATACATAAGTCGTCAATCAAATAATTATTGTCATATACAAGGGGATACAGGAGTTTTTCACTCAGGAATTTCATCTTGTATCTTAGAGTAAATTGACATTCAATTATCTTTTGTGCCACAACGGTTTCTTCCAAAGTAAAAAATGTAATATTAGTGCATAATGCTTTAGTTCAAAGTAGGCTTGACAGATGGTAGATTGTGTAGACTTCATAAACATAGTGTGAAATAAATATCCTCAGGGTGTGAAGAGGTTTGAGTAGAAATTTTTGAGACAATTATATCCATGGCTTTATCTATTATAGGAGAATTAACTGACCCAGGGCTGAAGCAACAACAGCAAACGCACGAGCAGTCGTATTTCTGACGTACTCATCAATGTTATCAATATCAGGTCTCATCGTGGAAATCATAGTGGCGAGACCGGCCGCTTTTGCCAAGTTACTGATAATCTCTCGACCTTCAACACGAGCATGGTAATCTTCATCAATGAGCAGCGGCTCAATCACGACGAGAATCTGAAATCACAATGTTTTAATTATTAGTTTTTGAAAAAAAAAAAATTTATATCACTGACAATCGTTAGAAGCTTTTGGTGCTGCTGTGTTGTGATAGAGATTGTTAATACAAAATATTAATCAGCATGTTTATCTTATGATTTCTGAATTCATTAAAATCGAAAAACGAAGGAAACAGTAGATCATATTTTACCTTGTGGACGTAAGGGCGCACCAAATCGTCAAGCTTGTACAGAATCCTGTCGATGACTTTCACGAAAAGATGTCGCTCCTGATCTTCGAGAGTGGGACTCATGAGAAGCGGAAGAATCTGATTGAAAAGGGGTCCAGCGCCAAACTCTCGGGCCTTGTCTGTTATTTGTCGGAGGGCGGCTTTGCACATGGGCGGTGTTCCGTTCTGCAAATTTATTTATACAAAATTAGTTCAGCATTTCAAAAGATCAGTTATAAATATATTAATATTGCAAACTACATGGACTAAACTCTCTATTGTAAACATTAAATGCAGCGGACAAGTTGTATATATATGTATAAAATAAATTAATTGAATATCATAAATAATATAATATCATAATAAACGCAGAAATAGTAGTAACCTTGATTTTGAGTAGCAGCTTCATAATCTTTCTCTCCTTCTGCTCTTCAGGTGGCAGAGTATCTTCATCGACATCAGCCAAGAGTTTATCGAAATATTGGGCATCCTCTGGTTTCATAAAAGGAAGATTAGCCTGTTTCGGTTGAGCATCTAGCAGCCGACCGGCAGAACCGTACTCCTCTTGCTGCAGGAAGAAGCCCAAGGGTGTGCCCATACCGATGGCCGGTGTGGGGGTGGCAGTCAGCTTTCTGGCAGGTGTGCGAATGGGTACGTAACCTAGAAATAGCAATGGTGAGACATTTTTATGTTGAATAATTTAATTTAAAAAAAGTGTAAAAAAGTATTCTATTGACAATGATTTTGTGCATAACACTTTTGGATAATTTAATAACTAGCTTTAACTTTAATAACTAATGTCAGTCCTTTTTTATATAATAAAAATTAATAGGACTGACATAGTAAGTGAAATTGAGTAAAATTTTGAGAAGGGGTGAACCAAGAAATCCAGTGACATACCAGCAGGAGGTGGCAGAATCTTGTATCCGGGAGGAAACATGGTTTCTAATTCGTCATCGGTATACGGACGATTGCGCTCGTCAATTTCCTTCTCCCATCGATACTCCTGCAGCTGTTCGGGTGTCATGGTGGCCAGATGACCTGGAGTGGGCGTCGCCATTCCCATCGCTTTTATGCCAATCGGCGTTGACTGGAAGTTAACAGATGAGCATTAATAACCTGCAGAGGCATCACATTTGAATTCTATTTATATGATACATATTATTATCGACTAATTTAAGATATATATAATAGGTTTTAAAAATTAAATTTTGTCTGGATGAAAGCAGATGAAGAAATTTTGGACCCTTGACCAAGTGGTTCATTGAAATGTAAACTGAATTATTAATGTTGATTACATTCTAAGAAAGTTTGTTTCAATAAAAAATTGAATAAATGAAACACTTACTCCTCCGGGTGTAAACATGGGCGTATGATGTGGAGTTGGGGTTCCATGGGAAGGAGTATGACCCGGTGTGGCATGAGATGGCGTAGCATGGGAGGGCGTGGCATGCGAGGGTGTAGCTTGCAGCGGAGTAGCCGAAGGTGTGGCAGCTCCGGCAGCAGAGGGGGTCTCATCCCATCTGGACCGTCTTTTAGAAGCGGCACTTCCGGGTGTAGGTGTCTCTTGAATCAGGTCACCACCTCCTCCCCTATCCGTACGAGGAGTCTCAGCCCAGCCGCTGTTGTGTCCGGGTGTCTCTAAGAATTATAAAACAATATTAATTTATCCTTCTCACTGTTTGATAAAAATTATCTATTATTGAGGTTTGCAGATATTATTTTAACTCTTGGTTGAGCAATTTCTTTTGAATCAAGTGAGATATGAGAACCAAACTAACCTCTTTCAGTCTTGGGAGTCTCATCCCAACGATTACGTCGACTGGCAGGCTGCTGCGGTGTTTCACGTCCTGGAGTAGCGTGACCTGGGGTGGCGTCCCAAACGCGAGTGCTCTGGCCAGGGGTGGCTCCTGGAGTCTCGCCGCCTTTTCCGTGACCCGGCGTTTCGTCCCAACGTTGATCCGATGGCGTGCGCTGTTTCAAACATTCTCAAAATATTAATATCCATAGTAAATTTTCTATAGATAAAAACTAAGTATTAATATAAATCAGCTGTGTAGTGCAAAGATCCCTGCTCTTCTTTTCAAGGTAGCAACAATTTTTTAAAACCACACTTTAATTGCTCCTTTGGTTTATTGATCCAAGTCAAACTTTCAGGAAGGTAAGGAGCTATCCTATTCCCCGCATTTTGAAGTTCAGTTTATACTGCACAGCAAAAAATGACATGCTCATATATCACAATCAATAGATATAGTCAGTCCTTCCATGGCACGTTAGTAACTAATTTTTAATTTGATTCTGTGGTAACAACTGGCTGGTGGTTTGTAGAATTCATCAATTCATCAAACGCAAAAAGGCATTTTCCGGATTCATGGTGTTTATTAAAATATAACTGGAATCAAAGGTGTGGCTTACTTCGGCATTTTCCCAGGAAGTGGGTGTAGCAGTTGTGGCAACGGAAATGACTTGCTTCTTCGCAGGAACGGGATGCTCTTCTGTAGTCTGATCCCATCGTCCTCTCTTTTTGGCGGAGCTCTTGTTCTCTCCGTTGCTGGATGAGACCGTTCTCAGTGTGCCGTCTTTTGCCTTTTCAACTATTTTCTTCCTCAGCTGCAAATGTTTGTAAATAATTAGTTAGAATGCCATTTATAAATTGTACTAAATATCAGAGTAAACGTAAAAATTAACAAATAACCGAAAGATTCGAAAATACTTCAATTCAATTACTATGCAGTATCATTTATCAAATAATGATTTCACATTGTTCTTCAAATTACTTAAATTCAAAAAAAAGAATGTCAAGGCCAGATTGTATGGATCAAAAGATAGTACCTCACTCTCTTCGCCTTTGAGAAGTTGCTCTTTCATGATCTCTGTATATGTTCGCGATCCGATATCCGGAGTCTTGCCACCTGCAAATTTTTTCAACGTTCTCATTAAAACATGTCACCTGGAAGTGTTAAGCATTATCAATTACATGTCGACATGTAACAAGTCCCGATGAATGGGACCAAAATTACAAAGTGAATCTCGCACAGATTTTAAACTGATATTAATAAAGAGTTAAAAATTAAAGGTCCGAGCGTCGTTACCTAATACCGAGACATATTTCTTTGACAGCGAATCAGGTAAATGGAAACGCAAAGCCAACAGGTGCACCTAGAAAAATCTGAATAACTTATCATTCGGGCTGTTTAGCTGTAATCTTTATGAACGACTACTGAAAACACAGTGGGATGGGCTCAAAACAGTAAAAATCTAACAATAGATAGAATTTTTCCATAATGTGACAGCATTTTAATTAGAAATCTTGAAAAAGAATTCGATTGCGGAAATATGAAATTTCCAACCGCGGATCAGATTCTACAGCGGGCGATATCTAAGTGTCCCTGTTCGCTTAGACCTTCGGGTCATACGTACATTGTGAATCGCTCCCTCGCCTGGTGAAGTGCGTATTTTTCTCCTAAATACGCATGTATGTCTCAACAGAGGTACCTAGAAAAAAGCTGGGGCAATTAATAATTTTCTGTTCAGTTCACGCAAACATTCACACGGGAATACTTCCTTTTCTCTTTTGTTTATTCAAAACTATTCAATTTAAAAAAACATTTGATGCGACTCATCGAATGACTACAAATCGCCTGACTTAAAAGCAAAGAGAACGGACTTTAAACGCCGAGGCAAATCCACAGTGAGCCGAAATTTACCACACATATTACCGGTTCGTCGCATTGGGAAGCTGGAGCTCTGTGAAACCCTCAGGGAGGAAAAAAACGTTAACATTAGTAAATGCAATTCACTCGTTTTACCAATCTTAGTATACAACAAACCCTCAGCAAAGTATTACGGTAAAGTCGGTTTTTTCTATTTCACCATCGAACGTTTATGCAGAATATATTCAGTCAATTCACACACGCACCAAGAATTTACAATCGCCAACGATACCGACATTGCTATTCCTTTATAAAATTTCACACTATTGTATTGAACAGATATCTTTGCGTACTAATCAATTCACAACCATAGACAACATCTAGTAATTATACAAAATTATTCTTGGTTGATTTCCTGAAACAACAGTAACAACACAAACAATGAAGCGGACTCACACTTGTATACATTACGTGTTTGTGAACTGACCGTTTAACTTATTATTCCCAAACTTCACACTTGTCACAATCCTTTCATTCGTGTACCCCAACTTATGTTATTATGCTAATATCCAGACTGCAAATGAGGCAATAGACAACATAAACAATCAAACGCTTCCTTATGTGGACAGCCGAATTGAAAAGATGAATAAAAAAATTAACTTTCCAAAGAATAGCAATAATTAAAGTATATATAGCTATAAATTATTTTCAAGAATATTTGATAGCCGTCTAGATGCAGTTTGGATAAAAAAAAAAATACTATGAATAGTAGAAACATTGAAAGCCGTGGAATAAAAAGGGACAAACCGTGAGCAAATGGATCGGAGCGTTCGGGAGAAATAATCATTCTCCTTCTCTTCTGTCTATATTCATCTTCTCGCTCTGCAATCGTCGGCCTGCGTCTCTCCGCAAACGGGTCATAATCTTTTTCACTCTGCAAATAGGATTATAAATCATTCGTAGGGATTAGCCAAAATAACCAAGCAGATTTTTCCGGTGTGCATATTTTGCAAAAATGAATACAGATTATTGTTTTTTTTTTTTATAACATTTGTTACATTATGCCTTACACATAGCAGTCATTTCTTCTTTGTTTGTAAATAATGAAAAAAAATCCTGGAATTCATTACATGAAGCGTTCAGACAAAGCAAAAAATCACTGTAAATTTCCACACAATAACTTTTCGCTCTGCGGTCTTGTAAAGGTTAATTACATGTCAAATGAAGAAAGTGAGTGAGATCATGCCGGGATTAGCTTTTTTTATACTTTTTTCTCACACACAAATCTGTGGTGAAGCTGTGTGAAGGAGATAGAGAAATATCAACAGCACAAATTCATTCTTTGAGTATTCATAATTGATTTTGTGTTTGTAAGTAAACTACTTAAAAATAATTTGTTTACAATTTACTTTCCCTGTTGTTCATTTTTTGCTCTGCATTTTGGATAAGACGTCAAATAAATTCAGACGCTAATTATTTTAGGTTAATGATATATGTTTACCATAAGTTTTTTAAGATTTTATTAGAAATAATTGTGAAAAAAATTGCAGTAATGATAACTAGCAAAATGGATACCGTATTTAAGAGCAAAATATTGAGTAATGAAATAAAAAATATATATTAACTCACTTGGGCGACATCGTTGAGCAGTGCGGCTGGAGCGGTATATCCTGGCCTTTTGTTCTGGTTGAATGGAACCGTGTCATATTCTTCATCTTCCGCTTCATCGTTTGCAGCAATCGACGTCACATATCCTTCATATCGAGATTTGCCCCCAGTTGAGCCATCATAAATCTCTCTGTCAAAGTATCCACTCTCTCCCAAGCCAACACCTTTGTCTGGATTGGCACTTTCGATTTCTTTTCTTTTTGTTTGTATGTCTCTGATCTGCGCTTCGATATCTAAAAAAATATACAATCATAGAATAAGTATACAAGATGTATTTTGATTGACCCAAATGCACTTATTCTTAACGTTAAATTGTCAATAAAGAATCCGATAAGACGCCTGGATGTGATGCCTGATCTAGATAACCTATATAATACCATATGTACTTGATTAGATATACACAATACATTCGGAGAATTGATGTCCTACAGTGTAATAGGCATAACTATACTGAACAAGGAAATATAGGCCTATTCAAAAGGATAAAATGTTGTTTGTTTGGGCGACAGCGAATATTAAAATAACACCCAAAATGGCTACTATTCCAAAATGAATATAATGTAATATATTGATTTGCAGCTAAACTGTAGGCGACCCGAAAGCGCACGTATCATTATTATACCGTACCTTCATGTGTTTTAGGAATATTCTCCATAATGATTGCTAATTATTGTATTTTTTTACTATTTTCATCCACATGTAGCAGTATTCATCGATGTTCGATCGCGAAACGCCAGTGACTATCCAAAGACTATAGAGTGGTATGAAGTTGTCTATGCTAAAGAAAAATATTATCTATTGGCTTTCTGTGCTTTTATACTGATTTAAACCAAGATAGGTAGATGCCTGCATTTAAAAACAATTAAAATTAATATGAATCGAAATAGACACACGAATATAAAATGTAGTTGACATGTGATTGTCGGTAGGAAGACATACTTGGGTAGGTAATTTTTGTGAAATTTGTCCTACCATTTGCAGAAATCATTAAAAATTTGCCCTTCTAAAAAAGCATGATTGCAGATTAATATCGCAATTTTATATATTATTATTATTTTATTCGGCTGCCGGCTGCCTAAATTTAGAAATAATTAAGTATTCCTTATAGATTGTCTTTGGTGCACTTTTCTAATAAGATTTTTTGACACTTATCTATCTGCACAATATTCTATGGTTGTCTAAGCCATTTCAGATTTGGATGTCGTGTGGCGTGTTTTTTACTGCTCTGCGTGGTATTCTTTGAAATCAAGGAGTCGTATTTTTCTTGAGTTTTTCAGACTTAACGTAAAACTGGAGCAATTACGCCAACCAACATAAGCCTGATCTTCTTAATTACAGTACAGTAAGTGGATTTTATGTATTTATTTAAGGTGAATGGACTCCACGTCAAATCAGTCTGCTGAAAAGGTGACACGTAGGCTAATGCGTGCTGATCAAAAGTCTGTTCGATATATTGGAATATATCGAAACCGATCGTTTGGCATCAATTAATAGTCACTCCTTTTCAATAAACTTCAAACACCGGCTAAGTTTTATGAAATACTTTTCCATATGTTTTGCGTTCGGTAGGTAGGTATCAACAATAACTTGGAACTTCTCGCTGTGTTCTGTCAACATGAGGCTGTGTCGATTTTGATGTAATACGATCTTTTTTTGAGTGTCATTTAGATAGTAAGCTCTAAAAAGTTGTGCAAAAGTCGTTTGATCTATTCTCGAACAAAATACAGATTGATCTGACAGCATAATTACGACCCACAACTTCTTCAGTCATCAATGCACTCTTAACAAGTAGTCTAATACATTATCGCGGATATATATCGAAATATATGTTTTTGAACATTAAAAATTATATAGGAGCGCACATTATTCGAAATATATATTTCTTTAGTCGTGCCATGCTTATTAAAATTCTTTCGAAACATATGGTATTCAACTTAAACTTGTTTAAATATTCCGCTTTGAATCTGTTTGCGTTCTATCTTATCTAATAAGAATTTGAAATAAATTTTCAACTGATAATATATTTTTAAATATTCAGCTTAAAAGATTTTATCATCAATTGTCAAAATTGATGCTTATTCACATTCTCTGCATAGAGATAAACTACCATAAATTTTGGTTCAGCATTTAATGAGATTTTTGTGGTTTCCATCAAACCTTAAATTTACATTATTTCTATCAAGCTTAACTTGAACTACATTTTCCCAACGCGGACTATAATCAAACTGTTGGCAACACATGAAATAAATTTAATCTGATATGTACCTATATAAGAAGTTACGTTTGAATTACATAGCATCCAACATTCAAATTACTTATTGTTGTGTAAATTGGTTAAGTTCAAACCAACATCTGTATGACAAAATTTCTTACATTAGCATTGATGTAACTATTTCTTGCTGATATTAAAATATATATTTGATTATTTGGCATAAGTGATAAATTAGCTGAATGATTGCATTTTTTGTAAATTGTCGAATATTGATTCTTGCGTAATAATTTTATCTGCCTTTACAATCAAATTAAATAATAAATGCTTAGATACTCATTTCTGAGTTAATATTTATACAAGTGTTATTTGATCTCTTTTCTTTTAAGTGCGCAAGTGAATTTTAGTTTGCTTATGTTATGATGGCATATGTAATCCAAATATTAATGTCTTGTTAACAATTGTTAGCATTCCATCGCTTGCAACGCTTTAGTCAAACCATAATCATATGGGAAACTCGATAAAACATCTGCAACTGTATACACAATTGGCTCTTATTTAATACTAGCGAGTACCTGGCATGCGTTGCAATGCCACTCAAAGAAAGAAAGTGTTTGTGTTTTCAATCTTAATAATTAAAGTGCTTTTGGATACACAATATTTTTTGTTTTTCTGCTTGTGCGTATATGAATGCGTGTGTGCAGGCTACATACAGCTGTCAATGTAAGAAGCATGGATTCTCCAAATTTAGTCCACCCACTTGTAGCGTTGTCCATGTCGTCATTGCAAATGCGAGCAGTATGGGAGTTGTCGGAAACTACAAATGTTTCAATTTGAATGTAATATCTCTCTTAATCATTGGGATGCTTGGTAACAGTACATCTATTTTAAATTTTTTAATTTAAAATTGGACCTTTGATGATATTGTTTATTATTTTTTTCACTGAAAGCCCGGTACCGTTGCAAAGTCGCGGTGGATTTATATTTCGGAGAAGAATGATAGGTATAGCAATTTTCAATTTTTAACATTGAAAATTTAATATTTAATGTTTTAACATGCGGCGGCAAACCTGGCAAATCAATTGAATAACGCATATGGGACAAAAAACATATTTTTTTAGAGATTTGTTTGTTCAGTACTTTGTCTTAGTTAACTAAAAGATCTCAAAATTTGGACATGTCATTGTTCTGTCAGAGAAGCAATGTTATAATTAGACATTATGTAAAGAAAACAATACATAATAATATAATATTTTTGTGTTGAATGAGTTCAGAAAAAAAACATTTGACTGGAGAAAGCTACGAGTATAATCATCAATACATCAAAAGTCATATTCAAGCAACACAAAATCTTTGTTGAACAATTTTTTTATTTTGGATAGTAAAAAAAAATATACAACATGAAAGACATGCACTTGTTAGCAATAATCATTCAACGAACATTCTATTCATAAACAAATGAATGCCACATATAATTTCACAAAACCACATTTAGACTATCTCGGACTATGCGTCTTGCATCAGCACAGTGTTGTGCTGTGTGTAACAGTTTGACAGATATCAAAACAAATATATCTTGTAACTTCAGGCGGAGAAAAATCTATTTTTATTATTGTCACAAATTTATTGTAGGTGCTAAACAAACAACCATAAATCAAATAAATTTATCATTTGGCTTATACATGTATACTGGATTAATTATTTTTCTTATAGTATTGATTAATTACTACTCTTATTTTATTGTTGACATATTGTAATGTAGGCTACGTACTATTTGCAAACATAAATTTTATATTACTGGTAGCACATAAAAAGCTACATGGAATCCTCGTATCCATTCACAGATAAGGGCAAATAAATATGCTCAAATGAATTACGTATGCTGCAGCACGGAAAGGCTATTTTAAACAGTAAAAGCCTTAAGTGAATAGTGTGTATTTGAATATTTACTACATTCAATGCCATTTCTGTATCAACTGCTCAAATAGATATTAAAAACATATTGAGTTAGTGTTGATAACAATACAAGTGTAAAATATAATGCAAACTTGCGACTTATCGGTTTTTTTTATTATTTTTCTAGTGTTACTGTAACGACTTAGCACGACCAAGGACACTCGCTCGAGCGCTAACATGATGCAACAGACGGAAGAAGCGCAGGCGCCGGGAGAAGAATGGCAAGCGCAGGGCGTTCCGGAGGAAGAAGAGATGGGGCAATCCGAACCGGTCCATCACGACCTTGCCTATCAACCTGAGCCTCCGGTCCACACTTACGAGGATCTCTTTCCCGCCCTGCCCGTCTCTGCCCCCTCGCAGACCATCGCCAACATTAATGACACCATGCGTCTGGATTCCTCCACCCTGACTAAGGTAAGTCCTACTTTAAACGAACTCTGCTATTGTTTCTCTTTTACATCTAACTTGCAGATCCAATATTACTTCTTTTTGACGAGATCATGGTTTATGATGGTGTGAAGAGAAGATATGTTCATTATTTTCAAGAAGAATTGTACCTATAAACTAATAGTTTGAACACACAATTGTCTTATCAATCTGGATGATGCATAGCTTTAAAGTCTTTAATTGATAGACGTGATAGTCAATTTCTTATGTTGTATATACAAGTATATAGGCAGTCTCTCAACGATCTCTTGCCTGCAGAAATATGTCAAGAAGGCAGCAGAGAATCGATAGAGACCGAGTGCCATTCTTCTCGGTGACCCTCCATAGATAGATACGAAAAAGTAAGCTGACTTCTTGAACTGTAGCGATTGCGCCCTCCTGTCGGCAACGATGGGAATGGAAACAAATAAAATAAAAAATACTTAACTTAGAGACTGGAAGAACTTTGATGCCAATGCGCCTTAGAACTTGAAGCTCCATCCGAAAATACAATTCTTATGTTGAAATGCAGCAGCTAGAAATATAATTCATGACTGCAAACTGCTTTAATGTTTCCCATTTTAAAATTAATTTTCCTTTACATAAGTTTCCTCACACAAGCTACTGAAATGCTGGTGCGAACGGCGGTAGCTCACAAGCGACGGTTCAGTGACTGCCGCGAAATAAGCCGAAAGAGATTTCTTTTGATTATTAAACTGATATCAGCTTCCACATGTCAATGTCACCGGCCACATTTACGCAGCCACAGATTGATTAAGATAAGAATAATTGACCCCCGATCACCTTATTACATAACAATCTGTCACTACAGTGTTAATTTATTAATAATTATATCTTTTATCAGGTAAATTTAATAATTATAAATGTCTGAAGATAAGACATATTGTACATTCAGATACTGTAAGAAAAAAGAATGTATACTCAAAGCCAGTGCATATTAAAATTGTTTATTAAAAAAAAATGAGCGCACATTGTAGAACATGACATTAATGTTGTTTGTTATGTAAAGGTTATCATCTTTTACATATTGAAGAAAAAAAATGTCCGATACATCTATGAAAGTCAAAGTGTATTCATAATTCAAAGCAACATTCTATTGCAGAAACATGTTGTGATAAATTATTATCGAGACTGTTGCAGTTCGCATTCAACGTTTTTTATATGGAGGGATTGCAATTGGGTGGTATGATTGTGTACACTATAATCCCCGGATTACAAACCTACGATCACATGATTATCCCGAATCCAATCAGTAAATGGATATCACAGATTATTTTTGTATCAACATGTTACAATGATAAGATGAAACTATTCAGCCAGATGAATCTAGTATATCAGCTATTCAAAAACATTTCTTTAGAATTTCAAAGAAAAACCAGGTTATCATCGAGACTAGGTGCATTAAGTCACTGACTGATAATTTGACAGATAATCCAAAATGACCGCTGCGGCATAATATACTTTTATATCGAATGTTCGAATCGAAACAAATTTTTTCACTTAACCTATCCAAAATTATATATTAAAATATTATCTACAATAATATATAAAAGTTTTATCTAAAATAATATATTGGTATGTTATAGTATGCCGCAGCGGTCATGTTGGATTATCAGTCAAAGACTTAATACACCTAGTCTCGATGATTACCAAAAAATACATAACTGGATACAAAAATACATAAGATATATTGGATCTGAATTAATTCCTGATAGTCATGACGAGTAACCGAATGAAGTCTTAGGACTCTTAGACCATAACCTCTCACTCATTAGTCTGTAGTTTTCTAGGAATAGACAGCAATTTTATATTGTAGAATTGCCTAAACTATTTAAATGAATCGAATTTGTAACAAACGAAGACTGATATTTTGAAATCACTTTTATTCTTGGTAGAAAAGCATTTTAATTAATGAATAAATTTTGTTGAAACTTAGTTTACACAGTTAAGTGTAATAAGCAGTGAATGTGTTAAACTTTCCAAAACTTCGTGTGGACAAGAATTATTTAAATTAAATATATGTTAATCTCTTACAGGTGTTTGTGGTCCCGTCATCGGAGCGCAAGCAAGATCATTCCGATAAATTCGGAGAAGGAGAATCTCTCCGCATCTGTCAGAGTATCATGAAAGAAACCGGCGCACACATCGAAATCTCGGGCAGCCGAGATCAGAGTCTGACTTTTGTCGTGACTGGCAAAAAGTCGACCGTTCTCGGCGCTTGCCGCCGCATTCGGACAAGTTTTCAAACTCAGGCGAGCAAGCAAATCACCATTCCCAAGGAGCACCACGGCATGATTCTGGGCAAACAGGGCCAGAGGAGAAAAGATTTGGAACAGCAGACTGCCACCAAGATCGTTGTCCCGGGTATCGATGATCCGAGTGAAACTATCACCATCATCGGAACCAAGAAGGGTATCGAAAACGCTGAACATGAGATCGTTGTACTCTCCGATGAACAAGTGAGTAATTTTTATTGCTCTTTTATTTATTTTATTAAAAATGATGTATAATATGGCGTTAATAAATAGTTTGTAGTCACTACACAACGCCTCTATTGCATTGAAATATTTCTCAGATCCATTAAAATAGATGATATGTTAATCGTGGTCCTTTTAGTTTCCTTGTGAAACAATTATATATTATGACCTCTAATTACTTACCGCACAGTTGAAAATATCCTTGTATTTTAGTCAATGTATGTTTAACCCAGTCCGTTCCTATGTCGAATCTCATTCGACATTGATTTCTTCCTCGTGGGTCCTAAGTCGACATTTTTTTTCTTGATTGGTATTGAGCTAATATCAATAGCAAGTCCATATTTTTTTTCGTATAGATCGAAATATAGATAACAATACGTTATATAAATATTTAGAAAATCAATTTAATCTTTGCGAAAAATCTAGTTTTTATTTTGAAAAAAAGTCTCACTATACTATAAATCTATTGGGACCTAGTGGAACTTTTTTATTATTTTTGTTGACCGGTAAGGGTTATACATTGTTCCGATTCAGTTCTGAAGCCAAAATAGCTGTCAACTATTTATTATAGAATTTTTGTAGAATTAAAATACATTGATATTTTTTCACAGTGTTATAATGGAGTCCTACCAAATTAAATGCCAATTCAATCAATATATAATTACTAAACTTATAACATTATTTGTTTTGCATTTTGAAGGATGTACAGTAAAAGTCCGTTAATTCGGAATTCAAGGGACCGGATTTCCCAAAAAAATTCGAATTACGAATTACGGGATCAGTATGAAAAATTGAATTTTCGCGGCAATTGTCGACGGCTTGGAACATCGCGGCCATTTTTTCGATTTTTTATGGACAGGCATTTCATATGAATAAAAAAACACTTGATTTTCAGTCACTTATGTTTACGGTATTCGCGCGTAAAATAGAATGACGTTTAGGTACATACTTGACAGTAAAAATGTACTATTGTAGTGAAGTTAGGTACATACTAATATATAGATGTCTCACTTACACTAATGGTTTACATATGCTTTACTCTTCGAAACAATGTTTCGACTAACTTTTAACCCAACAAACTCACGAAATTGTCGAAACTGTAAAAATTTCGAATTGCAAGAAATCGTATGTGCATTTTGACGAAAAACATTACGAATTAAGCGATATTTCGAATTAACGGTACATTTTACTATGAAAAGTCAATATTGGGACGAGCAAATTATGAAAATTTCGAATTACGAATTATCGTTGTTCGAATTAACGGACTTTTACTGTAATTTGAAATCTCGTCTCTTTATGTTTTTAGTCCCGAAAAGCTGTGGAGCGCATTTCCGTGCCCAAAATCTATCATCCGTTCATTTTCGGCGCCTACAACGAGAACCTGACCTCGATGACCAGCGAAACCGGTGCAAGAATCAATATTCCCCCGCCCTCCGTAATGAAAGACGAGATCGTCATCGCCGGAGAGAAGGAAGGCGTACTCGCAGCCAGAGCCAAGATCGACGCCATTCACAAAGAAATGGTATGTCGCTATAATGAATTTATCCAAATTTTGACATGGAAACATACTGTCGACTTGTTGAAACCACTTTGCCTAACAACTCAATAATCTACTGTAAATAGCTTGGTTAATAAATTGGTGAAACTTTGAATGTAAGGATAGATTCCATTGTGTTTGCTTTTGAAAAGTGTCTTAATTCATTGATCACTTTTAATGTGTTCACTGTCAATACTTGGTGGAGTGTCATTATAATAAAAATAATAAAACATTTTTAGTACTTATTCCACATAAAATTTATTGATAATCAGTTGATAATGCTCGCCATGAGCGAAACCGGTCCTGATCCATTTTATGGATCAGTACCATTACATTTTATGTGCAATAAGTGCTAAAAATGTTTTAATCTTAATTCATTGCTAAAGTTTTTATATGAATGCTTTTATTTTTCATGGTTCTTTTGTATGAATCTTTTTATTATAATCTATTTTCTTACTGTCAACACTGTGTGCATTAAGAGACCAAGTCTTGCCTTTTTTGGCTACTGAACTCTGTAAACCAAAGGGCTATCTTTGTTTTTTAGGAGAGGAAATGTACTATTGTGAGCGTGGAGGTACCCAAGTCGCAACATAAATATATAGTCGGAACCCGCGGTGCGACCATTCAAGAGATCCTCAAAGAGACAGGCGTCTCCGTCGAGATGCCTCCTGCGGATTCCGCCACCGGAACAATCAACCTCAGAGGACCTCACGAAAAGCTTGGCTTGGGTAATAACATAATAATTGGATATATTAAATAAGGTTTTCGACTGAGGGTGCTTGATGGAATTTCAATATCAAATTTAAACTGTTTGAATTTTGTACTTTTCCATGATTTTTGTTGCTAACGTCCCGGGTTTCGCCTTTCGGCATCTTCAGGCATTTCAAGTGCACGGATGTATTTGAACTGACGCGTAACTTGGTGATCTACTCCTATTTTTGTGTATAAACGATACAAACTGTTTACTACGCGTCAGTTCAAGTACATCTGTGCACTTGAAATTCCTGAAGACAGGTCATTAGCGACAAAACTCATGGAAAAGTACAAAATTTAAACTTGGATATATGTCGCTTTATAGACTCATATCAGCTGTGGGTGATTTCATTGAGGAGCTTATATGGATGTTGATTATATATCTTTTTCTTTTATTTAGCTCTCTCCAAGGTTTGCGAGAAGGCCAACTCCCAATGCGCAACATATGTGCCGGCCCCCGCATGGATCTACAAATACATCATTGGCAAAAAAGGTGCCAAGATCAAGCAACTCACCCAAGACTTCCCCAAGGTAAGTGAAAAATAGTCACGCTGTCCTTTCATTGCAATATTGGTAAATGGCGTACGAGTAACTCACATGTGAATAAATTCAGGTGCATCTCGAATTTCCCGACGGTGAGGACAAAATTAAAATCGAAGGGCCCCCCGAAGAAGTGGACAAAGCTCAAGCGGAACTTCTCACCATCGTACAGAACCTGCAAGACACTATCACTTTTGCCGAAATCAACCTGGACATGAAGCATCTTAAGCATATAGTAGGAAAAGCTGGAGCCAACGGTAAGTCTTAGCAGTAGTACATCATGCATCACATTACATCGGCCCCTTTGACACAGAAACCCAACTCATTTTTGTCTACTTTTCGAGAGAGCTAAAAAACAGGTTGCAAAAATAATCAATATTACTTATTTATTAACAGATTTTTTATCATCTTTAAAGGTGATGCTTTTCTGATTCATTAGTTAAATATAGAATAGTTATTAAAAACTACCTATGTGTTATTTTAAGTTTTAAAATTTATGTATAAAAATGATTTTAATATGTATTACCAAAAATGTCTCAACTACCTATGTGTTGTTTTTAAGTTTTAAAAAGACATAAATAAAAATATTTTTTGTATTTGTCTTTGTGGCAAACTCTATTGTTTCCTTGAGACATAACGTAACATATTATTTTGTATTCCGTGGCACTCATGTTGAAAACTGTAAAAAATCAAGATATCGTTCTGTTATCCTAAGGGGCCTGTGTTTTTAACTGAAAAACAAAATTACAATACATCTTCAGTATTTTAATGGAGCATTTTTAAAATATTTTTAGTGAACCGCTTAAAAGAGGAGCACGGTGTCAACATCAACATAGGAGACAACATCCGCATCGAAGGTAGTCATGAAGGTGTAGCCGCAGTCAAGAAAGAATTGATTGACAAAATTAGCAAAATGGAAAATGAAAAGGAACGGGATGCCATAATCGACCACAGATATTTCCGCAGCTTGATAGGCACCAAAGGAGAGAATATCAAAGAAATCAAAGCCAAGTTCGATAACAGGGTCCAGATTCTTGTCCCCAGTCACAGTGAGAAACGTGACATCGTCAAACTCAGAGGGCCAATCGAAGATGTCGACCGATGCCACAAGTACTTACTGGAAGTGGTGAAAGAACTCACAGAGGCATCACACGTTCGCGAAGTCCCGATCTTCAAGCAATTCCACAAGTTCGTGATCGGCAAAGGCGGTGCAAACATCCGCAAGATCCGCGATGAGACCCAGACCAAGATCGATCTGCCCGCAGAAGGCGACACCAGCGAAGCCATTACAGTCACCGGAAAACGCGAGAACGTAGAAGAGGCAATCAAAAGGATCAAGAAGATCAACGAAGAGCTGGCTAATGTTGTCACAGAGGAGGTCTCCATCCACCCCAAATTCTACAACTCGCTCATCGGAGCGGGCGGCAAGCTCATCCACGCTATCATGGAGGAGTGCGGGGGCGTGAGTGTTAAATTCCCGCTCGCTGAGAGCAACAGCGACCGCGTGGTAATCCGAGGTCCCGCTGACGAAGTCGCCAAAGCCCGACAGCAGCTTCTTGAGCTGGCATCCGAGCGCCAGCAGAACTCCTTCTCCTGCGAGGTTCGCGCCAACCCCAAACATCATAAGTTCCTCATCGGAAAGAATGGTGTAAACATCAAGAAGCTCCGAGAACAGACTGGAGCTCGTATTGTCTTCCCTTCGGAGCAAGACGGCGACAGAGAAGCTATTACAGTTATTGGTAAGTTTCTTTCATTGCAAAACTACACTATGACAGTGATTATTTACTACTTCAACTACTTCACATACTTATTTTTGAGTTTAGTTTGCTTCAGTTACTGTTTCTAACTGATGAGCTTATGTTTTGTGATATCAATTACTAAATTCGATCACCTGTTCGTGTTTTCAGGCAGCAAAGAGGCTGTGGAAGAAGCCAGAGTGCGACTGGAGGCCAGCATCCGCGACATTGACAAGATTGTAGAGGGCGAGACGGAAGTTGACCCCAAGCACCACCGACACTTTGTGGCGAGGAGAGGTGAAGTTTTAAACCGTATCTCCGAAGAGTGCGGCGGAGTGCAGATCTCTTTCCAGCGTCACGGAGTCGTTTCCGATCGAGTCATTCTCAAGGGACCGAAGGATTGCATCACTCTTGCCATCCAGCGAATTGCTGACGTAGTCAACGATCTGGATTCACAGGTTATTATTATATTGCTTATTAATTATATTCTGTATCATACATTATGGTGTTCTTGAAAACATGAAGTTTGTAATGAATTAATTTACTGAAACTAATTTCCATCTAGGTGAACGTGGAATGTGTCATTCCTCAAAAGCACCATCGCAGCGTGATGGGAGCCAAGGGCTTCAAAGTCCAGGCCATCACTGCCGAGCACGACGTGCAAATCAAATTCCCCGATCGCTTTGCCGGAGCTCGCGGTCCAATTCCCAACGGAGGCCCCGAAGTCAACGGCTTCCAACCGGAAGTCGAGAAGGACCCTACGAAACCTGACCCCGCTGATATTATTAGGATACATGGTCGCTTAGAAAATTGCGAGGCTGCCAAGCAGGCTCTTTTAAATCAGGTAATTATTGATAAGTGCAGTTAAACTACCATGCGTTGTTTCAATAAAATACCTTTTTTGCCATATTGATAATTGATGGATTGTCATAATCAAGTGTTATAAAGACAAAAAAAATATGCATGTTTTGCATCTCAGAGATACCATCTTCAATGCATTGTCAGACAAACACTTCCCTACACTCTTTCAAGTTTAAATTTCAAGTGAAAAAATTCTTAGTATACTAGACTAAGAATAACTACAAAAACTAGTAAGACTAAGAATTGCTAGTCTAAACTAGCATTTATCTTTGCATCTTGGCATGGCAGCAAATGCTAGCATAAGCCAAAAATTCTAAATGACATGTTCAATCTATAAATGTAACGTGAACTAAAGAAATAACCTTGCTTAAAATTTACTTATCTGTATGGTTTGCTTTGATTTGTTCACCAGGTTCCAGTATCAATCGACTTAGTGAAACCTCACTTCAGCCATCGCTTCATTGTTGGCACGAGAGGACAGGAAGTCAGAGATTTTATGGAAGTCAATGATGTTCACATTAATCTTCCAAACTCTGATGAAGAAATGCCGGATGTCATCAGAGTATGAAACTATTTACATTATTAGATTACAGTAAAAGTCCGTTAATTCGAAATTCAAGGTACCGGATTTCCCAAAAAAATCGAATTACGGGATCACTAAAAAGAATGAATTTTCGCGGCAATTGTAGACGACTTGGAACATCGCGGCGTTTTTTTTATGGACAGGCATTTCATATGAATAAAAAACACTTCACATATTTGATTTTTAGTCACTTAAGGTATTCGCGCGTAAAATAGAATAACGTTTAGGTATATACTTGTAAAAATGTACCATTGTAGTGAAGTTAGGTACATACTAATATATAGATGTCTCGCTTACACTAATGGTTTACATATGCTTTACTCTTCAAAACAATGTTTCAACTAACTTTTAACCCAACAAACTCACGAAATTGTGGAAACTGTCAAAATTTAAATTACAAGAAATCGTATCTACATTTTGACGAAAAACATTACGAATTACGAATTAAGCGATATATGAAAAGTCAATATTGGGACGAACAAATTATGAAAATTTCGAATTATCGTTGTTTGAATTAACGGACTTTTACTGTACAGTGACACACCGATTCTACGTTTTTCAAGGGACCGCATAAAACAAACGATGAATGCGGGAAAGTTTTAAATATTAACTACATGCCGGGACTATAGAAAATGAACGCACCACGCGGGAAGACGTATAATGCGAAAATGTAAGATCGGGGTTCCACTGTACTTATAATCAGGGCTGTGGAGTTGGTCAAAAAAAGTTCGACTCCATCATTTACCAATACCACGACTCCAACTCCAACATTGACCAAAAACACGACTCTGACTAAAAAAGTTTGATATCGTCACCTTTTTTGCCTAATTTTCCTATTTATGTGTATTTAATTAAATATCAACCTTACCAATCCGGCCAATAGCCAAATTTGACATATATGCAAAAATAAAAAGTTCAAAATTTCCGAGTACGACTCTGGCCAAATCGCCATGACGACTCCGGCCAAAAAGCCCCAACTCCACGACTCCACAGCCCTGCTTATAATACAATAAAAGACAAACTAATAAAAGCTTATTTGGGTGAAATGTCATGATTTATGTTGCTCATGTTTTTCATTCGGTTCTCTTATTATGTATCCTGCTTTTTAAGGATTTATTATAATTTTACATGGACATATTTATCCTTTTTATTCAGTTGTATTTAGATTATTTAAACAGGTTCAACCTAGTCATTTTATAAATTTATATTTAATCCATCTGTGAGTGTTTAATTTTTAAAATGTTCCACCGTCTAAACTCTAAAGGAATTGTGTTGATACAGATTACTGGCGCACCATAAAATGTAGAAAAGGCGAGAAACATCATCGAAGAGAGAAGTCTGAAAGTCTACGAGGAAAGACTGGAAGTTGATTCCGAGCACCACCCTAAAGTCATCGGGACCAAGGGAGCCGTCATAACCAAAATCAGGGGCGGCCGAAATGTCCAGATTACCATTCCTAAAAAGGGAGATCCAGAAGAGAACATCTTTATCATCCAAGGTCTCAAAGAAGACGTACTCGGAGCACGAACTGATATTATGAAAGTGGTGGACAGTCTGGTTAGTAATAATCCCTGCAATAAATAATAATCTGATAATTACCACAGAGCGACCTTTGAATTAATAATAAACATCTTTTGACTTTACAGAATAGTTTGATTAAAGAAGAAGTTATAATTGACTCGAGGGTGTACTCCCGCTTCATCGGTTCCGGCGGTCGAAATATTCGAAAGTTCATGAATGAATACAAAGTAGACATCCGCCTTCCCCGACCCGGCGCCGTCAACCCTGATCTGGTGACTATCATCGGCACCGATGCCAAAAATATAGACGATGCCAAGAATGAACTAGAGCACATGCAAGAGGAATACGTGAGTCATTCAACATTTCACTAAAAGCTATCGATACATGTTTTTAAAATGATTCATAATGATACCAGGTCCACGTTATCATCATTTGAAGTTAACACCGCTCGAGTTGTAATAGATATTGAATTATTATGTTTTACTCATTGTGTTTCCTTTTTTCAGCTTCAAGATATTCAAGATGCAGAAGAGAGAGACAGCTACCGCTCAAACGCTAACGCTACTCAGAGCCTAGCTGACGATGAGCCTACTTCTCCCCCTGAGAAAGGAGAACCGAAGGGCAAGAGCAAGAAAGGTGAAGGAGAGTCGGCAGGATTTGTGGTGCCGGGTGCTCCTTGGGAGCAGCAACGTGCCCCAGATACGGCGTCTACGCAAGACTTCCCGGCCTTCGGTCTGTCCGAAAACTCTGGAGCATCGTCCGCCTCCGCTTGGGGACCCCGTCGTTGATCGCGTCCCCCTCTCCCCCTCCCGTTCTGCTCCCCGTATTTTCTGTCATTTTTCTAAATTACAATATAGACTAAATTTAATGATAGGGGTGTATGAATATATTTTGTTTACCGACGATCACACTCTCGTCTGAGACGTCCGATCCACATTTAAATTCCTTGAAGCGTCCCGGGCGGGTACGCATTCCCGCTCCGTTAAAATAAGAATGCGAAGCGAAACTGCCGCTCCCGCACAGACGTAATGAATTGAATGACAGAACAATGTCGAAGGAGATATAATTTATTTTTTATTAAATCCTAAAAATGTGCATGCGTGTATTTTTAAAATCATTGATAAAATGTTATGTATAATCAGTAATAAATTTTTAGTAACGTTCGGCGGTGAAGGAATGCATTACTAGAAATCCCTCTTAGTAATATAACTAAAACCAGCGTTGGGAGCTGCAGCGCGTCAAGTCGCTGGTCTTTGGGCGGCGAACCTCCGTGTCGTGTCCGACGAGACCGTGCTTGCCGGCGTCGGACCACCGCATCCGAGTCGTCTTGGAGAAGTCCGGACGCGAACGGTCTCGGCGGTTGAAAAATTGTGCCTTTACACTGGTCGCTTTTAAATGTCTTTATTTATGCATAATCATGTTCTAATTATTTATAAATGCGGGTGCTGCGCGCGTGTGCAGAGTCCGGAGGTCCCCCTCGCCGTCGTGAAATTAAATTGTATTAAATGAACTAAACTTTTGAATCATGAGCGATCCGCCCGTCATCCGGGGCGACATCCGCAGTTGAAATCATTCAAATTTAGAAGACTGATATATATCTCCCCGCTCCGAACGATTCGGCCGTCTTTTGATTTCTTGCCGTATATATTTTTACCCCGGGGGGCAAACTTTCTCCGTTCGGAGTCGCTCCCTCTATCGGCCTATTTTTAAAATGCGACTTCGCCATCGCTCTCCGGTCGGTCAAACGGAACCTCATAAGCGGAGCCGTCGCGACCGACGGCCGCTCGGAATGATAATTGACATAGTGCCAAACTTAGGAATGCAATAAGAGCGGTCGGCGGAGCCTTCGCCCCTTTTCCGGGAGGGCCGCCGGCCCTTCGTTTCATTTTTGTTTATACGAGTTAGATTTTTATTGTATATTATGTGTTTGTTATTGGAAATTTTAATAGCATTATGATAAAATATTGTACAATATATCAGTGTACACACGGAAAGATCATTTTTTGTAATTAGTTTTGATAAGAAACTTGACTTGTACATAACAATTACTCTAAGTCTGACATGTGCAGGTATACGAGTACTATCTGATGGGGTGAAATAGAATATCATTATATATTCCACAATAAAACACTCTTTTATTTACATACCTATCCTTTTACATGACTACTGTCAATCATCTGTTCAAGAAAACAGTGAAATGTTATTTCATCTGTTGAAGAAGTTTATCAAAGGCAAGTAGAATAATTATGTGAAATAGAAACAGATTGCAAGATTTTGGAATTATTGATGGAGAGAACTTCTTTTCTAAGGTTCGTTACCCATGCAGAGCATATAGCTACCACACGACGCCTCTATGATTTCCTGTCACCTTCCAGTTCTTTGCTTCCTCTCTTGAAGGTACGTATACATTTTTTGTCAGGTGCCATGTTTCGCTACCATATATCAGCACTGGTATAAATTACAAGCACTGAATAAATGACATTTGGTTGTAACCGTGTGGAGCTACATATGTGTAACAGACAGTTTGCATTGAATTAAATGTGGCTACAACTATTCCAAAGAAAATGGTGAGCTCTTTTTTTTGTGCTACTGTTTTCCGAGATGTGTGCACCGATTTATCTGAAGCTGCTGACCCTACCAATGATCTATCTCCTATCTGTTATATAAATTAGTTCCCAACCCATCAATGGTCTCCTGGATGCCCTCAACAGATTTGCCGATTATGACTGCTCACTTTTAAGGTGTTCACTGTCAATACTTGGTGGAATGGCATTATAATTAAACATTTTTAGTATTTTTTCCACATAAAATTTATTGGATCAGGACTGGATGGACATGGCGAGCATTGTCAACTGATTTATTAAATGCACTTATTTTGGATTTTACTTTGCTAATGATTATTCATACTAATCGATTTTTGATGTAATAGCTTGCATTGCTAAGAGGTCTTCAACATTTTAATTATAATCTATTTTTCTTACACTTTGCTTCAATTTATTTGCTTAGTTATAATACCAATTGTTCGTCATACCTTGTAATTATTACTTTAACTTTGTATAAATATCACTGTTTTGTTGTATTTCTTGGTCCTGATCCAATAAATTTTATGTGGAAAAAGTACTAAAAATGTTTTATTATTTTTATGATTATGACTGCATCGCCAGCGTATTCAAGGTCACACAGCCTTGGACTGCGAGCAACAACTACCACGATCGGGTGGAATTGATCTCTGAAGTGAAATATAATAATAAAGAGGAACAATACAAGTACACAACCCTGTCATACTCCTGTCACTGATTCTTACACAGCATACACTATTCTAACACAAGGATTTGATATTGGCATGGCTTTGTAGATTATCTTTGGAGGGTTCCCATATGCATCCAGTATCCTCCATAATATGGGTTGATGTGGATTGCTAAATACCTTCTTTTGTGCTCAAGTCCACAGAACAACAAGCAAGAGCGCTGTTAAATTCTGTAAATGCCTTTGTAGAAGGAGACATCAAAGATTGTAATTCATTTGATCTGTTTTTAATAAGAAGCAGCCCATGGAATGTGTAAATTATTTAAATAAATATTCAATACCTATTCTATAACATCTGCAACTGTGTTCGATGCAGATACAGGAGTTGATTTGTTACATAAAAACACGGGTGAAAATAAATTGTTTTATCAAGAAATATTAAAGATAAATAGAACTCAGCTTAATAGTATGCCAATTTTAAAGGTACAACTTAATCTTCCTCTTGAAATAATTATCATTAATTATATACTCTTTAATTATAACACTTCAATCAATTCAATAATAATTGGTTGGATAAAACCCTAGATTTATTTATTGATATTCCTGTTATTATCTGGTAATTAGTATTTGCGATATAACATTCAAAAATCCCGATAATTATAAACGAACACACTTGATTCATTGAAACTCATTTACATCAAATTTTCGCTAATTCATATCTATTACGTTAATAGCAATTTAACTTATTGATCTACTTCTATTTTTGTATATAAACAATACAAACTCAAGTTCAAGTACATCCATGCATTTGAAATACCTGAAGATGCCAATAGGCGAAACCCAGGTCGTAAGCGACAACTCATGGAAAAGTACAAAATTGAAACATATTTACTTGCTCATTGTTAGAAGTGACTTTTATCTTTTGAATATCATAATATCAATCCAAACTTCTACAGTTATAATCTAATAAATAATATAATCTAGTTATATTTCAAAACAGAGTCAAGAGTTGTTAGAACCTTTTCAAAGTAAGGTATAATTATAATTTATGACCAAAAAAAGTTCCCATGCATTCTATCTGTGAATCTATTTTATAGAAAATACAAATAAGACAACAATGTCAAGGACTTCTAGAATAATTGTATTAAATGCTATTTTGTAATGCAGAGTTTTGCACTCTATGTATATGGTTTTTTTTTCAATAAAATATAATATAAGTTTTGAAAATATTCTTTATTACAAAAGTTATATCTATGGGTTAACTGATTCTTCAGTATAGGTATCGTCGACATAGAACACAGAATTAGGCGGCGGTAAACAATTTTCATCGGTCTCCACGGTAATTTCCTTCTCGGATGAATCACGACAGATGAAAAAATCGGATGAGGGCACCCGCTGCTGGGCTGCGGCACGTAATAGGACACGGATATTCCCGTCAGCAGTCTGCACAACTCCTTCATCGTGAATCAGAATTATTTGCTGCGATTCATCATCATTGAGGTTTTCACATTCACTAGAATATAAAAAACAGTCGTCCTGCTGCGAATCAATGTAAACTTGCAACCGTCCTTCGGGCAATCTCAGTTCTGATGGTGGACAGTCCGTATCCATCCCATCGGAGACAACATAATCTGCTAAGGGTTCGATCCTTGCAGGGGAGGGTTTTTTTTGGAAGTTTTCAAGAATTTTTTGAAAGACTATCATTTTTGAGGAAGGATTCTTTCGTCTCCTTGTGATTCTTCTGATTTTTGATTTGTCTATCGTCTTTTGGAAGCCTATCGGCATCAGTTCTATATCGTCGATCTTTTGATCGTCTGGTTCTTGTCGAGTGGTGCAATTTTTAGTGAAGATTTCAATCAATCGGTTGCATGCCGGAGCAACAGGGCGGGAGAAGGCTCGGGGAACGGTCAATTCCAAATAATTCATCCCCTCTTTGGTGGCAGGCATTCTTAACGCCGGTTGAATTGTATCCGAATAATCGAGCAATTGCCTTTTAAATATTTTTGGAGGAATTATTGTCACAGAATCTGTTTTCATACAATTTCGCAAATAACTCTTTGGACCCGAATATATTGAATATCGTTCTTCGGCATAGTTTGTTGGTTCGGGTTGTTTTCGGGTAAAAGAATTATAAACGGTTTTATTTTTAATTCGCAGAGGAGACGAACAGGAGGCGCCAGGCGCGAGATTCTTCGCTTTTGGGATAGAAGTGTTCGCAAACCTGAAAGGTGCTGAAGAATACCGATCGTCAACGGCATCCATATTATTAAAAGAGAAGTTTTTTGTATGCTCGATGGTTTCAATATCGTCAGAGTCGAAGCGAGACAGCCCGCCGGCATTATGCTCGCCGTCGACTTTTACCTCATTCGCGTAAGAAACGAATATATCAGAATCGTTTTCGATTCCATCAACTGCCGACGATTCTGAATCTTCTTGGGATTCAATTATGATTTCAGTGTTCTCATAAGCAGCCAGATTTACTGATTCTTCGGTGTAATCGCAAGGGTAAGGCGTTTCGATGCCGCCAGCGTTATATTTCCCTGAGGAACTATTGTTTTGAATAGCCACCATGAACTTATTCATGTACACAGACTCGATCAGAAAGACTTGCCCGTCCATAACTGATTCTTTGTAGGTTGCATAAATTTCGAAAGTGCGCTGGATGGTTTAACTCAGCAATAATTCAACAATAACTGAACGGCAACAGAAGTAACTCCATCGGTCCGTCATAGCGTAGCGAAATATTGACAGCTTGAGAAAGTATTGCCCGTAGATAAGTATAAATAAGTTGCCACATGAAAATATAATTTTAAAAAAATAAAACATTTTTTTTCTTCTTACACGATATTCCACGTACAGTTTTATAAAGATCAGGACCAGTTTCGCTCATTGAATTATTTTTTTATGAAGATCAACAAAACCGGTCCTCATCAGACTAACCACCAAAAAGTCGTGTTTTATTTATTTAAAATAATGCCAAATAAGATTGGTTCAACAATTAATATCTTCAACTTAAATTATTGATAATAATTATAGAAATGATTTAAATCATTTCCTATCTGTTTGTTTTGAATTTATCTGTCATCTTAAATCAAAAGGGAAATTTAGGTGGTTAGATATCATATAAAATGATTTTCATTGATAAAAATAATAATACATTTTTAGTACTTTTTCCACATAAAATTTATTTGATCAGGACCGGTTTCGCTCATGGCGAGCAATGTCAACTGATCATTTGTCAGATCAGTTGACAATGCTCGCCATGAGCGAAACCGGTCCTGATCAAATAAATTTTATGTTGAAAAAGTACTAAAAATGCATTATTATTTTTATTATAATGCCTTTCCACCAAGTATTGACAGTGAACACCTTAAAAGTGATTTTCATTGAGTTGAAAAAATGTTAAAAGATGTATGTATTTGGGCTCAGCTATACACATTTCATAAAGCAGTGTGTAATATTTTTGACAGCATACTTTTAATTAGGTCTACCAATTTTAATGTCCCCAAAATCCACCCACAGTGACATACTTTCAATTCAGTAATACACATCTTCATTTCAACACTACTTTAACCTATATGAAAAAGAGTGGGAGCCACCAATGTCTCTGCTTTATTGGTAAAAGCAGGTGTGCCGGTTAATATAATAATGACATCAATTTTGAAATTAAAATGCAATATCTCTCTATCATAATATATTTGAATGGTGAATATATATTTGTTATTAAGCATATATGCTTTCATACCTCATTCTGGCAAAAATATCTATGAGAAACGAAAATCATATTATGAGGAGGCGTTGTTGTTGTTGCTGGCTTTGGTTTCGGATGCCATGGGTTCAAATACCTGCCAAGGCATTTCAAGGAATTATTGATTTCTGCTTTGAGATATTGATGTTTGTTACCTAAAATTCCTTCCCACACTTTGATCGAAAAAACAGAGCGTAACGAGAGCTTATCACTCCTGTTCTAGTATTTCTTTCCTAACTCTCTTTAAAAGGGAGGTTGAGCAAATGAGCACCATTTTATACTTACCTTACCTGCTGTAGTCAGTGCCTGTTCAGTTGTTAATTTATACTCTTAATTTCAACTGTAAAATCTACACTGGTGCAGCATCTCTCTATACAGGACAATTCTTATCTGTAAATGTTTGCTTATCCTAGTTTTTAGAAACTAGAATAAGCAAACAACTGACTTTAGGTCAGTTGTGAAAAGGCTGAATAAAAAGTGATTCATTTCATTGTTTTAATTTGTATTTGTTTTAATAAAAAGGCATTAAATTATACAAAAGCTGATGAGAGTTAAACAAGTATTAAATTTAGTAAACTGAACTATAATTTCCGAACGGACAATGAAAATCAATCGACATAATTATCAAAAAATGTACAAAATTATTTGCATATATATTTTATTTTGTCTTACACTAAGCGTAATTTACTGATTTTATAAACCCTCAGGTTTAAATAGTGGAAATATAAAAACACGGCTCATCTTTATGAACACACAAAGGCAATTAAGTGTATAATGTCTTAATCGGACGAGTACAGATTAATATTTAAAATGGCACATTTAAGGCTATCCAAAAGGCACGTTCTACATTACAAGTCATAGACAAGACTAACTACATACCTACACATAGTATTATTTACTAGTTTATAATATTATCAAAATGAATAAAATAAGTCACAGAGTTACTTTAAGTAAAATGTAAGATGTGAAATTCATTTACAACAATATATTATTATATATTCGGCACTTTTAGTAATGTAAGCGTACAGTTATTTGTGAATATGAAATATTTCACTTGCATCAGATCATATCGTCGTGAAAAGGTGATGTTATTTAATTGATAGTATAATAAGGACACACAAGACAATATTTCATGGCAAGTTATTGACAATAGTTCAAAATGGAAAAATCACAGTTGCGACAATTTCGTTAAAGTTTCAAAATAATATGATGTCTTAGAAATGTAGAGAAGCAGAAGTTATTCAGTATTTCGTAGACATTTTCGTATGTATGAATTTTAATACGATGATATATAAAATAAATTTATTTCAAAGCATATAAATTACCAGTAGTCGTTTCATTAAAGCTGTGAGTTTGGAGAAAATATATTTAAAAAAAACGACCAATCAATCGATATCTTTGGCTTTTTATTTTAAAGTATATGAAAATATATATATTAGATATTTTAGTTATTATTATTTTCGATATAGACTATAAGATCCTGATCCCAATAAAAAATATATCAAAATGCCTATATTGGAAGTTTTTACAAAATTGTATACAACTGGAATATTTGATGCAGAAACTGGTTCATACAAAAAAACATTTCAGTAATTGGTCACATTAAAAGATTGAATATATTGGTTTTATTGTGACTTCCAATAAGTTCAATTGTCACCTAATTATTTTATATGTGTATCAAATGGCATGCAGCAGTAAACATAAAATTGTCATACTGTTAATTAAATTGTTGCATATCTTAAAGGCTTTTTGTTTTTGGTACAATTGGACGGGACGACTTCTCAAGGCTTGTGCACAATCACTTAATATTCTGTACCGTTCACCTTCCTGAATGCAGATTTTTAATCATGTTTGACAACATATTCCACTCGTCAGAAGTATATAAAAAATTAATGAGTTCCGGTCAAAACCAATATAAGTTAACAGAACATTTACAAACATGAAAAAATATTTTCCTTAACATTTTCAGTAGACGCCGTAAAACACACGAGTTAATATCATTTTTTTTTTGAAATGTTAATAATACATATAAATAATTGATAGATTAGTTGAAGGAAGACGACGGTATTGGAAAAGTAATGTGTGAAAATATATTGCACTCATTCAAAATGCGTAAAATAATTTAAAACGATAATTAATTCTTTTATTTTCCGGCATATGTTGGATTTTTGAATGTCGATGTTGCCTGCTTGTAAATTGGATTTTCTCCCTGAAATGCAAAAAAAAAAAATATGACTTATTAAATACATAGACAATACAAACTCCCTAAGCAATGTTATTAGTTTGCACATTCCAGCAGACCAGTAATTTTTGATCCACAAAGAATTTATGCAGAGCACAAAAATACAGTTTTTTTAATTTTTAACTGTCATTGAAATATGTATAAGCTTTAATTAAATGTAGTAAAGCTAACTGTAACATGACAGCTGTAAATTTTTGTTAAAAAATATTCCTGCAACAAGAGATCTCAATATTTAGGCATAAGATATAATAGTACATTGCCATTATGTTAGGTTAGGTGACCTTGAAAATATTCTAGAATATTCAGGAGCTGCTAGAAAAACTGTCATAGATTGCACAGAAAATTTTCTCTACATCAAAGTTCACCAGCATTTAGGATGACAGGGAATAAATTGTCTTTTTACACCAGATGAAAGATAATGTTAACAGTCACTTGTAAGGTGTTCACTGTCAATATTTGGTCGAATGGCATGATAATAAAAATCTTTTGTTTTTATAATTTTAACTGTTTATTACCGTATCCCATTTCGCCATCATTCTTTCCTTCTCGAAGCGAGCAAACTCTCTGCGATCGTGAATGGTCGTTATCATTTTCCAGAGTAAGAGGAGTGCCAGACCGATGAGCACAATTGCAGCTATCACTCCCATAACGATACCGAACATGAACACCTGTAGAATAAATAAACAGATTATTCACGTTATTATCGGATGTCTATCTCACTCGGATATATAACATTTCATACAATATGTATGAGAAAGAAACAAAACGTTTGCAATGTTCAGATGGTATACGCCACTCAATTAATATTTAGTTTTTTCAAATTTAGAACAATTGGAAAACTGCTAATGTAATACTTCTGTAATATTGTCGATGGTCTGAATGAAATGAAATTACCTGCGCAGGGCAGTCTGGTTTTTCTTGCGCTCTAATCACCACTTTTTCGTTTTCATCATACGCATAGACATATGCGAATCTGCAATCGTCCTCGTCATAATAGGCGCAGAGGTTTTCATCTTTCTCTTCATTCGCTGCAGGAAAACATGAATAGGCCAATCAGTAACTAGTAAAAATATTTCAAGCATGCCAGCTCTGCATAGTGTCAAAGGGTGAGGAAAAAAGTATCCCATAAAACTGGACTGGAAATTATATTATACAACAGAAATCAGACATCATTTTTGGAGGGAACATTTGAACCAAGCCATCCATGTTGGAAAGAAGACAAATGACAGTTTTTTTTTATTCCATCATTATGTCAAGAATTTAAGAAGCAGTCAATTGACTGATTTTTAGGTATTTATAAGAAAATATAGCACATTCTTTTTTTGTACTAATTTCAGATATTTTATAAAGATTAGCTCTGGTGCTGATCAGTTGATATTTTTAAAAATATAATGCTACTCCACCTAGAATTGACAGTAAAGACCTCAAAAATGATTAACCCATTGTTTACGGTGTGCACAACTTTGTGCGTAATAACCATATTAATTAAAAAGCCCGTAAACAATGTGTTTAGTGAAAAACTATCATATGATAAAAGAGATACTCAAGGTTAACGGTCAAGGTTACGGCAATCAAAAAATACTTTAACCCGTGGCGGACGAACGTCACATATGTTGTGTCGGGAAAAGACAAGGTCACGACTTGTGTGACGGGAACTTTCAACTGATGATTAAACAATAAATCTCTTGCACACAGGGGTGATTATTGTTTTAAAATATTGCCTTATCTATCTTGCTACCACAAACTCCTTGAGATTGTTAGAAATAATAGATTTAAATATAAAAACATCGATTTCTCGAACAGCTACAATTTTTCGATTTTACCCGTCAGTGCGCTTATTCGTTTGAAAGTTCGCGCGAACTCTCGCGCCTGCGCAGTTCTCATATAATTTCATTCGCGGCTGCGCATATGACGGAACTATTTTACGTGACAGGCACTGCGCGGTATTATATTTATTTTTCGTGCGATCTTTATTTAATGTTTTTATACTTCGTATTGTATTGAGGGACACATTTAAATAAAAAACTATCGTGTATTTATTCTAATTGTGTCGACTATTGTGTTTACTAAAAAAATTATTGGGTGTATTCAATATTTAAAAACATTGAGTTCTGATTTGTGATTTGCACAATGCTCAAATGTAATTCAAAGAAAAATAAAAAAACTTTAACAAGTTTCATGTGCAAAGATTGTGATGTCTTTGTCGTTATCTTTTTCTACAAAATTTATAACTCTTAAAAAGATTTAAAAAATCATAAATTATTATCTCTCCTTAGGTGTATGTGTGTTGAACATTTGGTGATAAATGTCTCGATATTAAATTATTTATGTGTTTCCCCGTAATTAAGCAAGTAATATATGTATGTTTCGAAGTGAAAACGACCAACGAATGAGTTCGTCGCAGGGCTCTTAATTTGACACGTTCGTAATTAAAGATAATAAATACGTCATGGCGACAAGCATTGCTTTTTTTGTTAGAGATTTGTTTGTTTAATGAATTGTGGCTTCATGTGGTATTTCTTTCGGGTTTTTAGTGTTATGACATATTCTTAATGTGTCTGCCTGCAATCAATATCAATCCAATTATTTTTAATCCCTCTATTTATTACGATAACACGAAAAATAACATGATAACATAACTCGAAGAAAGGTGACGCGCACGCCTGTTATTTGAGTTAATATGTTAAAGCGTGTGACGGGTTAAGCAACATATGAAAGAAATTATTCAAAAAGCAAACCTTCCACAAGTTGAACGGTGATGGGAGTGAAGGAGCAGTTGCTGCATTCGCTTTCAGTGAGTGGGCCATTGTGGTACATCTGGCACTGCACGCAATCTTTGAATTCGGCGCAGCGGCCCGGGCAAGTCTATATAAAAACATAATGACATCATGATAAACCTTGCATTACCAAATTCTATCAAACTAAAGAAATTTTATACAATTAAAAAGAGGCTAGCTTGCAATGAGTACTAATCTAATCCTCTTCTCTAAATAATGGCCATCTGAATTTTGTTACCATTGGTGAATATGTTCTATGGATCTCTTTTTACAAGGTGAAAAAAACTTTTGTAAACAAAACAATGTTCAAGAGTATTCCATTTAACATACTTTCAAATTAATATATTTCCTACATATGAAACTCATATGGTTTAAGACCATTTAAGTTTCTTCTCATAAATAATAAATTCAGTGTATGATTTCACTTAGTCTCTAATCTCTAGTTTTGTATACAGCATCACGTAGAAAAAGAAAATAGTAATTACCGGGCACTTGTCGCAAAACCGTCCTGAATATCTTCCTTCATCACCGACACCGCACACGCACTGGCCGCAGACGCATTCTCCGTGACCGCTGCAAACTTCACCGCCGCCTAAAAATGAATTGAACTATCCCATTAAAATTTTTGGTCTTGGGATGAATGCATTTTCATATATGAGAACTTGGTAAAGAAAGAATGCGAACCCGGGGGAATGCAGGTGTCGTTAGAAGCCCGGCAATCGCAGGCGGATCCTGTCCAGCCGTCTTGGCATTCGCAATTACCACAGATGCATTGGCCTCTGTCTTCTCCGGAGCACAGAAGCCCGTTGTGACGATCGCATGAGAAGTTGTCGCACTCGCAGAACTTTCCAGATATGCGCTATAACGATACAATATTGATAAATAAAACTATACATAGTTTCACTTTTTAAGATACAGGGAATGAATAAGGCAACTAATTATTTGGTCAATTTCAAATCCAATAAATGGTCAGTAATAAATACTCAAAACAGTCGGTAAAAAATAATAAATGGTCAGTTAAAAATTATAAATGGTGCATTTTTGCTGCTCTAAATTAAAACAACTCGATGTCATACTTAATGTTTCAAAGTATTCTTTGGGATCGTTTATTATAATAATTCTAGCAATTAAAGAAAAAATATTTTCAAAAAAATCGTAAATCTTACACTTATTAAAATAATATTATGTTTTCAAATTCCTGAACTAAAGAAATCTTTTCATATAATGTGCTTATTTTTCATAGACCTTGTCATAAATTTACTTCTTACAACCATATTTGATAAAATTCACAAGCTGTCAAACTAAAACTTAACATTTTTTTAAAAGACTGACTATTTAGTTTCAATACTAAGCGTTTTTAGTAAATTACCAACCATTATAAATACATTACTGGCCGTTTCATTTAATAACTGACCAAATTAATACTGACTGTTTATAATATTAACTGACCATTTTGATTTTTCACTGACCAATACTTGAATTAGATACTGACCCATTAAATACATGCCAATTTAAAACTATAACTAGTGAAAGGAAAGATTAAATACCTCATCTGATGTGGCTCTCCTCTCGCATTCGCACTGTCCGCAAACACAGGTGCCTCTTCCGGAACAGTCTACGCTGGTGACATTGTCAGGACGGCAGCTGCCAACGGCCGCGCCACCCAAACCGCTGCCGTGCACGTCCTGTGCTGAGCACTCGCACTGACGGCCAAAGTGAAAATCTTCACATTCGCATACTCCGCACATGTAGGTTCCGAATCCGTTGCACTTGGGGGAAAACCTATCCTGTTTGCGTAACATCAAATTATCTCATCAATACTTGTACATTTTTAAAGTCATTGCCAATTATATGTTACATGTTAGCTCAATGTTAAAAAAAAAGAATTCATAATTTGTGTTGACATTAAAGTACAAATTTCCAGTTGCTATATCAACTGGATCCAATCGTTAAATTAACCCGAGGTGAGATATGCAACAGTAAAAACAATAGATGTGTGTTTATGATAAGATTTATGTAATTTTTTGCACTCGAAAAAGGCGCTCTGTGGTCATAAAAAAATGGTTTAAGAATCTTACGTTTTCTGTAGTATCTTCACACGGACACTTGCACAGCATCTCTAAATTGATGATAAGAGATTCATTGATGCCCACAGGATAAATTTGGAACACTTGGTTCCATTCGTCTCTGTTCTCCGGACAGGAAGTCACCATTATTTCAGCTGTGAACTCAACGACATCTCCGACCTGCACAAACAAATCAATATCAGCCATGTCTTGAATATCAGGAGACTAATTTTTACTTTCTCTAAAACATTTAGTGGTATTCTATCAATAAATTGTTAGATATTTTTTTGAGACTTACTTGTTTAATCACTTTTAAGGTGTTCACTCTCAATACTTGATGGAATGGCATTATAATAAAAATAATGACAAATTTTTTGGACTTATTCTACATAAAATTTATTGGATCAGGATCGGTTTTGGTCTTGGCAAGCATCCAATATATTTTATGTGGAATAAGTACTAAAAATGTTTTATTATTTTTATTACTTATTTAATTACGGTATTGTTGTTAACTTTTAGAATAACATGATATAATAAGTTTAGTATTAATTTTGTACACATTTGAGCCTTTATATTTAACGTTTCATGTATCAAGTGCATGTACAATATTTAATATAACACAAACAATCAACGAAGAGAAAGAATAATAAGTGATAGAGGAACAAACCTTCAGGCCGTCGCACTTGCTGGTGAGTTCAGGAGAATTGCTTCCTTTGCAGGACGAGTAGTAATTCACACGAACTGCGCTGGTCGAGTTGTCACGCATCTCTACGGATGATGAAATTTTCTAAAAAAAAACAGAAGATGTATTTTCAGCAATGAACTGGGTTAATACAAAGCACTTCGGTGTTAAGAACAAAAATTGAGAGCATACGTCATATTGTTCCTTGACGAGGTCCACAACATTGCTAGAATCGGCAGACAGTATTCCG
The DNA here is from genome assembly GCA_028554975.1 of Himalopsyche kuldschensis. Classification (NCBI taxonomy): domain Eukaryota; kingdom Metazoa; phylum Arthropoda; class Insecta; order Trichoptera; family Rhyacophilidae; genus Himalopsyche; species Himalopsyche kuldschensis. The sequence continues at coordinate 4,278,424 of JAHFWI010000007.1, forward strand.
GCTGAGGCGCCTTCAATGTGTTTTCCCAATCTTTCGTAGACAGATATTTGCTCGGCGGTTACAGCGAATATTACGTTGATAGCGTTTTCTTTCACCTAAGGGGACAGAAGAATAACATTGTGACAAGAGGAGAATTAAAAAGTTTTTATATCCAAAAGCATTAGAATTTAAGCATGTCGTAAATTATATGGAAAATACCTTGAGGTTGACTTGTGAAATACTGGGATAGTCTTGGACAGAGGAATGAGTATACATTCCTTTATTATCAAGATGACATCTGCCGTCGTTCGGTTTAACAATTCCTCCCAACTGAAATAAAAAAGAGTGTTGTTTTAATCAGGGCTGTGGAGTCGGGGTTTTTTGGCCGGAGTCGTCGCGGCCGGATTGGTTGGTTGATATATAATTGAATACACATAAATAGGATGGTAGGAAAAACGTGACGAAATTAAACTTTTTTTAGTCGGATTCGTGTTTTTGGTAAATCCTGGAGTCTGAGTCGTATTTTTTTTCAAGGACTTCACAGCCCTGGTTTTAATTAATGCAGTATATTGCGTATAATGCAAAATCTAGCGTTTGTGATTTTACATCTCTTGGCATTTGAGAAAATGGACAAATACGAACCGACTTAGTTCAACTTCATCATTTTTCAATTGACTCAAATACCATATTAAATTTCTTGATAGACTAGAACTTTTAATATCTTTTAACCTTTTCACCGCGCCAGAAAATATGGAGAACATGCCCTGTACGCGGCAGCTTTTTTGCAGATTTGGTAATCGAATTTTTCGACTTTAAATATAGATTATAAAATTTTTTCAAAAAGTCAAATATGTTAATTGGTACCTAAAGTAATTTTTTCAATAATGAAATACAATATATTTCTTGTATTTTCTGTTTAATTCAACAATAATCATTCTTCATACGATTCCGGGTAACGTCGCCATTTTGTAGATAACGCCGATCGCAAACCAGAATACTGCGCCGATGCCGTAACGTGCGTATAATATAATTCTCGGAACGTATTCAAATTCACCTGCACTCGATCGCTTATTTACATTCAACCTGCGTTGTTATTAAATTATTATAATTAGTAACGCGATAGCGCACATTGACAGTTCAAATAAATATATTTAAACTGTCAAACAAGCGTTTGATTGCAAGTACATACGTATACATTGTCATATTCATTGAAGTAAATAAATAAATCAATTTACATCTAAGGTATTTTATCAATCAATAAAATAGGTAAATAATATGTTTATACATATTTAGATTATAATAAATACGTTTTATACGAATATCATCCGCATCGAAGTACTAATAAATTATTCTAATTTATCGTGTTCAAGTTTTTCGCAAAATAATATATGCCAGTCCGGTCCGTGGCGCAGTGTCAACGGCGTTGGTTTGCGTGCCGGATCGCCCGGTTTCGATTCCCGGTACGAGCGGATTTTTTCAGTCGATAAATCTGTTCAAAGGTATGGGTGTTTGTGTTGTTAAAAATCCCTTCCCACCTTTCCAATCCCAAAGACAGCAATTAGCTAATCACTAGTCCTCGCATCCTTTCCATCCCTACTCTCTTTGAAAAAAGAGAGGTTGAGCAACAAAGTAACAAGCAGTTCTCGTAGAAAAATATATGTTGAGATAAACTCCGTGAGGAGTCCATATGCTCCAAGTTGGGAGCGGATATGGTTAAAAAAAATATATGCATATTTTGTAAATGAGTTGCGCACGGTTTTTACTATAAAAGTTATAAAACTATGGCGGTCATCGATATTGGCAACGCAGTGTTCACGCTGCATAGATGCGTGTTTAGTAGGTTCCACAAATAAATTATTTAAGCCAATAATATTTTTTTTTTGACCAAATCCAATATATGGCATTGATAATATATATAATAAGTAATATTTTCAACCGATTTCGAACCCTAAAACATTAGACATTGCGGTTATATGAGGCTAAAAGTTAATTTATTAGGTTCTCTTAGGTTCTCTAATTTATTAAGTTCAAGTTTTTCGCGAAATAATATATTCATATTTTGTAAATAAGTGGCGGCGCACGCTTCTTACTAGAAATGCTATAAAACAATGGCGGCCATCGATATTGGCGGCAATGTTCACGCCGCATAGATGCGTGTTTATTAGGTTCCACAAATAAATTATTTTAGCCAATAGATTGCATTAATAATATATATATGTTCAGTAATATTTTCAACCGATTTTGAACCCTAAAACATTAGAGATACCGGTTTTATGAGGCTCAAAACTCCGCGCATCGCCCATGACCGCTATACACGTCATACGCGCTGAGGGCATGTCAGCTAGGACATGTATAGCGGTCATACGCGGTGAAAAGATTAAGAACTAAAAAAACTGTGCTTCACCGCCAAAATATGTATCGGTGACTGAATGAAGAAATAATATTTTAAATTACTTTGCCATCTCCAGCGTAATGGAAGCCAGCATCCGTTGAGAAAACAAGGAGTCGTCGAGCCTTCTCTCTCCATCCGATTTCCTGTCGGCACACCACCGCCTGCATAATAGCGTCGAATCCTCCCTCAGGAGCATCCAAATTTCCGGACACAGACGCATTGCGCACTTCACCCTATATTCGAGTAAAATTAATATAAATTATACAACACTCCATGCTGAGGGAACACAAAACTATTTCAAAAAACATAATTTGATACCTAGAGTTAGCAAGAAATTAAGTTTAAGATTTCAAATATTTTACAATTGTTTTATTTTTTAATTTGAAGTAAACTAAAATAAACCAATAATCAAGTTGAGAATAATTAATTTACTTTTCATTGTTTTATTATGTAACTGAATAAATGAAAAGTTTTGTTAGATAATTAGAATTTTTTTGCTAACACATACAGTAATTTATGGATGTAATGACATTGCTTTTTTTTTGTTCACAGTTTACACCAGTGATGGGCAACCTATTTTTCAAAATAGCCACAAGGCCCGCTTCATAGTGAGACACAAGAGAACTTTGCTGAACTAAGTTGAATTGAAAATGACGAATATATTTGACGGCATGTGATAAATACTGAAATGTAAATACATAACTCTTGTGAGGGTATATTGTTTGATACATTTTAAATTATTACCATGAAGTTCCACCCAGCAAATGCAAATAGAATTTATGAAAAACGGTTCTATATTTAGAAAGACATTGAATTTATTTAAAAACTAAGATATCAAGTGCTGATGGTAAGATGGTTGCCCAAATAAATGAAGTGAGAGTCATTGGCAATTAACAGATTGGCTACGGGGCATGTGGAAACCGCATCGTTTCTCCAGATGTCCATATTTCCCCGTAGCCAATGTGTTAATACAAATAATAATTGTAGTCATTTGTTTCCAGAAAATACTATATTCGTACATAATATAAAATAGGTTAATTAAGGACAGGTGTGTATTTGATATGAATTTGGATAGTTAATTACAAGAAAAAAGGCTGGGCTAAGAATAAACAGCGTAAGAACAATTATATTAATAAGAAGGGCTACAAATCAATTCCAGGTAAATATAAAACTTTAAAAATTGTTAGAATGGAACTAATTAAAATTATGTTAGTCTCAAATTACAGTATAAAGTGCAGACAACAAAGCAATAATTAGTAATAACATTCGTAATGAAAATTAAAACAGTGTAGAAAATATTAATTGTTTGAGATACATGCTGCTACAAAATAAATATCCACACGTATTCATAGGGAGAAAAAGATTTTTTGTATAAATATAAATCCTAGAAATGAAATAATATGCATACACATATCAATATTTTATGAGCCACTCAGTAGTGAGAAAAAATACACAAGACAATAAAATATAATTAATAAATAAAATTTTTACTGTGTTTCAGACTTTCAGACAGCTGTGATTAAATTAAAGGCAAAACAGAAAAAATTATTTGCTGAAGCATATCTATCTAAAATCATCATTATTTGTTACATCAATGCAGCACATTTTAAAATAAGGTATAAGTCAAAATGCAAAAAAGATTAAAACTACGTTACTAATTGTTAATAAAAATTAATAAAAAAAAAACCCATGCAATACTTTGAACCAAAATATATATGCCATGGGCCTAAATAAATAGACTTACGGCAAATTTATATGTATCTACATCAAGTTTCATGACGTTGTTGTAACCGTACGGAGCGGCGCATCTCGGGCAGGGCTCTATCAAACTAAACAGTCCTGCACATTACGACATGCCCGATAATAAACAATAATACATAATAATTATTAAATATAGCAGACATCGAAATCATTCCTATACCAGTGCTCACTAGTGGTCTCTAATGACAAAACTCCTGGAAAAGTACAAAGAGATTCAAATTTGATATTGAAATTCCGTCGAATTGAAATCCTCAATTCTACCAACAATCATTCAACATCAATATAAAGAAATAAGAATCCAAAAAGCCTCAGCCGGGAAGTATAACACATCAAGCCAAGGATTGACACCTCCAAATTGCTTTGCGATGAATTTACTTTTCATATTCTCATGATTTTTAAAATTATATTTATGCAATATGCGATCAGCCTATTAGAAGCATAAAAATTACAATTTCAAACAATTGTGTCAAAGACAAAAATACTTAGCAGTTTGATATTGTAACCATATAATTTGTGAATTTAAGAGCTTTATATTCTGGGCTGACAAACTTAACATATGTTTTTTTCCTTGAATATTAAATATATTGAGATTGATTTAAAAATAAATGTTTGAGACTAGGCATAATACTGATTTATAGTACTTAAAATCACTGATTTCGATGTCAAATTATATCAATAGTAATAATAAATCTACCAAATTGTTTCGCACACATCTGTGACATATATCTGAGTCACTGATCATTTAATATTTAACAAATAAATTAAATAGCACGAAAATACTGTATTAAAATATATAATAATATATTTTATAAAAGATATTTATAGTTCCATTACATTTACACACTAATAAATAGTATTGCATAATATTTGCAGAATATTATAATAAATATAATATAGATAGATGCAAAAATTCCAAATTTCAAATAAACTGTACATGCGATCCAAAATAACAGACTACTCTGATACCTTTTATATATCAATAAAAATACATACTAAAAAATTCTACACCGAATTCTGAAAGTATTATTAAATATGAAAGTCGGAACTTGATAATACTTTCTAGAATTCTTCCAATATAATAAATAGTGTTCAATCTAAACAACCGCCAGGCGAATCTCCCAGGAATAAAATGCTAGAAGTAATACATAATATTATCATGGACCATCGAAGAGTATATAAAAAAAAAAATGCATACATCTCAAATGCAGTACCTACGCAATCCATCCAATAATAACCCACAAAAAAACTACAGCCCCAACAAATAAATGTTAGATGAAAAGGAAAGTATTCTGCAAGGTATATTTCAATCTAAATAATCAAACTTTAAAAATTTCATGTAATAAATTGATTTAATGATTTTTGGAATTTGCCCTCTGTCATGTGAAGGTATATATATATGTTAGTGAAACTGTATTCTCAGTGAAAATTTATCAAGTAATAGATTTGTATGACAACATGATTTCTCATTAAAATTATTGGCTCAAGTCGATGATTTGCCGGCCTAAAATTTTGGTTTGCTTCAATGAAACAAAATCAGCTAGTAGTCCATTTCATAAAAAGAGAATCAAAGAAAAACACACACAAACATAGGGCTGAAGATAGGGCGGTCAAATTTAATTTCAATGACAGCTTGGAGAAGAATATATTTTCACTGAGAATACAGTTTCACTGTAACATATATATGCTCGAGTAATAGATAATAATTTACATTGTTCAAATTGAAATATAATGCAGAACACAGCCCATTTAAATGATAAATCCAAGAAATGAAAAAAAAAAACTATCAATAGAACGCATACCCATATATAATAATTCGGACTAGGATAGTGGGGGAATCAAAGGTATTTCTGATGATGGCAAAATGTTGAGACTTACAGAGAACAAATTGGTATCTGAACTAAGGGGCATGTGATTACGGTAACCGTATGGCGCTTCACAAAGTTCGCAGGGCTTCAGCAATCTAAACAAAAACCGCCAAAATTAAGAATATATCCTCGATTCTTCTGGCAGGTTGCCGTTCACCTTGCCGGTACAAATTGATTTCATCCCATTTCGATTGGCATCGCAGCAGTTTCCTCGGATCGTTTTTTTTAAAAATCATTTACAAGTTGACCTGTTTTAAAAATCGGTATTAAAAAGATCAAAATGTATGCATCCTAATTAACGCATTTAAAATTTTTTGCCTCTACGTATGCTTTCCTCAATTTGGTAATACTTGTTAAATGAAATTATTATCTAACAAATATATACAACATGAATCTGTTATTATAAACTTCTCTAAATTGAAAATTCTTTTCTATTTCTGAATGATAATATCACAAAATTAACTAGAATAATATGGTGTTTGTATATACTTTTCTTCATCATATTGAAAAATGAGGAGTAGACAAGTGAACCTAAAATAAGTCACATTAGTAATTTTGAACGCTAACAAACCCTAGATTTAAATAAACAAACACATAATAATATACACTATCGGATGTTTTTATAAATTCGTCAAAGCAAAAACAATCACATTTGCTTTTCACTTTTTGACACAATGCGTTAAAAAGAATCAATTTCACAAAACAATCCAACTCACTTGCTAGGGACAGTCGACACGTATGGCATGACCACCTTGTCGACGAAGGACCCAAATCCGAGCTTAAAGTTCGAAGTGATGTTTCTCATGGAGTCTGACAGCAGGTCTCCCAGGGCGGACAGTTTTTCCTTATCGTCTTCCATAGACTTACTAAGATCCATCAAATAGTAGAGATCGACCGGATAGTCCTCGGCCTGTGCGTAGGAAACGCTCAGTTTCTGCACTTCATCTGGAATTCAAATTTTTTTATTAAAGACATGGTTTTTATTTATCATTAAGAGATCGATTACCTTTTAGTAGTAAATATTATTTATTTCCTAATTTGTATGATAATGTTGGGTTTGCATCAAGTGCCAGCGGCATTGGCTTCAGTTGCGGGAGACACGGGTTTAAGTCCCACTCCCAGTATCATTGTTCAATTCAATAATTGATTTCTGATCGAAGATGTCTGTGTTGTCTAAAATTCCCTCCCGCAATGTTCGATCCGAAAAATGGAACATAGTGAGAGCGATTAGATAATCACTAGTCCTGTCCAAGTCCAAATGCCATTCTTTTTATCTGAGCTGCTGCTGTAGAAGACCTATGTTGAGATAAATTCCTTCAGGAAACCATATGCTCCACATTGGGAGCGGGCTTTAACAATGTTAATTCTGTTGATAATCCACTAACCAATAATTGGCAGTTAGCACCTTAAAAGTGTACTCCTTTATATCAAAACCGATAACTCTTTTATACCAAATTTTATATAAACAATAATTAGTGTGATTTGCAATACTTTGACAGTGAATTGGAATGTGACTAAATGAGACAATTTCATACTTAATCTGAGATGGAGGTTAACTCTCTGAGGACGTATTTGCACAACTTCATGGGCATGCGCGTAAGATCCTTCACTGTAGCCGGAACCTGAGGCCGAACCAGAAGCTGAACCTGAGGCCGAGCCTGCTTCCATGCCAGCAGCAAAGCCAGACTGGCTGTACTGCCCTGGAAAGAGAAAAATGTAAAGTCAACAGATGAAACAATTTTGAAGTGAATATAATAATATCTTATTTCACATAAACCAATTAATGTACACATAGTAAACACTCACTTCACTAGGATTGCATCAAGAATCAGTAAACAAAAAAATATTCACATTAACCCTTCGAGTCTGAGTGATACACACGCAACATATAAATAAGTTATTTCAATTTAAGATCCATCTCTAGCGGAGTTTAATGCATGCATAAAATATTTGATTTAAAATTTCGACTCGAGCATTAAATTGACCAAATTCAGTTGAGTTTTAATTTTCCGTTTCATTTTTTTAAAAATATAATGCCTTTCCTCCAAGAATTGACAGATAACATCTTAAAAAAGATTGTATAATTCTTCCAAGTCATTTATTGATTCATCAAGAAATTCATTGGTTTTCAATCGTAACGTTGAAAACTCTATAAATGAACAGCAATGCATCTGCCCTCTAGTGACAGAAATGTGTTGAACAATTTCTAAAAAATTTTGTACTTTTCCATGAGTTTTGTCGCTAATGACCCGGGTTTGGCCTTTCGGCATCTTCAGGCATTTAAGGGGAGGGATGTACTTGAACTGACAATCAGTTCAAACAATTCAAATTTGATATTGAAATTCCATCAAGCACCCTCAGTCGAAATCCATAATTTCTTTAATGTTGTTTTTGATAAAAATAACCACTTTTACTACTATTTAGTACTTTCATAGTTCACTCAAAAATCTCAAAATTTTCAATTGCATCATTGTTCTACCGGAGAAGCGATATATATTTCTACGCAATAAAAAAAAACTCACCTTTGGAAAGCGCATCATTCTGATTGAAGTCGACTACATTGCTGGGGTTGTAAGTGTATTGTTCAGGACAACTTCCTGACATTTGAGTCATGCTCGGTTGGAAACAGCGCGCTCTGTCTCCGAAGTCTTCTTGGAAGCACCACGCGCACGATTTGGTCTGGATGCACTCATGGCACGTATTCTTGCAACGCACGGATTCTGGGCGGTAAGTTTCTCCGCCTGCTGGGAGACACATGACGCCACGAGAATGCAGAGAACTGCTACGCGCAGCGAATGTGATAGCTCCATTTTATCTGAAACATTCAAAATCAAATTTCATTGGTTTATGTGGCAGGTAAATATTTAGCTGAATTTTATGTTTCGTTATTCACAGCCCGTTGGGGCACACCTGCATTAGCGAATGATAGAAAATGCCGAAAGGTTAAACCTGCCTTATGTCATAAATCAACAGTCACCAAACCAGAGATACGACAACGTATGAACCCATAAAATATAATAAATATTTTCTATTATAAATTCCAATAGAAATTACATTATATAATTATATTAGAACATATAATTTAATATTCTAATTGTATTCTAGCACGAATTTATTTGTCATCCGGCCCGCCAAGTTTATAAAATATTTCAATCCAACCCATTTCTCAAAAAGTCTGGTGACCCCAGTCATAAATGACAAAACTACAAAAGAGGTGCAGTGTTTAAATAAGGGAATCGTTAGTCCCAAGAATTAGAAAAGAGTATTGATTATCAAAACATTGGGAATTTCCATCTGTATGGTAGTATGATTTAAAAATGGATGTTATCAAATGTTCAGGAGTCATGTTTACCACTTCAGCTGAATCATTTTTTGTCAGTAATTCACTTCTCGATTTTACGGAATTACATTCACTAGATTGTACAAAACAAAAAATTGTAACAGATAAAATAATAGTGGATTGGATGCGTCAAAACAATTTTTTTTTCTTCCAAAAATATACATGTATACAATTGGGTTTTCATTGTTACCGGTTTTGCCCGATTTTCTAGACCTATCCAACAATAGGTTCATTTTTATTTTCAATTTATCTATCTATTTTGGGTGTATTTCTTTTTGATATAATGAAATGACATCATAAAAAGTTATAACCTCAACGTTTATTTCATAATAATGAATAAGACATCCCCCCACTTTCTGACGTTTAACAGGTGGTATCGGAATTGTAATTGGACTATCTATCCAATTGGAATCTTAGTCGATCTGATTGACAATTGTAGTTGTAAAAAACGGTAAATTAAATTCTTCGCGTCATTACCAATATGTACATACATTTTATCCACTCAAAAAACGCTAATCAAAATATGTCGAAAACAAAAAACACGTTTGCATCCACCTTTTAATATTCATACTGCATACCTATACAGAGTAGTTGTATCACTGTCGAACACCCACACAAACACACGCATTGAAATTTACGCAATTATTATTCTTTAGGCACAAATTGGAACCATTTTAAAAAAAGAAACAACTGACACAAGCTTCCTATTTTCCCGCCAGTCGCACAATGTTGTTTTGTTATTTTGACACACCGTATTTATTTTCACATCACTTCCGATTTTAAAATAGTTGCGGGACTAGGTGAGCGATATCCGCGGACGAGGAATTATTTTTAAAGATGCCGAGAGAAGAGGAGACGACCGCGGTGTAAGTTTAGAAATGACTCAAGCGACAAGTGACTCGCGAGGCGATCGATGAATCTGTTTTGAAATAATTATGTATCTCTGAAATCGACTGGACTGGCACTGATTAACAACACTCAAACAATGTTTTACAGCAGACTGTGCGATACAATGACAATATGAAGTGATTTTATTTAGCGAAGGAATGAGTCAGAACTCGATATGAAGAATGACGCCATGCGTTGTTGCTTCGAAGAAACACTCGACATGATTCTAAATAAACGTCTGTTTACTCATGGCAGTCATCATGACATTACCGGTAATTTTAAACCAGTTTTTGTTGATAAAAAATTAAATGCTAGCGTGACGTCAAACTTCGTAAAAAAACCTTCAAGAATACAAAATGAAAATACATAGTGCGGTTAGCAAAATATCATTTTTATGTTGTACAACTAAATTAGAATCATACATTTCTTTATCGCAAAATTTTTAATCGGCGGGTAATAAATAGTTTTTAAAGAAATATTATTTAATACGAAAGAATATAAATTTTGCATTGAAACAGTCTAGTCGGAATCTAGTACGAAACGGCATTTGTTATTTATCGGAATCATAATCGACGTAAAATTGTGAAAATTATAGTACAGTTAAATTTTTTTTTTTTTAAATTAAAGAATTCGAATGAAAACAATGTAAAGGCGAATAATTATTATTTACTTTTTTTATTGCGAAGAATTATCGTCATCCATCGAGACATGCATTAAAATTTGGAACAAATTCTATAAATGTTGCAAATACATATAAGAAAAAATCGATTTAGTCGACAATAGAGACTCCAATTCGAGTATACTCGTCCATTTTTCTAGTACTCGATACTCGAGTAATACTCGTTATATATAAATGATGACTAATTTCCAAATTTTATTTTTTTTAAGCAGCGGACAGAAAAGCTCAATAGCACTATTGAATTCATTGTTATTTTTTAAGCCAACGTCCACAGCAACAGATAGAGTTCTTTCTACTGCGGAATAAAAAAACAAAGCTTTGAACCAAATTAAAATTTGAGACGTTTAATTCTCTATTTTCGAAATGTATGTTGCATAAATTGAAATAAATGTATTAATGCAATAAAAGGAGATTACTTATTTATTTATATTCACAAATTTGAATTGATTATATATATTTTGGTACATTTGAAACTACTCGAGTATTTTAGAATTTTACCACTCGATACTCGAGTAGTTGAGATGTCGAGTAATTGGAGTCTCTAGTCGACACCCCTGTGCCCAAAATATCGTCCCTTCGTGCACAATGCACCTGGAGTGATGGACTCGGCGAGTCGGTTTCTGCCAAGTAGTGCACTTCATTTTTCGAGAGGTGCGGTCGAAACTGTCTCGGCCGGAGGATCGATACCTTCCCCGAGTCACCAGGTCACCACCCAAACCACCAGCACCCGTCGCTCTTCACTCACCCCAACCGCAGTCGGCAATAATTGACGAGTTTTTCTTTATGACGGATACAAAAGACAGCGGCGCTCAATAAAGGAAACGTTCAACTTATTTTTGCAAGTTGAGCTTCAATTTAGTCTATGAAGATCTATGATATGTTATCTATGGTCTATGAAGTGGATTTCACCTATGTATTAGCATTCGACCACCAATAAACAAAAGAGCATTCTTAATTTGAATATTTCGAACACCGCTGGTAAATCATGTTAATTGTATGTACTAATTTTGAAATACAATTCTATTACATATTATAATTGAATGCGAAGCACATTACAGTTTATCTATGATTACACTACGGTACTTTTCATGAAGCATCTTGACAGAATTAGTTTTTACGAGAACTGGTTTGTAAGACAGTCAGCAAACCTCGAAAACGGATCGAGTAAGGAAATTACGAAGGTATGGCCACTGCCACAGCATTCGTGCTTTTGGAGACAAAATCATACACCTTTGAAAAATCTGTGTGGCAAACCCGTCTCTTCAGCCACTCAACTACAGGCCTGACAACGGATGAGGTGAAAAAATGACAGCGGTATTATCCAAACAGTGCCCCGGAAACGAAAACACATTTTCAAAACGATTTTTACCAAGTCGCGACACCGTCGCATTTTTATTTTTTTCGACTTCTTAAATTGGCGATACTAATTAGTGTGTTCGATAATATATGGGTAAGTTGTTATTAAAATTTTGCATATTCATTGTTTATATCAGGTGAAATAAATAATAATTGGCGGGAACGAGCACCACTGCGACACGCTCTGTTTCCGGAGTAGAAAGATCAGTCCATTTTGGAGAAATTTACAACGTGAAAGCCGCAGCGTTCCTAACAATACGGCGGCGGTTTTATTGTGTCAAATAAATATCATTTTTTTTTTGATTCTGGCAATGTTAAACTTCTACTACAATGTTAAACGTACATGGTAAAAAAACACGTAAACTTCGTGTGTTAAATTGACCGATTAGGAGGAAAGAGGATACCTATTTATTTTTGATTACAATATTCGCTCCGTAAACACAGGATTCGTACTTGAAACGTATTATTTCAAAGGCGGGTATTTTAAAGGGACTATTGGTTGTTAAGTTTCTCAATTATTATTGTAGTCAAATTCTAAATACATAATATAATACCGGCAAAGCTTCGTTAGTGACACTGTAAAGCGATTGTTATTAAATCGGTGATAACGTAACCAGAGGTCAACAAACTTTTTTGTCCCGTCGACCCCATGTCGATTTTTTCAGTTTTCGGTACGGACTCCAAAATATATATCACAATTCAAATTTTAAATGTGTTTTTGAATCAGACACATCTGCTCAAGATTTACAGTGTATTAGAATGTTTTATAGTTATACATTTATTCATAAAAACGACACAAAATGAAAATGGAGGGATTTTCAAATCTATTTTGGACCACCATTTACATCTCATAGACATAGACCCTAAATTATTTTTTGTTCACTGACGTAGACTCCCGCAGGTCGGAATCGACCACTTTGGGGATGACTGACCTAACCTAACGTAACAAACAATCAATAAGTTTATTCATACCGTTAATATTTTTATTCGGACCAAAAGTTTATTTAAATTTTGATTGAAAATATGTTTTATTGATATAAATAAAAAAAATATGTATCTCTTACTTTCAGCCAGCGATACGATATCCTTAAACCAGCGTTGTTCAAAAACAATGCCAACGCAAAGAAAGAAGTTAATCATTATGTTGGTAGCTATAAGTAGGTGTATTTCGAGTCAATATTTTTCCATTGGTCTTCCGCCGATGCAATCTTGGCGCCACACATGTTTCCGTTTACCCCGCGAGCAGTGATCTCGAAACTGATTCAAGACGAGACGAGCCGAACAATTACATTATGTACGCAACAAATGGGCGAGATGGCGCGTAGTGGCTTTTTACGTTGGGCGGACACTGAATGAGAATTTATGCTAATGAAGTCAATTTGAGTTCGTGGAATTTTTCAGAAATGGCAAGACAGCCAGAATTGCGCCGACCATTAACATGTGTGTTAACCCTGATCGAGTTACCAAAACAGCAAACTATTATCGTAAGTCTGTATGTCCGATTTACTAGACTCGCTGAAATGGGTTGAGAATGCACTGTCCAAGAAGCTGTACCGAAACGTAAGCCATTTTTAGAGTACAAAATAAACATTTTTTTGGAAGAATTTTCTGATTTGAACGTGGCGGGAGACACATACTACCACAGATACTTTCAAAACATCAATAGTCTTTCAGGATTCCACAAGAAAATAAATTTAAAAGAATATTTCAACATGGCAGCAAAGAGTGAGAAAATCATGTTTTTTATTTAAAGAGCGTGAGTATGTAAGTTCCAGCAACGCAATACATGTTATATATGAGACATTTCGGAAAAAAAGATTGAGTGACGAAGATATTACCGAGTGGATAAATTGCGATGCAATGTGATCAATTGTGATTTGTTTCGATTATCCGGACTACGTTCATCCCTAATCAGTACGGATAATAGAGCTTCTACTAATCTACTGTATAAACATGGTTGAATTACTGAGAGATCTGTAACTCTTGGTACCCGAACACTTGAAAGTAGCATACATACATCAGTTTTATTTTATACATGTTTACTGCTGCTATACAATGAAAGCATGTGATATTTGAAAAAAACGGTAGAAAACAAAGGGACCGATTTCTTCCTTGGCTACGTGGTCTGAAAAGGTTTCAGAGGGGGGGACACTATACTTCACTACAATACGGCCCTGGCTGAATGTACAGCTGGAAATTACTATAACGGCGTAAATAGATTTAAATTTTGAAACGTTTTTAGGTTAGGTAAGTTGAACTAAAATTAAAATTTATTACGTTGGTACACACATCTCAGGCCTGGGTTTATCTAGCGAACGTTTCGACCAGATGCAGGTGAGCGAGGGCATCGGATGCAATTGTGTAAATTCGAGGCGTGGGAGGAAGTGAGTCGCCTTCAAGTCGCCCAACGGAATGATCTCTCTTATCAACAAGTTTAGTAAGCAAACAGCAATATTCAAGTCAGGGCAAACACTCACTAAACTCGGCTGATAAGTAGATTGAAAAATGCTATATTTCGAACAATTTAATGAAATATGACGAACCAACTTAATTCATATTTCATGTGAACTTATAATACGACTACAGTTAAATCTGTCACATTATAGATTAAGCAGCGAAGCCCGATGATGAAACAAATGTTACACAAATAAGTTATATATATTTAAAAAATTTTAATATTATAAGTCACGTACTAGTCATGCTAGAAAATAAACGTGCTGTCATATTCGAGCGCATTGGTTACATTCAATTTATGTGCAATATTATGACGCATATTTAAAAACATTTTTACACCTTTGATTCTGTTTAAATTCGATTTTAGAAAACTGGCAACTTTTTTTAAAAAAAAGAATAAAGTGACAAATCTGCGGTATATGATAGAAGATTCGGTAGCAATGTACTAAAATAGTTGTGCAGCCGGTTTTTGATGTGAACCGAAATTTTCCCTTTCTGCAAACGGGATATGAATTAAATTGGCATGCATATAAATATTTATTTGGAGATGGTTTTAGGTACTTGGGAGTACACATCACGGGAGATGGCAAGCCGCGTAATGAGCTCGCGATCCGATTAGGGATAGCTGGAGCAACCTTTAATTCGATGCGGAAAGTCTGGGACTCACGGTTGTACTCGGCCAGAACCAAGTGCCACTTATTCAACGCATACATACTGACTGTGCTGCTTTGCGGTTGCGAGTCATGGCACATCACAAAAACAGATGCCTGCGGCGAATATTTGGAGTGCGGTGGTTTGAAGAGAGCGGACAAACCAGCCCCTTATTACGTCCAAAATAAAAAGGCGACGCTGGACCTGGCTTGGACATGTGCTGCGGATGCCCCGGGATGATCTAAGAAGATGCGAGGAAGTTGGCGGGAGATATAGAATCTTGGATGCACCGTGTGGCGGCCATATGCTCCGAAAAGGGAGCGGATATAGAAAAAAATATATTTATTTATATATATACGTATGCAATTTCTGTGCTGCTTTCATCGCGATCGATCAATTTCTCTGTCTATCTATAATTTAAATGAGTCTATTTCAATTTTATTCGAACATCGTGTAGCACATGGCAACAAAAAAAAAACAATCGAGGCATTAAAAATATAAATACACCTCTGTAAGAGCATGCTCTCAACATCTTACACCTACACTGAACAGATACACACGCACACATACGTAAGACGAGATATTTTTGATTGTCAGGTAGGTATGCGAGACGCGTAGGAGTAAATATTATCATGTTGATATAAAACTATCAAATCCGAGCGCCATAGACGGCATTAAATCCGACAGATTGCGAATTAACTGGAAAGAAACATCACATTCAGAATTTATTGCACCGGTTCCGAAATAAGTTTTGGTTTTGGAATGTCTATGGTTTACACTTACAGAAGAGAAGATCAAGGGGTAAGTAAATATTATGTACCAGAATTTTTCATACATCTCTAATAATTGAATTGGTTTATTATTATTATTAAGGGCCGCACAAAAAGGGGCGGAGGGCCGTAATTTAACGACCTCTACCTTGGTTCATACAAGCTGTATTATATTTTTTGACTCTCGAGAGACACGCTTTAACGTTTGCAGCGCTTCAGGATACGCCCCGTGAAAAATGACACATGTGAAGCTTTGATGGGAGGGGGGCGAGGATGATCATTGAAAAAATATCGAAATAGTTTTTGAATCAGACATTATCAAATCATTTTATAAATTATATGAAGCGGGGGGGGGGGAGGACACTAAGATGTAACTTATCAATTTTTGAATAGTTCAAAATTGACACATGTGAATTACTCAACCTTATCTCTTAGAGCAGTGATGCACAACCATTTTGGCATAAGGGCCAATCTCTTTCATCATCAATTTTCATATTGTTCGAGAGTCGCATGGGCAAAAGTGATTAAATTATCATTATTTTGTGTGTACTTATATACAATTACATATTTTATATTGTTCTTCCACCATCCGTCCAAAGTTCTGAAGAAAATAAGGTGATTTATATTTGTCATAATGGGCCTCAGGTTGTGCACCGATGTTTTAGAGAGTATGACAATAAATTATTGACAGAATATAAAAAAGTACATGTACATAGATAAAACAGTTGAGTTTCAGTTTTACTATTTTTATTATAATAATATACAGGGCTGTGGAGTCGGAGCTTTTTGGCCGGAGTCTGAGTCGTCGCGGCGATTTGGCCGGAGTCGTACTCGGAGTCAGAAATTTTTAAAAGTTTGAACTTTTTATTTTTGCATATAATATGTCAAATTTGGCTATTGGCTGGATTGGTAGGGTTGATATTTAATTGAATACACATCAAAAGGAAAATTAGGCAAAAAAAGTGACGATATTCAACTTTTTTAGTCGGAGTCGTGTTTTTGGTCAATGTTGGAGTTGGAGTCGTGGTATTGGTAAATGATGGAGTCGGAGTCGAACTTTTTTTGACCGATAGCACAGCCCTGATAATATACCTACATTAAGGATTTCGACTGAGGGTGCTTGATGGAATTACAATATCAAATTTGAATTGTTTGAATTTTGTACCTTTAAATGAGTTTTGTCGCTAACGACCCGGATTTCGCCTATCGGCATCTTCAGGCATTTCAAGTGCACGGATGTACTTGAACTGTTCCATCGACAAAACTCATGGAAAAATACAAAATTCAAATTTGATACCAACATTATTTAATGAAATTGCAAAAATGAGTAGTGCTGAAATAGTTTTCAATATGTTCAATGTGACTTCAGCTAGAATTGACATTATCAATGTTACATTCTAGGTTACTAAGGCATATTTCTTTGAATAAAAATAGTTTTTAGAAAAGAAAAAAAAGCAAGATAGTAATGTACGTTTATTGATTCTGTGTACATTATGAATTAAAAGAAATGATAAAGAATAATCTTTGAAAGGTTCATGTTATAAAGCAAGATAAAAATACTTAATGAATGGGCGGGAATAAATTTTCAATGAACTCTAAATTGACACAAACTTTTAAATATAGATAAAAGATGAAAGATGGTGAGGAAAATGTCGATAATTTAATAACTGTGGGCAAATACCATGAAGAAGACGCTTGTAGCTATTATTCTAGCGATCTTTGACCATACACAAAGTAAGCTGAAGATGTTTTAATTGACAGGTCAATCAATTCAATTTGACTCAATTTTTAATTAAAAGACCCCAATCAATATTATGTTTATCAATCAAGTTTAGTATCAGTATCATAGTGAGTATATAAGTTGGTGACAAAACAAATCGGTTTGCCTTAGGGCTATAGGTGGCGAGCCTAATGGTCATAGGCGGATCCAAGGGGGCGCTGGAGGAGAATTTATTCAATTCAAAATATTATAACATTAATTTACAAATGATTTTTATTTAAATAAATACGTTGTACGACATGTGATAAATACATAATTATATCCTAATTGTGAGGTTTTGTTACGAATTATATTACGTTTGACAATCAGCGTTACCTTTGCTGAAATGAGGTTTTTCAAATTGAGACGCATGAAAACCTGGCTAAGGAATCGTATGAGTTCGGAAAGACTAAAAAACGAAAATTTGACTTCATTTTGAGGTATATGCGATTTTTCTCTGGTATTAAACAGTATTTTTTTAACATTATATTTTTTAATGTTAGTCACCATTTCTTCTGTAAAAAAAACCGCGTAAAATCGAAATCGTGTAAAAAGAGGACTGGGTGTATAATTTTTTTTTTAATCATATATTTTTTTATGTATTTAGGTAAATGTACCAGTCGTTGACCGTTAAAGAGAAAATTTCAACAAAAATAACGATTAAGGTGTAGCATT
Source organism: Himalopsyche kuldschensis (assembly GCA_028554975.1). Taxonomy (NCBI): domain Eukaryota; kingdom Metazoa; phylum Arthropoda; class Insecta; order Trichoptera; family Rhyacophilidae; genus Himalopsyche; species Himalopsyche kuldschensis. Next base: position 4,296,993 of record JAHFWI010000007.1, read on the forward strand.
GTACCGAATGAAGGCAAAGCAAGTATACTAATATTGGATCATATGTCTTAATTAATATTATGTAACAAAAATTCCGAAAGGTCTTGTTTAAAAAAAGTTGTGTTCAATTATTTGAAGTCATGTTTTTGTTTCAGTAGTTGACCATCTCACAAATCGAAAAGTCTAGGTATTGACCATGTCTAATCAGGGGGCTTTATAGTGAACTTTCTTTCAGGGTTGCCTCAAGGCTTTCTGTCACACCACTCTTGGTTGAATCAAGTAGCAATGGGTGGTTCAGGAACAAGGTACACACCGTTACTAGATTGATCACCTAAGATATTGAAATAATACACTTTCCTCACTAGGTGTTGTTTTCAAATAGCCACCCTGGCCCTCCATTGGCTATATGGTGATGTATTAGTGACTCATTCCGACCACAGATGCCTTGACTTGTCTGAACTTTACAATTTAGAGCAATCCCGCATCTGCATTTCTTATTTTGGGCCATTTTATTCTCAAAACGTCAACTACTGGTACATGGTCAATGACTGGTACATTTACCTTATTTATATCATGTTTATTTTCAAATTAAATTGCCACCCTCAGGGACAATTTCTGGATCCGCCAGTGCTAATGATAAAGCTCGATACAAATAATAAAAAGATATTATATGGAAGACTTCAATGCACACACAGAATCATACAATACGGTATATATTATGGGAGGGCGAGTTAGACGTGCTGGTGGAGCTTCCTGTAAGCTTCCCCTCATAGTAAACCTTTTATTTACAAAATTGGACATGGAAGAGGCCATCAGGTTTTGCCAGATTGACTTTACATGGGCGATGACGTGATGGCCAATCCTTGGTGAGAAATAAGTTGCGATTAAATGTCAGACTTGATAGATACAAAGTAAGACAGTTTCGGACGAAATTGGAAGATAAATTTTCGGATGTCAACACCACTAAAAACGATCCCATCGCATAAGACTTGCCAATAGTTTAAAAAAAGATACGACATACAATCATTCAACAACCTCCAAAGTGTGCAGAAAAGTTTTGTGAAATTATACAATAATATTCTAGATAAAAATTAACAGAGGTGTGTGTAGGTATTTAGTAGTCTTATAAAAATAGTTTCCTTGCAGTGTAAAGAAAAATCACAAGTTTATGAATGTTTTCTTTAAGCATATATAAAAAGCGATGCGGAAACTGGTATTGATGAATATGCACACATATAGCTACACCCGTATTCTATATATGGACATAAACTGTGAATCCCATCTTGAAAGCAATAAAAACTTAGAGCAGAGGATAAACCTACCTTAAAGTGAATCTTCCTCCGTAGAGTGATTGTATTTTGAATAGGAAAACTTGAACTTCATCCACATTCGTCTAAAATAATGACATATTATAACAGAAGTTTATCACAGTAATCCCGAGCGCAACTTTACACAACCCACCACACTGAAGTTGACTAACGTAACTCGCGTTTACTTTTTTTATAGCGTGTAGGCGTTCCATAATAGGATATTTGACATTTGTCGAGGTACTATGGGCATCTAGTGAAGGAAAGTGCAACTAAATAAAAATGGCAACATTTTATTTTTCTTTCTGTACACGGTGCGAAGCCGGCATAGACAAGAATATTAAGTAGCCGGTATCGGTTGAGTTCAGTGGCTCTCACGTAAAATTGTACTGTTGCCGATTTAAGAACATCAGCGGCCCAATGGAAATGTCTCGTGGCCCAAAATATTTTTAATCGAAATATGAAATATTAAGCCCTTGCCATTTCTAAGAAAGGGCATAAACATATAATTTTATTTAACAAATGACATTTTTTTTCATATAACAAATTACACTGTAGAATCTTTCACAGTAGTATACAGTTGTAGTTTGATAAAATCAATAAAGATATTAATTTTAAAGAAAAACAACCACTAGTTATTTTCAGAAACGCAATAGTTTTTAATTTGCTTTTTTTCTGTGCTTGCCCAATCTTTTTATTTTCCGTCTCGCCAAAGAAAATTTGGTTGAATGCCTGACAAACAAGATCTGATATGCTTTTATTATGAGTACATACGCTCCAAATTGGGGGCAGACAAAAAAAAAACAAAGGCATGCAAATTAAATAAACAGGTATGTCAGCAATATTTTTATTATAAATTTTTTATATTGGCACAGTTGCATAATACATCGGTCAAATAAAATACAATATTCATATTATATTATTTCAATAATTATAATCAATATCATAGTTTAATGAACTCAATTCAAGTAAACTTGAATGTCCGCTATAATGTTGCAATGTGATCATTCACAATATTTTTTAAGAGTAAGTCTTGGTACAATATTCATAGCTGTCAATTCTTGGAAGAGTAATTTGCAAGCATAGGGTATTTCAATTGTGCTAACAGAGGCTGAGCTGCTGCATGCATGACACCATCCATCATACGCTAATCGACCGCATGCGTTACAGATGTCCGTACTAAATGCATCTGACGCTATCATCAATCTCTCAATCAACAGCATACTGCAACAAACAATAAAAAATATATCAGTTGGCTTCTAAAAATGAGTATACCAATTATCATTAACCTTCGCTGCACGGTGATATGTATTTACTACAACTCGACTCTAATAATGAGAATATTTCTATTAAATATAATAGATACTGATCTGAGAATTTTTGTATTCCTCAGTAATGTTATTACGTATTAAATAAAATTACAGTTATGCATGGTTATTCATTTGCAGCGATGGAAATAAATAATTAGTGGAAGAATCGGGCAAAGAATCACCCATACACACAAACGTATTCCAATTTATGCGCGTGTGTAAGCGCGAGTGCGAGCGCACTCTTGCAGGTGTTCAGCTCCGGCGCGAAAGCGCATGCGTAGAAGTGATCGACTTCGAACTAGCCATTCATTTCGTCATTACGAATTCGACTGCCGACGGGTGAAGACGCCGGAGCGGCAGCTAATTGCGATGTTTTTTCTTCTTTCAGACACTTAGATTACAAAAATTGTTATATTTCAACTTCAACCATAGTCAATCAAAGCAATGTCTAGAAATATTCACATTTTTCCGGTTTTTAAATAACTTTTTCATATGGTGTAGTAAATACATATCACCGGAGCTCGCGGAAGTTTTTAGCACAGTATGGGGAGGGTTAAAGTGACACATACATAAAGTCATAATATTCAATCATACAAGGAGACAAATATAGATTGAATCATAAAATTAAAAATAACTTATCAAGTCTGAAGATATAAAAGTCTCCGAAAGAGGCGAAACACATGTCACGAATTGTTACACAACGTGTGGAATAATTTGAGTTATTTTATATTATAATGTTACCACTGCAAAGTCACCGCCGAATCCATCGAAACTTTGTTTTCAGATACAAATTTAATTTCTTATTTTTAAATAAATGCAATGTTTAAGTTTTTGAAAGTAGTATTAATTTACCTAGCTCCATAGCCAATAAGACAATCTCTCTCCATCTCTCCGAGACGCAATCCACCTTCTCGGGAGCGGCCTTCGGTCGGTTGACGAGTGAGAACAGCACGGGGCCCCCTGGCACGTGCATGCATTTTATCCTGAACCATGTGTTTTAATTTTTGATAGTATACCTAGAAAGATATATCAAGAGTCTCAATGTTAAAAATTATGTAAGGCTCCAAAGAATAAATTTATGGTGAGTTGTCAGTATCTACAATTCTCACATTATGCCAAGCTGTATTCTGACTAATTTTGGTAGTACTCAATTCAGTTACATCACGGAGTTGACATGTGCAACTGTAATCCTTTTTGAAATATAAATTAATGATGATATTCAATAAAATAATAGCATGCAGGTTTGCAAAAAAAATGAATCTCTATGTAATGTACTTTTATTTTACAACAATAGAATAGAAATTTGTGGAGTGGGGTGCTGAAAGTCGAAACGTGTGAGCAAGAAATTTTGAGAGAAGGAAGAAGCAATACAGGGTTATACATATGAGCATTTGCTATAATATGGTGACATAATGCTTGTGACAAGTGCTTTACATTAATTAACTCACAGTTACAAAGAACTGTAACACCGTGAGAATTAAAACTTACAGGTCCCGAATAGATATATGCCTCCAATGGTTCACCAGTTATTCCAGAGTAGAATATGTCTTTGCCGTGATAATTAAATCCATTTTTGGCCAATTCGTCACATATATCAGAAACTTTCGAGCCACCAAATGCCGTACCTGAAAGGTAAAAATATAAGGATGTTAAACTAGTAGAAGACACACTAAAATGTGATAAAAAACTTGGACAGTGAATATACGGATACAATTTTCTCCTCAATTATAAAAAAAATGTGAAATATGCTGAAAGTTATTTGGCTACGAGTTGAGCAAGAGTATTTTACAAAACTATTCACAGGTAGAATCACAAACAAAAGTCACAAAAAGTTACAAAAAATTGTTTTTTTGGGTTATTGAAATCCTAAGGAGCTAAGTAAGACACTAATAAATGGACATACCATAGTGGAATTTTCCCTCCAGCAACCCTGCTTTGCCTCCTATCAATTCAATAGTTTTTCCTACAGTCATACGAGATGGAAACCCATGAGGATTCATAATCATGTCGGGACATATCCCGTAATCGTTAAACGGCATGTCTTCTTGATCGACAATGAGGCCGGTAACACCCTTCTGACCGTGCCGAGAGCTGAACTTGTCACCGATCTCAGGCCGACGGGTCTGTCTCAGTAAAAGTTTAATGAGGAAAGCTTCTTCGGCGTTGGAAGACACCATAACTTTCTCGACGTACGCGGGAACAGGGCATTTATAGCACAGCGGGACATCTTTATAGTTCACTTGCTGAGGTTGACCAGCAACGACTGGATTCAAAGTCACCGATGGCATTTGCTTATTGATTAAAACCTGTCTATTCTCTGTCATTTCTCCAGGTGCGGCTATTCCATCGGCGTCTAGAATATCATGAGTCTTGATCACTTTGTTTGTGGCGGCATCTCTGGAAGGACCGAGGATACGGTCAGAAGTTTGGTTTGCATAGCGCTTCATGGTAGTTTTCATGCTTTTATAAACTAAACAACGACCGTAGCCTCTATCTATAGACGCTTTGTTTAATATAAGCGCATCTTCTATATCATATCCACTGTAACTCATGACAGCGACTGTGGCATTCTGTCCAGCAGGCAGTTTATCAAAATTGGTAAGTTCTATTGTTTTCGTTTTAACCATGGGGCACTGAGGGTAAACTAAATTGTACATCAGTGTGTCGATTCGATTTCTTTGATTGTATCCGATGGTTCCTGAAACAAAAACAATGGCTCGTTTTTTCTAGTCTGAATTTGAATACAGTTTCAATGATAATTTTTATTACATTGGTCTGAATTTATATCAACTGGTCAGAATAAATAATGTATGGTCAGAATTTAAATGAAATTGGTCATATTTTATATTATTTGGTCAGATTTGTTTTGACAAGGTCTCAATTTTCTTTGGTGATAACTTGACCTAACCATAAATAATATTATTCAGACTGTTAATATACATATTTATTAGACTTAAGTAAATTTGAATTCTGGCCAAAAATTGATATTACATTAATTTGTTCTCAAAAGGCCATTAAACATACACTGTGAAATCAGTCATTGTTTTTCCCAAAAAGTGCTATAGCTTTGTGGACTTTGAGCGATAACATCAAACTCTAGTGATGACTTTTAATGATAAATGTTACATTTCACAGATCTTGCTGACTACTATTGGGTTTAATGATTGCCATGCACTTCTTCTTTCTTCAGGCTGAATTCTTTTTAATCCTACAATGATGATACTCAATACAATTGTTAAGCCCTAGAATATGAATGGTAAATTAAATAAATTCTAGCTTACCCATGGCTTGTTTTCCCATAGCACATTGATACGTATTTCTAGGACTTTGATTATTGTGTGGATAAGGAACGAGTCCGGCGCAGACTCCCAATATGGTAAAAGGCTCAATCTCTAAATGCGTTGTCATCTGATAATCAATCTCGGTTTCCCGGCAAGCGATGTGACTGTCGTTTTCTTCATTCACATCGAGGTATTCGATTAAGCCGTCGTTGAGAAAATCCTGAAACTTCCGGATGCCCCTGTCGAGCTCTGTAATGTGGTGCTGTTCGACCAGAGGGGTTCCTTTTGTCACTATGATGTAAGGGCGGCACAGTCTACCGCCGTCGCTGCAGATGTAAACAGTCCGTTGATTGTGATTCGGATAGATTGAAATAAAAGCTGAGATTAGGCCTCGGCGGCGAAACATGCGGAAGACGAATATCAGCCTGTTATAGTTTCGCACAACTCCTAGGATATTACCTGCGGGCAAAGCAAAAGGGAACAATTTTGGAATCGTGAGTGTAAATTTATTAAATGATGAAAATTTAAGAAATTTTGTATTTCAACTGAATTTGCTTGATGGATTTTCAATATCAAATTTGAATTGTTTAATTATTTAGTTTTCTATGAGTTTTGTCACCAATGACCTGGTTTTCGTCTTTCAGCATCTTATTGCATTTCAAGTGCACGAATGAACTTGACCTGACGCCTAGTAAATAGTTTTGAATAAACAATTAATTTTCAAATGATAAATTTTGGCTGACAACAAAAAACAATCATTTACTGTAGAGATCAGTTAAGTAGCATGCTTTTATTTTTACAGATTTTTTTAAAAATATAACTAGTTCTGACAATGGCGTAAACCGAAATAGCCATCAACCATACATCATATAATTTCTGTAGATCTAAAATAATTTGCTATTTTTCACAGTGTTATAATAGAGTTCTACCAAGTAAATGCCAATAGAATCAATAAATCAGTTAAGTAGTTTTGTGCGTTGACAATTCAAACTATTCAATTTTTTTCATTCAAAAAAGTTGTCCACTGCATTTCCATTAGTAGAGTGGATAAGAAGTTAAAATTAATATTTAAAAATGATATGTATGTACAATTTATATTACAATCCAAATAAATCGGTTTTGAATTAATAGTTTGCGGAAAGATATATATGTTACAGTGAAAATATATTCTTCTCCAAGCTGTTGTGTTTGTCTGTGTTTTTCTTTGGTTCTCTTTTTATGAAAGGGACTACTTGCTGATTTTGTTTCATTGAAGCAAACCAAAATTTTAGGCCTGCAAATCATCGACTTGGGCCAATAATTTCAATGATCGTAAACAGTGAAATCATGTTGTCATACAAATCTATTTTTTGATACATTTTCACTGAGAATACAGTTTCACTGTAACATATACAAAATTTCGCTTACTAACCATTGAGGAACACCATATAGACATCGGGGTGATTGATTTCTTCCCCTTCTAATAGCCGAATGTCTTCGACACCCGCATTGCAGGCCAATCGAGCGACAGGTGTCTCATTACAATCGGTGGTAATGTGCGTCATGAGGGCCAGATTTTTTACCAGGCCACACGCTTCACCTTCCGGAGTATCAGAAGGACAGAGCATTCCCCACTGGGATGGCTGGAGAGATCTAGGTCCAGACACCTTACGGGTCTTCTCAAACTGAGAATTTACTCTTGTCATCATGCCTAAAGCTGATATATAACTCAATCGGCTGAGAACTTGTGTGACGCCGTGCCGTTCCATTTTGAATCTTTTGATTGTCCAATTTCCCTATATTTAACAAAGCAAAATATGTGAAATGTGATACTGAAAAAGAACGAGAAATATACGCATGCTATTTAGTTATTGACACATTTTCTAGGCATTCTAAATTAAAACGTTTGAGAATTTATTGTGATAATGATAGTTGAAAATTATTATAGATAGATTATTTTTCTGTATGTTGACAGACCAAAACGTTCAAAACAAATATTACAGTTTGTATTTTACTTTTACCTTTTGATTAGAATGTTATTATGCATTTGATGGCCAATTAGGAAACACACAGACTCCATAAGAATTGGGTTTAAATGAGAGAACACCCAGAAAATATCACTGTTGAATGAATTGATTAAGATTTCTTTCAATTCATAATTTAGGTTATCGTTTCACCAGCAGCAACTTATCCTAAATAATGTTTTATCATGCACATAAAACAATGGGTAATATCACAAATGAGCAGTTCAATCAAAATTTTCACATATTCCAATATGGCTGCCGACAAAGTTTTCCCTATGAATTAATTGCTGATGTATATTCTATGTATATTTCTATTTCTACCGAACTAAACTTAACCTAACCTAATAAATAATGACAAGTATTTTGATTTGATAATTTAAATAAATAAATAATGACAATTTTTTTTGGTATCAGCATTTAATTAATAGGGAAAACTTTTTAGTCGGTCGTCTTGGATTATGTGTCAAAAGTATGAAAATTTTGATTCAACCGAACTCATTTAACCTAATTACTAAACAATAGTGCGTTAGAAGCACTATACTGGTTCATATAGTGAATCGATTCCATATTGTTAAAAAAATAATCTAACTTTAATTAATATTCATTTATATTATCCTTACACTTGGTATCAGCATTTAATTAATAGGGAAAACTTTTTAGTCGGCCGTCTTGGATTATGTGTCAAAGTATGAAAATTTTGATTCAACCGCTCATTTGTAATATTACCAAACAGTGCCAGTGCGTTAGAAGCACTATACTGGTTCATATAGTGAATCGATTCCATATTGTTAAAAAAATAATCTAACTTTAATTAATATTCATTTATATTATCCTTACACTTGATATTGCAGTAAACAGTCCATTAGCGATGAGATCAGGACGCATGTGTTTGACAATGTCAAATTGCGCAGCTTTGATCTTTGGTATAATTTTGTCAGCAATCATTTTGAGTTCCCAATTGAATCTCTTAAAAAGATCTTCAAACATAAGTGCGAGCATAGACCCAGCCAGCTCCAGCCTTTTGTTTCCGTAATAATCAGGATCGTCGATGGCGAATTTGTTGAACTCGGCTTCTATCACCCGCCGTACCATCAGTGACAAGTAAACTGCCTTGACGTAAAAGTTGAAATTGTCAACAGGCACGTGCGCTAAAATTGTCGTGGCTAATAAATCACGAGCTTCATCAGCCGGGGTCCTGGATTTGCTGGCAGCTGATACAAATCTGAAAGTTTGTTTTGATGAATGATTTAATTGACAGCAAAAAAAGTTGCAGCTTTATTTTTGTAAGAAGTTATTAGTTTATATTTCAAATAAAGAATGGAAAAAAAGACATTATGACAATTGAATCTTTTTAGTTAAAAATATGCTGCCATATATATCAGGATTTGCTTTTTGACATCAAGTTTTAAACAGTTACTGAATGTTTATTCAAATTCATCCAAGTTATTGAAAGTACAAAGATAACCATAGACAAAATCTTTTTGTAATATTTATAAAGCAAGAACCATTGATTTATTAATTCATCTCCAAACGAATGTAATGATTTTTTAATGCTAACCTTTTGACTTTTAGTTTAGACCCCATGTACTCTAATGCCTTTTGCTGGGTGAATATTTTCAAATTATGACAGTCCATCAGACATGGCGCCATTTTTTTCAGGGAATTATTATCGGTTCCGACCAATTGCATAATTTCTTGATCACTGCATATACCCATTGCTTTAAATATAATACCTATTGGAATATCCTATGAAACAATGAAAGAAATACATTTGTTACATAGTTTGAAGTAATTGAATTGATTTTCTGGGATGTTTAAGATGCCAAGTGAATATTTTACAGGGTAAGTTACCTCAGGTTTAGATAATCCTGGTTTTACTGAATGTGTAGTTAGTTAAAAAATTTAAAAAGATTCAACATTATTGAGATATTTTGAATAGTGTGTGTGAATGGTAGATAATTTTTAAAAATATGAATAGAAAAAGTCGTTTTACATCTGCTAATGCGTTGTGTCGCAAAACATATTTGGTGTTCTTCACAATCACGTTGGTTCTTGATTTCTTTTCATGTGTCGAGCTCGTAACTTGACATTGGATGGCACCTTTGAATTCATCTACAATCATTCTGTTCCTCGACAGTTGCTCTTGAATCAAAATCACTTTCTCTTGGCCTAAAAATTAAATATAATCAAGTAAAAAAATATTTGGATGATGGTGATGAGTTTCTAATACTAGGCATACATGTATATGAACTTAAATGGTTCTCTTACATCCCCTTTTGAGTATATTAAGTTGTTTAATTTTCAAATTTCGATTTCACATTTTGTTACACAATATGTTGAATAACAAAGTTATGATATTTTTTTGTTTTGTTATTATCGTTATCGGCAAATAAAACTAATGTCATGTTGATACATTCGCAAACATAAATCATCTATGGTTAAAGAGTTGTTTTTTTTGCAATGAATGCAAGTGAATCTAGTTCATTCAAATGTAAAAAATATACGATTTTTGAATGAATTATAATTGCATTTTTTTTTTGATAGAGGTGTTTTGTCAAATGAAATGAGAACTATTGTGACAAATGCGATTTATTTTTTCCCTGAACCATTTATTTTTCGTATGATTGATATGGACATAATCAGTGACGATTGGTGACGGGGTGCTGGGGGATGCAAAAGGAAGATTCTATTTTTCATTCACGGAAGAAAAAATAGTTGGTTTGATTTTGAACTTATGAATGCAAAGTTTTTTTATAGAAGTGTTTTGTCAAATGAAAGCAAAGAACATTGTGAAAAATGGTTGAATCTTCCTTTGCACCCCCCAACACCCCAACACCAATTGTCACTGGACATAATATAATAATTTATACCTCTGACTATGAAATAGCCTCCGGGATCATGTGGACACTCATTTAGTTTGGATAACTCAAAATTAGATTTATTAGTGAGGACACAGTTTGATGAGCGCAGCATGAGGGGCATTCTGAAAAAACAGGAAAAGTGCAAATTTCAAAATGTTTACCAAACAATGATTATTTCACAAAATATATATGGACATTAGTCTGGTGTGAATACAAGAAATGGTAAATTGTTGGACTTCTTTTACTTAGGTATAGTGATACCCCTAATTTTTAATAATTTATTTAAAAATCGGTGTTTGTTTGTTTGTATTTTATGCGTTGCCATACCGTTCATCCGATTGCGATAAAACTTTGTCAACTTATTGTTGCACTTTCGGGTAAAGGTTATAGGCATAGTACAATTAACTTTCAGTAGATGGCGCGTGTGTCATACCATAGACAATCGGCAAAACGACAAACAGCAAATGTCATTGATACCGATCAATGTTAGTGAAATTAAATCAAAATTATTTATCTAAAATATTATGCATCCGAAAGCACTTTAATAAACACTTTCTTTATTGAACTGGCATTGCAACGCTTTCCGGGTACCGGCTAGTATGTAATAAAAGAAGGCCACAATCCTAATAACATAAACATGATAGGTGGTGAAATGTGAAAGCTTTTACAAGAAAATGAAATGATTTTATTTTACCTCCCTATCATAAGGTTGTTTCTTATGACTCGTTGATTCCCTCGTGTGTATTCTATATCTACAGTAATGGGCGCAGAGTAGGTCATATCTCTGAGGCGACATTCGTGAGGAGTGGTGGGTTTCGTAATATTGAATCCTTCCTCAACATCCGGAGTACCAACATAAGCATTCAGATATTTCACATAGAAGAGAGGATCGGCATCGCTCAGAACTTTTTCATTTGCTTGAACAATTTTTTTAATCTCAACATTTATAAAATAATTGAACGAGTCTATATGCTGTTTCACCAATCCTTTCACTTGAAGAAATGCGGGAACTAATTTGCATTTATCCTGTAAATAGTCATAACATAATGAGTATCAATAACCCTGCAGGTGTTCATATATATTGTAAGATAATATTCTTAAAGAAGTTACCAACTAACCTCTAAAACTTTTATAGGTTGTCGTAATAGTTTTGGGTCGCCGGTACACCAGTCCTTCGAAAACTCTCCCTTTAACTCACCCATATTTTCTTTAATATTACAATATATCGTATTTAATTTAAGACATTTGATATTGGTAAGAGGTTACGATATTTTCTACGCGTATATAACAGTTTGGAATTAAGTGATCAAGAAATTATCAAACGCCCTGTAGGACATGATAATTTTGAATTTCTTTAACCAATTTTATATGACGCTATAAAGATAAAAATAATGTTTTTTTGGATACCGGTAAAAAATTACCAGGCACTATTATGAATTGTGACATTTGATTTTGACCATAGACGAAATATTTTCTAAGTGACAGCCATGCCATGTGTAGTGCAGGGTTACCATGTTATTACGGCAGTAGTAAGAACTCATAAAAATTAAGATTTATAGAATAATATTGTTTTACTTGACAGTGCAAGCGTTAGGAAATCATTCGTTCTTTGTAATTACCAATAACTTATTATTTTTTATTTAATGCAATTGATTCTTGATTATCATAATATTTAAGATCTGCCAATAAAATATTTGTTGCAGAATTAATATTTTAAATTTTTGATACATCTATTTTAGGTTATTACTAATCATTCCACCGTATCTTTTTAAAATCCATGACTTCTTTCAAGGTGGAGCCTAAGAACTCCACATTACTCATGCTCTTGCTTTTTTTAAACAACATTAAGGATAGGGCTAGTGATGAATTAATTGCCATCATTAAGCCGTTTTTTGAATTAGTAGTCTGTATCCCGTGGGCCCTGAGTTAAATCCAATGACGTTAAACACTTTAAAGCCTTTCGCCATAGCATGTAGTCAAAAACAATACTTATTCATAGCAAAGACATCAAATATCCAACGCAACCAAAGTATTGCATTAAATTATTTCTACAACTATATTTGGATCAGAATAAAACCATTTTCAATAATATTTTGATAGGAAACTCATAATGAACTATGTAGCATAAGGTTGTTTCATTATCTCAAGAGGTAAGTAATAGCATACAATGTTTACAAATGCCTTGCTGCAAATGACGTAAACATGAAATAAGGAATGCTTTTCTACTCAGTGTATCAATCAGTTTATTAACTGATTCTATGCCTGGAAGAATTAGTATGGCCGTGCATGGAGGGCCACGATTTTCTTTTAAAATATGATTTTGATGTATTATAGGATAATATACAATATCTTTCCAGTTCAAGTATTATAACATGATGTTAAAAGATGTCACTGTATGCACGACAAATTTAAATATTAAGAGGTACTGGTGTAAATCAAGTAGAGCGTATTAACTCACGCATTTTGTATGGCTGGCCCCACATACACAGAATTGTAGAGCGATTAAACTCGCTTGTGGCAGAGAACCGGTTAAGGACTGGGAAAGATTGGAAAGGGTGAAATGTTTTGCTAAAATAAAGACCTTAATGTGCAACATGAATTACTTTAGATTGCTATTATATAACAAATAAAAAGAATTAATAATTGCAGAAAATAAGAAGACATGAAAAAAGTATTTAAGAAAAATATAAACAAGTTTTTATTTTCGGTATCATAAAATATTTATGCAACATTGAAAAGACAAACAACAAAAATAAACAATTAACCCCCTTACTCGCAAACTGCTGGTTTATCGGCGATCATGGATATGCTAAAATGACCATTCAGTTTTAACATGTTAACCTATCACTACTTTTTAAATGATACTGACATTTACATTCCGATATATGTACAAGTTTAGTAATTATGGGGTGATGATTTATATTTTAAATACCAAATTTGGAATTTGATATGCGCCTAACAAAAAATGATTGAAAAAGAATAAACAACAAAAAAAAGAGAACCTTTTCAATTATTTCCCAAAGATATTTACTATGTTATTGATTGAATTTAAGCCAAAAAAATAGATTTAATAAAGTTATTCAACAAATATTTTGTATAAAATTAGTTATTCTAGAATAAATCGATTACGCTATAATACTCATTTTATTTTTTATTTCAAAATATTTGGACTGTTATTATCAAAAACGGTCTGAGCGTTTTAGCATATACACAAATAAAATCCCAGGGAGTAAGCGGGTTAATTTTCACATTAACTACTGAGAAACCGACTGTCATCAGTATTATCCAAAGCATTAGGATCGAGTGGCAAATTCAGATGTCTGCTTGGTCTACTAGGGGTACCAGTCACCCATTTTAGAAGGCCTTTGAAAATAATCAGGAATATCCACACACTGACAACAAACAGAATAAAAAGTGAAACACCATAACCTAAGAAGTGAGAAATAATACAAAATACAATAAACCAAAAGATGGTGGCATGAGAAGCAAACAATCTCAAGGAAAGTCGGGGAGATAGTGTCTGTCGGATCAATTCTCCATCGAAAGAGCCCCCATTCGAAAATTTGTGAATCTCTCGTGGACCTTGTAAAACTTCTCTACTCAGTATTCCAATTAAGTCCTCTTTCTCCCAGAGTGATTTCATTTCTTCACAGTACTGTAAAAAAAAAAATAACATTAGTTTTGGCATTACAGTAGAAACCCAATTCATCAATAAAATAATACATCTGAGAAAACGATGAACCCAGGAAGAAATAAGAATATTTCTAGCTACAATCTAGTTCAGAGCTGATGGTGCTTGTCCCAAACGTTTTACTTGCCATCTCACTTTTTTTAGATTTTTTTTAACAGCTGTATTAAAAGAAAACATATTTGTCAGAATAATTCATGATAGGAAAAATAAACACTAAAAGATTTGGTGACACAACCAAACAGTCTGTACATAGGTGAGTCATCAGTGGAAACATTGTGAGCTGGCATCATACCAACAAGACAGCGATTTTTTTGTATGAAATAGCGGCTGATAGATATAAAATGTAAATTTGAGCAGAATGAAAAATGTTCAACAAAAACGATCAATCAACAAACTAATTGGGAAACTGTGAAAGTTTTGTAACGCATTCGTACAACATTTTTATATGAAAGCAGTCGTGACTGATTTATGCAGAAGGTATAACTGAAACGCTAGATTGTGTTAAGCAGTGTAGCTCATTTTCTTTTCAAACAAGATTCAAATAAGGACGTTTGCCATATGACAAATATATAATAAATACTCACCATTTCGTTTATTCTTGAGGAAATTTGTTGTAATAGTTTTACTAGGAACCCATTTTCATTTGATTTTATAGGCTGTAAATCAGGATCACCCATGTATTTGATATGATTTGATCTCTCCTTTGCCTGAAAGAAATTTACAAAATACCTCAGTACACAGATTGTTGAGCATTACCAGAATATATAGTTATTTAAACACAAAAACCCTTATAAAATAATTTACTGGCATTTCAAATATTATGATACAAATCTATTGGCCATTCTATCTACATAGACTTACAAGTGACTGGTTCTATAGAGTCCGTCAAACAGAAATCAATCATAAATAAATATAAACTGTACCATTCCAAAATAACATTAAGCTGAAATTAACATTGAACTATTAAGCTGATCAAAAATATTTGTAGCACATAATAACTAATAAGCTCCACAATTCATGTAACGGGAGTACAAGAGTAAACATTGCTACAAGTAAATTTTTTCATTGTTGATTTACCTGTTTTGGAGATATTGCAACACTGAATCTCGAAACATTCTGTCGACTTCTTGAACTAGAACTGTTTGAATAGCTATCAGAAAAACTTCTGTCTCTGTACAGTTGAGAATTTTGAGTTGCCGCATCCAGCTAAAAATGGAAAAAAGACGGATGGATATATTAATGTATTCTATCAAGAGTAAAAAAAGCTATCATCCAGATTTCTGCAATGGTGCCAGATTTTGTTGACTCCATTCGAAGATTTTATTAGTTGAATACTTTTATCAACAGCCAATGATGATTATTTATTTTATATTGGATATTGTTTCAATTGCAAATGGATAGTCAATTCGATTCATTTAGCCCATGTTTTCAAGATATCCAATTGTGAATTACACACCATTTTGTTAAATAATTTCTATGAAATGGAAGAAAAAAAAGCAATAATTAACATACTGAAAATATTTCAGCCAGTTGTTGTATTGACGATTGAATATAGATGGGCACTTTCTTCATTTCTTCTAGAGATACTTCATCGCCTGAATCGTTTTGCCCCATAAACCAGTAAGATATGAAACCTAAAAAGCCTGAAATAAAAAAAAGGTTCAATTTGCGAAACTGATTATGAAGTAGCCTGAGAGTTCATAGTCACATCAGTTTTCCAATGAAAGGATTATGACAGAGAATAAATATCACTCTTTATCTTTAAATACCATAATGTTTAGAGATGTATATAAAAAATAATTATACAAATAAGGTCCATGATATTTTTATAGTTTCAGACTTGTTAGAAAATTGTAACTCTTTGATACCTCTCTGTTGGACTTTTGCCTGTTCTTCTCTGGTTTGAATTAACTGAATAGCTAGATTGGAGGCCTTTTGTGCGTGACATAGCAGATCGAGAGCCATTGGTTTTCCGTTTCCAAGGAACAGCGGTCTGTATTCAGTTGCAGGGCAAGCTTCTGATGAACTATCTCGATCCCATGGTGAAACTTGAAAGGTCGAAGTTCCCATTTGCATGTTTTTTGAGTAGCTTGTGTTGAAACTAGAAAATAATAAAAGAATGTAAAATGACAGATGTTTTTTAAATGTAAATTATATTTAATATTCAAGTTAGTAATTGAAATAATTACCTGTTATCCATGCTGTTACTTCTATCTAGGCAGATTGAGTTCGAGTTGATAAGAGAAGTGGAGGCGGAAGGTGAATATGAATAAATTTGTGATGAGAAAGGTACGGCGACACCTTCTCCTTCAGATGTATACGAATTTTCTATTTCTGTCAAGAACTGAATGAGATTCGACTGGGAAAATACCTGGAAGAATAATAATTGGGGTAACGTATTAAATAAAGTCTAATAAACAAATTCAAGTCCGGTCCGTGGCGTAGTGTCAACATTGTTGGCTTGCGTGCCTAACCGCCCGGGTTCGATTCCCGGTATGAGCGGATTTGTTTCGGAAGGCATGGGTGTTTGTGTTGTTGAAAATACTTTCCCACCTTTCCGGTCCCAAAAAGCGACGCATAGTGACAGCGATTAGGTAATCACTAGTCCTCGTATCCTTTCCATCCCTACTCTCTTCGAAAAAGAGAGCTTGAGCAACTGAATAACAAGCAGTTCTTGTAGAAAAACATGTGTTGAGATAACCTCCGTGAGGAGTCCATGTGTTCCAAGTTAGGAAGGGTCATGGTAAAAAAATAAATAATACGGTAAGAAAAATAACAATGTATTTTAGTTCTACATAAATTATTATATTAACTAAAATACTTTGTTATTTTTCTTACCGTATTATAATGGAGTTCTACCAAGTAAATGCCTACTCAGTCAATAAATAAATAATTAATAAGCAAACTTATTACATCACTTGAATTGTTGAATTGTTCTTTCACATTGATCTTGCGTTTTAAGTGACATTAAATAATTTTAAATAACAAAGCTTTTTTTAAATATATCTACTCTTAATAGGTAGCGTGTGGAATCTTTATGGAGCTTTTCCCAATAGAAGATATTCTAATGAAGACAAGAAATGTGTGTTTGCTTAGTCTGTCTTTTGTCAAGAAATGTAAGGATAGATGGATGGGGTAGGACAGGACTTTTGGCAAGCAAGTAGCTCTCGCAATGATTTACATTTTATATCCATCCTATTATAAGTGGGTCAGTTTTTGTAACTAATATTAAGATGAATCTTCTCTTACCTTTGTGAGGCGAAAGAGCATTATGGCGTTTTTAGGAACAGTAAGGTCAAGTCTCAAAAATCGTGGAACCACCAACTGAAATATTTCAGTGTAAGCGAGAAGATTTTCCGAAATGAATGGTAGAAACGATGGATCTATAATAGTTGGCCTGTTAGTTTCTTCTATCGGTGACTCCTGACGATTGGGACTCCTATAATAGAAGAAAAAATAATTATAAAATGTCTAACTTTAGGCTCAAGTAGATTCCCACTAAATGAAATGTTTGTAACACCTAATATAAAATTTAATATAACTTTGATTATTTCACGTATTGTGCTACTAACTGCATCTGCAGACTTACTAATGTTTAACATCATCAGTAGTATGATTATTTGTTTGCTTTGTTTCGATTCTATAACCCCCTCCATGCTTCCCTTAAAAGGGAAAAAAAACCCAAACTCCATTTTGTTATTTCATAATTTAAAATGTTAGAATCAATCTTGCTTCATTACTTAAGCAAACTTTGCGATAGTAATTCTGAAGATGCCTCTGAAAGAGGCGAAACACGTGTCACAGTTAGTAGCACAATACGTGGAATAATCAAAGTTATTTTAAATGAACTTCCACAAAGTTACCGCCGAAACCATCGAAAGTATTTGTTACACCTTATAAAAGTATCAGAATCAAATTTCTGCCAATGAGACAATTTCAGCTTTGACATTTATTTGAATTTAGTAGAATCCGCTGTCAGAATAGTTTTTTGTGTATTGCGAATCACTTTTGCCTTAATAATATACAACTCAATATGCGTACCCGAATCGCTCATAATTGAAGTTCATATATCGCCATGGTTGTATGAAGCTGAACCAGAGTTCCAAAACTAATCTGAACGAAGAATCAAGAGGCCAGGTTTGCATTAGATGTATTATGTGGGAGTGAGCTGTGGGAGATAAAACTGCCGAAGCCGCTCTTCTTAGTTCTCCCAAGCTGGTCGGGTCTCCTTCTCCGCTCACCCAGAAGCCGTGACATTGTTTTATCAGCGAACGAGCTATGCGGACATGTTCACTCACAGGATAAGTACTCTAAAACATGAAAACGTTATTAATTTAGAACATCTACCAATTCAAACTACATTTTGTAATTACATTGACATGGAAAATTATTATTAGACAAGGAATATATGGAATAAATGCTCACAGTGACAGGAAACACTGAATTTGATCCATTTTGCGATGCATCAGATTGTGTCGATGTGCTCAGCCAGACGTCAACGAATACTTGCAGGACAGTTTCGGAACGCCACACCTCTCCGCGAGGATGCAGTTGACTGCTTGCACCACTTCCTACTGCTGAATTTGAGGCTAGCTCTTGGCACATCAGTAGAGATGGAAACTGGGTATGCCTTAAAATAAATTATTTCAATCTCTAACTGGTTTGTGATAATGGCCCATATTTTTCCAGTCTGAATTTTAATACAGTTTGAGCCATAATTTTTATTTCATTGGTCTGAATTTAGATTACACTACTCTGAATTTATATTAAATAGTAATAATGTTCAGTTAGAATACAGAGGGCAGAATAAATAATTTATGGTCAGAATTTAAATGAACTTGGTCATATTTTATATTATTTGGTCAGATTTGTTTTGATACATGGTCTGATTTTTTTTTGGTGATAACAAAAGCCCTGTATAAGAAGAGGTCTACTAGAATATGATGATCTATGGCAAATAGGAAATTGTATTGAATATGACATCAATATCTCATTTATTAGTTATTAACAAAATTATAAACTCATTTTTTTGGATTGTAACTTTTTGACATATTTGTTTACATGATTATTCTATAATTTCAAAATAAAAATAGGTGACTCTGAACAAAATCATCCAACTATCAAAGTTATCAAGCCCTGCTTCTGCATCTTAGTTAAAAAAAATCATTGAAATAGCACGTTTTGACCATAAAGCTTATCCAAACACACAAAGCTAAATATAGTCAATCCTACTTTAATGCGGTAGATGCGTTGCACAGGAGTTATCACATAAATATAAGTACAAGCAAAATACATACCTATTCGCTGTCTGCATAGGTGATACGGCAGGAGTTTTTCCAGTGAAGTACGCTATATGTGGCAAAACTGCTGCATTGGGATCGCTGGGTAAAAAATGCAACAAGTATTCGCAGGACAGTGTGTAATAGACAGTATTCCATGAGTCCGAGATCCCTCTACTGTATGATGTGTTGAATAAGTGGACAGCGAAATGGAAAATATAATAATCAAATGGATCTGATAAATGTAATGTAAGGATAAATATTCGTGATGGAAGCAATAATAGGGATTGGGAAACAATTATTCATCAGATGACAACATTAAGTAATAAAAAATAATCGATCATTTGGATCCACAAAACTCGTCTTGGTGAACCACAAAGGAATGCATGTATATTCCATCTCCAATACGTGAAAAGCAGGGCTGTGGAGTCGGAGTTTTTTGGTCGGAGTCGGAGTCAGCGCGGCATTTTGGCCGGAGTCGTACTCGGAGTCGGAAATTTTGAACTTTTTAATTTTGCATATAATATGTAAAATATGGCTTTTGGCCGGATTGGAAGGGTTGATATTTAATTGAATACACATAAATAGGAAAATTAGGGGAAAAAAGTGACGATATCAAACCTTTTTTAGTCAGACTCATTTTTTGGTCAATGTTGGAGTCGGAGTCTTGGTTTTGGTAAATGCTGGAGTCGGAGTCAAACTTTTTTTATCGACTCCACAGCCCTGGTGAAATGTGTATGTGATTGCAAACGAAACGGAAACTGAAAAGTCAATTCAGTAAAGTCCCGTATTTAGGAATACATCTAACTCCTCTGGCAATATGTTTGGAGTATTTCCGGCGTTAGTCAGGAACAACTACAATCATTAGGTATGATTAACCGCTTCAATGACGAGCAAAGTGGTGGCCTTAGTTACTACCGCTCGACTTCTACAAGAATCCTTTTTTCAATTAGATTGACTGATGACAGAAGGACCATTTTTTTCAGTATATAGATTTCAATAGCTAGGCAAAGAAAAATATCATTAAAATTCTTACAGGAAGATTATATATATGTTTTTCAATATTTTTGAAGGTATTCGAGACATCCGTATGCGGCGGCCACCAGTGGCCTTACTGTACTGAAGTGGTTAGTAGTTATTTATTTCTGCAGTTCATTAGTGTACTGGCTACACTCTTGCCTCGATAGCTATTTTTGATTATATGTCAAATACTTTCAGACGCTCGAATAGGATTTTACCATGAATGTTATTTTCAGTTCATTGAAAACTAGATTGAAGAATATTTTGAGTAGAATTACAACACACCTAGAATTATTTAGCTCGAGTCTCTAGCTTATATACAAAAAAATCCAATGTTGGTCGAAAAGAAATCGACTTGGAAAACATTGTTTATATTTTTCTGAACTAAACACGTCTACAACTTAAGAAAAAAAAAACCATGTAATATTAATAAAAGGATACTCAGGCTGAGTGACATAATTTGTCGAGTGTGAGGATCAATATTCAACAGGTCCACATAAAATTGCGAAACTCTTCCACTTTCTAGCATTTGAAAAACATCCAGCTGAAATGAAAAAAGAGTCTTTGTTTTTTTGTATACGAAATAGCAATTGGATTTCCACACAGACATAAACATAACCTAATAAATAAATAGAAAAAATATGATATCAACCACGATTGATATATATTACGATGATAGAGAAGGGCAATCCTTTGGAGACTTACAATGATTTATTCTACACTCATCATGTTTGCAGAGTAGTTCTTCAGATTAAAGCACTGACATGTCATATTTACTTAGTTCATATGCCATCAGCTATCTATGGCATGTCATTAATTGTAGTTCCAGATTATAATTGAACAATTGTATGGACTTACCGGTAACAAACGGGAAGGAAACACATACTTTAGCTGAGGATCGCTAATAAGTTTGTAACATATTTTAAATAGTGGACCCGCCGGCATTAGAAAATTGAAAAGCATTTCAAAGCTGTAAGAGTTATTTTGTGTGGTGATAGTCCTAAGACCCCAGTCTTCTGATGCGCCTCCATTTCCAAATATACTTCCAACAATCTGCGGGAAAACTGCTTGCAAGTCTTTGAATGCCAGCCGATCCACAAGTAGACTCAGCTCGTTTATGCGAGTATGCAGCGGTGCCCGTAACAATGAATGGATGCGAGTCTGAAAATAGCAAAATTGGTCCCATTATCTATAAATATTGGAAGAAATCGATTTCACTCTATAAATAGAACTAATAATACATATTTATTTCATTACAGTGATATCGCCCAATCCGGCCATCTCTTTACTTTTGAACGTTATGTCAAAAGTCAGAAACCCAAAATATCAAAGACAAGTAATGTACATATTGTTGTCTATGTATTGTATAATTTTCACTAACGGTCTTATCAATAATTTTTATAAATGAACAACTAAATCGGGAGGCTCAATATTCAATTGAATCAAAAAAATAATTAAAAAAATAGCAGTTCACATCATTTCTATCAAGAGTTTGTTTTTTTATGTTCATGTATTATGAATATTATTTTAACGACTATATTGATTGCATACATCTTATGAAAATTGTCTATGGGTAGAGGATGCATCTAAGTCTATGACAATATTTGACAGATTAAAGAATTCTGTCTCAGCACAAGCCAAAATATAGTGGTTGTATCTTTTGGTAGCAGAGTCGTATTGATATTTTATAAAGCATTAGTGTATTTAATAAAATATCAAATAGAAATGGACGAAGATTTTGAAATGGCCGACGAAAAAAGAGTCCAAAGTGGTTCGGAAGACGGTGAAATTAGCGATTCTGATTCGAATGATACACATTCTAGGAAGCATGCTTCAGAGAAAAAGGTAAAAACGCATCTTTGTTTCTTTATTTTCTTATGATTCTTGTCACAATAAAAATTTATTGACTGAATAATGTTTTCAGGTTTACAAAGCAGAAGCTAACAATACAATACATTCAATATTCGGCGATGGCGATCTTGCTAAAATGGCAGAGAGAGCTCAACGTTTTGGATTGAATAAAGCCAGCGATACAATACAGTTGGATTCTGAATTGAAAGAGTTATATAAAAGTTTATCGATCACAGATGAGCAGGTTATTCGTCATACGAGATTTGATTCTATTTATCTCCATGGAACTGAAAAAATGAATACAAATGACGTATTTGAATACTTTTTTACACACAAGCCGATATTTTTGGAATGGATTAACGAAAACTCTTGTAAGCTTCATTCATTTATTAAAAAAATCTGCCATATGTTATTCTTGTTATATCATCAAGATTGTCGATTGGTAAAGAATGGTGTCTCTTCTGGCATTGACCTACAATTTGACAACGATTTTCAAAATGTCAGATTGAATTTATTTCTGTAAAATTCTGAACATTTAAACATCCATCGTCCACTAATGGATCTCCGAAAAATGGTGAAAATGCAAAAAAAAATCGCGAGAAACGGTCTACAGACAGAATGTTTACAGGACAAAAAGTCTACCGACAAAATGCTTACCATAAAACATATCTGAATATTAATTTATAAAATACTTTCGCAGCTATTGTTTTGATCATTCTGCATATAAACAACTCATCAAATATAAATAGGGTTGCCATAACAACCTAAACTAATATTTGTACACTGCTTTGCTCACAGATTGTACCATGTGTTGTTTCAAAATTAGAATTTGGATATAGACTATTTGGCGTGTAAACATTTTGTCTTTAGATCATTTATTGACACACCCTACTAATACAAGTACATATTGACAGATCAAAAATTTGGTATTCATAGGCATAAATAAAGATAAAACAGGTAAGGTGCGAAGAATTTGACTCTAGAAAAATACAGGGTTTTATGACCATTCTTTAAAGACTACTACTAGTCATTTCTATAATATTATTTTGTTACTTTTCCTAGAAATTACCCACCAATTTGTATTATTTTCTTTGATGCTTCGCAGCATAGTATTATCATCATTACTCTTTCGAACTTGTCATATTAGTTGGTAAGAAATATCAATTTTTAGTCCATTTTCTCCCAATTACGTTAATGTATATGGTAGAGATAGAAACTGATACAAGACGCATTGGTCTGAAAATAAAAGTGATGTGTAACCAAACCTATCAAGACATCTCACCGGACATTTATATCGTTGAAGCAAAGCAATTGGTGGGCGATGGCCACATGCTCCACATAGGGAGCGATAAATCGAGGATTATCAATATTTTTTTAGAAACTAGTATAAGTTTTGCTATGCCTATCTTTTATAATTTTAACTCTATGCTTACGGAGTGTACAAATTTGCATGTTTCTTAATTGGCTATGAAATGCGTGCTAATTATAAAATTAATTAAAAGATCCAGAGAACAAAGTGTTAATTTTTTTTACCCTAGTAACCTAGTAATGTCAAATTGGAATGTTTGATTTTTGTACTTTTCCATGAGTATTGTCGCTCACGACCCGGGTTTCGCCTTTCGGCATCTTCAGGCATTTCAAGTGCACGGATGTACTTAAAGTACAAAAATCGAACAATTCAAATTTGATATTGAAACTCCATCAAGCACCCTCAGTCGAAATCCTTAATTATATAAGTAATGTATTTGATTTTTTTTCGATAGGTAATGTTGTGTGGAAAGATGACATGTCAGCCGCTCGAGCTATGGTATTTTATTCAAAAATGATTAAAGAAGGGAATGATTCTACGACGAGTGGCAGCCAAGATAACGAAAATGACATCGATATGGAAGACCCGGAGTCGTCCGAAAAATGGGGAGGCGCAATTAATGTTGCCGATATACCTGTCCGTTTGCCCCCTGGTAAATGGCGATTTGGTGCTCCTCACCCGAAAGCCGAATACTTATTTTTAAGATTCGCCAACAAAAGTGATATTCAAGCCAGCGGTACGGAGAAACTTAAGGTATATTCAAAAAAATACAACGATCCAAATCATGATAGAGTGCAATCAGGAATAATTTCAGAATCAATGAAATCAAAAATAATGGCAAATGAAATAGACGAGGAGAAAACCAAGAATCCTTGGGGAGAATTGTGCGAGACATGGGGTATTTATGACTCTCAAGAAGTTTTCGGCGTAGAAACAATTGATGCGAGTTCCCAGCGGTTAAGAAATCCCAGGAATAAAAATTCAGACACCGGCGGTCCGAATTCAATTTCACACGATCGCGTGCCCATCAGTGAAAGGCTGATGATGCCCAAAAGGGAAAATGAGCAGAATGGTGTCAGGCTCAGGCTTGGAAAACGGCAAAACCCTAAAAGTATCCCTATAATTGACGAATCCAACAGTGACGAGGAAGAAAATAGCAGTGATGAAGATTGGACTAAGAGAAATAAATTGCCAAGAATGAGAATGCACGCAGACGACGAACAGGAAAAAATAAACAAAGTGAGAGACAGAATAAAAATTCCCCAAAGGCCGTACGATGATGAAGATATCAATAATATAACAGTCCAGGTTAAAAATGAACGTCCTGCTATTTCTGACCCGCCCAGTATAAAGGAGCGTCTCGGTAATGAATTCTCTAACGGTAGATCTAATACAACAAATTCTAAACCAGATTTGAGGTCTCGTTTGGGAGTTCGAAGGGATTCTTTTGATAGTGAAAGTGACGATGACGACTCCACTGGCAAACGTCAGGGGAGATCAAGTGTAATAAATAAAGTGAAGTCTTCAGTTCGACAGAAACCTTCTGTTCAATCAACGGTTTGGTCTCGTCTGGATAAATCAGAAAATTCCAGAGAGGATCAATCCTACTCGGGTTCGGATTTCGAGGAAGAAATCGATGACGATTTCAAAGCTAATATGTCTAAACCTAAAATTGAGCCTTCAGCCAGACCGGGATTCGAAAAGGTTGACTTGCGATCTCGGCTTGGTAAAAAAACTCACCAGCAACGAAGCCCATTAAGAATAGAGGTAGACAATGAACTATGTGTCGAATCTGAAGAAGATTAATAATATAGTTTACTAGAGTAATTAAATGGAATAAATTTCTTGAATGTTTATGTGTAAAATATTGAATTGTTTTCAAGATAAATGGTATTGCCAATATATTTTGTAATATGTTTTGAAGGAGTATCAAAGTCTTAATGGTTTGTTAAATAAAATGATTATAATTCTACATTAAATGCAATAATTATTCGTACCTACACAGATAATTCTTTCTTAGTGTTAAATTTCATGTCGTTTCTGAATAAAGTATTTTCTGAAAAGTTAATTGTTATTTATTCCTTAGAATATTCTAGTCCAGTCTAGGTTGGTATGTTGTAACATTGACTTAATTAAAGACAGAGCTCACAACTAGTGTCTATCTTGGGAGGGGGGATTTATATTACAAACAATGGGGGAAAGGGGAACGGAAAAAGGTTAGGAACCCCTGCATTAAATAATAGTAAAACTTTCCAAGATCTCAATATGTACTTATGTGGCATATGCTAGTAGCTATTATTTAAGAATTGAAAATTGGTCTTGCCATTTAATAATAGAAAGAATATATTCTAAATTGGCCCAGTGTCATAGATACAAGAGCCCTTGTGCG
Source organism: Himalopsyche kuldschensis (assembly GCA_028554975.1). Taxonomy (NCBI): domain Eukaryota; kingdom Metazoa; phylum Arthropoda; class Insecta; order Trichoptera; family Rhyacophilidae; genus Himalopsyche; species Himalopsyche kuldschensis. Next base: position 4,323,273 of record JAHFWI010000007.1, read on the forward strand.
GAGGATTTAAACACATAAACGTCTGACTTATACAGTGCGACTTAGGTTGATATGCTGGAAACAAAATTTAGTACTGTCCATTGGGCAGAACTAATGGGTATCTGCAAGACCTGGCAAGAAGTAAAGCAATAAGCGGGTAGATGAAGCTCTATAATTTATCTAGAATGAATTTTGATCAATTAATAATACTATATATTCCACTTGGTCGGATAGGCAAATAAAGTAATAATTAAATATTTACTTTTTTACTTTATTGTATAAAAATATCATTTTCATATAATATCCAAACATTAACAAAACACAAATAGGTTTTTTTTATTATCTTAGTAGCTTAGTAGTTAACCCATGCTACCTTTTAAATTTAATATACTTATTATTTTACAGTTAAATGCTATAGATTCATTTATTAGATATTATTGGGGGACTTTGTCTCTGGATTTATCGAGTTTGATATAGCGAGTGAGAAGTTTTTCTCCTTCTGGATCCACTTCAGATAACTGTTTGAAAGCTTCTTCATCCACAAAGCAAATTTCATGTCCGTCTGGATCGGCAAGGATGATCACTCTGACTGTAGCTTTGCCAGGGGTGTCGAGTGAGATGAGGGGTGTAAGTATTTTCTGGTTTGATTCTTTAATCCTTGAATCAATCAAAGGTTGCTGCTCAAATGGACAGGCGAATGCGATTCTACCATATGAATCAGCATGATCAACAGTGACACCTGTGAAAAATTAATTAAAAGAAATTACATTTAATTGCCTTTGCAGTCTTTGTTTAATTTAACTTTGTGTTACTTTTAACACAGTGAAAAAAATTACAATGTACTTTAGTTCTACAGAAATTATTTTTTATATTTGTTGATACATAGCTATTTCTGCTTACGGCATCGTCATAACTATGTTTAAACATGCATTTACTTAATCTATATAAACTGTTGCAGACAGGGTACACAATTTATCTTTTTTTCTGTTCTACCATCATAATTTTAGATGGTAATAATATGTTATTAAATGTGACATATTGATTTGATGTATTTCTCCTCAAAAGGAAAAGCTAATCTGGGCTTTTACTAAAAGGGTTTGGTTTTTAAAAACACAGATAAGCTTTCATTTCAAGAAATACAATATCAAATTTGAATCGTTTGAATTTTGTACTTTTTCACGAGTTTTGTCGCTGACCCGGGTCAGTTCAAGTTCATTCGTACACTTGAAATGCCTGAAGATGCCGAAAGGCGTAACCCATGTTGTTATTGACAAAACTTGTCGAAAAGTACACAATTTAAGCGATTCAAATTAGCCATGTTTTATTTGTCACGACTGTTTGATATTTTCGTGCCGCATCGCATTCACAACGGCTTTGACAACAGTATATAATGCAATATAAAACAAATAAATGGTCACCCTTTTAAGAATATATCCTTGGAAAATGGAATTCTTTTCATTGTGATGAGCAAATATTATTATTATATCACTATAAAATCCCGAAGAAATGTCGTAAATCTTTTGTCAAATGCTATGTAAAGATGTCAAAAGATACCATTGGACAAATACACAACAAGACTTTAAGAAATTAAGAGACCAGTTATCACTGTATAAAAGGCAAACAGCAACTCTGCATGTTGCTGAATATTCTGTCATCATTAGCTGCAGATAGCTATTAACGTTCAATCAGACCCGAAAATGTCCAACGCTTATATAGATGTGGTAAAGCCCATGCATAGACAATATGATTGATATATTATAAAATGGATTTTTACCAATATCATGTAGCTCCAGTTTTGCTTGAGTATTGCCAAAACCAAATACAGCTGATTTTGCTTTCTTTTCATAGATGTCCATTCCTAATAGTCCATTCCAATACGCCATTGACTGCTGAATATTCGAGCTTGCCAACGATACTTTGGTAACAGGGTCTGTAAAAAATCACATTGCACATTTGCAAAAATTAAGACATGTCTTTCGGGACATTTTTGTAACTTCCAAGTAAGCGGTGGATCAATTTGACAGTTTCAAAGAGTGTGAATATTATGTTTTGTAATAATTGTGATATTATAGTAGATAGTCGAAGATTTAATTAAGTAAAAATAATAACACATTTTTAGTACTAAAAATGAGTTATTATTTTTATTATAGTGCCATTCCACCAAGTATTAACAGTGAATACCTTAAAAGTGATTTAATTAAGTGACCATTACTTCATGTATATGAAATCACCAGGGATATAGTAAAAGCACAAGACAAAAAAATGTGTTATGAAAGAATATTTATTTAATGTCACTTACTGGAACACTAAGCCAATAAGTTTAAATTTAATATTTTTTTTGCATCTTGATAGAAAGGTCACTTTTTAACCTTAAAAAATCAACAATATATATTTCATTTATATTCAGTGATTATTAAATCTCCAAAATATAATATGTGTCATCAAATAAAGAAACTGTGTTGTATATAAACATTACAATGACCATTATCTACCTGAGTCAGAAGGCTGAGGTTCATTGAGTAAATAAAATTTGTATCCGCCAGGAGCTTCCAAAACTTTTTTGCCGTCTTCTTCTTGAATGGGCCAACCGACTTTAGCTGCTCGCTCGAGGGCTTCCTTGGACTTAATAGTGATGCCCAAAAAATCATTTCCCTTCTTGTAAGATGTCACACCATAGTTGTATGTAAGTTCCACCACAAAATGGGAATCTTCTGGTCCATAGCCGACCATTGTTTTGCTCCATCGATTGGCATAAGGTCTGAAAATACAAAATAGGATTTTGCTCTATTTTTTTAAGGTTCAAATTTGCTTTATTTCTGTTTTGCTTATTGTGATTCAAAATTATGACTGAGATAATTTATAATACTTTCGATGGTTTCGGCGGTAACTTTGTGGAAGTTCATTTTAATATAAAATTTAAAATAACTTTGATTATTCCATGTATTGGAATAACTTTGATTATTCCACGTGGAATAATCAAAGTTATTTCAAATTTTATATTATGAGATAATTTAGGTTCGTAATAGTTAAACTCACCCATTACAAGCTGCCTCACATCCTTCAGTGAATTCTTCATGACGGAGTACCTGGAAACAAGTAAATAATAATTGAACTTTTATAAAAATTATCAATAAAGCTTTACATTTTGCATTTAAAATAAATTATTTATAACACAATACCTAAGCTATGTTTTTTTTTTAATAATCAATATGGTTGATGCGGTAAATATATGTTAGTAATTATATAATATCTAACATCTCAGGGCCACTATGTGGTGTAGTTATATTTATTGTTTTGTTTCTTTTTTACTTCTGAGAAGTAATGGAAAATTTTAATTTAGATGTGACTCAACAAGTTCATAAATGTACTTGTAATAATTAATAACATGAGAAAAAATTTATTGTTGGTTCTAAGAAATTAGAATTTAAATATTTATTATTGTGTCTCGATGTGCATTCCGAGATGTAGTTAATTGAATAAAATTAGCGAATCAGTTCTTTTAACTTATATGTTGGTATGGTTGATTATGTTTTTTTAATTTCGTAGATATATTTAAAAAAAAAAAAAACGAATCATTGAGCCAGTCTCTTGATATGGTTCGATTTCACAAGTAAACACCTAACTTAAACACAATAATTTTAAAGTAAGCATAAACACACTGTTATTATTGGAGTTAAACATTGCTAAAAGAACAAATAACACACCTTCATTCCGAGAACATCTCTGTAAAAGATTGCCGTCTTCGTTCTGTCGGCAACTTTGAACACGAAGTGTAAGGCGCGACCGCGAATCATTCTGAACTAAATAAAATGACTGTCAGATACTAAAGGGGTATACTTTTATTTCAATTGATAACGATAACAGACTACCGTATCAGATACAAGATAAGACTAGACAATAGCGCGACGTCTAATACTTTAATCAAGGCAGTTTTCCCGATGACTCGTCGACAGCAGTCGTAAAGACCAGTTATCAAATGATCGAAAAGAGAATGTCAGGAGTAGTTTCAAGACGTGACAGACGTCAATCTCCGCCACAGATAATATTGAGAATATGAACATAGACAAAAGTAAAAAATCGAATAAAAAATATGAGCCAAGAATAAAATATCTAGCCGAAAATTTACTTATTGCTTCGCTTGCTAGTTTCAGTTTTGCAATCAATAAAAGCCATTTCTTCAACAATCCGACATAGATATTTTAATCATTTATTTATTGTGATATTGTGATTAGAAAGTATTTTTTTATTGGCATTAGTCAGCTATAATATATTTTTATATTGGATGTTTCGCAGTGATGAAAATAATTTTTTGAGTGCAAACAGGAATAATCTGAAGAGAGCAGTAAACTTTTGGTTCCTTAACAATTTATTAATGAGACTTTTATCTCGAACTTAGTTTAGACGAACAAGATGAACGAATATTTGACATAATGCTGTTGTACGATTTATCTTCGTTTCTCATATTGACAATTTATTTATTTACGTACGCAATGAAATAGTAATAGGTATTATTTTATGCAAGTTCAATCACGTTCAGAATCCGTATTTGTTTCAATCACTGCATCTTGGGTAATGCGTAAACATAATAATTGCATACATTTGTTTGCTTTTATGGACTTGGGCCGGTTCCTCCTGAAATTTAGATTAGCACATTAAGAACATAAGGATAAGGAAGGAAGGCTTAATGAACTTCGTATTTTGATAATATTTACACGAAATTTTTATATCCGTAAAACAATCACGATCCTATTTTTTGTTTTGTTTATGTGGAGAATGCTGGACAAAAAAAACGTTGCAAGCTGTGAACAAATTGAATACATGCATATGTAAGTTTTATTTCAGCACATTGACGGACAGTGGCGGGCTCCAAGCGCAATATAATTTTGGAAGCCCTGTATTTCGTATGATAAAAAAGCGTCGCAAAATTTATTCGAGATTATACTAGTCACAAATATCTCGTTTTTAACGATGATTTCATTTTTGGTTCTCATCGTTTATCCAAATATTAATTTCTCCTTTTATCGCATATGTTCGTGAGTATGGCTTAAACAATGTAGGTATTCCCCGCAGTTCACTAGAAAAAATTTAGAATGGGTAACTAGCACACTTTATGATTTATGACTCATCGGTCATTCAATATAACTACCATTGAAAATGCATTTTTCGGTGTGATATCACTATATATTCTCAGCCAAAAATACGTTTTCCGTTTTCAAAATATATTATATGGGCAAAATATATGATCAAGTTATGTTTTTAGGCCTACAAGACTTGGTTGCCTAAATGGCCTTATGGGAGAAACTGCCACTGTTGACGGAGTAATGCTGTATTGTTTTCGTCATCGTCGGACCGGTTGGACGAGTTAATAAATTAATATTTGGAAGTGGTTATTGATTAAATCAAAACTCGATTTGGTATTCAGATTTCATCTATCATTTTATTCAGATAAATTACTTGATATTACAACATAAATTTTGACAGTCAACTATGATCTAAAGATACAATTTATATTTTAGGTGGAAATGTCCGATATACTATAATTATATTTTTGTTTTCATATTACAGTAAATATTATAATATGCGACTAGTTGATCGTTTAATACATATGTATCGGGCATCAGATTAAACCTTTATTAGACATTTACAAATAAAATATGCAATGATATTGTTGATACAGGTATATATTTTTTCTTTCCGATGGTAAGTCTTCAGATGTAGGTAAACCACAATGATGCATCACGGACGTGAGACACATTTTATATTTTATGGAAATATGGATAGTTTTTTCATTCATTATTACAGTTATAATAATTACTATTTATAATAATATTTGGTTAATTATACACAATATAAATTTCAATAAAGGTAACGGCATCATATGTTTTTTTAATGTCTCAAATAAATTTAATAAATTATTATTAAGAATAGGATAACTCAATAAATTGTTATGTAGTTAATTAGGATTTTAAATGTCAATAAATTATAATGTTTACAGGTTGGTATATATTATATTATATATTCTACGGCAATAAAAATATAAATATTTGTAGTAATAGATGATAGTGTTGCGAGGATGACCATCGATGCGAGGCTGGGGGCAGCGATGGTCATTCGCGCCAAAATTACATTAAAAATATATATTTTTTTAGGTTTTTTATATATCTTATGTCAGGTAAAAATATTTTCATGCATTTTTTGTAAATAATTTGATTACATTTTCAATAATATTCTTAACATTACGATAAAATCATTAAAATTTAGCCACCAGCTGAATTGACCTGTCACCTTTAAAATACGTACAAATTTAAAACCATTTTTCGAATTTTGAAATCTGGTCTTAGAATGCTCGATGACATTTTAACTTTATTTAAATCACTGAAAAGGTTGGCAACAATGATACGTTTCATATTGTACTTAAAGGCTTTCTTTTTAAGAAATATTACATGTGAAAATTAATACGTATTTGTGCTACTCAAAAAGAAAATATGATTTGCTTAAACAAAGTTAAAAAATATAAATTGAAAATTTCAACGAGCTGTAATCAATATTCCTTTTCATATTACATATATAATCTAATAAATATAGTTTTTTTGACATCTTATTTTAAATTAAAAATATTTCAAGATATATAGAATATGTAGGCATAACATGTATTTTTAATATATTATAAATATAAGAATAGATAAATACTGAGCGAAAAAAATAAAATTGCATGCGACACCAAAGAGTATCTAATTTGATTAAATATATTTAAAAGTTTTTTTCGTATTTTCTTAATCATGTTAGATTTAGCTGCCACATCATCATATGTATGTATACAATATAATATTTCAAAAAATGATTTTTCAATAACTCTGCCGCCGTATTTACAATTGATAGGGTAACACCTAAAAGATTATGGTGTCAAAATTTAAAATATAGAATGTTTTCAATTATCTGATTCTTATTTTTTGAATGTCACATGCAAGTAAATAAGACAGCTTTCAAAATATTGATATATCATTTTGAATGATATTACAATTGTAGTTAAAAAATCAATACCGTATTAAATACAAACAACTTTTGGACATAGTTTAGACAATAATATTTGATTAAACATAGATAATTCTTCTAAGTATTAACGATTATGTTACTGATGTGTTTTAACAGTGTCAATTATTTATCGTCGAAATTACCGTGTTCATTTTGAGATCTACCGGCAGTACTTCGAATGGTATCATTAGATGGCGGCAGACATTTTTGTTGAAAGTTAACCGAGTTCAAAATAAAGCAACGAAAGTAGATCGTATGCCTAAAAGTCAATACTTGGTTGAGAGTGAATCTGAAGTTATGGTTTCTTAATATTTGAATCGTAAAAATTGGCGGTGTTCTCGGTAAATAGAACATGGGGTCGTGTGATAATTTAACTACGGATTTCCTGGGATAGCCGGTTTGCCGTCGTGTTTGAAAGAGAAGAATTATTTCTCTTGTTTTTCTTGTTTCTCTAGTTTTTCTTTTTCCGCTGCTAGCTCTTTCTCTCTTTTCTCGTGCTGTTGCTGGAGCTGGGCTGGGAGCGCTTTCAAAATGGCGTGCACCTAAAAAAATCAATTGTATTATTAATTATTACACACTTATGCAAAAACGCAAGACAACGAAGTCTTTCAATGTATGGTGAGTCGTAAGGGACAGATGTGGACAGTTGGGTCCTTTCGTTGTTAACTTTTCTCCAGAAGTTATATTTAGCAAAATTTCAAATCAGTTTCAATCGTAGCTCTCAAGTTTGTTGTCATAATTTTGAATGAATTGAATCGAAGCTGAAATAACCTAAAAGAGAATCAGTAATAGCAAGACAAATGGTATGTTGTAATTTCATCAGTGTATGCATTTTTTGAAAGCAATGGAGGATTATTCCATAAGTGTAAGAGGCGCGCGTTTGGGCTATCCAAACCTTGGGGTCCTCAATATTAACTTATATTTATACTCATCACATAATATGTTGATTGAGTTTGTAATAGTAGCGAAATTGAGAGACCAATGGGTCATAAATCATCAAGTAGCTCCGATTGAATTTGCAAGGTACTCAGATTAAATTGTTTATAGTGAACTGCGGGGAATACCTTCAACTTTGATAAAGAAATATTTGTGAGTTGATCAAATCACTAATGGTGACAACTTATTTTGAAACATACGCTTTTTGATCATTCGAAAAGGGGGCCTCCAAAATTATATTACGCCAGAGGTCTCGCAAGTGTTAAATCCGCCACTGTTTGGTAGAGTTTTTTAATGTGAATAACATCTGATTAACTTTAATATTTCCAATGTATTCGGATGTAACTCTGTTGAGATTCAATTGTATCATTATTATATTTTTTTAATTTATCTATTAAGGCTTGCTTTAAGTGACCCACACGACATCAGGGATTCCAAATGTAGTGGGATTTCGTAAAACAATAATGAAGACACTATGTTGCACTACACTCTTATCCAATCGATGGTGATTGAAATACTTTATCGAGACTTTTACTGACCTCTTCAGCCACGGCCATTAGCACGAACTCAAATTGCTGCTTGGTTGTGACCATGTGAGGCCTCTGGTCGCGAATGTGTTCAAGAGTGGCCGCAATGTCAATTTCCTTCGCCCCCTTCGCCATGCGGTTCAGTACCATGTCGATCAGGCAGTAGGTTCCAGTACGACCGGCGCCGTCACTGAAAGTAAAAGCATATTATAACGCAATGTCCGGTGTCCGCCTTCGTTGGCTACCGTGCCCGGGTTCGATTCCCGGTACGAGCAGATTTTTTCAGTCGATAAATTGATTCTGCTCAGAGGCAGTAGGTGTTTGTGTTGTTAAATCCCTTCCTACCTTTCCGATCACAAAAAGCGACGCGACTAGCTAATCACTAGTCCTGTCATAGTCCTTGTATCCATTCCATCCCTACGCTCTTCGAAAAAGAGAGGTTGAGCAACTGAGTAACAAGCAGTTCTCGTAGAAAAAATATATGTTGAGATAAATTCCGTGAGGAGTCCATATGCTCCAAGTTGCGAGCGGACATGGTAAAAACAGTCCACAGGACAAATTTACATGAGAACCACTGCGCTATAGTGGCAGCTGGAATTCCAGAATTGTGTTTCCTCAATTTTACAATCTTATATATAAAACCGAAACGGCGTATGTCTGTGGGTATGTAATTCCCTTTTGCATTGTTGTTGCAAGTTGCCATAAAAACGAATATGAAAGAAAATATGTTTGAATTTTTATCGGCGAAGACATTTAGTCAAAATGTAATAAATTAGTCTTCTACCAACTTTTTCCCGGCTTTTATTATTAATAATAATGTTTATTATTTACGTGAAGGTCTTATTTGACATTACTTTGACAGCAAATTTGATTTTTTCCTTGAATTTGGACATGATTTGGTTTGTGATTTTATTTTAACTCTATTTTGGATGTTAGATTTTGTGATATAATTATGTCGAATGATATAAAATTAAATAATTATTGGTCGCTTAGTCCGAGCGACGCCGGGTAGCAATACTAGTATGTATGTATATAAGAAAATAATAAAAAAAATGTACCAAAATATTAATATGGTATTCTTTGTATAGCACTTATTAAAAAATCAACAATGATTTATATATGGCCGGGGTGAAAAACTATACAATCAATATTAAAGTGTGTTTGGTTTAATATTATTTAAAATAGTTATTCCTAATGAGCTTCTGGTTTCATATTTTTTTAATCTTCGCCACACAAAAATATTTGCATAACCTAAGCTAGAGGTGATTTAGAGGTAAATATTTATTATCTCGTACAAAGTTGATAAAAGTGCAATTCTTTATCTTTTATCCATATCTAGAGTAGGGATTATTATCGTCTGCAAACTCTGTCTTGTTTAAAACGCATCTAATTTGACTACGTCTAAGTTTACAATTATAAAAACAAGATAACATTTTAATATTTGCATGTTTTTACTACTCATATTTCACGCGAACGTAAACCAAAGTATTAAAATTATTCATTTTTGATAACACTTGTATTTATACTTTATGGGCGTCCCGATATATTTAGTATGATTTCAAATGTAAACATAATATATGCGGCCAATGTAAAAAAATTATGTTCTATGCTTTATGGCTTTATGCGTGAGCACCAGGGCTTTTGGCCGGAATCGTACTCGCAGACGAAATTCTTTTAAAGTTTGAACTTTTTATTTTTGCACACATTAATGTCAAATTTGGCAATTGGCCGGATTGGTTGGTTGATATTGACACCGCCCTATATGGTAGGTCATCAGAACTCTCTCGAACGATCTATTTTTCACCTCAGTCAATGAGTTTAAGTCGATATCAGGAAATAAATTCATTCTAATAATACTCTATATTGAAATCTATAGCGATTCAATATAGAGTAATTTCAAATTTGTAAGAGACATTTATGCGGACGTCTGGCTCTAAATGTCTATTGACTCTTTCACGCCCTGAGTGCATGAGAGTACATGGTATTTCATGCAAAGTTCGATGGGCCATAAATAATGGCTTATCGCGCGGACTTTTAACGATCTTTTGTAGTAACGGTTTGCTACCTAAAAACCACTTTTTTTCATACGATCAGTGAGAGATTGGACAGCATTTAGAATGCACGTGCTTGCCAGATAAGTCTTACAGTCGTGGTTGAGGGGATTTCCCAACTGTGTGCCCTGGAAGTAGCCTGCAAGCTCCTAATCCTTTCCCTAAGGATAAATTATAGTAAATTCCTGATATCGCCTTCGCAATTATAATAGTCGTATGTTATGTATTGTAGAACGTCACGTATATTGTTAATCTATCTGTGTTAAATCCGAGTGTAAAGTCTGTGAAAATTCTAAACAATTAAATAATGGGTGCTAACCGCACCCACATACCGCATTGAGATCCTCTTTTGTTTATAAGAGCATCATGTTTCTCCAACTCCGTTCCCAAAATTCCTCTCCTGAGTGTCGGATAGGAGGCTCCTTCTCGATTTACGAGGGAGTCAAATCAAGGTGTTCTCAATATATAATTGAATACACATAAATAGTAAAGGTAGGGAAAAAACGTGATGAAATCAAACATTTTTTAGTAGGAATTGGAGTCGTGTTTTTGGTGAATGCTGGAGTCGGAGTCGTATTTTTTTGACGACTCCACAGCCCTGGTTAGCACACATAGGTGGGCATATTTTATTGAAATAAAATGAATCGTTATTGCAATCATATTTGAATATTAATTGACGAAAATCGTTATTATATGCGTAACTAGTGATTTCAACCGACGTTTCTCGGTATATATGATACAACAAATTAAAAACGAATTCCAAATTATTTTTTCGTGATGCATGTAAGCGATATTCGTTTGTTGCTTTCGATAAATGTATTTGAATCGCACGGAAAAGAATAATATGTCACCGCAGCCAATCATAGGCGAATCCGACGACAGCCAATCAGAAATGAATTACACATATCGGTCATTATTTTATAAATAATATTCGACACAAAATACGTATTTTGCCCACCGAATTTTTACGTTGTATGAAATATTTGCTAGTCGCAATTTTAAATAGTGAAATCATTGCGGTCATGAGCACCGAGCGTTTGATGAGAAATAGCTTTTTTTAGCATACTTTGTAGTGATTCATTTGACTAAATTATTTTACACTTCCAATAAGAAATGTCACGGTTTTATTTTCCGTATTCAAAAAAATTAAACCGTGGTTTAAATTCAAGCTTACCTGCAGTGAACTACGATGGGGCAAGATCTTCCTCGGTATGATTTGTTCACCTTTCTGAAAAATAAATGAGTACAAGTTATAGAACAATTTCAAATATAATTGTTGCTCCGGGGTTCATGAATATCATTAAATAGCGCCAAGTGGCAATCGACAATACCAAAGATGCATAGATAATAAGATAGAACTCGTGAGAAAAAATATAATATATTTTGTTGCTAGGTACATCATTTTAATTTTCTTTATTGATACACAATGTAATATAATCAGTAAATCGGGTTAACCAGACTATGTAAGCGCAATACTTGAGATAATTGTTTACGAGGTACTTCTTGTGATTTTTATGTATGATTATTATCATTTCACGTTTAATCAAGATTGATAAAATCATTTCATAAAGCACGCGCCATTAAAAACAATTTAAGCCCCGACCAAAACAAGCGAAACCATCTTGTTTTTAAAGAATATTAGATACTTTTTTGTTTTTTCTTTGAAAGAAACTTTCGATGGTTTCGGCGGTAACTTTGTGGAAGTTCATTTTAATATAAAATTTAAAATAACTTTGATTATTCCACGTATTGAACTTCTAACTGTGACACGTGTTTCACCTCTTTCAGAGGCATCTTCGGACTTACTATTGCAAAGTTTGCTTAAGTAATGAAGCAAGATTGATAACATTTTAAAATGATAAAATTACAAAATGGAGTTTGTGATTTTTCCTTTTTACGGAAAGAAAGGAGGGGGTTATAGAATCGATTTCAGATTAATGCAGCTTATGATTATTTAAATTTATTTGATAGTATTGCTGTTAGTTTTCTTCTTTATAGAGACTCGTAAGAAAATGTTTTCACATGTACCAATTCTTACATTTTTTTTTGCTTTGCACACACTTTTGATTTTTTTTACTGCTGTTAGTATTAACATATTTTTAATGATTTCCCTTACATCTTGTTCTGTGAATCAAAATATGGTTCGAAGTATCCCTTCGCAGTGACTGATCAAATTAAATTGATTAAAACTGATCGCATGACTATTTTAGAATAATTTGAGCATTTGCTATCATAGCTGCCGTCTTTTTTACATGTTACAATGAGCTAAAATATGTTTTCCCATTTCATTATATAAAAGCAATAATTGGCTATAATAAATTAATTAATTTATTAAGTCATTAACCTAGTCCCTTGCGGACCACTGGTGGATAATTAAAAGGGAAGGGGGGGTTTTGTCATTACATTAAATTTTGTTTTTCCTAAATAGCTAATAAATTTGCGGGGTTGACTTGAGTTGTAGGTAGCCCAAAAACACGTAAAATCAAATACAAGAACAGAAGCAATTTGATCAAATCACGTTTATAGTATTACCAAACTGATATCTGCTACAGCCATTTCTTGTGATATTAAAATGTTACGTATGATTGAATAGTTTTTAACAAATCGATTGCTGATTTATCATGAAATTCAATTGTTTCGAAATCGTGGTTGACTATATTTTTTACGAAATGGTAAACTATTTAGTAATTCAATTTTGCAATGCAGTTTTTATTTGTCTATAGATCTAAAGCAGGCATGGGCAACCTTTCCTATTGGGTCAAGGGCCGGACCAAATTACTACACACAAGTTATATTTAATTCAATAAAACACGTTGCTACATCTTAAATATTTTTTATTTATATAATGAACGACATAATATTAATATTACTGATTAAAAAATGTTGTGTGGCTGAGTGTGGAAGTAAGATTGGCCTTGTACTTGAATTACAAGACTCTCCATATTGGCGATGATATTGCTTAAAGATTATCGCATAGAATTTTCGAGATTTTCATTTGTTATCCTCGTTCGAATTTTTGATTTAGTGTGTTTCATCCTCGAAAAAACTGATCGCACGTATACATATGTGCTGCCGAAAATATAAATGATTTTTCTTGCAAATGCGCGTAAATTTGTATATTTTTCATCCACCAAATATAATTTTAAAAAATCCGTCAAAGTAATGTTGTTAAATTGTGGTTTTAGCAATAAATCCCCCTAAAGCTCAATAAGTTCCATCTGCAAATTTTCTGGCACATTTTTTACATCTGAATCAATCGGACGAGCAAATATAGCGAATGTGGAGTATTTGTTTTGGAAGTCAGCAAGCCTTGTATCATATTGCTCTATTAGTGCCTTCAGTTCAGCTCCATAATAATTACAGTCGCGCCAAAAGAAATCCGAAACAGCCGTTGAAGCCTTCAAATCTCACATGCTTTTTAAAATATGGCTATTAGTTTACTTTACAATCGGAAAGGAAAAAAATGGAAATCGGTAAAGATTTCGAGAAAATTTTCGCAAATGAATAGAATTGTGAAGGGTGCGCCGATTTCTATTGCCACGACTGTATATGTGTTATTTGTATGAGCTGATAGACTAGGAAAATGTATTAATTTCTTTTTTCAATTATTTTGCCCAGATGTATAAGGGCCGGACAAAATAGCCCGGTGGGCCGGATCCGGCCCGCGGGCCGGTATATGCCCATGTATGATCTAAAGAGATCATAAACTCCGTCAGTCCTGGATTTTAAATTTACTTACTTTGCGATGGTAGAGAGAACCATTTGTTGTAAATTGTCAGCAACCATATCGAATGTAAAAAGGCAAAATGGCATAACCCACACAGAAAAAATTGGTGTGGTGGAAGTACTTTTTCCTCTCCGAAAATTTAACGGGTCCTCTTTTTTAAACTTAACAGCCAAAATAGCTAATAATTCATTTTTGCAGCTTACATCCTTTTGATAGAACGTTTATTAAGTTGTGCAGACTGTGATTATAAGAAAAGACTATGTTGAACAAAATAAGGGTTACGCCATTTTGTTTTCATAATAAGAAAACAAAATAATAATTTAAATGAGAGTGACTACCTTAGCCACTGAAATCAAGTATCCTGTGTTTAATCCGTATACTGAGAGCCCATCTTCTAAAATGAATTTATTTACTCTCGAGAAGAATCGAGGTTATGTCGATCCTCGAATAAATAAGATTTTTTATCAAATGCAGTGAAGTTAGTCTTGGTTGCACTCATATCAGAGTGGCCTATTGTGCCCTTGTGAGGACGGACCATAGCGAACAGTTCCACTCGGTGACGTGATCAGCGTCCTGGGACAAGTACAATTCGCCGTCAAAACCAAAGTCTCACAAATATTATAGTGTAATATATTGAAGGAAAGTTAAATTACCGTCTAAATTCAAGAAGTGCCTTGGTTGATGATGGTACTCCACGGTCTGGCCACGAGAGGAAGTGGAATTGCGTGACCGTCCTTGTTTCGCCACTCTTCAAGTTCTTCAGGTAGAAACTGCGCACCAGATAGTCGTCGCACCAAATATGTTCACTTACAAGATGGACCTGATGACATGGATAAATTTGTTATTCACATTAGTTCTCGAAAGTAAGTATTTTTTAATACCGGTAAAACGGGGTGAATAGAGACTGGCTGGTGAATAGATACTGGCTGGTGAATAGAGACAAAAACAAGGATTGAACTTTAGCACAACTTTACTAAGTATCCAATGTATTTTATACTATTTATATATAATTCTTTACAATGACTGTAATACTATCCAACCAACTAAGTGACTGGCCAAAATTGAAACAAACGTGTTTAAGTTCGATGCCTGTGTATCCTTACTTTTTGTCCCTTTATAAACTTCTATTTTATTGGACGAAAATTATAATCAATCATGTTTGTTTTGGTTAAAAAGTACCGTAAAACGGAATAAATAGAGACTCGTATAGAATAGAGGTTCATATATTCCAATCATTACAATCTGTATTTTTGTGTCTATTCATCTACCAAGTCTCGAATTACCTTCTCTCGTCTCGATTCACCCCGATTCAATGTGAATAGAGACATCGAACAAAATTGACTGTGTCTTAATAACGATAGTGAACATTTGGAAAATATTGCCATGAATGTGTAGTAGAACCATAGAAACAAGTTTCAAGCCATTCATTTTTGAATTATGTAGCGCAGGTATGAAGATACATAGTCGTGAAGGGTAAAAAGTGTCTCTATTCACCCTGTTTTACGATAGGTGATTTTTAAATTATTGCCCACCTCATAGATGTGATACAGTTCCGATCCCTCTTCGGGCCAATAGCGATGACACATGGCTACGCCGCCCTCGGTGAGTCTGGTCAGCATGACCATCACGACGGATCCTTGCTCCCACACCATCTGCCAGAAGTCCGGTGCGGTGTGAGGGAGCGGTCCTTGGGCAGCGATGTAGGCCGGGTTGCGAGGGTCGTGATCCGTCTTCCGAAAAAAATACACATACCAGAGAGTCAAAAATCAAGGATATTGTCGTCATGCAATTGGACTTTTACCATCCAATATTACTTAAATATTAAATAACTTTGATTATTCCACGTATTGTACCACTAACTGTGACACGCGTTTCGCTTCGTTCAGAGGCATCTTCGGACTTGACTATCGCAAAGTTTGCTTAAGCAATGAAGCAAGATTGATTCTAATATTTTAAAATGATAAAATTACAAAATAGAGTTTGGGATTTTTCCTTTTTACGGGAAGCAAGGAGGGTTATAGAATCAAAACAAAGCAAACAAATAATTATACTACTAATGAAATAAACATTACAAAACATTAACTAATGAGATGCAATCAATAAGATAGGTTTGGATTAAACCTTAACATGATATAATTCAAAAACAATAAAAACATTGCTTTTACTTATTCTACAATTTATTTTTTAGGATCATTGACAGTGAACGCTCATATTTTTTAAAAATTATGCCTTTCGACTATGTATTGACATTGAAGACTTCAAAAGTGAGTTGATATAAGAATACATGTGGGATAAAAATAAATGGCGGACATGTTACAAAAGTCTAGTCATTCATCGAATGGAATAATCACCAGTGGGATATTGCAGAGTTTGTATATTTTCTTTTAGGCATTTTGCATTCTGTTATTATAAATAAATGCATATAAAATTTTGGGCATCAACTGCTAATAATACAAGTTGACCTATTGAAAGTTCGTTGAAAAACAAAGGAAACATGACAAACATTAAATATATCTCTAATAATATTTACATGTTATTTTTAACATCATTTTTATCGTTATTAAAGTTGTTTTCGGGAGAGCCAAAAAACAGCTTTAAATAGTAATAATTTTTGTATATTTTTTAACAGATACATTTTTAAAGGCGATACTTTTGCTTTTTGGTTTATTTGTTAAATATAAAATTATATTTTATTTTAATGCGTTGTTTTAAACGTGCATTAGAACAAGCTTATAAACCAAGGCTAACAGGGTACCCACTCTCATATTGATTTGTATTTATTTATTTATTTATTTATTTGAAAAAAGCAAATCATGGCATTAAAGTCGGTTTACGGACGATAGTTTATTTGTCAAATATAAATACGTGTATTTATTGATGAAATGATTAAATACTTTTATGAATAAAATTAATTAAAAACAATTATCATTATTTTGTATGGATGCGATATTTTGTATAAAAAATTATAAAATCATATTAGAAATTTTCAAAGATGTCAATTACCTTTATTGCCGCAATTGTTATTCTGTAATATAAACAAGGAAACCAGACATTTCACTTCTATTGTTACCTAAACAGTTGTAAACAGATCATGTAGGTAAATTCATTCTTATAATAATCTGCCGCTGTCTCTTTTCTACTCAGACGCATCGACCAATCTTATCTCTTGACGCCCGACAATGCATGTGCTTCATAAAAAGTTCATAAGGCGATAAATCATCCCTCTCTATCAGCGGGCGCATGTGTTAACGATTTTCGAAACGGCCATTAATGAGTCATGTTTTTTCGTGCAGCGGGCGTTCATCGATTTATAAGACGTTGTCACGTCAAAAAGAATTAAATTCGTGTCAAATTCCTGAAAGCTAATCTGGGTTTTTACTAAGTGGGAATAAACGTAAAATTTGTGTGTTGTATAACGTCTGTTGTTTTAAGGTTTAGTGGACGATTAAATAATTTTAAAACGCATTGAATGAGCGTTTCCACTTCCCATATTGATATGTTTCGTTGACACATAACGTAACACACTATTTTGTATCTAAACTACTCATTTTCTCCCAACCACCACCCGCCACGGCTTTACATTCGGTATCAGCGATCCCGTCCCGTGGTGTAACAACGTTAAGCGTATCTGTTATGTTTGCGAGTATGGAGTAGTCTCGGGGCATTTGCCAGGACTTAAAGGCACTCAAGTGTGCATTACTAAACTCTAAATAATTAGCAAACCCTATACGTTACTGATTCTCGTCTGAATGCTGTCATGTCAATCAATGAGGCCGGTTGTCGGACCTATTCGAATAGGTCCATCCTTGCACCGTTTAAAATTTGCTGAAGGCCAAATAATTATTTTTATTAGCTACCAAGTCATGTTACTACTGGCCCGACATAACGTAACATACTATTTATTTTGTATCTATAAGCATTCATAACTTAAACCCGGCAAACATGAAGATACGTTTATTTTATCCTAAGGAGCCGATTATCGATAGGTAACTTGATAAAAAAAAACTATGAAAATGGTTATTACTCACTATGGTGGATGCGTTGATGTAATCTGATGATCCCATGTTGGTGACGTCGTTGAGCACCAGCCTGGCGTGGTCGTAGGGCATGACATTCGTGGCGCGGTTTTTGGAAGTGTTGTCAGGAAGTTCTGCGGCGGTGGTGGCGCTGGGCTCAGCTTCGTACGCGCACAGAGCTCGCCATTCTTCGTCCAGACGGTCCTTGTTTTTCAGGTGGTCTTCCATGTAAGTCTAACACACAATATAACCATATAAATCATTCGAAATATTTGTCTAATTTCAAGTTTAAAATATCATCACATGGTATTAATTGTTATTTTGTCGTCTCCTACAACCAAATGAGATACACTCTGAAAATTCGGAAAATAGTTTAAAATAAAACGTCAATACATAAATAAATACATCAACATTTAAATTTAAATTTTGACTTTTAAGATTTCATCATAAAATTCGAATTTTGGCATTTTCCATGAATTTTGTTTCCAATGACCCCGGTTTTAAATTTCGAAATTTCAAACCTTCAGTCAAAATCCTTATCATATCAACATGTTTTTAAATACATTTGAGATTTACGAGTATAAAATAACAACGTTCTTAATAGGGTTAAATTATCATTAACCCAATATAAAATTGATACTATTATAAAATATGTATCTACTAATAGAGGGACAGATGCAAAATGATAAATTCCCGAAAAAATATTCAATCTTTACTTGCGCCATTGTTGTTATGTTATTTATGGGATTAAAGTTCAATACTACTAACGCACAAGTCTGCAACATTGATTAGGTATTTTTTAAGTGAATCAGTCATTTCATTTATGATACAAACTCCGTATTCGATTTCGTGAAAATAAAACTATATTTACTTACCAAAACCATATGTCCAGTGGAAATGTCCATGTTCGTAAGGGCTGGCTCTTCGCTCCTGCAAAATTTTAATACGATTAGAAAACAATATATGCATATAAACAGTGGGAAGGATTCACACATGCACACGTGAAATGTGACTCAGGGAATGAATAAAAAAAAAATGAAGCCACTAAAAAGAATACGTAAAGTATGAAAAATATAGCTTAGATTCTATTTTATCCCATGGGTAAAATACTGAACAGTTTTATTCAGAACCAAAAGAAAGAATTAAGCAGTGAATTAAAAACATAAAGCGGGAACAATTCAACGATAATGCTATTTGTTCTTTTCTGTTTACAACATACATGAAGTGCAATATGACCCACAAACAAAACAATAAATTACGTTTATTTGCAATTATTTTTCGGTATATTCGCCGAAACTGCGTCTTTAACCTTCGCTGCACGGTGATATGTATTTACTACAACTCGACTCTAATAATGAGAATATTTCTATTAAATATAATAGATACTGATCTGAGAATTTTTGTATTCCTCAGTAATGTTATTACGTATTAAATAAAATTACAGTTATGTATGGTTATTCATTTGCAGCGATGGAAATAAATAATTAGTGGAAGAATCGGGCAAAAGAATCACCCATACACAAAATATTCCAATTTATGCGCAGCGCGAGTGAGCGTACTTTTGCACGTGTTCAGCTCCGGCGCGAAAGCGCATGCGTAGAAGTGATCGACTTCGAACTAGCCATTCATTTCGTCATTACGAATTCGACTGCCGACGGGTGAAGACGGAGCAGCTAATTGCGATGTTTTTTCTTCTTTTCAGACACTTAGATTACAAAAATTGTTATATTTCAACTTCAACCATAGTCAATCAAAGCAATGTCTAGAAATATTCACATTTTTCCGGTTTTTAAATAACTTTTTCATATGGTGTAGTAAATACATATCACCGGAGCTCGCGGAAGTTTTTAGCACAGTATGGGGAGGGTTAATAAAGATAATATAAAAGCGAGGAAATATCGATAACAAAACATAACACGGCACTCAGTTGTGACGTATGCGAAAAATACAAAATTTATTACCATGATGATGTACTGGATCTTGTCGATGGAGAGTTTCCATCAGATTCGCGAGAAAGTGACGTTATTCGTTGACCGGTTGTTTCGTGTTTTTCTGTGCTACCCTTCTCCGGTGGTTTTCCTGTTTGCCACTTTCCAGACATTCGAGCTCGGCATAGATCCTACAAAAGAATACAAAAATAAAAGTGATTATCACTATTTCTACTCTCATTTGTTATTAAAGACGTATTTTCAGTGGCGGATTACCCCATAAGCGCAAGAGGTGCGCGCTTGGGGCCTCCAAATCTTGGGGGCCTCAAAAGTATCTTTACGACATTGACACATGTATTTGGTTTAAGATAAATATATTAAGCTGACACACCGAAATATCCATTTTCAATGGCCGTCATCGATCATTAAGTACGGTGTGCGGGTGGTATAGCTACTATTTTTTCTAGTGAACAGCGGGCAATACCGTCAAGTCATACTTTCGATCATATACAATAAAAAATGAAATAGACATTTTAAAAAGATATTTGAGATAAGTCTAATTTCGAATAAATTTTGCGATGCTTTTTTTGTCATTCGATAAAGGGGGCATCCAAAATTATATTGCGCGTGAGGCCCCCCGAATGACTTAATCCGTCACTGCGTATTTTAAATCCATTTTCAGAACATGACAAATCAGAACACGACTTTTCAGAACATGACATTTCAGAACATGACATTTCAGAACAAGACTTTTCAGAACATGACATTTCAGAACATGACATTTCAGAACAAGACTTTTCAGAATATGACATTTCAGAACATGACATTTCAGAACAAGACATAATCGGCCTATCTACGGACACCGTCCGAGCGCGCTCGCTTTATAATATTGGGTTTTCACATACATATTTGTCTATAAACAATTTAACTTTTTAGTAAATATAAACATATCGAGATCGACAATAAAATTATTAATTAATAACAACATAATTAATCATTTTTAATGTTATTATTATGTGTATAAAATCTGTAAGTCGATCTCGATACGACATTTGAGAAGCATGTAAAAATATTATATAAATGTAAATTTTAATCTTAAGATTTTTTTGTTATGATATTTTTTCCGCTAGAATAAGCCGGTGTTAAGACTGTTAATAAATAAAGACCTATTATAAAACTAAAACCTTCGTTATTTTGCCCGACTCCACCGCCAGATCCCACATACATATATATATATATATACATATTTGTGCCAGCCCAACGAATGAATTTTAAAATGCACGCGAACTAACTACAATAGTTAGTGAACATTTATTTTAATTTCGGCGATCTCATAATTACAGTTATTTTCTTGTTGTGGCAGCCCTATTCATAATTGGTAAATTGTTTATAGACAACATGTATGTATGCCGATTGTTCTGAAATGTCTTGTTCTGAAATGTCATGTTCTGAAATGTCATATTCTGAAAAAGTCATGTTTGAAATCATGTTCGTCACTGCGTATTTTAAATACGTTGATCATATACCATTTTATCAATATGAGTAGTTAATTGTTCGAGTATACTAAAATGAAATGACATAATTATCAATTACATTTTATAAGTATCTGTATGCAAAGGTTAATCAATTGTTATGGAACAAACCTGATAGTCGCGGCTGGCTTCCGTGTCCCCTCCTGATAGGTCACGCATCTTGGCCAGCCTGCGCCTCCTGTGTCTGGCCGCCAGGATACCAAGGCCTGCGAGCAGCGAGACAGCTACGGCGGCTGCGAGTGCGGCCACGAGAGCCGTTCCCCCGTTCTGAGCGCCCCGAGTCATCCACGACTCCCACAGATTGTTACTGCCCTCCAGTCTGAGAACCGCGGGGTATTTCGCCTAAAAAATACGATCATCATCATATTAAAGACTACACTCTTGTTTCATGAAGAAGGATATACAACGGTAAGATAATCACCGGCATACTAGGCAGTCTTGTAGAAATCTCAAATTTAAAATAACTTAGATTATTCCACGTATTGTGTCACGAGTTTCGTCTCTTTCAGAGGCATCTTCGGACTTACTATCGCAAAGTTTGCTTAAGTAATGTGTAGTTCATCTAATGAAATCATGGGTTTGGATGCGTGGAAAATTATTTAAACAGCGTAAATAGTTGATCAAAAATGGATTGTCTTTCGTATTAATCTCGTGGATTTGACTTTTTTGGATTAGTGTGGCTTTGATATGCAAGCAATTTTAGTATTTTTTTGGAAAACAAGTTTTTCTAAATCTTTTCTCATCACACGGTGAAAAAGATAACAATGTATTTTAGTTCTACAGAAATTATTTTATATATTTGTTGATAGTTATTTCGGCTTACACCATCGTCAGAATTAGTTCTAAAATACGTTTTTATTTTTTTTCTCCGTGTTATTATGGAGTTCTACCAAGTAAATGACAACGCAATCAATACATTTCTCATGTGCT
Organism: Himalopsyche kuldschensis; assembly: GCA_028554975.1. Classification (NCBI taxonomy): domain Eukaryota; kingdom Metazoa; phylum Arthropoda; class Insecta; order Trichoptera; family Rhyacophilidae; genus Himalopsyche; species Himalopsyche kuldschensis. The sequence continues at coordinate 4,345,931 of JAHFWI010000007.1, forward strand.
TCCGCCATTACAATGTTATTGCTAGTTGTACAGTTATTATAAAAAAAAACAGTGTACCTTATCGCCTACTCCTGCAGATGTTACTTCCACTCCTAGCTCCTTCTTCAGCTCATCTTTGATACCATCTGCAAAACAAATAGTCGCACCAATAAAATTGAAACTATAACAAAACTTCCAACATGTATTGTCCATTAATCTACCCTTTCATACTTTATCGAAATAAATTTATCAATGTGTATTCTTTATAACCTAAGTAATTGCGTACAGTTTGTTCAGTAATGTCAGTTCTTTTATCAATTTCACAGATGCTACTCGACAATATGGAACTTGTATTTATAAGAGGTTTCGTTTTCCGATTCTTAAATTATAATACCAAATTCCTAATAAATACAAAAAAGTGATGAAGAAGAGTAGTAACTGCACACTATTTTTTCATCTTTATTGAGTGAGATTTATTCATTTTTTTTATAATTGCTAAGAGAATGTTAAAAACATTACGGGAAGGGAAACAATACACTTGAAAATTACAACTCAATGCTGCATTTAATAGATATTAGCAAGCAAGCATTTTCAACGAAATTTTTGTACTGACATGAAAGTGATATATGTATGATGTTCTTAGCAAAAATATGAATAGGTTACCTATCCTCGCAGCGACTTCCGAGGCGTTCAATGCTTTGCTGTTTTCCTCCACCTTGAACGTCACCTCGTTATGGTCGACTCTGTACAGGTAATAAAATTGTTAGTTATATTTTTGACACAATTTTATTCTCGATCCGTCGTTTTAGCAAGATATAGAAGCGATGGGGCTAATGAAAGAAAACTATGGTTACTGAAGGTTTGTGGGATTACATTATTATGTTGTTGCATATTATTCATTTACGTTGAATATTTATTTAAATGTAATTATTCACTTTTAATGCTTTAATTATCGATTCTTGTTAAACCGTTGGCTTCAGTTGATAATGCTCACGACGGGCAAAACCGGTGTTGATCAAAAAGTCGTGCAGAAACAATTATTTATTTAAATGCAAATGGAAAAATGCATTTTTTTAAATTAAGAATCTTCTATAAGTTTATTTATTAAATACCTAAAACCACGAATCATGTAAAATTAAGACATTATACTATATATATTATGTAATGAAGTTTTGAAAATCTTTTGAAAGAATATAGTTTTGGGTTAGTGCGTCAATGAATTCATATTTTGAAGATGAAAAAATAATAATATGTATTTATTCCCACCTTGGGTAGCTAAAGGCTGATGGCTCCAAATGCAACAATTCGCCAATGGTTCTAACGACACGAGCGCCCTCCTTCCAGGTTCGAATGCTACTTGAGAAAAAAAAACGCCAATTAGACTTTCATGTTTCAAAACATATCACTGCAGTGGGCCATTGTTTCGTAGTCGGTTAATTTTTGTCTCTCTTCTCGTCGACCTTTTGCCATTTCACTTTTTTCAAAAAGCCACAATTTCCTCTACTTGACTTTAGCAAAATAAATTACATACAGTTAAACCCCCATTTACACTGAAGTCGGGACCGTGTAATTGTATAAGTGAATGTCAAACAAAATTAGGGATTTGCCTTGTAAATGCGGCCGTTCAATTGGTGGATTTGCGGCAAATATTTCAAACCAGCGCGTAATTCGGAGTAGTGTAATTGGTAGTTCCACTCTATCTGCCCCTACATATATGCTCAAAGTACTTATGTCAGATTTTAGCTGTTTGAACTTAAGAATAAGAAAATATTTAAAAATACTGTATTTATGGTAGAAATCCCCATCTCATTTAATTTACAATGAATGAAATATAAGGACAGATAATTTGTATGTTAAAATATTGTTGCAGTATATGTAGCACCATGAAATGTCTATGTCCACACAGATGATCAGAAGTTCATCAGATTTATTAGTGTAAGAAATGTTCACTATAGTGCGAAAAATCACCACCGTACTACATAGATAAAATATCTTCAATAACAAACGATTGCCTATACTGAACAATCGTTATATTTGAAATAGGCACTTCTAGCGTAAGACAAAATAGGATAAAACTGCCACGAAAAACATTTAAATAAATATAATTCGTTAAAACCAACCAATTAGTGCAAATTGTTGATTCAAATGAAAAGTTTTCAAGCAAAACACCTAACAAAAAACTAACATGCCATTACATATCTTAAAATTAACCACATCCGGTTTAGTTTACGGTATTAATGGCGGTTCAGGTATGTGCATTATTTAAACTGTCACTATTATTGGGTTATTTAAATTAATATTTTAACCGCGACACCAATTATAAACACATTGATTATTGCTTCTTCACTCATTTCATGCGTTACCTCTACAAAATATCAATATCTATACATAACGGCGGGTTCGCGGTCAGTGGTCAATGTCGTTTTACCAGTAAGGACAGTTTCCTAAATCGATTCTTCGACTGATTTATAGTTTATGTTTGAAAGCATGGATGTTACGAGAGTGGCATTATCTTAGCCCAAACCTTTTATTCCAACTGTCTTCAAAAAATAATGTTTGAGAACTGAGGAATAGTCAGTTCTCATAGAAATACACCTGTTGATATAAGCTATGCAAATCCCAACCACCACCCGCCACGGCCTTAAATTCGGTATCAGCGATCGTGTCCCGTGGCGTAAACAACGTTAAGCGTATCTGTTCTGTTTGCGTGTATGGAGTTGTCTCGGAAGCATTTGCCCAGGACTAGGAGGCCAAGGCACTCAAGTGTGCATTACCCCGTGTCTTAGGTAAGCGACGCGAACCGGCAAGAGAATTTAGGCGAATCCAGTCAATTTAAAACGTAGTTGATCAAAGGTCTTATGTGCCATCGCTCGGCCAGACGCAATTAACGCTCTGGTGAGCTTGGACCGTTTCATATTTTCAAGCGATTCGCGTGCGCCATGAGTGCGCACTTGAGGCGACTTGCGACATATGCCGTCCTGACCGGATCGCTTCGCCTACCTATGACACTTGCATGGGCGAGGACCGTTTGATATTTTAAAACTCTGCCGCTTTCAAAGCCGCGCCGGATCGCCTCGCCCAGATTCGCCCAGCTAAGACGACCCGTTACTGACTCTAAATAATTAGCAAACCCTATACGTTACTGATTCTAGAAATGCTATTTATTTATTGTTGAGATAAACTATATTAGGAGTCCACACGATGTGTTCGGCGCATTATATGTACAATTTTATTCGTTTTGTCGCTAACGACAGGGTTTCGCCTTTCGCCATCTTCAGCCATTCCAAGTGCAGAGATGACAGTTTGTATCGTTTATATACAAAAATAAAAGTAGATCACTAAGTTAAATGGCTATTAACTTAGTCTATATGAATTAGCGAAAATTTGGATGTAAATGAGTTTCAATTAATTAAGTTGGTTTGTTTATAATTACCGGGATTTTTGAATTTAGTATCGCAAATACTAATTACCAGATAATAACATAGGAATATCGATAAATAAATCTAGGGTTTTGATTGCCTGATTGATTTCAAGTCTTTGAATTATTAATTAATGATAATTATTTAAAGAGGTACGTATAACAATGGTGAATTTGGAAGATTAAGTTGTTCGATTAAAATTGGCAAACTATTAAGCTTGTATATATGTACGCATAATATTACTATTATTATTAATCTGTCATTGAAAAGCCCTGATCATACTCGACAAGCAGGACCGGGTCTAAATATACAATGAGCGATAAGTTTATTAATTTATTCAATGCATTTAACACGTTTTTCGGAAACAGCAAAAACTGACATATTTTAAAATTGTAAAATTGATATTCGCTACAAATCAATCGTCTTTCTACTGGTTTTATGTCAATATCATAAATACCAAATGTATTTTGGAATATTTTACTTATTTAGTGTGATATATATCTTATCATTTGTTTAGTTTTAGCTAAGTACATCCCATAAGTGAATCTAGGTTAAAATCCCGACAAGGGTGCATAGGCATCTGGTATGCTCCAAAATTGTATGAATTGCAAAATTAAATATTGATATTTCCTTTACCTTCTGTATCAAGGATAATCAAATATTATCCGTAGAAATCGATTTTTTCAATTAAGTCGCTAACTATATCAAGTATTTATCGTGAACCATACACGGGCGTAAAATAATTAAATTGGTTGAACAATATTTTTTAAGTATTTAATGGTATCAATGAGAAAAATATTTTAAGAACAATTAAATTTATTATTAAAAAAAAACAAACTATTAGCTTTCTAATATTCGATTTATTCAGTGGTTTCCAAACTTTATGCTACTAAAATTCCCTACTCCCAAAAAATCACGCCTCCTCAAATTTTATGTTATATAAATCTTTAAGATTTGGATTTTTTTAAGTGTTTTTAATAATAGAAACTTGTTTTTTTACTATTTTTTTGGTGCCTCAAAGTTTGTAAGCCGCTGGCCAACACGAAGACCATCAATACATGTTGAGTAACGATGTAAAAAAAATTCTACTGTTCTCATTATGACAATTGTTTATTAATCCATGATTTGAACTATCTTAAAAGACTACGCCTATATTCCTCTTATTAATTTATTGTGACTTTGTAATTAAATGGTACATAACATAACCTATAATTCCTGTCGTAATATAATGCCACTGGCCTAATGTCTAAGATTTTATCGCTCACTCAGATAACAATCTTTTTAATTATATCATCAACCATACATAAAAAAAGAAAGATTATCTAAGTAAAATAATAGCTTTGATTAAAAAAAGAGATAACTTTTAACACTGATGTGACGTTAGTGGCAAGCAACAATGTAGCGATAAACTGTTAATATTTGATATTAACAGCTTTCTCAAGTGGCAATATCGGGTTTTATCTATCATGCTATCAGCAATAAATCACAATTGTAAAATTCCGTTTTGGTTTTTTATATAAAAATAATACAATATAGTCCAGGGATGCCCAACTGAAATCGCTTGTTGGGCCAAACTAAATAATACATATCTCTGTTTAGACCACACATAAATCTTTTAAGCCAAAATGATAATAAATTTGAATCTATATTAGAACGACGTGTGTTTCGCCTTTCGGAACCTTCAAGCATTTTAAGTGCACGAATGAACTTCAACTGATGCGTAGTAAATAGTTTGTATCCGAAGATTGTTGAAAAAAAACCACATGATAAATTAGAAGTCAACCATTTTCGATTTTAGGATGTTTAACATTTAGAAAAATGACTCGGATTCGATATATGTATGTGGCGCACAAATGCAACTATAGTGCACATTACCAATTGCCTTAATGTCGTAATTTTATCTTCAAGTATATATTTTTGTTAAAATTCTTGTCAAATATATTATATTTCGTCACAAATTTAGTAATGTATTTTACCAATAACAAAATATATAGAAAGTTAATATCCTCGAAAGGGCCACACAAAACCTTCAATTGGGCCACATGTGGCCTGCGGGCCAATGTTTTGGCATGCCTGATAAAGTGTAATTTCATGTTATAAAAAAAGTATTAAGAAAGCTTTACTGAGTTGGAAACTTAATTATGAAGGTACGAATGTTTTTGTTTTGTTATGAGTGTTTCATGGAAGAGAACAATCCGTGAAAATGTTTTCCTTATATTGACCGGATGTGATTAAAAAGAAAACTGCGAGGCCTGGTAGAGCGACTACAATTATTTTTTAGAGGGCACACCGCATGATTGAATCCAGTGTTCACTATTTAACGATTTATATGTATGCTTCGTAAAAACCACCCCTAAGCAATGTCATAAAACTTGTATGGTTTATAAAACTATAAATAAATCTACCCATAAATAGAGATACTGTTAACCGACCATTATTTGAATGTGACGGTAAACAATTCTGCAAAAGCTAGTCTGGGTTATCTCATAAATTGTGTGTAGTTAATGTCTAACGCATAAAGTGTCTAAACACACATACAAAACTATATAAAGCCATACAGTTGAGTTCAGTGTAGACAAATTTTTTTTCGAGTGTTTACATTGTCAAAATTGAAGAAGAAACTATGTAGGTATATGACTACGAAACCACATATTCAGCTGCTTTTCAAACTTATTAAAAAGAACTTTTCGACGCTTAAAAAAAAGGCAGCCAATGTTTATTGGTTTATAATATTACAATTAGAGACTCCAATTACTCGACATCTCAACTACTGGAGTATCGAGTAGTAAAACTTTAAAATACTCGAGTACTCGAGTATACTCCGTAGTTTTATACTACTAGTAGTTTTAGATGTAACAAAATATATACTATTGATTCAAATGTGTATATATAAATAGATGATGACTATGCCACAGCTGCATTCATTAGTCGGCAAATCAAAAGATTATTTTTCAATATTTTATTTTGTCTCTTGTCATCATATACAGATAAATTAGCAAACGCAAAGCAAAAGTAACAAATGAAATTCTTGTATAGCATTGTCAAGGGCAAAACCTTAAAAATATTTCCTGACAGTAAAATCCACGCGTAAGACTCAGTTAAACGCAACGGTTAAACAGTATATATATATTTTTGGAAATTAGAAAATACTTGAAAAAAGGACGAGTATTCGAGTCTCTAAATTTGCAATTTTATAAAAAAAACATACTTTTTCAGAATCACAGCTAAAGATTTGAGAAATAGTAATATATACTTTAGCCCAGGGGGGGGCAAACTTTTCGGATGGAGGGCCAATTCCAAGAATTCAAAATGAGCATCGGGCCTCAAGTAAAATACCATTTTTAGATATACACCCGATCGTTTTTTGCGTGATACATTGGTTTAAAAAAGTAGCGCACATAAAAAAATCGCGGGAAAAAGTATCTAAAATACAAGAAAAATCAAAAATTGTTTTTCAAATTAGACGTAAAAATTTTTTTTTGCATAAAAATAAACTTAAAACATTCCCATTTTCATTCAAAAATAATATTTCCGTGTTCAGTCGTATTAATTATTGTGCATTTAAAATAATTGGACGTCTGAAGTGCATTCATTTATTTGACATAGTAACTCTCTGTGATAAAATTTACGACCGGGAAACGTGCTATTCGTCGAATATAAATGTAAATTATAAATGCATTGTGCTTAAATAAGTTTCAGAGCAGAGTCACTAATGATATCGCATAAGTTTGCGCACCATTTTTTCTGTAAAAAGAAACATCGCGTACCTGCAAATAAATCACAGTACTGTCCAAGAAATCACGTAAAATCGAAATCACCAAAAAAAAAATCGTTAAATGGGCCGGGTGTACTCTATTTATTATCAAGAAAAATCTTTTTTTCAAAAAAAATATGAGAAGGATGAAGCTGTTTCATAGATTGAAATTTTTCAACTTTTTTTTTTAATGCAGGTACTCATTTTGTAGTTGATATTTTTAAAACTGCTTGTGAACGGTCATAGAAGAAGAAGATGGAATCAGAATTAAGCTGAGGTTCATGATCGAAAAGTTGGTAGAATTTGTTTGAATTAAGATCATTGTAAAATTTTCAGATTTCGTCACGACAGTGTAATTCTCTTTAATCAGTGTTACATTGTAGATCAATAATCTCAAGTTGTAGCTCTTTCAATACAGTTTTAATATATGTATGTATATTGAAAATGGATCGCTTACTTGCGCCAAAATTGTCTCAAGTCACCAAATCTTTGTGAAAAATCGTCATTCAGAGCGTTCATAACACGGAGTTAAAAGTATTTAAGTATGGCACGATGTCCAGAGTAAATGCAAAATCACAAATCCCTAATCATCAGTATCGGTAAAGTTCTGAATTTCCATTCATAACATTCTGAATTTCCAAAAACAAAATTATAATATTTTTTATATCAAAATCATTGAATTTGACTGTGAAAAGGAATATCTGTGTACACAATCTTGAAGATTTTTTATTTGATTTTCAAAATTTAAAAAAAATATATATAAACAATACTTAGAATTAGGATTTATGATGGCGGGCCGCAGAAAAACACTCGGCGGGATGCAGTTTGCCCGTGCCTGCCTTAGCCCATCAGTCAATAATGTGTTATTAATTATAAAAAAAAATCACTCGTATTGAGTCGATAACCAAGTAAACAATTTTTATTTTAGTTTATCACGAGCTCGCCAGACAGATTAAATGAATAGTCTGCAATCTTATGCGAAAGAGTATAGGAACATAGCGATTGAGTTGAAAAATATCTATCTGCAGACTCTGAATATGATAACAAATGCGATTAAATATTTTTCAACACATAGTAACAGTAAAATCTTTTTGATTGTTTTTTTTTATTATCATTATGATGATAATAGCACCTGCTCTTTCGTTATCAGTATTTACTGTGATCTTTGCTGGTGGGCTCGCTTGCAAAAAAATCTAAAGATACAATCGTGATGAGATTATTTTAAAATGATAATCAGGATTATCTCAATACCAATTTTTACATCTCAATTGTATCATACCTGATTAAGAACACTGTTATATTTGATTTAGAAAAGTCGAATAACTATCATAATCACACGGTGTCTTCATAAACCAATATTTCTATATATATTTATTATATATAAAATTTCCTTTCCCATTGTCGAGCATGTGACCTTCTAATTTAGGTATCTTAACACATTGGCTACAGGGAAAAATAAAATCAAATACAGAAAATACGCATATTTCGCATACCCGGTATCCAATGTGTCAACATATTATTCTTCGAGAACTACTTGTTACCTCTTCTTATATGAGAGAAGAGAGATAAAAGATAAGGCTAGGACAGGACGTGTGGTTGGCTAGTCGCTCTCGCAACGCCTCGTTTATAGGATCTGATAGGTGGGGTGGAATTTTATAACACACCCATGCCTTCGAACAGAATTGATATATCGACTGAAAAAGTGCTGTTTGTTCCGACTTAATTATATTAAAACAACATCTTATATAAATATTAGAGAAAAACGCATAAACTGATATTCTGGTTTGGCTTAATTTGTTTGTTTTTTTAATAACAGCATCATTTAGTGACTTAAGTATATTATGTTACAGTGAAACTGTATTCTCAGTGAAAATATATTCTTCTCCAAGCTGTCATTGAAATTAAATTTGAAGCCCTATGTTTGTCTGTGTTTTTCTGTGGTTCTTTTTTTATAAAAAGGACTACTTGCTGATTTTGTTTCATTGAAGCAAACCAAAATTTTAGGCTTGCAAATCATCGACTTTGGCCAATAATTTCAATGAATGTGACCAGTGAAATAATGTAGTGAAAAAGTAATATTTAATGTATTTAAATAATGTCTTTCTACCAAGAAGTTAACGCAGTAAACGCATTAAAAGTGATTTATTTAAATCATATTAAAACAATGCATAATAACAATATATATTAATATGTTCGTTTTTATAAGATACCCATAAATTTATTAATATTGTGTTTTTTTGGTTATTTCACACATAAGTATATAAAGCCTGAATCCATATTCAATACACAAAGAAAGTTTAAAAAAATATCCATTAATGGTCAACAATAACGTCTACGTTTATGGCGTAGACTGAACGAGCTACGCCGTCGTAGAACACATTTCTAATACAAATTCAACAATCAAAAGACAAGCTACACGCCAAACACATATTCGATTGTAAGTTTACGTCATACAAATCTATTAATTAATACATTTTCAGTGAGAATACAGTTTCACTGTAACATATCTCACATATTTTAGTAAGTCAATTATTTCGGTTGTCAATTCAAAGTTAAAAGGTTAGAATATAAGAAGTGGAAGAAGGTGATAAAAACTGGAATAGTTCACATCAAGTAATACTTATTTTATAATAGTTAACAATTTATTAACTAAACTATTAAAATTCTTGCTAACGATGAATTGAAATATCGCCTTACCTGTCCCTGAAGCCGACATATGCGTATGAGCTGTCAACATCATAAGAGGTATCCTGGACGTTTTGTTCTACTTCGAGGTCCGGGTCTTGCTCCTGATCATCGTGTAGTTCTTTCTTAACCATTTGCGGAGCATCTAACGAGTCACCAATTACTATAAAAACAAAAAAACCATCCATTAAAAATAATTCGTTGTATAAAGCGACTTACCCCGTGTCTTAGGTAAGCGGCAGGCGAATTTAGGCGAATCCAGTCAATTTAAAACGTAGTTGATCAAAGGTCTTATCTGCCATCGCTCGGCCAGACGCAATTAACGCTCTGGTGAGCTTGTGCCGTTTGATATTTTCAAGCGATTCGCGCGCGCCATGAGTCAGGCACTTGAGTCGACTTACGACATATGCCGTCCTGACCGGATCGCTTCGCCCACATATGACACTTGCATGGGCGAGGACCGTTTGATATTTTAAAACTCTGCCGCTTTCAAAGTTGCGCCGGATCGCCTCGCCCAGCTTCGCCCAGCTAAGACGACCCGTTAGATACAAAACAAGAGTTCATATTTTTCCTTGAAAACCTTTATGTAAATAAATAAAGAACATTATACAGCACTATTTCTACACTATGATAAAAATCAGGACCAGGTTCATACATCGCGAGCATTGTACACTGATGTGGGGTATTTGTATAAATCAGCTTATAAAAAACTTTCACCACTACGGGTGACTTTTTTTGGAAATTTATGGTGTCGATCGACTCACAAAATAAATTGAATTTATTATCATTGAAATAAAAGAGAATTCACAGATGTGTACATCAGTAAGCCAGACAGACGGGTGACTTGGAATAGCTACGCGATCGACGCTTTTGCCACCCCTGGTATTAATCAATTGAATGGCGATGAGTAGAGACCCGTGTTTTTTGCATGTTTTTTTTTCAATTTTCGCATTTTGTAGCATTTATAATTCTAGATTTTCGGATTTTAGCATTTTTTTTTATAAAACACAAATATCAAATAATTATCAATTACAATTCATTTTAACAATTTATAATATAAAATATTAACAAATATACATAAAAGGTTAAATTACATTATTGTTTTATTCTATATTATAGAAAAAAAAGGATTTACAATGTACGCTGTTGAATCTTATCTTACTTATTTATTAAAATTAATCATTGAACATGATATTTAAAGACTAAAATAAATATATATTTTATTTTAAAACATTAGCAAATAATTAATAGATATTTAATAAATATTATATGTACTTACCAATGGATAAACTTAATAACAGATGGAATCAAAATGTCAGACGAAAACAACGTCAAAAACGAGATCAACCTGACGTACGTGCAACGACGATGCGCGTTATGGGCAATGTTGCCGGTATAAAAATATGAATGTAACGATGCAAAGTATGTCCATATACGATATGTATGCAAAATCGATCATTTTATATGTAAGATAGTAAAATTTCTTTTAAAAAACAAGCAAATTTTGCAATTATTTGTGATTTTAGCATCTACATATTTGCATATTTTATGAAATTCGCATTTATTAGCATCAATTCCGAATTTTATCAACTATTGCAAAGTGCTAAAAACACGTGTCTCTAGCGATGAGCAAAAATGTGCCTGATCTTTATCAAAATATATGGGCATAAAGTAATATTTAATGTATTTTATTTATTTTATTTATTAAAATAATGACTTTCTACCAAGAAGTTAACGCAGTAAACGCATTAAAAGTGATTTATTTAAATCATATTAAAACAATGCATAATAACAATATATATTAATATGTTCGTTTTTATTAGATACCCATAAATTTATTAATATTGTGTTTGTTTAGTTATTTCACATATAAGTATATAAAAGCCTGAATCCAAATTCAATATACCCAAAGAATGTTTAAAAAAATATCCATTAATGGTCAACAATAACGTCTACGTTTATGGCGTAGACTGAACGAGCTACGCCGTCGTAGAACACATTTCTAATACAAATTCAACAATCAAAAGACAAGCTACACGCCAAACACATATTAGATTGTAAGTTTACGTACAGCTCAAAAAATAATCTTTATTATTTATGTGAACAATTCGCCACACAAGACATTTCTTTCGGTCCGTTAGCAAATTTGTTTTATAAAAGAAATTTTGACGAATACAAAACAAAAACAAATTACTTTTGATGGGCATGTGGTATTCATTTAGCAACAGTTGAGTTAATAAACTTGGTCGCGTGATTTGTATCTATATTTTTAATCTAGAAGGTATAAAACAACCAAATGTTGTATGATTAATTCATAATATCGATGTCTTAAAGAGTAATTTTGTTAACTCCACTTTTGGCTGAAAATGACTAAAAGTGCCATCTGGTTGTATCATGCAATGTGCATGTCCCGTAAAATTTTTATAATCAAAACTTATTTAAGTGCATCGTAAAAACGTTTAAGGAAAATTTTGATAACTCCATTGTCGTTCTAAAACCTACTCTGCTAATTATCAAACTCCACCATTTTATATTGTCACCTGTCATTCATTCGTTGTTTTTCAGCGGCGGTACAAATTAATCGTTTGAAAGTCCTATTTGAAATTTTCCCGATCGGTTTGAAAATACCAAAATAAGTTTTGGTAAATTATGGATATATTATTATGGAAAGTTTTTATCCTCTCCTGCACACTTGACAAAAACGGAGATTTAAGACATCGATATGCGAGTGGCCAACGTGTTAGGTGTTGCCATTAACTTTTTCATATGCGTTTTGAATGAATTAATTTAAATAATAAGATATCATTTTTGATGATTCCTCACTAGGATAAATAAACACATATACGATTTATCAAAGCGTAGAAATATGTAGCGTTTTATAACTAAACTAAAATTGTAGGTTCAATCTATAAAATTGAGTGTGCGCGCTCAAATTTGATACACTTTACTCAAGGATTCAAAATTGCTTTCATGGTTTTCATTAAGTAGCATATTTGTTTGAAGTAGGGCATATTGGCGGTTAAGCATGTCTTTCAATTACATTTGAAATGATAAATATGACTCTTATCGACCTTTTTGATAAGGTCCAATATAGATAATTGCTCTGTAGATTCAAATACTAAAACGATATTTAAATTAAAAATGTATTTTACGTTTTTCGTAAACGTTTCTAAATATTAAACAGAATGTAATCGACGACTTAAATTTTATGATTCGTCAATTCAGAATTATCGGAATAAAGCAGAGTCAATATGTATTACAGTGAAACCCTGATTCTACGTTTTTCAAGGGACCGTATAAAACAAACGATTAATGCGGGAAAGTTTTATATATGAACTAAATGCCGGGACTGTAGAAAATGAACGCACCACGAGGGAAAACGTATAATGCGAGAACGTAAGATCGGGGTTCCACTGTATTCAAATTAAATAGAAAAGGTACTACGCGAATTATGTTTTAATTGTTCAACGCAGTTAAAAAAAATATAACCTAAACTTTAAAGTAATTTATTTTAATTGAATTTACTCCGTACATGTTTTCACTGCTTTATATTGCGCATATGTAGTGGAATATAAATCTTTCGCCATTATTTGCACAACAATGGTTGTATGTAAAACAGGTAGACGAATAAATGAATTATTACGCGGGGTTTTGGTGTGATTGTCGTCGCTGTCGTGGTTGAAGTGTCTGTTGTTGACATCGAAGGGAGGGCCAGGCTTTTTGACGTCGAGCCTTTCGCGCCTCCTGAAACCCCACTCGTAATCCGCCAACAGGGCTCCAAGCTCAGGGCCCAATAGTTGCGAGGCTGCAACCTTTTCTGGATGACCTGCGAGAGGAACGAAGTTGAGTGAATTCACTTAGCATGACGTAAAATAAGCACTGTAACTAGAGGCCCCAATTATTCGACATCTCAACTACTCGAGTATCGAGTAGTAAATTTAAAAAATACTCGAGTAGTTTCAGATGTATTAAAATATATATTATTAATTCAAATTTGTGTATAAAACTAAATGGTAAATAAATAAATAAGCTTATTAAAGTTTATAAAATCATTTATTTCCATTTGTAAAACAAATAATAGTAAAAGAAAAGTAAACGTCTCAAATTTTAAATTGGGGCGAAGGTAAGTTTGCATAATCTTCGCAGTAGAAAAAACTCTCTCTGTTCATTTTTAAATAACGAGTATTACTCGAGTATTTTTCTAAATAATCGAGTATTGGGTAGTTGAAAAATAGACGAGTATACTCGAGTATCGAGTACTCGATACTTGAATTGGAGTCTCTAACTGTAACGGATCACAAATAAATCTGGTTATGGTTGGTTCTCAGATAATTGAAGAATTCTATGAACATATTGTTGTGCTCGTATAAGAACTTCATATATATAAAAAAAGAACTTTTTATCTATGTTCATTTCTAATGTGGAGAATATTGACTACTAGCGCAGCTTATCTCGACAGAAGAGAGTTGCATGGTATTCAGTTGCTCAACCTCCCCATTTCAAACAAAGTAAAGACAAAACAGGCAGGAACATAACTAGTTGTTAGCTTATTTTTCTCCCTACGTTCTGTTTTTAGGAACGGATCGGTGTGCTAGGGAATTTCGGTCAACACAGACATCTATGTCTCTGATCAGAAGTCAATAATTGGCTGCTTGGACTGATATTTGAGTCTGTACGCTCCACAACCTAGGCCAGCATTGTTGACACTCGAATTTCAAATGGTGATATTTTTAATTTTAATCACAATATTATTTGGATATTGATTCTTTATCATGCTTAAGCGTGGTGTACGCAATAAAAAAATCTCTTCAATTTCGTATTTAACTCTCCTTTTAATGATTTGAGACTTACGAGCCTTCCACTCCGGGCATGTTATGATAGATTGTTTGTCCAGTTTTAGAGCGTATATCATATTCGATTGAATGTGTTTTCATTATTAATGTTGATCACCTAGTGGCTTATTTTTCGCAGTGATGAAATCAAAAAAGGATTATCCAAATATGCAAGCGTTGTTTTAACATACGTGCACAAGTAATTTATACGATTTTACATTGTCGGTTCACTTAAACTAATTGGGTTTTTCGACAAATATAATTGATTGCGTCAAGCCAGCATGCTCCCTTTTTAATGATGGGCTATTAAAAAGTAAACCACGAAGATTCTTATTCATTATTTCTTATGACATGCCATCCAATATCTAAATGACGAATAATTTTATATATCACACTTTATTTACTGTAAGAAAACTTCATAATGTCTTTTTATCATGTCAGCAATATGATTTAAGCCAGTATTGCAAGATTTTTTTGACAGAAGTACCATCTTATCATTTTTCAGATTGTTCGATTGTCACATTGGTAAAAGTGATTAAGTAATAGCTATTTTTGTGTGTATTAAATTATGTTGTTTTAATTTTATATTGTTCTTGCAGTATTTGAAAAGTTCTGAAGAAAAAAAGGTGATTGATATTTGTCATATTGGGTCGCATGAAATGTCATTTAGACCGCAGGGTAAACATCACCGATTTAAACTATAAAACTCAACAAATATTTAATATTTTCAAAACTCCCTTAGCCGAGTAATTAACATCATTGGCTTCGCTTAAGGTGCTCACGGGCTCTAATCCAAGTACGGACAATTTAAAAAATAATTTTTCAATCGATTTATAGATTTGTGTTCGAAGGCATGGATGCTAAAATTTACTTCTCACCAATCTGATTCTAAAACAGATCGCATCGGTAGGTATCAGCTTACCACACTTATTCTTACTCTCTTCACTACAAAAGTGTAATTAGTAAAAAAATAATATTCTATATATTGGCAACGGAAATAGATAAACTATATTAGTAACGCATGAATTTTCAATACATAATAAGGTCTATATTGCAATAAAGATGACGAACGAAATTCTTTGGGAAAATCTAGGTTAAATATAATTGCCAAACCCACTAACCTACTTTTGATGATAAGAATAATTATCTGTGATAATTATTGTGACTGTTATTTTAAATAATTATAATTATTAATCAGTAATGTTTGTGATAAATATATTTTAAATTGAAGTGTTATTTTTTTTATCCGTTCCCAAAAAAATATACTGCGGTCGATTTTGTGGTAATCCATCAGATGAGGGGTTCAATCAAAAATTTTGCATTTGACAAATAATTTAAGATGGCTGCCGACAGTGTTCCCTATTAATTAATTGCTGATGTGTGATATAATCAAATTATATATTTAATTAATTAGCTAGTTTTATTTAATTTTTTGTCAGGTTTGGGTAAGGCTAGGTTTGGTTTGTTAAGTTTAGGTTAGGTTAGGTTTGGCTTGTTAAGGTTTTTTATAAATATTACTTGTTCCAACACGTAGAAATATACATCAGCAATTGATTAGTCCGGTCCGTGGCGCAGTGTCAACGTTGTTGGCTTGCGTGCCAAACCGCCCGGGTTCGATTCCCGGTACGAGTTTTGCAGTTGATAAATCTGTCCAAAGGGATGAGTGTTTGTGTTGTTGAAGATCCCTTCCCACCTTTCCCGATCCCAAAGAGCGACGCAAAGTGACAGCGATTAGCTAATCACTAGGCCTTTCCTAGTCCTCGAATCCTTTCAATCCCTACCCTCTTCGAAAAAGAGAGGTTGAGCAACTGAGTAACAAGCAGAATTGGGAGCGGACACTGTCGGCAGCCACCTTGAATTACATATGTGTCAAATGCAAAAAAAATGATTGAACCCCTCACCAGAAGGATTACCGATTTTTTTGCTATTTAATAAAAAAAATAATTATAGCTCTACCATACTTAAATGAATGAGCAAGTGTTAATAGGAACAGACACTGAACACTTGAATCTTACTTGTTGGTGACGAATCAGCCATGTATACTAATCCTCCCTCAGTGTAGACTCCAGACCTTTGGTTTCCCACCTGGCCCACTTCACGTGTCGACTTCCAAGTGTTGAGCAGTCGCGAAAGCATGGCGGCCTGCCTCTGCTGATCCTCGACTTCGTTGTTTGACCGCAAATTCATGTTCATGAAAGGTGGGTATTCTGGGTAAATCAAAATTCATACACAATAAAGCCCTGATATACACAAATGCAATATGTTGTGGCAACATTCAAATATTTGAATATGCACATTATGTGACGAAAATAAATGCGTCTCGAGCTGACTGTTGTTAACCTGTCCTTAACGTGCCCAAAAAAACTCATCCGATCCGGTGATGTCTAGTTACTAGTGGTCACTACGCTTCATATCAATGTGGTGTTTTATCGTGATTTATTGCATATAGTCTTTTCCACTAAGTTTTGATAGTGAACACATTAAAAGCGAAAAATGACGCAATATAAAAAAAAAACTAAATCATGGGATTATTAACCCGTTAACTGCTAACGTTCCATATGCTGAAACGCCCGTTGCTGTTTGTTAAAAAAAAAAAATTAAATATAAATAGAGTTTTTCATTCAAACAGGTATCCTTTATTTGGTCTGATTACCTTCATGCGTGAATTAAACTTAAATAATTACAAAACAGTTGGAATAATCGGAAATCGGCTCAGCAGGGAAGAGGTTCAGAATATATTTTATGATGTATGTATGTAGATTGAGCAGCTAAACTTGTAGTACGATTATCTTAAAATATGAAAATATATGAAGTTGCAACTTGCTCCTTTTAAAAATCGTTTTCAAAGCGATAGATAAACCAAGAAAAACGTTACGAAAATGTGACAAACAATTTAATATGACTTACCATTATTATTGTTCTCACTGTCGGCAAGATATTCGAGCTCCCTCAAAGCTTCAGCGCGTCCATCGTGCTCTCCGCTTCCACTATCATCCCTGAAATGATCCTGTTCATCTTCATCGATATAGATCCTGGGCTCCAAAATTTCACCGTTGTCTTCTTTCATGCCAACAACTCCGTCCCTACTTTCGTATCCTTGTCGGAACCTATCCGGAGTGTTATAGTGCTGGTTGAAACGATCGGGTCTCAGTCGGTTTTTGGTCAGAAACTCACTCGTGGACACGTAGTAAGGATCCACTTCATCCGCGAATGGCTCTTTCAATTCTGTTAGAGCGTCTCGTAGCTGATCCAGGTCTTGGTTCTCCAACCACGCATTCATTGGGTCTTTATGTGCGCTCGGAATGAATTCTTCATTACCCAAACCAGTATTAGATGATTCAATATACTGTGGAAGTAGAGCTCGCAGTTCTTCTTTGTTCTCTGGCTGAAGTAAATATAATATTTCATCTGACGTAAGACTTGGACTGTTTTGTTCGTGTTGGGATAGCGACGGAGCATTTTGAAATGGTATAGCTTGGAATTCTTCTTTGTTTCCGTATACCGATTCAAGATTCTTCAGATCTCTGGTTTCGTGGCCCTCGCGGAAATTTCCAGGCGTGTTGTAGACTCGAGAAAATACTTGAAAGTCTTCTTCAGGTGGCGGTTGGTGGTGAGCAATCGATCTTCTGTTCATATTTCTGTACGATCGTTTGACATGCTGAGGCCAATTATCATATTCAACTTCTTCGTTTTCTTCTGGGGGCACTGAAATACCATAATGGAATTCACAATGGAATGAAATAATCATAAAATATTTATTATCAAAGGTAATGTTTTTGAAATATGTATCTTTGTTACAATAATTAATGTTAATATATCTCATAAACGATTATTATTTCCATTTCAATGAATTATTAATAAAACAATGTTATTTTAAAATTTTGAAACAAAAGAACATTTTGTTCGATTTTTAAAACAATTTTTTTTTATTTAATAATCGTTCATAGGAATTCAATTGTTTTTCTTATTGGCAATTTAAAGTATAAACGACTCTTTGAATTTAGAAGGCGAATAAACTCACTCTCGGCTTCAGGCATCAAAGGTAGATTGGCCAAAAATTCTTTTTCGCTGGGCGGGAAATAAACTTCATCGGCGAAGTCGGACTCTTCCACTTCGGAATTCGGGGTGAATCTCACGAACGCCACAGACTGAGGATCGACCTTAATGGGAGACATTAATAACTGAATATATTAAAAATGTATTATTATTTTTATTATAATGCCTTTCCACCAAGCATTGACAGTGAACACCTTAAATGTGATTAACTGAATATATGTTCATACCGAAAAAGTCCTTATCATATTTGGTTTCAATAAAACTCAGGGTCATTATAAAATACACGTGAAAGCAGTAAAAAAAGCAATGTCTATGGACCGAGATTTGACTTTTACAACCTATTAAGTAATTAGTTCATTACCTCTTCGTCGGCTTCAAATGCTCCCAGCGCAGCTGTCAAGTCTTGATCAGCTAGATGTTCACATACATTTCCTTCATAATGTAACCTGTATACAAGCACCACACAAATATAGCACAAGAAAAATGGTTACACTCTAAAATTCACAATAAACTCAACAAATAATGCACTTCATTCACCTTTGAATATATATACACTTTTCCAACCCATTCGTTCGTATATTCGAATTCTTTCCCACGTTCTTTTGTTTGTCAGGAAACCTCTAGCGGCAAAATTTGGTACTACTCACAATGTTATATATGAACCACCCCAAATATTCAATTACGTGATTACACATAGCATACAAGTGGTCGGCTTATACACAATATAATGCCCTAAGAGGTTTCGTTAACGTTAATATATTACTGCGTTATATTATATTCATAAAAAAAATTAGACAAATACGAAATCTTAATTTTAAAAAATCAATATTGGCAAGTTATTAAATTTAGCAAAGATTGAGCAGAGTTTTCTTAACTCTCGGTTTTAGAGGATTCCATCGCATTTACTATTTAAATATAATTTTGCAATCGCGATGTTTCACGGGTTAAAAGTTAATTTATATGATTGTCTAGCCCAGATAAAACGAATAAAGTAATTCTTAACGGAACGCTAGTCTTGTCTTAGGTTATTCTGAAATGATTATATGCTGTTCTTGAATTTGTATTCCGTATAACAATTGAGTATTCAATAGAATTTCGAAATAGGTTACGTTATAATTTCTTATATTTTAACGAATATTTAACGCAGAACATTCTACGTGCCGTTTCGTAGACGTCGCGTAGCTATTTCGTAGACATTCAGAAATGCCTCGTCCCAATGGGGAGAAATTCACGGCGTGACTGCATTCACGGTGACATTGAGGAAACTTTGAAGTTTATTACATTCGAGACGACTTAATCGAATAAGAACATTTCAAAATGAGTAGGTTTATGAATATCTTATAAGCACATTTAATTTATATATATATTTAGCATTTTATTAAATTGTCGCGACTGGTTTTGCATAGTTAGTTAACATGCTATACAGGTAGTTCTCGTCTTACTCTTCTTTTTAAATTTATTGCATCTTTGAACTTGAACCTTAATTTAAACATATACTGAGGCATATTATACGCAAATTAACTTCTGAAGTGAATAATTAATAAATCTTGCCCATAATGACTGGTAAACGGAGTATAAGAAAAATAAGTGTAATAGATTTAATAATAATTCTTAGATAATTACAGTATGAGAGTGGTAAAAAATGAAGGACATATCTCCCTATCCACAATTATCACACACAACGGCCTCTTTAATTTTGAAGAAAATGTCAGTGAAGCTTTTGAACAACAACAACATGTATGTACAATAATAACAACAACAAACAATATGCCAGGATTCAGTGCATTTAAAGATCGTATCATCCTTTTATTGGGTGTCAATATTGCTGCAAATAAATTGAAACAATATTGTTATCAGAAAGGAATTCAACTCAATATACTGTTATTATTAAACAATGCACCTGGACATCCACAACACATCAGAAAATCATCCTAACGTCAAAATTGTGTATATACCCTTCATACCACCAGTATCTTCAACCCATGGACCAGGGAGCTATTACTAGATTAATGACTTAAATGTCTTTTTGTGGGAACCAAAGTTCAGGAACGTATCTCAGCCGTAACGCTCTGGTGGGCTTGGACCGTTTGATATTTTCAAACGATTCGCGCGCGCCATGAGTCAGGCACAATTTGTTGAAGTTATTACCTATGGCGCCTTGACCGGAACGCGTCGCTCACATATGACACTTGCATGGGCGAGGACCGTTTGAAAACTGTGCCGCTTTCAAAACGCGGGCGTGCCGCTTCGTATTAAAAGGTCCACCTAAGACGGTGCGTAAGTCGAGGACTACCTGCATAGCTGATCAGATAAGTTTTTGTAAAATAAAATAAGCAAGACTCACCTATTTTTAATCGCGTACAGCATCGCTTGTAAAACACACTGCGTATAGGCGTGGCTCCAGCGATAGCCAAGCAATAGAAGTCGCTGGAGCTCATGTTCAAAAGCTCGCAGTTCCTCTGTTGTCAAATCATGCCTGTGTACACACATTAAAATTCAAATCATTATCCGTCATAAAATGACTGAAGTCTATCACATATGTAATGTCATTTTATTGAATTGTCAGTTAAAGTACATCCGTGCACTTGGAATGCCTGAAGATGCCGAAAGGCGAAACCCGCGTCGTTAGCGACAAAACTCATGGAAAAGTACAAAATTCAAAAAATTCTTTTTAATATGCCAAAAATTTCAGCTGAGCATTATATTTTTGAATACTCACCACATAACAACATTTATTTAAATAACATCTATTTCTTAAAAGAAGAAAAAACTACCTTTTAAAATGATTACAAACATTGAATCATTTTATTTTCAAGCCTGACCCAAAAAAGCAGTAAGGAAGCTTTGTGTGGAAAAGTGTATTGATGAAGCTTTCAGCTCAACAGGTAGGCGCTTTGAAAATTGCGTGTCAAATACGATTTGTTTGAAAAGGTAAACATATTTCGTGGAAAATTTTATTGTAGTTACTAATAAAATAATACACATTTACATATAAATGTTATTGGCAATTCGTTTAGAATATGTAGATTGTTCCTGTTGGTAAGATTTATTTAAAATGCCATAAGTGTTGACTCAGGTTCAGTTCGGCGGTAACTTATTCATTTTAAGATAAAATTCAAAATAACTTTGATTATTCCACGTATTTTGTAACTAACTTTGAGACGTGTTTCGCCTCTTTAAGAGACATCTTCGGGCTTACTATCGCAAAGTTTGCTAAAATAATGAAGCAAGATTGATTCTAATATTTTAAAATGATAAAATTACAAAATTGATTTTGGGATTTTTCCTTTTTACTAAAAACAAGGAGGGGACTATAGAATCAAAACAATGCAAACAAATAATTAAACTACTAATGACGTTAGCATTACAAAATATAAACTAATGAGTTACTCTATACGTGGAATAATCAAATTTATTTTGAATTTTATATTATACTAGTATTGCTAGCCGGCGTCGCTCGGACTAAGCGACCAATAATTATTGAATGTTATATCATTCGACATAATTATATCACAAAATCTAACATCCAAAATAGAGTTAAAATAAAATCACAAACTTTATTTTATTTGATGACAGCCCCATTCTCGCCCATTAAAATGTCCAAATTCAAGGAAAAAAACTAATTTGCTGTCAAATAATACCTTCACGTAAATAATAAACATTATTATTAATAATAAAAGCCGGGAAAAGTTCAGTAGAAGACTAATTTATTACATTTTGACTAAATGTCTTCGCCGATAAAAAAATCAAACATATTTTCTTTCATATTCGTTTTTATGGCAACTTAATGACCAACAATGCAAAAGGGAATTACAGACCCACAGACATAAATACGCCGTTTCGGTTTTAAATATGTACTACTCGATACTCGAGTAATTGGAGTCTCTACACACACATTGATAACGAAACAAATTTACCGTCGAAACTTTCGCGAGCGAAATCAATTCGTTTGTTTGAACTTGCAACAACAATGCAAAAGGGAATTACAGACATACATCCCCCGTTTCGGTTTTATATATAAGATTGATAAAAATTCTAAGCAATGTTTCTTTTGTTAAATGCCACTTACCTAACTAAGTCTTCATCTTCAACGTTTCCGTATATCTGTAGGCATTTTCCAAACGCATAATCTGCAAAAAATGATATTTAAATAATTATACAATGACATAAACAAAAAAATAGCACATAATTAATACAGTTAGTTTTTATAGCTGTATAATATACGATAATGTTATTTATAATTTAAATGTTTCTTACAATTTTATACAACAGCAATGAATACGAAACCACACAAACATTCTGGCATTGTAAGTTTTATTAAATTAAGATAAGATCGAAAAAACAAACAAACTTTGTAAGATCCAGCTCATTGAAAATTCTTCCCATCTATAAGTATCTAAATTCTTGGTTAATTTACAATTCCCACCGAAGAAAACGATGCATTTAATAATGTATATAATATTTTAGAAGAGTATGTGGTTACTTTGTTTGTATTGGTTTATGGAAATATAGGTTTTTTAACCTTGTTATTTCACTGTTAGAAAATGACTGATACAATATCGATATTAATTTCAGACGTTTAATAGCATTGGATATCAACTACGAAATTAAATATGCTGGGAATTTATCGATGATTTAATTAGAGGAACGAAAAGGACTCACAAGGATTTGATAAAAAAAATAGCTGACGTGTGAGGAGTTTCGTTTACTATTCTAAAGTTATAATTGTTTTTCGATACTTGGAATATTTTTTGTTTAGATTTATTCAACACTCTTGTATAAGTGAAAAATGTTTGCCACACATTCGACCAGCAATAGCGTTACGTATTTTAAATGTAAAAAAACACATACCGTTAAACAGCGTGAATAGAGACAAAAACAAGGATTGAACTTTAGCACAACTTTACTAAGTATCCAATGTATTTTTTACTATTTATATATAATTCTTTACAATGACTATAATACTATCTCTCGAATGACAAAACCAAATCAACCAAATGATTGGCCAAAATTGAAACAAACGTGTTTAAGTTCAATGCCTGTGCATCCTTACTTTTTGACCTCTTATAAACTTATCTTTTATTGCATGACAATTAAATTGAATCAGGTTT
This sequence comes from Himalopsyche kuldschensis, assembly GCA_028554975.1. Classification (NCBI taxonomy): domain Eukaryota; kingdom Metazoa; phylum Arthropoda; class Insecta; order Trichoptera; family Rhyacophilidae; genus Himalopsyche; species Himalopsyche kuldschensis. The sequence continues at coordinate 4,369,767 of JAHFWI010000007.1, forward strand.
TTTTTAGTTAATAAGTACCGTAAAACGGAGTGAATCGAGAATCGTATAGAATAGAGGTTCATATATTTCAATCATTACAATCTGTATTTTTGTCTCTATTCACCTGCCAAGTCTCGATTTACCCTATCCCGTCTCTATTCACCCCGATTCAATGTGAATAGAGAAATCGAACAAAATTGACTGTGTCTTTGAATAACGATAGTGAATATTTCAAAAATATTGTTATGAATGTGTAGTAGGACCATAGAAACAAGTTTCAAGCCATTCATATTTGAATTATGTGGCGCAGGTATGAAGATTCATAGTCGTGAAGGATAGAAAGTGTTTTCGATGGTTTCGGCGGTAACTTTGTGGAAGTTCATTTTAATATAAAATTTAAAATAACTTTGATTATTCCACGTATTGTGTAACTAACTGTGACACGTATTTCCCCGAGAAATAAATAAAACTCTTAATAAAAAAGATATATTATCAAATAATATTCTTAACAGGACAGGATGCTCGCCTTTATTAACATTATTCCCAATTAATAGAGTAATCACCCAACCTAACTGATTGATTGCAGCTCATTAGTTTATAGTTTAATATTTTGTAATGTTTAACGTCTTTAGAAATATATTTATTTGTTTGCTTTGTTTCGATTCTGCGTCCCTTATAAAGGAAAAATCCCAATCTGATTGATTGATTTCACCTTATTAGTATCATTATGTTATTGCATTGTTTTGATTCTATCACCCCCTTCCTTGTTTCCTTTAGAAGGAAAAAAACCCGTAATCCATTTTGTAATTTCATAATTTAAAATGTTAAAATGTTAGAACTTATCTTGCTTCATTACTCAAGCAAACTTTGCGATAGTAAGTCTGAAGATGCCTCTGAAAGAGGCGAAACACGTGTCACAGTTAGTTACACAATACGTGGAATAATCAAAGTTATTTTAAATTTTATATGATAGAAAGTGTATCTATTCACCCCGTTTTACGGTATAACAAAAAATTAGAGTGATTAGTCACGACCTGTGTGTTTAAAAAAGAAATTAATTGCTCCAAGAACTTTGTGGTAGAACGCGACTGAAATAAAGTAAAATTGTTCTTTGTTCTTTGAATACTGACTGTAAGTAATTCCAAAATCAAATTCGATCGCATCAATTAAAAAAGTTTATACGTAGAACTTACCATCGTAGCACCATTCCACTTTGTCGGTGCAGAGTGATTCACTGAAAAGGCAACCTGGAACAGACAAAAAAAATACCCGTTAATTAAGTTTGACCTTAATTTAAAACCTTATACAAGATGTAACTGCCACTGTATAATTATTTATATGAATAATACGTATATAAATATATGTTCAGAAGCTAATTGTAACTGATAAATCTATGAGGTGTGACAATTTAATTCTGGGAATGGCTGCTGTCGTTCTTTGCGTAGTTGCTTAAAATTGGTGTTTTGACTCTAATTCGAATATAGAATACTCGTCCATATTTCAAGTACTCGAAACTCGAGTATTTTGAAAAATACTCGATCAATACTCGTAATTTATAAATGAAGATTTATTTCCAAATTTTATTCACTTATTTTATAAATATATATAAAATGTTTAAACATTGCGTTTAACTGAGTCTTACGCGTGGATTTTACTGTCAGGAAATATATTTTTTTTAACGTAGTCTCTATGCACGAATTTTGTTTGTGACTTTTGCTTTGTGTCCTGTTGAATTTTCTTATCAATGACAAGTTTATGATGACGAGAGTCTGTGATGACAAGAGACAAAATAATATATTGAAAAATAATCTAAATACGGATATATATGTATAATGTTTAACCATTCCGTTTAACTGAGTCTTACGCGTGGATTTTGCTGTCAGGAAATATATTTTTTTTAAATGTTTTTGCCGTTGACTCTATGCGCGAATTTGGTTTTTGACTTTTGCTTTGTGTCCTGCTGACTTTATTTTATCAATGACAAGTTTATGATGACAAAATAAAATATTTAAAAATAATCTAAATTAAAAAAAATATACATATACAAATTTGCATTAATAATATATATTTTTGTGCAACTCAAACTACTTGAGTATTTTAGACTTTTACTACTCGATACTCGAGGAGTCGAGATATCGAGTAATTGGAGCCTCTACTGATATGTGTGTAAATTCAAATCATATGAACACAGATACTTGTTTGTTAGGTTATAAATATCTGCGTGTGAACTTTGGCATAAAAATGAGTGATCGAAATTTAGAGCATCTGAAAATATAATATAAAAAGGCCGGAGTGTGTGAAAATGTTGACATTTGTACTTTGTATGTAAATTTTGGTACCTCACTGTCATAGGCTTTCTTGTAAAAAAAGCCATTACCCAATAAGTTTTCTCTATTTATTCATATGAAGAAACATTCTGTATTTGTTTGCTATTTGAAAAATAAAAAAAATCTTATGCAAGCAACAAAGGCTTTAGAATAAAATATAACACACATTTAAATATAAGCTTTTTCTTTTCTGCGAATGTGGTGCATAAAAATCCTTTTAAAATAGATGGATAGAATCCATTCTGTTTTGTTTTACTGATGCTCGGATTGTAGAGATAGGGCTGTTAAAGTGAATGATGCGTGGGAAAAGTACATAATAGCTTTACACTATTACTTTTAGTGATATTGTTTTAAAGCCAAAGTGGTCCAACCTCCAGTGTACATTCACCAACATCGCAATTATAGAAAAGCTTTCTCGATTTTATGACCTAAACGCTGATAGTAAACTTTATGGCATTATCTTTTGATAGATAATACAATGAAAATAGAAAATTTGTAATTCCCACAATATTTTATATATACACATCCACCCAGTCCTCTTTTTACGCAACATTTTTGGATGGCTCCTTTACGTTTTTCATGCGATTTACTCGTTGTTAAGCAATTTATTTTTTGGAAAAAAAAATACACATGAAATGGTGACCCTGCGATAAAAGAAGTGATGATCCTGCGCAAAATAATGTGATGTAATTAATAACTCTGCACTGAAACATGTTTAAACACAATACATTTAATAAATTTGTTGAATAGCACGTTTCCCGGTCGTTATTTTTTTCACGAAGAGTTACTATGTCAAATAAAACTACTCCAGACATTTATGCAAAATAATAAATCGACTAAAAAAAATTTTACACAAATTTGGTTTTGTTCATATATTTTTGATACATTTACAAGCGGTTTTTGGATTTTTGGAACCAATTTATGAAATTATTTGTTTTTTTTATACGCGGCCATATTCTGTTCCAGTGACGGCTGGTGACGGGGTGTTGGGGGGTGCAATGGAAGATTCAACCATTTTTGCAAGAGTTCTTTCCTATTCATTGGATTTTAAAACACTTCTATAGCATGGACTTTCAAATCAGATGTTCGCAATACCAACTGTTTCTCATCCGTAGTACGGAAAAATAGTTGAATCTTCCTTTTGCACCCCCCAGCACCCCGTCACCAGCCGTCACTGTTCTGTTCCCAAAAAGGATTGGGTGTATATTTACATCCATTTCAACATTACATTTATTTAGCTGATTCGGTCAATATCATAATCATCTAATTGTTTCTATAACGTAAAATTTCTATAAAATATGTATTATGTAAAATTTCATTTAAAAATTCGTCTCACTAAAATCGTCATCTTTTAACTTCTGGCTAAGCAAAGTTTATTTGTCTTTAGATTCTTAAGAATTATATTGGCTGACCTTTCCAATACAACACCCCATTCGTGAGGCCAAAGCTTATGGAGGCATGCAAACTTTAAACTTTAAAAAATTTATAGCGATAGAAAAACAAAAATTCAAAAGGAATTTTGGAGAAAAAAGTAAAAACAGAAGCGGCAAAATATTCAGAGCTTTCATACTATTAATCAAAAAACTCTGAAAAACTACCACATTATAATCGACTTCCCAACAAAAAAATAACCTCTTAAATATTTCGATTTTACATTTAATTTTCTCAAAAAATAAAAACGCGTTTTTATGGAACCAACTGTGAAATTTCAGCTCAGTTGTGAATTAAAAAAAAAAATTCCCTTTTCAAATTAATTTTATTCTTGAAGCCCACAGAAAATTATACAATGACCTTTAGAAAATTATAATAGTCAGATAAACTGAAAATTAATTTCCGTTAGCAAATATTGTCCGAAATAAGTTTTTCAACAGCCGAGTCAAGTGTACGAATCTTTGAACACGCTTATTTGTCGCGCCATATTTTCCGGATATTGAAATTATATTCAAAGAATTATATGAATATTTTTTTGAACTTTATATATTTTTTTATTATTTACCCATACCGTCTGAATTATATTACATATTGAAAATGTCATTTAATTCTATATTCATTCAGGCATGATGACCTTTTTGCTAACATCAAAATAACATATTTTCGTTTGAATTTATTATTTCTTCGTATTGGTGATATTTTCAGAATCTAAAAATATGTTTTTTAATCTGTCGTCTCTTTTCGATCTTTCAGTCGACTATTTTCAGCAGTTGTAATAATATGATGACTGTTTGACCTTTCTCCGGAATTTAACAACAACGAATCATATCTTGGCCGCTGAAATCCTTCTCTTGTTTATTATATGCTGAACCACGATCATTCAAACAAAGAAGCATCAAAGAAAGTGAATTTAATGTTTTCATACCTTTGTTATACATAATTTTAACGACATACAAAAAAAAATATGACGCATAAAAAATAAAAAAAAATAACGAATCTACATATGTTTATCAAAGTTAGACATTAAAAATAACCCGAGGGAAATTTTGCTGATAACCTTTTTCTCTCATCTTGTCAACGTGTGACCAACATTTTCATTAATGTGCAAAATAAAACGGTGATTTTAAGAACATGCTCACGCTGACATCGCAACTAAAATATTACATGATTTAGGAAATCGACTGTATATAAACTGTTTACCATGCATAAAATCAAGTACATCCGTGCTTTTGAAATACCTGAAGATGCCGAAAGGCGAAACCCAGGTCATTAGCGAAAAACTCATGAAAAAGTACACAACTCAAATAATTTAAAAAAATATTACACTCAAAAGTCACAATCAACAAATGTATCATTTTGTTTTTCTTGAAAGTTAAAAGAATTCAAATTTTTCCAACCTCGATATGGTTTCAAAGATTACTTTCAATATATATTAAATAAAATATACGCATCGCAAATATGATACAAATACTAACAGATCGAAGTCTACTTTGTCGGATACGTTGGCTATTTAAAATGTTATATAAAATCAGTAAATATTACATGAAAAGCGAAGCTCTTTCTGGGGAATCCATTCACGCCACGTCACAACTATTTATTGATTGCCTACCACTTAAATAATAAATTCGATGGAAGAAGCAATATTCCAGTATCAATTTCGCATTTTCGAACACCTACGCGGCGTTTGCATATTTTACGTAACCGACTCGACCACACTCGCTGTACCAATAATAGATCTTCTCTGTTATTCAGAAAACGGCAAACATGCTTATTATACGATAAATAGAGGCTTAACATAGCTACTTTGTGTAGAATAGTCCTCATATATTGTGACATTAGTTGATACTATAATAACAATAATTAATTCTGTTGTAATGTTAAAATTATCGTGATTTGCTATATCGTCTTGGCGTGTTGATTAATACACAGTATAAACGTCATCCAATTACTGCTCAATTGTCACGATTCTTATTTTGAATTTCAGAAACAATTTAAGAAAAAAAACAAAAGACACCTATAATTACAGTATTCTCTATTTGAAAAACGATTTTAAAACTGACAGTCACCAAAATTCTATTTTAATTGAGTTAAGGGCATGGTTTTCTATTTATTCCATAAAATAATATTAATATATCAATTGATTAACATATTTTCTTTAGCGCATTATTTAGAATGTCTCTCTAGGGTCTGGGAGGGCATGGTTATATTTTGTTTTGATACGAAAGTTTTAAGAGTACGTGAGAATACGTCATACTCAAATAGATAAGTTAATAATATTTAATTAAACTCGAGAAATCTCAAAACTTTAACAACCCGCATTGAAAATTTATATAATATCAGAAACGGTGAATTATTATATTAAAATCAACGATTTATTTAAGAATTTCTGTACTATTTAAAAATAGCATTGCTTTTTTTTCAAAAAGAATTCTTCTCATCGAAATTTATTTCTGAGAAAATTTTATTTAAATATGTGTGTATGAATTTATTGGTTTTCATATAAAGGGTATTTCAATAGGGACGCTCAAAATATGTTACATTGTCCCGCTGAGAAGATTATTCATTGTTTAGTGGCCAAATTTGAGTCAACCAGTTTGGTAAATAATCGGCCAACACCTACCTGTACGTCATCAAAATACAATATCTGGTGAAAACATTGCTGCTATGTGTGAAAGTGTACAGGAAAACCCAAAGCAGCTTATTTCTCGGTGTTCACAAGAACTTGGCTTTTCTGCGACTTCAACTTGGTGAATTTTGAATCGGGCCTTATGTCTGCACCCGTATAAAATCCAACTAACCAAGGAACTTCAGGTAAACGACCACAGACAACGCCTTATTGGGTTCTGGAGCAGTTGGAAGTTTACCCAAATTTGTCAAAAAATTCAACTTTAGCGACATGGCCCATTTTATAATGAATGTATATTGGCAGACATTTCATGCTATATTCCATATTTAATGCCGTAAAATATACTTACAAATGAAATTAAAATTTAGTCGAAATCTCACAAACAACTTGTTTCATTTACATTTCAAAACTAGGCGTCCTTATAAAAAGACCCTTTATAATATAAATCTTTGAAGCAGACAAATAAAAGTATGAAGTACTTCTCGCATTAAAAAAAACACGTTAAATATCACAAAAGAGATGCCAGAAACAAAAAAATATTTGTGTCTATTTTTGGTAAAATTATGCCATTAATGTTTCAAATCACGTAACACAAATAGGCTCATTTTCTGATATCATGAAATTATATTTGGCAAATAAATAAAATTAAATGGTGGAAAATTGTAATGCGAACTTCATTATATTCACCAATGATAGAATATGCTTTGAACGTTTCACGAAGGCTTTTATTTAAGAAAATATCGGCTGAATAAAATTGCCATAATTATGGTCGTTAGATAATTCGATACTTACATACAGTGTTGCCAAATAGTTTTTCGATATTTCCCTTCCAATGAATAATGTATTTCCTTTTTTGTTGGGATTTTATTTACTCAATTTATTTTGCCACGTAAACGAATACTCAAAATAGTAAATACATTTTCATGAAGAGGTGGAAATTGCTTTTTTATCGTGTCCATTATCAATCTTGATGTGACTAAATTTATAAATCTACTAAAACGAAAATTAAATGCATGGAATTCACACAGGTGTGAGAATCTAAATAATAATTGTTGCCATAGTTAATTTTTTCGTATGACTGTTTAACTAGTTATTTTCACCTACATACTTATCCACTTAACAATAATTACTACTTGATATAATGAAAAGATAAATCGATTCGTGAAAATCTTTTAAAAGATCAGATTGTATTCAGTATATTGATTGCATAGGCATTCACTTGGTAGAACTCCATTATGACGAGGAGAAAAAATAGCAATGTGTTAATTTAATTATTCAAAATCTTAATGATAAAACCGAAACGGCGTATGTATGTATGTGGGTCTGTAATTCCCTTTTGCATTATTGTTGCAAGTTGCCATAAAAACGAATATAAAAGAAAATATGTTTGAATTTTTATCGGCGAAGACATTTAGTCAAAATGTAATAAAATAAATTATTCTTCTACAGAACTTTTCCCAGCTTTTGTTATTAATAATAATGTTTATTATTTACGAGAAGGTATTATTTGACATTTCTTTCACAGCAAATTAGACTTTTTCCTTGAATTTGGACATTTTAATGGGCGAGAATGGAGCTGTCATCAAATTAAATAAAGTTTGTGATTTTATTTTAACTCTATTTTGGATGCTAGATTCTGTTATATAATTATGTCGAATGATATAACATTAAATAATTATTGGTCGCTTAGTCCGAGCGACGCCGGGTAGCAATACTAGTATCTTATAAAAGACAAATTAGGAGAAATATTATACTAAAAAAATATTTCAATATCTAAACTGAAGTAACAATTTTTCTGAGTTTGCCAATCATTTAATAGAAAATGATCATAATTTTAATCAGAATAGTTATTTAGATATACTCCACCGAGTAAATAAAAAAGGTTTAAAGATGAATAGTCTAGAATTTTTAGAAATAAATAAAACTCTTAATAAAAAAGAATATTATTAAATAATATTCTTAATTGGACAGGTTGCTCGCCATTACTTACATTGTTTCCAATTAATCGAGTAATCACTAACATATCTGATTGATTGCAGCCCATTAGTTTAATAGTTAGTAATGTTTAACGTCATTAGAAGTATGATTATTTGTTTGCTTTGTTTCGATTCTATCACCTCCTCCTTGCTTCCCTTAAATGGGAAAAAAACCCGAAATCCATTTTGTAATTTCATAATTTAAAATGTTAGAATCAATCTTGCTTCATTACTTAAGCAAACTTTGCGATAGTAAGTCTGACGATGCCTCTGAAAGAGGCGAAATACGTGTCACAGTTAGTAGCACAATACGTGGAATAATCAAAGTTATTTTAAATTTTATATTTAAATGAACTTCCACAAAGCTACCGCCGAAACCATCGAAAGTATCAAATTTGAATTGTTTGTATTTATTTTCTACTTTTCCGTGAGTTTTGTCACTAACGACACGGGTTTCGCCTTTCAGCATCTTCGGGCACTTCAAGTGCACGAATGTACTTGAACTGGCGCGTAGTAAACAGTTTGTATCGTTTAACTACAAAAATAAAAGTAGATCACTAAGTTTAATTGTTATTAACGTAATCAATATGAATTAGTGAAAATTAATGTCAGTGAGTTTCAATGAATTATGTGGGTAAAAAACTCACGAATTATAGTTATCGAAATTTCCTTGTTATTAGTATTTGTGATAATACTCTATAACTTACCCACATAATTCATTGAAACTCATTACATCAAAAAAATTCTCATTCAATTTTTTTGGAAATGTACAACGATTCAATCCTTCAGTCTAAATTCTAAGATATTTCTATATGTTTTATATCTCTAAATCTACTGTCACAGTGTAAATTCTGTGTTTATTTTATTCACAACGAATCTTATTGTGGAACCCTGGTCTAGCAACTACATTTTATGAAATGCTTTTTCTGAGTATATCTAAAACACTTTTTGCGATCACTAAAAACATAAATCATCCTCTCTACAACATCGTAAAAATATGTATATGAAATAAAGCTCTAAATAAACGTAGCACTAAGTGAATTTTACAAAAAAAACACACTACCAACATTCAACGGGCTACAACGTAATACGCAGATGTTTGTTTACAAAGTAATCCAGTTGTTACGTTATAAAAAGAGTTATTTTGTCTTCGTTTCTTTTCATCTTACAAACAATTAAAATACCCGTAAAGAATTCAGTGCAATGTATTGGTATGTAATTATTTAAAACAATTGTTGTTAGATGTTGTAAAATATCAATAATTTATGTAGAACTAAATTATAATGGAGTTCTACCAAGTAAATTCCAATTCAATCAAACAATCAATTATTGTTACTTACAATCCGTCTGGTATACTGTTGAAGCAACAAACACTGCCATCAAAAACCTGTTTATTTTATCATATAAACATAATTATTTTATCTTCGTTTCTGTTTTTCTTACAAAAAATTAAAATACGTTCTATATTTTGGTATGTAATTATTTAAATCAATTGATTTTTACAATTTTATAATGGAGCTATACCAAGTAACTTCCAATTCTATTCAATTATTAACTAATGCTATTCAAAAGCAGTGAGGAACTGTTGGAGCTCCAAACCCTGCCATCAAAAACCTTAAGTATATTACGTTATAAATGATTCATGATTTGCCCGGTCCGTGGTACAGTGGTCAACGTCGATGGCTTCCGTGACGGACCGCCCGGGTTCCATTTCGAGCAGATTTTTTCAGTCGAATAATCGATTCTGTTCGAAGGCGTTTGTGTTGTTAAATTTCGATAGCGATAAGTTAACCACTCTTGTCCTATCCTAATCGTCTTTCCTTTCAATCCCTACTCTCTTAAAAAAGGGAGATTGAGCAACTGAGTAGAAAGAAACATGTTGAGATAAACACCGTGAGGTGTCCATATGCACCATATAAGTTGGTTGCGGACTAGAGACTCCAATTACTCCAGTATAAAGTATTCAAATTATAAAATAAAATATACCAAAATATATATAAATAATTCAAATTTGTGACAAATATATAACGAGTATTTTTCAAATTACTCGAGTCTCGCGTCCTTGAAAACTGTACGAGTATACTCGAGTATCGAATATTCGATACTCGAATTGGAGTCTCTAGTCCGAACATGTTAAAAAAAATCAGAATATTCAATTAAACTAGGCACCACATTCAGATTATTTCTTTCAACCCCTTATCAGTCGCCGTATATAATCCGATATAATTAGTCAAAGACAGCATTTAAGCCGTTGGAAATGATGGAATTTAAAAAAGTTATCCAACTTGACTCGTAGGTGGAGAAACCTAACTCAGACAAGAGCTTAAAAAGGCTTGTGGACGTAAATAGATTTTTCCCTCGCAGAAAATTTATTCTGAAGCCTTTGTTCATCCGAACCCTTTGAATTTATAAAAATATAAAAAAAATAGAAACCCACAGCGGAAATTAAAACTTTTATTTTGTTTTGAAATTCTTTATTCACAGGCATTAATATTTACGAAGGAATGATTTTTTTCTATATCAATTTGACGGAGCATCAAGTTCTAAGGCGTGTTAACGCCAAAGTTCTTCCACTCACCTTCGTCTCTAAATGTTTTAAACTCTTAAATTTTATTTGTTGGTATTCCTTTCCCATCGCTGCCGACAGGAAGGCGCGATCGCTACAGTTGTGAAGTCAGTTTACTATTGCGTCTCTACCTAGGGAGGGTCATCGAGAAGCATATGCTCCATGCTAAGAGTAGACATGGTAAAAATATAAACATATTCTTTAAAATGTTAACTGTCATGTCACTTCTTTTTGGAAAGGCATTTTTTTCAGGGCTGTGGAGTTGGAGTCGGAGTCGGCGCGGTGTTTTGGCCGGAGTCGTACTCGGAGTCTGAAATTTTGAAAAGTTTGAATTTTTTATTTTTGCATTTAAAATGTCAAATTTGGCTTTTGGCCGCATTGATAGGGTTGATATTTAATTGAATACACAAAATTAGGGGGGAAAATTGACGATATTAACCTTTTTTAGTCGGAGTCGGAGTCGTGGTTTTGGTAAATGCTGGAGTCGGTTTCGGTCTTTTTTTTATCGACTCCACAGCCCTGATTTTTTTTAATTAATAAAATACATTTTTGAACACGGTGAAAAAATAGCAATGTATTTAAGTTTTACAAAAATTATATAAAATGATATTATATATATGTAGGTTATTTTGGCTTACGCCCTCGTCATAAATGGTGTAATTCTGTAGTTCTGACGAGGACGTGAGTCGAAATAGCTATCAACTATAAATAATACTATATAATTTTTATAAAACTAAAATAAAATACTTTTTTTTACCGTGTCATAATGTTATAGAGTTCTACCAAGTAAATGCCAATTCACCAAGTTTGTTTACGTATAATGTAAAAAGACCAGGACCGGTTTCACTTGTGGCAAGCATTTTGAATTACTCGATCAGACATGCTCGCGACGAGTGATATTGTGGGAGCCGTACAAAAAAAAGTATATTATTTCTTGAAAAATAACATACATTAAAGTATGTATTTTTTTTTGTATTTTGTGGTGTGATCACCTCCGAGCTTTTGGGTGATTGATGCGTCAATTTAAACGTAACACGATATATTTACAATATGTGGTATAAATACAAAAAAATAATCGTAGCTGTCACGGTAAAAATGTCAATTTTCTATTTTTATCTGATTCATCTATTTTCAAAACACCGTTCCGGGAATGCCAACCCCACCTCATGTAATAATACATTTCGTGATAAATTTAACACAGTACAAAGAACTTTTTTTTATTATTTGGAAAAGAAATTTAATATCACCCGTTTAGTGTATATCAGGGGTCGGCAAACTTTTTTGGGAAAGGGCCAAATCTGAAATTTTTTTTGACTTGGCGGGCCAGGTACCAAAAAGAAAGATATTTACATAGGTAATTCGATAAAAAAAAAAATAGATAATTTTCCATTGGATATATTGGAAATATTTTTATTGAAGATTTATACAATACAATAAATATAAAAAAAAATATTTTTTCATATATAAATTTCAAATTTCAAATTTCAAATTTTTTAATTTTTTTATTAATGCGATGAATGCAATTGTTTTTTCTCGGATAAAATATCATCATGATTTATTTCAAAGTTTGTACTTCCTATCATTAAAATGGTTTCTAAATGGTCATCTGTTAATAATGATCTATATTGTGATTTTACATATTTCATTTTTGAAAATGTTCTTTCACAATGATATGTACTTGAATATGAAAATAAATCCTTGTGCAAATGACTTTAATTGACTGTATTCAATACTATTCATTATTTGAAAGTTATTTATAAAATTGAATTAAATCCATTTCTTTAATGATCATTTTCAATTTATCATTATTTTGTATATCAATAACTTCTAATTAAAGCTCTGATGGAAGCTCTTCAATTGTGCAGTTAAAAGAATTTTGAAATAGTGAAATATCCTTATCACTCGTATCAAGATCAGAAAAACGATGTTGTAATTGAAATTTAAGTTCAGAAAAAATGTTTATTGCATTTTTTTTTAGAAATTGAGATGAGCTGAGATTTAACGGTTAAAGAACAAATTTCTTATTAATTTTTAATTTTGTTTCATGTGAACAAATATTAACCCGTGGGCCGGAATGAAAACAGGTGGTGGGCCTGATTTGGCCCGCGGGCCGTAGTTTGCCGACCCCTGGTGTGTATTATTCATGGACGCCATATTAAGTGTGGGATATAATACATCTGAATTAATGACGACTATGTATGACGACAGATATACCAGAATTAACATAGTAAGTTTTCTATTCAGTAATTTTTACAATAAATATATTCTGATACAAATAAATGTGACAAAAACAAAAAATAAAGATGAAAAAAGAGCGGTCAATAATATGTATTTTGAGATGAGAATTTATACGACCTATCTTTTTTACAAATCTATATTGAAAAGATTTTCGACAGTGATGCACAACCTCCGGCCCTCAATGGTATTTTATGCGGCCCACATTGACAAATATCAATCACCTTCTTTCTTCAGAACAGAGATGAAAGAACAATAAAGAACATTTTTTTTTTATAAACATATACTAAAAATATCGATAATTTAATCAGATTTACTGATCTTGATATTGATTTATCTGAGAATTGATTATCTGGCCGTTCTCCTAAAAAGTTTTTCATCACTGTTTCACGACAGCAAAGGTCAAAAAAGGTACTGGATTTTTTAACCGTGTCCGCTCCTAGTATAGGGCATATGGACATCTAATTGAGTTTATCTCAACTTATTTTTTTTACGATAAATGCTTGATGCTCAACCTCTTTTTTTCGTCGTTAGTAGGGATCTTAAGGATATAAAGTTTAGGACAGGACTAGTGGTTAGCTAATCTCTCTCGTTAAGCCCGCTTATAAGTTTGTATGTGTGGAAAAGAATTTTTAGACAATAAATACACCCATGCCTTTGATTTATTTATTTATTTATTCAAAAAATACAAATCATGGCATTACAGCTAACGCCAATACGCCATGCATTTGACGAATTTATTTACATACTTGTATACACATAATAAAAATTAAAAATTGTAGCCATAAGTACAGAGAGAAAAAATTAATAAAATCACATTAGAAATTTTAAAGATGTCAACCAAGTGAGTTAAGCAACTTTTATTCATAAAATATAGTATTCGTCTGAAACTCGCTCACGTCGATATGAAATATGTCGACATCCGAAGCAATACCGTTTAAAATTGTCAAAGCTCTTCCCAGTGGCATTCCCATAGGAAGACTGGTTCTACCCCTTGATCAGAATTGACTGAAAAAATCTGCCCGTGTTACGACTCAAACCCGTGTGGTCCGTCACGGAAGTAAACGACATTGACCACTGCTTCAGGGATCCGATAAACGGAACAGGAGTAGAGCGGTCAATAAAATGTACGCTTAGTGTCACGTTTCTGAGATAATTTATACGACCTATTTTTTTCTCACATCCATCTTGTTAAGCTTTCACAACAACACTTGTAAATGAAAACCACTCAATATAAGCGATGGATTTAGTCGTATAAAATTGAAATCTATGCCTCAATACGCCCACGATGTGACGTGGTCAGACATTGGAATTATTCAGACCCATACTATATATCTTTACTTTTGCCAGGATGAGGGCGAAACAGTCGACCACCACTCTACTTTATCTTAAATATCTATCTTAATATTAGTGATACAATGTGTAAACTTTTGGTATTCTTAAATCACTGTTTTTACACCTTATGCAGTAAAAAAATATGATTTTGATCGAGTAGCTTCGTCGCAATTAATTTAAAAAAAAAAGTCACATTATTATTGGCCGAAAACCATTTATATTATCTCTACCTAATTTCCAGGATTACAACTTAGCAGTCCATACGCGGTAAGATAACGTTATCTTGTCTCAAACGCGCGTCTTTCCAAATCAAATGGATGCTTTTTACAAAGGTGTAGATAAGAAGTCGCATTAACAGTTTTGATATCGCCAGTCTAGAATAAAAAAGAACACGGTCAGGTTGACTCATTCATGCGCGACTTAGAATATGAATAAGTGTAGGAAAATTATTGATTTTCATGTATAAATTTACGTCAAAGCATTATCAATCATTTTTTTATTGCAGTCTATGCCAATAAGGTCATACAACTGGGGTCTTTTTTAGACTCCCCTTGGCCTATGAGCTATTTTTCAATGAAAGTCTTTCGAAAGTTAAACCACAAACCATTCACCCAAACTTTGTCAATTATTAATATTCTGACTGCTCTGCAACAATCACAAATCTTGTCTCACTGGATATTTGTACTAAATATATAATACAGCGAACTTTAACCTTTTAAAGCCCTACGGCCTTATATGGAAACATTGATTATGGTGCACTTCGCTATCGGATTACACGGATTTATGATAAAAGTTTTCAACATATGAATGTGAGCTTTCATAAATAATGTCTTTGATATACTGATCCATAATATTATTTTCGGTTTCGTTAAATATTTTTGTCATAATGAGGAATATAAAAATCTGTGTTACAAGGTTGAATTTTGGGATATGCGTTGTGTTATATCCAGCGGACCGTAATAAATCAGCTTGATTCACACTATGCAATATATTTCAATGAGCAAACAGATTTTTTTCCATACGTAGAAATTTATCCTTATCTGACCGATTCTTTTTTCAAGATAGCTGTAGCTAAAATATATTTGTTGATTTGTTTACCTAAAGAATTTGAAAACGTACAAGTTGCGGTTCTGGTCATTGTTCGTAAATTATAAATTAAATTTCGCATATAAGTTAGCAATCTTTTATTTCGCAAATACTTTTTATTTTACCCACATAGACTTGTTTTATAGATATTTTTTTTGACCATGTCCGCTCCCAACTTGGAGCATATGGACTCTTCACAGAGTTTATCTCAACATATGTTTTTCTACGAGAACTGATTGTTACACAGTTGCTCAACCTCTCTTTTTCGAAGAGAGTATGGATAGAAAGGATACGAGGGCTAGGACAGGACTAGTGATAAGCTAATCGCTGTCACTATGCGTCGTTCTTTGGGATCGGGAAAGGTGGGAAAGGATTTTCAACAACACAAACACCCATGCCTTTGAACAGATTTAACGACTGAAAAAATCCGCTCGTCCCGGGAATCGCACCCGGGCGGTCTGGCACGCAAGTCAACACCGTTGACACTGCGCCACGGATTTAGAGATATAATTATTTTTATAAGAGATACGGGTCGCGCGGATAGTTCACAAAAAATGCTCGGGCGTTTAAAGGTTAAACTAGTGATATCGTCGGGTTAATTCTAAGATCGTCTTAGTCAGTTTACTCTAACTGTTTAGGAGACAGTTAAAACTGAATATTTCAACTAACATAAAAACAATTTTCCAACTATAAAACTAGGTTTCACACGATAAAATAACCCAAAAATACCCAAATTATTGTTTCCCACCATTACTTTAGACTAATAAATCAAACTTATTTAAATTCTTTCATGTGACGTCGGTATGGTTTCAACAGAAAGAGATTATGTAGGGGGCACCCTGTCTAGCAAAGGTATATAAGCTATCTCTAATACACGTTTTAAACATAGTTCTGACGAAGGCGTAAGCCGAAATAGCTATCAACAAATATATAAAATAATTTATGTAGAACTAAAATACATTGTTATTTTTCTTTCCGTATTATAATGGAGTTCTACCAAGTAAATGCCTACTCAATCAATAAGAAGATAATAATTTTAAATATGAAGACGCTTACGAAGAAATTGTTCCATCTTACGAGTACGTAGGAGGATCCCAAGAAGAGGACGTCAATATAAAAGAAGAATACGGGTCTAATAAGATCGAAATCACATCTAATATACACATTAAAAAACCTATCATAAGAACGCCTCCTCAAAAATTGTTGAATAATAAATATAAATATTAAGAATGTGAAGAAAGGTTCAGAAGTAACAGCACAGTATACAAAGCTGTGTAATTTTCTTCTGTTATCTTCATTGCCTTTTTATTACAATGCCAAAGCTACAAGTTATTGCCAATTATATGATTAATCTGTAATGTTACTTGTTGAAACGGAACATTCCAGCTTTATAAATTCAATGCCAATCGATTATGTAAACGTTTACCTCTGATTAGGCCATCTCAGTTTACCTGTGCCTTATTTAATTGCCGAAAAATTACGACAGATGAGATCTGAAATCATTAGCGAACGTTGAATCGAGGGATAAATTTAATGACTGATCAAGGGGCTTAACAACCCACTCCACTACAGTTGTTTTGTGATTGGGCTTAAATTAAATCAAACATATATTTTTATAACGATTTTAAATGCCACTTGATCCTTTCTAGCCGTCTCACTGCGCTAAATGAATATTAATAATCCTCTTATAATAATTCTTACACTTTTAAGATACACTGTCAATACTTGGTGGAATGGCAGTATAACAAAAATTAAAACACATTTTTAGTTCTTTTTCCACATAAAATTCATTGGATCAAGACCAGTTTCGCTCATAGCGAGCATAATCATCTGATAAGAAATGCAACGAAACAGTGATATTTATACAAAGTTTAAGTAAGAATTACATGGTGTGACAAACATTTGTTATAAAGGGTCTTTTTATAAGGACGCTTAGTTTTGAAATGTAAATAAAACAAGTTGTTTGTGAGATTTCGACTAAATTTTAATTTCATTTGTAAGTATATTTTACGGCATTAAATATGGAATATAGCATCAAATGTCTGCCAATATCCATTCATTTTAAAATGAGCCATGTCGCTAAAGTTGACTTTTTTGACAAATTTGGGTAAACTTCCAACTGCTCCAGAACCCAATCAGGCGTTATCTGTGGTCGTTTACCTGAAGTTCCTTGGTTAGTTGGATTTTATACGGGTGCAGACATAAGGCCCGATTCAAAATTCGCCAAGTTGAAGTCGCAGAAAAGCCAAGTGCTTGTGAACAACGATAAATAAGCTGCCTTGGCTTTTCCTGTACACTTTCACACACAGCAGCAATGTTTTCACCAGATATTGTATTTTGATGACGTACAGGTAGGTGTTGGCCGATTATTTACCAAACTGGTTGACTCAAATTTGGCCACTAAACAATGAATAATCTACTCAGCAGGACAAAGTAACATATTTTGAGCGTCCCTATTCAAATACCTTTATATGCTAGCAAGCAAATAAATTGAAGCAAAATTGATTATAATTTTAATGTTGAAGACCTCTTAGCAATGCAAGCTATTACATCAAAAAACAATTAAGTATAAATGATCATTAACAAAATAAAAACCAAAATAAGTGCATTTAATAAAAAGATAATAAATGGTAAGTCCTTACCATGATTCAAATATTTGATAATTTTAATAATCCTCTTATAATAATTCTTACATTGAACTACATTTTTTTTTATTTAAAAGCCAGAATTTATTTCATTTGATTTTTCTACGTTCATGATTTATTATATTTTAACGAGGAAATATGAAAAAAGATCTCGAGTCGGTGATTCAGAATAATTCATCGTCAACATTTTGCTTCGTTTATATTGCTTACGGGTCGTCTTAGCTGGGCGAATCTGGGCGAGGCGATCCGGCGCGGCTTTGAAAGCGGCAGAGTTTTAAAATATCAAACGGTCCTCGCCCATGCAAGTGTCATATGTAGGCGAAGCGATCCGGTCAGGACGGCATATGTCGCAAGTCGCCTCAAGTGCGCACTCATGGCGCCCGCGAATCGCTTGAAAATATGAAACGGTCCAAGCTCACCAGAGCGTTAATTGCGTCTGGCCGAGCGATGGCACATAAGACCTTTGATCAACTACGTTTTAAATTGACTGGATTCGCCTAAATTCTCTTGCCGGTTTGCGTCGCTTACCTAAGACACGGGGTTACTGGTACGGCTAATGATAATAAAGAATACACACAGTTACATTCAATGTTCTGACCGCGCACCGATTCGAAAACTTCCGCGCACTTTAATAGTTGATGGAGATATCTTGAAAAATTTAATTATAGCCGGTTTTTTTTTGTACGTTAAGCTTAGTTGTAATACCAATTGTCTATCATACCTTGTTTGTCTTGCTTAAATTTTGTATAATTATCACTGTATCTTTGTATTTACTATCAGTTGATACTGATCGCTCTCAGCGAAACCGGTCCTGATCTAATAAATTTTATGTGGAAAAGTACTAAAAATGTTTTATTATTTGTATTAGTTCTGTTTATTGCAGTGCTGTGGAGTCGTTATAAACGCACGACTCCGACTCCATCGTTTATCTAAAACATGAATCCAAATCCGACTCCAACATTGAACAAAAACACGACTGCGACTCCGACTAAAAAAAGTTTAATTTGGTCATGTTTTTTTCCAACTTTTCCTATTTATGTGTATTCAATTAAATATCAACCAACTAATCCGGCCAAAAGCCAAGTTTTACATATTATATGCATAAATAAAAAGACTTTGTCAGGAACACGGAGGTAAGAGAGCGGAAAAACCAGCCCCTTATTACGTCCAAAATAAAAAGGCGACGATGGACCTGGCTTGGAAATGTGCTGCGGATGCCCCAGGGGAGCCTGAATCCTGCCTGCCTCTTTTATCAACCTGATAGATCCTGACGTCCCGGAAGGCCTTTAATGACCATCCATATGATGTACTCAGGGGAGCTACGGGACGCCGTGATGACCTGGGAAGATGCGAGGAAGTTGGCGGGAGATAGAGAATCTTGGAGGCACCGTGTGGCGGCCATATACTCCGAATAGAGAGCGGATATGGGGCGGGGGAAAGTTCAAAAATTTCAAAATTTCCGACTCCGAGTACGACTACAGCCAAAACGCCGCAACGACTCCAACTCCGAATCCACAGCCCTGGTTTATTGATATTATTGTACATATTGGTAGTAACGGCAAGCAAAAAAATACCTGCAGACCAAAGATTAGCAACGGCATAATGGCCTGCCTTACAATTAATCAGTTAATCGAAAATGTTAAGTATATTTATAAATCGTTGATTATTATGTTCGAGGAGTATAAGACGGCTGAATCGCGATGGGCGGCGGGGAGCATTAACGATTTTGCCTTACCTATCGCCGAGGCGCAATAACAAGAGGGTTCTGCTAGCCGCCCACGCCTCGCCGCCCTGTGTACGTCACTCACCACCAATGCAAACATTCTCAACAAAACACAGCTGTAACACACATACGCCTTTATATGTATGTATGTGTGACGGTTCGTAATAAATATAACGTTACCGACAAAAGCCATCTTGGTTAACCGTTAAACACTAAACTGCCATTTGTATGATACTTTTAAAAACAGTGCTTACATTACATCTAAACCTCCTTTTGTGCGATTTCTAAGTTGTGCGGTTTTTTTAATGCATTTTTTAAATATATTATTGGAACTATATAAACGTACATGATACGAATAACGTAACTAATAGCGCGTTTTGTTTTCATACTGTACGTGTAAACTCCAGTGTTTCACCTGTTTATTACAATGTGACCTTGACACGTACGTCCTTGTTATGTTATGTTCACACATTAAGTCATAGCTTTTTTGTGTGATTTTATTTTGTGCGAATTTCCGCGAAACGAATCTACCGCGCAAAAAAGGTTGAGGTGTATGTAAGGCGATAATTTTTTCATTTATTATAAAAACGACAAAAATAAGTCTTTTTAAGTACGCAAGAGATTACAAATCAGTAAATTAATGATAGTTGTCATAAAGCACAAGGAAACTTCATAATACGGCCCGCTAAAGAAGAATTAAATATGTTCGGATTCGATTTTTGAAAATGTTCCACGAATAAAACAAATGAAAGACAATGGTTTATGTCATTGAAATTAGAGAGTTATATTTTTATTATAATGCTATTCTACCAAGTATTAACGGAAAACACCTTCTAAGCCAAGTTCTAAATGTAAATTTAATTTAATTTATTCAGCTCATGTGTGTCAACGATGCAATGAAAAATGTTAAACCAAGAAAAAAAAAGTATTTTATTTTTTATCATTTATTGAACAAATACGATTTATTTCGATGATTGTCATTGCACCTGAGTAGCTTATCTTAGTTTTCGGTTAATATTTTTGTATTGTTTAGGAAAGAGTGAATATATTTGGTTTTTAATTTGATGTCCTTACTCTGTTTTAGAAAAATAATGTCGTTATTAATTTTCTTAAATAGATTATATCTAGATATTTTAAGTATAAAATAAACTCAATTATTAATACAATACTCAGAGTATTATTCAAGAGAAGTTATCAAAAGGCAGTGGTAATAAATAATGATGTTTTTTGATTATATATTAATACGTTATCTTCATACGTCTTTTAATGTTCAAGACATTTGTTATAGTCTATGACAACATTAAAGTATTTAATATAATAAATACAATATCTTGAATACATTGCAATACTTGAGAACCAAAACGAATTGAATTTTAAATACATATATAATACTTATTTTGGTTTTTACTTTGTTAATGATTATTCATACTTTATCGATTTTTGATGTAATAGCTTGCATTGCTAAGAGGTCTTCAACATTTTAATTATAATCTATTATATTCTTCTAATTATATTCTTACATTTTGCTTCAATTTATTTGCTTAGTCATAATACCAATTTTTTGTCATACCTTTTAATTATAACTTAAACTTTGTATAAATATCACTGTTTCGTTGTATTTTTTATCAGTTGACTATGCTCGCCATGAGCGAAACCGGTTCTGATCCAATAAATTGTATGTGGAATAAGTACTTAAAATGTTTTATTACTTTTAACCAGGGCTGTGGAGTCGGTAAAAAATGTTCGACTCCGGCTCCAGTATTTACCAAAACCACGACTCCGACTCCTAATTTTCCTATTTATGTGTATTCAATAAAATATCAACCTAACCAATCCGGCCAATAGCCAAATTTGACATATTATATGCAAAAATAAAAAGGTTATACTTTTCAAAATTTCCGACTCCGAGTACGACTACGGCCAAAAAGTTCCGACTCCACAGCCCTGTTTTTAATATATATATAACTGATCGTATTTAAAATCAGTGTCGTTTATTGCCAGTATGCGAGACTAACTATAAAATTCCAATAAACTTTACATAACTGGGTTAATTTTTCAAAATACTGATTGGCTGAAATTATTTCTTTATTGCAACGTAATTGACAATCTCTGTTTGCTGTGGGCGGCTATGGGATAGGCGGATGGGGGCGGATGGGGAGAAGAACAGTCTGGATGAACGTGGGCGCTCTGGCTCGTCACCCACGCACTCCTATATACAGCCCTGGGCCGCACTCTAAAATGAGAAATTTGCGAACAAAACTACAACACCTAGTGGGGTCCGCCGATATCATCAAAAATTCAAGGGATTTTCCTTTTTCACGTGAGATTGAACAATACAAAATAATGCAATATTGGCTGTTCTACAAAATACTTTTGTATGTATAATATTTATCACCTTCCATATTTACTTTCCTACTTTATATTGTTTGTACAGACACATTATTTATTTACCACCATTAAAAGCAATGGAGTTCTGGTAAATAAATGGGTACCAGGCCAGTCATTGATTATTTCCCTATTTTATTATAATTATGATTAAATATTTTTTTTTAAATTGGCATTACAGCTAATGCCAATGCGCCAAATTTTTTTAATTGTGAAATTCATACGAGATTAAATCGATGAAACAGTCGTGAACAACTCAACGATTAATTACATACACCCAGTCCAAGATCTTTTTTTCAATTGAAAAAATTGGACCTTGCCGGGAATTGATTCCGGGCACACTTGAACGCTAGGAGAGAGCTCTTGCCTCTTGTCTAGTCTAGACCACAGGGACTGACATATGCGATTATATACGTCCGAAGTTAATTAAGTTTTAACAACCAAATAAATAAAAAAACGCGCATCTATTTTTAAAAAAATGTACTCGTTCAATATATGTTTTTTACTTGAAAATTAAGTTACAAGTTCAAAATGTGACAGGGTGGCGCCCTGGCTCATTCTCAGGTGCCACGTCGCCGACTTGGCCCTACCACACCATTGATAATAAGTAACCATAACGTTTAATTAAAAGTTTGAAATCAGTCGCTATTGATGGCGGCCATGGGCTAAAAAATATTACAAACCCGTGTTTTTGTTTACATTTGAACGCTTTAATTGGATGACATTTTACAATTAATTTATTATGCCGACTGTACAACGTTTTAGAAAAACGTATCCAACTTAAAATAATTATAATATTACACCCTAAAGTACCCGAGGCCTGATAAAATGATATTGAAAGACACGTTGCATGGTCACGTGCTTTTTGGTGTGTCAATTACACTCAAATTACAGCACTGAAAAAGTTTGTACATAAGTGTCAGAAAATAAGCTTAAAAATAAATGAGCTATGTCTGACTCATTCTGTCAAACTTACTCAACTTAAACATACAGTACTTTTTAAATACTTAAATATTTAATGCTTTCAAACTAAAAAAAACAAATAAGAATAATTCTGTTCAATTAAAATTGAAATTAATTAACTTTCAAACGTGTATGATGCTTTTAGACTGAAGTCCAATTCTTATGATATTTACAAGAGATCTCACTTGCTTCACGGTGACACTCCAGCTGTCTGACAAAAATGCGTTTTTGGAGTTGTTTGGAAATTCATAAAATGACAATTTTATGTTTAAGCGATAGAGGAATAATAAGGGAACTATATTATTAAACCAAAAATTGGAAATGTTGTTTTGGTTTATAAAAAAAATTGGTGTCTGTAAAGTCGGTTTACGGACGATAGTTTAACGTGACAACGTCATAAGAAAACATTGATGAAATGATTGGATACTTTTATGAATAAAATGGAATCATTTTTATTGAATTATCATTATTTTGTATGGATACGATATTTTGTATATTTGTTATACGTTAATCAGATTTTTAATATGCAAGAATTAATTACCTTTATTGCCGCAATTGTTGTTGTAATATAAACAATGAAAACCACATTAACATTTCACTTCACTTTATAAACAGTTGTAAACAGATCACGTGTAGGTACTGTAGGTGTATAAGTTGTGTGCTGCCGCTGTCTCTTTTCTACTCAGACGTATCGACCGATCGAGTGGAAGAGAGATAGATGCGGCACAATCCGAACGGTAGGCCGATCGTGCCTCTCTATCGCTTATCCGCGCTCTCGCTCGCACGCTTGCCTTCGGAGTTACGCGACAAACGGGACAATGAGTCATGTTTTTTCGTGCGTACAGCGGGCGTTCATCGATTTATAAGACGTTGTCACGTCAAAAAAATAGATTTTATATGTAAGTGGCCAATAATTGTAGCTGACCCACAACTTTTATTTATTTTTACAAAAATCATTATTAAACTAATCAAATCTTGCTGCAAACTTAGTATCGTTATTAACTTTTAAATAATTAGGAGAACGTATTTTGTTCCCACAGAAAATATCAACACAGTGTTCAACATTAAGATACTTATCACAGAATATGTAAATACAATTTTACGTGGCGTCTACGTTACGTTACGTAACTTTATTAAGAGTATCTACGGTAACGAGATAGTTAAAGTAAAGACTCTCAGAGCTCGACGCTTGACGCTTCAGGGCCTGGGCTGTTTAAATATATTATACTACTTTACGCATACCTAAAATGTAAAACAGATCCATTTATTACGAAGCTAATATTATAACGAAGATAATGAGATTTATATTGACACCGCCCTACATGGTAGGTCATCAGAACTCTCTCGAACGATCTATTTTTCACCTCAGTATGAGTTTAAGTCGATATCAGGAAATAAATTCATTCTAGTAAAAGACTATATTGAAATCTATAGCGATTCAATATGGAGTAATTTCAAATTTGTAAAAGAGATATCTATGCGGACGTCTCGCTCTAAATGCTTCTTGACTCTTTCACGCCCTGAGTGCATGAGAGTACATGGTATTTTATGCAAAGTTCGATGGGCCATAAATAGTGGCTTATCACGCGGACGTTTGATGATTTTTTGTAACGGTTTGTTACCTAAAGGAACCGCTTTTTTTTCATACGATCAGTGAGAGATTGGACAGCATTGAGAATGCACGCGCTAGCCAGATAAGTCTTACAGTCGTGGTTGAGGGGCTTCTTCCAACTGTATGCCCTGGAGGTAGCTTGCAAGCTCCTAATCATCTCCCTAAGGATAAAGTCTAGTAAATTCCTGATATCGCCTTTGCAATTATAATAGTCGTGTGTTATGGTTTTTTTTTTTTAAATTTTTTAAATAAAATATTGCATTACAACTTACGCCAATGCGCCAAATATTCTTAATTTTGAAACTCATACGAGATTAACTCGATGATAAATAATGAATCAGTTGTGCACAAAATCAACGATAAATAACATACACCCAGCCCAAGATTTCTTTATTCAATTGAAAAAATCTAACCTTGCCGAGAATTGAACTCGGGTCCCCTGATCGCTAGAACAAAGCTCTTGCCACTAGACCACAGGGACCGACTGTAGAACGTAACGTGTATTGTTTAATCTATCTTTGTTAAATCCGTGCGTAAAGTCTGTGAAAATTCGTAACAATTAAATAATGGGTGCTAACCGCACCCACATAACGCTTTGAGATCGTCTTTTGTTTATAAGAGCACCATGTTTCTCCTACTCTGTTCTCAAAATTCCTCTCCCTAAGTGTCGGATAGGAAGCTCCTTCTCGATTTACGAGGGAGCCGAATCAAGGTCGTTCTCAATATTCAATATGAAATTTTATTTTGCAAAGTGCTTATTTAGGATTTCCACTGAAGGCTGTTGATGGAATTTCGATATCAAATTTGATATTGAAATGATATTGAAACTGTCAGTTCAACTACATTCGTGCACTTGAAATGCCTGAAGACGCCGAAAGGCGAAACCCAGGTCGTTAGCGATAAAACTCATGGAAAAGTACAAAATTAAAACAATTCAAACTTGATATTGAAATTCCATCAAGCACCTTCAGTCAAAAACCGTAATCAATTTTGTAGTTTTCCATTATTTTTGTCGCTAGTGACCCGGGTTTCGTATTTCGGCATCTTCAGGCATTTCAAGTCGTTGATGAAGGTTTTTTATTGGTACGTCAAATGTTGAAATCAGTTTTTTTTTTATTAGAGTCGTCCATGACTGTGTTGTTATCGATGTTGATTTGCTATAAATAAACTTTAAGGCATCAGGTGTGAATTCATTTCTAGATATTCGGCAAAATAATAAAGATCAAACGATTTTACCGATAAAACAATGCGTCAATTTAAATAAAAATAAATCAAGTAACCAATTTAAATTACGTAAATTTTTAATCACAATAAAAACAGTATTTTGACTGTTGATTGAAAATAGCCATGTATTCCTTAAATACAATTATTTTTGTATATTAAACGTCATCAATATTTGATAAAATTTTCAAAAGAACACCTGCTGATAACTCTTTTCTATTAATAATTTGTCAACATGCAAAAAAATATTCGTTAACAATTTTCAGAACCGAATTATACCGTGCATTTATTTATTCACCATTGATATTCTGTGATATCAGATCATCTATGAAAAATACGTTAAAAATAAACAACAGTGTTAGGAAAAAGTGTATTGTGTGTACACAAAAAAGATACTCTACCGTGGTGAATGATTTTCTAAGGGTTTAAATGTGTGTATCTGTGTTCTAGTAGTAAGAGTTTCGCCCTAGCGATCAGGTGGGTATGGGTTCAGGTCCCTGTAAGGTAAGATTTTTTCAATCTAAAAAGATACCTTGGACATGGGCTATGTCATAATGTGGTATATTTTTCGATATTTCGTTTAACCATGCTAATAAATACGCAAATCAATTTCAAATCTATTGAGAAGTTGCTGTAAAGAAAAAAATATATATATTGAGGATTGGGCATAGGATTGATATATTATACGCGCAATGCTATCTTTTTTTAAATATTAAATAACATCATTAGTCTGCTCTTATCAATCAAAGATTTATCGTTTAATTCATTGCTTCGTGTGAAACGTAGTATATTAACCTTTAACAACTTGAGTACCGTAATGCCACTGGTGGCCGCCGCGTACGGACGTCACGAATAAAGTCGTAAATATTGCAAAATATATTTAAAAATCTTCCTGTAAGAATTCTTATGATATTTTGCCAGTGACATCTATATGTTACAGTGAAACTGTATTCTCAGTGAAAATATATTCTTCTCCAAGCTATCATTGAAATGAAATTTGATATCCCTATCTTCAGCCAATGATTTTCTGTGTTTTTCTTTGGTTCTCTTTTTATGAAACGGACTACTTTCTGATTTTGTTTCATTGAAGCAAACCAAAATTTTAGGCCGGCAAATCATCAACTTGGGTCAATAATTTCAATGATCGTGACCAGTGAAATCATGTTGTCATACAAAACTATTACTTGATACATTTTCACTGAGAATACAACATATACATACATACACTTTCTCAAAAATGGTTCTTCTATGAGAAGTCGGGCGGTCTTATGTGACCAATGCTACCATTTTGCTCGGTACTGAAGCTTAATTATACGTTTCGAATAAAGCTTCGAAGATGCGTCGTCCAATTTCCATATTTATTCATTTTTATGTCCATCTTTTAACGCCGCCATTTTCCAAAGCTGTGTTACTTAGAATAACTATGTACGCATCATTGATACCTTTGTATAATTAAACACATTAATGAATAAACACGTGCGCAAAATAACACAACGATGGTGTTTTACCTCTGACCTTTTTGTCTTGACGATAGCTTACTTTGGTATCTGTCGGTAAGGCGATCGATATATTGTTTGAACCGTGAGAGAATAACAATAGAAAGGAACGTATGTATGTTGGATACAGTTCTATTTTTAAACATCATTGTTAAAATATTGTATCGACTAAAATACCGAATATTTTTTTTTCTTTTTAAAATAAAATTAAGCTAACAAATATAAAAATTCGTGGTTGTTAAAATAATTCATCGACTTGATATATTTTATGAACATATTATATTTGATACAGTCCTATTTTAAATGCTAAAAATATTTTGTAGTACCGTCAAGGTCACGAAAACAGAAAAGTTTATTAAATTAATAATATTGATATTATTTTTTGTTTACGATCTCCGCTGCCAACTTGGAGCATATGGACTCTCACGAAGTTTATTTGAACATATGTATGTTTTTTCTGCGAGAAATGGTTGTTACTCAGTTGCTCAACCTCTCTTTTTCGAAAAGAGTATTAAAGAATACGAGAACTATGATAGGACTAGTGGTTAGCTAATCACCCTCGCTACGCGCCGCTTTTTGGAAAAGGAAAGAAGGGGAGAGATTTTTGACAACAGAAACACCCATTACCTCCGAAAAGAATCGATTTATCGACTGAACTCCTTCCCACCCTTCCGATCCTATAAGCAGGGTGTAGAGAGATCGATTAGCTAAACCACTAGTCCTATCCTAGTCTTAACCTTTCTTTCCCTACTCTCGTCGAACTGAAGAGAGGTTGAACGACTGACTATAAAGAAGTTATCGTAGAAAAAATGCTACGCTAATGTTACCTGGATTAAAAATAAAAAAAAAAAAAAAAAAAATATTCATCCCTGCTATATTCAATGCTTATATTTCCAAAATAACGTGTTTTAAAAAGACTGGTAATGAAATTAACTGTTATAGCAAAAGTATATTCGATACAGATATTAAAAAAATAATAAAAAAGAAAATTAGAAGATCCCGAAAGTGTCAATATTTGACAGTTATTTAATTAAATAAGAAAATTGTAAAATTAGAATGAAATGTAATTAACCTTGTCTACAGGACGTCCAATTATTCTTACTAATCTTTAAAAACACAATCATACAAAATATTCCTCTCATTGAAACTGAATTCAATCAATGTACGGCAGGGGTTCTTAACCCTAAGCCTGCAGACACATGTGCGGCCGTGGGTTACTTTCGTGCGCCTCCTACAAAATTTTAAATAACGAAAAATTGTATTTTATTTATCGAAATCGCAAGAATTTCACCATTTATTTAATTTCAAGAAGAAGATTTAATTTAATTTAATAATAATATTTTGCTTATTATTTAACACTCTTTTGTAAAGGTAAATTAAAACAGAATCATCTGGCTCATAATATATGTTTGACTTGAGCTTTGGTTTTTATAAATCCAGCCTGCGCCCGTTACTATTCTCCTGAGTCTCAAAGGCGACCGGAGTCCAAACAAGGTTAAGAACCCCTGATTTATGGCGTATAAAATCATCCATTTATTTGAATAAATAATAAATCATATTAGAGACTTATTTCTGTATTCCCTTTTTTCCAATACTTGTATAATATAACAAAAATTAGACTGACAAAAACTCAAAGATCGCTGGAGATGCTTTTGATATACTCAGATAGAGCCATTTTTATTTAATCTATAAATAAATAATTAAGTATATTCAGGTATTAAACTCAAATGATTTTACGAGATATCTTAAATCATGTTATGTTTTCAGTTTCTTGTTTTGACTTTCGACATAATTGGATGTTATAACAACAAACTTTGCCTATGAAACTTGGTCCGTAGCGTTGCCTTAGAACTGAACAGAATTAATTTAAACTAATATTATTCTCGTAAACCTCTCTCAGAATACAAATTTTTAAATTGTCAAAATGATAACAGCTTAATTTTGTAGTTAATATTGACGTTAAAAGAATTGATAAATCAATTTAAATAACTTAGTTCAGTGATCTTTCGTTTTAA
This sequence comes from Himalopsyche kuldschensis, assembly GCA_028554975.1. Taxonomy (NCBI): domain Eukaryota; kingdom Metazoa; phylum Arthropoda; class Insecta; order Trichoptera; family Rhyacophilidae; genus Himalopsyche; species Himalopsyche kuldschensis. Next base: position 4,399,388 of record JAHFWI010000007.1, read on the forward strand.
TGTTGATTGAGTTACATAATAAATATAAACAATACCATTGCATTAATAAATTTTACGAGAAGCATTTTACTTGTGTCGTAGCTGAATGGAATTGGTCGACAACTTTTTTACTATTTGGGTTGGTAATTGGTACTGTTGGTAGTCATGGGTGGAAACTAGAGACTGCAATTCGAGAATCGAGTACTCGATACTCGAGTAATTTGAAAAATACTCGAGTAATACTCGTAATATATAAATGAAGATTTATTTCCAAATTTTATTTTGTTTTAAACGGCGGACAGAAAAACTAGATAGCACAATTAAATTGATTGTTAACTTTTAAACCGAGGTCCACAGCAACAGAGAGATTTTTACTACTACTGGAAAAAAAACAAAACTTCGAACCAAATTAAAATTTGAGACGTTTAATTCTCTATTATTTGTGAATTATATGTTTCATAAATTAAAATAAATGTAGTAATGAAATAAAATAAGCATATTTATTTATTTATCATTTTTTTATATATACAAATTTGAATTAATAAAATATATTTTGGTACATTCGAAACTACTTGAGTATACTCGAGTACTCGAGTATTTAAAAAAAATACTACTCAATACTCGAGTAGTTGAGATGTCGAGTAATTGGAGTCCCTAGTGGAAACGGATATATGTATCGTACTTGAATCCAAATACTATCTCTGTGATATTTCAATCTGTTCTCTTACATGAGTATTAAATATCACGTACTGTAACCCTCGAAAGTCGGTCCCTGAAAAATAACGCGCGAGCCGAAGGAGGGTCTAAAAAAACCCTGTGGTATGGCTTTATTGGTATAGATTGCATTACAAATGTTATAGAATGCTTAAACGTATCTTTATACATCTTTCTAAAATAAAAAAATATAAAACCGATAGTTTTCCTATAGCTATTCATTTTTTAAGTTGCATTTGAAAGAGACGACGTGTTCGCTTTGATATTCATGACAGACTGACGTAATCAAAACAATGAACGCTTCTTTTAATTGAAAAAGCATCCATTTGGTTTGAGACGTACGTTTGATTGAGGCGCGTTTGATATAAGATAATGTTATCTTAGCGCGTCCATACGCGCCCATATTGCCCATGCAATGAAGTTTGAGTCCTGGCAATTTGTAGCGACGTTATAAAGGATTTCGGTCAATAATTATCCGACTTGTTTTTTTTTTCATTTATTAATTGCGACGAAACTTGTCGATACATATCATTTTTTTCGGCAAAAGGTGTAAAAAACAATGATTTAAAAAACCAAAAGTTTACACATTGTATCACTAATATTAAGATGAAGTCGCAGAACGGGGCGTCTGTTTCAACCACCGGGAAGGAAGTGTTAATCGATATCAGAAACAAGATGCGGAACATCGGTTAACTATCTTTTCTCATCTGTCATAACTCATGCCATCTCTAAAAATAGAGTTTCAATGAATGGCTAAAAATAAGCAAAACACCTGTTAATATAATCCATTTGGAATTCTCACGCTACCACTCTATCATAGCATAACTTTTTCATGAATATGCTAATCAGATTAAGATAATTCTAGAAAATGATTCAATCGAAGTAGCTAACTATGTGCATCGATTTTTTTGGATAAAGTTGATTTATTTTTACATAAAAACACTCAACTAAACGCATAGAATATGACACTAATATTATTGTGAGCAGCTTACGCTTTTTATTTTATTTATTGACAGTTTTATTATTAAGACTTACATACGACTTTGTTTACGGTTTTTTCCTATGAAAGCGGAACATCGTCAATTTTTACGTTTGTTTCAAAATGGCCGCCGTGTTAATGATACCAGTATAATAAAAACGCAGAATAAACTCGGGAATTATTATGGCTGATCATTGATCATTATGTATTTATTAATTATTCAACATACCTATATATTTCAGTTGTATTGCTCATTACTCATTAGTAATTAATACCATCCTTAACTAACCTAAACTTAAAAACAAACTTTATCAAGTCTGTTATTTTTTTTTATATAAATGCAATTTATTTTAAAATGATAAAATTATAAGTGTTGCGCCATAATCAGTCGAAAAAGAATTTTATATACTGACAACACGGTGGCCATTTTGAAACAAACGTCAAAATTCGATGTTGAGCATTCTTAGGAAATAACAATGTTTTCTTTACATTTTTTTCTATACGGTGTCAAATAAATGAATTGACGTCACTGCTTAAAAACAAAATACATGCTTAGAATCAAGATTAAAGCTTTAATCAATAGATAAAGAAATTCAATACGTGTATTAAAATAAAACAGTTTAAAAATTATATTTTAATGAAGTGTCTAACAGAAGAGTCCATCTGAACACAATATCTGTAATTATTATTTTGTTTCTGGATTTCTAAAGTAATTTCCACAGCCGCATCGTATTGCCAGGAAATTTCTAAATGTATGAAAATAGGATTAAATAGGCGGAGCTTTATTGACGATTCTATGGCAAGAAACGTGCTTAGAGTTAGTTGATGGTACTAGATCAAATTTCGTGTTTGCATTTGAGAACTAGCGATTGGACTTTCTCCCTGGACTGACGTAGACTGAACTTCTCCTTCAAATGAACAATGATTTTAAGAAGGGTGTAAATCTAATTATAATTATAATTTCCCCTCAAAATAACACAAAATATGTTTTATTTTATTTCTTCAAACCGCGCTCAGCCCTTTCTTTACATTATTATACCAAAATCAGAAAGATTAATCGTTTAATATTAAATGTGTGTAAATTTCCTGCCATTTAAGACGGACCTGGGAAAAATACGTTCAATTGTTGAATAAAAGAATGTCACTTTATTAAAAAAACACTTATCATGATAATCAATAATGTGTGGACAAAACATAAAAGCATGCTCCCAGTTTTTACCTAGTGGTCGTAATTAAAACCAAACATATTTTATCAGAACTTGTTTGAGTCACCAGTGACAAGCGCTGTTCTGTTGATCAATACACTGAATTTTGAGGTGGTAATTTTCATCAGTGAACTTGGCGTTTTGTTTTAACTCTTATAATTTCTATGTAAATAATAAGTTAATTTATATATAAATTATTATAATAAAAATAATAATACATTTTTTGTACTTTTTCGACATAAAATTTATTTGATCAGAACCGGTTTCGCTCATGGCGAGCATTGTCAACTGACAATTCAGTATTATTTTTATTATAATGCTTTTCCACCAAGTATTGACAGTGAACACTTTAAAAGTGATAAATTATTATGTTTTGTTATCAATATTTTATTTACAATCTTGTATTATATTCGTCAAATGCATGGCGCATTGGCGTTAGCTGTAATGCCATGTGTTTCATTCGAAATAAACAATAGTAAAACTGTGCCCCGCATGTCATTTTGAAATCTCATGTGGCACTTAAGTCGAAACATTTATCCAGACCTGCTTTCAACCAAAATCCTTCTTTTTAACTAGATTTAGATTGGAAGATAACTTCATTTTCAAACGAAAAAAAAAGAATAAATTCAATTCCAAAAGAGTGATTAAAAAATGATTTATTTTACGTTTAATGCTCAGGCTTAAGTAAGCTTATCATAGCGGCTTAAAGGGCTGTGATAAAAAGTGATTTATTAATATTAGATTTGTCACGTCGCAAAAACAATGGATGTATACTTTGCAAATGAAAAACTTTACTATATTTAATACTAGCTGACCCGGCGAACTTCGTACCGCCTCAGAATCAATAGATGTGTTTACGTATTAGCTGAATTAAATTTAGTTTTTTATTAAGTCATTGTTCACAGTAATTTACGCACAATAAATTAATGAAATAAATTAATTAATAACGTTTAAATAAATCGTGTTCGGCACAAATGCCGAATGAAATGTCAAACTTCGCGCCCTCTGTGATTCAACAACAAAAATAATAAATAATGACAGATGTCAGAAACATTAAAATACGTCCTGATAGGGACATCCTTCACCAAGCGGTATGAAATATACTTTAAAACCTTCTCTCATATCTAAAAAATATACATACAAAATTTCATAATAATCGGTCCAGCCGTTTCGAAGGAGTTCGGCGACAAAAATTTGTGTCGACATTTTTATATATATAGAGATATATATATGTATGAATACGTGAGTCATGTTTGTAAGCTTGTTATGTGACATTTTGTTGTAAGCGGATTGTTGTAAACGCCTTTAACTCTTATTGTGTCGGGTGAGTGCTTAATGCGATTTTGTCATTTACCGATAATGATAAATATGTAGGAAACATATTCAACATGGCTGGTTACACATTCGAATTGCGTCACAGTCTCATGAGAATCACTAATAATACAATGAACGTGTACTCAACTTATTGTATTATGTGGTAAATTAGTTTTTGACGTTTAGTTTCTGTTTTCCGCGGCAAACGCGTGTCAAATCATGTTCAACACGTTTGAAATGGCGGTTAAATTTAATTACAATCGAAACGTCAAACTCATTCAAAAGAAAGTCGAATATTTAGTCCAGCTAAGCTATTTTCTTGCGCCGACTACAAAATATTAAACAACGAAAAATCCAAAATTTCTTCTGAAGATGTATTTTAAATTGGTGATTGATTTTTTTTTTGATTTTATTATATTGATGGTTTATAGTATGTGATTGACATAAATACTCATTTTTAATGAAGTCAAAATATTCAAATTTAAATCGTTTGAATTTTGCACTTTTCCATGAGTTTCGTCCCTGACGACCCTGGTTTCACCTTTCGGCATCTTCAGTCATTTCAAGTGCACGAATGAGCTTCAACTGATGGAACAAACTCTTTGGAAAAGTATAAAATTCAAACGATACAAATTTGATATTGAAATTCCATCACGCACCTTCAGTCCTAAATTATTTATTTGATCGATGAATTATTTAAAATACATCTGTTAAAATACAAAGATTTAGATTTCTATATATATTAATACTAGTATTGCTACCCGGCTCGGACTAAGCGACCAATAATTATTTAATGTTATATCATTCGACATAATTATATCACAAAATCTAACATCCAAAATAGAGTTAAAATAAAATCACAAACTTTATTTAATTTGATGACAACCCCATTCTCGCCCATTAAAATGTCCAAATTCAAGGAAAAAATTTAATTTGCTGTCAAAGAAATGTCAAATAATACCTTCACGTAAATATTAAACATTATTATTAATAATAAAAGCCGGGAAAAGTTCAGTAGAAGACTAATTTATTACATTTTGACTAAATGTCTACGCCGAAAAAATTCAAACATATTTTCTTTCATATTCGTTTTTATGGCAACTTAATGACCAACAATGCAAAAGGGAATTACAGACCCACATACATACATACGCCGTTTCGGTTTTATATATAGGGTATCTCAATAGGGACGCTCAAAATATGTTACTTTGTCCTGCTGAGTAGATTATTCATTGTTTAGTGGCCAAATTTGAGTCAACCAGTTTGGTAAATAATCGGCCAACACCTACCTGTACGTCATCAAAATAAAATATCTGGTGAAAACATTGCTGCTGTGTGTGAAAGTGTACAGGAAAACCCAAGGCAGCTTATTTCTCGTTGTTCACAAGAACTTGGCTTTTCTGCGACTTCAACATGGCGAATTTTGAATCGGGCCTTATGTCTGCACCCGTATAAAATCCAACTAACCAAGGAACTTCAGGTAAACGACCACAGACAACGCCTGATTGGGTTCTGGAGCAGTTGGAAGTTTACCCAAATTTGTCAAAAAAGTCAACTTTAGCGACATGGCCCATTTTATAATGAATGGATATTGGCAGACATTTGATGCTATATTCCATATTTAATGCCGTAAAATATACTTACAAATGAAATTAAAATTTAGTCGAAATCTCACAAACAACTTGTTTTATTTACATTTCAAAACTAAGCGTCCTTATAAAAAGACCCTTTATAAGATTGTCTATGGAATCAGCGACGTTGCGCAAATACACATTGGGAATATTTCAACTCACGTTTGGTGGTAATACTGGTAATCAATGGATATGAGTTTCTCGTGCTTTTGATTTCACATTTAATGAACCGGCCGAGCTATTATGTGCTGGCTTTACCGACAGAAAGATTGTTTCGCTTTTCCAACCTCCCTATGTAGGAAGAGAGAAGGCAGAGCTCCCACGTGTGTGATATGCGAAATATTTTCATTATTGCCTTGCGAGCAGCCTTGCGTGCGACATCATAATGCGAGTTAGCGCGGCCATACGCTGTATAAATAAAGAAATATTTCATTGCAGTCTATTTTTATCAAGCTATCGAATCGATTGTGTTAGAAGAACAAAGATAAATACTGAATTTATTACTTTTCTAATGGATTCCCTTTACAATAAATCAGTTGTTATGATATGGGGCCACTAGGGGATTTCGATGCGGCCACCAACAGCTTCAATAAGTGTTAGTTGATAAAAATAATAACACATTTTTAATAAATTTTCCACATGAGATTTATTGCATCAGGACCGGTTTCGCTCATGGCGAGCATTATCAACTGATAAGGAATACAATAAAACAGTGGTATTTGTGCAAAAGTTAAGTATGAAAACAAGGTATGACAAACAATTGGTAAAACAACTAAGCAAATAAATTAAAGCAAATTATAAGAAAAATAGACTAAAAATAACATGTTCAAGACCTCTTAGCAATGCAAAACTAACACATCAAAAAACAATTAAGTATGAATTAAAATTAACAAAGTAAAAGCCCAAAATTAATTAAAATATATAAATCTACATGTCTGTCAACCATAATTAGATGGAATTAATTTTATTTTTAGTCTATTTTTTTTTTTTTCTTTTTCAAGGAGAGTAAGGATTGAAAGGATACGATAACTAGGAAAGGACTAGTGGTTATCTAATCACTCTCGCTACGTGCTTCAGTTTTTTGGGATCGGAAAGGTGGGAAGGGATTTTTAAACACCCATTGCTTTCGAACAGATTCGATTTATCAGCTGAAAAAAATCTGCTCGCAAGCGGGAATCGAACCCGAGTGGTCCGACATGGAAGCCAACGACTTTGACCACTGCACCACGGACCGGGTATACTATCAGTTAAATTAAGTTATGTGTGATTGTATCCGGTCTCTATAAACTATTTTTAAATTATAAGGAAAACTTTCTGTGAAGTGTAAATAGTTTCAATATAATTTTTCGTCAGTAAGAAACAAAAATTAACCTGATTAACATTTTTTATTTCGTTGGTTATAAAATATGTAGCACTGAAACAATACTTTCATGAGACAATAACTAAAGAAAGATGCTCTATGAGTACAGTTTTTTTTTCATAGATTAATGTTCTGAAAATAGTTTAAAGTTAAAAATAGAAAAACGAGCTACCCTACCATTAGATATTTATCAAGTCTTACCTAACCCTCAAAAATAATTAATAAAAAACGATACATTATTATGAGTGCGGAAATACAATGTCATATTTTAAGAATTATCGTTAATTTAATTAATAACAACATAAAATTTTACGAAACACCCTAAATGTAAATTATTGCCAAACAATGATTTTCCCCCGAAATAGCAATTGAGTGGGTGGTGGAAAATTAGCGATGTGGCGAAATGATTTTGAGTTGCCCGTTTATAAGGCTTTCATATGAAAGCAATTATTTTTACCAGAGATTTAATAATTCAGGCAGGTACTGGAATGTATGTCAGGCTCTACATGCAAATTCTCAACAATTTAATTAAAAACAATTCGCTTCGTTTTACCTGAGATATTTTGGTTTTAAATTATGTTTTGTTTCGGCTATTCGTTAATAAATGGATAACTGTGAATATATAATATATTTATGTTAGGTGCAGTGAAAACATTACGCAATGAAATACTTAAAATAGTTTATATTATATATCTATCCAAAAATCTACCCGAAAGCAACAGTCAGATAAATCAAAAATGCTTAATTCGAGATTGTTGAACATGAAAACCTTCAAATGACGGTGCCCAAAAAGGAACGTATCTGCCGAAGGGGGGTCTAGAAAATACTCCAGTGGTATGGCCTTATGCCAATATTTGATTTCAATAAAAAAATGACATATTATATAATGCTTTAACGTATCACTTTTAAGGTGACTGTCAATACTTGGTGGAAAGGCATTATAATAAAAATAATAATACATTTTTAGTACTTTTTCCACATCATTTTTTTAGATCAGGACCGGTTTCGCTCATGGCGAGCATTGGTATCTTTGTAAATCTTTCTTTAACAAAAAACATATAAAAAAAGATAGCTTTCCTATAATTATTCATATTTTAAGTCTGGCATGAAAACGATGACGTCACCGCTTTGATATTCATGCCAGACTGACGTTATCAAAATTATGGACACGAGTGCTTACCTACGTCGTTTTATTTAAAAAGCATCCATTTGATTTGAGACCCACGTTTGAATGTGGAATGAAAGAGATAAGATAACGTTATTTTATCACTGACCATAGAATTTTGAATCCTGGCAATTTGTAGCAACGTTATAAAGGACAAAGCATTTTCGGCCAATAATAATCCGACTTACTTTCTTTTTATTTAATTGCGACGAAACTAGTCAATAAAAATCTTATTTTTTTCTCCGAAAGGTGTAAAAAACAATGATTTAAGAATACCAAAGTTTACGCATTGTATCACTTATATTAACCGGATGGCTGTCGCAGACGTCTTAAGACACGAAATTTTCCGTGAACCGCACGCCAATAATCCAAAAAATGACGTCTTTGGACGCTTTAAGCGGGATTTTACTTACTAAAATCAATTGTAACTAATGAGTTATAAATATTCTAATTTTGTTATTATAGATAAATGACGGCACAATCGCATCGTAATCGGCAAGTTTTTACAAATAAACATTTAAAAAAGATATATTTAGAACGTTTTATTTTTACAATAAAATTCATGGCGTGCGAGGTACCGCCATACATGCACGTCAGTTAAAAGATTAAGATAGATATTTAATATAAGTGGGAGTAAGGGTCGTCTTTCTCACCCGTCGGAAAGGAGTGTTAAGAAGTGTATCATATGTTTTAATTAATATCATAGTTTTACAGTATCGGATTATCTCATGAAAGCAAGAAGCGCGCTTGGAGCCTCCAAATCTAGGGGGCCAACAAAAATAACTTGTATATAGCCTACTTATTATCGTCAATTATAAAATGTGCGGATGACCTTGGTATTTATTATGAATTGTTTCTAGTGAACTGCAGGGAATACTGTTCATTGTTCAAATTCCATTTTGGGAAAACGGCTCAAAAGGAAATCAACATAAATAATAAAATATTTTTGATTCGTTCTTGAATAAATTTTACCACGTATTTTTTACTATTCGAAAAAACATTCAGAATCGGTAGAAGGTTAAGTTACAAGGACAATTTCTCACAAAAATTCCCATACCAAAGCTTGAAGGCAAATAATGATTTTCTCAAAATTGTTAGTGTATATAAAATAACTTAAGCATTTAAAAATTATTATAACCTGGACAAGATATTATTGAAACCAGATATCATAACCCACACACGCTTGTAGTGAAATAGAAAGAAAAACAATTAAAGGTTAGCAGGAGTTTTATCAAAAAAAAAAATATTTATTTTCGATGAAGACAGTAAATTTTTCGATTTATTTTCCACCCGAAAAAATATGTTTGCTCTTTAATGAAAATATTTTCAATGGAGCATTTCCCGTTTTTATACTGGCACTGAGGGTATTATTACTCGTACAATAAAATACAAAGTAGTCAAGCTCTGAGCACGTCCGCTAACCTTTCGCACTCAGTGTGGGAGGCTATTTGTTATATTTTACGACAGAAAACGTATTATCTATTATATGAAATCTCGGAGAATATTATTACTACAAGATTCGAAGGATGCCAAATTTGGCTCTAATGAATAATAAACGACGGCATAATATAATGGAACACCTTTAGTCTTTTGAATTTCTAGACTTTTCTAGATAGTTTTATCTTTGTGATAGATTTTAATGACAACCGTGTAGGTATATTTAAATTCAAATCATCCACAGTTAAGTGAAAAAATTCTGACATTTTCAGAACTTAATTATTAGTAATTCAGGATTTCTACTGAAGTAATATGAATAGACGTCAGTTCAAGTCACTCATGCACTTGAAATAGATGAAGATTCCGAAATGCGAGACCAGGATCGTTGGCGACAAAGCTCAAGTACAAAATGTAACACTTTTGAAAACACTTTTGACGGATTTGGTATCTTTGTGGATCGTAGCTTTAATATAAAATTTTAAATAACTTTGTGTTTTGCATCAGTCAGAGGCATCTTCGGACTTACCATCGCAAAGTCGCGAAACACGTGTCACAATTGTTATCACAATACGTGGAATTATCTAAGTTATTTTTAATTTTATTTTAAAATTTATCATTCATTATTAGTGTAATTATATTTTGTTTTGTTTCTATCCTTCCCTCCTTGCTTCCCGTAAAAAGGAAAAATTCCAACCTCTATTTTGTTACCATATTAGAAGCATCTTACTTTATTATTTAAGCAACCTTTGCGATAATAAGTCTTAAGATCTCTCATGATAGATTCTCTTTCCTTGGCCTTATACGTTCCAAATTCAAAATACATTGTTTTCGTTGATACTACAATAGTTCGTATGTCAAAAATAATTAAAAAACTATTTTACAAATGTGGTTAAAGTAGTCAAAATTACAAAGAAATATGTATTCACAGCGTACAACATGTGAGCAAGAGGTAAAAACTCACTAAAACATACGCTAAATTATGGATATAAGGTCACGGGACAGTATTTTTGTAAAGATAAGCACATTAAATGAAGGCTTACGATTTTTTTTGAAATGTTACGTCATTAATTTTTAAATTTATTAGAATAGAAGATCCTAAAGAATACATTGCAATAAGTATGAAATCGAGTTGTTTTAATTTACAGGGGCAAAAATGCAACAAAAAACTACACAAATAATAATATTATATTGATTGAGTAGGCATTTACTTGGTAGAACTCCATTATAATACGGAAAGAAAAATAACAATTTATTTTAGTTCTACATAAATTATTTTAAATATTTGTTGATAGCTATTTCGGCTTACGCCTTCGTCAGAACTATTCTAACTAACAGAACAGAACTGACGAAGGCGTAAGCCGAAATAGCTATCAACAAATATTTAAAATAATTTATGTAGAACTAAAATACATTGTTATTTTTCTTTCCGTATAATAATATTATACATATAGAGACAGTCTCATAAGTTTATTATTTGCTTAAAATAAAAAGAATAATTTTATCATACGCCAATATTGAAAAACAAATTGTTCTTTCAGAACTCATACAATAATCAGTAATATTCTTCAGATTTAATCATTTTGATTCCACATTTTATAATAATCCACAAGAACTCAAAGAGTAAAGACAAAACATAAAATTATAAGCCAGTATGTATAAATTTTTTGAGCATAGCTCGAGAGGATTGAGATTCTGGCCCTTGACCATATATCCATAATTTACCAAACATACTTATAATATCATTAGTAATTTAAAATATTTGAAATTTAATTAACGTTTTCTCACTTCCTGAACACTTTGGGTTTCTTGACATACGACCTATTGCGATATCAACGTCGTTATGTTGTAATATAAAGTTGCCATAAGTTGTGATAAGTTGTTTTTTTGCGAAATAATGACCCACGAGACTATACAGCGAAACAAGATTGTAATAATAAAATGAGAACCCTAAGTTTTCCCGTAGTTTGTTAACAAATAAGAAGCTGGAAGCCGCGAAACTTTTACGGCTACGTGACGTATCGTGATAGTTTTAAAAGTAAAGAAAAATTAATTTATATGCGACTCGTGTCCGTTATAAAATGCAAGCGGTATAGAAAATATACACCCGTTTTTTTTTTTTTGCATGTTTTTGACGTGACAACGTCTTATAAATCGATGAACGCCCGCTGCACGCACGAAAAAACATGACTCATTGTCCCGTTTGTCGCGTTACGCAGAAGGCAAGCGTGCGAGCGAGAGCGCGGATAAGCGATAGAGAGGCACGATCGGTCTACCGTTCGGATTGTGCCGCATCTATCTCTCTTCCACTCGATTGGTCGATGCGTCTGAGTAGAAAAGAGACAGCGGCAGCACACAACTTATACACCTACAGTACCTACACGTGATCTGTTTACAACTGTTTATAAAGTGAAGTGAAATGTTAATGTGGTTTTCATTGTTTATATTACAACAACAATTGCGGCAATAAAGGTAATTAATTCTTGCATATTAAAAATCTGATTAACGTATAACAAATATACAAAATATCGTATCCATACAAAATAATGATAATTCAATAAAAATGATTCCATTTTATTCATAAAAGTATCCAATCATTTCATCAATGTTTTCTTATGACGTTGTCACGTTAAACTATCGTCCGTAAACCGACTTTACAGACACCAATTTTTTTTATAAAAAGTGCTGATTAATTTTCATTATTATATATTTCATTAAAGACTGTCCTTGAAAAATAACTCGTAGGCCGAAGAGGGTTCTAAAAAAGACCCCAGTGGTATGGCCTTACTGGCATAGACTGCAATAACAAAATGATTAATTATGCTTTGACTTATCTTTATACATCGTTCTATAAAAAAATATATATAAATAATCGATAACTTACTTATAATTATTTATATTTTAAGTCGCGCATGAATGAGACAACCTGATCGTGTGCTTGTTTATTCTAGACTGGCGATATCAAAACTGCGAATGCGACTTCTTATCTTCACATTGTAATATAAAAAGTATCTATTTGATTTTTAATTTTCGTTGAAAGAGGCGCATTTGAGATAAGATAACGTTATCTTATCGCGTATGGGCAGTGTAGTTTTAATCCTGGCAATTGGTAGCGACAATATCAATGGTTTTCGGCCAATAATAATCCTAATTATTTTCTTTTTTATTTAATTGCGACGAAACTAGGCGACAAAAATTATATCTTTTATTGCAAAAGACGTAAAAAAACAATGATTTAAGAATGCCAAATGTTTACACATTGTATCACTAATATTATGACAGTAGCAGTGGTGGTCGACTGTTTCACCCTCAGCCTGGCAAAAGTTAACAAGGTAAAACTAAAAAGAAATAAAATACGTATGTATGTACATATTCATCATAGTAGTAGATGATGAAGAAATGGTACCACATACTGCAAGTTCAATTCAAATGGACCTTTAGTTAGCCAATTTGATAAACGAGTTGTAAATTTTCGACGTGACTTAAAAATGATTATGGTATGTTATCGAGAATAATACAAAGAATTTACTAAAATAAAATACCATCGAATGATAATCGATTTCATATTAAAAACCAATGAAACAAAACAAACACAAGATACTCCCGAATATTTACCTCCATTAAATATTTACAGCGATGAGAGTGGACACGTTCATTGTCCAATAGTGACACTGAATGACTATGTAATATTTACCTAAGATAAATTTAATTTAAACCGAAAGATATGTATTTTTATTACTTGTTTAACTTTAAATAATAGTAATCAAAATATTCAATTTCTATCACTACTCAATATAATTTACTAGTGTTCGAACCCGGCTTCGCTCGGACCAGTTTGGGGCTATGTTCACCTCGGCGCGTAAATTCAGACGGGCCAAGTTGAAACAAGTCTAGGTCAATTAAAATGGAATTAAAATGAACATTTCAGACTGGCATTGACATTTCACAGCCCCTTTCATATATTGACAGCCCCATTCTCGCCCATTAAAATGTCCAAATTCAAGGAAAAAATCTAATTTGCTGTCAAAGAAATGTCAAATAATACCTTCACGTAAATAAAAACATTATTATATTAATAAAAGCCGGGAAAAGTTCAGTAGAAGACTAATTTATTACATTTTGACTAAATGTCTTCGCCGATAAAAAAATCAAACATATTTTCATTCATATTCGTTTTTATGGCAACTTAATGACCAACAATGCAAAAGGGAATTACAGACCCATATACATACATACGCCGTTTCGGTTTTATATATGTACTACTCGATACTCGAGTAATTGGAGTCTTTACACACACACATTGATAACGAAACAAATTTACCGTCGAAACTTTCGCGAGCGAAATCAATTCGTTTGTTTGAACTTGCAACAACAATGCAAAAGGGAATTACAGACATACATCCCCCGTTTCGGTTTTATATATAAGATACTTTTAAAAATATTCGATGTATAAGTAATAATTTAATTAGATTTATGTTTGAGTTAATGAATTACGTATTTTGAAATGATTTTAAATAATGGAACCTAGTAACCATGTTTGTATGGAGACCTTCGCGCAAAAATAGAATCATAAGTTATACAAAGCTATATATTTTGTACATCTCATAAATCTGTATCTGCGCTCGTAAATGTGCGCATAATTTCGTGGTTCAAAGAAATTGTAAAGAATGATTGTACATACATAGTGTACCTATAGAAATATTTTCAAAATAAGAACTCTACACAGAAGGTCAAGTCACTCAGAATTTGAGCTTTAGGATGTAGAAATGTCGGGCAAAGAATAATTTAACATAGAAACAACATTTGCGTGAATTGAATTACAATAGTTTCGACATAATAAATCTACATCTAAAATATATAGAACGGCATTAATTATTTTGTATTAATTTGACTGACAGTCCGAAATGTTTGAATATCCGGTGTATTCTTCTGACATATCTGTCAATAAACAATAATGTAAACTTAAGCGATTACAAAATGGCTGCCTAACACGGCTGTCAAATTGACTAAGTTAACTAAAGTATTGTTTAGCTTTTCGCTTTTATTATAAATCGGTTTTCAATTACACAATGGTATATATATACGATTACATTAATTTCCCTTTATTAAGGGATTTAAAAGCAGTGAAGGTTTAATGGTGAATTTTTGTATATTATCGCTTTATTAAATACTTACCGATAAAACGGGGTGAATAGAGACTGGCAGTGAATAGAGACAAACAAAGATTGAACTTTAGCACTACTAAGTATCCAAAGTATTTTTTACTATTACATATAATTCTTTACAATGACTATAATACTATCTCTCGAATGACAGAACCAAACCAACAAAATGACTAGCCAAAATTGAAACAAACGTGTTTAAGTTCGATGTCTATGCATCCTTACTTTTTGACACCTTAAACATTCTCTTTTATTGGACGAAAATAAAAATCAATCATGTTTTTTTTTTGGTAAATAAGTACCTTAAAACGGAATGAATAGAGGTACATATATTCCAATGATTACAATCTGTATTTTTGTCGCTATTCACCTGCCAAGTCTCGATTTACCCTCTCTCGTCTCTATTCACCCCAATTCAATATGAATAGAGACATCGAACAAAATTGACTGTTCACTTTTAGGTTTTAGTGTTCACTGTCAATACTTCGTGGAAAGGCATTATAATAATACATTTTTAGTACTTTTTCCACATAAAATTTATTTGATCAGGACCGGTTTCGCTCATGGCGAGCATTGTCAACTGATGACCAACTGCTGATCAGTTGACAATGCTCGCCATGAGAGAAACCGGTCCTGATAAAATAAATTTTATGTGGAAAAAATGGTTGTCTGTAAAGTCGGTTTACGGACGATAGTTTAACGTGACAACGTCATAAGAAAACATTGATGAAATGATTGCATACTTTTATAAACAGTTGTAAACAGATCACGTGTAGGTACTGTAGGTGTATAAGTTGTGTGCTGCCGCTGTCTCTTTTCTACTCAGACGCATCGACCAATCGAGTGGAAGAGAGATAGATGCGGCACAATCCGAACGGTAGGCCGATCGTGCCTCTCGTTTTTTCGTGCGTGCAGCGGGCGTTCATCGATTTATAAGACGTTGTCACGTCAAAATTAACAAAAATGTATTATTATTTTTATTAAAATATTGTCATGAATGTGTAGTAGGACCATATTTATGAAGATACATGGTCGTAAAGGGTAAATAGTGTCTGTATTGACCCCGTTTTACAGTACGTTACTTAGTTATTTCACGTCGTTAATTTTTAAATCAGACTAAATGTATTCACAGTTATGATTGTTCTATAAAGATATCGTTGAACATTTTCTTTAAATATCAATCATTACTACTAAGCAATTAAGAAAATGCGCTATTTAAGCATTATTATCATGACTATGTTACACATAATCCTACGCATTTAGCGTCGGCGTAAAGTAAATGCTAATCCATGCTATACATCAATTCCACGAGTATTTATCTAATCTTTTGAAATAGATATAGGACTGACTTTACGGCCATGTAATTATTTATTCAAACCTTTGTCCTGGTGCGTTAGTATAGATTCATGACTTTCTATGTTATCGTGATTAAACATAATTATAGGAAACCCCTATTGAGAATTTGCTTTATTGCAAAATCCATAGACAAAATTCATTTCAAGATTTCAAATACTGAATTTTATTTTACTTTGCACTTTTTTTGGATTTCTAGTTAAAATATAAAATTCAATATTTTGATCATACTTGTGTGCACGATGATAAAATAGCTATCGAAAACGTTATAAAATTATCCATTTTCTGTCACACGGAAAAAATGTATGAGAAGATTTATATACAAACTGTATTTTAACCTTTTTTGTGCCTTTGATTTTTTTACTAGATATGCCAAAAATACCCAAAGAATTATCGTTTTTTTAGGTGTTTACATTAATGAAATAGCACTATTGATTGAGACTAGTTGGTGAAATGCTTTTTCGTCATAATTTTTATGGCTGCTTTACACAATATGGTTATATTTTCATTAATTGGTTGCAAATCTCATGATAGTGTTGAAAAACACATTTTGAGAGGCTATATTTCTCACAGGCGAGACACACCATGTTATAACCTGACACTCGTTTAAAAGAAAAATTAAGTTAAAATATGAAAATAAATCATTTAAAAAGCTGATCATCGGCTCTGTGTATTTTTGGCGAATCTTTGCAAGCCCATATATTGGCTTTACGGTATTTTAAGGTTTAAATAGTTATTATAATTTATACTTACCAACGTTTCCATCAGCGTTGGTGAGGTTCGCGCCCCAGCCGCAACATGCGACCAGGAGCAGCACCAGCGGCCGCGAGGACAGCGCGGGGCGGCGCCGCATGCC
Source organism: Himalopsyche kuldschensis (assembly GCA_028554975.1). Lineage (NCBI taxonomy): Eukaryota > Metazoa > Arthropoda > Insecta > Trichoptera > Rhyacophilidae > Himalopsyche > Himalopsyche kuldschensis. Next base: position 4,416,540 of record JAHFWI010000007.1, read on the forward strand.
ACCTGAAATGATGAAGATGTATAAAGCATTAGAATTTTCTCATTTTAATTTTTCCCTCTGCATTTCAAGTCGTGCTTTGGCATCTTCCACAATTATCCACCATTACCTTTAATACTTAGCCAACTTCATTCAATCCCAAGTAAGTAAGTAAGACTTTTTTGACTTTCACTATCACTCAATCACTATCATCACCATTATCCAGCACTGTGGAGTCGGAGTCGTAGTCGTCGCGGCTTTTTGGCCGTAGTCGTACTCGGAGTCTTTTTATTTTCGCATAGTCGTGTATTTGGTAAATGCTGGAGTCGGAGTCGTATTTTTTTAACGACTCCACAACCCAACCATTATCATCTCCATTTATTTTTAAGTTTTCTCCCACTTAAGCGCTTTTATTCAGAAAGAGTGGATTTTATATGATACATTGACGTGAATGTCTTATTTTCATCAAAATAATACATGAAACCGTCACCCTAAAGTCGTAGATTTTATTATCCGCGTATTATAAATAGTACTTCGAACTAGTAATAGCGAACGTGGTTCCATGACTAATCAGAACATGACATTTCAGAAAATGACAATTCAGAACAATCGGCCTAGCTCGCTCTATAATATTGGGTTTTCACATACATATTTGTTTATACCAATTATGAATAGGGTTGACACAGCAAGAAAATAACTGTAATTATGAGATCGCCGAAATTAAAATAAATGTTTACTAGCTATTGTAGTTCGCGTGCGACATTTTAAAAATTTATTCGTAGGGCTGGAACAAAAAAAAATATACATATATATATATCATTTTCAGATGATTGCGTGGAGTGATAAATAGGGTTACCACAACAAGAATATATCTGCATTTCCAAGATAGCCGAAATTACAGTAAATGTTTACTTGCTATTGTAGTTCGCGTGCGGCATTTTAAAATTCATTCGTAAGGCTGGCACAAAAAAAAATTAAATATATATATGTGGGATCTGGCGGTGGAGTCGTGCAAAATAACGAAGGTTTTAGTTTTATAATACGTCTTTATTAACTACAATAGCTAGTAAACATTTATTTTAATTTTGGCGATATCATAATTACAGTTATTTTCTTGCTGTGGCAACCATATTAATAATTGGTATAAACAAATGTTGTTTATAAACAAATATGTATGTGAAAAAAACCCAATATTATAGAGCGAGCTAGGCCGATTGTTCTGAATTGTCATGTTCTGATTCGTCCGGTTACCAGCGAATGTGTATATGGATTGGCAAGTATAAATACTAATCAATATACATAGAATATTTATCTCTTTTTATCGTGTTAGCCTGATACAGATCATCGATTATTTGATAGCACACGCGTTCATCGCGTAATAATATTATAATGTGGATTAGATATCAAACAGAATATAGCTTTAAACGTATGTATATGTGGTTAGTTAATCAGTTCGTGCCAATAGCGAGTAAGGCTTCCGAGTAGAGACTCCAATTCGAGTATCAAATACTCGATACTCGAGTAATTTGAAAAATACTCGTAATATATAAATGAAGATTTAATTCCAAATTTTATTTTGTTTTAAGCTGCGGACAGAAAAACTAGATAGCACAATTTAATTGATTTTTAACTTTTAAACTAAAAAAAAGTCCACAGCAACAGAGAGAGTTTTTTTTACTGCTGGTATAGAAAACAAAACTTCGAACAAAATTAAAATTTGAGACGTTTAATTCTCTATTATTTTTGTAATATATGTTTCATGAATTTTAATCAATCTATTTATAGACACAAATTTGAATTAATAAAATATATTTTGGTACATCTGAAACTACTTGAGTATACTCGAGTATTTTAAAATTTTACTACTCGATACTCGAGAAGTTGAGATGTCGAGTAATTGGAGTCCCTACTTCCAAGCCATCATTTCAAACCTATATCTAGATCAGGGATCCCCAACCCTGGGCCCACCAACCGATGTCTGTGCGCTCACCAACATTACCTGAAACCATTTTTTTTAACTTAAAATTTTTGCAAAATTATTTTTGTGGATATCACATCGACAGGTGAAGACTCGCGCCTTTGCCAAATACGAAGGAAATAGTATGTAACAGTGAATTAAGCGTGGAATTATTTTTCACACATATTCAAGTGCTTCTCGGTGCGCTTCTCGTCAATGGTCTCATTTATTGTAAATCCTTTTACTTGCCAATTAAAACCAATATAAATAGGTTCATGCTTTGAAGATTGTATTCAAGAAAAGGTACAAAAAGAAAAAATTGACACTGATAATCTTTTCAATGAGTTTTCACTTTATTCGAAAGAGAGAGGTTTTGCAACTGAGTAACAAACAGTTCACGTAGAAAATAGCATACATATGTATGTTAAGATAAACGCTGCAAATAGTCCACAAGCTACACGTTGAGAGCGGACATGATTGAAAAAATTATTGTCTTTTTATAATATCCTTAGAAAAAATAGGTGGCGCCCGCCGCTCCACATTTTGTTTAAATGCGCTCTCGGGTCCAATTAGGTTGGGGACACCTGATCTTGATACTTCGTTCACATACTAATATCGCAGCCAGAATATTGGCTAGGGTTTTTTATAAGTAATATAGTTCAGATATTTTTTCTGTCAATGTGATTATTGTTTATAAGGGAAAATAGAATATATGGCATTACAGCTTATGCCAATGCGCTATGCATATGACAAATATATTATAGACAGCACATTACATGTAACAAAAAACGACGGCATAATTATTTTTTATTCTTAAAATAATTGAATGCTGCTTTTATTTCGCTCCATGTTTTATTTCACCAAATATCTATAATTTGTACAAAGTTGAATGTATTTTTCGGAATATATATTGACTTGTGAAATAGATATGTTATTGTGTTCATTAAGAGCTTTTTCATTATTCCAGTATTCTATTGTCTGTCATTAACTCGACACTAAGCTTTATAATGGAACATGTAAAGCTGTCAAATTAATAGATATATAAGTATGTACCGTGATTGTCAATAATGACAACACGAAAGAAATGTTACTATTTAAAAAAATCTATTCCATGTATTCTTTTATCTATGGTAGGGATGATCTCTATATAATTTTCTTTTGTACGAAACACCATCGTTCCATTTTCAAAGTATCATTTTACCTGACGACCAGTTAAATGAACTATTGTTGTTTTTTCCCGTGTTTTTTTAAATTGAAAATATCTTCTGAAATGCCAACAAACATTGGCTCTTCTATTTTAATAAGCGTACATATTTTAATCATGCCCGTTACATAATACATATGTTGGTTTTTACGTCACTATATTTTTAATAAAACGAATACTATCGAGAAAAGGTTAGCAGTGCGCTTATTAATCCTGAGAACGGCAGAAAAATGACAGAACATAATAAATTTATAATTCATTTAAATATGTCATCGTTTATATTTGATTTCATTATATTAATAAAATAAAACACATTTAAAAAAAAACAATCCACTTCTATATGGAGAATATTCTACAGCAAGGGTGGCCAACGCGGGGCCCGCGAGTGTCTAACTGTGGCCCGCGGAGCATATGCAAACATTTTTTTCTTTTAGTGTACATAATACCAATTTTCTATAAAAGTAAATTTCTCAAAAATAAGCCTGTATCAAACTATGACTAGGCGTGTCGACGACATTAGAATCCATATTGAAGATAATTGGAGAAGATAATCCAAGTTCATATGTTATGTTCTAGCATTGGATGAAAGCACAGACCTACCAGATACCACCTAAGTGGCGATTTTTATCAGGGGTTTTGATGGTTATCTGAACAAAATAGAAGAATTAGCGGCACTGTATCCACTTAAGGACACAACCTGTTCAGGAGCTTTTACAGAACACGAATCGCTGATGAGCATTTGGAAAAATGTTTGCGTGTAGCAACAACATCAATAGTTATGAACATTAATGAACTTAGTTCTGACAAACAAAATCAGACGACTCACTAAAATTTATTATATTTTGACTATTTTTTTTTTTTATTGCGTAACTCTAATATAATAAATATGTTTGACTCTCATTTTTGTAATATCTTCTTAAAAAAACTATATATTTCCTGTTTGCTATCAATAAAAAAAAATATTTTGTTGTGTGGCCCGGTAGGAAATCTCATTTCTAAAATTTGGCCCGGCTGCTGAAAAGGTTGGCCACCCATGTTCTACAGCCTTACAATGATTCGACAGCAAGAATGCAACATACAGGCACCAAAGTATGGATTATGAAATATGGCCATCAATACGTGTCAATTTTAAAATCGATTAATTTGTAAACTACTTTAGGAAATCGTCTAAACGTGACACAATATATAGGGCGATTTTTAAGCTGAGATCTTAAATGAACTTATGAATATCTCTTATTATTCTTGGAGTTCGCTTCATTACCCCGACATGATTTAAAAATCAAACGTTGGCGCAAAGTGTGTTTTAATAAGATATAAACTTTCAGCTGTCGGAAAATGAAAGAGTTTTCACTTGAAATCTTTTCCTTTTTACGCTTGGAAAGATTGTTTGTGAATCACCCACGCACTTTTCTTTTTTGTTTCAATTTGATTAATGACTGTTCGCGTTGCCACAAAGGGAGGTTGCGAAAAACGCCGCCAATTATTTATCTATGGTATGTTTTTTTTGTGACGGTTGGCTTTCATGACATAATTCGTGATATTGAAAAATAATTGAACAATGCTCAAGCAATGTCATTTTATTTGTCTTTAACATACTATACAAAATTAAGCAAATATGTATAGAAAAACTGACTATTTTTTATACTTGCAAATACAATATAATATGAAATCCCACTGGATGTAGAAAAAGAATGATTAGCTCACTTCTATTATTTTTCTCCTCCATCTTTCTATTATTACCATCGATGAAGAGTTGGGCAATTGAAATAAAGCCAGATCTCCTTGTGTTGAAATCACTGCATGGAAAAACATACTATACGATGCATATTGAGAAAGCTGCATGTAAAATAATAAGAAATTCATATGTAACTGTCAAATATCAAAATTCGGTAAAATACAATTATTAAAAAAAAAAAAGCAGTTACTGCTTCATTAGACATTAGGTATAAATTAAAAATAACCAAGTAAATGAATCGAAATCTAATTTATTTTGACGTTTCATAAGACAAGTCTTGAATGAATTATATATATGTATGTATATAATCAATGAATTATATCATTACTAACTAACAGTTAAATAACTTAATCAAATTTCAGCTGATAATTACCATTACGAATATCGTTATTAATTACATCAATTAAAATTAATTGTACGATAGAATAATAATATCAATTGATGAATACTTGTACTTATGGTAATTATTTCGTCTTTTCAATTCAGCCAGGGCTACCAACAGTGAAATCCAGCCAGTTTTAAAAGTATGGATGTTTGAAGATCTTAAATACAATGTCTGCTGTCAGTGTGGGTAATGCAGAATTCAGAGAATTACTTATGAGTCAGTTTCTTACAACTTAAAAAAAACTCCGAGATAAATACCAAAAAATAATATATAAATCTTTAAAAACAACAATGGCCATAGATACTTAAATGTAATCTTTTTTTGTTTCTCTGCTGTTTCCACTTTGATATGACGTTTTTTTCAATTACAAAATTACAAAAATAGTGATAACGGTTCTCGAATACCTTGGTAAAAAATGTTTTTTTTATTTTAATGCATTGCGAGTAAAAGCCGCTTAGTTCAATATTTTTTTTACGAACTAGAATTGTTATTCAAGTCAAGAAAATAGTCTTATAAAACCAGAGACTTTCGTATTTACCGATTGAAAATAAAAATACCAACACGATAATAATTATGCAATTTAAATTTTCACCACGAATGACCTGGATATAAAACGACACCGCTCGGGAAATTTAAATGGCTGATAACCAAATTGAATTCTTGAAATATTAAAATGTACTTTGAGCAGTTAATAAAGCGTATAATTCCATTTCGTAAAATAGCATGAAAGGTTCGTAAAAGTAGTACAAAGTATAAACTCGATAATTGCCCTTCGATATTTACTGAACTTTCGTTAAGTATGGATATCGCCGTGGCTTTGTTGATGCTTCCATTATAATCTCGCTGTACGATGAAGGGCTGAAATTATCAAATGCTTATTTGTGTAGGTTAGCTTAAACATGTGTATCTAATAGCATTTACACTATGGTCTTTGGTGTTTTCTTTTACATCTGCCAGCCATAGAGAAAACAAGAACGAGATTTTGTTATCTTCTTATCGTATTGTTACAATTATATTTAAACTTTACACAGTGGCAAATTGGGAGGCACCAGGTCCAATATAATTTTATAAGCGTGGTCATTTTTTTTCGAGATTAGACTTGCCACAAATATATTTTTTACTAATTTTGATTCGTTTCTCCAAACTGTCATTTCCTCTTTTTATCGTATTTGATCGAGGTACGGCTTGAAAATTTTACGGTATTCCTCGCAGTTCACTAGAAACAGTTCAGAATGAGTATCTATCACAACTATGATGGCCATTCAATTTGATTACTATTGAAAAGGCATTTTTCCGTGTGACAGCATAATATATCTTAAACCAAATACAATTGTCCAAAATATTAACATATTTCATTGCCGGCTTTATTTATGTCAGTTACTTTTGAGACCCCCAAGATGTGGATGCCCCAAGCGCGCGCCTCTAGCTTTACAACACTGAAGGAAATTTTCCCTGTCTAATTTTTCAAACAATACCACCTACATATATAGCTATTATTTGTAGCACAACAACCATTGCCATCTTCGTGACACATGAGACATCTATTGCGAGAGTTTAGCGATTTCTCAATTCAAACCAAACGTAAGTTGATATTTTAAGTGATCCACTTAAGACATCTGTGTAGTTTTTCCTGCAAATCTATTTTCGCAAAATTCCTAGCATTTGTATATGTCTCTAAACTTTACGTAGCTTCAATTAATTTATTTTTTTATGCATTTAAAACTTTACTATTTAAACATATCAATGTTTAATGTATCTGTAGATTTTAGCCGACTTTTTTCCGGCATAAAAAACTAGTTTGTAATTTGTTCCGATTGAAGATGGATCTCGATTTTTTCATCATTATCTAGGCTCCGTTGTGATTAGGGTTTGAAACGTTTTTAATACCTGTTGATCCCCGAGATTAGAAAACATAAGCCCGAAATTTTCAGGATTGATTTATTTATCAAGCAAAAACTAATTATTTCGAATAAAATCGTCCTATTTCATGTACTTGCACGTGTCATCTTTGGAGGAACACCAGATGCTCGTAAAAAATAAATTATTTGCTGCGTTATGCATCGATGACAGCATCGAATATAGAATATCATTGTATTGAATTGAATTTAGAGGAAGAACAACACTTTTTTACTCACCATTCGAATGAGACCGATACCCTTCGTACATTATATTTTAATGATTTATTTTCGCCCTTCAATAATGGATAAACAATAAAAATATAACATTTACAAACAAGTTAGTAATATAACCTTTTTTTAATGATTAATTCACTTGGCTAATATTTGATAAATATGAAAAATATCAGCCATTAAAAAAGTTCCGGAATCCCGAGATCGACTAATTTCAATCCCGGGATCAAAATTTTGGCCCGGGATTGGAAACCCTAGTTGTTATGTAGTGAGTGAGTAGATTTAGTTCCTCAAGGAATGTGAATTCGGTCTTATATAATATCTCAGCTTGAGCTCAGAGAATGCATATTTATATGAATGTACATCCCTAGGTACACAGCGATGGTTTTATTATAATGCTTCCCCACTCTAGTGCACGCTTTATGTCCTGTATCGATTTTTTCGTTCCATATGTCAACTCCACGAGTCAAAGAAGGCGTAACACATTTTTCTGCTCCGCTCAGCATCAAACAGGTGGCCAAACGAACGAATTAAATAAACGTGACCAAATAAATCACTAATCAACTAACTCGGCTTGATATTTTGAAACTAGTGGGTGGATAATGCACTGAAATGTTTATCAAACACGCCATTTAATAAATTCCAAGAATTCATCCAAAATACGAACAAAATAGTTCATTTTTTTTTAATAAAAAGATTTAACGATTTCATGTTATAAATAAACTTCTTTCTTTTCCGTTTGTTATTTTTCGTGTACAATTTAAATGAAAGGTAAAAACAATTTCAATCGCTTAATATGTATTCCTAATTTTTTTTAAATATTCTATCGTTGTTCGTTTTTACTTCCTGATCGTTGTCTCTTCAAAATTTCCTCTTTTACCAGAGGTTAAGAAGTCCTTCCGAGTACATCTCGTGCGCTTACAACTTTCGAAGATGATGGGATCGATCTTCTAGACTTGGGAAGATAAAGGGTCCTTAAAGGCTTCCACTGTACGCGACCAGGCCATCTTCATAAATTATCACCCCTAAGATGTATTAAACAATTTGACATCTTTTCGATAAACAATAATAGTAAAATGAATAACTAAAAATGCATTTTTTCTATCTTTATATCAGTGGCGGCTAGGGACAGAGTATTAGGGAGTACAAAAAAATATTCAACTATTTTTGCAAGAGTTTTTTCCTATTCATTGGATTTTAAAACACTTCTATAACATGGACTTTCAATTCAGATGTTCGCAATACCAACGGAGTGCAGTTTTATGAATTTTTCGCTGTCCGTAATACGGAAAAATAGTTGAATCTTTTTTTGTACTCCCTATCCCTAATACTCTGTCGCCAGCCCCCACTGCTTAATATCATTTTTACGACATTATTTAAGTTATTTCAGTATTGGATTTAATAACTTTAATATCGAAGATTTGTCAAATATGTATTTTTTTATACTGTGTATTCTCGTTGTTGTGGAGATATGAACTCATACAGGAGGATCTTTACTGGATTGCTTATGAAAACCGGTTGTTATTAAGCTCACCTTTTCTTATCGAAATAGCAGAGGTAGATGAACGAGGTTAGAATAGTAAAAGTTGAAAATTCAAAATAAGAATTCAGGATGTGATAAATTGAGTGGTATTGAATTTAAACATCAAATACGCCGTCTTTAGATACAAAATTTGCATTGATTGGAAAACAATGTACGAAAGTGCCCGTTTGGGGATTCAATCTCGCAAACCCTCAATCAAATAAAACAAACACAAATAGTGTACTGGTAAAAATTAAACAATGCAATATTTTCTACTTATTACATAGTTTTTAATATGATAAGTAACGGGTTTTCACACTCACTCATCGAAAAAACTGTTCCTTATGTAAGCCGGAATTTTTTAAATTGAAATTTATATTACCGATACTTTTTTGAATAATGATATTCCCAAGTATTTACGGTACATTTCACGATTCACAAACAGGTATTTATTTAAAATAATATAATATTTTATGGACAGTTAAAATTGATAAAACATTCGATTTATCTATTTGACATCATACATATATCGTTTTCATAAATCAATATTAAAGTTGCCTGTTGAAAAAAGTAATGCTTAATTTCAGTCCGTTTTATATTAGGGGGCGCACGTATGATTTCGACTGAAGGCGCTTGATGGAATTTCAATATCAATTTTGAATCGTGTCCATAAGTTTTGTCATTCATCTAATTCGTAAACTTGAAATGACGAAACCCGGGTTAAAAGGTAAAGTATACCTACCTTGCAATGCTAGTTGTCAACGTATTTTTTTCTCGATTATGGCATCATTTAGAGTATTTAGGCTTATCAGTTGTTTATGTAAGAGACTGTACGGAAGGTGGGTACTTTATGAATTTGCTTATAAATAAATGTGTTAAGTTTTAGGACCATTCAAAATTCCACAGTTATCAATGCGTTTGTTATTCAATTATGTAAATCTTATTATTTAAGATCAAACAGCTTTATTAACATAAGCGTTTCATTAACTTGTTTTAACGTATTTCAAAGGAACGTTCCTTTGAGTATTTTAAATGAACTGATTAAAGATTACATTATAAGTATGAATAAACATATGCGACCCCTTTCCTGCTCATTGTAAGGTGGTACCTGTATGCTAATTATGGAGGAAAATGTCGAAATTTGACGTTTAAGGATATAATGAAAATTCATGTCTGATGTCTCAGCAGAAATAAGATACACACCTTTTGTTTGATGGTCGAAAACAACCTGTAGACGACCTTGGAAGTAACGCAAAAATTTCGTACGGAAAAATAGCCACCGTACGTAAATCGTAAAACAACTCTTAATTGTTTGTTATTATAAATACAATTATAACTATCCAACGGAAGTATTATGATGGTAGTAATAAACGTTTTAATATTAACTAATTATCGTATAATATATCTACATTCTCATTAAGTATTTACCGTGTTATAAATACATATATCGCATGGTATTTTGTGGGCGATACCACATGAAAATCGTCATATTTATTTGACATTATAAAACTATAGTATTTTATTGACTTGTATGGTGTTTAAAAGAATGTTTTTCTTGTTACAATACGACGTTTACCGTTAACATATGTCACGAGACTGCATTGGTATGACCTTTTGCGTAACAGGTACCATAGCGTTTAAAAACACGAAAAGTTGTGACGCTTTAGATATTATCGGAAGAGTATGTGCGTTATAATTACCTTTCACGGGTTCACCATGGGCCTATTTACAGCATTATTTCACTGTCAACTCGATGCACTTGATTTAACACACCGGCGTGGACTAGTAATTCGGTTATTTGGGAGAAGTTTAGGACCGCACTCCCAGCGATTTGACTTCCAGCTGTTCGGCAAGTGACTGACTGTGCCGTGGAGCGTCCCCGGGACATGCGCAAATTCTGCTCATCGATTTTCTACGCCTGTGCCGCTCGAGGGTGCCTCTACGCTTCTACGACGACCAGCGGTCGCTCCGTGTGACGTAGTGAGTTCCCGATAACCCTCACGGTTTCTAAATGTTTGATAACAGTATCACTCATTGATATATACATATGTTCATACTTCTAATCTCTTTATTTTATAGGAAATTTATAATAATCGAAAATCTATACAAGCCTCATACCTCGAACAATTAATGAGCCTTATCCGGGGCAGGTATGTATTCGCTCAAATTATTATTACATCGTCTAGATATGATATAAGCATTGAGGGAACCATCAACAAATTTGATTGAAACTAACATACTAGAAATATCAATTAGCAAAACTTGCACTAGATTCGTTGGTAACTTTGTGGTTGTTTATTTAAACCGCTTACCGATAGGCCACTGGTGGTGTTCCTTGAAAAAGCGATTTTTTAGATTCGGGCGGTAGAGTTAACCCTCTAAAACAGTGGTTCTCGTGTGCGGCCACCAGAGGATTTCGCTGCGGCCACCAACAGATTCATAGTTAATATTTAATAAAAACGGGTTTTTATAAGTACATTTGTCAACAAAGACACTGAAAATAAAATAATTTGTATGCATTGCACTGTGCATCAAGAATTGCTTGTTAGCAAAAACCCAACACATACATGTTTAGGTCTTTTTGGCAAAAAGGACTCGACACAAAAATTTGTTGCGGCCACCAGACATATCCGTAGAACCGCTGCTGTTCCTAATGCGGCCACAGCCAAATTTCACGTGAGAACCACTGCTCTAAAACCCTCAATTTTTCAATCACCAGACTCGTCGCTTCGGGACTGGGCATGTCTATTAGATATTAATAAAAGGAAACTCCTCAAGTTTACGTAAACATTACGAGCAACTACTCTTGGTAAGAATCGAACCTTTTTTAATGATTCCAAGACAATCATTCACGTAGGGGGTTTTTCTTATATGTTTTCTTACACATAGCCCTCAGCTGACAGAATCTCTTATGAAGTCAATACTTAGCTAGCTTACATGCGTCTGTATCCACCCTAGCAAGAAACATAGACAGGAAACTAGGAGCCCTCTTCGTGGACTACACATTTTCAGTAGTAAAGTAAAGGTAGGAAAAAAAATATTATAATCATCACCCAGCAGAACTCACAGAAATACAAAATATTTGTATACGGTCATAATTATTATTTATCATTGAATATGGTCGTCAGTAAAGTTTCCAATCGCGGGCCAAAATTTTGATCCCGGGATCCCGGGACTGGTCTCCGGATTTGGAATATTTTTAAGTGGTTGATATTTTTTATTTTTTTAAATACTAGTATTGCTACCCGGCGTCGCTCGGACTAAGCGACCAATAATTATTTAATGTTATATTATTCGACATAATTATATCACAGAATCTAACATCCAAAATAGAGTTAAATAAAATCACAAACTTTATTTAATTTGATGACAGTCCCATTCTCGCCCATTAAAATGTCCAAATTCAAGGAAAAAATCTAATTTGCTGTCAAAGAAATGTCAAATAATACCTTCACGTAAATAATAAACATTATTATATTAATAAAAGCCGGGAAAAGTTCAGTAGAAGACTAATTTATTACATTTTGACCTAAATGTCTTCGCCGATAAAAATTCAAACATATTTTCTTTCATATTCGTTTTTATGGCAACTTAATGACCAACAATGCAAAAAGGAATTACAGACCCACAGACATACATATGCCGTTTCGGTTTTAAATATAAGATTAGCCATGTTAATGAATCATTAATAATAATAAGGAATAGTTGATGCCAAGATCTTTTTGTGAATACATATTATATTTTGGTTGTTTATCCATTACTGAAGAGCGAAAATATTCGATTGAAATGTAATGTACGAGAATATCGGTCTCGCTCGAATGAGATCTAATAACTAATTGAAATAAAAATTATGTAAGTCTTTTTTTTGAAACATTTTTTAAAAATTTCACTCTGGTACAAAAATGGAAGTAAATGACGCTTTTATTGATGACAAATCAATCTTGAAAATTTTGGGATTATGTTTTCTTATCCCAGGATTCATCAGGTATTGAAAATCCTCGGTATCCCGGGATTGGAAACCCTAGTCGTGAGGTTAATGTCGCTGGCTCGGTCCCGTTTCATGTACTGTCTCATAAATTGACTTTTAAATCGATTTATGGATTTTATTCGATGGTATGGACTATGGACGTATAATATTATGTGATGTCTAAAACAACCTTATCCATCTAGTCTTGCAAGAGGTTCTTGCGAGAGTTTTTAACTAACCACTGGTGCAATTCTAGCCCTAAGTTCTTGTACCCCTAGTTTCTTTGAAATATATAGTTTGAGGCTTACATGTGCTACATTGGGAATGGAGGTGTTAACTTTAATTTGCGTATGTAGTATTTATCAATAAACTATGGTAGTACATCTTAAACAAATTGTGGTACATATGTATAAATTCTTATATATAATTTTGTAAGTTGTATGAATTGTTGAACAACCTTTTTGGGAGAAGGGCCATATAATCAATTCTCAGATTGTTCGAGGGCCGCATCGATAAAACTGATTAAATTATCGATATTTGTAGTGTATATAAAATTTTCAATTTTATTGTTTTATATTGTCTTCCATCGACGGTAAAAAGTTCTGGTGAAAAAAAGTGATTGCTATTTGTCATTGCGGACCGCATGAAATGTCATTGAGGGCCACATGAGGCCTGCAGGTTGTGTATCACTGCATTACACCCTTTAAATATTTTTTGGGTCTAGTTGTGTTTTTGTTATTCGATCATGAATTATTTGTAATGTACGCCCGAAAAAGATTCGCGGGCAGTGTTGAGAAACCTTGTTCTGGGCCTGGTTGGTATTCATTATTAAACATAAATTATATTTGTGAGACATTTTCATTTTAATCAATATCATTAGTCGTCGCGTAGTTGTGACGAATAACGAAATACCAGGAACCCATTCCTGTTTTTATTATTTCCGTTCCGTTATATATAATTCAATTTTCCCGCTTTTCTATAAATACATGGCCGCCCGGCGGGACGTCAGAGTGGTGACGTCACGGGCGTGAAAATAGCTTCCCCCTTTCCTCATGTCCCCATCCTTCCCTCTCAGCGAAGAGTAGCGAAGCCTCGCAAAATACTTCATATGGAAACAAAGTCAAGTTATTAATGTATAAAATAATATAACGCTGGAAAAAATCAAAATAAAATGTATATTTAAGGTGAGTATAAGATAATCCATCATTGAAAAATACTGTTAATTATTGACGTCTTTGACGATTTCCTTTTCAGTGAGTTGGTCATTTTTTCATTCAATATATTTAAATCTCATTATGGATTTCGATGTAACAAAATACGGAATTTGATTTTGTCAAAATAACTTATATTCATTGCGAAGCATATTGCCGTAAAAAGGGAAGGTTGAAGTACTGCGCTAGAGTAAGTTTCAGGGCTCCACGACAAAACGTCCCCGGACAAAACGTTCCCGGGCAGAACGAACCCGGACAGATCGTACCCGGACAAAACGTCCCCTGGCAAAATGTGTACTTGACAAATCGTCTCCGAACAAAATGTTTACTCTAACAATAATGAATATTAATTTTTGAATTGCTTTCGCAGTTTCATAATTGTTTTATTTATTCTACATAGAAAAAATATCAGACATTCGCGAAAATAAATAATTATTCGCATTTGTAAAAAATTTGCCAGTTTTGTCTGAAGACATTTTGCCCAGGGACTATTTTTACGGTGACGTTCTGTCCGGGTCCGTTTTGTCTTTCGACTTTTTGTCGGCATACCCACGGAAAGATTGTGATCGTGGTATTTTTAATGATTTTTATCTAAAACTCTTCAATATTGTTCAGTTGTGTGTTGCACATTGTTGTACATTGAAAAATGAGGATAAACATATTTTTAAAACAAAAACATAATTTGAGCGAAAATCTAGTTTTTTCAATTTTTTAATTTTTATACGAACTTTAACTAAGGTCAAAGGTACATAAATATGTTGGTAAGAAACATAAGGTTCCAGTTCATGAAAATCAAATTATGTATCATCAACCCTTTTGTTCATCTATACTAGCAGATGGTTCATCAAAAACAGCTGCAACCAAAAACGTTATAAGAGCGCGCTTTTCAAATAATAATGTAATATTGTTCCTGTCAATAATGTCGATCACATTATTATCGCAATTTTGTACTCCGATTCTCTGGTTTTTATGACATCGCACTAATGTAATGTTTCAAAACAATTTAAACATTTTCCTTGTCAAACAAGACAGTGAACTTTAGATGTCGGTTGTTTATAACAATAAAAAAATCGCATAATTCAGTGCTGCAAGTGCAATAAAATTATTTACCTAAAAATAAAACTAGATGGAAAGAAGCGCCTAACTCTTCTAGATTTTGTCTCACTCGGCTGAGTTCTTCGCCAATTTATAATGTGTTTTTTTCTCTCTCTTATGATGACTACAGTGTTTTAATATTTTTTCAAATTGCAGAAGCAATGAGCCTATAATTTGTGATTTTTGCAATGTACATAAATTTATATTCAAATCATCTGTACAACGTATACGTGTGCGAAAAATGGTTGATGAGCTTTTCTTTTCTCAATGCCACTTTTCAATATTCATAGTTTCATTTAGATCCATTTCACTTTTAGGTCGTCCATCCAAACGTATTGGGTGACAGTAGATACGTGGCTTACAAAATAACCCAAACATTGTTTTTTATTTGTTTGAAATAGCTCTCCATTTATTATGTTTAAATATTTTTATATTTTCACTTTTCTTCGAGTATTGTCGTATATTTTCTTGGCTGCAAACCATTATTTTATAAATTGCAAATATTCCGCTGTCAAAATAACTACCATCGACAAAATAAATAACATTTTTTACAAGTAAGAATTTTGGATAGTAGTAACATTAAATTTATATTTATATCCCATTGTGTAAATAATTCGTTAAGAGTGTAGCAATATGGAAACATTTCGGTAAATGTTGCCAGTAGTCGTGTAAGGACATGGAATGGAATAAATATTTTAGTACCCAACTTTCAGAACTAAAATAATTATTTTATCGATTGTTTTGGGTGCTTAACTTTTATATAGGTGATATTTCGCTGAAAATGCTGTCAACCATATTTTTGCTGACAAGACATTTTTTAATCCTTTCCCTACCCATAAACTATTTAGACAATAAATAATTAAATAATAATGTAAAGCGTATTATTAAGGTTTTATGTAACGTTCAAAATGTTAACTGGCAGTTCTTGGGAAAGGCATTTTCTTCAAATAAATAAGACAGTATTTTGCATAAACCTACTTCCAAATATATTGTGTAAAGATCGGGACCAATTTCGTTCTTTGGGAGAATTGTAAACTAAAATAAAAATATTTTTTTAATTTGCTGTCAGTCATATGAATAACTTCATATTTTTATAAAAAAAATAATTATATGACATCTTCGATATCAATTTTCTTTCAATTAATTATTTTCAAAAACCTTTCTTAGCTAAGTACGCAATACATAAGTTAGATAAGTTGATTATATTTTTATAAATATATTCCATCGATGTTCATACAATAGTTATATTCAAATTGACATGTCTACCTGTAATATTTTTCGGATATTATATAATTATACTCAGTGCATATGACATTCCATGTAGGTCTATACTTACTTATACATATATATTTGTGAATCCTCATACGCATCTCATACGTCATGAACGCCGAAACGGGTCATATTATGCGAAGTACATTCCAACTTGTTTGAGTGTTTGCGTAAAATTATTATCTAAGACCCTCATTGAAAATTAACGTCGAAATTGCATAGGTACTATATAGTTATGATGGAACAGTGTTGAACTCTTGACAGCTATAATTTTAAAAAAATAATACCCAATCAGGGCAGGGATGGAGAGGTAGGAGACATGGTTATATTTTTCCGTCTGAATAGTAAAAAATAAATATTTATTGGTTTTAGGTATGTAGGTATGAACATTATGTATATCGCTACAAACTGTCATCGATTGTTTATTGCTAACAATATATTTCAAAAGCTTTATGAGGAATGACGCTAAGGTTTTTAATTTTCAACGGTTACCAGAGATACTGAGTGACGACGGGGCGTTTATAATAAAGCATTTGCACATAATATTGTTTTTTTTTTGTAACCAACATTTTTGGCAACGTTGGATGCTAAACAAAACGGATACAAGCTGCTAGTTCCACACAGCTACCGGCGGCGTCGTTGTCGTTTCGTTATTTATCCGCCCTTTGGAGCTCGTTGTGAGGCAAAGTCAATTTCATTTCCTTCATTGATACCGCCAGAAGACGTCCGACTGATCAAAATGGGCGAACGTGAGTATTTAATATTTTCATCCGAATGTATCTTGACGATCTTCTTTCGTTTATTTATATTTATTTTTTATTATGTTCTAGCGTAGTATTCCGTTTATTATTTTTAATGACTTGCAAGCACTTTTCGATTCGGCTTATTTTTTCATTTATCACACCAATGACTACAATAATGCACATTCGCTGTACAGCTTCAAATGCATTGTTTTTGTTTTGAAGCACTGCCCATCTGCTCCGCCAAATTATGAAGAGGTCTTCTCTCACACCTAATATCTCTAATAACATCATCTCAGATATTACGCTAACCTATTTCGCGATTGCCGCCATAGTTGGCTTAATTGGCAACTTTCGGCACTGCCATTTTTGTCGTGTTTCCCAATATTTGGGTGGATATAATAAGCTACTCCCTTCAAGTATAAGTTGCCGTTAGATGTTAATGGATAATTGTATTGACTTCGCATTTAATTTTTGGTGGTTAATTCATTTTCAATCTTCGTGCTAACCTTACTTCACACCCAGAATTATTTCCACTTTACCGGAAATGTTCGTATAGTAGTGCTCCGTTGTACTTTCCTTGATAGAAGATGAACATGTTTTTAACTTCGGATGTATCTTTACTAATAAAAAACACGTGTTCGGACATCCCACTCAATAAGTAATCAAAGTTAACGTGGCATTTGACAATTTGAAGTTTCCGTTTAAAGACGGGTTAAATTGAGCCTCTGTTTGTTTTCACAGAGTACGGGGGCTACGGAGGGGGAGGGGGAGGTTACGCGACGCAGTACTCTGTTCCACCGCCCGCAGGCGCTGCCCCTGCCGCTTCGGCTTACGGGGGCCCCGCGGCTTATGAGGGTCCGGCGGCTTCAGCTGCGCCCTACGACGCGTGGGGGGGACAGGCTCAAGGTGACTTAACTTTTCACTTATCCCGGTTCTCACATGTCGTCTTCAAAAATTCATTGTCCACCGCCATTCATTAAAATATAACATTACCATAATTCAAAAAAAATCAGGACAGTGCTCAGATATTGAGCCAAATGTGCCAACAGTCATTTCGTGCATTAATTTAGTTTTTCCTATTTTGTTATATTTTTCTTAGCTTTTATTTATTTCTTTTTTGAATTGGTATTATTTATGTTGATTATCATTTTATACTGGTCATTGGCCAGCCCTTATAGTTTTCACCCATTTTTTTTTTACTTGGCTCCCATAGCTGTTGGGGCCTGATGAAACAACAAAATTTTCAAACATTCATTTTAACACGTTGTTTACGGTGTGCACTACATTTGTGCCTAATTAGTATGGTAATTGAAAAGGTCCGTAAACAAAGTGTTAATTAAGTAAAAGA
Organism: Himalopsyche kuldschensis; assembly: GCA_028554975.1. Taxonomy (NCBI): domain Eukaryota; kingdom Metazoa; phylum Arthropoda; class Insecta; order Trichoptera; family Rhyacophilidae; genus Himalopsyche; species Himalopsyche kuldschensis. Next base: position 4,435,081 of record JAHFWI010000007.1, read on the forward strand.
AATACTTGAAACAACCATTGGGCGGCGACTATGGACTTAGGCTTGGTGGCTGTAATTCACAGTGTTCAGTTTTCCTCCTACTAAGTCCTACATTAATCGGTCATTGATAGACCTGCTGATTCCTTAATAGTCGGCAGGGTTGAAAATCGACCCGTACAAATTGAAAGATATCATAGTGATTGCTTTTAAAACTAAAATATTTTCCACTCTTAACAAGTAATAAATATTTTCTCAGCAGCTGGAGGCGGTTACAATAACGGCGCAACAGCCGGCAGTTACAACACTGCATCAGGGGGAGGTGCTTCTTACGGCGGAGGCGGAAACTCAGCTGGAGGATACGGAGGAGCTGCCAGTGAGCGCAACACTTCATGGGGTGGAAACAGCGATAGAAGTGGTGGAGGAGGAGGCGGCGGCGGGGGTGGTTATGGAAGTGGAAATGATCGAAACTCTAGCGGAGGATACGGTGGAGCAGATAGAAGCGGAGGCGGAAGCAGTGGTGGTGGAGGAGGCGGCTACGGAAGTGGCGGAGGAGGAGAAAGAGGATCTTGGGGAGGAAGTGACCGAGGAGGCGGCGGCGGCTACGGTGGAAGTGATCGAGGTGGCGGAGGCGGTGACCGCCGTGACAGGTCCTCAGGTGGCGGTGGAGGAGGCTACGGAGGAAGTGGAGGCGGCGGCGATCGTAGCAGCTATGGATCTCGGGATGGAGGATTTGGGTAAGAGCATGCTCTTTTGAACTATTCACTTAATTTCAAATAATTAAAAATTAGGTACTGAAGAATTAATTACATTTTAAAATCATGATCTTGGCATATTGTCTATTGAGCTTGTTATTGGTAATATTAACACCACCGAAGCTTGAATATTTTACTGATGATTCAGTCACATTGAAAATGAATATTTACAAGAGAGTTCAGTAAATTCTCAATACTCACTCTCATTGATTACACGTGGTGCATTGTTGATATTAAATTTAGATAATGCCAACAGCCCTGAACAAAAAATATTAATAATATATTTTGGTAGGAAGAAATTATACAGATAAAAATATTAAGAGCCTAATTTAATCTGCTTCGTCGTAAATATATTTATGGAGAGATGTTCTGTAAATATGTGTATTCCTCTCGTTCCCCAGTGCAAAATTCCCTATCATAACTAAATATGCAGGGATACTGGCAACAAAATCCGATGTGATATTTTGTAATAGTTTTAAGTGTTACACAGAGGTTATAAACATTCATATGTTAGTGTTCTGGACGACACAGTTCAAGAATTAACTAAGCGATTTTTGTACCAACCCGACGACACGCCTTAGTGTTTACATTCCATGGTGGAATCTGTTGGCAAAAATTTTAACATTGCATTTCAATGTGTGAAAAACATCCACCGAAGAGTATACCATACAAACAATATGATGAAAATTTAACACTGGGTGTAAAACTAAAGAAGTGAAAGCATTCTGGTTATCAGTTGCCCATTTGTAGTGTTTTTGCAATACTGCAGGTCATAATAGACTACCAGGTTGTGTATTTCGATATACATTTGAATGAATCGCCGAGGTTTATCAACAGTCAACTCATTTAAGAATATAGCATGAGTTTGATTAGTATTAAGGTATGATAGAAGGTGGTATGCGAGAGAAGCCACTCTCAGGTACACAAACTTTTTGCCTGCTATTGGTGTATTAAAACTGAAAATTAATTTTTATAAATGAAATTGCTGTGATCTCTTCTGTTAACAGGATGTGTTTATTTTAATGACGTGACATTCAAAACCTAGTTTAAAGCTTCATATTAAAATAGTGGGGTCTGAGTCCTAACTTTGGGAATAAGAATTCTATATAAAAAAAAAAACCATCTTCGGTTAAGAAATTCTTACCATCCTTTTCTCTTCAGTATTAAATTGGTGTATTCAAGATATGACTGCTGGTATTGCTCATTTGGATACTATGTCAGTTTGGTTGAAAATTCCTGAATTATGGGTGTGTTCATTTGCTATTCCTAAAAAGTTTCAATCATTGATCGGGTGTTCATACTATAAGTTGAAGGTTTATCTAAGAGTGAACTGTCAGCGGAAGTTACTAGAGGAGTCAATCGGTCCATTATCAATCAATGTTTTAAGTAAAAATTGGTTTTTACCAACTAATGTGGATGTTTGTTTCTTGGAAATAAATTCTGATGTAAATTGGTACACACCACATAATAATTAAAATGCAAGGGGATCAAGTCTGCGTCGAAAACTTCATTGGGGTCAATAACAGGTTAAGCCGTTGCCAGGGTACTCGATGAAAAATCATTGATGACATGGCTGTTTTAAACGGGCGGTACTGCTGTTTGGATGCTACAAAAGTGGGGGGAATACTTAATAATTTACTTAAAACCGACTGACTGACCGACCGACTGACGCTGACTCGAAACGCAGGAAACACGACGAGGACTGGCTAAGGACAAGAACAAGAGTTGCAGTGTTTCCATTTGTCTTCCCCACTTGACTAAGAGTTGTCAGTAATGAACGTCTTTTGTTATAGCGGCGGCGGCAGGGGGGGAGGTTTTAACAAAGGTAAAGCCCAGCGCCTAGTCGCTCGGAGCTATTCTTATAATATATAATGAAAACGTACAATGATATTACAAATTGTCTTTGAAAGAGCCACACTTTGATGTATTTTTGGAATGCAATTCTTCGTCTTTTAACCATCTTCCGGCAAGAATTTATTATCAAAGAAGATATTGAGTACTTCACTAGATAGCTGAAACGCTCCCAACATTTTGTGCTATATATGACTATTCTATTCCTTTTTATTCAAAAGTGCTACTGTTATTGAAATGACATACATCAAGTCGATGGTTAGACTCGTTATATAAAACAATTGAGTGGTTTAAAAATGTTACTAGTCCAATTTAAATATTCAACTGCTTCATAAATCAGAATGTCTTTGGCAAGGTATATCTTATTCTTGAGTGTTGGGACAAGTGGGTTGTTTGGTCTCATTCAAACTCGCTTGAAGTGAGTGGCTCTTTCAAAACACAAATATCACAATAGATAACATTTTTCACTCAGTATTTCTATAATTTTTTAGAGGTTCATTTACATAAAGGATAGGAAATATTTTGTATAATGCAGGCTATCTGGTAATAAATGCTATTTTCCACACTACCACCACAAAGGGAAAGCAACAAAATCCTCATATCATTGCCATTGTACCCAATATTAACTTATTATTGTATATGAGAATCTGATAAAAAGTGTATTCATGAATGTAGCTGCAAATTTTTTGACAAGGTCTGCGACTTTTTACTTTTAAGTGTTTGTATGTATATTTGTGTAATGGATGTTCTTTGAACCTGAAGAATTAATATGATCGTCGGTTATGGATGCATAGAAGTGGCTTGAATTAATTCGTTGAGAACTGAGTTGCCTCTAGAAAATGCCAGTATGCACTTAATCCTAATATTATGCGATAATTATTTTTGGAAGAAAAAAATACTGAGACACCCAGATAGCAATGGCATAGTTGAATTCATATGGTGTACGAGAATACTGGTGCAGTTCTATAAATCAAGTAGGCGGAGAGAGACATCTGTATGTGTACAGTTTGACTGAACATGAATTAGCTGGTTCCAGTAATCTAGCAACAGAAAGAAAATGAAATGCTGTGATTTCACTGGCTTTGGATGCAGTTATATTGTATGCTGGAGGCAAAAATTTACCTGTTGAATGGGTGCGGAAAATTTGAATTGAAAATGTTCAGTAAGATCGTAAAAAGAATCATTCCACTTTGAGATTCTCACGCAACGTTATTTAATACAATGAATGTATTCAAAAAACTAATATACCTTTACTGCTGACGCACTAAAAAGGATTTACACAGGGTGTTATTGTCATGCATTACACGTTCGCCTCATTATTGACATGTCCAGGAAAAAAATGTGATGCTTATTCGATTGATCATTTTTGAAGGAAGACACTGGCAAATGTGTAGATCAGTGGTTCTCGTTTGCGGCCACTAGAGGGTTTGGCTGTGGCCACCAACAGAACAATTGATATTTTAAGAAAAAACAAGTTAATTTGTCAACAAAGACTGTAAATGAAATATGTTGTATGCAATTTATACCAATAATTAAATTGATAAGTTTAGGTCCATTTGACATACTTCAATCAAATTTGATGCGGCCAACAGACTTATGTATACTATGTGGCGACAGCGCAATTTTTCGTGAGAACTACTGGTGTAGATGATGCTGATTTAAAAATGTCCTCATAACATTTTCCTTACAATTATCCTCGATTGGAACTCACAATCAAGATTCAAGAGGGTAGTTGGATAATTCTTCAGTGAACATACCAAATTGATTATGCATACGTTATGATTGAATATTGATCAAAATCAACTTGAAATAAATGTTATACTCGGGAGATTCACAGCTCACAGTACTGTTTTTCCTGTGTGCAATAGAGCGGTTTGTCTGCAATTGGATTTGTATTGTCAGGCTTTTAATTATTGAAACTTATTACTGCATATTCATAAAATCCCTAATATTAGTAACTAATATTGTACTTTCAATGTTGGTAGACTGAACTAGCAATGAATATTTAAAATAAGGGTAAAAATTATTTATATTCATATGGTATATTGTAATGAAACTACAGACTGAAAGGTTAATACATTAAACGCTCTTGCTGATTACAAATGTGATTCATCAAACAAAAAAGAATGTCCAGAAGGGCCCATGGTCAGCAAGTGGTGGTAGATGATTTTAATAATATTAAAACATGCGCTATAGAATGTATTTTAGGTAAATACATAAATAAACCTCCGGTTTCACTGTACATGCAGTGTAAATATCAAGTTATTAGAATGGTTATCATTCATCGGGGTTAAAAAGTAAACAAGATTGGTTTAGTATAAATTAGATTAAGTAAAGGATGCGCAACTTACTTGCGGCAGTACTGGTATAATAATAATGAGCATAATATAGGTGTTAAAATGAATTTAAAGGTGAAAATAATTAAAAATAGTACACATAACCACAATTAATAAACCTATTACCCAGCTCTCGGCTGTGATGTCTGGTTGAAATTTCTCCAGTGAACAACATAAATTTTGGTGATTCAATTCGGTTTTTTAAAACAAGCTTAATTTCCTTTTTGTAATAATTTAATGCTTTTTTTTTGTTACTTATATAACAATGTGTTATACACCTTCTTGCAATACTGATTATGTTTTCTTTTATAAAGGAGGTTATGGGGGTGACCGAGGTGGCTCAGGCAACAGTGACATGATTACACAAGAGGATACAATCTTCATTGCTGGAATGGAACCTGAAACTTCAGAAGAAGAAATTGCGCAACATTTTGGAGCTATTGGAGTCATCAAGGTAAAAAAAACATCAAACATATTTGGGAAAGACAAGCGAGCGCACTCTGTGTTCTTTATACTCTGTAAAGGATCCAATTTGAAACCTCGCAAGAGTAAATTTTTCCTAAGCGACAATTTATCTATAAGGGTACTTTGTTCAATAGTGGAATGTACATGATTCAAAATTCATCAATTTTAACTAAGTATTTTATATCTCATCTGAATTTCCTCGACATGAATTTAATTAGATATTTTTTAATATTCCAGAGTGACAAGCGTACACAGAAGCCAAAAATCTGGATATATAAAGACAAAGCCAGTGGCCGGCCAAAGGGCGAAGCTACGGTGACTTATGAAGATGCCAACGCTGCCACATCTGCCATTCAATGGTTTGATGGGAAAGAATTCAACGGAAATACCATCAAAGTGTCTCTAGCACAACGGCAAAATAACTGGCAAGGCGGTGCCGCAGGTGGAGCTGGTGGCGGCGGTGGTGGGGGAGGCGGCGGCGGAGGACGAGGAGGAGGTGACAGAGGCGGCGGTGGATTCAGAGGAAGGGGCCGCGGAGGCGGTGGCGGGGGAGGAGGCCGCGACAGTGATGGCGGTGGACGAGGAGGTGGAGGCGAGGGTAGAGAAGGAGATTGGAGGTGTCCAAACCCTGACTGCGGCAACACCAACTTCGCATGGAGAAACGCCTGCAATAGGTATATTTCAACACATTATTTTATTTTTATTGAAACCCTGTCAACGCTGCAGAACTTTTGAATACGAGAAGTATCTGTATTATTATTTTACACGGGGAGATTATCTATCCCATTTTAAAACTCATCTGTGGTAATTATTGCCTCAAGTGAACCTATTTGGGAAACATTTCAATCTTTTTTCATTGAATAATTTTTGATAAATTAGAAATACTACAACGGTCATATTTTTGTTCACAGATGTAATGAAGAAAAGCCCGGCGGTGGTGGTGGCGGAGGCGGTGGTGGACGAGGAGGGGGTCGAGGCGGTGGTGGCGGCCGCGGGGGTGGCAGAGGAGGCGGTGACCGCGGTGGCGGCGGAGGAGGAGGAGGATGGGGTGGCAGAGGTGGCGATAGAGACAGTGGGGATCGAGGAGGCGATAGAAGGGGCGGCGGTGGATTCCGTGGCGGAGACAGAGGTGGCCGAGGGGGTCCCATGCACAGAGGTGGAGGAGGGTGCGTGTGAACTTTATTATTACAATGCATTATGCTTACTGAAATATGTCCCATCAACGCTGCTGACTGTTTCCTTACCTGAAACTGACAGTTTTTTAAAAATCAAATGGGCATAGAAATGTTCCAATAAAAACTCATGTGAAATTTTATATTACATGTGAACCTGTCTCTGGAAAACAATTGATTCACTTCATTCAATTTATTTGTCAATTGATGCATTCATTAATTTGGCCTCCACATTTATTTGAAAAAAGATCTACATGAAAATACCTTTCTTTCAGAGGCAGAGATCGACAGCGGCCATATTAATCAAGAATCTTCGTTCTGCAGCATCTGCAGGATCAAACATAATCTTAAGACTAATTTTAAGGTTTCCTATTTAAATAAATACAAATATTGTTATTATGCATTTACTTTCTAAATTTACTTACTATTAATTTGTCAGTATTTCTGTCTGATTGTCTGTATGTGTGACGTGTGAGTGGACTATATCAACCTGGATATTAAATCATTTTTTTTTTAAATTGTCTTTTATTCTCTGATCTCTTTGAGAAACAGCATTTCAATTGCAGCTGGTAAAAAATTATCCTAATATCATTCCCCTAGATGAGTGGGAAGAAAGCCCCTTCCCTTCCCTTCCCTTTCACCTAATTAATATGAAGGAGAGAAAAATGAAGGCTTTCAATAAACTTCATAACAGTGTTTGTCAACCCATTTATATCTGCAGACCACAGCTTCAACAAGATTTACAGTCGGTTCTTGTAATAATAAGTTAAATTTTTTTCTTCTCTATTTTCTGTTGTACACATTTGAGCCTTTCCGATCACAAAAAGTGACACATACCGAGAACAATTAGCTAACCACTGGTCCTTTCAATCCCTACTCTTCGGAAAAGATGTTGAGCAACTGTAGCCAGCAGCTCTAGTAGAAAATACATGATGAGATAAATTCCAAGAGGATTCCATATGTTCTAAGTTGGGAGCGGAAAAGAAAAGGAAACAACTTAACGAATCGCTTAGTATACCTTTTAATCCAGTACTTTAATCGTCGTATTAAAGGCCCTGAGCTAAATGCACTAGAACTAAAAATTAATAGACCTAATTGAACCAAATGACAAAACAAATATTAATCCATTACCATCTCGGGAGGCAAATGTAATTTACACCTAAATCACCTCAATCTGAACTCGGTTACAATGATATAATTGAGGACTTCCAACTGAAAGTGCTTAATGGAATTTCAATTTACCCACTCAATTACTTACGTAATTCTTTTGATGACAATTGAACTTGGTGGCCTTCTTTTATTCTGTGAAGTGTTTCTTCTATTTTTCATCAGTTTAAGTATATGATATAAATATGTCGATGCTGCTGATATTTTCTACAAGTCCATTGATGACTTGGGAACTAATTAAGGTCGCATTGGTCAAAAAATAAACGTGAGTAAGACCAATATTGTGTTGTAGTGTGGGCAAATTATTGGGAGAGTAAAGCTTCAGATACCCGGTGTACACATCTCAGAAGATGGAAGCTGAAAAAGAGCTAGCGTTTCACTTGGGAATTAATTATTGATGTTGGATTTAATTCACTCACAGCTGTACAGTTGACGCCAAATGTAATTTATTCTATCTTAGACGCTCAACGGCAGTGAATCATGGTACTTGTCCAGGGCTACGAAAAACTAGCAACATAATCAGACACCTGGTTGATATTTTCTTCTATAGTGAATAAGTTCGACCTTTGTATGAATTAGATTTAATAAAGCAGACTGAAGATGTTTATTTGGTTGTATGATGCGCTGATGAACGAATAGATTTTTTAATGTCATCTAAATGGATAATATTAAGTATTAAGAGATCCTCTGCTTTCAGAGCCATAAATGTTGTATTTAATTACAACTGAGCCGCGATATTCAGATTAATTTCTGTGCCCACCTTTGATCACTGCATCAAGGGTGATTGTTTAATCATAGGCTTTTTTGGCAATTAAAATAATAGAGAACACAAAATATTTTTAACATTTATTTGTAGTACACCATAAATTTGACATGCAAGTTTTTAATCGACATTCAAACAATACATTCCTACCTGACCAGACATAGTTATACTATTCATTTTAAGATATTGTATAAAATAGCCAAATCCTATAAATTACATTCTAGGTTACATATATTACAATATAGTTCAACAAAAGAATTTGGATAAAAAGTAGATAAAGTAAAAGCAAAAAAATTTGGCAGTCTTGAAATATTAAATGTTGCCTTGAAAACAATATCTTCATGATTCCAGTTCTTAATCTCTCTTACGGCGGCGGTCGGATTCCTCCTAAAAAAACAAATCAAATAACATTAGTCATGTATATGCAACAATAATATTACCCCCTGAAACTAAGTATGGATTGTTTTTTTGTCATTATGGCAATTTATTACCATTTACCGAGACCACTTATTGACGATTTTTGGAAATGCACACAATGTTCTGAAAGGAGTGGAATTTGCAAAAGAGGACAAAATCAATTGTGATTTTTGTATATCCTCATCAGGGCTCGGGTATCACCTATGATACTCATGATATTTATAAAATATCAGCTCGTTAGTAACATTGAACGTACCACAACAAAAAGTAGCATATAATGAAGGAAACAGTCTAAAAAACTGAATATATCTGAAAAATTTCATGTCAGTATAGAAGTCACTGTTGCTGAGGAAGTTGGTCCTTTTTAGCATTCAAAATGCTTCTACACTTACAATACAAATATACTTTTCTATACATCATACATTATTATTTCATTTATTGGCTTCAATAAGAATTACTTTAGCATATTATTTATAATATAGCTTAAAAAAAATGCTTTGGTACGTTCAATTCAACAGCCGGGCTGATATTTAATAAAAACCATGATATCATAGGTGATACCTGTGTCCCGAAGGGTTATTATTCTAGGCCATTGTACTGTGGCCGCATCATAAACATAAGCGGTCCTACATAAATGTCCGATGGCCACATTTTTGTTTTGTCAAATGGACCCACCTAAACTTGTTTGACAATTTACTATTGGTATTTATTGCACACAAAATTTTTCATTTTCAGAGCCTTTTTTGACAACTTATCTTGTAAAAACACATTTTTTTTTAATATCAATATTTATTATGAAGCTGTTCTGTTAGTGGCTGACAACGATATAATAAGAATTCACTATTCAACTATGAAGATCTCACAAGTTCTTAAATCATCCTAAATCTATTATTATCAGATAATTAGCAGCATATTACCTTCTGTGTAAGAATGATGACGAGACGTCGGAAAACTCCGATGAAGTCAATGAACAAGTCCAGTGAATGGGAAACAAAGTCTTTGTTGCCGGCTCGGCGCTTCTCAATGATCAGCTGAGTGTCGTACAGGATGAATCCACACATAAGCACCAAACCAAGATATAGATGGGCCTGGAAAAAAATATTGACTTTATTAGGAATGTGCGTAAAAGGCTAATGATATATTATCAAAATCGGGTAAGTTGCAATAAACAAAAAGTAAGAGCTTTACAATTATTACATTTAGAAAGTAAGAGAAAGTTGAAAAATATTGCTTTGATCCCTCTACTGACATTATATTGAATGGGTGTTCAATGTTTACTCTATTGGGCCACACATTGATTGAAGAATAGTTGTTTTGGGAAATGCATTACATCTTTTATAAGGCGAATGAATATAAATTATAATTGTATGGATGTTTGCAATGTTTTATAAATTAAATAAAAACAGGAAACAGAAAACTAACATATTTGACCCTGCATAGTACATGTGATATGTTTTCAACAAGTCTTTTTCACATATTCTTATAGTATTGCACAATATATATAAATATAATAGAGGAACTTATTCTCTTTCAGGAAATAATGTTGATATATCACATTGCATACTATTCTTATTTATAGAATTCTATGGATTATTATTCGCATTCTTTTATTGTTGTAGTGAAGAGAATCTAATGAACGAATTGATGTGTCCAACAAACAGACTCACCGCAAATAAACTCATTTCTCATGTCTTGGCTGAATACTTTAAGGCCACTTATAATGACACCCATAAAATGTTTACCATGATCTTCGTGCAGTCAACTTTTTGTCTAGAGACGAGACAAGCAAATTATCGAAAAATAAATTTAAAACAAAAAAAATAGCAAGAATGACTGGCAGACCTAGCTTCTGTCCTAGCTAAGGACGGCTTGTGTAAAGGTGCAAACGTGCACTGCATCCTCATCCAAATATCAAGTAATAAACACTATTATTTTTAATAATTGCAACAATACAAAAACAATTTGAAAGATAGAATGTTGCTTGTAAATTAGCTGATAAATCCAAATTTAACAAAATATTTTTTATAAATTGAGCTCACCTGGTAAAGGAGATTTGATCGCAGGAAAATATTTGCAAGGGAGAGAATTGCGATAGAGCTGAGCAAGGTCATGAGAGTGCCTCCGAGGAAGAGAAACCGGCCGCGGTCCGCCAACATGGCGGCGATTGTGAATGAGACAAAAATGAGCGACGTTCCTGCTAGTGCTGACACTACTATGGATGGGTTGAGCATGATGGCATAGTTGAGCAGTGGACCGAGACCCATACCTAGAAGGAAAAACATGTTTATGAAGTTTTACTTCAATACAATTGATGATGAAGAGTCGTTAAATATATCAAAGATAGATTATCATTTATTTATTCACCAATACATCATATATGCACGATATAAGATTGATTAAAATTTAATTTTGTTTTGATATAAAATAAATTATGAAATGATAACGTATGGAGATAAGTGATGTTTTCAGCCCACCATATCTACTAGAATCGAAAAAATTAACTTAAATGCAACACTCCTTATTTTGTTTATTGTACGTTAAAGGTCTACACGGGCTCACATAGGTCCATGGGCCTTCATATGAAGGTTTGGATTCGGGCCCAGGCCTGGGCATACAACAATTCAAACTTGTATATTGGGTTATTTTCGGATGTACATGCACTAATCGTAAATAGGAAATACACACATTATAAATATAGCTTAAAATTTTCGAAAAAAAATATTTTGAACTGCGTATGGCATGGAAAAATGTGGGGTTCGGGAAAGATGTTTGGAAATGAATGGCCAGATCAGATTTTTTCGGGCTTGACCCAAATAATATTTTGAAATTTCGGCACGTGCACACCTTTATTGTACGTATTATATAAATTTGTTATATGAAATAAATATGATGAAATGAAAAAATTGTTAAATTTTGATGATGATGAAATGGAAAAAAATAATTTAAACAGGAAAATTTTTCAATAAATCTCGGATAAAAATTAGCATTATGGTAGAAATAATTATTTGTCTTCAGCTACATTTTCTTTATGTTGGTAGTATTTTATATGCATTGAAACTTTTATGGTTAACGGACTTTGGGTTTTAAGTCAATGAAATGATAAGGCTCAGTTTCTGAGATTTTGGTAACTCTGAAATGAACGAGGTATTCTAGACTACAATTTTTTCGATTTGCCCGTTTTAATTGTTGTAACAGCAAAACAATAATAGCTTTTGTTTGATTATTTGATTTCCATTTTATTTGACAACATGAGCAAATAACTAATGTAAAAATAAGTATGTTAATATTTCCATTTCGCTAAACAAATATTGCCGTATGAAAATAAAGCCATTAGCATGTTTACTGTCAATACAAGGAGGGCACCACTGTGTATTGTGCAAGAATCAAGAAAGTTTTGTTAGATAAGTATAGATAAGAAATATATTGAAATTGTGTTCTTATCAACTGCATGACAGAGATTGCAATAAAAATAGAATTATGCCGAGGAAAACATTATATTCATTTAATTTAATATTGTTTATCTATGAAAAAAGCATTCAAGATGACAAAAAAATGTACCAATTCAGTAGCCTTATTATTGAACATTCAGGGTCGAATATGTATTTTTTGTTTTTTTCAAAACCAGTTTTTAAAATACGTATTTCAATAATTACGTTGTGAAACTGGTGGACATAAGGATAAATTCTGAAAAAAAATGTTTTAAATACTTTTTAGTATACTAATAAAAAGTCTTTTCACCAAGAATTGACGGTAAACGCTCTGAGCTACATTGCTTTTTCTAGAATGATAAGTATTAGAATGTTGACATCTTACTTCAAGGCTCTAATTTCAACAGAACATCTAATATAACAATATTGAGAGATATCCAATTTTGTTGGGAAAAACATTGCTATGGGAAATGTATTTCAGTTGCTGGTAAATAGTTCACGGCCGTCATTAGGAGTTTGCATGATTTCGTCAGTTTTAAACTAGCTAATAATTTAAGACCTTAATGGAAAAATCTCGCACTAACTATAATAGGTAATGATTTTCTAAAGCAAATAAAAACAAGAAAATGTGTAAACAAGAAAGTATTTGTGGACTTTAGTACCTGCCAAGAATCCAAATCCGAGTAGGTAAGCGAGACGAGTTTTAGTGTTTTTGCCATTATCGGGTGTCGCCGTGAGAAGGATTATCAATCCGAATGCTCCAAAGGTGCTGAGAAGACCAGCTTTGAACCATTCTGTATATAGGTCGACATAAGCTCCTCCGGCCGCCGTCAAAGATGTCATAGTCAAACAGGCGTATACATTTTTTAAATGCGAACGCACGGGCTCCTCACTGTAAAAAAATCAAAATATAGATCAACACGTCATTACCAAAACAATATGTCGTTATTTTGCACTCGCTGCCTGATCGGATTTCTTAAAATTTCACTCACAGCCTATTATTGAAGGAATTCACAAACGACGCTATCGTCGGTGCCATTTTTAATATTCACTAGAATACAAGGATGAATGTTGAAACGCAAATGACAACAGTGAGTGGCAATTTATTAAATTATAACTTAATACACGTCATACGATAAAATGACGATTCGAGAACATTTGATTGGATAATATGGCGTCACGTCGCACACTCGGAAAATTTCGGTAGAACTCGGGCGAAGTATAATAGCATAGGCAAGAAACTAAAATCAAAGAGAATTATTGAATAAATAATAAATATAATACCCAATAATATTATAGTTGTTGTATTCTGAAATGAAGGGAATAGGTAATGCAAAAGTTATCCTTCTAGCAAAAAAAAATCTTTCTTCTTTAAATGTGAAATAACACTAAATCACTAATTTTGCCATAAGACATACCATTCTTCCTTGTTGTCTATGCTCATGGCGTTTACGCCATTTTTATGAGAAATCAAATCATTAGTCTATGAAACCGAATTAGTAGTCTATGAAATCACTTGTACCAACTTCATTTGGTGACGGTATATTTCGAGCGTGACAGCAATGCTCTAACCTCTAAATTGTGTCAAATCGTGCCCAATGTTTTGAAATTTACACGTGTGTAGTGTTTGCGAATACGCATCAAGATGGGGAAAAAAAGTAAAATCGGAAAACAGCGGAAAGATAAATATTATCAACTCGCTAAGGAAACAGGTCTGCGCTTATTTCTACTCGTTATAATCGATAACTTAAACTTTGTATTTTAACCAACAAAGTTTTTTTGATATATCCGATTGTATATTAATAAGAATAATTTAGTGTACTGCTGCAATGTATAACTGATGATTTAATATTTTTTTAGGTTATAGATCTCGTGCCGCCTTCAAATTAATACAGTTGAATAGGAAATTTGGCTTTTTGCAAAAGTCTAGAGTATGTCTAGATCTGTGCGCCGCTCCAGGAGGATGGATGCAAGTAGCCCAGAAGAATATGCCCTTATCGAGCATCGTCATCGGGGTGGATCTCTTTCCAATAAAATCAATTCCTGGTTGCATAGGCCTCATTGAAGATATAACAACAGACAAATGCAAAACATCACTATCAAAAGAATTAAAAACATGGAAGGCAGACATCGTGATGAACGACGGGGCGCCGAACGTCGGTATGAACTGGATTCACGATGCTTACCAGCAAGCCAGTCTCACCCTGAGTGCTCTCAAATTGGCCACACACTTTTTGCGAGAGGGCGGTTGGTTTGTGACGAAAGTTTTCCGATCCAAAGATTACCATCCGCTCATCTGGGTGTTCAAACAGCTGTTCAAGAAGGTACACGCCACCAAGCCTCAGGCGTCACGTAATGAATCCGCTGAAATCTTTGTCGTTTGTCAGTATTACCTCGCCCCTGATACAATCGACCCAAAGTTTTTGGATGCGAAATATGTGTTTGAGGAATTGGATATTGAACCCAAAAATAAGCTAAATGTTATGCACCCCGAAAAGAAGAAGAAGGCTCGCGCCGAAGGTTATCCTGAAAATGATCATACATTGCACAATGCCATATCCGTTGTTGACTTTGTGAACAAGGAAAATGTTATAGATGGGCTACAAGCTGCATCGCAGGTAATATTTTCAAATTGTTTCTCTCATAATTGCGATGTTGAATATAAATGATACTTTATCTTAGGGCCAGTAATAAATGAAAGGTGTGGTTAGGTGTCATATCTGTGGAAGAGATAAACAACCTCAAAATAAATGAAGATTTTCCAGTCATAGTAATTTATACTATTTTTAATTGGAATAGAACACTATAAAAACGGACAGCATTTGAAACATCGTTACCTTACTTTGTAAAGGTTCTAATTGTCATTTTTGCCTAAAATGACCTTTTAGTCGGAAAAGTTTGTATTTACCGCAGTCTATCATATATATGAATTTCAGAATTATCTATGGTTGAATAACGGAGTTGTGAACTAAACTGTCGAAAATGGGTCTTTTTCGCGACAGCTGTTTATAGTCTTTTATGAAGTTTATGTTAAAATACAAGTTGTCGTCATCTTCTATTTGTGATAAAGCGATTACGACATAGTTGGGTATAGCACTTGACTGAGCGTCCGGAGACACTGCCAATATCTAAATTTTGACAAAATCGACTTAGTCTAATTTACCTCCAAGATGCACAAATACACTAAATTAAGCATTGCTAAAAAATTAAAACAAAAAATGAATTCTTTATTTACATAGTTATTCACCTCAACCTCTAATACACTAAATTTGCTTTTACATGCTTTTAAAATAAAATGATCTACAAAAAAAGGAGGAATACCGTATTTGTCCACGAATTATTTGTTCTCGCACCATTCTAAGAAATAATAAGAAATTGAAAGGTTGAATTCATCAACCAACAGCTCCTATGAGTCTTGAACAATATTTTTTTATATAAAAAACAATATAAAATGCCAATGCTGCTTGTGAATTTGTATTGTCTGGATATCAGGGAACATACAAACAATTTTAGAACAGGTTTTAGATGTTCAATATCAATGACATCACTAATTACTTTATTAAATTTCAGATCATATTTGACGATGTGGATATTTCAACGCACCCCAAAACTACTATTGAGATACGAGAATGTTGCAAAGATATCAAAGTTCTTGGCAGAAAAGACTTGAAGATTCTGATCTCTTGGTGGAAAGCAATGAAAGAGTTCAAGAAACAACAGGTATATTTCAGTTTTTTTTGTTATTGTAGCACGTCTTATCTAGCTTTTGTCCTGATAGTTTGGTGCAGCCGATTGAGCTGCTTGAATTTTGAGATTCTTCAGTCGTCTTATGAAAGCTTTGTTATACTAGCGGAGTTTGTCAGACATAGATACATTATTTATTTGATACGGTGAGAAAAATAACATTGTATTTTAATTCTACAGAAATTATTTTATATATTTGTTGATAGCTATTTTTTAAACGTGCATTAGATCATGTATATATACCGTTTAGACTGGGTACACTATACATCTTCTTCTCTGTTCCACCATCTTAATTTTATATGGTAATAATAAGTTATTGAATGTGACAATTTAATTTGATGTATTCTTGAAGTGAAAGCTAATCTGGGTTTTTACTAAGTGGGAATAAACATAAAATTAGTATTGTATCAAGTTGATTTATTTAAAATTGCATTAACGCCTATTAACGGCCTAAGAAGTGGTGACGCGTTAATGGTAATTTGCTTGTTAAGAATGTCATTGGATGACTATTTGGATGTCATTGGATTATTTATTTGATATTTACTTGATGCACTTCATGTGTTATTGGGATTAATGAATGCCCATTCCCAAAAAAATACATTAAATAAACGTAAATTTTATGTTGTATTTGTAGGAAGCAGATGAAGTTGGCAGTATTGCTGATGGGGAGACGGGAGATGTCGGTGAAAGGATTTTAACTTTAGATGAACAAGAAGACCAGGAAGATGAGGCAATATCGAAACAAATTGTCGACTTAAAGGTAAAAATATGCATATTTAATTTTGTAAAAAAATTCTTGTAAAGTGACCATTGCCATTACTAAAAATTGATTGAGATATTATAACATAATTTTCGGGGTTTTTTTTTTTAGGAAGAAGAAGGTCGTGAAATGAAGCGGAAGAAAAAACGAGCCAACAAAGAGAGAACAAAACTCAATGAAAAGATGAATTTGAAAATGGTACTCAAAGGGGACAGTGGCCCAGTTGAAGAAGTTGAAGACTTGTTTAAATTACAACAAATTAAAAACAAAAAGGTAAGTTCTTTACATCCAATGAAGATTCAATTTCACATAATGATTTTCGAAAGCAAACATAATATGGCTCTTTTATATTTTATCGATTAATCTTTAACTCGGGCAAAGAATACAATCATAATTTTACAGCCTTTTATGTACTACAAAATGGCCTCTTCAACAACCACTTGGATTTGATGAAATTATGAATGGAAATAAAATATGTTGCCTTTTTATATCAGTTGATTTTTTATTCGAAGATGGTTTTGTGCGATTAGTATAAATATAAAATCAGAGTAAAATTTAATCATATTTGCTTTATAAAACTAATCATTGGCAAGGAAAATAATCATTACTTATGAGCTTAATTCCAATTGGCATTCATTTTATATTTGAGAATGCATCTGATAGGTTTGGTAAATTAGTTTCCTAAACTATTATATTTTTAAATACAGTGGAACCCCGATCTTACGTTCTCGCATTATACGTTTTCCCGCGTGGTGCGTTCATTTTCTATAGTCCCGGCATTTAGTTCATATATAAAACTTTCCCGCATTCATCGTTTCTCGCATTTAACGTTTGTTGTATACGGTCCCTTGAAAAACGTAGAATCGGGGTTTCACTGTATATCACTTCTGCGTGTTTTCGGACTTTGATTTGTCAAAATAAGTTAGTTTTCCCACCACCGCCTGTTACGTATATGCAGCCAATGTTTCATGGCTGCCTTTCACAACACTACTGAAAGAAAAAAGGTGTAACCTAACCCTCTCATTCAAAGCTCAAGCAGATCTGCACGGGACTGATTTTGAACCATGCCCTAGTGTGCTTGAGAATAGAAAATAATCCGTATCATATCAGTTGAAATATTACTGTAATTTTAATGACTATCTCTTTTTTAACAGGACCTTATAAAAATAACAGAACAGACTCCTGATGTGGTAGCCGAATCTGATGGATCCGACGATGATCTGAAGATTCGTAAGAAGTACGCACGCTACAGCGAGGACTCTCGCTTGGATAGCTCGGGTCGCTACTATAAAGATTCTGACAGTGAGCTGGAAATGGATTCTGAATCTGATGATAATGCTGCTAAGGAAGGATTAGGTATTTTTTTATTTTCAGAGTGATTTAATACCATGCAAACGATCCATAGTGATTTAACTTATTATTTAAACTCAATAATGCGAATTGCTAAGTGAATTGAAATTTTTTTGTTCTGATTTTGTTGATTAACCCTTTAACCATGAGATGCCTATATATAGGCATAACACTTTATGTCTCTCAACTACAATATGCCGATATATAGGCCTAACTGCTTTTATGGATCTTTTGAAAACAAAATAAATATTTTCAAAAAAAATTCAAAAGTTCGGCTTATTTCAAGCACTGATAATTTCAAGTCTATTTATTAGCACAAATTATGAACAGTATAAATCAGACATAATATGAGCGTAGATATTTACGATAATTTTTTTAACTTTCTTTTTCTACTTTATTTTTTCATCGATTTTTGACACTTTTTATAGACAATAATGAAAACAATGGTTGTAGTTAAAGGGTTAAAGAGTTACAACTTTTTGTGTTGATAGAAAGATGGTGAAAGAATTATTAATTGACGGTTTCTATTACGAATGAAAAATCCAAAACCATTCGAATTTCGATATTTCGTTTATTTTTTATTATTGGTTACTTGTCCTATATCAGAAATTTTTATCTGATATGAAAACACACACTGACTTAATTCTGACCATTCCTGCAGTCAAGTAGTCGAAATTTTTACATTCGTACATTCATTTGATCCTATAAGTGGAGCATAGCTAGCGAGAGCCGACTCTGAGCTCTGAGTGACTTGGTCACTAGCAGTATGTATTGAAATACCAGGGTCACGATGAATGGAGGTTTACTGTATAATATGAATAATGAGTTCTCGATTGTTCTAATAAAAGTTTTATTACTCTTTTTCAGGATTTTCCGATTCAGAAAATGAAGAAAAGAAAGCCAGAAATAAAATGCTTCTGGAAAAACAGAAATTAAAAGCATCCGGAAAGTCTAAACCGTTCAATCCATTATTGGTAGATCTGGACACGCGTGATGCTAAAACTAAACGCACCCATAAAGCTGATCTTTGGTTTCAAAAAGACGTCTTCAAGAACCTTGAACAGGATGAAGACGAGGATATGGAGCTAGATAGATTGGCAGATATTTATAAAAAGAAAGGTATGTATAATATAGATTTGTACTTGTAAATCAGATATTATTAAATCACCTAAAAGGGGACATTATTGAAAATAATTGATTTAACAATGTTTGTTTAACTTTTTTAATAACATTCATGCATTGTCCCTTAACCTTTTGGATTCCAGACCATTTTCTTTTGACATTTTTTCGCAGATTTATTAATGCTAATTTTTTGTAATGTCTTTTTATGATGTAGGTATATTGTAGTAAGTAATCGTTTCATATATGCCGTAAAAGCATATAAATGAAGATGCCATTGAACTGTTTAAAAATATCTGGGGCCTTTGAGATTCTTCGCATATATTCAGGGGCTGATAGATCCCGTTGGATTAAAAAGGTCTTATGATGAAACTAGTCACTTAAGGAACTCTAGTATAAAATTATATTTAGTAGATTAAAAATACATGTTGACATTTTTTTGTTTTGTTTTATGATTGTATAATATTGGTATAGCTTATAATATACGTTGAATTGTAGGTGGCAAGATTATTGGAGAAGAAGATGATGAACCGGCGAAAGGTAAAAAGTTATCAAATAAGGAGAAGAAAAAGAAAAATAGCATTTCAAAAGACAGCGGACGTTCCTCGGGCAGTGAGTTATCGGAAGCTGAGGAAAATGGTGATGACGCTTACTCCAGCTCGACGGATAGTGACTATGATATGGAAAGACCGGCGAAGAGGAAGAAAACTGATAGGAAACATGGCCAGTCAGATGAAAAAGCCGGAAAGGGAGGAAAAGGCGAGAAAGGCTTCGAAGTTGTGAAGAATGATGACGGTAAATTGAATTATTATGGTTGCATAAATACAACCCCTACAACACTCCCCCATACAACATACTCTATAATGTTTCCTATATCGTATGTGCCCGTGCCTCCTATAGCATAGTTTTTTTTAATGCAAATTTTCATAAATATACTATAATTGCATATTTACATTTATTCTGTGTGCTGTGAAACATCAAATATATAAAAATGAAAACAAGTTTGGTTTGCTGATTTTGAAAGTGGACTGAATTGTATCAATCGTACTTATACTCAATATTTTTTTTTTACCAAAGATCTAAAGCGTCTGAAGAAGCTTGTCAAGATGGATGAAGAAGGATTAGCACTGGGAACTTTGCTTGCTACTTCAAATAAAAGAAAACGAGACCTGGTTGATGGAGGATGGAATCGGTACGTGTTCAATGATACCAATCTTCCTGATTGGTTCGCAGATGATGAAAAGAAACACATGAAGAAAGATGTGCCCGTTCCCCAGGTATGAATTTGGTCACAAAAAAAATCCTGATATTAGATTTGTCTGTAATTTCGGCAGTTTTTTTTTTATATTGACTGTTTTATTCCACAGGAACTTATTGACGAGTACAAGAAAAGTCTAGTTGAGATAAACGCCCGCCCAATCAAGAAAGTTATGGAAGCAAAGGCCAGGAAGAAGAAGCGTGCTGTTAAAAAAATGGACAGAGCAAAGAAGAAGGTCGAGGCACTCATGGACAATGTCGATGTATCAGATAGGGAGAAGGCCAAACAGATCAGACAGTAAGTAAAATCTAATCGGAATACTCATAAATTTGCCTCTTACTGCACTCCAGATGTTATAAATATTAAATATTTAAAACATTCTATGTCTGTCAAAGATTACATATTTATCAACAATTTTCAAAGCATCAATTAATTTGAAATACGATGCAGTTTTATTAGAAAAGTTATGTTAGGAAAGTTAATTTCTTTAAATGAGCAGTTAACAATACAAAACAATTTTTATATGGCGCGCAAGTGTCGGCATGGTAATTTCTGGGTCTATACTGCGTGTGAGCGTTCCGCATGCGTACTCCATAGCAAAACACTTATTTAAATGTCAATCTTTTTTCACAGGCTCTACAAAAAGGCGAAATCAACAGGCAAAAAAGAAATCACATACGTTGTGGCGAAGAAACACACCACCGGAAGGAAGATGACGAGACCCTCGGGAGTGAAAGGGCAGTACAAGGTTGTAGATTCACGAATGAAGAAGGATCTGCGAGCCGCTAAGGCCAAGGAAAAGACAAAGGGAAGAGGCAAGGGATCGAAGGGCTGCAAGAAATTCTCCAAAGGAGCAAAGCCAAAGCCTAAAGCGAAACCAAGGAAGTGATAATACTGAATGAAGATTATATTCAATGACTAACTTTGTTTTTACTTACTTACTGGAGATGGCGTATATTATATTTTTAATATTGAAAATATTAAAAGAAAAATCCATTCTTGCTCTAAATTTGAATTTGAAATGTATTTGTTTTTTTTGTTGCCGCATTTTTACATGTCTCATTCAAACTGTGATAAAAACCAACATAATAAATTTCTTTATTGAAATAGATACACCTGATTCATAGTATCCTCATTCCAATAAAATGAATAAACAATTTGTGACAAACTTTTACAGTTTCACTTTGATTTTGATTAGCTCTCAGCAGCATTTTTGATCAGAAGTTGAGGTTAAACTTGGCATTTGTCAGTTAGACATTGAAAGTTATTACCCACTACACACTTTTTCCCTGTACTACAAAATGTTATTGGTGGAGAGAGGAAGCAGTGTAGCCACCTCAGAAAGGCCCAGTGAAAAGGAGGACGTCTCATCTAATATTTTTAAATCATATAAAGGGATGGCGTTTGCATTAGGGCCCCCAATTGAAAGTTATACCACTGCTCCGCAAGGTCGCTCTATTACACTCTTGAAAATCCTATAATGATCCACAAAAAAATTAGAAGAAATAAAAACATAGACACTTTTATTGGAGATTCCTACATTTAAAATTAGTTCATCACTATTTGGTAATTTCATCTAATCAGAGAGATGTATTATTAAGGCATTCCATTGAAGAATATTCCAATCACTATTAATTCAAACATAAAAATACTAATCAATATGTAACACAAAATAAAAGTTAAAAAATACTACAAAAAACAAATTTCTTCATTGCTCATTAACTGCGATTTTTTCTATGCTGCAAATATTCATAACGTTACCATAGACCAGAGGTCTGCACGGGCAAGGTTACGAGGGTTTGGATTCGGGCTCAGGCCCAGGCACAAAAAATATAACAAAAATAGGGCTATTTCCAAATGTGCTCACCATTATCGTAAATCTAAATATAATATAATAAACTTCACGTACTCGTATTACAGTCATCTTTTCGACGCCATGTTCGTTATTTAAAAAACTTATCTTCTTGTATTGTTCTTAATTTAATGACTGCTGTCGCCACTACATTATTTTTTAATGATGGCTGTTGAGGAGTTTGTACAATACGCATAATATGATCCCGATAATTACAATTACAAAAAAATACAGATACAACATTGCAGCTGAAACTACAGACATGTAATTTCAGTTAAAACTACAGGATTATAATCGCGATTAACAAAACGTAAGACCAAAACGATTATATTGCGACTGTCGGCTTTGGATGAACGATAACGACTGAGAGAAATTGGCCTTTGACAGGCATATTTATACCCTACAATTCTAGTGTGCAAAAGAGCTCAACCCATCGACGCGAAGCGTTCGGGCCTGAACTGAATTCAACCAATCGACGCGAAGCGGTCGCGAATGAACTGAACGAGAGACGTCGTTTCTAGAAGTCGGTTACAAGATTTTAGTGAATTTATTCGTGTTATATTAATCGTTTAGGTCTTATTATCATTGATTGAGGTGATAATAAGATCGTTCGAGAGAGTCCTGATGACCTACAATATCAGGCGGTATCAATATTTAATTGAATACACAATGAGACGACCAGGGTTCCTTCTCCATCTGGGCGTCAATCTTGAGCGATGCACATGACGTTAGGACCACGCTGCTCCACGTTGGGTGTGTCAAATGAGACGACCAGGGTTCCTTCTCCATCTGACTGGCGTCAGACAGCATCCTTCCACGGCGTTCGGAGACGGAACTTAGGGATAGGATGGGAGGAAAGGTATCTCTGTATAGATTTCAATCGGTAATTTCTCTCGGCCGAAAACTCTATCCTAGAGTCGGCTAGTTTATTTTCTTCAAATTATTACATTTTTTTTTATTACAAACACATTTTTTAAAACGCGTAAGACCCAACGATTATTGCGACTTCTTCCTGTCCGAGACAGGAGGGCGATACGGCTATCGGCTTGAACGGTAACGACTTGAATTAGGGCTGAATTAAGACTGACTGATCACCGACTTTGATAATCAAAGTCGCTGTTATCTGCGCCTTTTGCGCCTCTTCGTCGCAGATGTATCTGCTTTTTTTCTTTTTTGAGGCGAACAGAACAGCATGGATGCGTTCGCTGTCCAGGGATGCGTTCGCTGTGCCGGGGTGCGTTCGCTGTGCAGGGATGCGTTCGCATGTCGGTTTTGCAAATTTTTTATAACACTGATACCGGATAACAAACAACGGATAACGGAAACGACCAACGATCTATCTCTTATCTCGAAAAACGGTTAAAGTTTAACTAAAAATGGATACCGGATAACAAATAACGGATACCGGATTAAGGATATCTGATACCGGATACTCGATAACTAATAACGAATAACGACCAAATGAAGGTATATTAAAGCCATCGGGCTTGGAGCATCCTTTCAAAATTGAAATTACGAATAAATTAATATTTATCATTATCACTTTTGAGTAACGGATATCAAAAAACAGATAAATGAAAACGGATACCTGATAACGGAAACCGGATACTGGATATCGAACATATATTTCCGTTTCTTTCAATTGTAAGTAAACGGATACTTGATACTGGATACCGCATCATGGAAATCGGATAACGGATACTGGATAACGGAAAACGAATAACGAACATATATTTTCGTTTTTTTTAAATTATAAGTAAATGGGTAACGGATAACAGATAAAAAATTACGGATACCGGATACTGAATAACGAAAAGCGAACATATTTAAGTAAAGTACGTTTTTCAGTATCCGGTTTCCGTTTTCCGGTCACTAAGTTAAATTGCTACTAAAATATAAATTAACGAAAATTTAATGTAAACAAGTTTCAAAGAATTAAGTGGGTTTGTTATAATTATTGGGATTTTTGAAAATACTTTTGACCAGATATTTTCAATTTTTGTATAGGTATAAACGATACAAATTGCTTACTACGGTTTTCCATTTCCGTTATCCAGTATCCGGTATCCAATATCATTATAATTATATCCAGAATTTATCATTATCACTTTTCAATAACGGATATTGAACAACAGATAATGGAAAACGACAAATCGATAACGAATACCTGGTAACGGATACAGCATAATCGTAACCGGATGCCGGATACCAGATACCGGATACTGGATAACGAAAATATGTTTCCGTTTCTTTAAATTGTAAGTAAACGGATAAAGGAAATCGGATACCCGATACTGGATACCGGAAAACGAATAACGAACATATATTTCCGTTTCTTTTAATTGTAAGTACTTTATTTAAATATATGTTCGTTTTTCGACATTCGTTTTCCGTTATTCAGTATTCGGGATCTGGTATCACTGAAAGATCCTGAGGTTATCTAATTTTAAGCCGTATTGAATCATACATGGGATAATATATGTAGGCACGCGGTCGATCATAAATAGTTTCGTGGGCGACCGGTAGATCGCGGTCGATGCGCTGGCCACCAATGGCTCACAAGTTCCTTTGTACGAATGCAATGTATTGTGCGCAGACGATTTCACAGTATTTTCCGTTTTGACAAAACGTTCGGTGGCCTTGAATTGACGAGGCCGGCAGCTAACCTTGCCGCGCTCGTTTCGACCCCTTCGAGGCCAACGCGCTCCCCAATGCCCCTCTCGGCTCAGGTCAAGGCTTACCCTTCAAACGACAATATCAAGACCTCACCGAACATCCGATTAAATATATATTCGCGCATTGCGTGATCAATTCTAATCCAATTTTATTGAATGTACTGTGTGACGCAAGAGGGGAATTATATTCGGAACATTTTTTTTCATTTGAGAAACAAATGCCTATTATTTAATTCAGTGATCGCCAAACGGCCGCTCGCGAGCTACCGGTAGCTCGCGGTGACATTTTCAGTAGCTCGTGTAGGATATTGAACCAAATTTATAAATTTACCTGGGATCAAATTTTATTGATCGTTTGGGATCAAAAACAGCAGTCTTGAAAAAATTTAAGCAAATGCAGCATTATCAACATTTATTATTAAAATATATAAAAAGGTGGTAAAATGACTGGATTCTATAATACAAATTAGGTTTTAAACTCTATTTCTACATAAGTAGGTAAAAAAATCAAGACGTGACGTGTGATGACTCCTGACCATTAATTACTTAGGGAAAATCAAAATTCTGCATTGAACTTAAACGGAATAAAAATAATTTTCGTGCTTTTTTTAAAAATGATCATTGGAAGAAAGCACCTTGCTTCCAAAGCCTTCATATGTGAGTAGCTCATCAGACAATTTCAATTTCTCAAAGTAGCTCACATCTTTATTGAGCTTGGAGACCAATGATTTAATTCATATAAATCACTTGAACATATATAATATCGCTGAACAAAATTGTCATAAACTGACAAACTTCATGTCCGAAGAATAAAGCAATGAAACTATTCAGCTCATATGATTGGTGAAGACCTGGCCCGTTCAGAGAAGCTTAGGTTTTTATTTATATGAAATGAGTGCGGTATGATTTCTTGGATAGAATCTTTTGACCCGGCAGATTTTGGCTTATAATCTAGAACAGGTCTCCAAGCTCAATAAGGATGAGAGCTACTTTCCAAAATTGAAATTTTCTGATGCGCTACTTATACATGAGGGCTTTGGTCTTCGGAAGTAAAGTTAGTTTTCCACCAAAAAAAGCATTTTGGAGAAAAACACTCACAATTTGTATTTCCCCTATATATAGTGTAAAAAAGATTAAATGTACTATAAACTCCAGACATTTTGCCACACTTTTTTAGATATTTAAATTATAAATGTTGATAATGAGCATTTGCTTTCAATTTCTCAAGTTTGATGGTTTTGCGCCCAAACGATTCAAAAATTAGATTCTAGCAAATTTATAAGTATGGTAAAATATCCTATGCGAGCTACTAAAATAGCCACGCGAGCTACCGGTAGCTCGCGAGCACCGTTTGGCGATCACTGATCTAGAATCTAGATCAGTGGTTACACGGAAAATTGCTCTGTGGCCGCATCGTCAACATAAATGGTCATAAGGAAACGTCTGGTGGCCGCACCATATTTTTGTTTTTCAGTTTGTTGTATGTGAGGTATGTCAAATGGACCTAAACATGCTTGTCATGTAAATGTCAATTTATTATTGGTATTAACTGCGTCTTTTCTTAACAATGTTCAGAGTCTTTGTTGACAAATTAGCTTGTAAAACCACATTTTTTAAGAAGCTGTTGGTGGCCGCAGCCAAGTCCTCTGGTGGCCGCATGCGGCCACCAACAGCTTCAGAGAAAATATTGATATTTAAAAAAAGAGTTTTTAAAGTTAATTTGACAAAAAAGAATCGGAAAATCAAATATTTCATATGCATTGTATTACGCATCAAAAAGTGTACATCCAACTGTTATGAACTGTTTGGAAGATGTGGAATTAACATTGAGAAAAGTAGTCAATGCAATTAATACCAGTAGTAAACTGTCAAATAAAAATTTGGTGCGGCCATCAAACATTTCCGTAGGACCGCTTATATTTACGATGCGGTCACAGAACAATTTTACGTGAGAACCACTGATCTAGATTGATCTAGATGCGGAGGATAGTTTACATCTAGACAAGAAAGGCTGTCAAAACTGAAGTTTTAGTTGCATACTCTTTTAAAATAATTATAAATAAATCAGTCATATCATTTTGCAGCTCAGATGAGTTTGCAGCTGAATCGAAGGAAATTAATTTCCCGAAAACTAGTTCCTTGGAAAAGTTCATCGTCGTGAACGAAACGTGTGTACATCGCCCGATCTCGAAGCGCTACAAAGGTGAACTGCACGTGATTTCATTTTAACCTGTTTAAAATGAAGGCACGTGGTCTTATATGCAAGTCTCCAAGACAAAACCAAACCTGATAGACAGTTCCAATATGTAATACACACATATTTTAGCCTTTTCGTTGGGAGAATTTCTGACGCGTAACAATTTTCAGATCGGTGTTTAACAGCGAAAACATCACAACCAGCAGTTTTTAAATTTTACAAGAGAAGAAAAAAAACGCTCTGTATTGTAATAAAGAAACATTGTAAATAAATTCTAATCAAGCTGTCTATCGTAAGACATATTTGCTTTCTCCAAATAAGCAGTCAATGAAATAAAAATGAACTTCAGATATTTTTGCGGTCACAAAACTCCAATATTATTTGATCTGCTGTGCCAATTGATAAAAGGTTTATTTCCAGGAAATAATTGTAACAACTAATCTATATGTATTAATAACTCTTCAAAAGATAACAATGTTAAGCATCTAGATTATTTATTCAATAGGCATTTTATACATCTTTTAGGCAATGCATTTGAGCACCAAGCCACGTGGTTCAGATACATTGGCTGTTACAGTCTTAATCAGGGCTGTGGAGTCGGGGATTTATGGCCGGAGTAGGAGTCGTCGCGGCGTTTTGGCCGGAGTCTATTCTTTAGCTTTAGCCTTAAATAAATCGGTTGAGAAACACGAAAGAAATCAATAGCATTCGAAAAATGTCAAAGTGCATTAAATGGAAATTCCCAAAATGCTAAATGTTGGCCTAAGATGGCCGTTACCCGTTGATAAGAACGTGGAAATAAAAAATCGCATCTTTATCAAAATGCTCTATTTATTACAGATGTTAGATTTTTCTGGTTGGACATCTCGTGAACTGAAGTGATTGACCATAGATAACATGTGATTGACTGTGAGACGAAGAACATCGTGTGGTGGAGGGACAAGGCAATAAACAAGTGGTTTCGGTCGTCAGCACAGTAGTGACGTAGATATTCCCCCTACCGGCTAGCTCGGTTGCCGGCCGCGTGCGACGACGTCGGGTTCGCATACAAGCGAGCCCGGGCGCATGCCAAGGGCAAGGTCGGCGAAGCGCTCGTCGGATAAGTTGAACGGTAATGACAGGCGGAAATAATCTGGCATAATTAGCATAGCACATGTTGCTGCGAAATATAACAAAATAAAAAGTATGTGTATTAAACTATGTACTTGGAAAACAAAAAAATGTCATTCGGCGTCGGTATTTAAACACCAATACATACATACATATACAAGACACGTGCTGGCAACTAATATGTTTTCAGGCAATAAATACGTCTCGCCATAAATATTTTATTTTTTATTCGAATACCAAGGTTTTTGATATTCGATATTCGAATATTCAATACGTTCGACGAATTTGTGGATTCCTTATTTCTCGAATCTTCATGAACGAAGAGTAAAATATTATATTTTTTACACATGTAAATAAATATATGATGACCTCAACGCAATATTTTTTCACTGGCTGTGCAGTTTTTTTTTTATATAATATAGATAAAACATATTTCAGCGGTTCCGTCTTGCCGTGCACTATATAAAAGGAATATGCGACAAAATACAAAGTATATTTGTGAAGCCCAGCTATAAAATGTTATTCGAGAACACCTTCATTATTTACACCAGCAAGTCATCCCATGAGTCTGAAAACGTCAAAATCACTTGAAATCATTATTTCATTAGGACATAGAAAAAAAGAAATTTTGGAATACAACTCTCAAATTTATTGATCCGGATTAAATATTATAGATTTTATTGTTTTATTTATTTTTAAAATGTTCGAATATCTAATTATTTAAAAAGGGTTGAATATTCGAAACTACAATTGGAGTCCTGAATTGACACCGTTTGTCATGTTTTAACAAATGGGTGTTCAAAAGATTAACGTTGCGTTGAGTTTCCCTTACGAAACGCGGTGATGACTGAAATACCTGCAAGTCTTTCTTAGCCTCATCCTCATTTCCCAACAATAAAAAATGAGGTTGAGTGACTGAATTACACAGGGGTGTGGAGTCGGAGTCGGAGCTTTTTGGCCGGAGTCGGAGTAGTCGCCGATTTTTGGCCGGAGTGGTTGACATTTAATTGAATACACATAAATAGGAAAATTAGGATAAAAAAGTGTCGAAAATAAACTTTTTTTGGTCGGAGTCGAATTTTTTTTTAACGACTCCACAGCCCTGGCCAATTACATCCAGCTCACATAAAACATACTTCAACTGAGATGCTTTATTTAAAATACTTTTTATTTCTTTTTTATTCGATAGTTACCAATAAAAATAAGTGGATTAAATTGATAGCAAGTAGTATGTATTCTTTTACTTTCAACAAGACCTCGTTTTTTTCTTTGACAACAGGCACATTCATAGATCACACCTTTTCTACTCAACCAAATCCCTCTACATATATATATCATATAAGATATTTTTATTACAAAATAAAAGTGATATCATTCGACTGAAAGGCTCAATGTATGTATGATGGGTGTTTTGCTGAAACAGTTTGACCTTCGAATAAAGTAACAAATAACCTTCAACGCCGTGACGTGTTTATTTTTCCGATAACGGTTTCCATCAATTACATCACTGAACACACAAAGAGACACTCTCACATGCGCTACCCATAATAAACTATAACCATACTTAATTGAGAATGTTTCACAAAATAGAATATTCATATTAAAAAATCAGGGGAATAAATAGTAAAACAAGGTATACAATAATTGTAAACATCTAATTGGTTTAGCAAAATAACAATTATTAAATAATTTAGGAATTATTAACGAAAATTTTTGCCACTTATTAAAACGTGTTTATTGTTCAATTTTATTAAAGTTCAATTCAAATCAATCGTCTAGATCAGTAATGCACAAACTGGGGCCAGAAATGACATTTCATGCGGAACAATCTCAGAACTTTTACGGACGATGGAAGAACTATATAAAATGCGGCCCTCACACAATTTGAAAACTCGATTGTTACAAATGTTACATCACAAAATGTTTCGACGCATGTTCTGGAAATCCATATTTTAATGGATACATCAGAAATATTTCGAAAGAAAAGGGACTCTTTGCAGTGGTGGATTTGCCCTATAAGCGAAAGAGGCACGCGCTTGGGACCTCCAAATCTCGAGGGCCTGAAAAATATCACACATTGACCTCGCTCAAATTACATGTTTCAGAAAATAGTTTTGACACATGTATTTGGTTTGAAATAATATATTATGCTGTCACATCAAAAAATGCATACTCGAAACAATACAATTGAATAACTGAAGCATCATAAATCATAAAGTACGGTGTAAAGGTGTGCTACGTCCTGAATTGCTTCTAGTGAACTGCGGGGAATAGAGTTAATTGTTCTAACCATACTCTCGATCACATACAGTAAGAAGAGAAAATTACAATTTTGAGAAATTACTCAGAATGAAATCAATATTCACAGTTAAGTATTAGTGATTTTACGACGCTTTTTTATCATTCGAAAAAGAGGGCCCCTATAATTATATTGCGCATGGAGCCGCCCAAGGGGATATTCCGCCGCTGACTCTGAAAAGAAAATGAACGGGTCCAGTTGTCGGGGCACACACATTTGAAACGTGGCAAACTTACTGCTTAAAAAGTCTGCAACTTCCCCATAAACAAGCTGGAAAGAACATTCTTTATATGTATGATAACTTTTCCTCTCCATTATTTTGTCCCTGTCATGAACATTAGGTACGAATAGTATCAAACGTGCTGAACACGTGTCTTAGTTCATGTCCTTGTTTTAACAATACTTTTACATAGATAAAACGGCGATCGACTGAATAACGGAGTGTTAATGAAAAAAAATGTTTCATTAAATAGCGTTGGAAGTTTTTTAACGCCCTACCAAGTTTTGCGCATTCATTTCCTCGATCTATTTTTAAAGAAAATTCATCGAGTTCATGTCTGACATTAAGTTTATGACGCAAGCCGTCAGTCAACATAATGTTTTTCTATTGCGCAACACAGATGGCGTTGTTGACCGTGAACGAGCCAAGGTTGCCAGGAGGTTCAATCTACAACTCGAGGACCACACATCAAACATTTACTGAATTTTACGAGTGTGTAATTATTTTTATGAATACGTTTTATAATAATGAAAAAGGTAGCAATATGATTTCAGTTTAATTTATTTGCGAGTATATGAGTCGTGGAGCCGCGGTTTTTTGGCTGGAGTCGGAGTCGTCGCAGTGTTTTGGTCGGAGTCGTGAAAAACCTTTTATTTACGCATATGACATGTACAATTTGGCCATTGGACGGATTGGTTGGTTGATATGATTAAATTTATAAATACTCGAGTAGTTTTAGATTTACTAAAATATATATTATTAATTCAAAATTGTGTATATAAATATGTAGATCATAAATAAATAAATAAGCTTACTTTATTTCACGAATACATTCATTTTAATTTATGAAACACACATTTAAAAAAAAATAGAGAATCGAGAATGTTCAAAGTTTTGTTTTTTTTCCGCAGTAGAAAAACTCTCTGTTGTTGTGTACGTCAGCTTAAAAGTTAACAATGAATTAAATAGTGCATTCTAGTTCTTCTGCCCACTGTTTAAAAAAAAATTGAAAATAAATCTTCATAAATTACGAGTATTACTCGAGTATTTTTCAAATTACTCGAGTAACGAGTACTTGAGAAATGGACGAGTATACTCCACAGCCCTGAATTTTACATAGGAATCGATTGCTTAGATTCTCGGAAATGTCATTTCATTTCATTCCCATTACTAGTGGGGACTTAAATGACGGCTTCAATGGAAACTTGATGGCTTCATTAAAAAATAGTAAAATGATCTAGGTACTGTATATAAAAACAATGTGTTAGAATTGTTTTGCAAACTTCAAAATAGAGTCTCCACTTTCTACCGGCCCTGATTATAATCCAGACGTTATATCCCTGCTTAGTTTACTCAGTTTCCGAATGAAAAAAAGTAATGACTACAAAAATAGCGTTCAAGGAGATATTTTTTTTATCGGCGATCAAATAACCGAGAAATGTGTAAGCACGAAAACATTTTCCGCCATCTTGACAAAAATAACAAACTTTTTTCCCCTTTCGAATAGAATTCTATTTGATCGTCACTGGATCAGTGCCAGGAAACAAAATTGCCATACTCTTTTGTTATTGTTACCTGTTTGCTCAAATTGGAAGACCTCGGTCAATATCAGAATGCGGATAGCTATTACTCATACTGGATCAGCGTGGATATTGAATTTCTTATTTTTGATATGTTAAACAGGATGACGTTTGAAACGTCACCGCGAAAGATAATTTTCTAAAATCAAATACCAAACTCAGGCCGATCAACAGGTTAATCGTGATTCCAGATGAATTCACTCTTCTCAAGAGAAAATGGCGTGAAAAGATTTAATTAAAAGTGAAATGGCTTCGTAATTTAATTCAATGAAGATTTAATAAAACATTCATCGATTTGAATTCATGTCGTGAAACTTCAGACTTACTTCAGATACTCGATATTTCAAAGTAAATAGATTTTTACGGTGTAAACAATGTAAACTGTAATTTTGTGGAGGAATGAATTTCGGAAATGCTTTGGCAACTTATCGATAAACATATCTGAATATAAAATTCTTTCTATATGTATTGACAAATTTGAAGTTTATTCTAAACTAATAGATTGTATGGTTAATGTTTATAAAAACCTAACTCGATAGGTATGAAAGAAAACTGTTTCATCGACTGACAAGAAATTTCGCTGGCCATTCAGAATTACTTATTCTTCGTTTAAAAATGAATCGTGTAATATTTAGTTGAATCTGACCAAGAATGAAATTCCGAAAAGGAATAAATACAATTGATTCGTTAACATTTGAATTTCCTGCATTGGTTAATTTATTAGGCGACGCGGTTTCAAGGTTACCAACACAATAAATCTACACCAATATAATAAATGGCGTAACAATCTGCATACGATAGTGAAGCTAGAAACAGTAACTAATTAATTAGTTTAAGTATCATGTTTATACTTCTATCATAAAAGTAGTAAAACAATAATATGCTTTAAGTAAATATTTAATATTAAAATGCTCGTTCGTAGTCGAATTAAACTACATCGGCATTGTGCATTTTTATTGAACCTCTTTATGAGAAACGCGAGTTAAGTTAAAAATATAATATAAGTCATATTTCATAATTCAGAGATGTCACGTTAAAAGAAATAAAGTTGAAGATATATTTGTAAAAAATAGCCGAGAAGTGCTTTTGCAAAGAAAGAACTGACATAAAATTATTCGCATAGAAAAACAAGATTATTTTTAACTATCGGAAATATACATACAAGAGGAGAATAATTTCTAATCAGTAATATAATTTAAATTTAGATGTGCCCATTTTATTTATAATAATAAACTATTGAGTTCTTTTTTTGAAAATTCTTCTGATAAGACATTTCCGTCATCTATACTTTCAAATTCGTTATTTTATCTGTACACGACACGTCGGAATGAGCCACTAACACATCACCATATCGCCAATGGAGTGCCAGGGTGGCCATTTGAAAACCACACCTAGCGAGGAAAGTGTATTATTTCAAATTTCTTAAGTGATCAATCTAGAAATGGTGTGTACCTTGATCCTGAAACACCCATTGCTACTTGATTCAACCAAGAATGTGTGACAGAAAGCCCTGAGGTAACTCTGACAGAAAGTTCACTATAAAGCCCCCTGATTAGACATGGTCAACTTCTGAATTTTTCAATATGTGAGATGGTCAACTACTGAAACAGGAACATGGCTTTAAATAATTTAACACAACTTTTCAACAATTTTTGTTACATAATATTAATTAAGACATATGATCCAATATGAGTGTACAGTGGAACCCCGATCTTACGTTCTCGCATTATACGTCTTCCCGCGTGGTGCGTTCATTTTTTATAGTCCCGGCATTTAGTTCATATATAAAACTTTCCCGCATTCATAGTTTCCCGCATTTACAGTTTGTTTTATACGGTCCCTTGAAAAACGTAGAATCGAAGTTTCACTGTACTTGCTTTGCCATCATTCGGTACAATGCTAAACCTTAATCGTTATTTTTGTTGAAATTTTCTCTTAAACGGCCAGCTACTGGTACATTTACCTTAGTCAAAATAAAAAAAAAACGCACATATGTATTGAGAAGACCTTTATTCCGGCTCCCTCGTAATCGAGAAGGAGCCTCCTATCCGACACTCAGGAAGAGGGATTTTGGGGACGGAGTAGGGGAAACATGGAACTCTTTAAAACAAAAGACGATCTCAAAGCGTTATGTGGGTGCGCTAGCACCCATTATTTAATTGTTTATGGTTTACACAGACGTTATACAACACACAAATATTACGATAGCGAAGAAGATATCAGGAATTTGACGCGAATTTAATTCTGAGGGAGAGGATTAAGCGCGTGCATTCTCAATGCAGTCCAATCTCTCACTGCTGTATGAAAACAAACGGTTACTTTAGAAAGAAAAAACAATGGCCGTTTCAAAAATCGTCATGCGCCCGCTGATAAGGGATGATTTATCGCCTTATGAACTTTTTATGAAGCACATGCATTGTCGAGCGTCAAGAGATAAGAGAAATTGAAATAACGCTACATTGCACCGCTATAGATTGCAATATAGATTATTATAAGAATGTATTTATTTCCTGATATCGACTGACTCATCGACTGAGGTGAACAATAGATCGTTCGAGAGAGTTCTGATGACCTACCACATAAGGCGGTGTCAGTATGTATAATAAACATCATTAGATTTTATATACTACGTAAGGAAGAATGATACGTCTGACAAAAGCATAAGCAAATCCACGTGTCATGGATATCACACCCAGAAACCGAAAGATTCAATCTTCGATTTTATTAGGCTTTAATTTAATTTATAGTAATAGTAATTAGCATTCAATTGGCTAGCAAAATATGCATTTTTTTCGTGCTTGAAAATGCAATTTGATTAAAATATATACTATTGATAAAGCTGACAATTTACGCGTGAAACACAATATGTCGGTTCCCACAAATAATTCAAAGTGAATAAATCGGTTTTTGCTTAACGTATTTGATTAAAAAAAAAAACAGTTGTGGATAAGCCATTTCTATATCTACACGTGAAAATGATCAGAAGTTGTGTTCATTATGGAATATAAAAATACCACTGTAATGTAAATGATATGTACCATCGAATGCATTCTATTGATCGGGTACTTTTTATAGAGCGGATTCATTAACGTTCATTTTAACGACATTCATTTTCATACCCAATCGTTTTCTGATTTAAGCTGTCAATATTTTTTTCCATTGCTACATTTGAAACATAAATTTTCATTACACATGCGCTTCAATAAACGATAAATAATTTAACCGGCTTTATACTCCCTGACGAAAACGCCAATGTCATTAAAATAAATTTCAAAAACTGTTCTAAATTAATTACCAAAGTGTTAGTAAGTTTAATTTAAAATAGTGTTGTGGTGTATGTTTTTATATTTTTCGACCTTGACTCTGAAATAGTGCGTCGTGGGTTTGACACAATCGGAAAAATATTAAAACCGCTTCATTAAACCACTACGAAAATAAATATGAGATAATAATATTGGTACGTTCGCTGTCGCACGTTATTCTCAACATTTTGAGCATCAAAAAAGACACTTTAATTTCTTTATGAAACATAATGAACCCAGTGGTGAATATATTTATAATGGAGCATTTCACTGACACTAATTATACAGACTCTGTCGTTTAATTAATATACCTGCTAGTGGTTGTTCGAAAAAAACGTATGGTAAGATGTAGTATCGAAAACAGCTCAATGGAAAACATTTTGATTTTAATTCTACATAACTTCTAAATTCTACGAAAGAGCAATGCCCATCATTGCTACTTCGGAAAATAATTGCAATAAGATTGACGAGGTTTATAAACGACATGCATGTTCTCTCTCACGCGCGTAGATTTGTACCTACAATGTTTTATATTTTTTTTCATCAGAGCATGTTATTTGAGTCACCAGTCACAAGGTCTGTTCGGCTGATCAATGAACATTTTCAGCAGTGAACTTTTTAACTATTGAATGATTGTTATGTTTTGTTGTACATGTTCTGTTTGAAGCATTCGATAAATTTGGGAACATCTTATGGGAACGGGATACTCTTGATTCCTCTTCAGATTCAACGCGAAGTAGACTAAACTACACGGATTCTCAGTATACGGATACATAGGATACTTAATATCATTTTAACAAAGTGGCTGAGCAAGTCACATTTTCTTTTTATCATTTCTATTTTTCTTTTCATTATACATTTAATGCATGGTTAAAATATCAGTCCCGTGCAGCTCTGTCTCGGGCCAAGTAGGAAAGAGTTAAATTCGTTTCTTTTCTTGATCGTATAGCGTTATGCAAGGCGGCTGCATAAACATAACGAGATGTCGTGGCACAGCCATGTTAGCTTTTATGCAATGTAGTGTATTTATTCCCAATAAACAATATGATGAAACACGAGGAAGCAAAATAAAAGCGGTAATTATAAAAAATGTAGTATTTGAATGAGTCAGTATGATATCATTCGTTTACGATAATTACTAGTGTTTGGAGGGGAAAATCCCGAAATCAAATTTTAAGGCGGGGGAAGGCACCTGTTTGCATATAGTGTAATTAACTATTATTACATTTAAACATTGATAATTATTTATTACTTAGAATTTTAATCCAATCATTTTTAATAATTAATTATTTTCTTGATGATGTATTTCTACATAATTATTTTATTGAATTCACTTTTACTGCAGGTTTGATGTCTCGGAATTATGTTGACTAGCAACCATTTCGAGTTTCAGGGGCCCGTGACGTAAGATATACGCGTCGCACATTTTTGAGCTTTTATCTAAATAAACTATTTAGTTTTTCAATTTAAAAAATAGTTATGGCATCTCCGGTTAAGCTACGTTGGAATAAAGGTTATTATTCCCGTCAGGCAAAATCAGAGTTTCCCCATTTCATTAAATATATAACATCGACGTTAGTTATTTCGCGACGCGTAAGCTGGCATAACGCACATCAGTAAATTAATCATTTATTTACATTATAAAAAGATTTTTCACTTATTGGTATTGAATTTTAGCCGGTGTTGTGATAATTAACTAAATTTGCAAAGTTTTTCGCACATTTTCGAGAAATTAGGATGTAAGGAAATAAGTATTTTGATCGTATTCATTAGTATCTATTATATAATGGTATTAGTTACAATCACGGCTCGTTCCACAAAAATTAAAAAAAATAGCCTAGAATGGCACTCTGTAAAGAAAAATACATATTTTTTTTGAAGTCATAAGTATTGTAACAGTCATGCTACATTGACAAACAATACAAATTAGTCGTAAATTAAATATTTAAATGAATTTTCCTGAGAATTATGGTTTTGGGAACGAGACACCTTTGCAAATAATGCTCTCACATCTCTATTTATCAGGGCTGTGGAATCGTTAAAAAAAAGTTCGACTCAAACTCCAGCATTTACCAAAAGCACGACTCCGACTCCAACATTGACCAAAAATACGACTCCGACTCTGACTGCGGCTAAAAAAATCTTAATACCGTCACTTTTTCAACCCAATTTTCCTATTTATGTGTAATCAAATTTGAATTTTTTGAATTTTGTACTTTTCCATGAGTGTCCAAGTGCACTTGGAATGCCTGAAGATGCCGAAAGGCGAAACCTGGGTCGTTAGCGACAAAACTCATGGAAAAGTACAAAATTCAAAAAATTCAAATTTGATATTGAAATTCCATCAAGCACCCTCAGTCGAAATACTTAATTATGTGTAATCATTTAAATATTAGCCCTACCAATCCGCCCAATAGCCAAATTTTACATATTATATGCAAAAATAAAAAGTTCAAACTTTTCAAAATTTCCGACTCCGAGTACGACTCCGGCCAAAGAGTCGCGACGACACCGAGCCCTGCTATTTATTCAAACTTCATTGAAATCTTGGGCTGTTTTGAGTAGAAAAAGACTGATAATTGTTTTTCTTCGTGGAGCCGTTCGATAAGAAAGATACTGTGCCTACCTTTTTCGGTACACAAAGCTGCGAGGCTGACCCCTCTAAATGGAAATACCTCTTCAGGTTGATTGTTTTCCTCGAACGGCTTGTCTCTCGGCAGATGCGCCAAGGTCGCTCGCTATTTTTGAAGATACGTCGAATAATAAGTGTGGACGGGTGGGCGGGGGAGGGAAGGCGGGGCGGGAAATGTCTGGGCGGTGGAAGGTCACACCACGCTCATAGGCGGCGAATATTTTTAGCCTTGCAGCGTAGAACCAAAACGACCCGTTTATCATTGGTCCAATGATCAATACAAACATATTGAACTGTAAATAATGTGATCCTGGAAAACGTGGCACATTAATCATACGTAGTTGGGGCTATTCGAGGGGATAGGCAACCTTTTTTGTGTATTTTTCATATTTTTAAAAAAAGGGGATCAAAGAAACCTTCATTCATCTATCGCGTTGCGTCAAAGTTCTTCCCGTCTCTAAGTTTAGTGTTTATATTCAAGTTGCATTCCCTTCCCATCACTACTGACAGGAGAGCGCGATCACTACAGTTCAAGAGGTCTGATATTTTTGTAGTAACTTAGTAACTTATTTTTCTACTTTTCTTATCTCCCTTATAGCCCGTTCACAACTGAAGGGAAACCATTATGAATTAGATATCAGTTAATTTTTTCGTATTTCCAACATCTTTCAACAATGATTAATTGAAAATATGACTTATCTGTTTACTGTTGATATAATTCACTCATCACTTTTAAGGTGTTCACTGTCAATACTTGGTGGAATGGCATTATAATAAAAATAATAAAACATTTTTTAGTACTTATTCTACTTAAAATTTATTGAATCAGAACCGGTTTCGCTCATGGCGAGCATTGTCAACTGACAAGAAATACAATGAAACAGTGATATTTATACAAAAGTTGTGTTAGAAATACAAGGTATGACAAACAATTGGTATTACAACTATAGAAAAATAGACTATAAATAATATGTACGTATTCCCAGGGCTGTGGAATCGTTAAAAAAATTACGACTCTGACTCCAGCATTTACTAAAAGCACGACTCCTACTCCGACATTGCCCAAAACCACGACTGCGACTTGAAAAAGTTTAATTTCGTCACGTTTTTTTCTTACCTTTACTATTTATGTGTATTCAATTATATATATATATCACTTTTAAGGTGTTCACTGTCAATAGTTGGTGAAAAGGCATTATAATAAAAATAATAACACATTTTTTAGTACTTTTTCCACATCTGATTTATTTCATCAGGACCGGTTTCGCTCATGGCGAGCATTATCAACTGATAATGCTGTTGATACTGATAACTCAGTTGATAATGCTCGCCATGAGCGAAACCGGTCCTGATGAAATAAATCAGATGTGGAAAAAAGTACTAAAAAATGTGTTATTATTTTTATATATATATATATTTATATACATTTTCTACTTAAAAATACCCGCGAAGAGTGAAACCGGTCCTGGCGTTAATAAATTAATAGAGGAAAAAGCACAAACAATATTTTATTTTTTATTTATATTTTATATGCACAAACACCGCAAAAGTGGTTTCAATAAAATTAAATAATATCGCCTTTTTTTGCTTCCAATAACGGCAATAAATCTCTAACATCGACAAAAGTTTTCCTACCACTGCTACAAGGGCTTGTTCATATATTTTCAACGTTTTTACGAAATATCTCAAACAAAATCATCATCCATATTAGAGCACATTTTCCGCGCTGACTTTCGACTTTCGACTGACTCAGAAGATGTAAAATGTAATAATCGTGCAAAATATTGCGAGTTGGTTCCATCTAACAATTGAATTACATAATTACTGCTTTAAATATACAACATATTTATGGGGTATTGTTTATTCTCTTTTTTCGTGTTTATTATCAATTCTTGATAGAAAAGCATAATATTTAAACAAAATAACAAATCTTTTGCACTTCAGACTGACCACGCTACTTATGCACTCGAATGAGTGGCGCGGCGCTGTGAGAATGTCCTGCATGACGCCCACAAAAAAAAGATTTCCAAAGTTAGAAAATTTTTATTTCCCTAATTTGATATAGCTTGAACGCGTGGGCTAAGTGCGCTAGGTAGATTCTTATGTCAGAGGGGAGACAAATTATTTAGTTTTAACGGCTGCCGCACACTCGAGTGAATTGTTAAATAAGTCAGAGTGTACTTGCAT
This sequence comes from Himalopsyche kuldschensis, assembly GCA_028554975.1. NCBI lineage: Eukaryota > Metazoa > Arthropoda > Insecta > Trichoptera > Rhyacophilidae > Himalopsyche > Himalopsyche kuldschensis. The sequence continues at coordinate 4,475,696 of JAHFWI010000007.1, forward strand.
TTGCAATGCCCGAAGATGCCTATAGGCAAAATCCAGGTCGTTAGCGAAAAAGCTCATGGAAATGTACAAAATAAAAAGATTCAAATTTGTATTTCGTTTATTGAAATCTTTTTTATATTTAATAACTAGCGAGTACCCAACATGCGATCCAATGACATTCAAAGAAAGAAAGTGTTCGTGTTTTAATTCTGTTTATTGAAGTGCTTTTGGATAGCTAAATATTTTTTATTTTCCCGTCTGGTCTGAATAAATCAGAAGGTTTTCTGACTCGTGAACAGGCCACATACAGCTGTTCATATGAGAAGTCTAAATTGTGTCCACACACTTGTAGCTATTGTCCATGTGCTTTATTCATGGTCATTGCAAATGCGAGTCGCACCGGAAACTGCAAACGTTTTAATTCGAATGGTATATATGTCGGAATCATTGGGATGCATGGCAACAGTACATATTTCCCTTTAAATTATACATTTAAAATTATAGCTTCGATGATAATGTTCATTTTCTTTTGCATTGAAAGCCTGGTACCGTTGCGAAGTCGTGGTGGATTTATATTTCGGAGAAGAATTACAGATACGCCAATGTAAAAACGCGCGACGTTATGCCTGGCGAATCAAGTGAATACATTTTTTTTTAAATTTAAAAAAAAAGTTTAATCGCAATTGGATGAACGGGATAAATAAACAAATATTAATTTTTATTTACATATGTGTATAGATTTAGTCGTTATTATTTCATGTATCTTTATGCCATGTATATAATTAGAATATACTGACAGTTGTTATGAGATGGCCTTACGCGAAATATGATTTGTTTCTGGTATTGGGTTAAACATAAATGCATGACGTAACGTGTATGGTTTGTAGAGCAAATTGTTCACTTCGTTGGCCTTGTTCTGTCAAAAATACCGGTTCGTGTCAATCAACAGAGCCGATTTAGTTGCAGATGGATAGATAAAGCTAAAGCTATCTGCTTCTGTCCTATCCTATTAGACGTTACATGACATTTACTGATGTATAGTAAATCAATATATCACTGAACGTCATAGAACACACGTTGCAAATGTTTTCATACGTAATTCAAACAAAAATAGGTTGTCTTAATTAAGCTCTGATAATTTTTTTCTCCTCCATATCCGCTCTTCGGAGCATATGGCCGCCACACGGTGCCTCCGAGATTCTCTATCTCCCGTCAACCTCCTCGCATCTTCCCAGGTCATCCCGGCGTCCCGTAGCTCCCCTGAGTACATCCTGTGGATGGCCTTCCGCGGCGTCGGGATCCATTAGGTTGATAAAAGAGGCAGGCAGGATTCAGGCTCCCCTGAGGCATCCGCAGCACATGTCCAAGCCAGGTCCATCGTCGCCTTTTTATTTTGGACGTTATAAGGGGCTGGTTTGTCCGTTCCTGACAAAGTCAAACCACCGTACTCCTAATATTCACCGCAGGCATCTGTTTTCGAAGCACAGTATACGGTTACCCTGTGGTTTTGTGATGTGCCATGACTTGCAACCGTAAAGCAACACAGTCAGTATGCTTGCGTTGAATAAGTGGCACTTGGTTCTGACCGAGTACAACCGTGAGTCCCAGACTTTCCGCATTGAATTAAATGTTGCTCCGGCTATCCCTAATCGGATCGCGAGCCCATTATATCGCGGGTTGCCATCTTCCGTGATGTGTACTCCCAAGTACCTAAAACCATCGACTCTTTCGATTTCTTGCCCCGCACTTATCAGAGAGTAGTCTGGATCTGGACAGGCGCTGTTGCAGAGCACATTGGTTTTACTCTTGTTGACTTTGAGGCCAACGCGATACGAGTTGCTGTGCAGTCTATCCATTGTTTCCTGAATATCCTCAACTGATTTGTCAAAGATGACAGCGTCGTTGGCATACTCGAGTTCACACAGTTTCAGGTTATCTAATTATCATTGTGTTATTTATGCACAACATTTGTGTCGTTAAGGTGTCAAACTGAATCCAAAATAAATGTGTTCTTATTCTCATTGTAATTATGAGGTTTTGAACTACTTAACAATGCATCTTTATTTATTTAAAACAATAATAACTCTCCAGGTTCGTTGAAGACTAACCTTTAGGTGACCTTAGTCATCCAGGATTTGATCATTTCATTGCGTTCTTTCGTCTCCATCCGGAACTGAGATCAGGTTTTTTTAAATAATCAACGGCAACTAGTAATACAGTGGATTCCCTAGCCAATGACCTGGCATTCCCATTCAGGTCCCGTAGAAGAAGTCAAAATTACGATAGATTGATAGTCACTATTGCTATCTTATTTTATCCCAATCTTTTTTTCAAACGATTTCTATCCAGCTTTTAAGCAAATGCAACTCCATTCAAGCGCCATTCTGCTGTTATGATGCCAGTTAGTAATGTTTCCTCTGATGACTCACATACTGAGTACCCAATCACAGACTACTCAGTCGTCTCACCGAGTAGCTCAGTGTGTTTTTTTTTGGTATATAGCATTGTGAATTAGTCTGACTTTAAACTTAAATACCCACTGCAAGGTAAGTTCTAGGTGAGTGACTGAAAATAACTCAACACTCCTCTATTCATCGCTTTTTGGAGTCCATTGATAAAATAGATAAGTTCTCAACAACAATAAAGAATAGTCGATGTAATGGGTAGAGACAATTTTTAAAATTTTATTCGAGACGAAGTAACGCTAATAAAAAATGATGGCATGAATGCATAAATGTATTGTTACGGGTCGTCTTAGCTGGGCGAATCTGGGCGAGGCGATCCGGCGCGGCTTTGAAAGCGGCAGAGTTTTAAAATATCAAACGGTCCTCGCCCATGCAAGTGTCATAGGTAGGCGAAGCGATCCGGTCAGGACGGCATATGTCGCAAGTCGCCTCAAGTGCGCACTCATGGCGCACGCGAATCGCTTGAAAATATGAAACGGTCCAAGCTCACCAGAGCGTTAATTGCGTCTGGCCGAGCGATGGCACATAAGACCTTTGATCAACTACGTTTTAAATTGACTGGATTCGCCTAAATTCTCTTGCCGGTTCGCTTCGCTTACCTAAGACACGGGGTTATATTAAAAATATATGTATAGAGAATAATAACCAGTAAAGTTTTTGGAATGAGAAATATGACTACAGAAGCAGATGATGATTATGATTATGTATTGGATAATTACTTATTTAAATACGTCGCAGAAAATGGAATGTTTCCCACGAAAAATTAATTTTGCATTCTGGTCATTAATTATACATTGAGACTACCTTAATTCCGGCTCCCTCGTAAATCGAGAAGGAGCCTCCTATACGACACTCATGGAGAGGGATTTTGGGGACGGAGTAGGAGAAACATGGTACTCTTATAAAGAAAAGACGATCTCAAAGCGTTATGTGGGTGCGGTTAGCATCCATTGTTTAATTGTTTAGGATTTACACAGACGTTATACAACACACAAATATTACGATAGCGAAGAAGATATCAGGAATTTGACTCGAATTTAATTCTTAGGGAGAGGATTAGGCGCGTGCATTCTCAATGCAGTCCAATCTCTCACTGCTGTATGAAAACAAACGGTTACTTTAGAAAGAAAAAACAATGGCCGTTTCAAAAATCATTAACACGTGCGCCCGCCGATAAAGGATTATTTATCGCCTTACGAACTTTTTATGAAGCAAATGCACTGTCGGGCGTCAAGAGATAAGAGAATTTGAAATAACTCTATATTGAATCGCTGTAGATTTCAATATAGATTATTATAAGAATGAATTTATTTCCTGATATCGACTTAAACTCATTGACTGAGGTGAAAAATAGATCGTTCGAGAGAGTTCTGATGACCTACCACATAAGGCGGTGTCAACACACATACATATATTCGTTGCTGCACTTTTTTATTATATTGCGTTGTTAAATAATTATTTCTAAGAATACAATTTACAAAATCATTATTACTTTTGATGGTTTCGGCGGTCACTTGGAAGTTCATTTTGATATAAAATTTAAAATATCTATCATTATTCCACGTATTGTGCTAGTAACTGTGACACGTGTTTCGACTCTTTCAGAGGCATCTTCAGACTTACCATCGCAAAGTTTGCTTTAGTAATGAAGCAAGATTGATTCTATTATTTTAAAATGATAAAATTAACAAAATGGAGTTTGGGATTTTTTCCCTTTTACGGGAATCTGATTGATTACAACTCAACTCATAATATCAGGGCTGTGGAGTCGGAGTCAGAGTCGTGGGTCGGAGCTTTTTGGTCGGAGTCGGAGTCGGCGCGGCGTTTTGGCCGGTGTCGTACTTGGAGTCGGAAATTTTGAAAAATTTGAACCTTTTATTATTGCATTTAATATGTCAAATTTAGCTTTTGGCCACATTGATAGGGTTGATATTAAATTGAATACACATAAATAGGAAAAATAGGGGAAAAAAATTACGATATTAACCTTTTTTTAGTCGGAATCGTGTTTTTGATAAATGCTGGTGTCGGAGTCGGACTCCACAGCCCTAGTTAATATTTCTTAATGCTAACGTCATTAGTAGTATAATTATGTGTTTGCTTTGTTTCGATTCTATAACCCCCTCCTTGCTTCCCGTAAAAAGAAATACGTGGAATAATTAAAGTTATTTGAAATTTTATTACTAAATCACTGTTTTAAGTAAATTCTGCAGTTTTTTGATGAAAATGTACGCACAGTTTTCCATTGTATCTATTGACATTACAATAGTCTTGTCATGATGCATTGTGTACCCTTTTTATTATATATTTACCTTCTTTTACATTAAAAAGTGACCTTTGACTGTAAATGTATTATAATATGGCGGATACCTTGACCTTATCAGTAATGTCATTGAAAACCGCCACCGGTCGATATTCCGTGAACTTGATTTTAAATAGAGTTGCCGTGCATTTATGACAGTAATATGGAGCGGGGCGTCTAAGGGAAAAAACAGATATGTCCAATTTACAATGCTGACAGTTGCAGGCATTTTTGTATTTATAATTAAGAAAAATATTCAGAATTGTATTTACTAGCCAATCGACTACTAGTAACACTATATATATAAACCAAATGAAATATAATCTATCGAAAATTATTTTCGATGGATTCGGCGGTAATTTTAATATAAAAAAACTTGTAAGAAGAAGTGACTAATCAATCTTCAGTTTGAAGATGCTTCTGAAAAAGACGAGACACGTGTCACTTCAAATAATGCTTATTTTTCGCATGTCACAAAACACTCTTTAAATAACTTATTTTATTCCATTTATTGTGTGACAAATAGCGACACGTGTTTCGTCACTTTCAGAAGCACATCAGACCTTTTATAACACGCTTTCTTTATAAATGATTAAAATATGTCTGATGATGCTTCTGAGCGAGGCGAAACACGTGTTACTATTTATCACACAATAAATGGAATAAAATAAGTTATTTAAAGAGTGTTTTGTGACATGCGAAAAATAAGCATTATTTCAAGTGACACGTGTCTCGTCTTTTTCAGAAGCATCTTCAAACTGAAGATTGATAAGTCACTTCTTCTTACACATCCAATTGAAAATCCACTCCCAATTAAGAGCAAATGGCCACCTAATGGCGGTATCTAAACATATTTCAACCTCTACAGTTCGTTGAGAGTATTGATGGAAAGTATAAGGCTAGGACAGAACTATGTAGTGGTAAGCTATTCGCTCTCGCTATGTCCTGATGATAGGATGGGATGGCTAAGAATTATTTTTAGATGACAAGAACATCCATGCTTGCGAACAGAATCGATAAATCGACTGAAAAAATTCTGCTCGTTCTGGTACCCGAGCCCGTGTCCCGTGGAGTCCATCACGGAAGCCAACGGCATAGACCACTGCATCACGAATCCAACACAATACGTGGATTAATTTATTTTTATAATATATTTTTATAATTAAGGATTTCGACTGAGGGTGCTTGAAGGAATTCCAATATCAAATTTTAATTGTTTGAATTTTGTACTTTTCCATGAGTTTTGTCGCTAACGACCCGGGTTTCGCCTTTTGGCATCTTCAGGCATTTCAAGTGCACGGATGTACTTGAACTGACGCGTAGTAAACAGCTGGTATCGTTTATATTATTATCACTAAATTAAATTGCTATTAAAATGTAAAGTAGCCAAATTTGAATGTAAACAAGTTTCGATGAATTAAGTGGGCTTGTTATAATTATAGGGATTTTTGAAAATACTAACAATTCAAATTGAATTTTATATATTTTATATTCAGATGTAAATATAGTAATTATGCATCAATTCTTTTGCTCCCGTGGAAATTCGACTTTGATGAAATGCTCTCCAAGAAACAACCCCAAGAGCAGGGCGTAAGTGGGTCACACAGTAAATAAATTTCATTGCATCGCACGCGAGCGAGCAAAGAGTCGACCGTGACCTAGTTACCCCGACTTACCCCCGAAGCGAGAAGCGAAGGCTAATTTGGCATTGATCATGAAAAATTATCAAAACACACAATTTTCCGAGGAAATTTATTCGTATCACCATGTTATTTGGTTACCGTACTGGTGGTTGTTGCCAAAAGTTTGCTACTGCCTTGCTGAAATAAAATAATATATTTAATTTTTTAAATCATTTAATTACGTATGAAATAACACTGTGTGAATCATTATTTGAAAATAATATTTTTGTATTATTTACACCAGTGTTTCCCAAACTAGAGGCTGCATAAAACATTTTTGTGCCGTTGCATGAAAAAGTTTGGGAAACACTGCTTTACACCCATTCCTCAAATCTATGAGTTTTGACTAGGGTTCTGGAGTCGGTAAAAAAAATTACGACTCCGACTAAAATAAGTTTAATTTCGTCACGTTTTTTTTCTGCCTATCATATTTATGTGTATTCAATTATATATCAACCAACTAATCCTGACGATAGCCAAATTTTACATATTATATGTAAAAAAAAAATGTTCAATCTTTTTAAAATTTCCGACTCCGACCAAAACGCCGCGACAACTCCGACTCCGGCCAAAAAACCCCGACTCCACAGCCCTGATTTTGACACTGATATCGTCCCATGCATTGTAAACTTGTATATCTGCAAAAAACACAAAACTATTCATAAAAGCATAGAAACAGGTAAAATAAATGATAAATACATTACCTTTGCCACAACTTTTGCAAGTTGAGTGTGTTTAATAGGTCTAAGGTCCATTTTTGCAGTTTTAATACAAATAACTCGAAAACGCATATTTTGAAGATATACAGTTTTGCAATGGAATCGACGATATGCTCTCTATGAAATATTATTAAACGATACATGCAAACAAAACTCATCAATGTTTTTAATCAATAGTTAAAAGAGTTGATGCTAAAAGCTATAGTCATTGTTGGTCCCTGTGGTCTAGTGCAGTGGTTCTCACGTGAAATTTGGCTGTGGCCGCATCAGGAACATCAGCGATCCTAGGGAAATGTCTGGTGGCCGCACCAAATATTTGTGTTGAGTCCTTTTTGTCAAAAAGACCTCAACATGTATGTGTTGAGTTTTTGCTAACTAGCAATTCTTGATGCACAATGAAATGCATACCAAATATTTTATTTTCAGTGTCTGTGTTGACAAATTAACTTGTAAAATCCCATTTTTATTCAAAATCAATATTAACTACGAATCTGTTGGTGGCCGCACATGAGAACCACTGGTCTAGTGGCAGGAGCTCTGTTCTAGCGATCTGGAGACCCGGGTTCAATTCCCGGCAAGGTCAGATTTTTTCAATTGAAAAAAGAGATCTTGGGCTGGGTGTATGTTATTTATCGTTGATTTTGTGCACAACTGATTCATTACTTATCATCGAGTTAATCTCGTATTACTTTCACAATTTCTAAAAAAAAAATTCTACATTGTCCATAATATATTGATTTACTAAATGTAAAAAATTTCGTGTTAATAATGTATAAAGTTACATAGTGTTTGTCCAGGATTAGAATATAATTTTGTGTTCGATTTATTAGTACCGTAAAACGGGGTGAATAGAGACAAAACAAGGATTGAACTTTAGCACAACTTTAAATACTATCTACTTCTAAATAATGTAATACTATCTCTCAAATGAAAAAATCAAACCAACAAAATGATTGGCCAAAATTTAAACAAACGTGTTTTTGTTTGATCCTTACTTTTTGACCCCTTATAAACTTCTCTTTTATTGCACGAAAATTTAAATAAATCATTTTTTTTTGGTTAATAAGTAAGTAAAACGGAATGATTAGATGTTCATATATTCCAATCATTGCAATCTGTATTTTTGTCTCTATTCACCTGCCAAGTATCGATTTACCCTCTCTCGTCTCTATTCACCCCGATTCGATATGTGAATAGAGACATCGAACAAAATTGACTGTGTCTTAACAACGATAGTGAATATTTGAAAAATATTGTCAGAATGTGTTAGTAGGACCATAGAAACAAGTTTCAAGCCATTCATATTTGAATTATGTGGCGTAGGTATGAAGATACACAGTCGTGAAGGATAAAAAGTGTCTCTATTCACCCCTTTTTACAGCATTTAAATTAAGATAAATTTGAACCAGTCTTAGCATTTTGGTTCTCGTGATTTGCATCCTAATAAATATTTACATTTTATTAATTTCGCTGAATGATGATATCTCATATAAAATTTAGCGTTCCATTTTACTGATTTAAAAATAAAAAATCATCCGGTATTTATAGCGATTAAAATCACCGAAGTATTGAAACAAACATTCTAATATTAAATAACTCATCTTCATTTCGATTCAATAGATAGAAATAGTCTGAAATATTGCGAATTATTTCTGACGCCATTTTGGATTCAAAAAAAGTAAAGTCGTTTCAAAAATTTGAAATTGGAATAACGATATTATTTCCGTGGCGTGAATAATATTCATTGGCACGTTTCAAGACGTTTGGCCAGAACTCAGAACGGAAACGGACGCGCTCGAGTCAAGTGCAAGGTCTTTTTTCTCGTCACATGTTCAATAATGCTTCAATCGATTAATAAAAATAAAAATATGTACTCTATAAAATGTCACATTAACTGAACATAGCGACTCTTTACGATAAAGGTCGGTGGTTCTCAATCGTTTTGCTTGACAAAAAAGATTATAAAAATGTAGTTCATTTAAAAAAGAAATGCAAACTATACACATACACGTGTTTCGATTCTTAGAGTGCATATTCGGACTAAATTATCCGTATTATTTTTACTTCTAATGCAGGAGTTCTTAACCTTATTGCGACTCCGGGCGCATTTGAGGTTGAGGAGATTAGTAACGGGCGTAGGCCAGATTTTCTAAAAAACAAATCTTAGATACCTAGTACATGTTAATTATTATTGTATCATTGTTTCTTGGGAACCTTTACATATGTGTTACATGCATGTTATATTTTTTAATTTACCTTCACAAATTATAAAAATACCACACAGTTACATTTTCCTGAACACTTCTTCGATAAATAATTCCAATAAATAAAATACAATTCTGATAAAATTTTGGTATTTTCGTAATTTAATAATTAGGACAGGGCGCACTATAATAGCTCCGCGGGCACAATACGTAATTATTACATAAGAGCCCTTGTTCTAATGTAATAATTAATCGATGACGTAAATATCATATGAAAGATCCGTGAAAAAAGAAAGATTAAGTATATTAATTACTATTTCACTTTTAAGTGTTCACTGGCAATACTCCGTGGAATGGCATTAGATAGATATTATAATATATATATAATTGACTATCAAACTACTAGCCCAGTCGATGGCGTAAGCCGAAATAGTTATCAACCATATATAATATAATATAATCTCTGTAGAACTTAAATACATTGCTATTTTTTCACCGTGTCATAATTTATTGTCTCCATTTTTCTTTATGCACTTTAGCGCACGGTTAAAAGATCAGTTCCGTGTAGTTCTGTATCGGGCCAAGTGAGTGAGAAGTAAATTTGTTTCATTTCTTGATCGTATAGCGTTACGGAAGGCGGCTGTGAACAACGTCTGCATACACATAACGGGAGGTGGTGTGACAAACAACTTTTTTGTCTTCAGTTTTAATTTGAGATCAAAAGGGGTATTTTTTCTTGCCTGCACAACAAAAACCAACTCGCTTTCCTCCACTTTACTTTCTTATTCAAGGATAGTTCATGCGATACCCAATACCCCATTGTGCGATGTAATGAATCTTATATGCTCTTATATTAATCATATATCAAAAGAGGATCTGATTTAATCAAGGATATCAGCAAATCTTAATTGAAAATGAATTTCTTTCCGGTAAACCTTTTATATCTTTGTATTCGATAAGAACGATTTCATAATATTGAAATACAATTTTATTTAAACGACGGGTAACACTATTTTGCTGTTGGTATTTGTGTTGCTACATTGTTACGTTGGCACCGTCCAACATGGCCGCTCGAATATGGGTCTAGGGCGGGAAACGCTGCAGTCAAGTTCAAGGTCGCAGCGTTCGTGTTCTAATTTCGAATCAGATAAAGACCGACGAGCTGATGTTTTATATTCAGAATATTGTAGCGGTTTCAAACGTCATAATCAAAAATATACTTATACAAAACTATACCTAGTAACCACAGACAATTTAATCAGCCAATCTGATTAAAATTATTAATGTACATAACAAGCAACAACGATAAATTAATTCTGATACACATTATAAAATAAAAATTTAAGAATGCAAATATTTGTTTTATTATACACGCCAAAAATATCAGAACTCAGTTTATGAATATTTAATAAGGTATACAAAATATTTAACAATTTTGTCGGGACAAAAAAAAACGTTTTCAAAATGTCATGATATATGTATATACTAGTATTCGAACCCGGCTTCGCCCGGACCAGTTTAGGGTTATGTTCACCTCGGCGCGTAAATTCAGACGGGCCAAGTTGAAACAACTTTTTTCAAAATTCAAAAGTCTAGGTCAATTAAAATGGAATTAAAATGAACATTTCAGACTGGCATTGACATTTCACAGCCCCTTTCATTTATTGACAGCCCCATTCTCGCCCATTAAAATGTCTAAATTCAAGGAAAAAATCTAATTTGCTGTCAAAGAAATGTCAAATAATACCTTCACGTAAATAAAAACATTATTATATTAATAAAAGCCGGGAAAAGTTCAGTAGAAGACTAATTTATTACATTTTGACTAAATGTCTTCGCCGATAAAAATATCAAACATATGTTCTATCATATTCGTTTTTATGGCAACTTAATGACCAACAATGCAAAAGGGAGTTACAGACCCACATACATACATACGCCGTTTCGGTTTTATATATGTACTACTCGATACTCGAGTAATTGGAGTCTCTACACACACATTGATAACGAAACAAATTTACCGTCGAAACTTTCGCGAGCGAAATCAATTCGTTTGTTTGAACTTGCAACAACAATGCAAAAGGGAATTACAGACATACATCCCCCGTTTCGGTTTTATATACAAGATTATTGATCGAAGTGATATATGTAACTAAAAGTACTTGAGTTATCAAATAATTACTATATTTTCAGTCGGAAACAAATAATAATGTACGCAGAGGGTAATGGCGATTGAATTGTTTTTGAATTATCAGAAAGTTAATGCATTGATTTAGTTTTTTTTAATAATTGAGGATTTAGACTAAAGGTTCTTGATGGAATTTCAATATCAAATTTGGATCGTTAAAATATTGTATTTTTCCACGTGTTAATGCATGAAGATGCTGAAAGGCTTAACCAGGGTGGTTAGCGACAAAACTCATGCAAAAGTACAAACTAATAAATTCAAATTCGTGTTTTGTAAATTGCACGAAATAAATATAATTATATATCCAAGATATTGTCATATTATTGTTCTTTTCAAACAAATTTAAAATTACTATCCTTGTTTAACAAATAGCTCCTGACAAAAATCTGTCCAATCCTGACATTTATGTACGAAATTAAACCTTGACTTTGAATCGTGTTGTGGATAACATCACTCTTCAAGGAAGCGTTATAGATCAGAGAATCGATATAGACCGAGAGCTATTCTTCTCGATTACCTTCCCTAGGTAGAGACGAAATAGTAAGCTGACTTATTCAACTGTAGCGATCGCGCCCTCCTGTCGGCAGCGATGGGAAGGGAATGCAAACAAATATGTAAAATTCAAAAGTTAAAAACATTTAGAGACGAAGGAGACTGGAAGAACTTTGGCGCTTACACGCATTAGAACTTGATGCTCCGTAAAATTGATATAAAAAAATAAAAATAGAAGGGTTGACTATATACATAAATACAAAACTGTGTTTGATACGATATACCGGAGTGAGAATGTGCGTGAAAGTACTAAATTTATTTCATTATTCCTTTTTTGTAATATATGTACATATGTGTTGCCAGACCAAAAAATTATAGCACGGGTATATTATAACTTGTAGTGACATTTCCATATGACATTCATGCCGTAAAAGTGTCGCCGTACATTGTACGGTGTAAAAAAAAGTATAGAAAGGTCAGAATACATTGAATACTATTTTGAAATAAGAACGTGCTCACCAGGTGTGCATTTGTTCAATTGTTTAGTGTAAAATTTCATTTAATTTTGTTTTATGTTATAAACGCAGACTAAGAAAATTGTAGAAAACACTTGGAGGTCACCTGTGTAACGCATATATACACACACGTACATATATGCGAAGTCTGGGAAAATATTGTGAGCACACTAGCAATACGTTCATACGCATGGAAGAGAAACCATTTTATGTCATGCATCATTTGCCATTTTAAATTGTGACAAATTTGTAGTTTTACGGTGTATTTTGTCGTCGACTGGATATTGAAAAGAAACGTTCGTGATTTACAATCACTTTTTAATTTGAATTTTTACTTTTCCATGAGTTTTATCCCTAACGACCCGGGTTTCACCTTTCAACATCTCCAGGCATTAAAAGTGCACTGATGTACTTGAACTGACGCGTAGTAAACAGTTTATATCGTTTATAAACAAAAATAAAAGTAGATCACCAAGTAAAATTGCTACTAACGTAGTCTATATGAATTAGCAAGATTAAATGAGTTTCAATGAATTAAGTGGGATTGTTTATTAATAATATATAATTTAAAATAACATTGATTATTCCACGTAATGTGCTAATAGCTGTAACACGTGTTTCTTTTACTTAAGCAAACTTTGCGATAGTAAGTCCGAAGATGCCTCTGAAAGAGGCGAAACACGTGTCACAGTTAGTAGCACAATACGAGGAATAATCAAAGTTATTTTATAACAAAACGAAGTATGTTTGCAATGCGTCGTATTAGATTATAAACATGTAAATACATAAACAAATAGCCATTTAGAGTTTAAAAATATAATAATGAAAATTTGTCATTCATATTTTAGAAGTTATTTTAAATTTTATATGAAAATGAACTTCCACGAAGGTACCGCCGAATCTATCGAAAGGGATTGTTTATAATTATCGGGATTTTTTAATGTAGAATTGCAAATATTAATTACCAAACAATTACATAGGAATATCAATAAATAAATCTAGGGTTTTATCCGACCGATAATTATTGAATTGATTGATTTCGAGTGCTTGAATTATTAATTAATGATAATTATTTAAAGGGGGTATAACGATGGTGAGTTTGAAAGATTGTAGATATATTTAACTATATCTTATTAATAAGTTTCTTATGTATAATGTATGACCAAATATATTGAAGCTCTCATATTGAAGTTCTATCGAGTAATCTAAATGTTTGTTTTTTTAATACGTGCCACTATTATGAGTATATATAGATCACCATGTGAAAAACGTTGGCATGGATTCAAACCATAGCTACATTTTGAGTTGACGACTGTCAATTCTTAAAAGGAAGGCATCATGCTTAAAGAAATACAAGAGATTTTCTTCTACTACTTCCGTATATATTCAGTAAAGATCTGGAGCGGTTTCACTCTTTGCGAGTATTTTCAACTGAAGCCGGTCGTGATCTGATGCATGTGATTAAACAATGTATGTGGAAGAAATAAAAAAATGTGCACGAAGCATTCTTGAAATTGGATTATACCAAGAGCAAATCATAGAAAATGGTAAAATATTTTTTTATGGATTTTGAAATTTTCATCCTAAAATCAGATAAGTGTGTTTTTTTTATATAATCTTAACATTATCTTTCTTTGCTTAGCTGAAAACAGGTTCATAATGCTCGCCATGACCGAAACTGGTCCTGATCTAAAAATTTTAGGTGAAATCAGTACTAAAAGTGTGTTATTATTTTTATTATAAAGCCATTCTACCAAGTTGTGACAGTGACCACCCTAAAAGTGAACCGGAAGGTTACTTGAACAACTTTTAATTTATGGAAAAAATATGACACGTTGAAAGAATTAAATTTATCTTTTGACTATTTAAAACAGTTGACTCTCCCTGTCTCATCGTGGGATAAGATAGGTCATATTGGCTGACGACAATTACACGGCCAAGGTTGAAATTCATTTCACAAACACAAAGACTCAAGGGACATTAAAACTAATTTTACGAAAATACACTCAGTAATAATTCATTTGACACTTACATGACGTCTAAGTAATTGTATACCAGTGGTCGAAATGGAAAATTGGTGAGGCAAGTATTTAAATCGTTGGCTTACTTGGCTTATTTTATTTTTATTTTTTAACATGTCTGCTTCCAATGTAGAACATATGTGATGCTAATGAAGCTTTTCTCTCGCGGATGTTTTTCCAAGAAAACTGTTCATAAAACAAATTTGAATCGTTTGAATTTTGTACTTTTCCATGAGTTTTGTGACTAACATCCCGGGCTTCATCTTTCGGCGTCTTCAGGAATTTAAAGTGCACGGATGTACTTGAACTGATAGTAATTCAGACGGATTTACTTGTAAAACAGTTACGCAACGTCTCTTTAGGATAGAAGAATTAGATGGTTAGCTGATCGCTACGTTCCGTTCTTAAGATCAAAATGATGGAAGGGAATTTTCAACATCATATATTATACATCCTTCAAAATTGAATGCATTATTTGAAATGGGCAGCAACGAAGTTGACCAGTCGGCTTAATGACAGGCAATTGATTAAACTAAAAGTAAGCTATTCTTTTTTACGTAACAGTGTACAAAAATATAAGCTATATTCGAATCGTAAACTAGAGTAGACTCATTCATCCAGTGAAAATATTTCGACAATTCGTAACCTTACTTTGAAAAGGTTCTAATTGACATTTTGGTCGAAAATACTTATATTTACTGCAATCTATCATATATAAATATCAGAATTATCTATGGGTAAATATTGGACTTCTATAGTTCATCTGCACATCTATGTATGTAACTAAATTTATTTGACAAAGGTCTAAGATTGTCATCATTATTTCCTTCATAAGACCGTTCAGAAAAAAATGTGAAATTTGTGAAAAAACATGCATGAAATAAGTTACAAGTGAATTTATTCTTTTGAATTAAATATTATGATCAATCCAAACCTAAAACGCTCGTATCTCAAAACAGGTGCAGTTAAGGAGCAAAACAGGTCAAGTCAAGAGCAGTTAGAATTTTTTCAAAGTAAGGAGTTTAACTGGGTGAATAGTTAAAATGACTTTTATAATAATTTTGTATGTAGTCAATATATTTTTATTGTGTAGTGTAAGCATACGTGCAAAAAAATCAATTGTCCTTGGCACAAGTAAGGAAGTTATATATTTATATTCCTTCCACCCACTCTTGGATTGTCAGAATAATCGAGATCATGAATGAATTTAACGTCAAAATCCTTGAACGATTTCCTATCATCAAAACACTTCGGCCTCTTCAAAAATTATACTATCCCAAAGAAAAATAATCGAATCGATAGATTTAGCACAGTCGCGACCTTGGATGATTTTAAAGTATTACTGCATTTATAAATATTTGCGCGGCGTAAATAATGAGTACGTTATGTAGCCGCGAGAGATGTTTTCAAATGGCGCTCGCGTCGGAAAACATTATTAAGTGATTTTCGAACGCGTTTGAAAATTCAAAAAAATGGAACAATGAAAACAACGAAAGTGGAAAAATAAAAGATACAGTGTCTTCAATCGGATGGTGTTTTTGTTTAAATCAATTTATTATTTAGGAAAATGCCCGGTCCATGGTCGAGTTTCAACGTCGTTACCCTCGGTTGCATAGATCAAATAGATTGATCGATGTTTATTCTTAGACATGTATGTATGTATGTCCAAATTTACCCTTCGCGCCCACCCAATATTAAAAACGAGTCGTATCGATCATTGCCGGTTCATGTGGTCTAGTGGCAAGAAGTTTGTCCCCGCGATCAGGTGGGCTCGGGTTCAATTCCCGGCAATTTTCTGTCAGATTTTTTCAATTGAAAAAGAGATTGTATGTAATTTTTCGTTGAGTTGTTCTCGACTGATTCATCATTTATCATCGAGTTTATCTCGCACGGCATTCACAATTAAAAATATTCGGCATTAGCTGTAATGGCATTTTTTTTTTATAAAATTACATTAATATCGTCAGGCTTCACTAGACCTGTTCTACCCTTTTCTTATGTTATCTATACTTTCTTAAAAGAGAGGTTGAGCATCAGAGTAACAAACAGTTTCCGTAGAAAAACGTCTGTTTAGATAATCTCCATTACGAGACTCGGTCTACATGGGAGCAGCATTATCAGAAGTCTGATGATGTTCATTAAAGAGACGAAACTCGTGAAACTATCTGTAACAAAATAGTGGAATCAAAATTAACTTCCACAGTGTTACCGCCGATGATGTTGGGTTGTTCAATTATGATCAAAAATGTATATATCACCAGTTGAAAATATTCGCGATGAACGAAACCGGTCCTGATTTTCACACAATATACGTATCCAACTGTAAATTTAAACAAACAGTTTTATTTTGACGTTAATAACGCGAGAAAATATTTTTTTGAACTGTTCCAGAATATTGAGTAGGTGTAGTTATTTTTGGATTACGGTACTCAGGTTTATACAGCGGTTCTACCCTTGAACTTCAGCTACTCCCCCGCAACGTTTCCACTGGCGCGGTCTGTACAAAGTGTGGAAAGAAATTGGAAGCAAAGTAGCTCTTTAGCGGCGTACATTGTACTCCATGCGAGTGTGGGAATGATATTGAAATTTGAAAAAGGTCAGGGCAATGATAAGCGAGTGGCGGCGCCTGGAACTACTTTCTTGTGTAAGTAAATTATTTTTATTTTGAATATAGAACAAGTTGATAAAAATAATAACACATTTTTAGTAGCGTAAAACGGGGTGAATAGAGACAAAAGCAGGATTGAACTGTAGCACAACTTGTACTAAACATTTTAAGTATCAAATGTATTTTCCAGGGCTGTGGAGTCGGAGTCGGAGCGGTGATTTGGCTAGAGTCGTACTCGGAGTCGGAGATTATGTAAAGATTGAACTTTTTATTTTTGCATTTAATATGTCAAATTTGGCTTTTGGCCGCATTGGTAGGGTTTATATTTAATTCAATCCACATAAATAGGAAAATTAGGCAAAAAAAGTGACGATATTCAACTTTTTTAGTCGGGGTCGGAGTCGTGTTTTTTGGTCAATGTTGGAGTCGGAGTCGGAGTCGGACTTTTTTTACCGACTCCACAGCCCTGGTATTTTTTACTGTTTATATGTATGTATATAATTCTATACAATGAATACAAAACTATGTCTCGAATAACAAAACCAAACCAACTAAATGATTGGCCAAAATTGAAACAACCGTTTTTAAGTTCGATGCCTGTGCATCCTTACTCTTTGACCCTTTATAAACTTCTCTTTTATTAAACAAACATTAAAATCAATCATGTTTTTTTTAGTTAAAGTATCGTAAAACGGAGTGAACATAGACTCATATAGAATAGAGGTTCATATATTCCAATCATAACAATCTGTTGTTTTTTCTCTATTCATCTGCAAAGTCTCTATTTACCCTTTTTCGTCTCTATTCACCCCAATTCAATGTGAATACAGACATCGAATAAAATTGACTATGTCTTAATAACGATAGTGAATATTTTTAAAATATTGTCATGAATGTGTAGTAGGACAATAAAAACACGTTTCAAGCCATTTATATTTGAATTATGTTGTGCATGTATGAAGATACATAGTCGTGAAGGGTAAAAAGTGGCTCTATTCACCCCGTTTTACGGTATGTCAATATTAACGTCACTTTTTACGATATGAGATGTTTCGCCATTTATAATAACTTTATTAAAAATTAACGATCAGATGTGACAGCATCTTTATTAAAACGTAATACCTACGACATGTTAAAATATATGTTATGAGATTTTAAATGAGACTCTAGCAATGCTATTAAAACATCGTATTACTCTCCTCTGGGCTGGATTAGTGACGTCACGGCTGACCTTTAAACTTAGAGGTCGAAGTTAAAGTTAACCCTCAATAATTGAAGATTTTATCCCACAATTACAATTTTAACTTATTTCAGTAAAAAAATTAGAACTCATTTTATCTACTCTCTGAGAAATAATTGAGAGAAGAGAAAGAAAGTAAAGATAAAATTGTAATAAGCTTAGAATTTTCGCATTATGTAGTTAGTATAAGCTTCAATTTGAAATACCAAATAACGTTTTACCACAGTAAAAAATATAACTATCATCAATCAAGATTTCGATCGAGATCCCGTCTATATATGGGAAGGATAAATTATTCAAATGGTGAAAAAAAGGGATGTATTTTGGTATTCAAAAATATTACATTCCTCTTTTTTCACCGTGTTATAATTGGGTTCATCCAAGTAAATGTCAAATCAATCAATAAATTATTCAACTTAGTGAATTATATCATCAGTGAACAGATAAGTCTTAATTTCAATTAAACATTGTTAAAAGATGTTGGAAATATGAAAAAAAATGATATTAGTTGTGAATAGAGACTCCAATTACTCGACATCTCAACAAATCGAGTATCGAGTAGTAAAATTTCAAAATACTCGAGTACTCGAGTATACTCGAGTAGTTTCAAATGTACCAAAATATATACCTTTAATTCGAATTTGTGTATATTTATATATCATTAATAAAAAAAGAAACATTGAATATCATTAATACATTAATTTCAATTTATATAACATATATTTCAACAATAATATAGAATTAAACGAGTCAAATTTTAAATTGTTTGAAGTTTTGTTTTTATAATTCCCGTAGTAGAAAATTTTTTCTACGATTATTACTAAAACGAGTATTACTCGAGTATTTTTCAAATTACTCGAGAATCGAGTACTTGGAAAATGGACGAGTATACTCGAGTATCGAGTACTCGATACTCGAATTGGAGTCTCTAGTTGTGAACAAGCTAGAAGAGAAATAAGAAAAGTAGAAAAATAAGTTACCAAGCATTACTACAAAAATATCTGACCTCTTGAACTGTAGCGATTTGGCCCTTCTCTCAGCAGCGATGGAAAGGGAATGAAAATTGAATAAAAACACTAAACTTAGAGACGAAGGAGACGGGAAGAACTTTGACGCCAACGCGCCTTATAACTTGAAACTCCATCAAGTACATAGATATAAACAAAATACAGAAAAAGTGCACAAAATAAATAAGAATAATAACATATTTTTTTCAAATTAAGAATTTGCATCATAAAAAATTAAACATACAAAGTTTGTTGCTGAATATGTCCACTGTCCTAGACAATGCATTGCTCAACCGTACAGCCCTTGCAGCTGGGAACTCGTGAAAGGCATAAGGAACAAGTTCAAGAAAAATAAATTGTTTATGGTGTCGGCCATGTATTTCAAAACCATCAATTATTATTTTACTCACCACTCAATATAAATGGTGATTTTTGTACTTTAAAGAAATAAAAATATTCTTGTTTGGTCATGTACGGGTTGACCGAGAGGCAATCTTTATTTTCACGGTCATTTCCCGTCTGTAGGGTAGGGTTTCTATGCGAGGGGGTTGCTAGTTCAGTAAAGCTAAGCCGACGCAAAATATGTCCCTACCTGTTGCTTATGCGGAGGAGGTATTTGCTCAACAATATTGGACAAAGGAAAACGTTGAGTGAAAGCGCTTAGAGTTAAATACAATAATAATTCGCATAATTTTCAGTATGAAATTTGACTGGCTTCAATGTGTGGTGGACTTTATAAAATTTTATAGTTTTTACCTTTGGGGTAGTAAATAAAGCCAATGTTTTTTTATCAGAACTTGTTTGTCGCGTAGGTCATTTGAGTCACCAGTCACAGTGGCTGTTACGCTGATCAATCATTGAAACGAAATATATACACCGAAAGATTTTCTTATTGAACTTATTTATCTACATTACTTTTAATGAAACTTGCTTTTGTAGAATAAAATAATTTGGTTCAATTCTTTTTCTGAAACGTTTATAAATAATAAAACTTGTAAATTATTAGCAGGTGTAACAACTTTATGGATTCCGAGTCGCTTATAGAGGTTGTGTAGAGAATTTATTAGATTTATATCCACGCCTGTGTTACATATGTTAGTATAGTCTGACTCAGTGACGGCTGGCGACGGGGTGTTAGGGGGTGCAAAGGAAGATTCAACCGTTTTTGCAAGAGTTCTTTCCTATTTATTGGATTTTAAAACACTTCTATAGCATGGACTTTCAATTCAGATGTTCGCAATACCAACTGTTTCTCTTCCGTAGTAGGTAAAAATAGTTGAATCTTCCTTTTGCACCCCTCAACACCCCGTCACCAGCCGTCACTGGTCTGACTATTTTATATTCACAGATCTGTGCAGTCATTGTAAAGCCTGAACACAACTAATGGAGCATTTCAACACATGTTTCACGAAGTGACACGATACGCTGATAGCTGTTGGCTAAACGTCTTCTTTTCATTTCTTATTTTGAAATCTGAAATACGCTAAAAAGGTACACAAACCGGTCCCGTCAAGACATATTTTTGAAAGACGCTGCACGTTTTACGAACTGGCTCATCACTATCAATGTGCCAGGTCCGCAGAAAAATTGCACGTTCAATAGGCTTACACTGTGGTACATTCGGGTGTATCACGCTTCCTTGTTAATCAGATCACAGTTCGGGTCTGTATCAAAATACGTGGGAAAATTACAGTGAATCCAATAGAAGCACAGTTCGTGGAACTCGATGTAACGGAATTATTTCATTCGAATTGTTGACTGTTGGTCAAACGAATGGAATTAGAGAGGGAAATGTGCGGCATTTATGTTTTTTTGTAATAAAGCTATTGAACAATCCATGCGGAAGTGATAATTGGTATCTGGGTTTGTAATATTACCAGTGAGTACCCGGCATACAATGCAATGCTATTCAAAGAAAGAAAGTGCTTTTTTTTGTTTCTTGTTTTTTTTCTGTCTGATGCGTATACGAACAAATGAGAAGGTTTTCCATCCCGTTTGCAGGCCCACTGGTAACGATTGTCGCTGTGCTTTTTTGATAGTCATTGCAAATGCTAGTCGCACCGGACACTGCAAACGTTTTAATTTGAATGGCATATCTGTCGAAATCATTAAGAATATTATTTAATAATACTTCTTTTTTGTTAGTAAGAGTAATTTAGTTATACTACACCGAGTAAATATGAAGGGTTTAAAGATGAATAGCTTAGAATTTTTAGAAATAAATAAAACTTAATTTATTTTAAATTTTATATTCAAATGAACTTCCACAAAGTTACCGCCGAAACCATCGAAAGTAATAGATAAAACTCTAGGAAAAGTAGACAATTCAAACGATTCAAATTTGATATTGAAATTCCATCAAGCATATTCAGTCGAAATTCTTAATTATATTCTAATTATTTTTTTCCCCAATATGTTCAAACAACGACGATACGATTACGAACACTTAAGTGAATAAGTAACTAAGCACATTAAGCAGAAACGCAAAAGTCACCTTGGCAAATTATTTCAAAACAATTTTGTTTGTCTAACAAAACCGTAAGTAAATCATTCAATGTCAAATAAATGAGTAGACAATTTTTAGGCAAGTGAGCAATTTGTCCTTGGTGGGCAACCTTGTCGACCAATAAACTTAATTATTGCGAATGTTTGGCGAAAAAAAAGAATTTATTTCAATTGACACAACGTGGGCGCTATTTTTCATATTTTACTTTGAAATGGCAAGTCTTTAATATAAACTTAAAGGATAAAAAGTCAGTAACTAATATTATATTTTAAATAACTGATTATTCCACGTATTGTGTTACTAATTGTGTCACGTGTTCCTTATTTCCAATGACAGGTTTAACCCTTACCTAATTGATTGCATCTCATTAGTTAATATTCTGTAATTGATAACTTCATTAGTAGCATAATTATGTGTTTGCTTTGCTTTGATCCTATAACCCCTTGCTTTCCGTAAAAAGAAAAAAAACCAAACTCCAATTTGTAATTTTATAATTTTAAAATATTATAATCAACTTGTTTTATTAATTTAGCAAACTTTGTGATAGTATGTCCGAAGATGCCTCTGAAAGAGGCGAAACACGTGTCACAATAGGTGAGTGAGTTCAGACGAGTACTATTTTTTTTATGGAATATAGTGGATTTTATAGGAATTTACTAGGTTGACTTCTTTGCCAATTTCCAATGAATTTTTTTACAATATTAAAATCTTTTTTCACAGTGCAAAAGCAATACTTTATAATTTAAGTTTTTGATTTTTGTATTGTAAATATATGTATAAAAACAAATAAATAAATAGTAAATGCATCTCTAAACATAGTTCTAACGAGTATATAGCTATCACCTATATTTAAAAAAATGGTTGATTATTACTGAATGTATTAACAGAAATATGTATACTTATTAACATTTTTCATGGTGGAGATGCCCAAGAAAAACCAATGACTAGATACCAAAAACAGGTGTGACTTTGAAAACAGTTAAACCATCAAAGCCTGATAATTTTTTCCAAGCACGTTTTAAAGTCACGACTAGCGAGCACATTGTTTCCAAGGATTCACGTATAGACGGGAATCCTCGGAAAATCACCCATGATACTCACAAATATGTTTACTCCTTTGAAATAAAATACAAATCGGTAATTCCTATTGTTTCTTGGACAGCGTAATTTTTCACCTACTATTGGAATTCAAAATAACCGATCAGATTCATCGATCATTAGAATCTTTCGATTGAATCATTCTCTTAAATCAGTACGTGTTCAGTTTCTTCGAGCAGCGTCTATGTACTACAATTTATAAAGAATGGTTGATTGGTCATAATCGTTAGCTTTATTAAACACGGGTTCGGACACCAATACGGACAGTTTAATAAATCGATTTTTAGTTGCTGTCTAAGATTCGCTCCCACCCATCTGTTCCTGAAAACAGGTCGTAGTGAGAGAGATAAGTTAAACACTAGTCCAACTAAGAATAAAAAATGTTGAGAAGCTGATAAAAAAGCAGTTCTCATAGTTAAAAATATCTTTGATTATTCCACGCTTTCTGCTACTAATAGTGACACGTGTTTCGTCTCTTTAAGAGGCACCTTAATCAGTGACGGCTGGTGACGGGGTGTTGGGGGGTGCAAAGGAAGATTCAACTATTTTTGCAAGAGTTCTTTCCTATTCATTGGATTTTAAAACACTTCTATAGCATGGACTTTCAATTCAGATGTTCGCAATACCAACTGTGTCACACACAATGACTCAATATGTGGAATAATCAATGTTATTTAAAATTTTATGTTGAAATGAACATCGACAAGCTTACCGCCGAATCCATTGAAAGTATTACACAATATTCTATATATATGTAGAAGTGAACATGGTCAAAAATTAATGAAGGGGATGGATAAAAATGTTGAGTGAGAAGAGATGAAGTTCACATTAATAACAATACTAATTAATTTAGTTTTCTTCTTTTGAGAAATTTATATTACCTTTTAATGTGTTCACTGTCAATACTTGGTGGAAAGGCATTATAATAAAAATAATAACACATTTTTTAGTACTTTTTCCACATCTGATTTATTTCATCAGGACCGGTTTCGCTCATGGCGAGCATAATCAACTGATAAGTAATACAATAAGACAGTGGTATTTATGCAAAAGTTAAGGATGAAAACAAGGTATGACAAACAATTGGTAATGCAACTAAGCAAATAAATTAAGTAAATTACAAGACAAATAGACTAAAAATAAAATGTTCAAGACCTCTTAGCAATGCAAAACTAACACATCAAAAATCAAATAAATTAAATTCACTTAACTTTTGGGCTTTTACTTTGTTAATGTTAAATTCATACTTAATTGATTTTTGATGTGTTAGTTTTGCATTGCTAAGAGGTCTTGTACATTTTATTTTTAGTCTATTTGTCTTGTAATTTACTTAATTTATTTGCTTAGTTGCATTGCCAATTGTTAGTCATACCTTGTTTTCATCCTTAACTTTTGCATAAATACCACTGTCTTATTGTATTACTTATCAGTTGATAATGCTCGCCATGAGCGAAACCGGTCCTGATGAAATAAATCAGATGTGTTATTATTTTTATTATATTACCTTGTTAACCTCTTAATATGTGTAAAACAGTGTTTATTAACCAAACAACTTCCGTAAGAAATAAAGAAATCCGTTTGAGAAACCCTTGCATCGGGAGAAAAATGATTTTCACCCATTCTTATAATTCTAAGCTGTTCAATAGATACCTTAACCAATAGCAAAGTAGGCGATAAAAATGTCAGATTAAAAAAAATAATAAAGTAATTTGAAAAAGGAAACTTAATTCGCTTGTTTTATTATTGTTTTTTTTGTTGATAAATTCAACTATATATTTCATCATTGAATTCCGATTATTTAGTTTCCAAGAAGCAATTTGTAATTTTCTTTACACGAGAGTGGTTTGTTGCTGACAAAGTTATTGGCAAAGTAAAAAAGCTCGGCGGCCCTTCAAGTCACGTCTCCACTAAAAGCTTCTAACGGCTGAAGCTTATTCTATGTAATCCGAACCAACGTAAGGGCCGAGTCACAAGAGGCGATGCGATTCTAGTATCCTAACAACCCCATGGAGAATTCGCGATCGGCGTACTCGATATCCGTATAAGAACATCCGGATATAATTACTAACTAGTATATTAATGGCGCCGCAAGAACTTGATAATAATGTGCGCGCTCTTTCCTTTACAATTGGTTATACATAATGTCGAGGTCGTGTTCAGTTGAGAAGCGCACAGGTTCGGATCGTCTCTCACATCCGATACTTACAACGGGACGTGCGAAAGCGAAAAGCTAACCACTAATCATCCTCTATCCATACTGTCTTCGAAAAAGAAAAGTTGGTCAAGTGAGTAAAACGAAATTGATGAGATAAACTCCATAAGAACATTGTACAAAAAATCTAGCATACATAAGTATCAAATAGGGACTCCAATTACTCGACGTCTCAACTACTCGAGTATCGGTAGTAAAATTTTAAAATACTCGATTACTCGAGTATACTCGAGTAGTTTCAGATGTACCAAAATATATATTAATAATTCAAATTTGTATATGAAAATAGATGATACATAAATAAATATGCTTATTTTATTTCATTATTACATTTATTTCATTTTATGAAACATATATTTCAAAAATAATAGAGAATTAATCGTCTCAGATTTAAATTTGGTTCGAAGTTTTGTTTTTGTATTCCAGCAGTAGAAAAAACTCTCTATGCTGTGGACTTCGGCTTAAAAGCTAAAAATCAATTAAACTGTGCTATCTAGTTTATCTGTCCGCTGCTAAAAACAAAATAAAATTTGGAATTAAATCTTCATTTATATATTACGAGTATTACTCGAATAATTTCCAAATTACTCGAGTATCGAGTACTTGAAAAATGGACGAGTATACTCGAGTATCGAGTACTCGATACTCGAATTGGAGTCTCTAGTATCAAATAGCTAGTTAGCTAAAATTTACCTCTCCTATGATTTAAAATGATTTTTTGTCGATAATACTGACTGAAAATTTATAAATATCTCTAAAAGCAGTAAATCATAAATTATTTCACGTACAAGTTTCATTCTATTGATTTATGTTTCACCACAAAATATAGTTGGTTTTCATGAAAATCTTAATGAAAGCTGTCTTTTCTAAAATCTAACTTTATAAAACCACAAGTAGATGTAGTCCATAAAAACGTATCGTCAAACTTGTAAAAACATTTACGTCTAAAAATTGATTAATGAACAAATGATTTAAATAAGGTAACTGTCTCTGTCTGTATATTTTTCAATCTCTTTTTTAGCCGACCATCCTGACACGTAATAACGAAATAAAGCAACCCTGGTATCACCTAACCTAACCTAACCTAACCAAATAATAGGCAATATATAAAGCTAGAATATATATATTTAAATAAATAATTTTTTTTTAATTTAATTTTTAAAGAATTTAAAAAAATATTTGGCATTACAGCTTACGCCAATGCGCCAAATATTCTTAATTGTGAAAGCCATACGAGATTAACTCGATGATAAATAATGTATCAGTTGTGCACAAAATCAACGATAAATAACATACACCCAGCCCAAGATCTCTTTTTTTAATTGAAAAAATTTGACCTTGCCGGGAATTGAACCCAGGTCCCCCGATTGCTAGAACAAAGCTCTTGCCACTAGACCACAGGGACCGACATGTACATATATATAACTAGAGTTGTCGAATTGGGCTTGATTTTTCGTGTAATATGGCTCTAAGTAAGTTGGCACCGACCTACCCTCCCGCCCTCACTTTACTACTATCGCTACTTCGGATTTCAAAGGGTCTATTTCTCAAAGAGGTCTTTTGTAAAAACTCCAAAAGGATTCAAATGAGAAAAAATATATTGCTCCATCCGTATTGCCTATAGAAGCATGTATTAAAAGGTCTATTTACTCCACTTTCGTTTTTATTGCTTCCACTTTACCACCGCCCATTCTGCCCTTTATTGCTCAAGATAGATTAAATGATTTTTCCGCGCCCTTGGTCAAGTGGGCTACGTCATTAATTTCGATTGCGGTGTTCACAGGTGTAATTAGCTAACCACTATTCCTTCCTGTCCTAGTCTTATCCGTTTATCTTCTGATTCTGAAATTTGAAAATCATTTTATTCAGATAAGCTCTATCAGTAGTTCATGTTATTGATTTTAGAGCAGGACTGTGGAGTCGGAGTCGTGAAAAACTTTTAAAAAGTTCAAACTTTTGATTCATCTATGTAACATGTATAGCAGGGGTGGCCAAAGCGTCGATCGCGTAGCTATTTGAAGTGGCCCACCTGTCTGGTGTACTGATGTACACATCTCTGATTCCTCTTTAATTTCAATGATAACAAATTCAATTTATTTTGTGAGTCGATCGCCGCCAAAAAATTCCAAAAAAGTCGCCCTCAGAGGTAAAACTTGGCCACACCTGATGTATAGTGTGAACACTTGCCTATGAGCTGGATTGATTAAACAAACATTGAAGATCAAAAGATCTAGAATTGATTACACATAAATGAGAAAGGTAGGAAAAAATATCGCCAAAATTTAGTTTTTTTTGAAACTCACTCCACAGCCCTGCTTTAGAGACGAAAATGGATGCCAATTGAATGATCCAAAACCTGTACAAAAACGTTAAGTTAGATTTCATCGTCATTTAAAATACCTTAGTTTGTTCCACGTATGTATTGTGTAGCACATGGTGACACGTGTTTCGCATCTTTGAGCATCATCAGACTTACTGTCATTCGGTTGCGTTAGTCATAAGGAAACGTTTATCTGGATTGTCAGTGCTAACAATATGTTTAAGCAATGTTTGTTCTTTGTGTCGAAATAATTGCGGCAAAACAACTTTCGAATTTTGAATTTGAAGAAACATACATGATAAAGAAATAATGTAAAATATGTTTTTTATTCACCATCCATTCCTCACGGTGTTTATCTCAACATGTTTTTTCTACGAGAACTGCTTGATACCCAGTTGCTCAGCCTCTTTTTATATGAGAGAAGTGATTGAAAGGAAAGTCGTCTAGGACAGGACTAGTGGTAAACTAATCGTCCTCGCTACGCGCCGTTTTTAGGGATCGGAAAAGTGGGAACGGATTTTTGACGACACAGACAGATGTATACTAACTATGCATCTATTTTATTCAGGGCTGTGGAGTCGGAGTCGGAGTCGTCGCGGCGTTTTGGCCGGAGTCGTACTCAGAGTCGGAAATTTGATCCTTTTATTTTTGCATATAATATGTAAAATTTGGCTATTGGCCGGATTTGTTGGTTGATATATAATTGAACCCACATAAATAGAAAAGGTAGGAAATAGATTTGACGAAATTAAACTTTTTTAGTCGGAGTCGTGTTTTTGGTCAACGACTCCATAGCTGTGATTTTATTGCTCCCGTGGATATGCTCTCCAAGAAACAGCCCTAACCAAGAGCAGGGCGAAAGCAGCTTATTCAATTCAAAATTATTACGTGAATTTCTATTTCGCTTATATGTCACTTTTAAGATTGCTATAAGCGGTTATATTCTTGATAAGAAATTGAATACAATAAAGCTACAAATTTAGCGTGTCAAAAAAACTGTCATTTCCTACAAACATTGCACGTGGACTTACCGGTTTTTGATTTGAACAAACGACATTTCATCACCGCTAAAGATTCAGTTCTCAAAATTTAAAAAAGATACAATCTAATATCGATATCCCTAGAAGTGACGTCATAGACAAGTTGTGAAGCAATTTGGTTGGTGGCCTGTTATTAATTGGTCGATATTCACCAATGAGACGACCGTCGTCAGGCCTCGATGACGCAACTCATCTCCTGGCGACACGAGAGACGGTTGGAGGTCAATGTCAAGGTCGCCCCGGCAGACAGTCGCGAGGCGCAGGAATGTCTTGAGGTCGGAGGGAGGCGGTTTGATCGGCGGGCCGAAGGGCGGGGGGACGCGTCTTCATTGAAAAAAGCCCAGAGCCATCGAATTGAATAGGGGAGATTGATTTGGTGCAATATTAATTCAATACATAATATAAACCCAAGCCATTTAATTTATAAAAAAAGAACCTGATTTAGTATACATAAATCAAATCGATAACTTTAACAAGAAGCTACAGTAAACACCTAAAAAGTGATTCAACAAGTGCAATAAGGACAATGATTTATTTTATTTTAAATTAATAAAACGCATTTTTTCACTAGTGACAGACTAACCAGTTTCGCGTAACGCGAGCGTAATCAGTTATTTTTTTAAATTATATTGGATGTTCTTTGATATAAAACATTTTTTTGCCAGTTTTTCGCAATGCGATTTTTTTGATAAATTTATCATACCGTCATTTTCATTGCAAAATTTCATATCTGTTTTACCAAACATTTTAATGGGAGCATAAAAACAGTTAAAGAAATGACTTTTTCGTAATAAAACAAAAAAAATATTAAACATGTTATATATAGTTCTTTTACCGTAAACTTTGTTAGTTGTGCGTCTGAAATAGACGCACGTGCGCAGTGTTATTAAGTGAAGACGTTGAAAAAAATCACGACTCCGACTCCGGCACCAGTATTGACCAACAACACAACTTAGACTCCGACTAAAAAGAAATCTATGTCGTCACGGTTTTTTTCCTATCTGTCCTATTTATGTGTATTCAATTAAATATCAACCAACCAATCCAACCAAAAGCCAAATTTGACATATTCTATGCATAAATAAAAAGTGAATACTTTTCAAAATTTTCGTCTCCGACAGCCCTGGTTATTGTTATTAATACAAAGAAATCGAAAATGCATATGTTTTAGAAAGAGTAATGTTGTTAACTCCACTTTTGGCTGTAAATAACTTAATAATGCCATTTTGTTGTATGCAATGTGCATGTCCTGTAAAATTTTTATAATTAAAACCTGTGTAAGTGTCAAAAAATTAGATTTCTCAAATTATCACATCGAATATCCGAGATTTCTTAAGGCTCACAAAATAATTATAAACTTTTCGTTTTAATAGTTTTCTTAAAAGATATTCAACAAAAAGTGTATAGAGGTTGGTTATCAGAGCTGTCAAAACTTTTGATAGAATATTCACGTTAATATTATTTTGCATTTACATATATATGTTTCAAACCAATTGGATAAACGTAAATTATTCATAAAATAATAAGAAAAATCAATAAAAAATCATTTTATGATATCCAATCGGGGTGCAAAATTGACATAATATTATAAACTGTGTGTGGCAAACCTTATCGAGGATTCGGAAATACGCTTTTAAAGCCATGTGGTATGGTAATTAACATGGGATTGCTTTCACAAAGGAATAAAAACATCTAAGCCCTTAAATAACGTAAATAGTTTTAAGGTATTGTCCTTTTTTACTTTTTAAACTGGTAACAGGTTAATGGCGAGTATAGAGGTATAACTGTACCATAAAGTTCGTGGCTGTTCGTGTCGGGTAGGTCGGTTATAGTATGATAAAATGAATATAGCTCGCGGTGCATCACGTCGCGTCGGCAGGTCTGCATGCCAGACAAGTCGGCGTGACGTCACATCGCTTCGAAATTTATTCACCGCTTCGCCGACTTCCCAACCATGACCTGCCCAACGCACCGGTGTCGAGCAGGCTCGCACTGCACTACCGATACGGCAACAAACTAACGAATTCATAATGGCCTTTTATTATATGTTTGATATCGGACTCAAGTACTTTGACCTTTGTTCGGCTATTGAATTTTTCAATATTTGCCAGTAACCTCGCGCGTAGAGGTGAGTGAGAAAGTGTGTATTGTATCGACCAGGGCTGTGGAGTCGGAGTAGGAGTCGTGGAAAACTTTTCATTTATGAAAATAAAAATTGGATATTTGCCGGATTGGTTGGTTGATATTGAATTAAATACAATAAAAATAAAAATAATAGCACATTTTTAATACTTATTCCACATTAAATTTAATGGTTCAGGACCGGTTTCGCATGTGCGGCATTTCCGCACATAGTCACGTTACAATAAAGACTCGAAAGTACATATTATAAAATGCTGTCAATTGCTGGTTTGTTTATGGATGTTAAAAGTGAGTCGCTGACATTAATTCTGTTTTTTTAAAACACATTTTGTCTCTACAAAGCAGAATTGCTTAAAAAAAAAATTAGAATCATTTTTAAGGTGTTCACTGTGAATACTTGGTGGAATGGCATTATAATAAAATAATAACACATTTTTAGTACTTATTCCACATTAAATTTAATGGTTCAGGACCGGTTTCGCTCATGGCGAGTATTATCAACTGATTAGAAAAACAACAGCGGTATTTATACAAATGTTTAGCAAGAATTACAAGATATGGCAAACAGTTGGTATTACAACTAAACAAATAAATTGAAGCAAAATAAAAATATACACATTAATAGAAAAGGAAGGAAAAAAATCCTGACAAAATTAAATGTTTTTTAGTGGGAGCTGGAGTCGTGTTTTTTTATAACGACTTCACAGTCATCTTAAATATACTTTTAACCTCCCAACAGAATTTTGAGGAGGTCTTTGGAGTGCACACATTTTCACCTGAAAAAAACTTGACAAATTAAACTTTTTTTTATCGGAGTTGGATTCATATTTTGGTAAATATCGGAGTCGGAGTAGAGCCGTGTTTTTGGTCACTGTAGGAGTCATGTTTTTTTAACAAGTAATACCAGCCCTAATATAAACCCTCCTTAATCTATCGGCCCAAGTTTTTTTAACACGCTTCAAGAGCATGGTTTTTTTTGTTATTTTACATGTTTTTGCAACCTATATATTAGATATATTATTGAAACTTATGACACTATACATCATCTCATGGCATTAAGATGAAATAGCACTGATACGTTATAGACTTGAGATAAATAACAGAATTGAAAGAACCGTTTTTCTGCGAAAAAATGCCTTGGGTATTTTCGCGGGTACTTACCGAGGTGGTATGGGATACAAATGGTTAAAATATACAACCGTTTATATTTTAGAGTACGTTGAATAAGCCACCGTGCAAATCAAAACGTCCAGGCGTACACTTTCAGATGAGAGATATGTATATTCAGAAAAACGTCTTTTAAAAATTTTAACTCAACAAAGTGAAATTTTCAAGCGATTCCATAACGAACGTTGTTTTATAAAGGTTAATTACCTGACTTGGCAGTCGTGAATGCTCTCATCTAAAAATAAATTAAATAAACTTATTTGGAATAGAAAACAAACGTAAAATAAATCTAATGTGAACTCAGCCGAAAGTGATAATTTATCTGTAAACCATTAATTTTATCTTGTCCTTAAAGGGTCAGAATTCAGTGAATTTATGTAATTTACGAATCAGCGATTACTATTTATAGGTTATTCAGTACTTCTAATATTTATGAACCAGTAATATACATATACCCGAGAACAAGCTAACTGGTACGCTAATTATTAATTTAAGATTCTTTAGAGATAAGTCCAAAAAGATTTGTATGCTCTATAATAATCATAATGAAACTGAGAAAATTAATCGATACGTACTTTGTCTACGTCAAAATAATATTGTTTTAAAATATCAGTAAGTAATTAATAACAACATGTTATGTTAAAATTTATAATTCCGAACGTCTTGCCGTAATAATATATCTACAATACGTCACTTTAACGAAACAAATGAATGTAATTCGTGAAAAAATTCAAAAATAGAACACTTTTGGAATAGACAATTATTATTAATAAGCAAAGAGAAAATTGTCAATTTATATCTTATAATATTTTTTTTTGAAAATGGAACGTCGAGATTTCATGCCGAAACAAATGAAAGGATCAATACTTTACATCTATAGGTGAAGTTTATTTAGTTATTTGTTTGAAAAATTTCTAGGGTTTAATGTGTACTAAGCGAGTAAGTAAAATATGGAAGGAAACGGTAAAGCATTATACTATTCGGCCACACCGATCGTTGAAGGTAATACCACTATAACGGCAGGAAAAACTTTACGCTTTGGAAATCTGTTTTTCACAGCCACAAAATTTTAACTTTATTTATTATCGCCTGAACAGTAATACAGGCTTTGTATGTACCGAAAATAATTCAAAGGTCAAAAGGTTGTTGGGTTTTATTTATGAAGGGCGTGAGTCGTGAAAATGTTACTTGAAGTTCATCTGTTTTTAGGCTAAAATAAAATAATTAAAACACAATCCGTCAAAATGAGCAGTGATATTACTTTGACAGTGCTTTTGAACGAAACAAACAAGCTATTTGCGTCAAGGTTCATTGAACAACAAAAAAGCAACAAATTAATGTGACAATGGAATTCATTCGGATCAGTAATGAAGAATTTAATAAGTAGACACTTTTTAAGTAAACATATTACTTTTTTCAGCCCTACTCTGCCAAATTACAAATGAATACACTTCTGAAAAAGTACAATCTGGCATTTGGATGACATATGAAGATCTATTTATAGAAAACGCATTATGATATGATGATAGAAAAGATCACGTGCCAGAAGCAGTTGACAACGTATGCTGAAATTGATAGCCACAGAAATATGTCATACAATTGGAAAAATGCAGAGCTGCACGTCACTCATATTTTAAAAACACAGTTGGCTTTCAAAAAAATCAATTGAAGAATATTCGCTCACGATAACGATGAGATATTTTCAAAAAAGTAAAACATATTTTTTTTCCTAATTTCACATATTTTATAAAGATTTCGTTATCATTTTAATTATAAACAATTTGTTTTCATTTAAGGATGATTTGTATCCGATATTGCACTCGTATAAAGTTTTTTTCACAGATTTTTTCAAAAGCAAAAACCGATATATCCATATTGCGATATTAGTAATAAACAATGACACGTGTTTCACCCCGCATTTAAAAATTTAATTTATAATTTTTTCAATCGTTCTGTATTTCCTTCTAAGAAAAATATGCATATCTTCATAATCCAGCTATCGTCTTATTACAATAAGCGTAGGCGAAACATAATTGGACTTATCAGCATTGAATTTATAAATTTCATTTCTTTGATACGCCAAAAGCCTAAACAGGATATCAGCTCTTTTCAGGTTTCGTAATTTATTTATCACTAGCATTGCTACCCGGCGTCGCTCGGACTAAGCGACTCATAATTATTTAATGTTATATCATTCGACATAATTATATCACAAACTTTATTTAATTTTATGACAGCCCCTATTCGCCCATTAAAACGTCCAAATTCAAGGAAATTATTAAATCTAATTTGCTGTGAAAGAAATGTCAAATACTACTACCTTCACGTAAATAATAAACATTATTATATATTAATAAAAGCCGGGAAAAGTTCTGTAGAAGACTAATTTATTACATTTTGACTAAATGTCTTCGCCGATAAAAATTCAAACATATTTTCTTTCATATTCGTTTTTATGGCAACTAAATGACCAACAATGCAAAATGGAATTACAGACCCACAGACATACATACGCCGTTTCGGTTTTATATATAAGATTACATATTATGTGAAATGATATCATTATACTATCTGTTACACATATTATGAAAACGAAAACAATACTGTTTTTTATTGTACTTTGAATCCTTTATTTTTTCTTTAACCTTTCTTTAACCGTCGTTTCACTATCCTTAAGCTTTGACGTATCCTTAAGGCGGTGAAGATGTTAAGAACTTATTATTTATTCTGTTAAGAAATTGTCTTGCTAAGAACTATTTCATAAAATTGAGGTAGAAGTATATTTCGTTCACCTGTATATGACAACTTATATGAGTTGGGTGTAATACCGGTGATGGTCACGTGAGGATGTTGGTGGTGGTGGGATCGTGGTGGAGACACACGCATGGCTACGTGAGCCTTGTCACCACCAAACAATAATGAGCTCGGCATACCACACAGCAATACTTTATTTTATTATTATTACTGAAGAGTCGCGAACCGAAGTGGTGACAAACCAAGAAAAGGATCTTGATTTTCTTTCGAGGAAAAAGTACGTAAATACACCAAAAATTCATACGGATTTCAATGAGTTACTGCGGTAGATGCGTTTCGCGGAAAGTCGCTCTGACCATTATCGCACAAATATGATTTAATATGGCAACATAGCATGTACAAGGACGCACGTGTCAAGGTCACATTGTAATAATCAGGTGAAACACTGGATTTTGCACGTACAGTATGTGAACAACGCGCTGTTAATTACTTTATTGCATATGTACGTGTACATATAGTCCGAAAAATATATTAATAAGAAGGCCTAACTTTGAAATCGCATAAAAAGTGGTTTTAAAATTACTTTGATTATTCCACGTATTGTACTACTAACTGTGACACGTGTTTCGCCTCTTTCAGAAGCATCTTCGGACTTACCATCGCAAAGTTTGCTTAAGTAATGAAGCAATATTGATTCTAACATTTTAAAATGATGAAATTACAAAATGGAGTTTGGGATTTTTCCCTTTTACGGGAAGCAAGGAGGGGGGGGGGGTTATAGAACCGAAACAAAGCAAAGAAATAATCATACTACTAATGACGTTAAACATTACAAACTATTAGACTAATGAGCTGCAATCAATCAGATAGGTTAGTGATTACTCTATTAATTGGAAATAATGTAAGCAGTGGCGAGCAACCTGTCCTATTAAGAATATTATTTAATAATACTCTTTTTTGTTAAGAGTTTTATTTATTTCTAGCACATTTTAAAATGATGTTTGGTTTCTAAATAGATGTATCGCTTGATTTAAGGTAGATTGTAAAACTATAGATTTGACGATAAATAAATTGGATTTAAAAAGTTTGGAATCTCTGCAAAGCTGTTACAACACGGCATCCATTCCATTTAAATGTGTTATTTAGGGGAAGGCGGTTGGAGGAAGAAGGAGGAGAGGATAGGACGAATAGAGATCACGCGAAGGATACGTCTGGATCGAGGAGTGGGAGACAGGGGTGATGGGAATCAGGGTATCCATTTCTTTTTCAAAGCATACCAAACTAGATACATTTAAGCTTCATTTAAGTGATCCGAGAATATAACGTGGCTTAATGCTTATTATATAAGACGCAAATATCATGATAATAAGTCAAAATAATTTATTATATAAATATATATTAAATCCATGTCAGATACCAATTTGGAGTAATCCAAACTTTTTTTTCAAATAAAAATTGCTTGTTTCAAAGACGATCTATTTCTATTGTTCAAGGAGAGTATGGAAATCAAAGCTGTGTAGTCGGAGTTGGAGTCGTGGAAATCTTTTCAAAAGTTTGAACTTTTTATTTATGTACATATATGTTACAGTGAAACAGTATTCTCAGTGAAAATATATTCTCCTCCAAGCTGTCATTAAAATTAAATTTGACCGCCCTATCTTCAGCCCAATGTAAGGCCGGAAAATCATCGACTTGGGCCAATAATTTTAATGATCGTGACCAGTGAAATCATGTTGTCATACAAATCAATTACTTGATACATTTTCACTGAAAATACAGTTTCACTGAACAATTATAACATGACAAATTTGACTATTGATCGGATTGGTTGGTTGATATTTAATTTAACACACACAGATAGAAACGGTAGGAAAAAAATGAAGGAATTGTAGAAATTAGGTTTTTTGATGACTCCACAGCCCTGATATAATCGATAGAGCTAGGTCAGGACTAGTGGTAAGATAGTCGCCCTCGCTATGCCCCGCTTATATGATCGGGTAAGTGAAAAGTATTTTTTTGACAACACGTGGCTTCGATAAGATTCGATAAATAGACTTAGATTACTAAAAAATATAAAAAAAATTCGGGAAGTAAATTTTTGATGAAAATTAAGTATGGTGACCCTAATTCAAGGGGTTGATTTTCCATCCAAAGTAACGAAACTATGGAATGGTTTATTCAGTGTAGCTAGCTACTAAAAAAGCCTTTTATTAATCTCCTAACAAAATGTTTTTTTTCAAAGTCACTCAGTCGATCGTAAAACAACAAAAAAAAAGATAGACTAGACTGGCGCATTAAAAAAGGTGAAATTTCCCGATTTATTTTCCGAGCGTTATAATGGGCTTTCGGTGTTGGAGGAACGTCTTTTATAATGATTACCAAAAATGTTAACAAAGTCATAATTAACAGACTTTTTGAATTATTAGTCTTTATATAATTATTTTTCTGAATTGAAAAAAGAGAAATACAATTACTTGGTAATACGGAAAGAAAAATAACAATGTATTTTAGTTCTACATAAATTATTTTATATATTTGTTGATAGCTATTTCGGCTTATGCCTTCGTCAGAACTATAGTTGTATTATAATGGAGTTCTACCAAGTAAATGCCTACTCAATCAATAAAGAGTATGGTTTTACAAAAACGCTTCGAAACTGCTACAGTTTTCCATAATGAGCCTTAGTCGACCGGTGATTTAAAATATTCGATGTGAAATGTCCGTAATAGAATCGTGGCACAAAGATTTCCCGCCAATGATAAATAAAATTGGCAGGAATAATTTATTAATTAAAAAGTATCATAATTATGAGCAAACCAAGCAGGAATCCTTGCCACCGGTTTCTAAACCAGCGCACAGCATACGCGCTGTTACTGGTTGAGAGATTTTCATATAATCCGTATTACATTCACTTCTGTCAATTAAAATTACTTGGTATTACAGCAGATGCCAATGCGCCATGAATTTGACAAGTATAATACATAAACAGAAACATATTAATAACATAAAAATAAATTTAAAAACAAAGCACCAAGTTCACTACTGAAGATGTACACGTCAACCGGCAGTGCATTCATCAGCTGACCTGCCCTTGCGACTGATAACTCCAATATAATACTTTTTTTTACAAGACAAAATAGCACAAGTCGTCAATTCTCACACAAAAATCGGTTTACGATATGTTGATTTTTTAAATTAGTAAATAAAATTTGGATAAAATCTTCATTTATAAATAACGAGTATTACTCGAGTAGTTTTCAAAATACTCGAGTATCCCGTACTCTAAAAATGGAAGAGAATACTCGAATTGGAATCTCTACTATGGACCATTGAAACATTGTTTGTTAAGGCAGGTATGTAATTGTATAAAATTGTAAAAGATCTTTGGTTAGTTTTGTAGAGTTGGCGACGAGCTTTTTTTTTTAAACACCCTACTAAAAACGAAATCATTATCAAACCCTTAAACTATATCGCACCACACATAAAAAGAGAGTAAAAATCATAATGTCACGTTTTATGATGTGATAACATAATTAATTAAATTTTGTCAACAACATGAAGCTTTGCTTAACAAACCATGCCACCCTTTAATAGAGGTGACCCTTCATATATTTATTACTGAGCCGAAAGTTCGACTATTACTTTTGAAGGTTACGAAACTTTAACGTTATATATACTTATATAAAATATTGTATGTATATATATGAAATCTTATATTTTATAAAAACATTTAACTTTTTTCGTATTTCTTTGTCTACTTACTCGAGCACTATTCCAATTGAGTTATTATAAAAGTTTTAGTTCGATCAATTATCGAAGGCTTAAATTTTTGCTTGTCACTAAATTGTATTTGATTTTAATTCATGCGTTAACGTGTAGTTGCCGATTAGCTTCGATAAGTTAGAATGAAAGCATTTGTTTAAGAATTAAAAATACATATGTAATCATGTAATTAAAAGCGCGTTGTTCACATACTGTACGTGCAATCCAGTGTTTCACATGTTTACTACAATGTGACTTTGACACGTGCGTCTTTGCACATGTTATGTTCCCATATTAAGTCGCAGCTTTTTTTGTGCGATAATCCGCGGAACGCACAAAAAAGGTTTAGGTGTATTTTGATCTCACCGATGATGAATATATTTGTTCGTTTTTTGGAGTCTAAGAATTTCACCTCATTTCTCACTGCCTTTTAAAGGTCTGCACGGGTCGTGCCGGGTAACGAGGGCTTGGATTCGGGCTCGGGCTCAGGCACGAAAAAGATATAACAAAAATCAGGTTATTTCCGAACGAGCTCACCATTATCGTAAATCTAAATTAATTAAAATAATAAACTTCACGTACTCTTATTACAGTAATCTTTTCGACGCCTTCCTTGTCGTTATTTAAAAACCTTATATTCTCGTATGAACACATCCATTCGATAGAACAACACGCATCGTTTTTAATTTAATGACTGCTGTCGCCACTACATTATTTTTTAATGATGTCTGCTGTTGAGGAGTTTTTGCAATACGCATGATAAATATCATAATATGATCCCGAATTCAGTATTTCTTAAATGGTTGTTTCGATCGGTCGCAGTTCGATTTTTTAAGTTGATTTTCCTTAAATTTACCGGCAAGAAATGGGCTTTTTAATACAACAATTTAAAATAGTGGAAACTGGTAAGACTTTGCTGGTAACCAATTTATGTTGTTAAGTCATTAAGTTTTTAAGTAATTCGACCCGTGCAAACCTCTACTACCTTTACTCTCTACTTCCAGTTTGCATATTATGCATATTGAAAATAACAAGCTCTTCATGGATGATTCCTCCTACCTTTCCTCAAAATACATATTCACAGGTATCTTTAATGATGACGAAAATTAATCGGGGGCGTATAAAGATACATTGTATGCTATATAAAAATATATACAGTTTTGATTGAATCATTTTCCGAGACAGTTCGCTGAAAAAAGTTTCTTGAAAGCAATATAATAAATTGGCAATGTCATCAGTTTAGTTTTACAAGTCATTAGACAGAGAAATACTTGGAAAGTAATTTGCTTTATAAATCTTATACAAAATAATAATAACGTATATTCTAAAGAATCAGATTATTTGTAAGGTGACCATTTTTGATGGGAAAGCAATTTTGAAATATATACATTGAGTTAATCTGAATAAAAGTTTACTCAAGTTTTTATAATAAAAATAATAGCGCATTTTTAGTACAGTCAATTCGGGTAACTTTGGACACTTCTCAGGTGTTTTTTTTTTATTATCATATATAGTAAGTTGCATTTTTAGACTATTGTGTGTTCTTATCACTTCCTTTATATAATATTGAATTCAAATATTATGAAAATACAAGGAAATATAACTTAAAACTGCTTTTACGAACGGTCTAATGTTAAATTTATAATTGAGTAACATTGGACACCACCGCTTTCGATAAGCGAATTTTAGCTGAATAATCCAGTTTGGTGACATTGAATTGAACTTTTATAAAGAAAGATAGTCTGTCAATGGAAAATATTAAAAAAAAACTACAATTCTTGCCCATTCCCTATCCGTAACGCCTGGCTTAAGCGAAGCCACCTGTTTCGAAAAAATAAAAAAGTCGTATATTTTCATAGTTTTTTTGGTTTATTTCATAAAATATCATAAAAAGATAAAAATAATTTGAGGGGTGAATGTGGCTCTATTAGTTGACCACGTATAACAAAATATCGATTTGTTATATTCAGCAATCGCAAGAATGATCACGATTACTAATCAGCAGAAAAATAAATAAACGGTACTTGCTCAAGTTTTGTCCAATGTTATATTGAAGTCCAAAGTTACCCGAATTGACTTTAATTATTCAACACTAGATTTATTGGATCAGGACCGGTTTCGCTCATGGCAATGGCAATTTGTCGATTGCATGGCGCGCTGACTTCAGCTGTAATGCCATGTATTGCATTTTTCTTTAATAAATAAATATTTTTTAATTACCCACGTCAGTCATTAATAATTTTTCAAATAGTATTTAAAATGTTCGTGTTACTTTGATTCTAACGTACATATATGGAATTGAAAATAAATATTTAAGCCATTTGTTTGAATGGTTACGTAAAATAAAATTTAATATTTAATGTCGTTTGACTATAAAATAATCAATGTAAGAATGGGGTTGCAATTCAGGACCAATATATTACATCAAATATATTGGTAATGTACCGTAAAACTGTCATTTTCAAATAAAAACATCGATGTTCTGGCTTGGTTGATGACAAGTATTATCAGACTTCATGTCCAAAGGATTTATGCATTATTTTTAAAGAGCTTCAAGATGATAATAAAGCAAAATGCATATTTTTTATACGGTGAGAAAAATAACAATGTATTTCAATTCTACAGAAATTATTTTATTTATTTATTTAAGAAAAAGCAAATCATGGCATTTCAGCTGATGCCAATGCGCCATGTATTTGACAAATATAAATACGTGTATTTATATATATACATACATGTACATACATAATATTAATCACTAATTAATTAAAAACAAGATGAAAACATTGTAGTCATAAAAACAGAGAGAAAAAAATTTATAAAATCATATTAGAAATTTTCAAAGATCTCAACCGAGTGAGTTCTGACAAAATCAACTTTTATTCTTAAAATATAGTATACGTCTGAACTCACTCACGTCAATATGAAATATGTCGACATCCGAAGCAATGCCGTTTAAAATTGTTAAAGCTCTTCCCAGAGGCATTCCCATTGGCAGACTGGTTCTACCCCTTGGAAGAACAAACAACTCGTGCTCACGATTCCTCAAAAAATTATCAGGAACATTCAATTTAACATTTTCAAGAATGGTGGAATTCTCATTTTGGCCTCGGATAAGCCGAAAGAAATATAATGCCAAGTAAATTTCCCTTCGAGCATTCAAACTATTGAAAGTGAGCATCCTTAAGAGAAAGTCTGTTGGATAAAGCCATTTATATATTTGTTGATAGCTATTTCGGCTTACGCCCTCGTCAGAACAATGTTTTAAACGTGCATTAGACAGGTATATATAGCCCGCTTATTCACTGAAAGGATGGGGACAAATGGGTAAATAGTTATTGCAGTTATATTCAGATGTGACTATTGTATGAAAACAATAAATTTTGGTCACCCCATTTGAACCAAACATGGTGTATGTAAATTTTTGTCTAGATGTCGTGAAAGACAAATTATTCTAAATTTAAAATTGAGCTTAGACCTTCTTCAAAGTTTAAATATTTAAAAGGAGAAAAGACAATGATAAAAGGTTGAAAAGACGAGGTGACATACAATAATAATTCTATTCTAGTTATATACATAAGAATAATGTGTAAAGTTATCATTACATAAAAATGTGAATAAAATATGATTGTGATGGTAAATAAGTATTTTTTGATCTGTGGAAATGAATATTTTCAGTCAGAGTCTAATATTCTTAATAAAACTTGAATGATTGAAAACACTGAAAAATATAATATATTTAAACT
Organism: Himalopsyche kuldschensis; assembly: GCA_028554975.1. Lineage (NCBI taxonomy): Eukaryota > Metazoa > Arthropoda > Insecta > Trichoptera > Rhyacophilidae > Himalopsyche > Himalopsyche kuldschensis. The sequence goes on from JAHFWI010000007.1 coordinate 4,517,865, forward strand.
ATCCACATTAATTTAGTTTGAATTTGAGGATTTATAGTTTTTTGCAGGGCTGTGTAGTTGGAGTCACGGTTTTTGGGCCGGAGTCATGAATAAAAAGATCAAACTTTTCAAAAAAGTTTGATCTTTTTATTCATGCATAATATAACATTTAAAATTAAGTTATTACGCGACAAACTCTTATAGGTCGATGTCGTGTTTTTGGTCAATGCTGGAGTCAGAGTCGGGTGTTTTTAAAAACTTCACAGCCTTGGTTTTATGTGTAGAGCTACAGTCGCTAAAAATAAATTGCCTATATTTTTTAAATCATTTTATTTATTTATTAACGATGGAAAAATATACAATTTACGTGACTCCCTGTCTGTATTGCGATAAAAAATATCATATTCGCCGAGGTGATTGGTGAATTTACGCTTTCTAAATGATATATTAAAATAATGCCATTTTAATAAAAAATATTCGTCGCCATTTTGTGTAGAACACAAAAATGTTTTTTACGGCAAAACAAAATGTCGCCAATACTAGTTATAATGACCACTAGAAATTTAGGCTGAAATATATATTGATAACTCTACAGAAGTGATATATTATATATAAAGTCCAAGTTCGTATATCTAATAAGGGTGTACGATGGATCAGTATGGGGTCATAATAAAAGTGTTGTTAAAGTCTATTGATGTTAATGAGATGTCAATTTCAGGTGACATCTTTTTTCGAAACGAAACAGCTTCACATCATTAAAATTAATTGTCGATAATCTTTTTGAAAATATTGGTTAGAAGTACCAGCACGAGCAGCATTTGTTTCGACTACCGAATGGCATGGGTGTTTTGGTGGCCTAAAAATCCTTCCCACCTATCCGGTGTTATTCCTCCCTTTAGTTCGATGAGAGTAGGGATAGAAAGAATAAAACTAGTAAAGGGCTAGTGTTTATCTAGTTGCTCTCACTACTATTTTTAGGATTGGGTGCGTGTAAGATGGCGTTTCAGACATTGAAGACCTTCAAATATAAATTAATAAATAGATTAAAAAATCATTTATATTATAACTATCCGTACTATATAACTGTCCGCACTGGGATTCAAGCGCGGATCCGTGAATATTTGTTTTTATTGACATTCCAATGATTGAAATATTATGTTGGATATACTTTGTGAGATAACTATCCTCAAATTACAAAAATATATCTGTATTTTTTCCAAACAAAACATTAAAAAAACCGGAATTAATTTCGATTCACCGTGTAGTAAAGTCAACTCCTTTTGATATAAAATTTAGAGTAACTTTGATAATTTGTTGAACTTATTTCAAATTAAAATGAGCTTCCACAAAGTTACTGCCGAATATATCAAAAATACCAACTGCGTTTACTTATATTTATTTATTTACATTTCCGAATTGAAAAAATACCGAAATTAGCGAATGTAATTTACACTACTGGATACTGGTGTGCATAAAATTTTTCATTAGAATATAATTTCAAAACAATATTGATTAATTGATTGAGTAGGCATTTACTTGGTAGAACTCCATTATAATAGTAAAGATTCAATGAACACAAAACTGAAATAAATATAAAAGTATGTTATAGTATGCCGCAGCGGCCATGTTGTATTATCTGTCAAATTATCAGTCAAAGACTTAATGCACCTAGTCTCGATGATTACCACAATTTTTTTACAATACATTTTATTGACGGTAAGAAAAATAACAATGTATTTTAGTTCTACATAAATTGTATATATTTGTTGATAGCTATTTCGGCTTACGCCTTCGAGTTCTGACGAAGGCGTAAGCCGAAATAGCTATTAACAAATATATAAAATTAATGTAGAACTAAAATACATTGTTATTTTTCTAACCGTATATTCATTAATAAAGGGTATTTCAATAGGGACGCTCAAAATATGTTACTTTGTCCTGCTGAGTAGATTATTCATTGTTTAGTGGCCAAATTTGAGTCAACCAGTTTGGTAAATAATCGGCCAACACCTACCTGTACGTCATCAAAATACAATATCTGGTGAAAACATTGCTGCTGTGTGTGAAAGTGTACAGGAAAACCCAAGGCGGCTTATTTCTCGTTGTTCACAAGAACTTGGTTTTCTGCGACTTCAACTTGGCGAATTTTGAATCGGGCCTTATGTCTGCACCCGTATAAAATCCAACTAACCAAGGAACTTCAGATAAACGACCACAGACAACGCCTGATTGGGTTCTGGAGCAGTTGGAAGTTTACCCAAATTTGTCAAAAAAGTCAACTTTAGCGACATGGCCCATTTTATAATGAATGGATATTGGCAGACATTTGATGCTATATTCCATATTTAATGCCGTAAAATATACTTACAAATGAAATTAAAATTTAGTCGAAATCTCACAAACAACTTGTTTAATTTACATTTCAAAACTAAGCGTCCTTATAAAAAGACCCTTTATATCAGTATTCACTGAAGCTTAACTGTTTAATTAATTGAATCGATTAGACTTAAATATGAAAACGAAAATGAAAGCTAAAACATTTGACAGCCAGGTGGGTAGAATTTATAACTTTTTTTAAAACAATTCTACTTCGTAGAGTCAAAAAGTATTTTAAAACCACAGAATTAATGTCAGTAACTCACTTTAAATATCCATAAACAACCCAGCAATTGACAGCATTTTATAATATTTACTTTCGAGTCTTTATTGTAACGAGACCAAACTTTATGTAAACTAAAAACACCAGAGACAAGAGAGTCTGACACACACATCGCTTAGCGTCAAGAGTTAGAATCAGGCTTTCACCTTGAACCCAAATAGATTTTCAAAGCTCTCTTGTTAAAGTGGAAGTAAAGGGCGAATGGGTTGTTCACGAGTGGCTATTTATTGTAAGATACGAAACTAAAGCCTTCCAATCGCATATAAATGAGATACAACACTCATTTACTACAGAGCTGTATAGGCACTAGAGACTCCAATTTCTCGAGTATTAAATTTTTAAAATACTCGAGTAGTTTCAGGTGTACCAAAATTTATTTATTTATTCAATTTTGTTGTATTTAAATGAATGATCAATTTAGCGTATTTAATTGATTTTGCCACAGCTGCATGCATAATCGGCAAATCAAAAGATTATTTTTCAATATTTTATTTAGTCTCTTGTCATCTTAGTCGTTGATAAGATTAGTCAGAAGGACCCAAAGCAAAAGTAACAAAAGAAATTCTCGCATAGCATTGTCAACATAAAAACAACATAAAACTAATATTGCCTGACAGTAAAACCACGCGTAAGGTTCAGTTAATCGCAACGGTTAAAAAATGTATAAATATATTAAGTAAATAAAAATAGGAAATATTTCTTCATTTTTTAAATTACGAGTATAACATGAGTATTTTTCAAAATACTCGATTATCGAGTACTTGAAAAATGGACGAGTTTAATTTAGCTATCTTTTAAATGTTTTCAGGCCATTTATTTTGTATCGATTTTAGGAAAGCAAACGGACGTTACCTTCAGTTATTTGAACATAGTCTTTTTTTCGATAATCACAATGTACACAACTTAATACACCTTTTATCGTAAGGATGTAAGCTACATAAACTGAATTAGTTTCTTATTTAACTTTAAAGTTTAAAAGGGGAGGACCCGTGAAATTTGCGACAAGGAAAAATGACTTAAATCACATCAATAACATTTTTTGTCTATGTGTATTATGTCCTTTTACCTTTCTAAAGTCGATATATTTATCCCCGGAATCCTTTGTCCATTGAATCTAAATTCGAGATCTGTGCAAACAAATATTATTTTATGATAATTTCCATTTAACAACTTTGTTATGACAATATTCGAAATGGGCAAAGATGGTCGTAATCATAAAATTTAAAACAAAAGAGACATTTTCCTGCCACATCGGACCACCGGGTCTGATTTCCAGTACCAGCAGATATTTTTAGTCGATAGATCGATTTTGTTCGAAGGCATGGGTGTTGGCAAGAATTCTTTCCCACTTTCCAATCCTAAAAAGCGGTGCCTAGCGAGAGCGATGAGCTAATCACTAGTCCTGTCCTAGTCCACGTATCCTTTCAATCCCTACTCTTTTCGAAAAAGAGGGGTTGAACAACTGAGTAACAAGCAGTTCTCGTGGAAAAAATCAATTTCCTTGCTCAAAATTGGTAGCGGACATGTCAAAAAAAATAATTTAAGAATTTCGACTGAGGGTGCTAGATGGAATTTCAATATCGAATTTGAGTCGTTTGAATTCTGTACTTTCCCATGAGTTTTGTCGCTGACGACCCGGGTTTCGCCTTTCGGCATCTTGAGGCATTTCAAGTGGGCGGACGTACTTGAACTGACGCGTAGTAAACAGTTGGAATACAAAAATAAAAAAAAATCACTATGTTAAATCCCTATTAACGTAGTCTATATGAATTTTCAAACGATTTAAATTTGATAAATGTATGTACAGTGGAACCCCGATCTTACGTTCTCGCATTATACGTTTTCTCGCGTGGTGCGTTCATTTTCTATAGTCCCGGCATTTAGTTCATATTTAAAACTTTACCGCATTCATCGTTTCCCGCATTAATCGTTTGTTTTATACGGTTCCCTGAAAAACGTAGAATCGCGGTTTCACTGTATATATATATATATGTATATTTTTTAACCATGTCCGCTCCCAACTTGGAGCATATGGACTCCTCACGGAGTTTATCTCAACATATATTTTTCTAGAAGAACCGCTTGTTACTCAGTTGCTCAACATCTCTTTTTCGAAGAGAGTAGGGATGGAAAGGATACGAGGACTAGGACAGGATTAGCTTATCGCTCTCACTATGCGTCGCTCCTTGGGATCCGAAAGGTGGGAGGGGATTTACAACAACACAAACACCCATGTCTTTGAACAGATTTTTCGACTGAAAAAATCCGCTCGTACCGGGAATCGAACCCTGGCGGTCCGGCACGCAAGCCAACGACGTTGACACTGCGCCACGGACTGGACAGTATGTATTATACATACATACTGATATGAAACATCCAAAATTGAAAATGGTCTTTTATAAAAGAATTCATATCAGAAACAATTCAGTAATCCGTCTAATAAATAAATTTAAAAACTAATATTGAAGATAATCAAACAATAAGTAGACACTTGAAGTGCTTTTTATTACAATCCGTTGAAACTTGGTTCCTGAATTTAATATTTTACTATGTTCTATGTAAACACACGCTAATAGTCGACAGTATTATACTATAGCGGTTAACTAATTCAAGGTTTCGCGAACAATAATGAATTCAGTAAGTTGAGGCAAATTAGTTTTTGATTCTCCGTTCTTGAACCGAGAAATATTTCAGAGCATGTGGCGCTAATTCGTTATAGATGATCGTCTATCCATTAAATATACCGTCGCCGCATTTTTCAAATCGTTTTCAAACGCTCAAGCCATTATAGAATTTATTCCATTCAAAGTATTATAACAATAATAGTAGTGTTTTTTTCACGACCCTTTAGTTTAACAGGTATATATATCTGGGTGAACAAGTTGGTTCTCCCACCACCATTCCGTTATGTGTATGCAGCCGTTTTTCACAACCGCCTTCCATAACGATATACGATCAAGAAAAGAAACGAATTTACTCCTCACTCACATGGCCCGAGACAGAGCTGCACGGAATTGATCTTTTAACCATGCATTAAGGTGCTAAAGAGAAGACAAATAGAAAGGAAAAATAAAGAAAATGTAACTTGCTCAGCCACTTTGTTAAAGTGATATTAAGTATCCCATGTATCTGTATACTGAGAATAGGTGGTCTGCATCCACCAAAGGGCGTCAAACATTTTTTTTCTTCCCAGACGTGACCTGGAGGCTCAAGGTGAAGAGGCTAGCGCCTGGACACTGGACTTGTCAGTTTATAACTAGACATGGCAAGTTCAACGGCAAACTATTTGGGTTGGGCAAGTTGGTCGAAAGGCCGGATTGCACATGTGGACTACCAGGACGCCAATCACGTAATGTGGGACTGCCCCGAGATGAATGCCCAACGAGCTGAGCTGTTTGCTGCGGTCCGTCCTCATACGGGCCCAATATACCACGCTGACTTGATCTAAACCAAGGTCAATTTTGAGGCATTTGATAAATTTGCAACATCATACGGGGAACGGGATACTCTTGATTCCTCTTCAGATTCTACGCGAAGTACATTAAACAGGTATATACACGACATGTGATAAATTCATAATTATATCCTAATCTTGAGGTTTTGTTACGAATTTTATTAGGTTTGACAATCAATGTTGCCTCCGCTGAAAGGAGTTTTTCCACATTAAGACACATGAAATCCTGGCTAAAGAATCGTATGAGTTCGGAAAGACTATTTATGGTCTGGCTTTGTAACATATGGATAATTAACCTGAATATATTTTGGGCCGATTTGCAACGCCAAAAAAACCAAAATTCAAATTCATTTTACAATATTTGCGATTTTTCTCTAGTTTTTTTTGTTCATAATTAATGTTTTATAATGTTTGAAATAAAAGAATCGATGATAATGATCAGAGTCATCAATTAAATCACATGATTTTGTTCAGGTTCATCACTTCTTTAAGCGCAGGGTCATCATTTCTTCTAAAAAAAATCGTGTAAAATCGAAATCCCGTAAAAAAGGGACTATCATGTTTATTTTCAAATTGAATGGCCACCCCCTGGGACAATTTCTGGATCCGTAAGTGGCTCAACCACATATTCCGTAACATAAAAACCTATGTGCGATATTTTTAATCGTAGCTTTTTTGAATTCGTTTAAATTTTCCTTTACGATGAGTGAAATGATTATGCGAGAGTGGAATATATTATCTTTTTACTTGCCCATCCACCAAACACGATTCATTCATTCACGGAAGAAGTATGAATTGTGAATAAGTTAATTCGGCAATTTGAAAATTTTTCAAATAAAGAAGACACGTATTATATATTACTATTTCCTCATATATTCTGATAAAGATCAGGACCGGTTTCACTCATCAATGAGCATTATCATCTGTAGATGTGTTCAATTCATTTAAATAATGCCTTTCCCCCAAGAAGTGACGTTTAACACAGAAAAGGACACTTTTAAGGTGTTCCCTGTCAATACTTGGTGGAAAGGCATTATAATAAAAATAATAATACATTTTTATTTTTCTTGTAATTTGCTTAGTTGTTTTACCAATTGTTTGTCATACCTTGTTGTTATTACTTAACTTTTGTATAAATATCACTGTTTTATTGTATTCCTTATCAGTTGACAATGCTCGCCATGAGCGAAAACGGTCCTGACCTTATATATTTTATGTGGAAAAAGCAAGAAAAATGTACTATTATTTGTATTACATGACAAGGTATAATTTAAAATTTCTAAAATCTACTCGATCTTTTTTTAATCGGATTGTATTTTTATAATTATAAAATGGATGCATATATTTATTTGCCATTCGGTCCCTGTGGTCTAGTGGCAAGAGCTTTGTCCTAGCGATCTGGACACCCGTGTTTTCCCGGCAAGGTCAGATTTTTTCAATTGAAAAAAAGAGATCTTGGGCTGGGTGTATGTTATTTATCGGTGATTTTATGCACAACTGATTTATTACTTATCGTCGAGTTAATCTCGTATGACTTTCACAATTAAGAATATTTGGCGCATTGGCGTTGAAATGCCAAATATTTTTTGTAATTTAAAAAATAAACTCATTGCAAAATTAATCGAAATAAAATCTACAGTAAAAAATAAATAATATCGTTCTTCATCTTGAATTTGAAGTTTATCAAGCCATTGAGTTTGCCGGCGCGTTAGATATTTTATGGAGATGTTTGAGTGATTAAAATAGTCGTTTTCGAGATTAATTTCTCTTCGTATCCATTGAAGCATTATAAATTTGAAATATATGTTTGCATAGACATACTAGGGATTATATCACTTTACAAACTATATCAGAAATTGTAAATTGCTACCAACGTAGCCTTGACGGAGAGACTCGATTTAATTCCTTGCATGATGACTTCCTTGTTGATTTATTTAATAATATAAAGTATGAATTTTGATTCGAGGAATTGAAGAGGTTTATCTACACTCCATATGAGGTGATCATATCTGTGTGAAAACAATTAAAATCACTTTGGTTGTGTAATAAGGGTTTCAACAGTTGGTGCTTGGTGCCTTAAAATCTTTGGACCAAACGAAAAATATTTTTAACGCCATGGGGTATTTCAATAGGGACGCTCAAAATATGTTACTTTGTCCTGCTGAGTAGATTATTCATTGTTTAGTGGCCAAATTTGAGTGAACCAGTTTGGTAAATAATCAGCCAACACCTACCTGTACGTCATCAAAATACAATATCTGGTGAAAACATTGCTGCTGTGTGTGAAAGTGTACAGGAAAACCCAAGGCAGCTTATTTCTCGTTGTTCACAAGAACTTGGCTTTTCTGCGACTTCAACTTGGTGAATTTTGAATCGGGCCTTATGTCTGCACCCGTATAAAATCCAACTTACCAAGGAACTTCAGGTAAACGACCACAGACAACGCCTGATTGGGTTCTGGAGCAGTTGGAAGTTTACCCAAATTTGTCAAAAAAATCAACTTTAGCGACATGGCCCATTTTATAATGAATGGATATTGGCAGACATTTGATGCTATATTCCATATTTAATGCCGTAAAATATAATTACAAATGAAATTAAAATTTAGTCGAAATCTCACAAACAACTTGTTTTATTTACATTTCAAAACTAAGCGTCCTTATAAAAAGACCCTTTATTTGGATAAGAAAAAATGCAATTTCATCATTTATAAAGTACGGTGTGTTTGTGTTAGGTACTCGTTCTGAATTGTTTCTAGTGAACTGCGGGGAATACCGTAAATTATTCATGCCAAACACTCGATCGCATACGGTAAAAATCGAAATTACAATTCAAAGAAACGACTCGAAAGGAAATCAACATTGATAACAAAAATTTTCTAAAATTATTTTGTGCCTAGGGCCTCCCACGTCCTTGATCCACCTCTGGGTTTCAAGCAGTGACACTCAAAAGTTTTTTGTTTGCTTACCGGTAGATATTTTCAGTGTTACCCTAGGACTCAATGTTCCATGCAAAGCAAACAGAAGTTGCTAAAATTGATTAAAACGAATAAACAAGAAGTCGATTTAAATTATGCCACGCATTTGTTGGATTGACCTGATCGGTCCTTGACTTGTCCATGCAGCTAACCTCTCAGCGAAGACAGGACACTGTTGGGAACAGAATTATTTTTAAAATAAAAATGTTTAATAAAAATAATAATACATTTTTAGTACTTTTTCCACATAAAATTTATTTGATCAGGACCGGTTTCGCTCATGGCGAGCATTGTCAACTGATAAGAAATACAATACAACAGTGATATTTATACAAAAGTTAAGTAAGGTATGACAAACAATTGGTAGAAAAACTAAGCAAATAAATGAAGCAAATAACAAGTATTTTTCGTCTATTTAGATCAGTTCATAATTTTTTTTTTTTTTTATATTAATTTTAAAAAAAAAAATATTTGGCATTACAGCTTACGCCAATGCGCCAAATATTCTATAAGTTGTGAAAGTCATACGAGATTAACTCGATGGTAAATAATGTATCAGTTGTGCACAAAATCAACGATAAATAACATACACCCAGCCCAAGGTGTTTTTTTTCAATTGAAAAAATCTGACCTTGCCGGGGATCGAACCCGGGCCCCCCGATTGCTAGGACAAAGCTCTTGCCACTAGACCACAGGGACCGAGCATAATGCTCGCCATGACCGAAACTGGTCCTGATCTAATAAATTTTAAGTGGAAAAAGTACTAAAAATGTATTATTATTTTTATTATAATGCCTTTCCACCAAGTATTGACAGTGAATACCCTAAAAGTGATAAAAATGTTTATATAATAGTTGAGGTTCTTCAACTAGTGGTCCGCGAATGTTCAAATGTGTGTATCTGGTAGATGCCAGTGAGCGAAATATTTTTCCAATTTTCACCGGTCCTTGGATGTAAAAAGGTTGAAGACACTGTACTGGATTTATTAGATTACACTAGAATTGCCCTGATATTTTATTTACATTACAATGGCTTTTAAGCTATTGATTTACGCTTCGTTTGAGAGTGATTGATACATTCAATATATTTATGTAAATATAATATGTACTTATAAAAATATAGCCTAGTCGAAAGCTTTGAAGTTTTAAACTAATTAAAAACATTAGTGAAATACTTAGAGTTACTAAGTACTTTGAAGTTTTCCGCTGTGAGTTTAGTCGAAGTTTTAGTACACAAAATACTATTTGGTAATATTATGTATATACTTTGAAGATATAATACGAGGGTACATAAACTACAAATATTTTCTTCTTCTTCTTTCGTTTTCGAGCAAGGGACGTGTCTAGGTTTGAATATTTAAACAGCAGCACACATTTCAAAACCTTTAATCATATTCTTCAATTATATCTTGGTTAAGTAAAATATGTACTTCTTAATATAATGTAAAACTAATAAATTTTGAAAGTGCTGATCAACTCGGCAGGAAGATTGTGGCGTGGAAAAAAAATTGTTATTGCGCGTATTCCACGTTACTCGAACGGATCAGTGATTTTGATAATACAATTTGATAATTTGTTCTTAAAAGTACTAAATTGAATAATTTGAATGCTATAAAATGCTAAGATATAAAATAAAATGCTTAAATTGACAAAAATAGATGTAGAAAATTCGTACCTCTAAAGATGATAAATGGACGTATATGTAATCAGTTTGCCACCCACAAAGAAACGGAAGTGGTAGTGATCAACTTTCAGTCAACGAATTTGACAGATGTCACTTCTTTAACAACATGGCTGCTATAACCTAACAAATTTAGAGCGTCCCTATCGAAAGATTCCGGATAACGTTTTGTGTGAATAATAGAGAAATGTATTTCAAAGATAAAAGTGAAAAGTGTCCGTTGGACCAACACACGACTAGGGTTACCGATGCCGGGATTCCGAGGATTTTCAAAACGTGTTTATCCCTGGATTAGAAAACATAATCCCGAATTTTTCGGGATTGATTTTTCATACATAAAAGCGTTATGTATTCTCATTTTAACAATGTGAAATTTAAAAAAAAAAAAAATTGCAAAACCATATTTTTTTATTATTTTAATTAGCTATCAGATCGCATTCGAACGAGACCGAACTCTAGTACATTATATTTCAATCGAATATTTTTGCTCTTTAGTAATGGATAAACATCCGAAATATAATATTCATGAAAAGATAGTGAAATCAATTATTCCAAACGATTTTTAATGATTCATTGCCATGGCTAATCTTATATATAAAACCGAAACGGCGTATGTATGTCTGTGGTTCTGTAATTCCCTTTTGCATTGTTGGTCATTAATTTGCCAGTTGTTTCAACTTGGCCCGTCTGAATTTACGCGCCGAGGTGAACATAACCCCAAACTGGTCCGAGCGAAGCCGGGTTCGAATACTAGTATATAATATATATGAAAATATCGACCATTAAAAAATAGCCCCGGGATCCCAGGATCTATTTTTTGAAATCTCGGAATCAAATTTTGGGCTGGGATTGGAAACCCTACACACGACTGTTCACATAGTAAAATAAATTATTAAATTAAACCACTCGGAATAAACTCGAAAAAATCTTCTACCGAAATCACATTTTGTATGAAAAAATTCTCTGTAATGTAAATTTGAGCCCAACTCTGCATATTTATTGTATGGAATTTCTGGCGTGTGATATTATTTTTTTCTCTCTTCTCATTCGTACTTTGGGTGATTTTTTCAATTAAAATTAAGCTTTTTGGTAAATCGTTTGATATGTGCGATTTTCATGGTTGCTATTTTTTTTAATGGTTAAAGATAAATGCAATTAAGCTCTAGTCTTGAATTGGTGCCATTTTTCTTAACGACGTCCGATCCCAATGATCTCAATGAACCCTTCGTGTAGATTATCTTATCAACATTTTCTCTCCGAAAACAGCTTGTGGCTCAAAATCCCTATTTCACAACGGCAACTAATTATTTGATCAGTATCTAATTCGATAAACGGTCAGTAAATATAAAAAAAAGTGGTCGCGTAACAATTACTTTGGTCAGTATATTATTGGAAAATACTAATTTTTTGTCAAAGGGTTAGTATATATTTATAAACGGTCTGTAATTCGTCGTGGTAGGTTGATTTTGTAAGGTTAAATAAGGTTTAGGTAAGGATATAATCAAACATATTTCATCAATTTCAAATGCTGTCAAACTAAAACTAGTAAATTATTTGAAATAACACGTAAGATACTGACCAATTCTCATAAATTACTGACCGTTTCATTTAATAACTCACCTGATTCATACAAATTCAGGAGATACTGACCATTTATAACATTTTGAAATATGACTGACTATGTATTTAATTAGCTAACTAAAATTCTAGCTAAAAACTGATTAAATACACGCCTTTTATAACTCATGCTATTAAATATTCTAAGCGTAGCCGATACTGATTTACAAGTATAAATAGCAATTATTTTTTATAAGAAATGTTTTGTTTGATAACTCAATTAAAAAAATTAATATCGTTACCAAAAATCTATCAAGCAACATCTTGAAACAATGTTTCGTTCGAAGATTAAATGTGTCCCACTGAAGGTCAAAAGATTGTTGCTAATTCATCTCGATAGAGGGCGACAAAGCTTTCTGAGAAATATTTCAATACCTTTTGGGAGGGGGAACTTTCTTTGTGAGTGCTTTATTAAAGTTTTATAACTAAATTCGCGATAACAAAAATGTAATAAAAAAGAGATAAAGCTTTGACGTAAGTCGGTAGGCCTTAATGCTGTGGTCCTCAAGCTATGACAAACTTGCACCTTTTACATAAGTCTTGGAAAACATCGTTATCGGGAGATATGAAAATGTTATTTACCTTTTAAAACGCCAAAAAAACTTATCAAGTCATCTGATCCAGTCAATCCGTAGTTTTCAGCGTGTAGAAGACTTGGGTTTATTATATCTATGACTATTATGGATATGTCTAAAAACAAGTTTGTAGCAATGTCGAAATTTGCATTTGAAATATCATTCATCAACATACAATATCTATGCACAGCATAAATAGTCCAAACATTTGTTTTTTTATACAAACATGGACCTAACACACCTTTGCTATCATCTTCAAGATCGACAATTAAACAGAAAAATATTCAAATTTGAATCGTTTTATTTTTGTACTTGTTCATGAATTTTTTCGTTAGTGAACCGAGTTTCGCCTTTCGGCATCTTCAGGCATTTCAAGTGTACAAATGTACTTGAACTGACAGTCAAATACAGTTCATCGTCATTTTTATAAGATCATTCATTGAATATACCCTTCTGATGTTTTTTTAATAGAAATTTTCACAAAATATTTTTTTTTTTTCAATAACTTTTTGTTCCCCAGGTGCTCAATCTCTCTTTTGAGAGTAGGGATTGTAGGATGGGGTAAGTACAGGTCCCGCTGTTAGCTAATAATAAGGGATATACAATTTAAAATAAACTAGATTATTTCACGTATTGTGTTACTAGTTGTAACACGTGCTTCGTCTCTTTAAGATGCATCTTCGGACTTGCTATCGCAAAGTTTGTTGAATTAATAAAGCAAGATTGATTGTAATATTTTATAATGATAAAATTCAAAATGGAGTTTGGGATTTTTTCTTTTTACGGGAAGCAAGGAAGGGGCTATAGAAACAAAACAAACAAATATTTATACTACTAATGACAATAGCATTAAAAAATATTGAAGAATGAGATGCAATCAATTGGGAAGGGTGAAAAGTATTGGATTTTTTTTTGCTGTGGCGAGCTTACTTCTTTACTGTTAAAAATTTTCTTTATTTCTAAATATTCTAAACTATTTAATTTTAATATTAAGCTAAATTTAAACAAAAGGGACATACTTGCTTTCGTTAATAGTAATCATAAGTAAAGCTACTATTTATTGATATTAATATTTATTTTATCTTGAAAAACTTTTAGAATCATAGCGACAATCGAATTTGTAGACAAAAATGGCGAACGACCTTCACTTAACAAAAGGGCTTTAAATGTTAAGCATCAATCTCACGAAGCCAAATGGTTTTTCTTACTTTTTATAATATATTTCACTTGAAAGTAAAGAACACTCAAAACATAAAGCTATTTTAAAAACAAAGCCTTTTAGTTTAGCTTAGTTTTATTAACCACAAGTAATATCATCCATCAAATTATTAGGATCAACATGTTCTTAATTGAGTTCAATATATATTTTAAAAATTGTATCCATTCCATTTGAAGAGGATTTACCACTCTATTATAAGTATTTTTTGAAAGCTTGTATTTACTGCATTTTATCATATATATCAGGGGTGGCCAAGCTTTTATCACTACAGGCGTTGATCGACCCACAAAATCAATTGATTTTATTATCATTGAAATAAAAGAGGAATCAGAGATGTGTACATTAGTGCACCAGACAGGCGGGCGACTTAGAATAACTACGCGATCGACGCTTTGGCCACCTCTAATTTATATTAATTTCAGAATTATCTATGGTTAAATAACGGAGTGGCACTGCATCTGCACTCTTTTTTTACCAAATTTATTTGACAAAGATGTAATATTGTCATCATTAGATCTTTAAGGTCATTATTTCTCAGCAAGAGTTGTGAAAAAATATGCTTAAATTAAGTAATTTGAAACATTTTGACTTGCTCATTGTTGTCGGTCCCTGTGGTCTAGTGGCAAGAGCTTTGTCCTAGCGATCAGGGGGACGGGTTCAATTCCCGGCAAGATTTTCAATTGAAAAAAAAGAGATCTTGGGCTGGGTGTATGTTATTTATCGTTGATTTTATTAACTGATTCATTATTATTAAAAGTATTAAAAGATTATAAAAAAAAAATATAAAGTGAATTTTAATCAATCGAAACTTCAAACACTCATATCTCAAAACAGTGTCAAGAACAGTTAGAACCCTTTCAAAGTAAGTTGTTGAATTCGCAAAGCTCGAAAGATGATGCTTGTCATAGAAATAATGAAATAAATATTTTATTGCAAATTTTTTATGTCTTCGAAATTCTATTAGATATGGATGAATAATAAATTGTGACATAAGTGCTTTTTGCCAGCGTAGAAGTGAGAGCTTTAGGCCGACAATTCAATTATATGAGACGCCCAGGAGAATCAACGCAAACCCAATTTCATTTTTAATTAATACATTTAGAATTATATATCGAATCGACCTTCTGGGCTTTATTTTTGTTTAGAAAATTTAATTGTAATATAATACATCTGGAATCAAATATACAATTATACAAAATAATCTGATATGTTTTGGGACTTTCCGTTTATGTAATAATGATGGAAATAATATATTTTTATTGCATATATGTACGTACCGTAAAAGGGGGTGAATAGAGACACTTTTTACCATTCACGACTATGTATCTTCATACCTGCGCCACATAATTGAAATATGAATGGCTTGAAACTTGTTTCCGTGGTCCTACTACACAATACGGAAAGAAAAATAACAATGTATTTTAATTCTACATAAATTATTTTATATATTTGTTGATAGCTATTTCGGCTTACGCCTTCGTCAGAACTATGTTTAAAACGTGTATTAGAGATAGCTTATATACCTTTGCTAGACAGGGTGCCCCCTACATAATCTCTTTCTGTTGAAACCATACCTACGTCACATGAAAGAATTTAAATAAGTTTGATTTATTGGTCTAAAGTAATGGTGGGAAACAATAATTTGGGTATTTTTGGGTTATTTGATCGTGTGAAACCACTTAAAATCTGCAATATCTAAGTGCATCTATTTTAAATTGTTTTAAGTTTATTATTTGTTAAAGGTTTTAACAGAGGTGAACTATTAATTGTAATCTGATAGTTAAGAATTTCATTGGACTGATTATACCTATTAATTTCCAACACAATCATGACAATATTTTTCAAATATTCACTATCGTTATTAAGACAAAGTCAATTTTGTTCGATGAATAGAGATTCACATTCAATTGGGGTGAATAGAGATGAGAGAGGGTAAATAGAGACTTGGCAGGTGAATAGAGACAAAAAAACGGATTGTAATTATTGAAATATATGAACCCCTATTCATTCCGTTTTACGGTATCCATTAAACCAAAAAAGCATGATTGATTTTAATTTTTGTGCAATAAGAGAGAAGTTTTTAAGGGGTCAAAAAGTAAGGATGCACAGGCATCGAACTTAAACACTTTTGTTTCAATTTTGGCCAATCATTTAGTTGGTTTGGTTTTGTCATTCGAGAGATTATAGTCATTGAAAAGAATTGTGTATAAATAATAAAAAATACATTGGATACTTAGTAAAGTTGTGTTAAAGTTCAAACCTTGTTTTTATTTCTATTCACCCTGCTTAACGGTACCTTTTTAGTTAATCTCCATTAGGGCGACCGCTTATGGTTTGTAATTAGATTCCAACTATTAGTTTGTGGACATTGAAGTATTGTTTACCTGTTTGATATCTGTTTGAATCGTACATATATCTAGCCAAGATGAATAAAATAAAGAATATGTACATTTGGGAGACAGCAATCTTTAAAATTCTTAGAAGTTATTTTATAAAAATGATGAAATCATAAAAAATTGTGTAGAATAGATTTTTTTCAATTTGAATCATTTTAACTCTCCATGATCTCCATGAGTTTTGTCGGTGACGACCCTGCTTTCGATTTTCAACATATTCAGACATTTAAAGTGCCTGAGTGAACTTGAAATGTTAACGAGAAAACTATTGGACAATTTAGAATTGCAAACGATTCAAATTTGATATTGAAATTCGATCAAAAACCTTTTTTTTGATTTTTGCAAAACTAGTCTTAACCAGTAATGGATAGTTTATTCCTCTCATTGCAATTTATGATATAGTTCATACTGGGATTCGAGCTCACGAGAGCTATAGCTGAAACCAAAGCTGTGGAGTCGGTGCCGGAGTCGTGGAGTCGAGGCTCTTTGGCCGGAGTCCTACTCGGAGTCGGAAATTTTGTAAAGTTTGAAGTTTTTATTTTTGCATATAATATGTCAAATTTAGCTATTGACCGGATTTGTAGGGTTGATATTTAATTGAATACATATTGAGACGACATTGATTCGGCTCCCTCGTAAATCGAGAAGGAGCCTCCTATCCGACACTCAGGAGAGAAATTTCGGGAACGGAGTAGGAGAAACATGGTGCTTTTATAAACAAAATAATCTCAAAGCGTTATGGGGTGTGATTATCACACATTATTTAATCGTTAAGAATTTACACAGACGTTATATTACACTAGTACATTGAATTTAAATACAAGACAAAACACAAATATTACGATAGCGAAGAAGATATCAGGAATTTAATTCTTAGGGGGAGGATTAGGAGCGTGCATTCTCAATGCTGTCCAATCTCTCACTGATCGTATGAAAAAAAAGCGGTTCTTGTAGATAGCCAAACCGTTGCAAAACGACCGTTAAACGTCACGCAAGATAAGCCATTATTTATGGCCCATCGAACTTTTTATGAAGTACCATGCACTCTCGTACACTCAGGGCGTGAAAGAGATAAGAGAAATTTAGAGCGAAACGTCCGCATAATTATTTTTTTTACAAAATTGAAATTACTCTATATTGAATCGCTATAGATTTCAATATAGAGTATTATAAGAATGAATTTATTTCCTGATATCGACTTAAACTCATAGACTGAGGTGAAAAAGAGATCGTTCGAGAGAGTTCTGATGACCTACCACATAAGGCGGTGTCAATATAAATAGGAAGATTAGGAAAAAAAAGTGACGATATTAAACTTTTTTTAGTCGGAGTCAAACTTGTTTTTACCGACTCCACAGCCCTGGCTGAAACCCCTTGAACACGGACCTGATATTATTTTACGATCTCTTTTCTTGATTAATGATCATTTTTAGAAAACAAGAATCTTAATTTTGATACCACAAAATTGTCACTGACTATGATAATAGTTCCTCATATTTTCGGTAATAAATTATCATTTTGACAACACGAACTCTTTAAAGCTAAATGATGGCACCCTAAAATAATTACACTTTGTCAAAATTCACACGTCTATTGTGCGTTCGTATTTGAAATAAAGAGCGTAGACGCTGCTCGCTACGCGCCGCGTAGTAACGACCCGGTAACCTCTACGCTTCTACAAATCACATCTACGCCCACGCGCCCTTTCTAAATGCGTACAATTGAACGTACTTGCCTAATACAAAGGTTGAATAAATATTTGCGTAAAATTGAATAGCAAATTTCTCGCGTAGATGAGAATTTACACGGAAGGCATAACTTTACTTCGTGTAATACTACGATGGGTAAATTATTTTATGTTCGTACGTACGTGTTCACTGTCAATAGTAGGTGGAATGGAAGTATAATAAAAATAATAAAACATTTTCAGTACTTATTCCACATTGAATTTATTTAGATCAAGATCGGTTTCAGAAGGTACTGAGTATGTACTGTAAATTAATACCACCAATAATTTATTAAAGCATGTTTATTATACTGCCGTTCCAAGCAAAAAGGCAGTAAGTGACTCTGATAAACTTTTGAGAAAAAATATATAATGTTAAATATATAAATATATAATGTTGCATTCAGGGCTGTGGAGTCGGAGTCGGGCTTTTTTTCACCGACTCCACAGCCCTGGTTGCAGTATTTTAAATTTACAAAAAAAAAAAATACTTTTTCACATATGATTTTGTGAGTATTTTAGTTTTTAAGATATTTTGCGAGTAGCTGTATTATTTCTTGGAACGTCAGTATACATTCTATAACTATTTGAATATCAGGATACGGAAGAGTTCATTTTAAATTAGTTGAAATAACATTCAAAGTGATCGAATTTATAACTTTAAGCAAAAATAAAATTCAACACAAGTAAAATAAAAATTCTCCTAAGCCGCTTACTGCAAAATAATCCAAGTATTTAATTCGAAATGATAATAAACTTAAACTGGAATATAAAGTCACCTTATATGATTAGTAATAAATTGTGTTATTAATGACTTCTTAAGTAAAAAACATATTAAATTTGATACACATAAGTTACAGAAATCGGAAACATCCTAAGCACTCGGTAATTTTACAAAGTAAATTCAATTAATAATGTAACTTCATTGAAGATTAAATTTAAAGTAAATTTGAAATGCTTTCAAGCGGAAACCACAATAATTAAAAGCTCATGTAACTCAACAAGCCACGAATTATGCCTTAATTTAATAATGAAACTCAAAAAAGCTTGAAAACATTATCACACTTCCCCACAAAACCACATCATTTTCATGAGAATTATTCAACACTGAGAGGAAAACCGTTTATATAATAAAATCAGTTTTCAACCCTCAAACGGCGAAACAATCTCATCCGTTTGATGTTGATTTTTACTTCCGTATATTCTAGTTAATTATTCATCATTTTTCCGACACCATTCCTTGCCGCAATAGGTAGCAATGTACCCCCTTAAGGGAAAATCTCCCAACACAATATACCGGCGTGAAGCAATGCCTCCCCTACTCCTTGAAGCTCCAATTCGTCATTTTATTCCCAAGGTCAAGGTCCCGTGAGAGCCTGTTCCGTACGCGTCAGGTTTATATTACGTTTTCTACACAAAAAAAGAAATTGACAGATTATTATGCACCTTCGTGATAAATTCATTATTATTTTATGTTTGTTTAGAAACTTGTGTGTTCATTCTAGAAGCATAAGAACTAAGGATACAAATGCTTTATTTAAAAAAACTTTACACTCGAAATAATACGACATTTCTGTACTTATAATATCAGGACCGGTTTCGCTCATACAGAGCATTTTCAACTGTTTTAACGTATTACGATATCATACAACATTAATATAGCAAAGTGTACAATGGGATATATTTGTTGAATTAGCAGTAACTTGGGAGAACTCCATTATACTCCACGGAGAAAAGTATAATAATGTATAGTCGCTATATGTTTCGGCTATAGCTCTGACGTGGGCGTTCGCCAAAATTGAAACTATATATTATATAATTTTCGTTCAACTAAAATACATTGAATTTTTTTTACAGTGATATAATGGAATGACTCCTCATTTTTATTTGGCAAGAAACACAGATCGTTTGTACATTTATTTTTGGTTCTGTAGTTGAAGTTAAACATTCAATTTGTCGATAATAAATTACTTATAATAGGTGGATTGACTCAATACGTTAAAAGTTTTTTAATAACATATTTGAGTTGGATAACAGCAACACGTTATGAGCGAGAAGAGGCGGTAAGTTGAATGGAGGGCGAGCGCGCGTGCGACCTTAACCGCCGCCCCCGGTTCACGAGCGCCTCCATGCACCCCATCCCACGTCCTGCCCACGCCTACGCCAGTGCCTACGCCACCCTCGACCGCCTCCTCTACAGCGAAGCGACCTTGCTTATCAGATTGCGGTGTTAGCGGAGATAGGCGCTTCGAGGCAGATCTATTCAACTTTTCAATTTCGTTCAATGGCGCTAATAACATTTTAATTTTATAAGCGGTATAATAAAAAAATATTCACCAACCAGTTTATTTGAATGAGCTCTACACGAATTTAAGAAATGGGTCTGATGATACGGTGAAAAGAATGACAATGTATTTTAATTTTACAATTTTATTTAAATATATTTGTTGAAAGCTATTTCGGTTTACGCCACCATCGTCAGAACTATGCTTAAGCGTGCAATTAATTATCTTTATATACCGTTGTAGACAATATATCTTCTTCTCTGTTCTACCATCCTAATTTTATATGATAAAAATTGGTTGTCTGTAAAGTCGGTTTACGGACGATAGTTTAACGTGACAATGTCATAAGAAAACATTGATGAAATGATTGCATACTTTATTGCCGCAATTGTTGTTGTAATATAAACAATGAAAACCACATTAACATTTCACTTCACTTTATAAACAGTTGTAAACAGATCACGTGTAGGTACTGTAGGTGTATAAGTTGTGTGCTGCCGCTGTCTCTTTTCTACTCAGACGCATCGACCAATCGAGTGGAAGAGAGATAGATGCGGCACAATCCGAACGGTAGGCCGATCGTGCCTCTCTATCGCTTATCCGCGCTCTCGCTCGCACGCTTGCCTTCGGCGTAACGCGACAAACGGGACAATGAGTCATGTTTTTTCGTGCGTGCAGCGGGCGTTTATCGATTTATAAGACGTTGTCACGTCAATAATACGTAATAATTACATAGATGTGACATATTGATTTGATGTATTTCTCGAAGTACCATAGGATATTTAATTCTGAAGCTCCATGGAATTGCTGTTAATTTCGTTTTGATTCTATAAGTTTTATATCATATCATTCAAATCTATAAACAGTGTGGCGAGTCCGGAAACGGAGAACGAATTCTTCTTTCTGAAAAAGAAATTTGCCTTTCTCAGGACGACTTCATGATTTCAAATTTCGCTTATTTCACATAATTTGCCAAGCCATCTTTCTGAAGATGAAAATTTCCACTGTAATAACCGTGGGCCACGTTCCCGATTAATGAAAGCTCAGGTTTTAGGAATCGAATAGCATCGTGTATTCCGCCAGTTTCGTGGAGTTTGGGACTTAAGTGTTTATTGTTTTATTTAGAGTAAGAGATTTTTTTTGTACAGTAATGGTATATCTATCCTTTATTCAGGGTTGTCTCGTTACTTTGTACGATGATTTTAGTTTCATTGCCTTGTCTTTGTTTTTTATAAGTGTGCCTTTCTAGTCATTTTTTTGCAGGTATGGAATGAAATTGAATTCACGTATTTTCTATACACTTAATAATGCTTTTGTTTCTTGCCGGATAATTTTTCCTTGCTAGTTTGTCTTAAATACCCTTGTCTGGAACAGACTAACAGGAATAAATACTTTTAAATATTTTCTCGATTAGCCAGCTAGCAAGGATCTCTGACTGAATATATTGAGTTGTCTTGTATTTCGTTTAACAATTAGCTGATGCAATGGTTATAATTGAAAGCTTTGTACTGTCTCTATTTATCAGCCACTTTCTTTTCAAGTCAGAACATTTTACAGAAGATGTTTGTGTTAATAATTTAATAATAACATCAACTGTTTGTTATTAGAATGTATCTTAAGTTGATCCTGTCTTTTTTACAACCGATTGCAATCAAATATAAAATTACGTTGATTATTCCACGTATTGTGCCACTAACTGTGACACTTGTTTCGCCTCTTTCAGAGACATCTTCGGACTTACTTACTTTAAAATGATAAAATTACAAAATGGAAATTTTTCCTTTTTACGGGAAGCAATAAAGTTTAAATAAACCCTCTTAATTTCTATTAGTATTTGTTTGTACAACGAGTATTGTTAACTAACATTGTTTATCGTCGTCCATTTAAAGTTATGATCTTCTCAAATTTATCGTCGAATCCATCTTCCGAGAAGTTTAAGAACCTCTTCCATTTACAGTTAAGTTGGAAACATTTTCTATCTATACACAATTCGCTTCATACATTCATCCGTTTCTATCGAACCGTTGAGTTGAGCCGAGATAAATATTTCTATATGGAAATTTTTTATATTATATTTACCTTTCGGGGCTTAGAAAGATATATATGCGAATATTATGAATGCCTCACTGCGTTTGTAAAAATGACTTTTTTTTCGAACGGATAACATTTTTATATCACCGTCTTTATCTAAAATTATTTACGAAATAAAAATTCGCCAAAATAAATCTTGCATGTAAAAAACACACATTTTTTATTAGAATTATTTTGGAATACGAAGATGTATTTTACTAAATCAATTTTGTTCGAACGCCTTATACTTTCAATATGAATTCAATCATTTTATTGTTAATTTGACAGAACATTTTCTTGCTTTAAGTAAAGTAATATAAGTGATATCTAATTTAGACATAATACTAATTAGCACTGTTATAAATATTCGTTTATGTTTTTAAAACCAGCTCACTAGAAATTTAAAACGTCTCAGTTATCTTATATATAAAACCGAAACGGGGGATGTATGTCTGTAATTCCCTTTTGCATTGTTGTTGCAAGTTCAAACAAACGAATTGATTTCGCTCGCGAAAGTTTCGACGGTAAATTTGTTTCGTTATCAATGTGTGTGTAGAGACTCCAATTACTCGAGTATCGAGTAGTACACATATAAAACCGAAACGGCGTATGTATGTCTGTGGGTCTGTAATTCCCTTTTGCATTGTTGGTCATTAAGTTGCCATAAAACGAATATGAAAGAAAATATGTTTGATTTTTTTATCGGCGAAGACATTTAGTCAAAATGTGATAAATTAGTCTTCTACTGAACTTTTCCCGGCTTTTATTAATATGAAAATGTTTTTATTTACGTGAAGGTATTATTTGACATTTCTTTGACAGCAAATTAGATTTTTTCCTTGAATTTGGACATTTTAATGGGCGAGAATGGGGCTGTCAATATATGAAAGGGGCTGTGAAATGTCAATGCCAGTCTGAAATGTTCATTTTAATTCCATTTTAATTGACCTAGACTTTTGAATTTTGAAAAAAGTTGTTTCAACTTGTCCCGTCTGAATTTACGCGCCGAGCTGAACATAACCCCAAACTGGTCCGAGCGAAGCCGGGTTCGAATACTAGTGTAAGATAACTTATAAATTAAAATTTTAAAAAGTGACGTCATATGAAGAGCGAATATGTGTCAAACTAAAAAAACTTTGTGTATATGGTTTGATTTTCAGCACACCAATGCTTCACCAATGGCAGTTCCACCTGATGTTATTTTATCCAAGAGAAAACAAACTGTAGATTCGCTTAACCTAAAAATAGCCCAAGACTGCAATAAAGTTATAAAAATAGAATTAATTAGTAAAAATATATGGAACAAGGACTTACATATTATATAATCAATTAAAGTTCGTCAAAATAATTCTTCTTATCCAATATCGCGAAAATGTCCGACATGTATGCAAAAATTGGGGTTAAAGAAACATCATACGTTGTCAAATAAAATATATTCACTATTAACAGACTACAACTGAAAACCAATAAATAGAAAATCTTATTTATAATGCAACTACATGGTCATGTAACTGATATGCGTCATGCCAGCTTACGCGTCGCGAACTAAAGAACGTGGACGTGAAATATTATCAAGGTGAATTTATTCCAGGAGCATTTTAGAATCAAAGCTTATCTATTGATGGCATTACTTGTATTTTTAAATTAAAAAAATATTATTTTATTCTGAGTATCGCGCCAAAATGGCAGCGCGTATATAGAACGACACGGGTATCTATTATATACGGATAATGGATGGGAAAGTAGTGGTGTGTTGAGGAGGGAAGCAAGTCTTTAAAATGTATTGGTTAAGATATGAATTCAGATCAACTAAATTAGATATTTTATAAACCCCCGTTCTCTAATGAATAAACAATATGATATAGCCGTCTATCGCAGTTTTATATTATCTGAAATATAAAACATGAGGCAAAGCTCACATTAATATAAAATTTAAAATAACTTTGATTATTCCACGTATTGTTTAACTAACTGTGACACGTGTAAGTAAGTCTGAAGATGCCTCTGAAAGAGGCGAAACACGTGTCACAGTTAGTTACACAATACGTGGAATAATCAAAGTTATTTTAAATTTTATATTAAAATGAACTTCCACAAAGTTACCGCCGAAACCATCGAAAAGCTCACATTAATTATTATACCGACAATAACTGCGTCATTCAAAAACGTTGTATCTGAAATATTTTTATGACACCTTTTGATATTTATAAAGTCTCAATTATTTTATACAAAGACCTAATAAGCATTTTATGTTATGGGCAATAAAGTATTGTGTTAATTATTAAAATAAATACTAATCACAATACGAAAAAGAATAATTGAAAAATTTCATTGTTTAAACCTTTTGTTTTGTTGGGAGGTATTTTTAGACGGTTGTTGAACCGCTTGATGAGATGATTTTTAAAAATATATAAATTTTTCCGTAGCTATTTTCGTTATTGTGTGACTTCTGAAATCTGATATTGTGAAATAATTATTGTCATAGAGATGAGTTCGATACAAAAGTTTGAGGTTGCAAGGCAATATCAATAAATATAGCAGGGAAATTCTATTATAAATGAGGTATTAATTCTTTCGGTTTAAAACCATTTTATCTCAGTGCTGTTGTCACATATCGATATCTTACATATCATACTGACTTGCATTGAAGATTGTAGGTATAGTGGAACATCGATCGATCACATGTTGTTTATCAATTTTGAATTAAAATTAGTTACGGATAGTATACGGAAAGAAAAATAACAATGTATTTTAGTTCTACATAAATTATTTTATATATTTGTTGATAGGTATTTCGGCTTACGCCTTCGTCAGAACTATGTTTAAAACGTGTATTAGAGATAGCTTATATACCTTTGCTAGACAGGGTGCTACCTACATCATCTCCTTCTGTTGAAACCATACCGACGTCACATGAAAGAATTTAAATAAGTTTGATTTATTGGTCTAAAGTAATGGTGAGAAACAATAATTTGGGTATTTTTGGGTTATTTTATCATGTTTTTTTTTCGTATTATAATGGAGTTCTACAAAGTAAATGCCTACTCAATCAATAATATTCATATACATAGATATGAAACATTTATATCGATCTCAACTCATTTTGAAGCAACCACAGTAATAAGCCGATATGTTTGTTAATATTGATTGGTGCTTGATTGTAGAGGGTAAATACCAGGACTGTGGAGTCGGTAAAAAAAAGTTCGACTCCGACTCCAGCATTTACCAAAACCACGACTCCGACTAAAAAATTTAATATCGTCACTTTTTTTTTTGCCTCATTTTCCTATTTATGTGTATTCAATTAAATATCAACCCGGCCAATAGAAAATTTCAAACTCCGAGTACGAATCCGGCCACATTGCCTCGACGACTCCGACTCCGACTCCACAGCCCTGGTAAATACTCTTAAAAGAGCGCCGTAAAAGGAATTGCAATAGGTAATAATTTAGTCAGTCAGTTGATTTGGAGTGGGAAAAAGGCAGGATAGGATAAGGGAAGAAACAAGTCGTTTGGTATATCGTAAGTTTATAAAAACCGCTATAGAAATCAAGTAATGGTGATTGTTTTATGACTTACTATTATTATAGCGTTAAATTGTTTATGCCTGTTTTACACATTAAGAGAAAAATAATTCATATTCTCGATTAATCATGTTTATTTATTATAAAATGCATATGAAAATATCATTCAACGTAATAAAAAATATCAGGAAGGAAAAATGTAAAATTAAACTTTGCATATTGAATCGAGTTCACGTGAAGCGATTCGCTCTTCCTAAAAGCTCTCCTAACTCCATCCAACTTCAATTCCAAGGTCAAGGACGAGAGCTTAAAAAGCTTTTCCAGCGATCATCCATCTCTCTCATCCCCGCTCGCTCTATCTCGTTCAGATGTTTATGCCCCTGAAGTTCTGAAAGATCTTCCCAACGGGTGTACACTATACACTCCTTGGACATAGTTTTTTCGAGTATTTAATTTAAATATTCACCAATTAAAAATTGTTACGCGATTGCCGTAAATATTAAATTTTGGAAGATGTGACACCTTTTGTATTAAAAATTGTTGATTCTTATTAAGTAAAATCTTCTTAATAATTAATTTTTTTTTTTTAATTTTTAAATTTTTTTTTTTGTAAAATATATTTGGCATTACAGCTTACGCCAATGCGCCAAATATTCTAAGTTGTGAAAGTCATACGAGATTAAACTCGATGGTAAATAACACACACCCAGCCCAAGATCTCTTTTTTACAATTGAAAAAATCTGACCTTGCCGGGGATTGAACCCGGGCCCCCTGATTGCTAGGTCAGGCTCATGCCACTAGACCACAGGGACCGCCTAATGAATAATGGCGTAAGGTGCTCGATTGCCAACTTGATATTTAAATTCATGAATTACAATTACTGTTTTATATATCGAAAGATAATGTTTTGAATTATGCTATATGGTTGATAACTATTTTGGCTTACGCCATCGTCAAACCTTTTTCTCAAATATTTCTGACGATGGCGTAAGCCGAAATAGATATTAACAATATACATGTCATATATGTCAGTCCCTGTGGTCTAGTGGCAAGAGCTTTGTCCTAGCAATCGGGGGGCCCGGGTTCAATCCCCGGCAAGGTTAGATTTTTTCAATTGAAAAAAAAAAGATCTTGGGCTGGGTGTTATGTTATTTATCGTTGATTTTGTGCACAACTGATACATTATTTACCATCGAGTTAATCTCGTGTGACTTTCACAACTCAGAATATTTGGCGCATTGGCGCAAGCTGTAATGCCAAATATTTTTTTAAAAAAAAAAATAAAAAAAAATAAATAAATAAATATAATTTCTATATAACTAAATTACTTTGATATTCAAATGTGACCGTCAAATGCTCTGATATACTTATGTTAAAAAATCGCATTGACACTTTAAATATCAGTGTCAATCTAAATCTAAATATCCATATCAACCCCTGCACATAGGTATACGTTTGATACCAACCATCCCCTGAGATGCAACGTCTCTGAATAGTGCAACTTTGCTGTTGATCAAATTTTATCTGTGTGCAACAGTTTTCCTAGAATACGAGAGAATTTTCAACAGGCTTCTCTGCCGTTTCACTACAACGGTTCAATAGAGATTTTCTTTATATAATCTATTTTCAGTTTTTTGTTATTGATAATAATGTGCTAACTCACAATATTTTTGATGGATAAAGACTGCACTGATTTTTGATGTAATAGCTTTTATTGCTAAGAGGTTTTCAATATTTTAATTATAATCTATTTGACCAACATTTAATTCAATGCGGAAAGTCTGAGACTCACGGCTGTACTCGGTCAGAACCAAGTGCCACTTATTCAACGCATGCATACTGACTGTGCTGCTTTACGGTTGCGAGTCATGGCACATCACAAAAGCACAGGGTAACCGTATACTGTGCTTTGAAAACAGATGCCTGCGGCGAATACTAGGAGTACAGTGGTTTGACTTTGTCAGGAATACGGAGGTAAGAGAGCGGACAAACCAGCCCCTTATTACGTCCAAAATTAAAAGGCGACGATGGACCTGGCTTGGACATGTGCTGCGGATGCCCCAGGGGAGCCTGAATCCTGCCTGCCTCTTCTATCAACCTGATGGATCCCGACGCCGCGGAAGGCCTCTGATGACCATCCATAGGATGTACTCAGGGGAGCAAGGGACGCCGGGATGACCTGGGAAGATGCGAAGAGGTTGGCGGGAGACAGAGAATCTTGGAGACACCGTGTGGCGGCCATATGCTCCGAATAGGGAGCGGATATGGGAAAAAAAGATAAAATCTATTTTGCTTCAATTTTTTTGCTAAGTTGTAATACGTAATCGCCTGTCATACCTTGTAATTCTTACTTAACTTTATTTTTATCACTCTCTCGTTGTTTTTAGTAGATAATGCTCACCATGAGCGAATATATATATTATACATAAATACCTCTATATGCATAATAAAAATTACATTATTAAAAATTAAAACTTTTTAGTCATAAGAACAGAGAGAAAAAATGACTAAAATCACATCGAGTGAGTTCCGACAAAATCAACTTTTATTCATAAAAAAATAGTTTTCGTCTGAACTCACTCACGTCAATATGTCGATATCCGAAACAATGCCGTCTAAAATTGCTAAAGCTCTTTCCAGTGGCATCCAATTGGCAGACTGGTTCTACCCCGTGGAAGCACAAACTACATATTATAAGCTATGATTAATTTATTTATTTATTCATGAAAAAAATACTAATCATGGCATTACAGCTTACGCCAATACGCCATGCATTTGACAAATGTATTTACATATACATACATACTTGTATACACATAATAAAAAATACAAACTGTTATTTTAAGAACAGAGAGAAAAAAATTATAAAATCACATTAGACATTTTAAAGATGTCAACCGAGTGAGTCAGAAAATATAGTATTCGTCCGAACTCACTCACGTCAATATGAAATATGTCGACATCCGAAGCAATGCCGTTTAAAATTGTCAAAGCTCTTCCCAGGGGCATTCCCATTGGCAGACTGGTTCTACCCCTTGGAAGAACAAACAACTCATGCTCACGATTCCTGAAAAAAATTTCAGGAACATTCAATTTAACATTTTCAAGAATGGTGGAATTCTCATTTTGGCCTCGGATAAGCCAAAAGAAATATAATGCCAAGTACATTTCATGATATGTAGTTATAAGCTATAGCTATTTCATTGTGTTACTTGTTTATCCATTGGAGTGCTATATTGCTGAGATCATAAGGCAGTGACCTCTCTTGGCTGTCTTTATAAACTTATATGTTTACTTAGAAAATAACATTGTACAAATAGTCTACTCAAATTTTATGGCCATTTTGCAAAACGATACAAAAAACTACGTGCCATTAATCATTGTAAAGAATCTGCGAAGTTATACGGTACGTAGTATATTTACATCTTTAAACTGGCGAAAATTTCGCTAACGTTTCCAAGGGATTCATTCACCTTTGACCTCTGGAGTGTCGGGCATTCACTTCGTTCGCGCGCAGATCGAAACAGTTTCATCTGACTTCCGCTACTCCCACGCACCGACCAACCCAGCGCCCCATCGCCACCCTCCCGTCCCATCTACACCCCACCCCATACCCAGTACCCTAACGCGTGATTTGTCGCCTGCGCACTTACCTATTCCTCTCTTCACCATTATCACACAACCAACATCTTTTATTTATTTACATTGTTCATCATTAATTAACATTCGAAAGACTGTCGTTGAAAAATAGCTCGTAGGCCGAAAGGGAGGTCTAAAAAAGACCTCTGTGGTATGGCCTTATTGGCATAGACTGCAATAAATAAATGACTGATTATTTATTCTTTGACGTATCTTTATGGATCGTTTTATAAAAGAATTTATATGAAAATCGATGATTTTAGCATATGTCATTTCTTCACTCGGTGCTCCTGGTTTAAAAGGACAAAATCCAATTAAGATATCCCTAGAAGCGACGTCATAGACAAGCATTCAAGCAATTCTGTTGTTGAATTGGTCGGTGGCCTGTTATTAACCTTCGAAAGACTGTCCTTGAAAATTTACCCGTAGGCAGAAGGGGGGTCTAAAAAAGACCGCAGTGGTATGGCTTTATTGGCATAGACTGCAATAACGTATCTTTATAAAACGATAATTTTCCAATCATTATTCATATTTTAAGTCGCGCATGGATGAAACAACCTGACCGTGTCCTTGTTTATTCTAGACTGGCGATGCGAACCGTGAATGCGACTTCTTATGTACACCTTTTAATGTAAAAATCATCCATTTGATTTGCAATGTTCGTTGAAAGAAGCGCGTTTGAGATAATATAACGTTATCATATCGCGTATGCGCAGTGAATTTTTAATCCTGGCAATTGATAGCGATATTATAAATGGTTTTCGGCCAATAATAATCCGATTTATTTTCTTTTTTATTTAATTGCGACGAAACAAGTCGATCAAAATCATATTTTTTTATGATTTAAGAATACTAAAAGTTTACTCATTGTATCACTAATATTACGATAGATATTTAGGATAAAATAGCAGTTGTGGGTCGACTGTTTCACCATCAGCCAGGCAAAAGTTAAAGTTTATGTCAGAAATTTCACAAAGGACTTCTAAAAGTTTAATGTTTATTAGGCTTTCGGCAAGCCCGGAAAAGTCATGCTGATATTCTCGCAATACAATAACAAAATTAAACAATTTATTTTACATAATGAAAACATTAAGTTGATAAAATTTCACTCTAAGCGAATCCCTTCAACTAAATTCAACCGTAGTTACATGGAAAATAAAACTTTAGTCGTATTTTGTACCCATTGTTTCACTGGTTCTTGGGACTTTTGAATGAGGAAAATATGCAAAACTTTCTAAAAGTTTCAGTGTGATAAATACACGATATTATTGTTTTAAAAAATATCATCTCGGAAAATGATTTGCTAAATGTATAGCACAATCAAAATTTCTTCTCTTTTGTTGCTCAAATATTGCTTACGATAATTATAAAATTATTTCTTTCTACTTCACTGACTGACTGTACAGTCGTGTGTTTCTAAACCAGTGGTTCTCATGTGCGGCCATCAACATATTCATAGTTAATATTGATATTTAAAAAAATGTGTTTTAACAAGTTAATTTGTCAAGAATGACACTGAAATTGAATTTTTTGTACGCATTGTATTGTGCATCAAGAATATTTAGTTCGAAAAAACTCAAACATATACATGTTAAGGTATTTTTACAAAAAAGACTCGACACAAAAATTTGGTGCGGCCACCAGACATTTCCGTTCGACAGCTTATGTTACTAATGCGGCCAGAGCCAAATTTTACGTGAGAACCACTGTTCTTAACCCTTTGAACTCCTTAATATATTATTTTTTCTTTCCACTAACTCCTCAATAGATTTTATCACAGATTTTGCGTATTTATCAGCATGGTAAAACGATATACCGAAAAATATACCACAATATGACATGTTACGAACTGCAAAGTCACACAATCTAATATATTCGTTTTTTGAAATAAGGATAATTTTAAATTTATAATAAATATTTTTCCAACCAAGTTGTACATATGCGCTGCGCGTTAAATATGCGAAGTCGAGCTAGACTCGAAATAATAGTTCTGCGAGTTAAGTATATATGTTACAGTGAAACTGTATTCTCAGTGAAAATGTATCAATTAATAGATTTGTATGACAACAATATTTCACTGGTCACGATCATTGAAATTATTGGCCCAAATCGATGATTTGCCGGCCTAAAATTTTGGTTTGCTTCAATGAAACAAAATCATCAAGTAGTCCCTTTCATAAAAAGAGAACCAAACAAAAACACAGACAAACATTGGGGTGAAGATAGGGCGGTCAAATTTAATTTAAAAGACAGCTTGGAGAAGAATATATTTTCACTGAGTACTGCCAACACACTAATATACTGCCAATTATATCTGGCTGAAAACAAATTATCGCTGGTTTTTTCAACAGCTATCTTCAATAACCATTGATATTGGGTACAGATCCTATACATTGTCATTTAAAGTAAAACAGAAGTATTAAATATATGAAATTAACACGTAAAATCGATAGCTATTTATGTCGTATATAATGAACCCTAATTTCGACCCTTTCTTTTGCCCGGTAATGTCATGATAATATTAAAAACATTAAATATTTACTCTTAGTAGATATAGAATTCTTATGCTGTTTCATTTCACAATCGAATTACTATTTTCTGACCCTAAAACGGAACGTATCGAAAGCGATTATCTGACTGTCCTATCTAGAGACTCCAATTCGAGTATCGAGTACTCGATACTCGAATTCCTCACGTACTGTTATAAATTATCGTTTACACTGATTTTATGTTTCGTTTCGCAGTATTTTAAAATAAGCCCGATAATAAAAGGATTTGAATCTAAATATATTATATATAGAAATAAATGCTTGTTTGTCCCGAATGCGTTCCTATAAACTTTGGTGATTTGAAGTGTGGACGCCTACAAAGGTTTTTGCGTTCTTGTACCGTTCATACGATTGCAATAAAACTTTATTGATTTGCTGTGTGGACGCCGAAATTGTTTTTTTAAATTTATCTAGATATTTTTTTATATACATATCTCCATGTGTATCTAAAAGCACTTCTAACAGAATGAAAACACAAATACTTTCATTATTTGAGTGGCATTGCAACACATGCCGTATACTGGCTAGTATTAAATATATCGTCGTTTCCATTGCAAAATTGAATATCTAAAATATACTAATTTTCGACTTCTACTATTGAGGTATGTATTAGTAGCACTGCAAAAATCACCAAATCCAAATCCAAAAGAAAAGATATGGTAAAAGAACTATATAATAATAAAGTGTTATATATTATACATATGTATTGACACCGCCTTATATGGTAGGTCATCAGAACTCTCTCGAACCATCTATTATTCACCTCAGTCTATGAGTTTAAGTCGAAATCAGGAAATAAATTCATTTTTAATAATACTCTATATTGGAATCTATAGCGATTCAATATAGAGTAATTTAAAATTTGTAAAAGAGACATTTATGCGGACGTCTCGCTCTAAATGTCTCTTGACTCTTTCACGCCCTGAGTGCATGAGAGTACATGGTATTTAATGCAAAGTTCGATGGGCCATAAATAATGGCATATCGCGTGGGACGTTTAACGGTATTTTTGTAACGGTTTGGCTACCTAAAGGAACCGTTTTTTTTTCATTCAATTAATGAGAGATTGGACAGCATTGAGAATGCAAGCGCTTGCCAGATAAGTCTTGTAGTCGTGGTTTAGGGGATTCTCCCAACTATATGCCCTGGAAGTAGCTTGCAAGCTCCTATTCCTCTCCCTAAGGGTAAAGTCTAGTAAATTCCTGATATCGCCTTTGCAATTATAATAGTCATGTGTTATGTATTGTAGAACGTAACGTGTATTGTTAATCTATCTGCGTTAAATCCGTGTGTAAAGTCTGTGAAAATTCGTAACAATTAAATAATACACACACATAACGCTTTGAGATCGTGTTTTGTTTATAAAAGTACCATGTTTCTCCTACTCCGTTCCCAAAATTCCTCTTCCTGAGTGACGGATAGGAGGCTCCTTCTCGATTTACGAGGGAGCCGAATCAAGGTCATTCTCAGTATGTAGTAAAACAATGAAGTATCTCTTAGGCCAGGGGTTCCTAACCTTATTTCGGTGATGGACGCATTTGAGATTTTGGAGATGAGTCACGGGCGCAGGCTGGATTTTTAAAAAACAAGATTTAAGTAATACATATTTATATATGTATTAATTTTATTATTGTTCCCTTGACAGCTTTAAATGTTTTACATTCATTATAATATGTGACTATTTATTTCAAATCGGAAGATTATGCATTAATTTACAATTACAAAAATCCTACAAATAAAAATGTACATTTCGTGTAATCTTTGACATTGCATTTCACTAAGAGCATTTTACATTGACAAAACCATGTTAGGTAAATCAGTTTTAGATAACGGTTTGTTCAAATGTTGTTGATTATTTTCAGAACGACATTCATGACATGTTCAGAGGAAAATATTTTGGCACATAATGCTTCTTGATGAATAATACAATGATAATTCATAAAGTACGTGAAGAATTCATCTCTCTTGCAATGGGAATTTAATATATTATTGCAGCCGACCATTGCTGGAGCATTATCAGTAATTATTTCTGATCCCTTTTATGTATGCATACTAATTTCTTTCGCGTAATTTAAGACAGTAAAAATATTATCACCTCTCAAAATAACATATATAATATTTGTGCAATTACGAAAAATATGTTTAATTTTTTGCCGGGCTCACGAAAATGACTCCGCGGGCACGTGGTTGAGAATCCCCGTCTTAGGCAATACCCAACCGATAAATTCTCGCATATTCATAATACAATGATAATTCATAAAGTACGTGAAGAATTCATCTCTCTTGCAATGGGAATTTAATACATTATTGCAGCCGACCATTGCTGGAGCATTATCAGTAATTATTTTTGATACCTTTTATGAATGCATACCAATTTCTTTCGCGTAATTTAAGACAGTAAAAATATTATCACCTCTCAAAATAACAAATATAATATTTTTGCAATTACAAAAAATATGTTTAATTTTTTGCCGGGCTCACGAAAATGACTCCGCGGGCACGTGGTTGAGAATCCCCGTCTTAGGCAATACCCAACCGATAAATTCTCGCATATTCATAATATACATATATTTAAAATTGTAATTCAAGTTTTCGTTATCATACAATGTACGAATGCTGTACCCATATTTGCATTATATCATCATTCATTTAATTTCCACAAAATTCGAATGAAAATTGAGATATTATTACACTCTCTGCCGAAATGATCGCAATATGAATCCACGTGTAATGCGAAATCGCAAATATGAAGAAAGTTCGATTAAATAAAACAGACGTTTCGCGGAAAGCGAGTAAGCGGAATATTTCACAATCCAACGCCTCTGCGCCCATCCCTCATCCCTCAGGTCTTCGTTTTACTATTCCCGAAGGTTGACAATAGGGGCGGAATTTTTCACGTGCCCTAGGTATATTCGCTCTCTGTATTTTCATATTTTCATACCGAATGGCACTGTCGCCAAATTAAAAATACGAATCCGATAATAAAGGGTCTTTTTATAAGGACGCTTAGTTTTGAAATGTAAATAAAACAAGTTGTTTGTGAGATTTCGACTAAATTTTAATTTCATTTGTAAGTATATTTTACGGCATTAAATATGGAATATAGCATCAAATGTCTGCCAATATCCATTCATTATAAAATGGGCCATGTCGCTAAAGTTGACTTTTTTTACAAATTTGGGTAAACTTCCAACTGCTCCAGAACCCAATCAGGCGTTGTCTGTGGTCGTTTACCCGAAGTTCCTTGGTTAGTTGGATTTTATACGGGTGCAGACATAAGGCCCGATTCAAAATTCGCCAAGTTGAAGTCGCAGAAAAACCAAGTTCTTGTGAACAACGAGAAATAAACTGCCTTGGGTTTTCCTGTACACTTTCACACACAGCAGCAATGTTTTCACCAGATATTGTATTTTGATGACGTACAGGTAGGTGTTGGCCGATTATTTACCAAACTGGTTGACTCAAATTTGGCCACTAAACAATGAATAATCTACTCAGCAGGACAAAGTAACATATTTTGAGCGTCCCTATTGAAATACCCTTTATAATGTTAATTCCTACTGATTACTAGAACGAAGTAAGCATGAATTATCTTCTATAGCTCTATGAATTTATTCCCATCAGTCTTTCGATGCATTTTCCTGAATCAGAGATGCTATTCATTGCACTGTGAAAAAAATAACAATGTTACCTATGTTATTATTTTTTTTAACCATGTCTGCTCCCAACATGGATCATATGGACTCCTCACGGAGTTCATCTCAACATTTGTATTTCTTTTCTACGGGACCTGCTTGTTAACAGTTGCTCAACCTCTCTCTTTTCAAAGAGAGTAGGGATGGAAAGGATACGAGGACTAGGACATGACTAGTGATTAGTTAATCGCTCTTTTTAATCGGGAAGGTGGGAAGGGATTTGCAACAACACAAACACCCATGCCTTTGAACAGATTTATCGACTGTAAAAATCCGCTCGTACCGGGAATCGAACCCGGGCGATCCGGCATGCAAGCCAAAGCCGTTGACACTGCGCCACGGACCGGGCCTATGTTATTATCTGGTCATTAGTATTTTAAACAATTCCTATAATTATAACAAACCCACTTAATTCATTGAAACTTGTTTACATAAATTTTTGTTAATTTACATTTTAATAGCAATTTAACTTAGTGATCTACTTCTATTTTTGTATATGAACAATACAAACTGTTTACTACGGGTCAATTCAAGTACATACGTGCACTTAAAATGCCTGAAAATGCTGAAAGGCGAAACCCGAGTCGCTAGCGACAAAGCTCATGGAAAAGTACAAAATTCAAACAATCCAAATTTGCTATTGAAATTCCATTAAGCACCCTGAGTCGAAATCCTTAATTAATGTACAGTGAAACCCCGATTCTACGTTTTTCAAGGGACCGTATAAAACAAACGATTAATGCGGGAAACGATGAATGCGGGAAAGTTTTAAATATGAACTAAATGCCGGGCTATAGAAAATGAACGCACCACGTGGGAAAACGAAAAATGCGAGAGCGTAAGATCGGGGTTCCACTGTATTTTAAATCTACAGAAATTATTTAATATATTTGCTTATATCTTTTTGGCTTACGCCATCGTCAGAACTATGTACAAACATGACTTGTGCACTTTAATGCCCGATGATGCCGCAAAGGGAAACTCGAAGAAGATATATTGTGAAAAATATAAAGGGGTTATTCTTATAAAAATATATTTTTTGGTTTATTTTAGCTTTGAACATAATAGCCTTATATTCTTAAATTATGTTAATTTATAATGTGTTCACTTTTAAGGTGTCCACTGTCAATACTTGGCATTATAATAAAACATTTTTGTTACTTATTCCACATAAAATTTCAGTTGACAATGCTCGCCATGAGCGAAACCGGTTCTGATCCAATAAATTTTATGTGGAATAAGTAATAATTTTTTTATATTATTATTCTTATAAAGTGTTGTTTATTTATTCTAACTCGACATTCTACTAGAATGTCTTTGTAAACAATTTATGAATGTATTTTTAATATAGTATACATTTTTAACTTGGAATTTTGTTTAAAATAAAATATTATTTGTTTTTTAAAACGCATTGCATAGCTTGCAACACATCCTTGATGGCACAATAATACTCCGGCCAGTCGACAAGTAACCAGAGCGGGTATGAGGGAGGTATGCGAAGGGGTACTTCCGCGCGTGCCCTGTTTCCGGGTTTCCCGGGAAATTCCCAACGCCGATCGTTGACGGGGTGGGAAGGGGTGTATGGAATTTTCCAGCGGGAAAACATGAACCGGGCTGGGAAAACTCGTGCGTTGGATGGGAGTGCAGTGCGCATGACGCGCGGGTAATTTTCATTGAGAAACACAGCCCAAATGTCTTATACGTAGGGTGGTTTTTGATTCAGATGAAATTTGTCGTAAAGTCGTCGTTGTTTTGCTCGAGTCGTGTTTCCGTTTCCAGCTTTCGTAATGAGCGATTTAATTAAATTTATTACACTCATAGCGTTGTAAATGGCGAATACTTTGTCAGATGTAATATAATGTCATAGACTTTATTATAAAGTTATATCTAATATATATATTTAAAGTATATTATAACACTTTTAAAGTGTTCATTGTCAATACTAAAGGGTCTTTTTATAATGACGCTTATTTTTTAAATGTAAATAAAACAAGTTGTTTGTGAGATTTCGACTAAATTTTAATTTCATTTGTAAGTATATTTTACGGCATTAAATATGGAATATAGCATCAAATGTCTGCCAATATCCATTCATTATAAAATGGGCCATGTCGCTAAAGTTGACTTTTTTGACAAATTTGGGTAAACTTCCAACTGCTCCAGAACCCAATCAGGCGTTGTCTGTGGTCGTTTACCTGAAGTTCCTCGGTTAGTTGGATTTTATACGGGTGCAGACATAAGGCCCGATTCAAAATTCGCCAAGTTGAAGTCGCAGAAAAGCCAAGTTCTTGTGAACAACGAGAAATAAGCTGCCTTGGGTTTTCCTGTACACTTTCACACACAGCAGCAATGTTTTCACCAGATATTGTATTTTGATGACGTACAGGTAGGTGTTGGCCGATTATTTACCAAACTGGTTGACTCAAATTTGGCCACTAAACAATGAATAATCTACTCAGCAGGACAAAGTAACATATTTTGAGCGTCCCTATTGAAATACCCTTTCTTGCTGCAATGGCATTGTATCAAAAAAATAGTAACTCATTAGTCTAATTATTTCAAATAAAATTTATTAGGATAAGTGCCGGTCAGCACGAGCATTTTCAACTGATAAGAAATCACTTTTAACGTGTTCACTGTCAATACTTGGTGGAATGGCATTATAATAAAAAAAATATAACATTTTTAGTACTTTTTCCACATACAAATTATTGGATCAGGACCGGTTCCGCTCATGGCGAGCATTGTCAACTGATAAGAAATACAACAAAACAGTGATATTTTTACAAAGGTTAAGTAAGAATTAGAAGGTATGACAAACAATTGGTATTACAACTAAGCAAATAAATTGAAGCAAAATACAAGAAAAATAGACTATAATTAAAATGTTGAATACCTCTTAGCAATGCAAGCTATCACATTAAAATCAAATAACTATGAAAAGTATGATGATACAGAAATCGTAGCTTTTCCCAAATATTCAATTTGAAAACTTAAGATGAATTCATTTGAAACCAGTACCCTTCCCGTAAACCTCTCCTCTGTCTTAAGATGGTGGTTGGGCCATTGACGTGCAACTAATCAATCAATCATGAACGCGGCAGCCTGAATTGGGTTCTGGCGTCGTTCACAACTCTTTATATCCGGTCATATCCAGAGGAATTGCTACCCAATTAACGGTAAGTTAACGACAACTATCATTAACAGCTTTAGGCTGACTAAAAAGGTTAAGATAACGCGATAGAACTCACTCACTGCCGATAGTAACTTTATATAAATATCACTATTTCGTTGTATTTCTTATCAGTTGATAATGCTCGTCATGAGCGAAGACAGTACTGATCCGATAAATTTTATTTGGAATAAATACTAGAAATGTTTTATTATTTTTATTAAACTACACATGATGACTTGCAGGAGTGCGAAACGGAAAGAATACATTCAATGGTGTTTGATATTTTCCTATTAACTGATGTTTGGAAAAAAGTGTAGTAAATAGATACTTAAGATATATTTTGACCGTTATTACGATTTAATTAAGACGTTATCGATGATTAGTAGACTTATTTAAATTCTGATAATAATTTATTTGTTCTAACTTTTTTTTTTATAGTTTCATATTTGTTTGGATGTTCTTTCTAGAAATTAAATAAATATATTATCAGGCTGAGACCAAACACCACCGAATTGATCACAAAATTTATTATCGTAATATGAGATAACACAAAAGAAACCCGAATTAAAAAAAAATGTCACAACGTTTCACAAATTAGGCAGAATGTTGTTTGCAATTACATATGTATTGGAAAAAAACAGTCAACAATAATGATTAAAAACATGATTTTAGTATTTTAAATAAAGCGTAAAATTGTGTTTAAAAAATGCTCAGAAATAAATTGAGATCACTCATTGATTCGGGCTATAGTGTGTGATATATCTTTTTCGTATACCGAGAACCGTTGTTTATATTTTTGGAAGTATAAAAATTTGCCATTGTTTTATCGAAAGAATAAATTCCTTGAATGACTTCGTTTCTATTAAATCTATTTCCGTTGGATTCATTCACGGAATTATTATTTATTTACGTGGCATTGTCTTTGTGATTCCTTTGTTCAGTTTTCCGAGGAAAAGCAAATAAAATGACACGTGAGGATTATTTTATACAAATAGATACCTCATAAAATTGACATAGTGACTCGATAAAAGTGTTTTTTTTCACACTTATAAGACTGGATAATTTAAAATTTACATACATAAGTCAACATTTGTTATTTTTTACCCTGTATAATGTCAAATATTATAAGCTATTGAGAAGACCTTTATTCCGGCTCCCTCGTAAATCGAGAAGGAGCCTCCTATCCGACACTCAGGAAGAGGGATTTTGGGGACGGAGTAGGAGAAACATGGTACTCTTATAAAGAAAAGACGATCTCAAAGCGTTATGTGGGTGCGGTTAGCATCCATTATTTAATTGTTTATAGTTTACACAGACTTTACACACGGATTTAGCACGGATAGATTAACAATACCCGTTAAGTTCTACAACACATAATACACGACTATTATTATTATTATTGCGAAGGCGATATCAGGAATTTACTAGAATTTATCCTTAGGGAGAGGATTAGGAGCTTGCAGGCCACTTCCAGCGCTTACCACAACTGTAAGACTTCTCTGGCAAGCGCGTGCTTTCTCCCTGCTACCCAGTCTCTAACTGCTGTATGAAAACAAACGGTTACTTTAGAAAGAAAAAACAATGGCCGTTTCAAAAATCGTTAACACGTGCGCCCGCCGATAAGGGATTATTTATCGCCTAACGAACTTTTTATGAAGCACTGTCGGGCGTCAAGAGATAAGAGAAATTGAAATAACTCTATATTGAATCGCTATAGATTTCAATATAGATTATTATAAGAATGAATTTATTTCCTGATATCGACTTAAACTCATAGACTGAGGTGAAAAATAGATCGTTCGAGAGAGTTCTGATGGCCTACCACATAAGTCGGTGTCACTGTTTATAACCTTCTTAATCTTCAAACCTTACAGGCTTATTCTTAGATATTTAAAGATAATTACTATTGGATTGAGAGTCTTTTAAATTGTTTGAAATAAGGTCGCTTTACCCTTTGGTGAATGATTAAAAGTTCGGCGGCATTTTCCTAATAGACCATTTCCCTCAAAAAAATGTTTTTTATCAGTCAACCTTTTCTTTAAAATAATACCAATAGAAGATGCTTCGCAAAGATGCGAAATATATTTCACTTCTGTTGTTTTACAATACGTGGAATATTACATTTCGTTCAATTTTAAATATATTAAAACATAGATTTTTCAATTAGATACTATCAAAACACAAATTTGACCACAATTGGTATATATCTAACCCACCGTCAAAGCGAAGCCAAATAGTTGGGATATTTCGATCCATTAGAAGCAGAGAAACGTAACTCACTTTTCTTTACTTTTCAGTTGAGCCATAAAGCAGGGTTCACTGATTGTTAAATTTACTTTTTTTATTATCTTTAAAGACATTACTTTGGCTTTCTGATTTATTTGTTAACTATACAATAATACGGTAAGAAAAATACCAATGTATTTTAGTTCTACATCAATTATTTTATATATTTGTTGATAGCTATTTCGGCTTACTCCTTCGTCAGAACAATGTTTTAAACGTGTATTAGAGATAGCTTATATACCTAGGCTAGACAGGGTACTCCATACATCCCCTCTCTGCTCATCCATCCCAACCCCACAAGGATTTTTTTTTAAATAAGTTATTGATCTGGTGTAATCTTGAAATGAACGTTAATCTGGGTATTTTTGGGTTATTTTTATCGTGTGAACCAACTCAAAATCCGAAATGTCTCGAGTGAATCCATTTTAAATTGTTTTTAGTGTTCACTGCTTGTTAAAGGCTTTAGAAACGGTGATGTGTTGATTGTAATCTGTTCATTAAGAATGTCATTAGATTGATTATACATATTAATTTCTAGCTGTTCCAATGCATTTAGCTTAAGGCCTTTATTACAAGAATGTAAACAAATCGGGACCGAATTTGGGTCATGTGATTTCTCTATGAGGTGGTTTGCATATTGTGAATCAGTTTTTTTATTATAAAAGGATCTAACATGTTCCCGAATCGAAATATTTCTTCCGGTCTGCCCGACATTTCTTCAATTCTATTGTGTTTTTTAAGGTGTGGTGGAGCTATGAAAAAATAGTCACTTTTATTTGTTTACCTCTACTAAGACACAGCCCGGTCCGTGGTGCAGTGGTCAACTTCGTTGACTTCGTTGATTCCCGGTACAAGCAGATTTATTCAGTCGATTAATCGATTCTGTTTGAAGGCAATGGGTGTTTGTGTTTGTTAAAAATCCCTTCCCTATCCTAAATAGCGATTATCTAACCACAAGAACTCTCCTAGTCCTCGTATCCTTTCAATTCTTACTCTCTGAACTGAGTTACAAGCAGATGAGAGGCCTGGTACCAGAAAAATAAGCCATGTTGAGATAAAATCGTTCAGGAGTTCATATGCTACAAGTTGTATAGTGACAAAGATACAGTCAAGAATCTTGGCCTTACCTTAGATAAGAGACTGAAGTTTACCGAACACTCCGCGATTAAAAAGCGCCAAGCTAATGCTACAAAAGCGAAATTGTACTTTATGCTTAATGCTAGGAGCAAACTATCCATAAAGAGTAAACTTCTCCTATATACGGCAATAACTCGTCAGTTATGGTGTACGCCACACCAGTTGGGCGTTTGCTCACCAAAAGCATCTGAAGACTCTCCAGGTTGTTCAGAATAAATCATTGAGGCAAGTATGTGATGTTCCATGGTTCGTGCGTGAATATCTGTTACAGAGATTTAAGT
Source organism: Himalopsyche kuldschensis (assembly GCA_028554975.1). Classification (NCBI taxonomy): domain Eukaryota; kingdom Metazoa; phylum Arthropoda; class Insecta; order Trichoptera; family Rhyacophilidae; genus Himalopsyche; species Himalopsyche kuldschensis. Next base: position 4,560,789 of record JAHFWI010000007.1, read on the forward strand.
GTGCCCACTATTCGCGAATTCGTTCGTGAAACCTCTTAAAATTTTCATAAGGCTGTGGGCCTTCACGATAACCCAACAATCTCTTGCTTGCAGAATTATGACAAGAAGGCATCATAGAATCGATATAGGCCGAGAGCTATTCTTCTCGATGACCCTCTCTAGGTAGAGACGCAATAGTAAACTGTCTTCTCAACTGTAGCGATCGCGCCCTCCTGTCTACAGCGATGGGAAGGGAATGTCAACAAATAAAATTCAAGAGTTTAAAACATTTAGAGACGAAAGAGACTGGAAGAACTTTGGCGCTAACACGCCTTAAAACTTGATATTAAAAAATAAAATGTTTCAAAGAGTCACACAAATAAAAGAAGTGGGAATGAAGATCAACGAAGAAGAAGAAAATGCGTATTAAAATTAATTTCTTTTATGGTAAAAAAAAATCAGTTTGTAGTTTCATATCTCGAATCCGGCAAAAAACGAGATACGTTTCTGTTATTCTAAGGGGCCGATTTCGTATAATAAAAGCATGCGTAGACTTATATGGAAAAGTTTTATTTTTCCTTCCTAGTCAAATATTATAAACCTCAATTTTGTGCTTGAAAAAACTCATGAGAGGTAGATAAGCACGATAAGCTATCAATTTATCTATCGGGAATACATAAGTGGGGTACACCGTCAAAGGTCAAAGTGGGACAAGCAGGGGTGACTCAGTAAGTCAAACATTCAATAGATGGGGGGGTGGGAAAACAGGAATGGGAATTTATAAGCCACTCAATTTAGTCTGATAGTATTTTTGGGGTCTCTATATTTCTTTTTTTAACCTTTGAAAGACTGTACTTAAAAAATAGCTTGTAGGCCGAAGGGGTGTCTAAAAAAGAACCCAGTGTTATGGCGTTATTGGCGTAGACTGCAATAAAAATGAAAAATTAATAATTTTCCTATAATTATTCATATATTAAGTCGAGTATGAGTGAGAAAACTTGTGTTCTTAGTTATTCTAGACTGGTGATGTTAAAACTGTGAATGCGACTTCTTATTTTAATATAAAAAGCATCCATTTGATTTTGAATATTCGTTGAAAGATGCGCGTTTAAGATGACATAAGAAAATCGCGTTATCTTATCGCGTAAGGGGCAGTGAAGTTTTAATCCTGGCAATTAGTAGCGACAATATAAATGGTTCTCAGCCAATAATAATATGACTTATTTTCTTTTTTATTTAATTGCGACGAAACTATTTGATCAAAATCATATTTTTTTACTGCAAAAGATATAAAAAACAATGATTTAAGAATACCAAAAGTTTACACATTGTATCACTTATATAAAGATAAAGTAGCAGTAGTGGTTGACTGTTTTACCCCCAGCCTTGCAAAATTAAATGTAAAATCACGTAACAGCCAAAGTTTTTTTTTCAACATTTTTACACATTTAGAAAGATTTTATGTTAAACAGACCATAAAACGTTGACAACTTTTTAAAATTTAAAACTTTAAATGTATCGTAGGCTTATTTTAATATAAAACATGAATAATTTGGCCTAATGGTTTGACGTAAATCGGCGAACGATTTATTATTTAGTCTCTAAAGTTTATTTTCAATGTCGGGTCCGTGGTTAAGTGGCAAACGCTGTTGGCTACAGTTGGGGGTTTGAAACCCGGTACGGACAGTTTCATAAATTTATTTTTAAATCGATGTATGGACTTCTTTTTGAATGCATGTACGTCTCTGATGTCTAAAATTCCCTCTTACTCTTCTGATCATTTAATTAAGGCGAATTGACAGCTGTGAACGAACCCTAAGTCTTATCATTTCCTCATGGAATATAAGAAGAGTTGATCAACCGTTGAGTCTGATTATTAAACAGTTCTTGTAGAATAAGCATATGTTGACACAAGCTCTATTAGAAGCGGACAATATTAAAACCTCTTATCGTGCTCAGCATAAATAAGGTCGGAGTATTTGAGTTTTGAGACATAAATGAGGGTTGGCCGGAAAAGGGCGATCTCTCTTTTTTTGAAACAAAGTCATTATTCTTTTAGGTTTGTGGAATTAAATTTTACGTGAGAATGGAGATTTTAAGAGCAAATTTTTTGCTCGATGAAGTATTTTTAAGTTTGAAGATATGAATGAGGTTGCCTGGAAGAAGTCAATCTCCCTCTACTATTTTATTTCCATCGATTGATTTTTTTTTTAAACAGTCCGCTCCCAACTTCTCACGAAGTTTATCTCAACGTAAGTTTTTTCTACGAAAACTGCTTGTTATTCAGTTGCTCAACCTCTCCTTTTTTAAGAGAGTAGGCATGGAAAGGATACGAGGACTAGTGTTTTAACAACACAAACACCCATTGCCTCTGAGCAGAATCAATTCATCGACTGTAAAATCTGCTCGTATCAAGAATCGAACCGGGGCGTTCCGAAACGGTACCCATAAAAATACGTTCATTATCACCAAAAATACAGATATGTCACGTTAAATACATTATATTTAATTTCTTGTTGATAAATTTTATACGGCTTTCACTAGGTGAAATGAACATGAGAATAACACAGTTATTTCATTGAGTATTATGCCTAATGGCCGTAAATTAATCATCGCGCAGTGATAAAGCTTTAACCCACCCTTAAAGCGCTCTCGATTAGCCCTTAATCCGCCTACGACTTACACGTTTTGGTGGTGAGGGAAGCTCGCGTCGATTTGCGGCGTAAACAGCAGACTACGCGGTCAATAGAATTGCCTGTATGGAAAAGCAATTAATTTGATTTATCATTGACTCATTACGTATTGCAATGAACGTTAGTTATTTTAAACTTCGTGGAGTCCGCAAGTAGGCTCATTTTTTCTGTCTATATTTCTTACTAGGCTGGATACTAGAGACTCCAATTCGAGTATTGATTACTCGGTACTCGAGAATACTCGTCCATTTTTCAAGTGCTTATCACTTCAAATACTCGAGTATTTAAAAAAATACTCGAGTAATACTCGTTTTAGTAATAATGATCGAAAGTTTTTTCTACTGCGGGAATTATAAAAACAAAACTTCGAACCAATTTAAAATTTGAACGTTAAGATGTCGGTAACGGTAACCGGACAAAACAGAACATGTCTTTTCAGAATATTTAGGTTAGGTTAGGTTCATATTCTGAAAAGTCAAGTTCTTTTTTGTCATAGAACCGTCGGTAACATGATTTTAGAAACACCATACATAGGAATAGCTGTAAATTATGATGCAGAGTTATTTACCGTGAATCTATTCGAGCCATAGTAATCGTATTGGTCTTAACTCATTGATTTAGGTGATTACAAGACCGCCCGAGCTTGTTCTGAGGGCTTGACAACATTGGACGGTGACATATACATGTATGTATGTATGCAGAAAATTGAAGTTTCATTCAGTGCCCATCACTCATCCGTTTTCCCGTAATCCATTTCCGTTTCTAAAACATCAGAAATCGATTTAACATATTAAAAGAAGCCATTTATGACTAGGAGTGTCTGGTCAATAAATTGAAGGAATGAGTTGTGTCAAAACGTGGAATATTTTCCGGTCTTAAAAGCCATAAAAGGCACCTGCCTTCGCCGCATTCTTTATTATCACCCTTTCGCAGATTCTAGAAAAAATCTTTGGTTTATTTCACCAAACTAGTTTGTATCGTCTATTATATAAATGAAAGCTTTTTGCAACGTGAAAAACAACAGAAAAATAAAGCGCTTTCGCTTAATATACCTCATTTAAACTTCAATAAATAAAGTTCCACTGTCAATCAGTGGCGGCTGGCGACAGAGTATTAGGGAGTACAAAAAAAGATTCAAGTTTTTTCCGTACTACGGCCAGCCAAAAATTCATAAGACTGGCACTCCGTTGGTATTGCGAGCATCTGAATTGAAAGTCCATGTTGTAGAAATGTTTTAAAATCCAATGAATAGGAGAGAACTCTTGCAAAAATAGTTGAATCTTTTTTTGTACTCCCTTATACTTTGTCACCAGCCGCCACTGCTGTCAATGCATACTGACTGTGCTGCTTTACGTTTGAGTCATGGCACATGACAAAAGCATAGGGAACCCGTATACCTACTGTGCTTCGAAAACATATGCTTGCGGCGAATATAAGGAGTGCGGTGGTTTCACTTTGTCAGGAACATGAAAGTAAGTGAGCAGAAAAACTAGCCCCTTAATTATTTATTTATTTAAGAAAATAAAAATCATGGCATTACAGCTGACGCCAATGCGCCATGCATTTGTAATAATATCAATACATACATATCTGTAAATACATTAAAAACAATATGAAAACATTGTTGTGAGAAATTGTGAGGAAAAATTTAAAAAAAAATCACATTAGAAATTTTCAAAGCAGTCAACCGAGTGAGGTTCGACAAAATCAACTATAATACATAAAAAAAACAGTACTCATCTGAACTCACTCATGTCCATGAGAAATATGTCGACATCCGAAGCAATTTCGTTAAAAATCACTAAAGCTCTTTCCAGTGGCATCCCCATTAGCAGACAGGTTCTACTCATTCGAAGAACAAACAACTCATGTTCACGATTCCTCAAAAAATTCATCAAGAATGGTGGAATTCTCATTTTGGCCTCGGATAAGTCTAAAGAAATATGTGGCCAGATACATTTCTCTTCGAGTATTCAAACTATTGAACTAGTACAACCAATATGTGCTGCGGATGCCTGACCCTTCAATCAACATTTCGACATCCCAGAAAGTCGTTGATGACCATTCATAGGATGTACTCATCGGAGCAACCTGGGTGACCTGGGACGAAGCGATGAGGTTGGCGGGTGATAGAGAATCCTGCAGGCACCGTGTGGCGGCCATATTCTTCGAATAGGGAGCGGATATGATAAAATAGTATACTTTCAAATAAACATTGAAAGGTATTTCTTTTTAACTGAATTTTAATAAGAAAGTGAAGATTAGAGAGCATCTTGAATCCCTGGAACAGAAATTTCAAAAGTTTATACCTGAGCTTATTGAAAAAAAGCTTTACTGATACGTTTTTATGAATGCTAAAACCATATACTTGGGATCTGTGGAATAATTTTACAGCACGTGTTTGATTTATCAAACTCTGGTTTACTTTGTATTTGAATAGCAAAATTTTAACACTCTTGCTTTTCTAGAGTTACACTCGTTCTTAAAATTATCTGTAAGAAAGCATTTTCATATGAAAATCAAAAATTTTGAGATAAGATGTGAAAAATCGACAAATTTACAAGTGTTACTTCATTTTTAAAATACCAATAATAAAAAAACAGAACTTTGAATACCTTATGCCATCAATAAAGATTTACGCAATTTTCATGATCAAATGTTTTTGTTGAACGATGGAGTTCAATTCAAAGGCTTTAATTCAAAGGCTTAAAATCAATTAACTCATTAAGAAAAGGTCGTATAAAACCCTAGATTTATATAAAATACTAGTATTGCTACCCGGCGTCGCTCGGACTAAGCGACCAATAATTATTTAATGTTATATCATTCGACATAATTATATCACAATATCTAACATCCAAAATAGAGTTAAAATAAAATCACAAACTTTTTTTAATTTGATGACATCCCCATTCTCGCCCATTAAAATGTCCAAATTCAAGGAAAAAATCTAATTTGCTGTCAAAGAAATGTCAAATAATACCGTCACGTAAATAATAAACATTACTATATTAATAAAAGCCGGGAAAAAGTTGGTAGAAGACTAATTTACTACATTTTGACTAAATGTCTTCGCCGATAAACATATTTTCTTTAAGTTAAGTATTTCGACTGAGGGTGCTTGATGGAATTTCAATATCAAATTTGTTTTTTTTGAATTTTGTACTTTTCCATGAGTTTTGTCGCTAACGACCCGGGTTTCGCCTTTCAGCATCTTCAGGCATTCCAAGTGCACGGATGTACTTGAACTGACGCGTAGTAAACAGTTTGTATCGTTTATATAAGTAGGTCAATAAGTTATTAAAATGTAAATTAGCGAAATTTGAATGAATACAAGTTTCAATGATTTAAGTAGGTTTGTTATAATTACGGGGATTTTTGAAAATATTAATGACCAGATGATAACATAAGAATATTTAAAATAAATCTAGGGTCCTATCCGATCTCTCGTTAATGAGTTGATTCATTTCAAGCCTTTATTATTATATTACATTAATGATAGTAAGTGAATTGATATTTAATAATAGCAAGTGCTTAATTCAAGCCAATGACAATTATTAATAAATGACAATAAATTAAAATTAACAATTATTTAAAAGGGTACAACAATGGCGAACTAGGCAAATAAAGTTGCTCGTTCAAAATTGGCAGACCGTTGAGCTGAGCTCGATTAATCTCTAAGATTTCTTGATAAAATCGTTTTTTTCAACTTCGTAATCGGTTTTAAATATAAGGAGTTAATCAGAGCGTTAATCTTAAAAAAATGGAGGAATTTATCAATAGATTTCTTGAGGAACCACAGCAAAAAACTTTTCATATGCGAGACAACTAATTAAAGAAAAAAAAGACTTTTATTTTATGCCTTAAGGACCACATGCCCATCATTACCCAGCGAAGGCATTTTTTCGATATTAAAAAATAGATCTGAAGACGCTTTGTGTTTTTTTAAATCATATTTTCTTAAGAGTAACTCCAAAAAATTCAATGTTAATAAATAAACAAAATAATTAAGAATTTTTAGCTTATTTCGTTATTTGAATTGAATTATCTTTTTTTTGTACAACTTCGAAAACCGGATAAAACCGGTTTTTTAACAATATTGAGATTCAAATACCGTTTTTTTGCAAATTCGGTTTTTGTTTAAGCCCTAACTATACGGATTTCGATATGTACTAATATTTGACCTTCGGGTGATACATAGAACGGTATACGATAAATTATTGCACTTGAAACTGAGTAAATGAAACAATGGTCATTGAATTGCACCATTTACGGGGAAATGCATTTATGATCAAGCCACTTAAGATTCAATACGCGTGCAATGAGTACAGTAATCATTTCAAAAGAACATTCATCAAAGCGGCTTAATAGGTTTGGTATTTTGGTGCATATGCAGGTGACACAATTCTGGTAACCACACTATTACAGGACAAAATCGCACTTTTTCGTATGAAATAAATGAATCATAATTCTTCATCGTTTTTTAGCTATCAATTCTTGATCAAGGAAATTATATAAGAATAAAAATAATAATATATTTTTAGTACTTTTTCCACATAAAATTTATTAGATCAGAAATTTTTGGTGGCGACTAGAGACTCCAATTACTCGACTTTTCAACTAATCGAGTATCGAGTAGTAAAATTTCAAAATACTCGAGTACTCGAGTATACTCGAGTAGTTTCAAATGTACGAAAATATATATTTTTAATTCGAATTTGTGTATATTTATAAATGACAAATAATTAAAGAAACTTATTGAATATTACTAATACATTTATTTCCATTTATGCAACATATATTTCAACAATAATAGAGAATTAAGCGACCCAAATTTTAAATTGGTTTGATGTTTTTCTTTATAATTCTCGCAGTAGAAAAAACTTCGACGATTATTACTAAAACGAGTATTACTCGAGTATTTTTCAAAATACTCGAGTATCAAGTACTTGAAAAATGGACGAGTATACTCGAGTATCGAGTACTCGATACTCGAATTGGAGTCTCTAGTGGCGACCGACTAACAAAATAATTTGTATTTATTATCATTGAAATAAAAAGGAATCAGAGATGTGTACATCAGGCAGGCGGGCGACTTGAAATGGCCTCCCCTGTTCTATATGCAAAACCATTCATTTTTTTTTTTAATTTTCAATTAGTTTTCCGATCGCATTCGAACGAGACTGATACTCCCCGTAAATGATATTTCAAAGATATATTTTCGCTGTTCAATTATTGAAATACAACCAAAATATAACATTTCTGAAAAATTGGTGACGTCAATTATTTTTAATGAGAAATTCACATGACTAATATTTAATAATTTTTCAAATTATCGTCCATTAAAAAAATATTCCAAAGATCCCGGATCATCTTATTTCAATCCCGAGAATAAAATTTTAACTCGGGATTAGAAAGCCTAGCCAGGACCGAGATTCAAACCCGTGATCTCTGCAAGTGAAGCCAGTGACACTCAACAAATCAATAATATTGTATAAATTATTAACCTTTTACATATAACAGGAATTTTATCGAAGATAAACCCTAACTATTAAAGGGTATTTCTATTATTTTTATGTTTGTCATAAAAGTAGGGATTCCAACTCGAATATTCGATATCTGGATATATTCTGCCCTTTTTAAACTATTCGATATTTGGATATTTGGGAAAATATCCGGATAGTATTCGTATTCAATTCGAGAGCAAACTTACATTCAATAATCACATTAAGACTACTTGTAACAAAGCATTGCAAATGTTGGGCTTTATCCTCCGTACTACCAAGGACTTTCCAGGAGTAAAAATTTTGATACTAATGTATAATTCTTTAGTTCGAAGCCGGCTTGAGAGTGGATCGATTGTTTGGGCTCCAACAGGTGCGAAATATGTTCTTATGGTGGCGAGGGTTCAGAAGAAGTTTTTGAGAATTCTCTATTTGAGGACATACGGATACTACCCATGGCTTTATCCAACCGATTTTCTTTTAGGCATGCTCACGTTCAATAGTTTGAATACTCGAAGAGAAATGTACCTGGCCTCACATTTCTTTCGACTTATCCGAGGCCAAAATGAGAATTCCACCATTTTTGATGATGTTAAATTGAATGTCCCTGATAATTTTTTGAGGAATCGTGAACATGAGATGTTTGTTGTCTCAAAGAGTAGAACTAGTTTGCCGATGGGGATGCCACTGGGAAGAGCTTTAGTGATTTTTAACGAAATTGCTTCGGATGTCGACATATTTCACATGGACGTGAGTGAGTTCAGACGAGTACTGTTTTTTATGTATTATAGTTGATTTTGTCGGAACTCACTCGGTTGACTGCTTTGAAAATTTCTAATGTGATGTTAATAATATTTTTTCCTCTCTGTTTTTTTTATGACTATTGTAGTTTTCATCTTATTTTAATTTTTAATTAGATTGTGATTTTTATTATATATTTACATGTATGTATGTATATTTGTATTTGTCAAATGCATGGCGCATTGGCGTCAGCTGTAATGCCATGATTTGCTTTTTCTTAAATAAATAAATAAATAATTCGAGGAAAGATCACATCACAATTTCTCCACATTTAAAGAATATTAATGAATATCGCGTGTAGTGGTTGTTTTGCCTTCGCCCAACTCGGGTGCTATCAATATCTTATCATAATACTTGATTATAACGAACCGGCTATTACTCGGGTCTAAAAGAAACCTTTATTGCCATAATTTCATTTATTATGCAGCTGCAAATTTTAAATATTGTAATCCAATGGAACAGTATTGAAATGCGTATTTATATGGAAACGTTGATCGTGCAAGATCTCTATTTGCGTGCGAGTTATACGATTATTTATTAAAAACTTGAAAACGGCTTTCAAAGGCAACTGGCAATTTCTTGTTTATTAAATCATAATTTTGTTCATAATACTATTGTACAACATTTTAGCCATGTCAAAACTATCCGGATAGCTTAAGTTTTACTTTTCGATATCCAAATAGTTGTTTTTGACGAATAGTTAGAATCCCTACATAATAGTCATTTCATGTATATTTTTTGCCATCGTCATATTATAACATTATTAACAGCGAATAAAAGTTCAAGGTTGTTTTTTTACAAGTCATTAAGCGGAAGCGAAATTGACAGCCAAAAGACAAGGTCAGATCACAATAAAAGGAGCTTTAATGTGCTGTAATTTATATTTATATTATTGATTAATTAAAACGATTAATTAATTTGTTTATAATAATTAATAACAAATTTAATTTATATTTAAATATCATGGTGCAGTGTTTTTTGGTGCTGTATTACGGAGAGAGAAAATATTATACATATGTGATAGGATTTATTCATCACATTTAGTAGTGTAATTTTCAAGGGCGTCGCATTGCGGAAAGGCGTCATATTTCCTGGATGAAGAATGTAACAAAAGTTTAAGTGTTACATGATTCGAAGGTTGAAACTGACACATTGTTTTTCAAACCTATACATAATTAGATATATACACTTTTACGGTGTTCACTGTCAATAAATGGTGGAAAGGCTTTATATAAAAAAAAAAAAAGATTTTTTTTGTACTTATTCCGACATCATAGGTAATACGCTCATCGTGAGAAATTCCCACTGATTTTTCACTGATCAATTAGAAAATGCTCGCCATCAGCGAAACTGGTCCTGTTCTTAATAATTTATTATGGAATAAGAACAAAAAATGTTTTTTTTTTAACTACTGTTAATTTTTTTTCTTATCACGGAGTTTATCTCAACATATATTTTTCTACGAGAACTGCTTATTACTCAGTTGCTGAACCTCTCCTTTTTCGAAGAGAGTAGAGGATGGAAAAGATACGAAGACTCGGACAGGATTAGTGGTTAGCTAATCGCTCTCATTATGCGCCGCTCTTTGAGATAGGAAAGGTGGGAAGAAATTGTCATCAACACAAACACCCATGCCTTTGAACAGATTTATCGACAGAAAAAAATCCGCTCGTACCGGGAATCGAACCCAGTTGGTCAGGCACGCAAGCCAACAACGTTGAACTAATCAATAATATTGTATACATTGTTTACCTTGTACATATGAGGAATATTATCGAAGATAAACCCTAACTATAAAAGGGTTTTTCCACTATTTTTATGTTTGTCATAATAGCAGGATTCCAACTCGGATATTCGAACATTCGATATCCGGATATATTAGGCCCCTTTTAAACTATTCGAAATTCGGATATTTGTCAAAATATCCGGATACCATTCGTATTCGAGATCACATCACAATTTCTCCACATTTAAAGAATAATAATGAATATCGCGTGTAGTGGTTTTTTTGCCTTCGCCCAACTCGGGTGCTATCAATATCTTATCATTATACTTTATTTTAACAAACCGGGTATTACTCGGGTCTAAAAAAAACCTTTATTGCCGTAATTTCATTTATTATGCAACTGAAAATTTTAATATTGTAATACAATGGAACGGTATTGAAATGCGTATTTATATATTTTGTCTTTATCAAAGATCAGGCACGCAAACCGACAACGTTGACACCGCGCCACGGACCACCAAAGTCAAATGTTTGCAATCGATGTAGTGTTAACAAAAAATTTTTGTAAAATGCAAATAATATAATCAGTCGTACTAAATCGCTAAGACAATACTTAAGCGCGTAGACTTCTGAAATAAAAATCAAAATAGTCTCGCAAAACCTTGAGCCCGGCAAAGACCCTATCCACTATCGCAATATAAGAGTCAGTGTCCCTTTATTGACGAAGCATAAACAAGACGAGCCGCTTACTGTACTAATAGGATCTTTCAACAGACCAACAAACAGGCGACGGCGAAGAACGATTGTTAGGATTTATTTGACGACTGATTATCGCAGTGAGACACCCTTGAGGGTTCAACGAATCCCTTTGTGGCGCGGAATTAAGCTCCGGCACGGAGGTGACACGCTCTGCCAGGATCTTTGTCCTCGCACAGGGTTAGGCAAGTCTTTCTTCGTCGCATTGTATCTTGGATGACAAAAGACTAGTTTTGGTCACCATTTCTTTTCATTTTAATTCCTGGATTATTGTTATTCGTAATTATATTTAGATACCTCTACATCAGGGGTTCTTAAAAGAGAAAAGGGAAAATAGGAAAAACACGTGACATAATTTTGAAAAAAATCGTCGGAGTCGTATCTCTAGTCAATTTTGGAATCGGGGTCGTATTTTAGGCCAATGTTGGAGTCGGAGTCGAGTTTTTTTTAACACCTCTACAGCCCTGATAGATTATTCTCATATACGCGTATTCCACGTTCCCCGTAGCCAATGTGCTAATATTTACTTCGTTAATTCAGACTAAATGAAACTCATGAAAGGTAAAAATATCTCATTAATCCAAGGATAAGTCGGTAGGTTCACTTTTGGTAATGATAACCTTGAAAATAATATAAATCGCTTGAATGTTTTAATCTAAGTTAAGTCTTTATTTGCATATACAAGGAAGTGTTTGAATTATTTATTTTAAAGATCAGAATGCACTACAAGGTCGTGTAGTACCTGTGACACGTTAATATAATTAAAAACAGGAGGCAATCGAAAAAAATCATTTGCACCTCGACACTCAATAAATAAATAAAATTGTTATACAATATTATCAGGCTGCCTAAATAACATAACATATCTCAAAGATCTGTTCTGACGTCCCCGAATAAAATGTCCACTGATAAAATATCTGCTGACAAAATGCTTCCTAGCAATTTTATCTAACAAATTGCTGGTAATTGGTTCGGAATTTGTTTTTTTTTGTTAATTACTAATAACATGTTTGGTTTGGTTTGGTTCAGGGAATGTAAAGTTTGATTTAGGTTATAATTTTGTCGGGGGACATTTTTTCCGGGGACGTTTTGTCGTAAATCCGAAATTAAGCTCTCAATAAAAATTGATGCTAAATTGGTGCTAAAATAGAAGATTTTTTAATGCTTTAAAACGCTTAAAAGCAAACTGAAAATTGATGTTTGCACAAAATCGTGTTTCTGTTATTACTGAAGATGAAAATTGAACATTTTCATTGGCCTAAAACAAATGAAATGAATATTTATTTTTTCCATATCCGCTCCCTATTCGGATCATATGGTCGCCACACGATGCCTCCGAGATTCTCTGTCTCCCGCCAACTTCCTCGCATCTTCCCAGGTCATCCCGGCGTCCCTTAGCTCCCCTGAGTACATCCTATGGATGGTCATCAGAGGCCTTCCGTGGCGTCGGGATCCATCAGGTTGATAAAAGAGGCAGACAGGATTCAGGCTCTCCTGGGGCATCCGCAGCACACGTCCAAGCCAGGTCCATCGTCGCGTTTTAATTTAGGACGTAATAAGGGGTTGGTTTGTCCGCTCTCTTACCTCCGTGTTCCTGACAAAGTCAAACCACCGTACTCCTAATATTTGCCGCAGGCATCTGTTTTCGAAGCACAGTATACGGTTACCCTGTGCTTTTGTGATGTGCCATGACTCGCAACCGTAAAGTAGCACACTCAGTATGCATGCGTTGAATAAGTGGCACTTGGTTCTGACCGAGTACAGCCGTGAGTCCCAGACTTTCCGCAAAAAAAAATGAAAATACTAAAATTGTCCAAATTCGTGTCTCTACTGATGATTAATGACACCAATACTTCAATAATCAGTTTGCCACCCACAATGAAACGGAAGTGGTTGATTTGGTGGACAAAAATATAAACAATACGCGTGGGCCAGACTTAGTTGCCATATTATCTGTACGTCATACGACACGGAATAAGGTTTATAAAATTATCCCGCCTGACGCATTAAGGATATTTATAATACTAATCTAATTGCTGCTATCAATGGTGTACGTGACATTTTTCGGTATCCCATGCAGCCAGATATAGGCATTACGCATTATCATATCGTGGGTGTAGGAACATACGGGCGAAACTACAAAAACAACGAACTGAGATAAATGGCAAAACAGTTTCCAATTTTGAACTGTGTGCTTGCGGATTTGCAGAAAAACCGAGCAATATCTGGTAAACCGCTCATCGTACAAGTTTCATATTTTTATATCTTATAGAACTGCATTTGAGCATGTCAATGCCATATTTAACTCAAAACAGCCATTTTTGTAGTTACGCCCGTATGTTTCTACACCCACGATATTAGGTATACTTAATTCTAAAATCATGATAATCATTTTTTCAGAATTTCATACCAATTTAAGTGAAACGCCGATTTTTCGTTTTTCACGGATAAAACGATAAATGCGAGAAAGTTTAAAATATGAAATAATGAAAATAAAACTTTTTTATTTATAAGACATATTTATTTTACCTATATCATTAAGTTTTAAAAAAAAGTCCTGAATGTTCAATTGCTTCTTTGCAGTTTGGCACTTGAAGCAAGATTGATTCTAATATTTTAGCTCGCTACACCTTACATTATTTCCAATTAAAGGGTTTAACACAGCCCCTATCTGGTCGATTGCATCTCATTAGTTAATATTTTGTAATGCTAACGTCATTAGTAGTACAATTATTTGTTTGCTTCGTTTTGATTCTATAACCCCCTTCTTGCTTCCCGTAAAAAGGAAAAATCGCAAACTCCATTTTGTGATTTTATCATTTAAAAATATTATAATCAATCTTGCTTCATTACTTAAGCAAACTTTGCGATAGTAAGTCCGAAGATGCCTCTGAAAGAGGCGAAACACGTGTCACAGTTGGTAACACAATGCGTAGAATAATCAAAGTTATTTTATATTAAAATTAACTTCCACAAAGTTACCGCCGAATCCATCGAAAGTATTGATAGTATGTTTCATATTATCCCTATGTTTCTACAGTTATTCGAATCCAATGTGCAAGGATGGTACGTGTTTCGATTGAAATGCATTTCATACACATGGCTCGCGGATATCGTTTATTAGACGGTTCGTGACCTAAGCGAGTCAATGCAATTTACAGTAATGTTATTGCCAAGGTTGACTTAGCAATGTTTTTTATCGCTTGCACTCTGCATCAAAAAATTTGCATTCCTTGGCCTTGGATAGTCAATACATAAAAATAGTGAATAATTAAAACATTTATGCAGTCTTAACTGATGAGGGAAAACTTTATATGTTATAAATTACAACATTGTTTAGAGCAGTGTTTTTCAACCAGTGGTCCGCGGACCAGTGCCACTGGTCCGGAAAAACTTTCATGATTCGTCAATTTTGGTTACAAAAAAGCAGCAACATAATTCGAACTGAGAATTTATTTAACACTGGTATGACGGATCAATTGTTACTTACAGTTTTCGAATTGCAACAGGCACCTTAAACGTAAGTCAAAATGGCCGAAAGTCGAATTTTATACAGATAATAAAGTCGGTTTACGGACGATAGTTTAACGTGACAACGTCATAAGAAAACATTGATGAAATGATTGCATACTTTTATGAATAAAATGGAATCATTTTTATTGAATTATCATTATTTTGTATGGATACGATATTTTGTATATTTGTTGTACGTTAATCAGATTTTTAATGTGCAAGAATTAATTACCTTTATTGCCGCAATTGTTGTTGTAATATAAACAATGAAAACCACATTAACATTTCACTTCACTTTATAAACAGTTGTAAACAGATCACGTGTAGGTACTGTAGGTGTATAAGTTGTGTGCTGCCGCTGTCTTCGCTGCTTTTCTACTCAGACGCATCGACCAATCGAGTGGAAGAGAGATAGATGCGGCACAATCCGAACGGTAGGCCGATCGTGCCTCTCTATCGCTTATCCGCGCTCTCGCTCGCACGCTTGCCTTCGGCGTAACACGACAAACGGGACAATGAGTCATGTTTTTTCGTGCGTGCAGCGGGCGTTCATCGATTTATAAGACGTTGTCACGTCAAAATAAGCTACATGCACATTTATACTTCGTCATCAGACCGTATAGTTGAAAATCGAGAACTGACTGTATATAAATATGTGTATCTGGTTGACGGCGGTCGACGAATAGTTTTTCGAATTTTCACCGGTCCACTGATGTAAAAAGGTTGAAAAGCACTGGCTTAGAGCATGTTTAGCATGTGGACTCGGCGTAAAGTCTATCTCAACAGAAAATTTTCTACAAAAACTGCGTGTAACTTTTTGAGTCACCAGTCACAAGGACTGTCAGGCTGATCAATGCGCTGCCAAGGGAGGTAGAAATTTTCGGCAGTGAATTTGATATTTTGTCTTTGCTATTGGCATATGGTGTCTTTTATGTTATGCACTGTTTTTCATATTTGTCAAATACTAGTCACATTGGCGGCAACTGTAATGGCATGTATTGTATTTTTTCCCAACAAAAAATAAAGGCATGGTAAGAACAAGCTAGTCACTCGGATGGTTGGAAGAAAGTTTTTAGTATAGCACCTTTCGGGATAACAAATAATGGCTTATGAAGCTGCCTAGACCATAGGTTACCAAACTTTTTCGGGTGCCGACTCCTTTTTTAAAAGCCATGTGACCCGCGACCCCGATGCTATTGAAAATGGCATTTTTATAAGGTAATTAAAAAAACAACGAAAATGCATGAAAGTGAATATTTTATTAGTTGAACGTGTAAGTTGGCGACCCGACAGAAAGCCTATCGCTACCCCTTTCGGGGTTGAGACACATGGGTTGAGAACCCGTAACCTAAACTGGGATTCTAACACGCTAGAAATTGGTTTTCTAATAATACTTTGGCTGTGGAGTCGGTAAAAAAAAGTTCGACTCCGACTCCGACTCCAGCATTTACCAAAACTATGACTCCGACTCCGACTCCAACATTGACCAAAAACACGACTCCTACTCCGACTCCGACTAAAAAAGTTTAATATCGTCACTTTTGTTTGCCTAATTTTCCTATTTATGTGTATTAAATTAAATATCAACCCTACCAATCCGGCCATTATCCAAATTTGACAAATTATATGCAAAAATAAAAAGTTCAAACTTTTCAAAATTTCCGACTCCGACCAAAACGCCGCGACGACTCCGACTCCGGCCAAAAATCCCCGACTCCACAGCGCCCTGGCTTAAATAAAACTGTATTCACATTTAAAATATATTATGACTTCGTTTCAGATCTAAGAGTTATGGCACCCTCGAGAACAGATACTTTCACCTCTCCATTGTGTTTCGAATTGCTTGCAAAACCGACAGTAATAAATTTCAAAGTTTGTCCAAATTTCATACAGTGGACTTTCCTGGAACCTTGTTTCAGCCAGTTAATAAAACAAAGAGTGATACAAAATTTTCGCCACATAACGTTTATTTACGAAACTACACAAATCAGTATATCTGGACTATATTACACACCTAGTATACATTTTATAATTATTATCTCGTTTTTCAGGTATGTGGCCGGAGATTCTTTCTTTTTAGATTTTAAGGTCGTGGCACAAAACTGTGTGAGAAACACTGATCAAGTTGTAAGAGTTTTACACTCGCAAAAATATATTCCGGTCCGTGGCGCAGTGTGAACGTTGTTGGCTTGCGTGCCGGACCGCCCGGGTTCGATTCTCGGTACGAACGTATTTTTTCAGTCGATAAATCTGTTCAAAGGCACAGGTGTTTGTGCTGTCGAAAATCCCTTCCCACCTTTCCGATCCCGAAGAGCGACGCTTAGTGACAGCGATTAGCTAATCCCTACTCTCTTCGAAAAAGAAAGGCTGAGCAACTGAATAACAAGCAGTACTCGTAGAATAAAAAACACATATGCTGAGATAAACTCCGTGAGGAGTCCATATGCTCCAAATTGGGAGCGGAGATGGTGTAAAAAAATATATAGTTCTGGCATTGAAATACCTATAGATAGATGCCGTAAGGGCGTAAGGCAAAGCCCGCGCTGTTAGCGACAAAACTGATGAAAAGGTAAAAAAAAAACAAATTTTATATTGAAATTCCATCCCAAGTACCTTCGGTAAAATTGAGTGAAATTCCATCAAGCACAACATTTTTAATACTTATTCCAGATTAAAATTATTAGATCAGACCGGTTTCGCTGATCTGACTGATGGCCAGTTGATAGTGATCGCCATGTATTTTTTTTTTCTTTCACTCTTATAACACTCAAACTAAGTATTTTTTCCTTTAATGTTTTCATTTTTTTTAACATTGCAAAAGCAATAAATTTTTGCAATGTACATATGTCGGTCCCTGTGGTCTAGTGGCAAGAGCTTTGTCCTAGCAATCGGGGGGCCCGGGTTCAATCCCCGGCAAGGTTAGATTTTTTCAATTGAAAAAAAAGATCTTGGGCTGGGTGTTATGTTATTTATCGTTGATTTTGTGCACAACTGATACATTATTTACCATCGAGTTAATCTCGTGTGACTTTCACAACTCAGAATATTTGGCGCATTGGCGCAAGCTGTAATGCCAAATATTTTTACTTTAAAAAAAAAAAATATATAAATAAATAAATTTGAAAATAACCTCTTGCAAAAAAGCGAAAACTGTCCTGATCTACTCAATTCACTATGTGACTATAAGTACTAAAAATGTTTTAATATAAACCCATTCCACCATGACATTGACCACCTAAAACGTATTTTTCAGATCGTCGTCGAGTTTGTAGTTACATCACTCATTGGCAGTTTTAAGCTGTCATGACAAATATAATATATTTTTTTTATTCATAAAACATTTTATAGATATTATATTACGTCGAGAAATATAAGGATATTAAATATTTCATTCAACATGCCATGAATGTGCATTATAGACTTGTAAAATTATGTTAATCAAAATTATGCTTAAAAAACAGTGTGTAGGCTAATTTATTATTACAAATTATACAAACAGCTTTTGTCCGCAATGATGTTTGAATAATCTAATATGATTAGCATCGTGTTCGTTTCAGTATTTTTTTTGTGGCGGAAATATGAAATCTAATTTTGAAAAGTAAATTGTATGGACTACCTGTTGTAATTTATATCAATGCAAAAAACTTCATTGCTAAACTGCATCGCAATGCCAATGTCGCGAAGTCAATGTTTTTCGTGTGAACTGTAGCATTTTGTTTCTAAATACCAGGGCTGTGGATTTGTTCTTAAAAAGTCCGACTCCGACTCCGACATTGACCAAAAAGACGACTCCGACTCCGACTAAAAAAAGGTTAATATCGTAACTGTTTTACCCTAATTTTCCTATTTATGTGTATTCAATTAAATATCAACCCTATCAATGCGTCCAAAAGCCAAATTTGACATATTAAATGCAAAAATAAAAGGTGCAAACTTTTCAAAATTTCCGTCTCTGAGTACGACGCTGACTCCGACACCACAGCCCTGCTAAATACAAATGAAATTTATTACTGTTTTTCGCAAAGCTTTTAGCGATATAAGTCATCTAACTAATTATGTTTTTCTTAATATTTATGTGTACTTATGTATTCTCACATGAATAAAAGCCGTTATGTATAAATCAATCACGAAACGAAAAAACCGTTAAATGCTATAAATAAGTTAATATATAAATAACATTTTTTAATCACATTTTATTTCGAAAATAAACCTGTCACGGAGTATGAATTGTTTGCCATTTCATACCCAACGGCGGCATTAGACTCTTAACACAAGAGGTTGCTCTTAAAAAATTAAAATAAATATTTTTAAAGTGTAAATGATACCATGAATTATGATAACCGTCTAAATCGTTTCCAAGCATGATATTTTAAATTTAAATCGTACGATTTTTGTTCTCGTTCATGCGTGTTGTCGCTTATAACCCGGGTTTTGCATTTCGGCATCTTCAGGCAACTTGAAATGACAAAATTCAGTTCATTTTGTTTTGGGGTAAAAGTCAAAATCGCCCACCGCCCACCATGGAAACCTTAACCGCTCACTAGTGGGCAGTACGGACCAGGTTGACGACCCGTGGTGTAGATGCTGAAAGGTTGAAAATGATTGGAACTGAATCAGCATACTAACATAACAAAAAAGCAAATGTAGGAACTTTGCTATATGCATACCTTTAGTACATTTTGAAATCAATGTGACTTTTTAATAATTTGAATGGTGTTTCTTTACACTATTCAGATCAATCTTTATTTAAAAAAAATTATGCAAATATAAATAAGTGCTATTTTTTTCAATTTAAATGACACAAAACGGAAAGTATTAAAAAAAGATGCATAAAATACCTGCCTGTAATTATTATATTATGTAAGAATTTTTAATTAAAGAAGAGTCTATAATTTATGTTTCCTTCATTGACAAAAAAATTACATTGATAATTTAAAAAAACATAATTTTCGTAAAAGTATATGTACATAAATTATTAATGCTTATTCTGTGACGAATAGGAAATATTTAAGTTTCATTTCATTAAGTATTATCAGATCAAATAAAATTAAATACGGTTTTAATAAGCTATTATTTTTCTCCCACTTCAACATTACAATTATTTATTGATAGAATTACAAAAATAATAGTAAAAAAAACATCGCACATTTCAAAGGTTATACATTTTCGGCGGATTCTGGTACCTACTTACATAATTTATCAATAGTTTTCAAGGATTTCTCTAGATGGCATTTTACCGAAGGTTGCTGGAAAAGGCGGAAGTGTGACAGGCGCTTGCGCAGGAGTAATATACAGCCTGAGATCAAACCTCTCGAAGGTCAGTACCCAATGCCTAAGTCAAATTCCATGCGTGACAAACACTGCATTCTGATCAATCTCAATATATCGCAGACTTTTTTTATTTCAATGCAATAAAACTTGCATAAGAAGTAGTATTTTAGCATTTCCGGAATATGTAACAGATGAAGTAATCGTGATTTGTGGTGGATATTTGTATGTTGATTACTAATATTATATTATAATATTCACTGCCGAGAATGTGGTGTAAATATGTATTATATCTAGTGGCGGTCGTGGATAAGACAGCTGACGGTGCTGATGTTGATAAAAAATAAAAATAATATTTATTTTCATTATATTTTACAATTAAAATTATAGTTATTTAGTTTAAAAACGACATGCATTTCATAAATCATTAAATTTATGCACTTTTCTTGAGTGAAACACGATCTAATGTGAAACAAATTAGAATAAATAAAGCTCGCAGCCGTATATATGTAGCTGTTTCTACGGACGCAATACTGCTCGAAAGACAGTACCAAAGCAAGCTTGTATTTGCGACCACCTCTTCTCGCGCTCTCCCTTCGCTTACTCGAATATATTCTATCGCAAACGGTTCTGCATTTTATATATTTTTACCGCGGTGTGTGATAATTATTGAATGCATCGGTGGGTGGGCGAGCTTAATACACGCTTAAATAATATTGATAATTTCAAATAATATATGTACATCAATTTATGAATATTATAATTTTACATTTTTATCAATTTGCTTGTTGGGGGTGCTGCAGTTTCACAGTGCGTATGGATTGGGCTGATTATGGCCAGGTCGCTCGCAGTCGAAAGTATCGCAACACAAGTCTTTATACGGGAGATTTTTACTCAGTTACTCAATCATTCTACAGAAGAATGTAATGATATAAGAATATGCCAGATAATACTAGGACGGGACACAGGACGCGGAAAATTCAAAGGCAGAGCAGGCCAATCCAAAAAGATGCGCGGAATTATATCAACCTTTTTGGAAACATCAATATCCTATATTTGCATAACATAATTGAAATTATTATCATTAAATAAAAAGTAAACAAAAATATATTTATTTTGTCCGTTCCGTGGTGCAGTGGCCAACGTCGTTGGCTACCGTACTGAACCACCCATGTTCGATTACCGGTACGAGCAGAATTTTTTCAGTCGATAAATCGATTCTACTCAGGGGCAAAGGGTGTTTGTGTTGTTAAAAATCCCTTCCCAACTTTCCGGTCCCAAAGAGCGACGCATAGTGACAGCGGTTAGCTAACTACTGGTCCTGTTCTAGTCCTCGTATCCTTTCCATCCCTACTCTCTTCGAAAAAGAGAGGTTGAGCAAATGAGTAACAAGCAGTTCTCGTAGAAAAAAAAACATATGTTGAGATAAACTCCGAGAGGAGTCCATATGATCCACGTTGGGAGCGGACATGGTTAAAATATTATATTTGGACCAGCTTCGCATTATCAACTGATTATTGAAACAAATTAAAGCCATTGTTTTTCGGGTTTGTATGATAAAATGTTATGACGCTATTTTACGTTATGAAAAATCAATGCCATTACGAGATGACTCGAATACGCTGAAATCTTGAATGCACTTTATTTTTAATCTGTAAACTATAAAGAATCCGATCGGCCTGCGTTTTTACCACTGCCAATGGTGCAGTCAGAGTCAGTTGACGGTGTGTGTACCTAACCAACCAACGAGGCTATTTTGTTTAATCGTGTAACGCAATCGGCCAACTAGCGGAACACGGGACGCTGTTGCAGTTACGACGAACGGTACATCAAACGTCACACTGATGTGATGTTATGTTGTGTTTGTTGTGTGTGACATACCGTTAACATCACGACCGACACAACATTACGTAACAAACAGCATTGGTTGAATCGGCATCGAGTAGTGTTCAATTCGGCGTACTTTATTAATTTGTAACACGGGAAACTGTTTGACAATCGGCCGATGTGAAAAAAGATTCTTTATCCTAAAATAGTAAAATATTTTTTTGTACTCATTCCAAGAGTTTTCACTGAAGGTGGTGCTTGAGATACAAGGTTCAAGATATAAATCGTTTCTTTACTTTGAAAAGGTTCTAATTGACATTTTTGCCTAAAATTATCTTGTGGTGGGAAAAGCTTGTATTTACCGCATTCTATCATATAAAGGGTCTTTTTATAAGGACGCTTAGTTTTGAAATGTAAATAAAACAAGTTGTTTGTGAGATTTCGACTAAATTTTAATTTCATTTGTAAGTATATTTTACGGTATTAAATATGGAATATAGCATCAAATGTCTGCCAATATCCATTCATTATAAATGGGCCATGTCGCTAAAGTTGACTTTTTTGACAAATTTGGGTAAACTTCCAACTGCTCCAGTACCCAATCAGGCGTTGTCTGCGGTCGTTTACCTGAAGTTCCTTGGTTAGTTGGATTTTATACGGGTGCAGACATAAGGCCCGATTCAAAATTCGCCAAGTTGAAGTCGCAGAAAAGCGAAGTTCTTGTGAACGACGAGAAATAAGCTGCCTTGGGTTTTCCTGTACACTTTCACACACAGCAGCAATGTTTTCACCAGATATTGTATTTTGATGACGTACAGGCAGGTGTTGGCCGATTATTTACCAAACTGGTTGACTCAAATTTGGCCACTAAACAATGAATAATCTACTCAGCAGGACAAAGTGACATATTTTGACCGTCCCTATTGAAATACCCTATATATATATATGAATTTCAGAATTATCTATGGTTGAATAACGGATTTAGCAGAATTTAGAAGTTGCACTGCATCTGCACACTTTTTTTACTAAATTTATTTGACCAAGTCCTAAGGTTGTCATAGTTATTTCCATTATTAGATCTTTAAGATCATTATTTTTGTGAGATCAAGAGTTGTGAAAAAAATATGCTCAACATAAGTAATTTGAAACATTGTTACAAGTGAATGTTAATCAATTGACACTTCAAACGCCAATATCTCAATACATGCGTTGTTCCTAACCACCACCCGCCACGGCCGTACGTTCTGGTTTCAGCAGACGTGTCCCGTGGCGTAACAACGTGAAGCGTATCTGTTCAGTTTTGATCGCAGGAATTGTCCGAGAGCAGAAGCTCAAGTACTTTGAGGCTTGCACTTAAGTGTGCTGACTGTCTCTATCATTTAAGTTTAAAATATTAAAAATGCAAAACAGTGAAATGACTCTAGTTTCCGATCGCGAAGCGGGGGGACTATACGAATAGGTCCGCTCTGTTGCCGTACGACGCCGCAAATTTGCTGAAGGCCGCGTAATTCAATTTACTAGCCACCAAGTCCGCATGTCCCGTGGGTCCGACAGAAGGTCTTACCACCTTGAGCAACTCTTCTCTTTCTCCCGACATTAATGGACAATCCCACAGTATGTGGTCAACATCCTGTATTTTGCCGCATTTGCATGTCGGCCCATCTACCCTCCGGCCAAGCTGGAAGAGCTTGGCAGCGAAACCACCATGGCCAGATATGAACTGGCTGGTACAATGATTAACAAAAAGTCCTCTCGAGACTTCCATTCGCCAATCAATACAGTGTCAAGAGCAGTTAGAACCTATTCAAAGTAAGGTGTCGAAATGTCATACCCAATGAAAGTAAAGAAGAAGATCGTTATAAAAGCGCCAAATTTTGAAACTCAAATATAAAAATGAATGCATCTTGATATTTTTTTGACTAGCATGAAAGAATGTGATCCGAACGAGAACGTATTTATTATCTAGAATCTAGAAACAAAGTTGGAGTCGGAGTCGTCACGATGTTTTGATCGGAGTCATGAAAACTTTTGAAATGTTTGAACTTATTATTTCTGCATATAACACGTAAAATTTGGATATTGGCCGGATTAGTTGGTTAATATTTAATTTAATACACATACCATAACTAGGAAAGGTAGGAAAAATGTGACAATTTAAACATTTTTTAGTCGGAAGTCTGAGTCGGAATTGTGTTTTTGGTGAATGTTAAACCTTATGCTCCACTCACATTTCTTCAACAGTTGAGGGAAGCGTCGAAGGAGCCACCAGCCTTGCCATCTTCCAAATTGACGCCCTAAGAGATACATCTTAAGCCGTAGCCAGGCTCGTCGATTCAGTTGGGGATTGGGTAGGACTATCATAAGAAAAGTATACTCCTCAAGTTTACGTAAATATTACGAGCAATTTTTGGAAAGAATTGAACCCTTTTAATGATTCCAAGACAATCATTCTCATAAAGGGTTTTTCTTAAGTGTTTTCCCCACACAAAGCCTTCAGCTGACTGAATCTTTTAGAAAGCCAATTCTTAGCTAGCTTACATGCGGGAAAGGGAAGCAAAGACTTAGTCTGTATCAGCAAGAAAAATAGCCAGGAAACTAGGAGTCCGCCTAGAGCAGTGGTTCTCATGTGCGACCACCAGAGGACTTGGCTGCGGCCACCAACAGCTTCATATAAAGTATTGATATTTAAAATTATGTGGTTTCACAAGTTAATTTGTCAACAAAGACTCTTATTGAATATTTCGGACGCAATTAATACTTATAGTAAATTGAAAAGCATGAATAGGTCCATTTGACATGCCTTACACACAACAAACTCAAAACAAATATTTGGTGCGGCCACCAGACATTTCCTTAGGACCATTTATGTTGACGATGCGGCCACAGTGCAGTTTTCCGTGAGAACCACTGGCCTAGAGGACTATACATATAGTTTCAGTAAGATAGGTAGGAAAAAAAATTGGTGAATGCTGGAGTCGGAGTCTTTTTATTGGTCTTTGCTGGAGTCGGAGTCTTGTTTTTACGACTCCACAGCTCTGATTCTTTAGATAAACGATAGTCACATGTCCAAAGAGAATGCGAAGCAGTTTTTCATGCATGTTTCTTTGCCTTCAAAACTAAAATTCATAATCCAATCCACAAAACTTTACTCTGCAATCTTTATGACGTATTTGTGTGTTGCCAGGCGCTGCTAAATATTCCACAATCAGACTGTGTAACCATAGTGTAAGGTTTTCCCGGGCGGTAGATAAAGTAACAGCCCACAGAGGACGTCCTTAGGAATCATAGGGCGTCATTGTGATCGGTTAACCAGAATAACGAACGATCGGTTAGATTAAGTACAGCAAAAAATATTAGCGGTTTTTAACGAAAAAATATTTTACATTTGAACTAACACAGACGTGGGCATATCAAATAAGTTCTACGTCACATAATTTAAGAAAATAAATATTTAATTAATTAAGTATTTCGACTGAGGGTGCTTGGTGGAATTTCAATATCAAATTAGAATTTATTTGAATTTTGTACTTTTCCATGAGTTTTGTCGCTAACGACCCGGGTTTCGCCTTTCGGCATCTTCAGGCATTCCAAGTGCACGGATGTACTTGAACTGACAATTCAAGCACAGTAACTTAGTAACCATTGATCAACGTATTTTGAAGTTTCAAAAAGTATCAAAGGTGGTCCGACGAGTTTAATAACCAAAAGTGACAAAACTGTTTTGGTCATCAACGAAGCTCTCATTGGGCTGATAATTTAATTCACGTTTTAAAATAGAAAAAATAAAATGTTACGAACATTTATTAAAATAAAAGTAAAATCGAGTTAAAAGGTTCCGGAACGCCGTTCTGCCGCGTTACAGGGTAAAAAAGCCCCTATCCTAGTTTTTATTCTCCTCTATGTGATTTTAGATATTCGTCAACTCTAGTTGTAGTTTATCTACTTAATTTTTAATATATCGTACGAATAGTCGTTCATTTCGTAAAATGTAAAATTATCTCTAAAAAGGGACAAATCCTACATGAAAAAATGCCCACACGTAGACACCACATTATTTGGACATTGATAATTGTTAATAATTTTTTTATTTAATTGATTTAATTAACTAATGCATGATTTGTTGCATATTAACAGGGGCGAATATTAATTATTATATCAAGAAATATTGGAAATTAACAGAGCTCAGCTTAATAGTTTACCAATTTTAGACAAACAACTTAATTTTCCAAGCTCGCCATTATTAATTATAATTTATTAATAATTCAAACACTTACTATCATTAATTATTGATTCAAAGACTTGAAATCAATCAACTCAGTAATAATAGGTCGGATAAAACCCAACATTTATTTTAGATATTCCTATGTTATTGTCAAGTTATAAGTATATGCGATACTACATTCAAAAATCCCGATAATTACAACAAACCCACTTAAGTCATTGAAACTCGTTTACATCAAATTTTCGGTAATTTAAATTTTAATAGTAATTTAACTAAGTGATCTACTTATACTACTTATACTGTATATAAACGATACAAACTGTTTACTGCGCGTCAGTTCAAGTATATCCGTTCAATTGAAAAGCCTGAAGATGCTGAAAGGCGAATCCCGGGTCTTTAACGACAAAACACATGGAAAAGTATAAAATTCAAACAAATCAAATTTGATATTGAAATTCCATCAAGCACCCTCAGTCGAAATCCTTAATTTAATACTACATTTATAAATTGTTGATGGTACAACATTGGGTCAATTATGGATATATGTTCACGGGACAGAATTTTTGTAAAGATTTATGAAAAACTAGTGTTCGAACCCGGCTTCGCTCGGACCAGTTTGGAGTTATGTTTACCTCGGCGCGTAAATTCAGACGGGCCAAGTTGAAACAACTTTTTTCAAAATTCAAAAGTCTAGGTCAATTAAAATGGAATTAAAATGAACATTTCAGACTGGCATTGACATTTCACAGCCCCTTTCATATATTGACAGCCCCATTCTCGCCCATTAAAATGTCCAAATTTAAGGAAAAAATCTAATTTGCTCTCACAGAAATGTCAAATAATACCTTCTCGTAAATAAAAACATTATTATATTAATAAAAGCCGGGAAAAGTTCAGTAGAAAACTAATTTATTACATTTTGACTAAATGTCTTCGCCGATAAAAAAATCAAACATATTTTCTTTCATATTCGTTTTTATTGCAACTTAATAACCAACAATGCAAAAGGGAATTACGGACCTACAGACATACATACGCCGTTTCGGTTTTATATATGTACTACTCGATACTCGAGTAATTGGAGTCTCTACACACACATTGATAACGAAACAAATTTACCGTCGAAACTTTCGCGAGCGAAATCAATTCGTTTGTTTGAACTTGCAACAACAATGCAAAAGGGAATTACAGACATACATCCCCCGTTTCGGTTTTATATATAAGATAAGCACATTAAATGAAATGAATGTAAGACATACGATTTTTTTTGAAATTTTTCTTCTTTAGTTTTATTATAACAGAAGATCCTAAAGAATACTTCGATAAGTATGAAATCGAGTTGTTTTACTTTACAGGAGCAAAAATGCAACCACAAACTACACAAATAATAATATTATACAGATAAAGACAGTCACATAAGTTTATTATTTGTTTAAAATAAAAAGAATAATTATATTATAGGCTAATATTAAAAAACAAATTCTTCTTTCAGAACTCATACAATAATCAGTAATATTCTTCAGATTAAATTAATTTGATTCCACATTTTATAATAATCCACAAGAACTCAAAGAGTAAAGTTAAAACAGAAAATTATAAGCCAGTATGTATAAATTGTTTGAGCTTTGCTCGAGATGATTGGGATTCTGTCCCGTGACCGTATATCCATAATTTACCCAACATTGATGTTGTGTATTGTATTTTCTGTAAGTTTATAGTATTTTTATAGATATTGTTTTAATGGTGTAATAATACTGTTGGTAGTTATAATTATTGAAGTATCATATAACGTAATATTAACTTACTTTTATCACTTGAAATGCCTGAAGATGCCGAAAGGCGAAACCCGGGTCTTTAGCGACAAAGCTCATGAAAAGTACAAATTTCAAACAATTCAAATTTAATGTCGATATGTTTATTATTTTTTCTTATGTTGTTTAATCATGATATTTCATGAATCTGGTCGATGTTTTGGCGGAGTATCGGTGCTCATGATAGTTTCGGATCGTTGGTTGCATTTGCATGAAATTGTGGACACAGAACAAAATTTTGGCAAAGGTCGCGATTAGCGAGTCATCGAATGACAAGACCAAGGTCTCGTCGGCAAATTATGCGGTAAATGCGATTTCACGCTCACATATACACAAACTTTTTTGTTTTTATTATTGAGAAAAAAAGGCGCCAACTTTCAATGGAGTCTTCCGTGTTGCATTGGTCAAGGGCATCCAACAGTGGCGTGGTGTGGATTTCATTAATTAAATCGACTTTTTTTTTGTTTTATTATAGGAAAATGCAAAATAAACTTTTTATTAATACCACGGCTGTGGAGTCAGAGTCGGAGTTTTTTGGCCGATGTCGGAGTCGGAGTCATCGCGGGGTTTTGGCCGGAGTCGAAATTTTGAAAAGTTTGAATTTTTTATTTTTGTAAATGTCAAATTTGGCTATTCGCTGGATTGGTTGGTTGATATATAATTGAATACACATATGTACATAAATAGGAAAAGTAGGAAAAAAATGTGACAAAACTAAACTCTTTTTAGTCGGAGTCGTGTTTTGGTCAATGTTGGTGTCGGAGTCGGAGTCGTGGTTTTGGTAAATGCTGGAGTCGGAGTCGAACTTTTTTTTACCGACTCCACAGCCCTGGTTAATACCCAGTTGTAAGAAGAGTGAGGATTATATATCTTTTTAACCATGTCTGCTCCCTACTTGAATCATATGGACTACTCACGGAGTTTATCTCAGCATTTATTTTTCTACGAGAACTGAATGTTACACAGTTGCTTAATCTCTCTTTTTTAAAGAGAGTAGGGGATGGAAAGGATACGAGGATTTGGACAGAATTAGTGATTAGCCAATCACTCTCGCAATGCGTCGCTCTTTTGGGATAGGAAAGGTGGGAAAGCATATTCAACAACACAAACACACATGCCTTTGAACAGATTAATCGACTGAAAAAATCCGTTCGTAGCGGGAATCGAACCCGAGTGGTCCGGCACGCAAGCCAACAACGTTGACAACTGCTTACACGGACCGGACCAGAGGATGATATAATATATATATTATTAAATCATAAATAACGAAATAAGAATAAAAATCCATCTTCAGTTTGTATTAAATACTTTTTCTATGCGTCACCGAATATGGCCTATGTCAGATTGGTGCGATATGTATAACTGATAAAATATACATCCATTAAAAAATTGTATAAACCAGTGTTCCCTAACCTTTTTAGACCTGAGGACCGTTAAAAATTGGAAAAAAACTCATGGACCATTAATACAGAAATAAAAATAGTTTTTTAATTTTCTTTAAGATGAACATGTGTTACGATATCGTGTAGCATCATCCTACTAATTATTATAATTTAACAATAACTAAAAATACAAGTAAACGTGCAGGCGAAAATAATCCTATATTTAACTCTCAGCGGCCCGGTAGTGGGCCGTGGACCACAGGTTGGGGAACACTGGTATATACCATATATAACTCTTTGTATTGACGAATATAACCCATTCATAAAAAATATTTATTCAATATTTGTCGTTAATTATTTAGATTACATAAATTCGATAAGATTCGGGGCCGAGTTGATAACCCTGACATCCTTGAAACTTTAAGCTTGCATGCTCCCAGTTTCTACCTACGTGGTCGTAGCCAAGGCCAATCAATGTTCTTTGTCAGAACTTGTTTGTCACGTAGGTCATTTGAGTCGCCAGTCACAAAGGCTGTTCGGCTGATGAATGCACTGCCTGTTGATGTGGACACCTTCGGTAGTGAACTTGGTTCTTTGTTTTTATATTTTTTCTTTTTATGTAATTAATATGTTTCTGTTCTGTTCCATACATTTGTTAATTCTATATTTATTTTATTTTTTTCAATTTTGTGTAATACTTTTTGTGTTATTATTATTAATTGTCAAATGCATAGCGCATTGGCGTCAGCTGTAATGCCATGTATTCTGTTTAATTTTTTACAATAAATAAATAAATAAATAAATAAAAAGATTGCAAGCAAAGTCAAAAGGGATAAACTCGAGGAGAAAAAAAAATTAGGAAAACAACGCTTCATATTGAGCCTGCCAGAACTTGTTACAGAAACCCTCATTGTATAAAATATAATATTAATTTATTTGAATTAATAAATATTTTCATTGTTCCATTGATTTCACATTCATTTGAAGTAAGTCCTCCACTGGCACATGCAGTTAGTATACATAGGCGGATCTCAATATATATATATTATTGTGTTTTAATATTTTCTCTGCGTAGTTTTTTCTCTGTTAAAATCATTACAATGCCAATTTTGCTAACGGTTCATGTTTTATATCATTTAACATATGTACAGCTAATTATTAATAATAAATTAAATGAGAGATAATGAAATTTAATTTGTACTGACAGCAATGAAACAATGGCTACAATTTTTGTTGTTGATTGTTGAGTTGGTATGCAACTATACAATTGGAACAAAACAATTCTTTGCTTATTCATTTAAAAAAAAGTTGTTAACATGCCTATTCTGGTTTTAGTTAAACAGATCATTTAAAAAAAAAATCTTTATCTTATATATAAAACCGAAACGGGGGATGTATGTCTGTAATTCCCTTTTGCATTGTTGTTGCAAGTTCAAACAAACGAATTGATTTCGCTCGCGAAAGTTTTGTCGGTAAATTTGTTTCGTTTTCAATGTGTGTGTAGAGACTCCAATTACTCGAGTATCGAGTAGTACATATATAAAACCGAAACGGCGTATGTATGTATGTGGGTATGTAATTCCCTTTTGCATTGTTGGTCATTAAGTTGCCATAAAAACGAATATGAAAGAAAATATGTTTGATTTTTTTATCGGCGAAGACATCTAGTCAAAATGTAATAAATTAGTCTTCTACTGAACTTTTCCCGGCTTTTATTAATATAATAATGTTTATTATTTACGTGAAGGTATTATTTGACATTTCTTTGACAGCAAATTAGATTTTTTCCTTGAATTTGGACATTTTAATGGGCGAGAATAGGGCTGTCATCAAATTAAATAAAGTTTGTGATTTTATTTTAACTCTATTTTGGATGTTAGATTTTGTGATATAATTATGTTGAATGATATAACATTAAATAATTATTGGTCACTTAGTACCACGGACCGGGATTATAATAATACTTAACTGTTTATAAAGGGTCTTTTTATAAGGACGCTTAGTTTTGAAATTTAAATAAAACAAGTTGTTTGTGAGATTTCGACTAAATTTTAATTTCATTTGTAAGTATATTTTACGGCATTAAATATGAAATATAGCATCAAATTTCTGCCAATATCCATTCATTATAAAATGGGCCATGTCGCTAAAGTTGACTTTTTTGACAAATTTGGGTAAACTTCCAACTGCTCCAGAACCCAATCAGGCGTTGTCTGTGGTCGTTTACCTGAAGTTCCTTGGTTAGTTGGATTTTATACGGGTGCAGACATAAGGCCCGATTCAAAATTCGCCAAGTTGATGTCGCAGAAAAGCCAAGTTCTTGTGAACAACGAGAAATAAACTGCCTTGGGGTTTCCTGTACACTTTCACACACAGCAGTAATGTTTTCACCAGATATTGTATTTTGATGACGTACAGGTAGGTGTTGGCCGATTATTTACCAAACTGGTTGACTCAAATTTGGCCACTAAACAATGAATAATCTACTCAGCAGGACAAAGTAACATATTTTGAGCGTCCCTATTGAAATACCCTTTAGTAGTAGCCAAGTTATTATTATTATAATTTGTTCCTTGTTGGAAAATATCTGACTCAAAGAAGGAAAAGCATAGCTTTTAATGATTTATTGAGTACATATAATATTTATTTCGACTTCGTATTGGTAATGCCCAACTCATATGTCCAATCTTGCTCGACAACTTGGTTGGAAAAATATTTTTTATTAATTTATTTATTTATTGGCAAAAAACTAAATAAAATACATGGCATTACAGCAAGCGGCGATGCGCCATGCATTTGAAAAATTAAAGCAAATTACATAACATATAACACAAAAATTTAAAAAATAAGAAATGGAACAGAAACGTATTATTTATTTATGAAAACAAAAAATTTGAATAAAGCATCAATTTCACTGCCGAAGATGTCCACATCAACAGGCAGCGCATTTATCAGCCGAATAGCCCTTGCAACTGAAGATTCAAAAGACCTACGTGACAAATAAGTTTTGACAAAGAAAATTGATTTGTCTTGGTTACGACCACGTATGTAGGTAGAAGCTCTGGGATCATGCAAACTTAAATTTTCAATTAAAAATTATCCTCAATTCAAAAACTGTATACATTGGATTATGTGTGCTAAAGATAATGTTTGTAACATTGAATAATGTGGTGTTATTACTATACACTGTTTACATGTGTATACCTTTCGGTATATTGTTTATATGTTTATTTATTATATTTTATTATTGTATTTTTACCAGGGCTGTGGAGTCGGTGAAAAAAAGTCCGACTACGACTCAAGCATTTACCAAAACCACGACTCCGACTCCGACTCCAACATTGACCAAAAACACGACTCCGACTCAGACTAAAAAAAGTTCAATATCGTCACTTTTTTCCCCTAATTTTCCTATTTATGTGTATTCAATTAAATATCAACCCTATCAATGCGACCAAAAGCCAAATTTGACACATAAAATGAAAAAATAAAAAGTTCAAACTTTTCAAAATTTCCGACTCCGAGTATGACTCCGGCCAAATCGCCGCGACGACTCCGACTCCACAGCCCTGATTTTTACCATACGATATTAAAATGTAGTCCAAATAAACATTTTTTTTATTATTTTTCATCAATCGCAGCACCCCCAGATATACATAGATAACAGCCGCCACTGGTTAAAATAGTTATTTCAATCATAATTTCATATAAAATGACACTAAGATTCTAGACGACGAATAAACGGGAATAAAATAGATAATGTGGAGTGAATTGTGATTTGACTCAGCAAATATTTTTATAATAATAATGAAAGAAAATAGGTCGAGGCAAGAGCCATAAAATAATTTTAAAAGGCGAGTAAAATGGCTCGTGTGACAAGATGTTTACATGTCACACGATTCGGTGACATAAATATCCTTCGTCCGAAGTTGAATTATTTAATTAAAAATCTGGATAATAATTGGCCTGACGTGATGTATTGATGAACCCAGTGTAATGTAATAAGGATCAATTCAAGAAATTTAAAGAAAGAAACAAGAGATAAATGAAACTTTTTTTTGTGCGGTAGATGCGTTCCGCGGAAAATCACACAAAAAAGCTAAGACTTAATTAACATGGGCACATAACATGAACAAAAAGTACGTGTCAAGGTCACATTGTAATAAACATGTGAAACACTGGATGTTGCGCGTAAAGTATGTTAAAATGCGCTGTCAGTTACGATATCACATACAAAAATATATATTTAAAAAATTGTATAAAGAAAAGTTCGTAGAACTATGAAATCGCACAAAAAAAGTCTCACCAAAAGAGGTCGTAAATACAAAATTACTTATTTATTTATTTAAGAAAAAGCAAATCATGGTATTACAGCTGACGCCAATGCGCCATGCATTTGACAAATATAAATACATGTATTTATACATATGTATATACATACATACATGTAAATACATAATAAAATCACAAATCAATTAAAAACAAGATGAAAACACTGTAGTCATAAAAACAGAGAGAAAAAAATTATAAAACCTTATTCATAAAATATAGTATTCGTCTGAACTCACTCACGTCAATATGAAATATGTCGACATCCGAAGCAATGCCGTTTAAAATTGTTAAATCTCTTCCCAGTGGCATTCCCATTGGCAGACTGGTTCTACCCTTTGGAAGAACAAACAAATCATGTTCACGATTTCTCAAAAAATTATCTAGATTTAGTAATATAATTATAAAAATTTATTTAGATTTATTAAAAAATTATATATACCTATACAGAAGGATATGGTTAAAGAAGAATATATACAGTCAACTATTCTATAGCGTCGTTATAGAACTACGATATGGACCCCCACCAATAGAAGTCTTGGCACCAGGGCTGTGGAGTCGGAGTCGGAGTCGGGTCGTCGCGGCGTTTTGGCCGGAGTCAGAAATTTTGAAAAGTTTGAACATTTTATTTTTGCATTTAATATGTCAAATTTGGCTTTTGGCAGCATTGATAGGGTTGATATTTAATTGAATACACATAAATAAGAAAATAAGGGTTTTCCCCCGTGACGATATTAACCTGTTTTTTGTCGGAGTCGGAGTCGTGGTTTTGGTAAATGCTGGAGCCGGACTTTTTTCACCGACTCCACAGCCCTGCTTGGCACACATATAATATTTAGTGTAGGTTTTATGAGTTGATTATTTTGATAATTTTACGAAATCATTTTATTTTAATAGCGTATTTAATGTATTTTTTGAGAAAAATATCTGCTCCTAATGTGGACCATATCTCCTCTTAAAGGAGTTAGTCTCCACATATTTTTATGCGAGACCTGCTTCATGATCAGTTGTTTAATTTCTCTTTTTTAAAGAGAGTAGAGAAGGGATAGAAATAGGAAAAGGAAAGACTAGTGGTTTTCTTGGAATATTTCGTTAATAGGATCGAAAGGACTTTTAGAGGACACAGATATCCATGTTTCAAGTGCCCAGACTGGGAATTACACTTAGTAACGGACAAATTGTAAATGACTTTGTCTGAGAAACAGGTCCTGAAAAATAATGTTTCATTGCAGATATTTATGTATAATATAACTCATTAACGAATTATGTAAATGTATTGTTTTGCTTAAAAATATCGCTCTAGGAGGAAGCGCCATATTTAGAAGGCTGCTGAATAGAAGGAAGCGCTATTGGGTGGTTTAGTGTATAGGCTACCTATATTCTGTCGATATTGAAATGAAATTTTTTGATTCATTCAAAAAGCTTACATTAAAGATCTAGAAAGCAGCATGTATAAAATAACATTTTGATACACTGCCCTCAGGGCCGTCGTGAGAGAATACCAATAGAGAATCTTCAACCAGAACTGGCTGAAAGAAAAAAAAACTTAAGTCCGAAGTTGCATCTGAAAGAGACGAAATACATGTCACGAACGTTTCACACAACACGTGGAATAATCTAAGTTGTTTTCTATTGCTATTGGTGTTTGGGATGTCATTCTCCCCGAAATGATCTTCTGATTTACTTACTTAAAGCTGTAATGCCAAATTTTAGGATAATGTATACGCACTCGGCTGTTTTAATTGTTTCAATTGTTTCCATTGTTCAAATATACTTTGACGAACAAGGATTTACAGGAAAACAATATTAAATCAGAGGAGGCAATAAATAATACATATTTTAAATGATTAGATTTTCTTAATGGCTCCAAATGGGCGACGAATGAAATGACCATGTCTGGTAAATGGCGTATGCAAAATAACAATAATTTAAATATTATTTATGTGACGGAATCTATTATGCGGTTGAGAATAAGTCGGCCATGGCCTGTTGTTACAATGGCGGAGGCAGCGCGCTGTGGGATATTTCAACGCATTCCTCTTTTTCTCTCGCGTCTGGCTTCAGCAGTTTATTATTAATTTCGTTCCATTTCAAACAACGTTTTCAAAGGAAACAGAAAGAAGTTTAATGTGACGGGCGCCCTCGATACATCAATATCTGACATTGGTCGACTCGGCAATCTCAAACCATAATGTATGTAGTAGAGGTCTGCAAGGGCACGGGCTTGGATTCGGGCCTGGGCTTGGTAAACAAAAAATACAACAAAAATTGGACTATATGAGAATGAGCATACAGGGCTGTGGAGTCGGTAAAAAACTCCGACTCCGACTCCAGCATTCACCAAAAACACTACTCCGACTAAAAAAAGTTTAATATCGTCACTTGTTTTTCCTGATTTTCCTTTTTATGTGTATTCAATTAAATATCAACCCTACCAATCCGGCCAATAGCCAAATTTAACATATTATATGCAAAAATGAAAGTTTAAACTTTTCAAAATTTCCGACTCCGAGTACGACTCCGGCCAAAACGCCGCGACGACTCCGACTCCGACTACACAGCTCTGCTATAATAAGCTTCATGTTCTCGTATTATTCATCTTTTCGACGCCTTGTTCGTTATTTAAAAACCTTATCTTCTCGTATAAGCACATCCATTCGATATAACAACACGCATTGTTCTTAATTTAATTACTGCTGTCGCCACTATAATATTTTTTAATGATGGTTGCTGTTGGGGAGTTTGCATAATACACACAATGAATTTCTGAAATGGTTGTTTCGATCGGTCGCAATTCGATTTGCTTAGTTGATTTTTCTTGAATATACCGGCAAGAAAAGGGCCTTTTTTACACAACAATTTACAATAGTGGAAACTGGTAACCTGGGAAGGGAGACTTTGCTGGTAACTAATTTATGTTGTTAAGCCATGAAGTTATTAATTAAGTAGTTAAGAAGAAATGTATTTTGCAAAACTACACACACACAATAATTGGTGGGTCAATTTTAATTATTCTTATTAGAATTGTCGAAAAAAAAATAGGATTTTTTTCGGGTTCGGGTAAGATTTTTGGACACGAGCCTCGGGCTCGGGCCGAACCAGGTCGGAGGTTTACTGGCTCGGGCCGGGGGAAATTTCAAAAGTTCTGCCCGTGCAGACCTCTAGTATGTAGGTATTTAATGGTAAATACATTTATAAATTGCTGATGGTACAACATTGATATTTTGTATTGTATTCTCTGCACGTGTTTAATATTTTTATAGGTACTGTTTTAATGGTGTTATAACACAGTTGGTAGTAAAAATTAATTATTGCAGTGTTATATTACAAAATATTAACTTACTTTATTATATATATTGAGCCACAAGCATTTTAACAAAAGTGACCAATTCAATTTAAATTGTTCCAGGAAAGCAGTTTTTAAATCAAAGAGTAAAGTCAAAACATAAAATTATAAGCCAGTATGTATAAATTTTTAGAGTTTAGCTCGAGAAGATTGGGCTTCTGTCCCGTGACCATATATCCATAATTTACCCTGTTTTTTATTTAAATCTAACTATGTGGTTGCTTAATTTGTAAAGGTAAATTAAAAAATAGTACATGAATGTAATATTTGCATATTTGAACTTTCCCAGGAAACAATGATACAAATTAATAAATATGTACAAGGTACTGAAGATTTGTTTTTTTTAATCTAGCCTGCGCCCGTCACTATTCTTCTCAATCTAAAATGCGTCCGGAGTCGCGATAAGGTTAAGAACCCCTGTGTTAAGGTTTAGTGGAGCTATGAACAAGAAAATGATTGAAATATCTCCGTATCCACTTCTCCTATTGATACGACTCTTTGACACCTAACATATTATACTGTAATTGACGACTGGCAAAAATCTAAATACGATTCTCTTATACAAAGCGTTAATAATGATATTCTTCAAATATCATATCGATAATTCAAGGAGACGATTATCTCTGTACATACATTTAATAATATTCTCTCAAAAAATGTGTTCATTCTTTGCCAAAGCAAAGTCCAAAGACAACCTTCGCTGTTCATGTAAATAAGTCATCATTTAAATACACAATATGTGTATGTGTTTTTTTTTAATAAGTAGGTGCAGTTGCTGAATATAGAGGTCACCCAACACACTTCAATGTGCGACAGTTATGGAGAACTGTCTGATAATGATATGTATTTAAAATATTAACACATTGTAAATATTTTTTTACACTTTCTGTTCCTCATTTTATTTCAATAACTAGGCATTTCACCTGACAATAAACAACACATACTCTGTACTAGATTCAAATAATTTTATCTAGATTCCGAAAATAGTGCATTTAGATTAGAAACTAAAAAACATTGTTTTGCACCATCGCTTCTTTAACTATGTTTTGTGGAAGCCTTCTTGTTGTTTAAGTAAATACTTTTATCAGTTCCATGAACAAATATCAAAATCAATGAGCTTATATAAAAATATGTGAATGAAGGAGTAAATTTATACCATTCAATATATACAGGTATTTGTTTTTCATTAAACAAATAAAAACAAATTTTCTTGACCTAAATAACAGATATGGAATTAATAAGTAAAAATAAATGTTTCAATTTGATTTAATTTAGGATGTTGACTGAAGGTGCTTGATGGAATTTTGAAACCAAATTTGACGTAAAAACATTAGCCAATCAATCCAGATTTTGAAAAGAACATTAAAACTTAGTGACCTATTTTATTTCTTTTTTATATTAAATATAAGCGATACAAACTGTTCACAAATCGCCAGTCCAAGTTCATTTATGTACTTGAATTGCCTGAAGATTTTTTTGATGTTTCAATGCACTTTTCCACGAATTACAAATGGGGTCGGGACCAGAGCTGTGGAGTCGGAGTTGGAGTCGGAGTCGGTGTCGTCGCGGCGTTTTGGCCGGAGTCGTACGGGAGTCTAAAATTTTGGAAAGTTTGATTTTTTTATTTTTGCATATAATATATCAAATTTGACTATTGGCCGGATTGGTAGGGTTGATATTGAATTGAATACACATACATAGAAAATCAGGAAATAAAGTGACTAGGTATATTAAACTTTTTTTACTCGGAGTCTGAGCCGTGGTTTTGGTAAATGCTGAAGTCGGAGTCGGAGTCCAACTTTTTTCTACCGACTCCACAGCCCTGGTTGAGACTCAAAAAAAAATTACAACTAAGCTAATTAATTGATTGAGTAGGCATTTACTTGGTAGAACTCCATTATAATACGGAAAGAAAAATAACAATGTATTTTAGTTCTACATAAATTATTTTATATGTTTGTTGATAGCTAGTTCTGACGAAGGCGTAAGCCGAAATAGCTATCAACAAATATATAAAATAATTTATGTAGAACTAAAATACATTGTTATTTTTCTTTCCGTATTACATTAATTAAGTTAATCAAAATTAATAATTTGGTTAATCCAGAAATAAAAATCATGTATGCTTTAAACATGCGTTATTCGGTATCTGATAAATAATTTCACTGGTTTCCCACCAATGAGTTGTCATTTTTTGCTATCGGGAACAAAAGATCGTCCCAAGGTCTTGATAAAAATGCCAGATAACAAACACTAATATACTGAATGTGTCATCATTTCTCGTGAAACACTTTTTCGTAGTGAAATACAATACATTTACGTATAATATTACATATTTTAATTTGCTAATAAATAATAAAAAACATTGTTAATATTTTATATATTGACTGTGAGTAAATGATACGTTTCATTATCAGATTTCCATTATTTTGACAATTTACACGATTTGAATATTTTGGCGTGTAAATGAAACGTGGTTTTTTCTACTTCATTGCAGTTAGTTTTACCATTGCGAAATATTTTAGGCTGTGGAGTCGTAGTCTTGAAGTCGTGGTGTTTTGGCCGGAGTCAGAGTAGTAATTTTTCATCCATACATATGACATGTATAATATGAAAAAATTGGCAACTTACGGAATTGGTTAGTTGATCTTATACACCTTAATAGCAAAGGAAGAAAAAAAACCTTACAAGTTAAACTTTTTTTAGTTGTGTTTATGGCCAATGTTCCTCCTGAGAGTCGATGGTTTTAAGTACGTGGGGGTTCACATCACGGGACTTTGTCAGAAAGCGGAAAGACCAGCCCCTTATTACGTCCAAAAAGGCGATGATAGACCAGGCTTGGACATGTGCTGCGGATACCCCAGGGTAGCCTGTCTTTTCTAGCAACCTGTTGGACTCCGTCGTCCCGTATGGCCGCTAATGACCATCCATAGGATTTACTCAGCGGAGCTACGGGATGCATAGATGATCTGGGAAGAAGCGAGGATGTTGGCGGATGATAGATAACCCCCGTGTGCATATGCTTGAAATTAGTAGCGTATATGCAAAAAAAAAAAACCAAAAATACTTCAGCCATGACAAAAACTTAATATTATTGGAGATGCTCAAACTGTTACCATTGTAATACTAGCTATTTTTTACATGTCGAACGTGCTTTCATTATTGTAAAAAGATACGTTACTTTTTTAT
Source organism: Himalopsyche kuldschensis (assembly GCA_028554975.1). Lineage (NCBI taxonomy): Eukaryota > Metazoa > Arthropoda > Insecta > Trichoptera > Rhyacophilidae > Himalopsyche > Himalopsyche kuldschensis. The sequence goes on from JAHFWI010000007.1 coordinate 4,601,135, forward strand.
AATTTCTGCTACGCGATAATAAGTGATATAATATGATATTTTTTCAAACAAAAACAATCAAAGAAACTTATCGTTCTATTGTCACCCCATTCTCACGTTTAGCATTACTATTTATGGATTTATTCGACATGCTTAAATGTCATTATGAATTGTCGTATGTACATTTAAATAAAACCCTGGCATAAAATAAAAACACTTAAATTCGGTTGTTTATTTCACATATCAAAATAAACCTACTGTTAAAAATAAATTAAAGTCACTGGTATTTAATAACCGCTTCATTACCGAGCAAAGAGGTCGCATTGATCATTGATCTACCGTCGACATATAATTTTTTCAACAACAGTGACTGATGACAGATTAACCATTTTTTTCTAGAGACAGTGTATATATGTCAATAGCTATGAAAAGAAAAATTGCATAAGAATTCTATCAGGAAGATTGTTCTTATATATTTTGCAACCGCTTTTTATAAAAGCTATTTGAACCCCGACCCACAAGGCAATCGAAAAAGGCATTTTTCATAAGGTAAGTAAGTTTTTTTAGTTGATTGTATATGTTGGCAACCCCACAGAAAACCCGTCCCATAGGTTGAGAACCCGTGGCTTTGATATTTTATAAAAAGTTGAAATGTATATCGAAAAGATTTATTGGAATCCAGTACATCGACATAACGTATTGATTTTTAGCGATCGTGAGCATTCCAGACTAAACAAACCGTCAATACAGTGATGTGAGTGGATTTATTGTCAGGTAAGGTTGATCGGTCACATTGCACAAGCGGGTGGTCCAAATAACACTAAATCATCCACCGAGGTTGTTAAAGAACAGAGTCTGCAGTTTGTTGATATTAGGTTAAACGTTTCTTATTACCGCTGAAACATCAACCGATAACTAAGGTATGTATAATGGTTGGTTTAATTTTAATGCCGCGTGATCGGAAAGTTTCAGTTGATTGAAATTCATATTTGAAAATATAGGTTACTAGTATTGCTACCCGGCGTCGCTCGGACTAAGCGGCCAATTATTATTTAATGTTATATCACTCGACATAATTATATCACAAAATCTAACATCCAAAATAGAGTTAAAATAAGTCACAAACTTTATTTAATTTGATGACAGACCCATTCTCGCCCATTAAAATTTCCAAATTCAAGGAAAAAATCTAATTTGCTGTCAAAGAAATGTCAAATAATACCTTCACGTAAATAATAAACGTTATTATATTATTAAAAGCCGGGAAAAGTTCAATAGAAGACTAATTTATTACATTTTGACTAAATGTCTTCGCCGATAAAAATTCAAACATATTTTCTTTCATATTCGTTTTTATGGCAACTTAATGACCAACAATGCAAAAGGGAATTATAGACCCACAGACATACATACGCCGATTCGGTTTTATATATAAGATTTTGAATGTGCAATATTAACCTTACTTTTTAAGATGTAACAGAAGAGAAGGAAATCCTTTGAAATAAAGAGATTTGAGGCTCAGTTAACACTGCAGGATCTGTTGATTTGAAAAAACAATGTTCGTTGTTACTAGCTCCAACGTTGAGCCTTTTCTTAAGTCATTATTAAGATTAACACGCTAACTTAGAAAGCCGAAACAAAATCCTAGATATAATACTTGATTCGATGGATTCTGGTAACTTTGCTCATGTATGTAATATAAAATAACCTATTGTGTACGTCAAGGGTTCTTAACTCTATGCACGCGGGTGCATTGGCGCCCGCTGAGAGATATTACCTTTTATGTTATTTCAGGAATATGTTTTTGATTTTTTGTATGTAGCTGAATGGTTATTTTGTTTTCTTATTTTCAGCTAAATTAAAGTAATATAAAATAACTTTGATCATTCCACGTATTGTGCTACTAACTGTGACACGTGTTTCGCCTCGGAATTAGTATACTTTCTCTGCTGCGGGAATTATAAATAGAAAACTTCGAACCAATTTACAATTTGTGACGTTTAATTCTCTATTATTGTTGAAATATATGTTGAATAAATTGAAGTTAATGTATTAATCAAATTGAATATTCTTCTTTATTTATTTATCATCTATTAACATATACAAATTAGAATTGATAATACATATTTTGGTACATCTGAAACAACTCGAGTATACTCGAGTATTTTAACATTTTACTACTCGATACTCGAGTAGTTGAGATGTCGAGTAATTGGATTCTCTACTCGCCACTGCATTTGCACACATTTGAAAATTCTAGCCAAAAAAGCATTTCATTTTTGAAACAAAGAAACAATATGAGATGGACAATAATCTGAATCCATTGTGTCGCTTTATATAATAATATAACAAAATACCGATGAGCTATGCTCTGATTCACTCGTATTCCAATTACTGAGAATGCAGGAAATATAAGCACAAGTAACCAGGGCTGTGGAGTCGGTAAAAAAAGTTCGACTCCGACTCCAACATTGACCAAAAACGTTTAATATCGTCACTTTTTTTGCCTAATTTTCATAATTATGTGTATTCGATTTAATATCAACCCTATCAATGCGGCCAAACGCCAAATTTGACATATTAAATGCAAAAATAGAATGTTCAAACTTTTCAAAATTTTCGACTCCGAGCACGACTCCGGCAAAACGCCGCGACGACTCGGACTACGACTCCGACTCCGGCCAAAAAGCTCATACTCCACGACTCCGACTCAGACTCCGACTCCGACTCCACATCCCTGGTATTTTCCTTTGTCGGCTTTACTTTAGTGCTTTATCAAATATTTCTTGGTATAATTGTATATTTACATTGCGATTAAGGTGAGGCATTTTTGTTTATCTTATTTTTCATTTGCGCGCCATAAAATGGAGAATTCGCAAACAGAGGTTTCCAAGTATTGAACACACAGTACTTACTCAATTAAAAATGGCATATCTGTGCTAACGTTATCGTTATAGTTTTTTTGTTACGTCAGCGGTTGATACTAAAATTACTCAACATCTCACCTACAGATTTTTTTTAAAACTCGAGTATGTACGAGTAGTTTCAGATGTACCAAAACATATATTATTAATTCAAATTTGTTTACGTAAATAGATGATAAATAAATAAATATGATTATTTTATTGACTATTCCACAACTGCATCCATTAATCGGCCATTCAAAAGATTAATTTGTCTCTTGTCAGTAGAGACTCCGATTCGAGAATTGAGTACTCGATACTCGAGTATTCTCGTTCATTTTTCAACTACTCGATACTCGAGTAATTTGAAAAATACTCGAGTAATACTCGATATATATTAATGAAGATTTATTTCCAAATTTTATTTTGTTTTAAATAGTGGACAGAAAAACTAGACAGCACAATTTAATTAATTGTTAGATTTTTAGCCGAGGTCCACAGCAACAGAGAGGTTTTTTCTACTGCTGGAATAAAAAAACAAAACAAAAGAACCAAATTAAAATTTGAGACATTAATTCTCTATTATTTTTGAAATATATGATTTATAAATTGAAATAAATGTTTTAATGAAATAAATAAACATATTTATTTATTTATTATCTATTTATATACACAAATTTGAATTAATAAAATATATTTTGGTAAATCTGAAACTACTCGAGTATACTCGAGTATTTTTTAATTTTACTACTCGATACTCGACTAGTTGAGATATCAAGTAATTGGGGTGCCTACTTGTCAGTATAGACTTGTCATTGACAAGATAAGTCAGCAGGACCCAAAAAAAGTATAGACAAAAAAAAACGCATACCATAGTCAACGGCAAATCCGTTATAAAAAATTATTTTACCTAACAGTAAAATCCACGCGTAAGGCTCAGTTAAATGCAACGCTTAATCATAGACGAGAGCTGCTAGATTCACATCGGCACATTACTTTGTAGCCGTGGGCGGATTTCTCGATGAAGAGGGCGGGTTTCGGGTGTAGGACTGACATTGTATCAAATCATATTACCTTCGCGGTTGACGTCACGGCTACGAGGCAAGTTTAAGGTCAAACGTAGGCCAGCCGCCCCGTTCAAGACTCCTGCCTCCCTAGCCCTACACGTGGTAGGGGTGAGCACAACCGAACAGGTTTGCAATCGCAACTTTTTATGCCCGATATTATTTGTTGTTTGTATTGCGGTTTCTCAAAAGCAGAAACTTTTAATACTTAATGTATATGTAACAGTGAAAATGTATCAAGTAATAGATTTGTATGACAACATGATTTCACTGGTCACGATCACTGAAATTATTGACGAAGATTTGCCGGCCTAAAATTTTGGTTTGCTTCAATGAAACAAACTCAGCAAGGTGACCCTTTCATAAAAAGAGAATCAAAGATAAACACAGACAAACATTGGGCTGAAGATAGGCGGTCAAATTTAATTTCAATGACTAATATATTTTCACGGAGAGAACAGTTTCATTGTAACATATGTAATATGAAATTTATAACACAATGTAATATTTAATATTTAAAACTATTCCGCTTAAAAAATATTATATTATGATCGCTGAGTTCATGAAGATTACAAATACATGATATAACAGTCGCAAGGGCTGTTCGGCTGATAAATGCACTGCCCGTTGATGTGAACATCTTCGACGGTGAACTTGGTGCTTTGTTTGTATTTTTTTCTTTTTATAAATATAACTAATCTGTTCCTAATAAAAAGAATAAAACATTTTTAGTAGTTATTCCACAGAAAATTTATTGGATCAGGACCGGTTTCGCTCATTGCGAGTTGATCAGTTGACAATGCTCGCCATGAGCGAAACCGGTCCTGATCCAATAAGTTTTATGTGAAATAAGTACTATAAATGTTTTATTATTTTTATTATAATGCCAATCCACCAAGTATTGACAGTGAACACCTTATCTGTTCCTGTTTTGTGTCATATACATATACACATATTTTTAGTTTTAATTGTCAAAATGTGTTATGTGATATTTTCATTAAATTTGTCAAATGCACGGTGAATTGGCGTCAGCTGTAATGTCATGTATTATTTAATAAATAACTAAAACACATTATACAATTTATCTTTATAAGAATATATGAGGGTATATTAAATTAATAATGTAATTTAGGATTTCGACTGAAGGTGCTTGAAGGGATTTCAATATCAATTTGAATCATTTGAATTTTGTACCTTTCCATTAGTTTTGAAGCCAATGACTCGGGTTTCACCTTTCGGCACCTTCAGGCATTTTAAGTGCTTGAATGAACTTGAACGTAAAGTAATTAAAGGTCATAGAAAAGTACAACTTTCGAACGATTCAAAATTGATATTGAAATACCATAAAGCGCCTTTAGACGAACTCCCCAATTACATTATTAATTACTATATTTACATACATATCTTATAAATATATAAAACCGAAACGTGGGATGTATGTCTGTAATTCCCTTTTGCATTGTTGTTGCAAGTTCAAACAAACGAATTGATTTCGCTTGCGAAAGTTTCGACGGTAAATTTGTTTCGTTATCAATGTGTGTGTAGAGACTCCAATTACTCGAGTATCGAGTAGTACATATATAAAACCGAAACGGCGTATGTATGTCTGTGGGTCTGTAATTCCTTTTTGCATTGTTGGTCATTAAGTTGCCATAAAAACGAATATGAAAGAAAATATGTTTGATTTTTTTACCGGCGAAGACATTTAGTCAAAATGTAATAAATTAGTCTTCTACTGAACTTTTCCCGGCTTTTATTAATATAATAATGTTTTTATTTACGTGAAGGTATTATTTGACATTTCTTTGTAGGCAAATTAGATTTATTCTTTGAATTTGGACATTTTAATGGGCGAAAATGGGGCTGTCAATATTTGAAAGGGGCTATGAAATGTCAATGCCAGTCTGAAATGTTCATTTTAATTCCATTTTAATTGACCTAGACTTTTGAATTTTGAAAAAAGTTGTTTCAACTTGGCCCGTCTGAATTTACGCGCCGAGCTGAACATAACCCCAAACTGGTCCGAGCGAAGCCGGGTTCCAATACTAGTATTCTCATATAGTTTTTAACAATAATCACGTCATAGGCCTGCAAAAAAGCACTGAAGGCGAAGAAAGTACACGCAATGGTATGGACGTGTTTACATCAATTTAACGCAGTCAATTATAACGTAAACGTATTTTTGTACATAACATGATAAATGCACATAACTTTTTTGCGTTTACAAATCCTTAAATAAAGTAAAGCTAGGGATGTGTTGCTCTATTTCTTTGCCAGTGGAAATTTCCATCGAACTAAAGCTCGTGGGAAGCTGCAGCTGTCGCCATGGAAACGGACCGGCGGCCATGTTTGAGTCAAAGTGCATTATCCAGCTATCCCATCCCGCCCCCTGTATGCAGCTGAACCTCGGCTTGATCCTTTTTCCGCGACTCGAACTGTGATCTATGCGGAACAGATTTCATGCAATTTTCATCATTTTATTATCGGTGGAGTAACTTCTGGCTATTTTCAAAAGCTTTTAGCCACTTCAGAACTTTTGAGTTGAAAGGTTACTGCTTTTTTTTTACAAGTTTGTTTATTCTATATATGTAGTTATTGAATAAAAGGTACGCTCTGTTGTGGGTATATTTAAGGCTAAAATTAAATTCATCACTGAACAAAGTGGCTGAGCAAGTCAAATTTTTATTTTTTTCTTTTCTTTAAGCACTATATTGCATTGTTTAAAGATCAGTCCCGTGCAGCTCTGCTTCTCGCCAAGTAAGTGAGGAGTACATTTTTTTATTTTCTTGATCGTATAGCGTTATTTAAGGCGCCTGTGACAAACAGCTGTATGCATACACATAACGGGAGGTGGTAGGACAAAATTTATTTCACATTATAGTTATCATTAAAAATGATTTAAATTTTAAATGCAATGATTTAGATTTTGAGTGTTTGATGGAAATTCAATGGCGTCAGTTCGATTCATTCGTTCACTTTAAAAGACTTAAGGGGGGGGGGTCAACCCATGTGATATTTTGAAACAATCTTTTTTTTGTTGCATAGAATGATTCTTAAACAAGTGTAGAATATGCTGGTAAAGTGATTTTACAATATTTGAAGTCGATGGAAAGTTATTGCAGTAAGACTACACTTGTTTCGAGGCGGGACATCGGCCACATTTTGATGCTTCGGCTTGTTACATGAGAACTTTCAATACACATGTAATTTCAATTCATGAAACAAACCAACATTTAAGCGACAAAACTCACGAAGTACATAATTATGAAGATTCAAATTTAATAGGACAGTATTCGTGTGGTTTTTTTTTATTAATTTGCATTGTTCTATTTAAGAAAACAATATTCTATTAAGTTCAATACTTCAATTAGTGTAGACAGTGTCCAACCAATCCGCCAATGGTGATGCCAGTTAAAAAAATGTTCATCATATTAACTTGATTTCCATGGAATAAACCTAGATAAGCATAATAATGCAGTTATACATTAAAAAGTTCATAAAACTCAATTTTAATTAGGTAAACAAATAAAAGTAAACAATATTTTATTTGTGCGTATTATTGGGAGGATGCTTCAACGTAAAAAAATACAAATATTACATCACTGATTCATTTAACCTCTTTCCAGATCCCTGAGTTTTCTATTTCATTGCAATTATTTATACTTTCCGCAAGGGATATGAAATTATCTTTGATTAAATGTTATGCTAAAGTTATCAAGTTTGATATATTTTTCACGCGAAATGTAATTATTTGTTTATTACATTGCGGTCCGATGTTCATTTATCTATCAAATCCACCGATATCAAATAAATGAATAGATTTTTTACGTTTTGGTATAAAAATTATCTGTATAATATTTAAAATTATGTTATGAATACCTATACAGTGTCTCTAAAACGTTTCTTTAATCGTCCAGTTTCTTAAAAAAAGAATATACTTACATGAAAATTAAGCGATGACGTATGTAACAAAAATAAAACTTATTATACTAAAAATAAAAATAATAACACATTTTTAGTACTTTTTCCACATGAGATTTATTTCATCAGGACCGGTTTCGCTCATGGCGAGCATTATCAACTGATAAGGAATACAATAAAACAGTGGTATTTACTTATTATACATTGATTTTATTGAGAGCAGTACCTGGTTTTGCTCATGGCGAGCATTATCAACTGATAATAAATAAAAAATGCAGCGTTATTCATAAAAAAACTCAAGCAAGACTTAAAAGGTATGACAAACAATTGGTAATACTAATATGCAATTAAATCTAACTGAAATTAGACAAAATAGAATAATTTGTTAGCGTTAGTGACAAAAATCATGAAAAAGATATTCAAATTAGATATTTATATTCCATTAAGCACCCTCAGTCGAAATCCTCAAAATACAAAATAGTTATAAAAAAAAATTGAAGACCTCTTAATTAATAATGATCTCAATAACTTCAATGTGGAATAAGTACTAAAAATGTGTTATTAGTTTTATTATAATGTCATTCCACCAAGTATTGATAGTGAACCCCTTAAAAGTGATGATGTCTATTTTATTTCTTTCTAGGATTTAGAGCTAGGAATGGGTGGGTGATATTTGTGAGTGGTTTCTGGATATGATGATGATGAAGGGATAAGCCCTCAAATTAAGGTAAGATCTCAGAATATGATGTTCAATGGAATATGGATATGACTTAGAACGTTGTTCTTAGAGAAAATATTTATTGTATATTGGATTTCACGAAGAACACGCGAATCCACGATGCATTTTAACAAAGCCTCAATCCAAAGTTTAACTGTAAAGATTTGTAAGTTTAAATACTATTATCATAAATAAAATTACAATTGCTTTTGGAACACGGTGTAGATTGGCAATCAGCAGTGGGAATATTCCATATAGCGGTGACGATAACATAGTTATGTAATTGAATCCAACAGCAACGGGAAGCACTCATACAATACCGTACATATCCCCTTACCCTAACTACCTTCACATCAATTCAATTTGAAACAACAACATTGTTTACATTTAAACCAATGCATGTATGAATTGAATATATTCAAATGTAAATATTGTGTTCGTTGTATAAATGCAATGGTATATATGCAACATACTTATTCGAACTGATTGTTTGAAACCTAGACTTACCGTTCTTTTAAAATAACAGTCAACATATGAAATACACGATTGCGCAATCCTACCAATTTTGACATCTTTATAAAAATAAAATAAATAATATCAAAGTGTATAAACCAGGGCTGTGGAGTCGGAGTCGGAGTCGGCGCGGCGTTTTGGCCGGAGTCGTACTCGGAGTCGGAAATTTTGAAAAGTTTGAACTTTTTATTTTTGCATTTAATATGTCAAATTTGGCTTTTGGCCGCATTGATAGGGTTGATATTTAATTGAATACACATAAATAGGAAAAATAGGGGCGGAAAGTGACGATATTAACCTTTTTTTAGTCGGAGTCGGACTTTTTTTCACCGACTCCACAGCCCTGGTATAAACGCTTCTTTATAATATGTTCTTGAAATAAAATTTCCTTATCTAAATTATTTCGTTTCTAATCGATACAATTTTCTTGGAAATGTTTGTGAAAGTATCAATTAATTTAAAAAAAAAAAATTAGCAGAAGAGTTATCGTGGGTAAGTTAATTTATTTAGATGAACAGTCAACAAAATAGTCTTAATAGTCTTAACAAAATAGTGCGTGCAAGTGTCGGAGTGCCAGCGATGAATACTTAACCTATAGATACACTTAATTTGATTAAATTAGATATAGATTAACTGGGCGACGCTTCATAATTTGAGAGGTAAACGGTGAAAGAATAGCTTATTTTTTTAACCATGTCCGCTCCCAACTTGGCATATGGAATATGGACTCCTCACGAAGTTTATCTCAACATATATTTTTCTGCGAGAACTGCTTGTTACTCAGTTGCTCAACCTCTCCTTTTCGAAGAGAGTAGGGGATGGAAAGGATACGAAGGCTCGGACTGGACTAGTGGTTACATAATCGCTCTTTGGGATAGGAAAGGTTGGAAGCGATTTTCAACAACACAAACAAACACCCATGTCTTTGAACAGATTTATCGACTGAAAAAATCCGCTCGTACCGGGAATCGAACACGGGCGGACCGGTACGCAAGCTGACCGTAAGCTGTAATGCCAATTTTTTTTTTAAAATGTAAAACTTATTAAAAATTTAATTATTTTGTATTAATCATCTATATCGCAGAATGAAAGTTTGGCCTATTGAATTTTAGGCCGCAAGAAATTATAATTACTTGTTTGGATTGAATAATTACAATGTTTTAATTAATTTATGAGGATATGTCACTTCTTTTAAAGATTGGTTATTCCTCCACATTGAAAAAAAGTATTGCTTTACAACATTTTATTTTTAGAATTGGATTTTATAATTGTTCTGCTTTATTCATTGTCTGCATCGTGGAAATAAAGATCAAAGGGTAGAAATGACAGTTTGTAAAATATTTCGCGCATTAGCGTAAGCTGTTATGCCAAATATTATTTTGTAATTATAAAAATTAAAAAAAAATTAAGTCATACAGAAATACATTGCTATTTTTCCACCGTATTACAATAGAGTTCTACCAAGTAGATGCCAATTTAATCAATAATATGAGAGACAAATCATCGACTTGGGCCAATAATTTCAATGATCGTGACCAGTGAAATGATGTTGTCATACAAATCTATTACATACTTGATACATTTTCACTGAGAATACAGTTTCACTGTAACATATACATACATATATTCGAAAAGCAATCTAAGCTAAACAAAACGAACTGATTGCTTCGATGAATCTTTCTGGAGAGAAGGTTGCTGCAACTGACATTCAGCTGCACTATATTCCGCAAAAGCACCTTTCTCGGAAAAATGAATGGGAAATGTTCAAGTCAATGTAGGAAAGCCTGTCGTTTTAATTTCGTATATTTTACGAATTCATTAAAACTCAATTTTGCTGTCCCACACCGCTTTAATTATGCATAGAATTAAGAGCAGGGCTGTGGAGTTGGAGTCGGAGTCGTGGAGTCGAAGCTTTTTGGCCGGAGTTGGAGTCGTCGCGGTGATTTGGCCGGAGTCGTGGTCGGAGTCGGAAATTTTGAAATGTTTGAACTTTTTATTTTTGCATATAATAAGTCAAATTTGGCTATTGGCCGGATTGCTAGGGTTGATATTTAATTGAATACACATCAATAGGAAAATTAGGCAAAAAAAAGTAACGATATTCATCTTTTGTAGTCGGAGTCGGAGTTGGAGTCGTGGTTTCGGTAAATGATAGAGTTGGAGTAGGAGTCGGACTTTTTTTACCGACTCCACAGCCCTGATTAAGAGTTCAATAATTATTATATAAAGTTTTTTTTTGGCTATTGTCTATTTATATTTGGAAAAGATTATGACCGGTTTCGATGATCATAAAACATGTCATCACAACTTAAAAGCTAATCTACATAGCTCTGACGATGGCGCAAGCCGAAATAGCTATCAACAATATATAAAATAAATTGCTATTTTTTCCACCGTGATATCATTTGAGCCCTTGAGAAGTGAAATGGGCCAAGTATCATAATGATGAAACTTTTGTACGAGGTTAGAGCATAATTAATTTTTTTGAAAAAAAAACGATTTCATTGTGTTTTTAATAATCTGACTTCACTTGCAGGATAGTTTAAGAACCGACGAAGATGATACTGCATTTAATTCATTTTTTTTCACAAAATTGGCACTTGGCTCACTTCACTTCTCATTGGCTCATATGTCTACCACAAATGTAAAGTTGACGAGTGCTTTTATTATTGTTGCAAATACGCGGGTTGTTATTTTAAATACTGTGAGTAATATTTAAATTTCATCAAATGTTATAATCGAATCAAATACAATATCTTTTTAGAGGTGAAAAATAATTTCTTTTAATTCGCTACATTGTCTGTGGCACCGGCGATAGTACGGTATGAAACGGCGCAGCGTCTTTATTGGTCCATAAACCGCTGACGCTTTGTTCCGTTAGCAGTTTGTTGTTAGTTCATGTTCGTAAATGCGAGTTCAAGTTCATGTCGTACAACACGCGCTCGCGAATGCACCGGTTGTATTGAACCACCTATTCGCATTAATTTACTTAGCTACCTACACATACATACAATGGCTTTAGCCAGCAATATCAAACTGGTATTTATTGGAACGCAAACATAAAATGTAAACAAACAATTTAATTACAATATTTATTTTTTTATTTGACACTTTTTTATTACAAATTAAAAAAGAATGGTACACGGTTTACTGGTCGATGTCATTGGCTTACGTTTTGTCACTTCAGTTTCAGTTTCAGTATAGACAATTAATGGAATTTTATTCGAAGTTATGCATGGTTCCATCTAGAGACTCCAATTACTCAACATCTGAACTACTCGAGTATCGAGTAGTACAATTTCAAAATACTCAGTAGCGGAGTAGTTTCAGATGTACTAAATTATATTTTTTTAGTTAAAATTTGCGTATATAAATCGATGATAAATAAATAATGTTAGCTTTTTTTATTTAATTAAGACATTTATTTCAATTTGTGAAAGAATGATTTCAAAAATGATAGAGAATTAAACGTCTCAAATTTTAATTTGGTTCAAAGTTCCCGCAGTAGAAAAAACTCTCTCTGTTGCTGTGAACGTCGGCTTAAAAGTTATCAATGAATCAAATAGTGCTATCTAGTTTTTCTGTCCACTGCTTAAAAATAATAAAATTCGGAAATAAATCTTCATTTATACATTACGAGTATTAGTCGAGTATTTTTAAATTACTCGAGTATCGAGTACTCGATACTCGCATTGGAGTCTATAGTTCCATCTCACCAATTCGATAGTAAAACTTATGGATATATATTTTATATAATACCACCGCATAAACCATATAAAGGGTATTTCAATAGGGACGCTCAAAATATGTTACTTTGTCCTGCTGAGTAGATTATTCATTGTTTAGTGGCCAAATTTGAGTCAACCAGTTTGGTAAATAATCGGCCAACACCTACCTGTACGTCATCAAAATACAATATCTGGTGAAAACATTGCTGCTGTGTGTGAAAGTGTACAGGAAAACCCAAGGCAGCTTATTTCTAGTTATTACAAGAACTTGGCTTTTATGCGACTTCAACTTGGCGAATTTTGAATCGGGCCTTATGTCTGCACCCATATAAAATCCACCTAACCAAGGAACTTCAGGTAAACGACCACAGACAACGCCTGATTGGGTTCTGGAGCAGTTGGAAGTTTACCCAAATTTGTCAAAAAAGTCAACTTTAGCGACATGGCCCATTTTATAATGAATGGATATTGGCAGACATTTGATGCTATATTCCATATTTAATGCCGTAAAATATACTTACAAATGAAATTAAAATTTAGTCGAAATCTCACAAACAACTTGTTTCATTTACATTTCAAAACTAAGCGTCCTTATAAAAAGACCCTATATATATATTCTTCAAAATGAGAGGTGCGGCAACTGAGTTTTAAGAAGATCTCATAGAAAATCGATCACAACTGTGGAGTCGGAGTCGGAGTCTTGTTTTTTAACGACTCCACAGCCCTGAAATCCATAAACATCAACGTTGTAATTATAAAATTAAAAATAAAACTAAAATCTTTTCACGTATTGAGTTACTATTCGTGACGTGTGTTTCTCCACTTTAAGAGGCATCTTCAGACTTACTATCGCATAAAATGCTCTCAAGTAATAAGAAAGAGTGATTCCAATATTCTCACATAATTAATTACAAAATGAAGGTTGAGATTTTCCCTTTTTACGACAAGCAGGAAAAGGGGAATAGAAACAAGCAAGCAGTAATTATACTACTAATGACGTTAACATTACAAATGATTAGTATTTGCAGTATTGCAGCCCCAAAGTATTTTTCACGTAAAGAAATATTCTTTTTTCAAATTGATTCTTTTTGATTTTCATTGTGTGGTAAAATCTGACAGACCAATATTCTAACAAACAATATATTCAATAGCCATAAAGAATTTATTAAAAAAAAAAGAAATGTTGCTTATTTGAAATATTATTCCTTTTTCACATTGATACTTTTCGATTTGTGTGTTTAAATATGACAGACCAATATTCTACGAGTTAAAATATATAAACAAATATATTCAATAGCCATGAAGAATTTATTCAAAAAAAGAAACGTTCCTTATTTGAAACAATTTATTTTCATAATGGACATTGTAGATTATGTTATTAACATAAACATGAATAATTTGATGCATGCTTGAGCTTTTGAATTCGATGGAAAAAAGCATATTATGTACGCCCCGCACTTATTCACACGAGTGTCTAATAAAAATAATGATTTATTACGCTCATCGTGGTAAATTATGCTCATTTGAAATTCATCTCATCCATAATTTCACGGCTGAGAAATATTTTATTGTTTTAAATTATCTCAAGTTGAAGAAAGTTGGTTTCTTATTATACTAAATCAAAGATGAAAATTTCATCGTAGATATTTTTTCTACCTGTCGAGAAAAACGTTATGTTGTCTTTATGAGCTATATTTACATTTTTCAATAGTACAGCATATAAAAGCCTGAAACTTAAAATTTATATAAGCGGCCACTGTGCAACATCACTTGGGATAACTATGTGAATCATAATTTTCTTTGACGTTTTTATACCACATGTACATGATTTTTATACAAATATTTTATTGCTAGTCACACACTATGACCAGAAGGATAATATCGTTGCATTTGTCCAGTTTTGAAAAATATGGGATAGTTCTACTTTTGATACAAAATGTCTGACTTTAAATATTGACAGTAATCCAGATTCCAGACTTTATACCAGATATTATATTATTGAGCGTACACGCATGCTTTTAATGATTGAGTAGGCATTTACTTGGTAGAACTCCATTATAATACGGAAAGAAAAATAACAATGTATTTTAGTTCTACATAACTTATTTTATATATTTGTTGATAGCTATTTCGGCTTACGCCTTCGTCAGAACTATTCTGTAATAATAGTTCTGTCGAAGGCGTTAGCCGAAATAGCTATCAACAAATATATAAAATAATTTATGTAGAACTAAAATATATTGTTATTTTTCTTTCCGTATTATCGCATGCTTTTAGTTAGGAAAAATTTCTACAAACTAAAACAATAATTAAAAATAATTATTTTACTACAAATATTTAGATTCATTGTCATGGAAAACCACAGAGTGCTGTCAATAATAAAGGTCTTTCAATAGTGACGCTAAAAACGTGTTAGATTACAGCAGCCATGTTATTAAAGTGGCATATGTCAAATATGTTTTAAATTGTTTAGTAGTATACGGCAAATCATTATAAAAGTAAATAGCGTCGAACAACGTGTGCAAATCATCAAATTTTATTGTCAAAGGCACTGCTCCGTTCGAGAAACGTTAAAAATACGGAGCCCGTTTTTGGATAACCTGACAAGCAAAATTCTCCGATTTAGGGTGATTCCAATCCATACGAGATACGCCAGCATCAAATGCATCCCGAGGCGGTTACTGTTTGGTGCGGATTTTGGTCTGATGGAATCATCGGACCGTACTTCTTCCAAAAAGAATCGATTTGAATTTATTATATCATTCAACGGCAAGCGCTGTAAGATTGATAATGAGTGACTTTTCGTTGGCTAAACTGGATGATATGAATACCAACAGAATCAAATCTAACACAACTAAGCGATGATTTCAAATTGTCACTCACGTCGCCTCGGTCCGAAATGGAAAAGAATATGGTCCGTAGTAAAGATTCAATGAATACAACACTGAAATAAATATAAATATAAAAGTATGTTATAGTATGCCGCAGCGGCCATTTTGGATTATCTGTCAAATTATCAGTCAGACTTAATACCCCTAGTCTAGATGATTATCAAATTTATTACATTATAATTTTACTGACATTTGATGTAGTTTGTTGATTTCATTGAGTGCGAGTAAAGTAAGTACCGCCAAACGGGGTGAATAGAGACAAAAACAAGGACAGAACTTTAGCACAACTTTACTAAGCATCCAATGTAATCATTATAGCTATGTAAGTTTCTTCACAAGGACTATAATACTATCTCTCGAATCACAAAACCAAAAGAACTTAATGATCGGCCAAAATTGAAAAAAATGTGTTAAAGTTTGATGCCTGTGCGTCCTTACTTTTTGATTCCTTATAAACTTCTCTTTTATTGCACAAAAATTAAATTAAATCATGTTTTTTTGGTTAATAATTACATTCCAATCATAACAATCTGTTGTTTTGTCTCTATTCAACTGCCAAGTCTCTATTCACCCCAATTCAATGTGAATAGAGACATAAAACAAAATTGACTGTGCCTTTATAACGATAGTGAATATTTGAAAAGTATTGTCATGAATGTGTAGAAGGCAAGGTTATGGAGTCGTTTCTGACTCCAGCATTGAGCAAAAACACGACTCCGACTAAAAAATGATTAATTTCGTAACGTTTTTTCCTATCTTTTCTATTAATGTGTATTCAATTAAATATCAACCCTACCAATCCGGCCAATAGCTAAATATGACATATTTTATGCAAAAATATAAAGTTCAAACTTTTCAAAATTTCTTACTCCGAGTTCGACTCCGGCAAAAAACCCCGATTACGACTCCCGACTCCACAGCCAAGGTAGAACGACCATAGAAACACTTTTCGAGCCACTGATATTATAAAAATGTGAGGAAGGTATGAAGATACATAGTCGTGAAGGGTAATAAGTGCCTGTATTCACCCCGTTTTACGGTAGTTTGTAGAATTCATGACTCATTCCTATCATTGGGTTATAAGTAAAGTATATTGAACCGGCAACTATGAGACGTTGTCTGCTATTACCCTTTGGCGCTTGAATGAAAGAGAAAGTGGGCCAGGTCGGTCGTGCCTTCGTATAAGGCGCTCACCGCATTGCCAAATTTACAACTCACTTCACTCGAGTGAGGAAATCAAGAATCGTGTATGCATACATGTATACAATTAAACTTGATAATTTACAAAGCACTTTCGCTTAAATGGTATTAAATTAAATATAACAATATTGTATCCAGGTCCGCTCCCAGTGTAGAGCATATGGACACCTCACGGAGTATATTATAAAAGTATTTTTTTCTCCGAGAGCTGCTTATTTGTCAGTTTCTCGACCTCTTTTTAACGAAGAAAGTAGGGATTGAAAAGGTACGAGGACTACACTGGCGGATCCAGGAATTGTCCCAGGGGGTGGCCATTTTGAAAAAATATATACACCCAGTCCACTTTTTACGTGATTTTTTGAACGGCACCGCTACTTTTTTTACACGATTTTTTTTACGGAATGATGACCCTGCGCTTAAAGAAGTGATGGTGCCGAGCAAAATCATGTGATATAATTGATGACTCTGACTATTATCATCGGTTTTTCTATTTCAATTCAAAAACGCAAACATTAAAAAGAAAATATTAAAAAAATATTGTTTTATACCAGAGAAAAATCGCAAACATTATAAAAAAATTAAGTCGAATTTTCGTTTTTTTGACGTTGCAAATAGGCCCAAAAATATTCAGGTTAAATATACATTTCCCAGAGGATATGTTACAAAGCTAGACCATATAGTCTTTTTAAAAACAAACGATTCCTTAGCCAGGTTTTCATGTGTCGTAATGTGGAAAACCTCCTTTCAGCGAATGCAACGCTGATTGTCAAACAGTAAAATTCGTACTAAAACCTCACAATTACGACATAATTATTAACTTATCACATTCCGTATCTATACAGTTGTGGCAAAATAAATCTGCGCACTCTTCATAATTTCATTCCTTTGCGAATATTTCATCGAAATCTTAACCGATTTCCATTTTTTTTCATTCAATTGTAAAAAAAACCTGTAACCATATTTTGAAAACCAATTAAAAAAATTTCAGCTGGCGATTAAAAAAAAGCTCTACATGAGCGAAACCGGTCCTGATCTTCTTAAAAAATGAGCGCGCATCGCGAACTGTGAAATAAGTACAAAAAAGATTTATATATTTTTTTATACAATGCCTTTCCACCAAGTATTGCTATTGAACACCTTGAAAGTGACTATACTGTCGCAACATAAGAAATTCCCGCACATTCACAATTTCATTCATTTGCGAATATTTCCTTGAAATCTTTACCGATATCCATTTTTTCTTCTTCCGATTGTAAATAAAACTAATAGCCATATTTTGAAAGACAAGCGAGAGTTGAAAGCTTCAACTACAAAGCTACAGTATAATGTGTTTTGTTTATTTAAATAATGTCATTCCACCAAGAAGTGACAGTTAACACCGCAAAATTGATTATCAGGATCTTCTCTATTGTTGTTATTTGTAGCAGAACTATGTATATTGAATTTCCATTCATCAATTTATAAACAAAGTGTATATAAACAAAACAAAAAAAACAGTCATTTAGTTTCTGATTTCAAATAAAACTGATATAATGTCAGTATAAACTTTTGTTTTCAACGAGCCATATTACTGTGATGATTGATAACACTGTAAAAGTACCGTTAGAAAGTTCAACGCCTTACATTGACGAGGTTCTAACTACTCTTGACACTTTTTTAAGTTTTGACTGCGTTTGAAGTTTCGGACAATTATTAAATTCAAAAATAAAATAATCCCTTGGAACAATGAGCAGGTTAAAACGTTTTAAATAACTTGTTGTAATAATTAAGATTTTCGACTGAGGGTGCTTGATGAAATTTCAATATCAAATTTGAATCATTTGAATTTTGTACTTTTCCATGAGTTTTGTCGCTAACGACCCGGGTTTCGCCTTTCGTCATCTCCATGCATTTAAAGTGTACGGATGTACTTTAACTGACGCACTTGAAATGCCTGAAGACGCCGAAAGACGAAACCCGGGTCGTTAGCAATAAAACTCGTGAAAAAGTACAAAATTCAAACGATTCAAATTTACTTGTTTCAAGTATATTTTTTCACAACTCAAACGATTATATTGAGAAATAATGATCTTAATGATCTAATTAAGGAAATAATGATAACAATTTTAGAACTCTTTTTGAGAAAATTTTGCAGATACACTCCGGAATCTGTATATAGATGTACCATCATAACTTGACCACCGTTCAAATTCGGAACTAAAATTGTCCCCATATAGTAGATACATTGAAAAGCCTTAAGTAAATATATATACATGAAGATTTTGTTTCATTTATAGCTTGCATATAAAAATGTATTCGTAAATTAACATATTTGATTGAGTATTGCACACTTTTTATGCAATGGTGGCCCTCACAAACAGTCAAGTTATATTAATACATCTATAGAATACAATTAATACAAACTTTTCTGACCGATAGATCATTTTTGCCAAAATGTCAGCTAGAACCTTTTCAAAATAAGTCAACGAGTTGTCCAACAGATAATTTTATTTCAACGCGTTGAACGCGGAAATATTTCCCTGTCAGTCACATTAATTATTCCATTGTGATTGACCTCGATCGTTCACAATAATACACCAAAACGGCTGGTTTATAAATTTATTTGACCATATCGCTTGCCTCTAAAAAGTGTAATTGTTGACGGATCAGGCTGGCGGGGTCGTGGGGGGAGAGTGAAAGGAGGCCTGACCTCCATCCGTCAGCGCCTGCGAACGAAAGCCTTTTACAAAATGATAATTTACATTTGGCAACCTTTTGAGAGACTGGGTAAAATTTTCAATTTTGAAAATTTTATTTGATAAGAGGGTAAAAGTTTTAGTAGTTTTATTTTCATAAAATAAAATATATACTGACAACGCCCTATATGGTAGGTCATCAGAACTCTCTCGAACGATCTATTTTTCACCTCAGTCTATGAGTTTAAGTCGATATCAGGAAATAAATTCATTCTTATAATAATCTGTATTGAAATCTATAGCGATTCAATACAGAAGTATTTCAATTTCTCTTATTTCTTGACGCCCGAGAGTGCATGGTACACAACGAGAGCGCATGGTGCTTCGTAAAAAGTTCATTAGCCCATAAATAATGTGTTATCAGTGTTAGCGGCCTGTCAACTGCTTATAACCGTCATTCCGGCTCCTACCTAGGGAGCCGCTTTTTTTTACAGTCAGTTTTAAACTCCTCGAGTGCACTTGTTTGCATGATTGATCGAGGTATCCTCCCTCCTTCGAGTATCTTAAAATCACGTACAGTTCCTAGTATCGGCTTGTCGCAATCGTTAATCATTATTTGTAATTAAGTTATAACTTCTGTGTTTGTATTTGTGTCATTTTAATATAACTTCTGTGTTTTTTGTGTGTAATTTATAATAATATAACTTGTGTACCGAACATTAATAAATTGTGTGTGCAATAGCACTATTTGACATTCTGAGATCGTTTTTATTAAAGAGCATCCTGATTCTCCATCTCCGATCCCTAAATTCCTCTCCTCGAGTGAAGGACGGAGGTTTTCTCTTGTTTTACGAAAAAACCCGAATCAAGGTCGTCTCAATACATTTATGTACATATGTGTACATAGTGAAAAAATGGCTACTTTGGTTTTGATTTTTTTTCGATATTTGGCAAATGTGTGGTTAACTGGAGCCGAACACAGGAATCGAGATTTGCTAACGTAAATCTATTCCGCAGCGTATTCTGGACACATTTCATTAGGGAACATGTTTGCTCACAAGAATACGTGGAACCAAATGCTGATAAAAAAGCAAATACAATTTTTTATAATCATATTTTTTTGTTGTTGTAATGTCGCCCAGCATGATGATATTGCATCCATGTGATCGTTTTCTGTGTTTTCGAGATGCTGTCGAAATTTATTTCTCCATAGAAGTGAACATTTGAATTTAACGTATTCTAATTCTAGATTATTTATTCCCATTATATATTTAATCATTAGTATTTTCAACGAATCAATAATTTTATAAAAAAAAAATATTATCACATTTTCCTGGTGGGTAATTCAAAATGTCGTAGTGGGTAATTCAATTACCTGCGGGTAGTAGGTTGCCGATCACTGATTAACGTTGTCATAAGTGGACATCCATAGTGTTCCAGGTCACCGCACGCGCTGCTTTCCTGCAACAAAAGCTCCGGATATGAAAGAACGAATGCATTGTGTTATTATATTGTGTTGCTGAAAGTCTGTTCAATAATGACATGCATCCAAACAACTGGGATATTAAACATGGCATATTCATAAAATTTTCAACGTACTTATATTTAATTAATTTACGACTTTTACGAATCTTGGGCGTTTTTGGCCTTATTCGAGGGAATACACTTCTTTACATTTCAATTAATTTATATTTATCACAATATAAAATCGAGGGTGTAGGGACATACGGGCGAAACTACAAAAATGTCTGTTTTGAGTTAAATATGGCATTGTCATGCTCAAATGCAGTTCTATAAGATATAAACATATGAAACTTTTACGAAGAGGGGTTTACCAGATATTGCTCGGCTTTCCTGCAAATCCGTAGGAACAAAGCTTAAAATTGAAAACTGTTTTGCCATTTATCTCAGTTCGTTGTTTTTGTAGTTTCGCCCGTATGTCCCTACAACCACGAAATATAAAATAACTTTGATTATTCCACGTATTGTGTTACTTATTGTAACACGTGGTTCGCCTTCAGAGGCATCTTCGGACTTACTCTAGCAAAGTTTAAAGTTTGCTTAAGTTTTACATTTAAAGTGTTAAATTTGAGTTCTTACATTACACTAACACTTTCGATGGATTAGGCGGTAACTTTGTTGTAGTTCATTTTAATATAAAATTTTAAATAACCTTGATTTTTGCACGTTTTGTGTTACTAATTGTGACACGTGTTTCGCCTCTTTCAGAGGCATCTTTGGACTAACTATCGCAAAGTTTGCTTAAGTAATGAAGCAAGATTGATTCTATTATTTTAAAATGATATTACAAAATGGAGTTTGAGATTTTTCCTTTTTAAGGAAAGCAAGAAACAAAACAAACAAATAATTATACTACTAATGAAATGTCATTGATTGTTTATAATGTATTAACAATCAATTGGTAAGGGTTAATCCATTTGAAAAAAAAATGCGAGTAACCTTTGTTAATGTCTTTGGTAGTAAACATGTTATTTCGTATTGTACGGCCATTTAGCAAACGCACAAATTTTTGCATTTCGCATTCTGTTAAAAATAAATGACATGTTATGTATTCATTATACATTTGTTATAAATTATAAATTATCTAAGCCGAGCAAAACCGGTAGAACTAAAAAATGTGTTTTATTTGTGTAAAATATTGCCTTTCCATCAAGAATGATAGTATCCTCATAATCGAGTCAATTTGCAAACATCATTGTTGATTTTTTTTTTTAAATAGATATTTTCGTAACACCCTGTATTGTTATTAGTCATTAGAGTAATTGATATGCACCAGAACAACTTCCATTATAGTTTCCATCATTTCACCGTTAGAATAGAAATAATTGTTATCAGTCTTCTTCTATCTGAAGAGTTTTAGCTTCGTTGTTGTCATTGTATACTATCATTCATCATTTTGTAATAGGCTGCTATGTCACATTTAATGTGTAAACAATACCCATATACTTTGACTTGTTCAGGTCCGTGGTGCAGTAGTAAATGGCTGCCGTGACGGACTTCACGGGCTCGAGTCCCTGTACAAGCAACATTTGTTCAGTCGTAAAAAATCCTTCCCACCTATCCGATCTTATAAACGGAGCATAACGACATCGAATAACTAACAACATTTCCTTTCCCAGTTCATTGAGAAACTGAACAGTAATAAGCAGTTCTCGTAGAAAAACATATGTTGAGATAAAAAAAAGTTCGATGAGAGTGTGCATAGAAAAGATTAGGCTTTTTTAAACACACCCATGCCTTTGAACTGGATCGATAAATCGACTGAAAAAATCAGGGCTATGAAGTCGGAGTCGTGGAATCGGTGCTTTTTGTCCGGAGTCCGAGTCGACGCGGCGTTTAGGCCGGAGTCGTACTCGGAGTCGGAAATTTTCAAAAGTTTGAACTTTTTATTTTTGCATAAAATCAGAATCAAATTTCACTATTGGCCGGATTGGAAGGGTTGATATTTAATTGAATACACATAAAAAGGAAAATTAGGAAAAAAAAGGGACGATATTAAACATTCTTAGCTGGAGTCGGAGTCGGAGTCGTGTTTTTGGTCAATTTTGGAGTCGGAATTGGAGTCGTAGTTTTGGTAAATGCTGGAGCGGGAGTTGGAGTCGAACTTTTTTTAACGACTCCACAGTCCTGTAAAAAGTACTACTCGTACTGGGACTTGAACCTGTCGTTCGAAGTCCATACAACGACGTTGACCACTGCATCACGAACCCGACAAAACAATTTAGTCTTATGATTCACTCATTCTGTTATTATGTTGATAATTCTGATTTCAAATGCATTCCAATTTTGAATTTAAATTATCTGTGTCAACGCAAAGTAGGTACATATGTCCAAAATACGACTATTTACCGTTGCGGAAGTATTGTATGAAATCATACGGTAAATGGCGTATTGTAATGATGCTTAGATGTCACATTCGATAAAAAATCTAGTCCGGATGAAATTAGCATAAATTATGTCAGCGGAATCAGCATAAAAATTGTTTCAATGCAAATTCAATGCGCGGTGGGTGTCACTTTCTACTGTAGAAAGCCTAACAGTGAAAACTTTACATCTTTACATTTAAATAATGCCAACATCGAAATAATAATTCATTCCAAATTTGAATTTTTATTTTAACCAGAGACAATAATTCATGAGAACGCACACATATTTATTCTGAAACAATTAACTGTATTTAGGTGGCAACATTTAAATGTTTCAGGTATATATTTAAATTTTTTTAACATTTCTTCTTATCTTATTTGAAACTGAAAATCATTTGCCAATGATGTGAACAGCGTTAAGAAATACTAAATTATTAAAATATGAGGCATCTTAAAGCAAAAACCGATATGTCCACTCTTTATTTAACACGCTTTAATTATTAGATTTAACGACATGTTTTCCTTCGAATTGTATTTAAAATTGCCAAATACAATATCGGTGATGCATTTATCGGTTTCTGAGTTTGATTTCCGTGACGTGCGGAAAAGTTGAAAGATTTATTTTCATACGCTTTTTTCCAGTCGTAAATAATAATGCGTATTTTTGAAAGAATTTGGGCTTATTGGTTTTTGTATTAACACTTCTCATAATACATTTATGGAATTTTAGACTTGGTATTTTACAAACTGTCATTTCTACCCTTTGCTCTTTATTTCCACGATGCAGACAATGAATAAAGCAGAACAATTATAATATCCAATTCTAAAAATAAAATGTTGTAAAGTCATACTTTATTTCAATGTGGAGGAATAAACAATCGTTAAAAGAAGTGACATATCTTCATAAATTAATGAAAACATTGTAATTATTCAATCCAAACCAGTAATTATAATGTCTTGCGGCCTAAAATTCAATAGGCCAAACTTTCATTCTGCGATATAGATGATTAATACAAAATAATAGCACATTCTTAGTACTTATTCCACATTCTAATATTTATATCAGGGCCGGTCTCGCTCATTGCGAACATTATCAACTAACCACCGTTTGATAGTGCTTGATTTGAGCGAAACCGGTCCTGATCTTAAACTATCTATTGTGGCAACTAAAAGTGTTTTATTATTTTTACCACAATGTATTGACAGAGAACACGTAAAAAGAGATATTGATGATTGTTATTAATGTCATTAAATTTATGAAAAAAATTACGACACTAGGAACTATTACATGCTGTTTGTTTTTTTTTTACGAAAGTAGCGACGGACTTACGCTGTTATGTTATAGTTTATGGAGTTACAAGCTTTTCGTTCGCGTTTGAAAATATATATAGTATGCATATAATATTTTGTATTTTTGTGTATGAATTTTAATTACATGTCAACTGTCACAAAAACACTGGCGTAAAAGTATTTTTCGATTCAGCGTACCGTAAAACGGGGTGAATAGAGACTCTTTTTACCCTTCACGACTATGTATTTTCATACCTGTGCCACATTATTCAAATATGAATGGCCTGAAACTTGTTTCTACGGTCTTACTACACATTCATGACAATATTTTTCAAATATTCACTATCGTTATTATGAGTCAATTTTGTTCGATGTCTCTATTCACATCGGATCGGGGTGAATACAGGCGACAGAGCGTAAATTGAGACTTGGCAGGTGAATAGAGACAAAAATACAGATTGTAATGATTGGAATATATGAACCTCTATTCTGTACTCTATTCACTCCGTTTTACGGTACTAACTAACCAAAAAAAAAAGATTGATTTTAATTTTCGTCCAATAAAAGATAAGTATAACGGGTCGAAAATTAAGGATACACAGGCATCAAACTTAAAACTTTCATTGTTTCCAATTAATAGAGTAATCACTAACCTATCTGATAGTTTGTAATGTTTAACGTCATTAGAAGAATAATTATTTGTTTGCTTTGTTTCGTTTCTATAACCCCTCACCTTGCTTCCCTTAAAAGGGAAAAATCCCAATCTGATTGATTGCAGCTCATTAGTATCATTATTTATTTGCTTTGTTTCGATTCTATCACCCCCTCTTTGATTCCTTTAAAATGGAAAAAAACCCGAAATCCATTTTGTAATTTCATAATTTTAAATGTTAGAATCAATCTTGCTTCATTACTTAAGCAAACTTTGCGATAGTAAGTCTGAAGATGCCATTGAAAGAGGTGAAACACGTGTCACAGTAAGTAGCACAATACGTGGAATAATCAAAGTTATTTTAAATTTTATATTTAAACACGTTTGTTTTAATTTTGGCTGATCATTTAGTCGGTTTGGTTTTGTCACTCAAGAGATAGTATTATTAAGTGACCATACGTCCCGTTTTGAACGGGACCGTCCCGTTTTTAGGTAGCCTGTCCTGTTGTCCCCAAGTTCAGCTTCGGGACGTCGAAATGTCCCGTTTTCAAAAAGAGGGCAACATACGGTAACAATTTTAAAAAAAGTGCAATAATCGACTTTCGTAATAATAATTTTAACCATAAAAACTTTAGATTAATCATTGAATACATTGTATGCTTGCCCGGAACAAATGCACCCGAAGAAAGAGTCTTTTCACATATGAATAAGTTGTGGACGACAGAAAAAACACAATTATAAGTCGGAGTACTTAAAGCGATGTTGCTAGTTAAAATAATTTTTAAAAAATCTTGTCAAGAATTCTATTTTTATTTAAAAGCAAACCCAGTTATACTTAAGAAAAATTTTTCATCAGAAAAATATAAAACAACATAATTTTTTTCATATTTACATTATTTATTCCTGTTATTTTCTTTGTCAACATTCCTTTTCTTTTTATTAATACATAAAAACTATGACAAATATGTGTTTTCTTGAATATACATACTATTACGTAAAAATTGGTAGATGGGGATATCTTTTGAGGACTAAAATAAATGGTCACATTAAGTATTATGGTCATTGTAAAGAATTATATATAAAAATTGGTGTCTGTAAAGTCGGTTTACGGACGATAGTTTAACGTGACAACGTCATAAGAAAACATTGATGAAATGATTGCAAACTTTTATGAATAAAATGGAATCATTTTTATTGAATTATCATTATTTTGTATGGATACGATATTTTGTATATTTGTTATACGTTAATCAGATTTTTAATATGCAAGAATTAATTACCTTTATTGCCGCAATTGTTGTTGTAATATAAACAATGAAAACCACATTAACATTTCACTTCACTTTATAAACAGTTGTAAACAGATCACGTGTAGGTACTGTAGGTGTATAGGTTGTGTGCTGCCGCTGTCTCTTTTCTACTCAGACGCATCGACCAATCGAGTGGAAGAGAGATAGACGCGGCACAATCCGAACGGTAGGCCGATCGTGCCTCTCTATCGCTTATCCGCGCTCTCGCTCGCACGCTTGCCTTCGGCGTAACGCGACAAACGGGACAATGAGTCATATTTTTTCGTGCGTGCAGCGGGCGTTCATCGATTTATAAGACGTTGTCACGTCAAAAAGTAAAAAATACATTGGATATTTAGTAAAGTTGTGCTAAAGTTCAATCCTTGTTTTTGTCTCTATTCACCTGCCAGTCTCTATTCACCATGTTTTACGGTTTCTGTGAATTCGTTTTTTTTGTTGTATAATATTTCGTGATAATTACTATTTAATGTACCCTTGTATCATTACCGTTAATGGAAAAGTTTAGTGCCCTATAAAGCTATCCGATAACAAATTCTTTCATTTGTAAATATTTCCGCTGGCAAATAACGTGTCGCCGAACCAAAAAACAAAAAAAATCCCCGAGTACAAAAACATGTTTGTATTTTTTAAAAGTCGTTTCATTTCTCTTTCAGGAAAACAGAATGATAATAAACTTCGCAGACGCGACGAAGTGGCCTTGGCGAAAAGATTTCTTTTTTTTATTAAATAAGTAGGTATGTACTTTATATCTCTCGGATATTATCATTAAAATAATAAGAGTATTGACCTAAATTCCGTATCATTCCCGTTATTCTGTGCCGTATTAGAAATACATATGTACATTGTACTCTCTATACAGGAGACGTAACAAAAGCTGGCAACAAACACAATGATAAATCAATGACTCACCGTAAATACAAATATTAACATAATAATGTAAATGTAAATGTACCAGTAGCTGACCGTTTAAGAAAATTTCAACAAAAATAACGATTAAGGTTTAGCATTGTACCAAATAATGGCAAAGCAAGTATACTCATATTGGATCATATGTCTTAATTAATATTATGTAACAAAAATTACGAAAGGGCCTGTTTAAAAAAATTGTGTTCAATTATTTAAGGCCATGTTCCTGTTTCAGTAGTTGACCATCTCACATATTGAAAAATCCAGTAGTTGACCATGTCTAATCAGGGGGCTTTATAGTGAAGTTTCTGTCAGAGTTGCCTCAGGGCTTTCTGTCACACCACTCTTGGTTGAATCAAGTAGCAATGTGTGGTACAGGAACAAGGTACACACCGTTTCTAGATTGATCACTTAAGAAATTTGAAATAATACACTTTCCTCACTAGGTGTTGTTTTCAAATGGCCACCCTGGCACTATTGGTTATTGTCTGTAATACATTTCATCCTAAATACACAAATGTGTATTGTAACTGTGAAATAACTTTTCAACATATTTTTATTATAATAATGAATTTAAGCTTTATGTACTTGGTGGAAATTGGATCGACTGAATCTCGTAAATTTTCATACATTTTTTCCATGACTGTGGATTCGTTAAAAAAATTACAACTCCGACTCCAGCATTTACCAAAAACACGACTCCGATTCCGCCTCCAACATTGACCGAAAATACGACTCTGACTAAAAAAAGTTTAATTTCGTCACTTTTTTTTCCTACCTTTCTTATTTATGTATCTTCAATTATATATCAACCAACTAATCCGGCCATTAACCAAATTTTAGATATTATATGCAAAAATATTAAGTCTCCGAGTAAGACTCCGGCCAAAACGCCGTGACGACTCCGATTCCGCCCAAACAACCCTGACTCCATGACGCCGACTCCACCTGCTTCCCTGGTTTTTTTACTAACGAATTAGTCCATTCAAGTGTATAACTAAATTTGACGGCCTGAAAATGCCGTATTGCGATACCCGGGTCGTTAGTAACAACACGTATGGAAATGTTCAAAATTAAATCGATTCCAGTTTTACTTTTATTTTTGGATTGGGTGATTTCAAAACATCCTTCAATGACTTTTGCCCAAAAATTATGGATTCAAATATGAAACATAGCATACAATATGACCATTTTTTAATTTGTATGATAATCTGTTAAAAGAAAAGCAAGGCTGTGGAGTCGGAGTCGTGGAGTCGGAGCTTTTTGGCCGGAGTCGGAGTCGGCGCGGCGTTTTGGCCGGAGTCGTACTCAGAGTCGGAAATTTTGAAAAGTTTCAAATCAAAACTATCAAATGAGTCATATAGTCACTTTTAAGGTGTTCACTGTCAATACTTGGTGGAAAGGCATTATAATAAAAATAATAATACATTTTTTGTACTTATTCCTTATCAGTTGACAATGCTCGCCATGAGCGAAACCGGTCCTGATCAAATAAATTGTATGTGGAAAAAGCAGAGATGTGGTATCGTTTGGATTTGTGTAATCAAATAAGCTAGGGCTTAATATCTTTGTCCGCAACAAATTTGGATCATAAAAACTCTTTATCAAGCAGTACAAAAAAACGTTATTATCAAACAAAAAATGCCGCTGCCAATGATATTGTCAAAAAAACTGCAGCTTAAATTTTCGAGAAAGAAATTTTTTTAAAAATAAAATATTTTTTTCGGTTAACCGGTTTCGCTCATCGCGAGCATTTTAAACTGATAAGAAATACAAAAATACAGTGCTTAATTTGAATCGTTTGAATTTTTTACTTTTACATGATGATTCGAAATGAATTGAAAATTCCAGGGCTGTGGAGTCGGAGTCGGAGTCGGCGCGGCGTTGTGGCCGGAGTCGTACTCGGAGTCGGAAATTTTGACAAGTTTGAAATTTTTATTTTTGCATTTAATATGTCAAATGCTTCTGGCTATATTGGCTTCTGGTCGCGGATAAATAGGAAAATTAGGGGAAAAAAGTGACGATATTAACGTTTTATTAGTCAGAGTCGGAGTCGTATTTTTGGTCAATGTCGGAGTCCGAGTCGTGTTTTTGGTAAATGCTGGAGTCGGAGTCGGACTTTTTTTACCGACTCCACAGCTCTGTTGAAAAGAAATAAAAACCTCTGTTTATTATTACCTTATTTGTACAGTTGTTAATCCTTGCAATAAGTGAAATCATTCCTGATCTTTACACAGTATGTGAAATTAGTAGAAAAATATTGCGTTTTGTATATTCATTCAAATCTGCTTACGTTATTTAATCAATTTTTCAATTTTAAAAGTAATGTTGACATATTCTACCGTTCCTAAGTGAAATAAATTTATTTATACACCACGATTTTTCTCTAACGACCAAAGGAAAAACTTATTTTCCGATTTTATTTCAAATCTAATGTTTATAGTCATGTAAAGAGACATAGTCGCCGATAGTAGGTAGTTTTTTTTAAGCTTTGCCTTCACAAAAAGCTCTTAAGCAAAGAGGGTAATGTTTTCATTCGCCTCTGGCATGGAAACTGAACATAAAATCAGATCTTTTCAAGATAAAAGTTTTTTTTACTACATACTTACTTCGGTTTCACAAAACTTTACTTTTTAGTCATGTTATAAGTATTTATAAAAGATACCGGATATCACGAATTTTCTTGGTCTTTAATTTTAATCATTCGCTGAGACTTTTCATTTTTTTTAACCATGTCCGCTTCCAACTCGGAGTATATGAACTCCTCTCAGAGTTTATCTCAGCGTATATTTTTATTTTTATAAAAGAACCACTGCTCGTTACTTAGTTGTTCAAACTCTCTTTTTCCAAGAGAGTAGGGATGGAAAGGATAAGAGGACTAGGACAGGACTAGTGATTAGCTAATCGCTGTCACTATGCGTACCTGTTTAGCATAGGAAAGGTGGGAAGGGATTAAATAACACAAACACCCATTACTTCTGAGCAGAATCGATTTGTCGACTGAAAAAATCTCCTCGTACCGGAAATGGAGCCCAGGTGGTCCGACACGGTAGCCAACGACGTTGATCAAACTATTAAACTAAAAAAATGATAACAAACAATTTTCATCTACCATAAAATTTTATTTTTAATCCTGAACATGGATGCAATGCAATAAGTAGTCCACATGAACAAAGAATCACCCATTTGCCACAAGATTTTTCTGTTATTTTGCTGAAACAGCATAAATTTCTTACATTTGATAGACTCGGCGGTAACTTTGCGGATGTTCATTTAAATATCAAATTTAATTGATAAATTTGATATTCCACGTATTGTGAACAGATACTGACTCGTGTCGTTTCACCTATTTAGGAACCATCTTTGGACATCTTTGGACAATCTATATGCATAATTAATATTAAATAGAGCAGGGGTAACCAACCTTTTTGTACCTTAGAGCACATTTTAAAATATCGGTAGAGCGGCGGGAACCACATACTTTTTTAAAGCAGAATTTGCTTTGAAAATAAATATGTGAAAAATTGGTAATAAATAATACACAATTTTTTTTTTAAAATTATAGTTTATATTCTATTATATAAAATAATTATAAGTCAGTGTGATCTTTGGCATTGCATTTTATTGGCCAGTGCCTCATAATTAGGGGAGTATGATGACGTTCCTGTTAACAAGCAATCATAAAGATGTTCATCGGTGAGTCGAGAACTATATTTTGATTTTATTAAATTCATTGTTGAAAATAATGATTCACAAAGGTGTGTGGAACCAAAAAATTATTTAATCTTATATGCCGCTTTTTTTTAATAATGGAAACTTTTTTCCGTCCACTGTATTCCAGAAGTCCTCATCTAATATTAAGGATTTTAACATAATATCACTCTGAAGATCCAAAATCTCTAACTCCAGTTCTTCTGACTTTACTTGAACAATCTCTGCAATATATGCAGCTATTTCCATTATATTCATTTGGCAAGTAAAAGGATTCTAGAGCTCTACTACTGGGTTACTCTAGCAGTGATCTATATCGATGTCTGCAGACAAATGAGTTGGAGCTACGTAATTATTTAATCATTTTTGAAAATATTTTAGAAACTTATTCAAATATAATAAAATATATGAAAATTGAAATGAAAAATTGTTGTCGCGGGAGAATGGGAGTAGGCGTACACAAATCGGCCTGCGGGCACGGGGTTGGTAACCCCCGAAATAGAGTATACATAAAAATGACAAATGACATTGAATTTTTCAGTGTGTTTAAAATCAATTATAATTTTGTATTAGTTTCTTTAAATTATTTGCATATTTCTATTACTAATTGGTTATAACACCTTTTTTTATCTTGGTTAGTTTTTTTATGACAAAATCTGTATTCATTGAGGATTTCAACTGAATTTTCCAAGGCGTGGAGTCAGTAAAAAAAAGTCCGACTCCGACTTCAGCATTTACCAAAACCACGACTCCGACTAAAAAAAGGTTAATATCGTCACTTTTTTCCCCTAATTTTCCTATTTATATGTATTCAATTAAATATCAATGCGGCCAAAAGCCAAATTTGATATATTAAATGCAAAAATAAAAAGTTCAAACTTTTCAAAATTTCCGACTCCGAGTACGACTCCGGCCACAACGCCGTGTCGAGTCCGACTCCGACTCCACAGCCCTGGAATTTTCAATTCATTTCGAATCATCATGTAAAAGTAAAAAATTCAAACGATTCAAATTAAGCACTGTATTTTTGTAAATTGAGTAAGAATTTGAGCAAAACCGGTTAACCAAAAATAAATATTTTATTTTGAATAAAATCTCTTTCTCGAAAATTTAAGCTGCAGTTTTTTTGACAATATCATTGGCAAGGGCATTTTTTGTTTGATAATAACGTTTTGTTGTACTGCTTGATTAAGAGTTTTTATGATCCAAATTTGTAGCGGACAAAGATATTAAGCCCTAGCTTATTTGATTACACAAATCCAAACGATACCACATCTCTATGATGTTTATACATATCTTTAAATGTAACAATATGAAAAAGGTTAGAAAATAATTCGCGTGTAAAACGATATTGACATAGATATTTCATAGGTACGTTTTTGTGTGTTGGCATCCGGGATGTTAAATAAAACATGAGACTGAAAAGAAAGAGCGACCCGGGTCAAGGACTTGTTTACTCTCAAGGCGTGACTGCCGCGCCATGTCGCCGTGCGGCCGTTCTCAACCTTTCCCACCCGGAATTGATATGTCTTTGAATCGCGAAAGAACTACCTACTATTAATGGTCATTTAAACACCATATGGGAAGTTAAACTACTCAATCAGGTCTTTTTGTCAACTTTTCCAATTTTAAAATACAACTTAGTTAAAAAACTATTTTAATGTTCTACCATATTGCTGTTAAATTTGATGTCCAAAAATGGTATTAAATTTTCATGCTGTATTGTAGTTTGCCGGGTTCGTGGTACAGTGGATTCCGTGGCGGACTTCAAGGGCTCGAGTCCCACTAAGAGCAACACTTCAGTCGATTTAACGATCCTGTTCAAAGGCATGGGTGTTTCTGTTGTTAAAATCTCTTTCGACTCTCTCGATCCCAGTGAAAGCGATAAGCTAACAACTAGTCCTGCCCGAGTTCTTGTATAATTTAAATCCTAACTCTCGTCGAAAAAGAGAGTTTGAGTAACTGCGTTACAAGCAGTTATCATCGTAAAAAAAAATCCCGTTGGGAACGGATATGGTATTTAAAAAATTTGTCATATCTTAATTTTATTCACAAAACCATGCTCAGAGATTATTCAGTATTTCTAAGAGACATAATTCAAAAGAATGACTTACAGCACCATCTTCTTACAATATTTACTGTTCGTATAATTGTCAAGAAGTATATAATATATGCTTGACTGAGTTTATATAGTAAATTAATTTGTAAAAAAATAATATGCCCATGTCGCTGGTTATTCATTTCTGTCGTAGACGTTCGTAGAGGTTAAAACTCGCCGAGCTTTTTTGCCGGCTTCTGTTTAGCTTTCATATGTCGTATTTCCGCATTCATTCCTCATTCTTATGTACTAATGTATTAATATTAAATGTACGTTAAGTGGAACATTATTTCGCACACGTCACGCATTATGACGTGACACATTATGACTTGTGGTCGTAGCCAAGGCCAATCAATGTTCTTTGTCAGAACTTGTTTGTCACGTAGGTCATTTGAGTCGCCAGTCGCAAGGGCTGTTCGGCTGATGAATGCACTGCCTATATATACCTATAGCATGTATTCTGTTTAATTTTTTACAATAAATAAATTACTCATAATTTACTAACAAATTAAAAAAAAATAGGGTGTTCGCTGTCAATACTTGGGCAAATGGTAAATAATAGAAATAAATAAATATTTTTAGTACTTATTCCACATTAAATTTATTAGATCAAGACTGGTTTCGCTTACAGCGAGCATAATCAACTGATAAGAAAAACAATGATACACTCATATTATTACAAGGTATAACAAGCATTTGGTATTACATATAAGCAAAAAAATCAAAGTAAACTAAAAAAAAATATACTATAATAATATTCACTTTTAAGGTGTTCACTGTCAATACTTGGTGGAAAGGCATTATAATAAAAATAATAACACATTTTTTAGTACTTTTTCCACATCTGATTTATTTGCGAAACCGGTCCTGATGAAATAAATCAGATGTGGAAAAAGTACTAAAAAAAAAAAAAATGTGTTATTATTTTTATTATAATAATATTGTTGAAGACCTCTGAGCAATACAAGCTATCACATTGAAAATCAATCAAGTAAGAATGATCATTGACAGTGTTAGTATATTTATTAATATATAAAAATAATAATACATTTTTAGTACTTTTTCCACATAAAATTTATTTGATCAGGACCGGTTTCGCTCATGGCGAGCATTGTCAACTGATAAGAAATACAATACAACAGTGATATTTATACAAAAGTTAAGTAAGGTATGACAAACGATTGGAAGAAAAACTAAGCAAATAACAAGAAAAATAAAAGGTTGAAGACCTCTTAGCAATGCAAACTAATACATACATAATAAATAATGCTTATTATTTGCTTTATTTATTTGCTTAGTTTTTCTACCAATTGTTTGTCATACGTTACTTAACTTTTGTATAAATATCACTGTTGTATTGTATTTCTTATCAGTTGATATTGCTCGCCATGAGCGAAACCGGTCCTGATCATATACATTTTATGTGGGAAAAGTACTAAAAATGTATTATTATTTTTATTATAATGCCTTTCCACCGAGTGTTGACAGTGAACACCTTAAAAGTGATTATTAAAATATGTTTAAACATAGTTATAACGGTTGGCGTAAGCCGAAATAGCTTTAAACCATCATTATATAAAAAATCTGTTAAACTAAAATACATTGCTATTTTTTCACCGTGTTATAATGAAGTTCTACAAAGTATAATATAAATAATAAACTATGTGTAGTATTTAGTTACATTTATTAGATCAATACCGGTTTTGCCCATAGCGTGCATAATCAACTGATCCAAATAAATGTAATACAAAAAAAATGAGTTTGGTCCGGTCCGTGGCGCATTGGCAACGGTTTTGGCTTGCGTACCGGACCGGCCGGTTTCGATTCTCAGTACGAGCGGATTTTTTTCCGTCAATAAATCTGTTCAAAGGCATGGGTGTTTGTGTAGTTAAAAATCCTTTCTCACCTTTCCGATCCCAAAATGGTGACAGATAGTGACAGCGATTAGCTAAACACCAGTCCTGTCCTAGTCCCCGTGCCCTACTCTCAAAAATAGTTGTTGAGCAAATAAGTAAGAAGCAGTTCTCGTAGAAAAAAAACATATGTTGAGATAAACTCTGTGAGGAGTCCATATTGAGACGACCAGGGTTCCTTCTCCATCTGACTGGCGTCAGACAGCATCCTTCCATGGCGTTCGGAGACGGAACTTAGGGATAGGATGGGAGGAAAGGTATCTCTGTATAGATTTCAATCGGTAATTTATCTTGGCCAAACTCTATCCCAGAGTTGGCGAGTTTATTTTTTACAATATTGATTGTCGGTTACAAAAAAAACACAGATATACAATTACAATTAAAAAGGACCAACAGGCCTAAACGATAAAATTGGCCTCCTGCCTGCCGAGGCAGGAGCGGAGACGACCGTAGAGTTTGAAAGAAGGATAACGACTAACTGACTTGGCGGTTATTTTATTTGACAGCCACATTTATATTCCGTGATTCTAGTATGAAAAACAGCTCGACCAATCAACGCAACGCATTCTGGCCGGAGCTGAATTCAACCAATCACTGCGAAGCCGTCGCAATGAGTCGGTTACATGAATTTATAACAATTTGAATGCATTTATTCGCGTTATATTAATCGTTTAGGTCCTATTATCATTGATTGAGGTGATAATAAGATGGTTCGAGAGAGTCCTGATGACCTACAATATCAGGCGGTATCAATATGCACCAATTTATGAGCAGACATGGTTAAAAAAAAAAACTAAAATACATTGCTATTTTTTCACCGTGTGTTTTAATGGAGTTCTACCAAGTAAATGTCAATTCGATCGATTTGTATTGACAGTGAACACCTTAAAAGTGAACTGTTATTACAGATTCTACAAATATTAGTGATTTAGATATTTCATTTGTCAAATTCTTAATTGATATTTCTAAAATTCCATTTCATGCTCGAATCCTTTTCTTCAATTATTTAAATCGCGTTATTTTGGTAAGTAATACTTAGTGTAATTTAACGCGGGCCAATTTACATTTTCTTGCAAATTGCTAATTAAACCTACGTAAAGAGTCCTTCGCGTACGCACGGGGCCCCTTAACGTCCGCGCGTAAATGTTAGATTGTATCTTTGGAGTCGTAAAACTTTTGATGCGCCGGAGGACGGGCCCTACGAGGCGGAGGGAAGCCTCTTTTCTCCTCCTTCGCTGCCTAGCGTCGCGATGCCGGAAATGCTGAAGCTAAAGCTCACAGAGTGGCAACGATCTCTTTGTCAGGGCAGAGACATCTTTACCAATATATTTATATGTTACATTGAAACTGTATTCTCAGTGAAAATATATTCTTCTCCAAGCTGTCATTGAAATTAAATTTGACCACCCTATCTTCAGCCCAATGTCATTCTGTGTTTTTCTTTAGTTCTCTTTTTATGAGTTGTAACTACTTGCTGATTTTGTTTCATTGAAGTAAACCAAAATTTTAGGCCGGCAATTCATCGACTTGGCCAATAATTTCAATGATCGTGACCAGTGAAATCATGTTGTCGTACAAATCTATTACTTGATACATTTTCACTAAGAATACAGTTTCACTGTTACATATATATATATTTTAAGACTTTGATCACGTCACCTCTCAAGGGTTCATTTATTGATAAAAATGTTGCTAATATGATTATAATAATACGGTAAGAAAAATAACAATGTATTTTAGTTCTAACTAAACTAGTTGAACTAAATACATTTTTATTTTTCTTACCGTATTATAATGGAGTTCTACTAAGTAAATGCCTACTCAATCAATAATATGATTATGATCGATTGTTTCCAAATATCGAGTCTATAATAAGAATAATACCATCTGAAAATTAAATAGTGAATCTTATATATAAAACAGAAACGGCGTATGTATGTATGTGGGTCTGTAATTCCCTGTTGCATTGCTGTTGCAAGTTCAAACAAACGAATTGATTTCGCTCGCGAAAGTTTCGACGGTAAATTTGTTTCGTTATCAATGTGTGTGTAGAGACTCCAATTACTCGAGTATCGAGTAGTACATTTTACAAAATACTCGAGTACTCGAGTAGTTTCATATGAACCAAAATATCTTATATATAAAACCGAAACGACGTATGTATGTCTGTGGGTCTGTAATTCCCTTTTGCATTGTTGGTCATTAAGTTGCCAGTTGTTTCAACTTGGCCCGTCTGAATTTACGCGCCGAGGTGAACATAACCCCAAACTGGTCCGAGCGAAGCCGGGTTCGAATACTAGTATAATATAGAACTCAATAACGGTACATTCATCAGCACCCCTTATCCCTTTAACTAATTGCCAAGTCCGCTTTTTAATTTCAAGGTGGATCGTTTTTCAGCACGTGTGCCAACAGTTTTCAAAAATAGGGCTAAATAACCTTGAAGACTCACCCCCGACCGCCGGGAAGGTTTCGCATTTTAAGTTTCCGAGAGAGGAATCGAGAAGGTGGCAGGCAGGACAGGGTGGGAGAGAAATCTAATAGAGGAGATGATAAGGGAGGCCGTAAATAAATTTATTACACTTCTATACTGAAGCGGCGGTGGTATAAAATATTTTATTTCAAATTATTTTCAGTGTAATATGTTTTGCGGAGGTGTATTGTCAAACATTTTCCTATCTCTTTGAATATTTCATATGGTGTTATTGCCTCTGGGAAAACTAATAAAGGAGTGTTGGATTTATTTGCCATATTTTATGCAGGGTTTTACTGTTTTATCGGAAATTTAGTGGATTGAATGAATATAACTCCTTTGCTTTGTAGCGAAAAAGCATTTGTTTTTTTGTATACGGAATATAATATAGTATATAAGCTAAGAAACAATAGTGGCACAGTGAAAGAAGACGTTTGAGGTCTTCTGGTTATTAATTTTTCCTGTATCTTTCCGGATACCTTATCGGAGATTTTTGGATTTTCTCATTTTGTTCAGCTAAAAAAGAGACAGACCACATACTAAGTCCGGCACGGAAATCGACAACGTTGACCAACTCGCCACGTGCCCGGCATAAATAAAGAGTGGGAATAAAGTGAGATATGTTTTTTATCTAAAAACTCGAACAATGAAAATACAATTTTATGAATGGTATGTATAGTATGGTTGAAATAAGTAAATTTAAAGATAAAAATAAAAAATGTTAATCTGTAACTGAGCGACCAAAAGTTTCTGAGGTCTGATTTCCTATTCAAGGTTATTAAATAATACAAATAGTTAAATAATAACATATTTTTAGTACATATTCCACATCAAATTTATTGGATCATGACCGGTTTCGGTCATGGCGAGCATTATCAACTGATAAAAAATACAACGAAACAGTGATATTTATACAAAAGTTAAACAAAAATTATATGGTATGACAAACAATTGGTATTACAACTAAGCAAATCCAATCAAGCAAAACTCCATCTCAACTACTCGAGTAGCTAGAGGTAATTTTTTTAAATACTCGTGTATACTCGAGTAGCATCAGATGTACCAAAATATATATAATTATTTCAAATTTGTATGTTTAAATAGGCGATAAAAAAGATAAGCTTATTTAGTTTAATTTCATGATTCATTTATTTAAATTTATAAAACATATTGTGTTTAAAAAATTATAGAGAATCAAACGTCACAAATTGGTTCGAAGTTTTGCTTTAAAATCCACGTTTAATACTCAGTTTAACGGAACGGTTAAGCAATATAAATAGTATTGATTGAGAAGGCATTTACGATTACGGCAGATTACGATTAACGCTTTACCTCTTCTAAATCCTTTAACAAGCAATAAACTAAAAACAATTTAAAAATAGATG
The DNA here is from genome assembly GCA_028554975.1 of Himalopsyche kuldschensis. Lineage (NCBI taxonomy): Eukaryota > Metazoa > Arthropoda > Insecta > Trichoptera > Rhyacophilidae > Himalopsyche > Himalopsyche kuldschensis. The sequence continues at coordinate 4,640,352 of JAHFWI010000007.1, forward strand.
CACTTAAGACATTGGTTTCACCTGATAAAAATAACCCAAAAATACCCAAATTATGTTCTCACAATTACGCTAGACCAATAAATTAAATTTATTTAAATTCTTCCATGTGACGTTGGTATTGTTTGAACAGAGAGAGGATGTATGGGGTACCCTGTCTCGCCTAGGTATATAAGCTATCTCTAATACACGTTTAAAACATAGTTCTGACGAAGGCGTAAGCCGAAATAGCTATCAACAAATATATAAAATAATTTATGTAGAACTAAAATACATTGTTATTTTTCTTACCGTACAATATAAATAGGTTAATAAAACAAGTAAATAATTTTGAGAAATTAACCTTCATTTATAAAATATGAGTATTTTTAAAAATACTCAAAAATATCATAAACTATCGTCATCATAAAAATTCATTGTTAAGACACGCAAGCAATTGACAGCAAGATCCATCAAAACGTTAAAACCGTTTAAAAAAAAATTACCCGATCGTAAAATCCACGCGTTCAGCGTTGCGTTGTTCTTGCTTTGCTATGATAATGCAAGTAAATAAAATTTGGAAAGAGATGTTCATAAACTTTCGTTTCACTCTCTTGAAGCTCGAAGATCGACTTCAATATTGAAACATTTTACTCTTCTTCTTCGGGGCCGAGTTAGTAACCCTGACATCCTTGAAACTTTAAGTTTGCATGCTTCCAGTGTCTACCTATGTACGTGGTCGTAGCCAACGCCAATCAATGTTCTTTGTCAGAACTTGTTTGTCACGTAGGTCATTTGAGTCGTCAGTCGCAAGGGCTGTTCGGCTGATGAATACACTGCCTGTTGATTTGGACATCTTTGGCAGTGAACTTGGTTCTCTGTTATTTTTTTTTTCCTTTTATGTAACTAATGTGTTTCTGTTCTGTTTCATAAAATTGCTTATTTTATTTATTTTAATTTGTGTTAACATGTTTTGTGATTATTTTATTAATTTGTCAAATGCATGGCGCATTGGCGTCAGCTGTAATGCCATGTATTTTATTTATTTTTTTACAATAAATAAACTACGAGTTTCGAGTACTTGTAAAATGGACGAATTTTCTCGAGTATCAAGTATTCGATACTCGAATTTGAGTCTCTTAGTATATAGTAAGGTTAAAATCATCGCAATCAGCAAATAAAATAGATTTATTAATTGTCTTCTGGGTATTCGAGGCTAGGATCAAAGGATTTACGCACAATTGTACAAATCGGCCTCGAGTGTCACGCCGCGCGTAACACATCCGAACAGAAACTATTTCCGCCCTTATTCGAATCAATAAAACGTGAAGACCCGACATTGGACGTGACTTTCAAGGGCAGCGGAGTGACACACCCTCGAGGGTTGGGTAGTGTCGACGATCTTAGAGGCTTCGCCGGGCCGGGAGTGGGCAGGCCACGTGTAGCCCGGAGCGCGGAGGGCTCGCCTCGAGTCGACTCCTCGCCCATCCGGCGCTCATCCGCAGGTAAACGAACTCCGATGTTGATTTTCTCTAACGGCAAAATTGTTTATTTCTCGTGTTTCGGGGATCAGATTGTTTCGCATTAATAACTGAATAGATGAGAGCTTATATTTGCAAGTTTTCGAGAAAACGTTTGTACTGATGTTTACCATCAATTTTTTGCCGCAGGGATATTATAAAATACTTAGTGTAATTCTTCAAAATACATCTAAAATATTTATTGAATTTTCATTAACTTGGTGACACTTCACTATATCACGGTAAAAAAATAGAAATGCATTTTATTTATACAAGTTTTTATAGATTTTAAAATTTAAAACAAATATCAGGGCTGTGGAGACGTAAAAAAATATGACTCCGACTCAAAGTTTTTTCTACTTTTATTATGTATGTGTATTTAATTATATACCAAACAATCAATCCGGCCAAAAGCCAAATTTAGCATATTATATGCAAAAATAATAAGTTCAATCTTTTCAAAATTTCCGACTTCGGTTACGACTCCGGCCAAAAAACCCCGACTCCACAGCCCTGAAAAATATTATGCATTACAGCCAATGCGCCAAATTTTTTAATTGTGAATGTCATAGGAGATAAGCTCGATGATTAATAATGAATCAGTCGTGAACAACGTTTAAAATTACATACACCCAGGCCCAGATCTCTTTTTCAATTGATAAAAATCCGACCTTGACAAATTTCACCCGGGCCTACCCGATCGCTAGGGTAAAGCTCTTGCCACTAGACCACAAGGACTGCATTCTCGTTTCAACTCTCGCCGTGTGAACACCTCTCTGAGCTGAAATCCGATTTCACAACTGCCAGTATTTTGGGACTGGTGAGCTGTTTTTAAACAGCTCACCGGACCAAACCCAGATACAATCATCATCATCATCCGACAGTTATCATCATCATCATCCGACCGTTATCATCATACGACCGCTATCATCACCAACACCAAGACACCGAGCGACCACATGATACCAGAAGATCGCCCAGCCGTCGGGACTCCTGCCGAGGCCTGGGAACCCTCGTCTTTAGTGTAAGCAATCCGATTATGCTGCACACTGTACGGGGTAGTAACACTCTACATGACTACTGACTGCCGCGAACGACTGTTATTGGCTGCCATCACTCACCCGATCATCACAAATACTATCATCATCATCATCACCCGACCGACATTACCTCGATCAGACCGCGATCCGGACATACCAGAAGATCGCCCAGCCGTCGGGACTCCTGCCGAGGCCTGGGAACCCCCGTCTTTAGTGTAAGCAATCCGATTATGCTGCACACTGTACGGGGTAGTAACACTCTACATGACTACTGACTGCCGCGAACGACTGTTTTTGGCTGAAATCACTCACCCGATCATCACAGATACTATCATCATCATCATCACCCGACCGATATTACCTCGATCAGACCGCGATCCGGACATACCAGAAGATCGCCCAGCCGTCGGGACTCCTGCCGAGGCCTGGGAACCCCCGTCTTTAGTGTAAGCAATCCGATTATGCTGCACACTGTACGGGGTAGTAACACTCTACATGACTACTGACTGCCGCGAACGACTGTTTTTGGCTGCCATCACTCACCCGATCATCACAAAAATCCGACCAGACGATCCCAGCCTCCGCTGTCGCCGTGAAAGCCGCGTGTTTACACCAGCCGAAACCGAGTGTTTACACCAAACATGACTTATTAAGGAATAATCTGCATGGAACACTCAGGACTGAAGCAAGCCTACACGTGCGACCGTAATGGTTGCCAAGATCCTACATCAAATTACGACGACCCGCAAGCCCGACCACAGAAAAAATCTCTACCGCTATCATCAAGATCATTATCTACCCATCACCCTCGACCGCCAGCAAACTCGATCATCTAGCCTCCACTGCCGCCGTGGAAGCTGCGTGTTTACACCAGCCGAAACTGAGTGTTTACACCAAACATGACTTATTAAGGAATAATCTGCATGGAACACTCAGACTGAAGCAAGCCTACACGTGCGACTGTAATGGTTGCCAAGATCCTACACCAAATTACGACGACCCGCAAGCCCGACCACAGAAAAATCTCTACCGCTATCATCAAGATCATTATCTACCCATCACCCTCGACCGCCAGCAAACTCGATCATCTAGCCTCCACTGCCGCCGTGGAAGCTGCGTGTTTACACCAGCCGAAACTGAGTGTTTACTCCAAACATGACTTATTAAGGAATAATCTGCATGGAACACTCAGACTGAAGCAAGCCTACACGTGCGACTACAATGGTTGCCAAGATCCTACAACAAATTACGACGACCCGCAAGCCCGTTTACAGAAAAATCTCTACCGCTATCAACATCATTATCTATACATCACCCTCGACCGCCAGAAAACTCGATCATCTAGCCTCCACTCTCGCCGTGGAAGCTGCGTGTTTACACCAGCCGAAACTGAGTGTTTACACCAAACATGACTTATTAAGGAATAATCTGCATGGAACACTCAGACTGAAGCAAGCCTACACGTGCGACTACAATGGTTGCCAAGAGTCTACAACTACTCGACCACTATCATCATCCGACCGCCAGCAACAGCCCCGACCAAAGCATTATCTCCATTCTCGCATCTTCACCATGATTACCAAGCCTACCGGTTGCCGTAGAAGCCAGATAACGCCAGCCGAAGCCAGCGCCGCAACGGCTGCACAGATTTCTTCTCAACACGAAGCCCCACAGATGAAGGGGATTAGGCTAACGCCCAAGTCCCTATTAAAGTTGCCAAAATACAAGACAAGAAGACCACAAGGACTGAAAGTAAAGTTTAATTAAGACGTAATATGGTGAAAAAATAACACTGTATTTTAGTCCGACAAACTAAATTATATAATATACTAGTACTGCTACCCGGCTTCGCTCGGACTAAGCGACCTATAATTATTTAATTTTATATCATTCCCAAAGAATTACAGACCCACAGCATACATACATACGCCGTTTCGGTATTTCTAGTATTGCTACCCGGCTTCCATCTGACTAAGCGACCAATAATTATTTAATGTTATATCATTCCCAAAGAATTACAGACCCACAGACATACATATATACATACATACGCCGTTTCGGTTTTATATATAAGATAGTTGATAGCCATTTCCTTTTTTTTTACTAATTCTAACGTAACTAGGTCTGAAGTAAGCCGTAATTCATAGTTTTTTAATTCACTGTGATATTATTAACAACGTTATAATATTAACTAATATATTTCTATTTTATCGCATATGAAGTAATCTAAGAAAAATTGGTGTCAGAATACAAATTTATAATATTTTCTGTTTCAATCGTTATAAAATGATTATAATAATGACTCTATTATGTATTTTGCTCAGCATTAAACGGTGACAAAATGTATTTCATGAGAACTTTACCTCGCGGTTATTTACTTGCTTTCACACCACGACGAAAATAGTTAATTTCGTAGAAATTATATGAGGGGTTATTTAACACAGCCGAGAAAATGAATATGTTAGCATGATTTTCTTGTAAATTGCGTACTAAGCCTTACTATGTGGTGGGGGCTTCGTTCCATCCCTAACCCACGCAACACTCGCCCACGCTACGCTAGGTCGTACGCTGCGTAGAGGTCACGTAGAGCGAACAGGGGTCGGCGTAGACGCTCGAGGGGTGTGGGTCTACGGCCATTGAGAAAACACCCGCGATGAAAACTACAGCTTGCTTTGTCAGCAGAGCCTGTTTTCTTTCTAACGGTGTCGTTACGACATACTTCCTACCGTTTTTCCCCGTTTTATGGATAAGGAGATGATTTCAGACTAACAATGTGTCGATTTAAGCGCTTATTATTTCTTTCAATTTATTTTTCTTTTTTATCCATAAACTGACAAACTTTATAAAAAGGTTTCACTATTGCTTATATAGTTATTGTATGATTTTTCGAATAACTTATTTGTTAAAATTGCTTTATAATGAAATATAGTTATTTTCAGCGTAAATTTTAAAACGATAACTCGGTGCTTTAATTTAAACCTGCTAAAAAGCTCTTTAATCCTGTGTTATTGCCTGCTATAGTTTCAGAAGGTTATGAATATTTCCAAATTATTTTAAACGCTTAGATGTCCCACTTAAACTGAATGGTTCCACTCTGCAAGATATATTTATTTATTTTTAGATACACAAATCACATATTATATGTATACTGCTTTTAGAATGTGAAAAAAGTTTAAAACATTAGAAGGAAAAAATACATGATTAACAAATAAAAAAGAGAAAAAAAAATCATTGGAAATTGCTAAAGAAATCAACCGAATGTGTCGACATCCGATGGAATATCGTTTAAGATCGCCAAAGCTTTTCCTAGAGGCATCCTCATTGGTGGTTCTACTACTTAACAGAACAAACAACTCATGTTCACAATTCCCTCAAAAAAATATCAGGAACATTCAGGATTTAAATAAAACAAAAAGTCCATAATATGCGCTGTATGAAATCAACAATGAAGCATGTATCAATTCTTCCATACTACTTCTGAAGTGATATTTAATATAAATAGTGGAAAAATATATGCTCACTTTGTTTTATATCTGTGAGTTAACAAGATTATAACTCACACTTAAATCTGTTCTGATAAATACGGTATGAGAGATTCACGCAATTAAATGAATTCATCAAAAGATGTGCTCATTACCTTTTCAAAACTTTCTTTTAACTATTTAATAGTGACGGATAAAAAAAACCAACGTTTAAACTATCTAAAATATGTGCTGCAGAATTTGGAGAATCTTCTCAGCCTTTTATGCCTGTTCTTCCAGTCCAGTATCCTAAAACCTTGGTTTTTCTCCATAGCGGGCTGGAGGAATATTGTTCCGACTGATATCACAGAGATGATTTTTACACCACAAAAAAATATTGTATCAAAATGATTCAGGACCTGAACGTTCATTAATAATACAACTATTAAGCATTTTATTTCTCAGTATTTTTTTCAAAAAGTGTATAAATTTTGATGTGATACTATTTTCTATGTAACAGCTCACAAGTTGCATTACTATACTAGTTTTATAGCTCACTTTTTACTGCCCATCACATTTATTAAGTCCGTCATAAAATGCCACTATAAATTTTTTATACTTCCAAGCATTACAAGGAGCTTACTTTATTTTATATACGCGCGAACTTTTTGTGTTAAGATCAAATTGTTAAATCACACTATCAACAACTCGGTACCTTATTTTTTAAAGGTTCTAATTCACATTTTTACCTACAATAACCTTGTGTTCAGAAAAGCTTGTATTTACCGCATTCTATCATATATATGAATTTTAGAATTAGCCATGGTTGAATAACAGAGTTAGCAGAATTCCGGAGTTGCACTGCACCTGCCAGTGGTTCTCATGTGCGGCCACCAGAGAATTTTGCTGCGGCCACCAATAGATTCACAGTTAATATTTAATAAAAATGGGTTTTTACACACTGACACTGAAAATTAAATATGTTGTATGCATTGCATTGTGCGTCAAGAATTGCTAGTAGGCAATAACCCAACACATACATGTTTAGGTCTTTTTGGCAAAAAAGGCTCATCACAAAAATTTGGTGCGGCCACCGGACATTTCCGTAGTACGGCTGATTTTCCTAATGCGGCCACAGCCAAATTTTACGTTTTTTTTAAACTAAATGTATTTGTCAAAGTTCTAAGATTGTCATCATTATTACCATCATAAGATCTTTAAGATCATTATATCTAAGCAAGAGTTCTGAAAAAATATGCCTAAAATAAGCAATTTGAAACCTTGTTACTTGCTCATTGTTACAAGTGAATTTTAATCATTTGAAACTTCAAACGCTCATATCTCAAAATTTTTAAAATGATTTTTTGAATTTTTATTTCAGTTTGATTCTTTGCAACTTGAACTTTGACTTTTGAAGTTTGCCCCATCTAACAACTTTAGTCGAAATCATTTTACAATCCGGAAATCTAGCTTTCATTTTGTTCGTTATTTAAAAATTGCGTAATTAACCTTATAAACTAAGGTCGGAAATTCTGCTTTTACCAATACATACATAAAAAAGCAAGAAAAATTACACATGTTTATTTTGGTGAATTCAGACGGTGAATTTCCTTGAGAAGCGCTCTATAAAATCTGATTTTTCATTTTCTTTTCTCTGGGAATGTTTTTCATTTAGATGAAACATTATTTCAGAGCCTCATTACCGTCAGGGAAAGAAGCTTTTTTCCGAGTGGACGTATATTATCACGAAAACTCTTTTTTCTTCTTTCATACAGGAAAAGATGTAACATTAGGGTAAAGACCTTTCAAAAACTCTATTCACGTAAGTACAGTGGGGGTTTATAAAGGGAGCACCATTTTTTTTACCGATTATTAAAGTGTTTTTACAACAACAACAACAACAGCAAAAATGACAATTTTAGAGCCTACAAAAATGTGTCCATATTAAGTGACGAAATTGATTGCTGAGTGAAGTCATTTTCAGAAATGAAAGAATACAAATCTAGTATAATTTAGAATTACTGAAGGTGCTTGATTGAAATTCAATATCAAATTTGAATCGTTTGAATCGTTGTCAGTTCAAGTACACCCGTTCACTTGAAATGCTTGAAGATGCCGCAAGGCGAAACCCGGGTCGTTGCCGATAAAACACATGGAAAAGTACAAAATTCAAACGATTAAAATTTGACAAATCTAGTAGTCACTTATATTATAATAATTTTGAAGCTGATGGTTTCATCAGATATTTATTGATTACAATAAATATTTAATTCACTCGAAATCAACTTGGATAGAAAAGACAAACACATACAAATTGAAACTGAAAAATCTAAATTATTATTAAAATTGGCATTTACTTCTAGCATGAAATGTTTAAAAAATAAAAAAGTTTGGATGATGTATGGCTTCCCAATGGATGTATCTTGATACATGATTTTCTCATTTGTAAGCTGTCCACTGTCAATACTTGGTGAAATGGAATTATAATAAAAATAATAAAACATTTTTAGTACTTATTCCGCATAAAATTTATTGGATCAGGACCGGTTTCGCTCATGGCGAGCATTGTCAACTGAGATAAGTACCAAAAAAAAAATATTATTTTTATTACATGATTTTCTACCAAAATTGCTTGTTACTCAATCGCTTAAACTCTCTTTAGTTCGATGAGAATGGGCTTAGAAAGGATTAGGCTAGGATAGCACTAGTGGTTAGCTAGTTTTATGCATTTATTATTGACCAATTCTTTCTTATTTACTTACTGTAAATCGAATTAAATACTGACCAAACAATTAGTTTCCTTTGTATATTGATAGTATTATAAAGTGTCCTTACAGTCAAACAACCACTATCTAAATCATGTAATCTAAAATCGACATAGCAAATTTATGATCACAGAAAAATACAAACATACCTAGCGATACGTAATATCTTATATATAAAACCAAAACGGCGTATGTATGTATGTCTGTAATTCCCTTTTGCATTGTTGGTCATTAAGTTGCCATAAAAACGAATATGAAAGAAAATATGTTTGAATTTTTATCATTATCGAAGACATTTAGTCAAAATGTAATAAATTATTCTTCTACTGAACTTTTCCCGGCTTTTATTAATATAATAATGTTTATTATTTAAATGAAGGTATTATTTGACATTTCTTTGACAGCAAATTAGATTTTTTCCTTGAATTTAGACATTTTAATGGGCGAGAATGGGGCTGTCATCAAATTAAATAAAGTTTGTGATTTTATTTGAACTCTATTTTGGATACGGAAAGAAAAATAACAATGAATTTTAGAATTTCTTTTAATTTTATGTAGATTTATTTATTAGTAATTTTAAATTTATGTAGAACTAAAATACATTGTTATTTTTCTTTCCGTATTATAATGGAGTTCTACCAAGTAAATGCCTACTCAATCAATCTATTTTGTGATATAATTATGTCGAATGATATAACATTAAATAATTATTGGTCGCTTAGTCCGAGCGACGCCGGGTAGCAATACTAGTAATATATAAAAATCAATGCTTGTTTGTTTGTCTGTTCGCATTTTATGCGTTGCCATACCGTTTATCCGATTGCGGTAAAACTTTGTCAACTTATTTCTTGCACTTGCGCGAAGGTTGGCATAGTAAAATCAACTTATAGTAGGTTTTTTTTAATATAAACATCAATGTTTTTTCATATTTTGTGCGCTGCCATACCGTTCATTTTGACAACTTATTGTTGCACTTGCGCAAAGCTTATAGGCATAATCCAATTAACTTCCAGTAGGTGGTGCGTGTGTCGACCCATAGACGATTGGCACAACACAATCAGCAAACGTCAAACGGTAAATGTCATCCATACCTATCAATGTTGGGGCCGAGTTGATAACCCTGACATCCTTGAGACTTTAAGCTTGCATGCTCCCAGTTTCTACCTACGTGGTCGTAGCCAAGGCCAATCAATGTTCTTTGTTAGAACTTTTTTGTCACGTAGGTCATTTGAGACGCCAGTCCCAAGGGCTGTTCGGCTGATGAATGCACTGTCTGTTGATGTGGACATCTTCGGCAGTGAACTTGGTGCTTTGTATATATTTTTTTCTTTTTATGTAACTATTATGATTCTGTTCTGTTTCATATATATGTATTGTGATATTTTAATTAATTTTTCTAATGCATAGGCGTATAAATGGTGTAGCATTGCAACGATTGCCGGTACCAGCTAGTATATTATTACACGGACAAAATAATAAATATTACTCAAGGAAACAGAAATCAAATTCTTCGCTTCTGAGAGGTTTAACGATTGTCGTATCTGATGCTATCCCATTGAGTTCCCAGCGCAAATCAAACCGCACGGAAAGTCATCCATTTCAAATCAGTTTACTATGTATTACTACTAACCTTTCGAAACAAAATGGACGTACCTCACCGTTATCGCAGCAAGGTTTATTTATTTCTGACGTGCGTTTCTGTTCACGTTGTGAATTAGGACAAGGTCTGATTGGGTTTGTTCTTATTCATATTTTATGCGTATTCCAAGAGCATCCCGAAATAAATAACCAATGCGTTATTATTTATAGTTGGTATTTATAACCAATACACAATTGTATTTACTACAGCTAAATCGCTAATTTGATTAATCAAGGGCGAATATAATTTATTCTATCAAGAAATATAAGAAATTAACAGAGCATCTAGTGTTTTTTGTTTCTTAAACATCACCTTCGGGAATATTTTTTAGGGAAAGCTGTAAGGAAAACGTAAAGAAAATCACCGTTTCCGGTGAAAATTGTAGGTAAAGTAATACGAGATAATTTTCGGATCCGTGGTCAAGTGGTAAACATCGTTGTCTTCGACTGTGGTACCCACGAGCTGAAATCGCAGAATGGCCAGTTTCATAAATTGATTTATCAATCGATTTATTGATTTTCCCGGGATTCGAAAACCTTGACTTTTGCTTAATGGTATGCTTAACAGAGCTACAATTCTGGTACTATTCTTGCCTATCCAATACGTTTGTCAGATCTATCATAAGAACGAGTCTAAAAAACAAATTCAATTTAATACCAATTACAAATATTTTTCTCAGTACCAATTGAATGGATAAAACTCGATGCAATATAACATTACAGATGTTATCTCCCAACGCGTCACTCCTTTATTGGATTTGATTCTCATGAATCATATGATTCATTGAACGATATTTTAACCTCTATGAACGAGAGCATAACAACGGAAGTGAATCACTTTTAAATGAATCACTTGTCAAATAGAGATGAACAGTGATTAATAAGCAGAAGTATATCATATCGTTTTGCATCGTCTTTATCTTTCAACGCTAGAGTTACATTTATTTGAAATAATATTCTAGAATATTAAATTATATTTTATCAGTAAGTATAACTCAAGCCATCGTGCAGTGGACAACGTCATTGAATTTCGTGACGGACCTTACGGTCCTAGTACGAGTATCATTTTAGTCAAATTTATCGACTCTATATAAAGGTACGAGTGTCTGTATGTTGTGTTGTCTAAAAATTCTTTCGAGTGAATCCATATCGATAGCGACTAGCTATCCACTTGTCCTGCTAATCCCTGAGTGTGAGTTACTATGTACGCCCCGCCAATAGTAACGCCGCACGCTCGCACTGAGGCCTCACAAGTATTCTTCTTTTGCCTACTCTCGTCGAAATAAAGAGAGGTTGAGTATCTGAATAAAAAGCACTGCTCGTTAAAAAATGTTAATAATCCACTATTAGGGCATGGATTGGAAAAAAGATCATACTACGCCTGAATATTCTGGATATAAAGCAAAAATTCCAAGCTATATTGTAATGGAAAATTATCGTATTGCAAAATAAATAGTGAATTTCAAACAAAATATTATAGTAATTTATGGGTTGTGGAGATTACACACTTCAAAAATCATAGCATATCTATTTTTTAAATATATAAAAACCATATAATAATATAAATGTCTTTCACATGGGTACAGTGTAACGCCACATGTAACACTTCAGTTTTATTGATTGAGTAGGTAATTACTTGGTAGAACTCCATTATAATACGGTAAGAAAAATAACAATGTATTTTAGTTCTGCATAAATTTTATATATTTGTTGATAGCTATTTCGGCTTACGCCTTCTGTTATAGTTCTGACGAAGGCGTAAGCCGAAATAGCTATCAACAAATATATAAAATTTATGTAGAACCAGTGACAACTGGTGACGGGGTGCTGGGGGGTGCAAAAGGAAGATTCAACTAGTTTTCCGTACTACGGAAGAGAAACAGTTGGTATTGCGAATATCTGAATTGAAAGTCCATGCTATAGAAGTGTTTTAAAATCCAATGAATAGGAAAGAACTCTTTAAAAAATGGTTGAATCTTTCTTTGCACCCCCCAACACCCCGTCACCAGCCATCACTGTTCTAAAGCATTGACTTTCAATTCAGATATTCGCAATACCAACTGATTCTCTTCCGTAGTACGGAAAACTAGTTGAATCTTCCTTTTGCACCCCCCAGCACCCCGTCACCAGCCGTCACTGGTTCTACATAAATTTTATGTATTTGTTGATAGCTATTTCGGCTTACGCCTTCGTCAGAACTATAACAGAAGGCGTAAGCCGAAATAGCTATCAACAAATATATAAAATTTATGCAGAACTAAAATACATTGTTATTTTTCTTACCGTATTACTTCAGTTTTAATTCTGTAAATATTTCTATAGTTGATTTCTTAAAGAAGATTAAGTAATATTTGAATAAAATATAAATATATTTCAATAGTTGACCAAGCCCGTAAAATCGTCTCGAGTTGATAATTTATACAGCTGCCAAATGTGTACGTAATTCGAAGTTCAAAATGTTTAAACTTTTAAACTTAGAACTTTGAACTTTTTGCCGTTAAACAATTGCAATTGATATTTCCTGTAATAAAAAAACACTGTTTACTAAAGGACTTAGCGATGACGATGTATTAACTATGGCATTTAAAATATATATTTATAGATATCATGGATACCAATTGAAGCAATTTATTAACTCGTTTGATAAAAAAATATTTTATTCTGTCGTCCTAAAGCAACCATTGAATACCTCTATAACTTAAAATAAATAGAAAAGGGTCAAAATATGATTTTTTGATACCTGAGCTTCGTTTGTCATGTTAATAGTTTTTTTTTGCTGAGAAGGCATTTTCACAACCCCCAGTGGTGGATAACCACATAAGGGCAAGAGGCGCGCGCTTGGTGCCTACGAATTCTGGAAGCCTCAAAATAAAATATTATGTAAAGCCCACATGGTATGATATTAAAATTGAAAAAATATTTTTCGGTTTATGTATGTACATATATGTCACAGCGAAAAATGCCTTTATTCAATGGAAGAAAAATTGAATTACCGATAAGTCATAAATTACGGTAAACATTCTGAATTGTTTCTAGTGAACTGCAGGGAATACTAAACATTGTTAAAAGGAAAATTAAAATTTGGACTAATGACTCCAAACGAAATCAACAATGACAACACAGTTGACAATGCTCGCCATGAGCGAAACCAGTCCTGATCAAATAAATTTTATGTGGAAAAAGTACTAAAAATATGTTATTATTTTTATTACAATATGTTTAATTAGTCTCATCTACAATGAATTTTATCTTTTAAAAAAGAGGGCCTCAAAAATAATATTGCGCCTGGCCTCCCAAGTAGAGACTCCAATTACTCGACATCTCAACTAGTAAAATTTTTAAATCCTCGAGTATACTCGATTAGTTTCAAATGTACCAAAATATGTATTATTAATTGAAATTTGTGTGTGTGTGAATAGATGATAAATATGCTTATTTTATTTCATTACTCCTTTTTTTCAATCAACAAACATATATTTCAAAAATAATAGAGAATTAAATGTTTCAAATTTTGATTTTTTATTCCAGCAGTAGAAAACTCTCTCTCTGTTGCTGTGAACGTCGGCTTAAAAGATAACAATCAATTAAATAGTGCTATCTAGTTTTTCTGTCCGCAATTAAAAACAGAATGAAATTAAGAAATAAAACTACATTTACAAATTACGAGTATTACTCGAGTATCTTTCAAATTATTAAGGGATGTGATATGAACACCAGGCAATCTACAAAATTTTTCAACACTAGCAAGAAGATTTTCCGTGAATCTAGGAGTCTGCTTTTCGGAGTGCATGCATAGTATTAGGAGTCTTATATAGCGAAGCGGAGCATCAATTATGTATATCTGGGATTGTTTCTGTGGTCTTATTATCGAAAAACCAGGTTCGATCACCGAGCACCTCGTGGCGTTCATTAAGTTCGAAACGCGTTTAACCTGATACCAGCTAGAAGAATTCCCCACTTTTTGCCCTGTACGCTACGACTTTTTCAAAGGTTTATAAAGGACAATACCGTAAAACTACTTACGTTATTTAAGGGCTTAGATGTCTTTGATTGCTTATGAAAGGAGTCCCATTTTAAGTACCATACCACATGGCTTTTAGAGCGTATTTACGAATCCTCAATAAGGGTTGTCATACACAGTTTATAATATTATATCAATTTTGTACTCCGATTGCCAGCATAAAATGAATGCTTGTTGAACTTTTCTTATGATTTTATGAATAATTTTTATTTATTCAATTGGTTTGAAACATATGCAAAATAATATTTACGTTAATATTGTGAATATTTTATCAAAATTTTTGACTGCCCTGAAAACCTCTATACACTTTTTGTTGAATATCTTTTAAGGAAACTATAAAGACGAAAAGTTTATATACAGTTTGTGACCCTTAAAAGATCTCGGATACATATTCGACGTGATAATTTGAGAAATATTATTTTATGATGCCTTAAACATAGTTGCCCACCGGTGAGTTCTTAGATGTCAGAGCTTTTTCTTATGAGACACACCGGTGTGTCGTTAGCTTAAGAAAGGTTAAGTCAGTTCCGTAATAAGTATTTAGTGGACTTTAATTTGTGTCAAAGAAACTCCAATGCAGTCAACGTCGTATACTCTGAAAAACTTGTTTTAACTTGTTTCTTGTGTAATTTGCATAATGACGTCTTCTTCAACGACCATTATAATAATTATAACACTTGTACTTTGTGGTTTTCTGCGGGACGACTACTTCCTAGCCCAGACATAAACTCTTTCTTACTGAGGTCACTGTATATTTGTATCAAGACGATCGAGTATTCATAGTTCATACATATTTATTCTATTTACACATGCCACCTGTTTTTAAAGAACTAAAATTTCATAAACGTCATCACAAATACATATTTATTGTTTGTACTCACCCATATCTACCCTCGAGTAATTTTAACGATTGGTTCCAGTTAAATCATCGACCTTTTTTATTTTCATATTTCACAGTATTGCGCTTGGAACTAACATTTAACATATAATATGATTCGCTTGCACTTTTTTAAAAAAAAAAACCTCCCTCTGCTTCCAATTTTAAATTATGTTAGCGCAAAATTAGCAATAAAAATAATTTTTTTTGTTCAATGAGAAAATAATAAAAAAACTTTAGTAATTATTCCACATAAAATTTATTGGATCAGGACCGGTTTCGCTCATGTCGAGCATTATCAAATGATAAGAAATACAACGCAACGGTGATATGTATACAAAAGTAAAGCAAGAATTACAAGGTATGACAAACAATTGGTATTACAACTAAGCAAATAAATTGAAGGAAATTACAAGCGGAATAGACTATAATTAAAATGTTGAAGACTTCTTAGCAATGCAAGCGATGTAATCAACACAAACCAATTGAGTATGAATGATCATTAACAAAGTAAAAACCAAAATAAGTGCATCTATATATATAAAAATGAATGTTTGTCTGTCTGTATTTCCGCTATGGACTACTAAACCGCTCGACCGATCGATGTGAAACTTTACAAATTTATTGAGTACACTCCCGCAATGGTTTTTAGCCTACCAACCTCTCCCCTCAACCACCCCCCAACCTCCACCCCCCATTTTTTTTAAACTTCACGAATTTTTCGAGTTCACTCCTTCGAAGGTTTCTGGCATACCTCCCCATACGCCCCCCAAACCTCACCCTGCCAAACAACCCCCATCCCCCCAAAAATTGATATCGATTTTTTACAAATTTCTCTAGTACACTTCCGCGAAACTTTCTGGCGTATACTCAAATTGACTCAAATTGAATTGAATATTTGTGTAATGTCTTTCCTTCAAATTTATTTTAGTTGCTGGCGTAGCAACGCGCGCAGGGTACAGCTAGTTTAATAAATAAATCTTTATGTCTGTAATCCATAATTAATCGTGGAAAGTCCAGGAAGAATGCTCAGTCCAACGTTTTTTCTACAATTCTCACAAACAAAACTAAAAATGTTTTATTATTTTTGTTATAATTTCATTCCACCAAGTGTTGACAGTGAACACCTTAAAAGTGATAGATGTTTATACTATTTTTGACAGTCTTCGACACGTTCATTGGAGACCTCTTACCGAAATCTAGTTTTCTCATTCATCACAACATACATCTGGAATATTATAATTTATTCAAGTGATGCATAGATAGGACGAAACGTTCGTAAGACTGTGTTATGTAAAAGTAATATTGAAGCTCCATCAAATAGATATCCAAAAATAAATCTATATTTATTTTTAAAATGACACATTTTGCACTCACACTGGGACTGGCGATAAAATGTAGTTAATATGTAATTCGGTTGAATTATGCGTGCACGATAAAAAAATATGGCTGGAAAAAAATGTCATCTTGAGATTATTAATAAGTTATGCATGAGAATAAAGACGGCACGTGAAGAGGAGTTCAGCGGAGGGGAAGGGGGGGGGGCAAACTGAATGACCTTGTGTCCCGGGCAAGGCCACGTCATGACCTCGCCGTCTCGTTATCATATCATTATCAATCGACTTAGTACTTCCGCGTGTACGCAACTATTATTCCCAAGACGGACTGAACCAGTGGCGTTACCAGCATCTCGCCGGAAAAGGGCGATTATTTTCCATAAAAATGACAATATTTTGGTGATTTTTTTGAATTTATAATTGAAATCTTGGGCGTTGATGTTCGGGAAGTAATGTATAATTATTTAAGCCATATGTGGTCAACGTGTGGCCCGAGGTCCATTAGTGGCCAGTGAGAGGTTTATTTATGGCCCGCGGACCAGAACATTTTATTAAATTTTTAGTGCATATTTTTTTTTAATATTTGGCATTACAGCTTACGCCAATGCGCCAAATATTCTTAATTGTGAAAGTCATACGAGATTAACTCGATGATAAGTAATAAATCAGTTGTGCACAAAATCAAAGATAAATAACTCTTGCCACTAAACCACAGGGACCGACATGCACATTAAAAGATATACATAATTCTTGTTTAGTATCTGTGAAAAATCTCAGCTTTGATTAAAATGTATCCTATATATTGTTAAGAAACGATCAAAAAATATTTTCCCAGGCAATAGATAATTTCCCAAATAAAAAATTCATAAATTTCCACTTAACGTCTTCTGTCATAATAAGAATGATACATTTTTGTTTGTTTTGCATAATTATAAAAAAATGATTGTGAATGAGAGTGAAGATTATGGCCCAGCAATAAATCTTATGTATATTCAAAATCTGGCCCGGCCGCTGAGAAGGTTGAAAAGGTATGATTTAATCGAAAGAATACACAAGGAAATAGTAAATAATATAATTTTTATTGTAATTATTTAGTTTTATAAAAAGATAAAGTTTCGTTTTCCGGAAACGACAAATGTCAAGACCTGCACCAAAATTAGCGGAAGTTTATCAAGGTATGTAACTAGTAATAGTTACACCACTGGTTATTTTTGTAAATGTTTACAAGAATCATGTATCTTTATATTTATTCATTGAATACAAATTGACACTTTGAACTCCAGTCGCGTGCTTATATTGCATTTAATATTAATCTTATATATAAAACCGAAACGGCGTATGTATGTCTGTGGGTCTGTAATTCCCTTTTGCATTGTCGGTCATTAAGTTGCCATAAAAACGAATATGAAAGAAAATATGTTTGAATTTTTATCGGCGAAGACATTTAGTCAAAATGTAATAAATTAGTCTTCTACTGAACTTTTCCCGGCTTTTATTATTGACAATAATGTTTATTATTTACGTGAAGGTATTATTTGACATTTTAAAAAAAAATATTCAACTGTAGGTGCGATAAGACCTAATTACTTTACGATATTCTTCAACAATCGGATAGAAGAATTCAATACTGTCATTTATATTAATGATATTTTATAGTATTTTCTTGTATAATACATACATAATGACCCTAGTTTAACTAGAATGAAACACAAATAGCATGATGTTTGCTGTGTGCTGAAGAATCCTCTTATTAATTACAACTTAGTGATCATTGATCAATGAGTGATCAACCTTGAACGATCATTATCGTAATTGCAATCACCAATAAACGATGACCTTCGTTTAATATGTTATTTCAACATAACAATGTTATTATGTCCTGCTTTGTTCAAGGTATGATGTGAAAAAGCATACAAAGTAATGAGTAAAATAAAAACGTAGCCAATATGTACATGTTTTCAATGAATCGGTAAAAAATTATTTTCAAAATATAACACGTTACAATAAACTTCTCGGTTTGACAAGATAGATGGGATTTTTAAAAATCTAAATTGACAAGCATCAAAAGTTATTAATATAAAATAACTTTATTATTACACGATTATTAGTGTTTTGTGTTGATTGTGAAACGTGTTTCGCCTCTTTCAGAGGCATCTTCGGACTTACTATCGCAAAGTTTTCTTATGTAATAAAGCAAATAAAATGATAATATTACAAAATGCGGCTTGGGATTTTTCCTTTTTAGGGGTAGCAAGGAGGTATCGAATCAATTAGTTACACAATACGCGGAATAATCAAAGATTTTTAATTATTAGTAGTCATAAATAATATTTTTACAAGAAATTACGTCAACATTATTGTACGGTTTTATAAAATTTGAACGTCAATATTTATTACTGTGCACATAACATTTTTGTTTTATTTTTTTTGTATTTATAGACACCATTCCACTTAAAAATAATTAAAATTGTTTTTCTAATATACGATAACAACTTGTTTGTCATTTTGGCATTTTTCACATGAGTATCATGTCCTTGATATTGAGGAAAATCAGCAAAAAAACAATTGTCCATTAGTTTTTGATAGAACATTTCGATTGCTTAGTGCAAAGATATTCTGTGTCCAGTTTTCGTCGAAATTAAATAACATTAACAAATATGTTATTCGTTTGCACCATATCTGTATCTAGTAAAGACTTCATACGTCCAAATAAATTATTTTATCATTAAAATACTTAATAAGGTAAATGTACCAGTAGCTGACCGTTTAAGAGAAAATGTCAACAAATATAACGATTAAGGTTTAGCATTGTACCAAATGATGGCAAAGCAAGTATACTCATATTGGATCATATGTCTTAATTAATATTATGTAACAAAAATTACGAAAGGGAATGTTTAAAAAAATTGTGTTAAATTATTTAAGGCCATGTTCCTGTTTCAGTAGTTGACCATCTCACATATTGAAAAATCCAGTAGTTGACCATGTCTAATCAGGGGGCTTTATAGTGAACATTTCTGCCAGAGTTGCCTCAGGGCTTTCTGTCAAACCACTCTTGGTTCAATCAAGAGTAGCAATGGGTGGTTCAGGAACAAGGTACACACCGTTTCTAGATTGATCACTTAATAAATTTGAAATAATACACTTTCCTCACTAGGTGTTGTTTTCAAATGGCCACCCTGGCACTCCATTGGCTATATGGTGTTGGGTTAGTGGCTCATGCCGACCACAGATGCCTTAACTTTACAATTTAGAGCAATCCTGCATCTGAATTTCTTATTTTGGACCATTTTATTCTCAAAAGGTCAACTACTGGTACATGGTCAACTACTAGTACATTTATCTTATGTCTGTTCCACTCATATTTATTAAGCGCTTCGTGCTAGTATATCGAACGTCCAATCAAATATATTATCAATTTTCATCCTCAAATATTGCAAGTTGAATCGTTAATATATTGGCATACAATGCAAAACACCTGTATCATTAGGGCTCAAGTCCCAGCAAGGTCATATTTTTCAATTGAAAAAGAAACACACATTTTTAGTACTTATTCCACATAAAATTGATTGGATCATGACCGGTTTCACTCATGGCGAACATTATCAAAACATTACCATCGTTTGATAATACTCGCCATGAGCGAAACCGGTCCTGATTCAATAAAATTTATGTGGAATAAGTTTTAAAAATGTTTTATTTTTATCACTTATGTAAAAGAATAAAAGTAGATCACCATGTTTAATTCGTGGATTCGTGGATTCGTGGACATACGGCCGAAACTACAAAAATGTTTGTTTTGGGTTAAATTTGGCATTGTCATGCTGTTCTACAAGCACACCAGAGCGTTAATTGCGTCTGGCCGAGCGATGGCACATACGACCTTTAGTCCGCTACGTTTAAAATTAATTGGTTTTTACACGTCGCCGCAGCGCACCGCAGCGCTTCGTCTCGCCTACCTAAGACACGGGGTAAGAACAAAGTATAACATTAAAAACTGTTTTGCCATTATCTCAGTTCGTTGTTGTCGTAGTTTCGCCCGTATGTCCCTACACCCACGAATTGTTATTGAACATGTTCATTGTACGAATGAACTAGAAATGGCTGAGGATACTGGTAGACGAAACCCGGTTCGTCAAGGACAAAACTCATGGAAAAATACATAATTCAAACGATTCAAATATTCAATCAATTAGTGTTCTACTGAAGGTGCTTAATGGGATTTCAATATCAAATTTGAATTGTTTGAATTTTGTTCTTTTCCAGGAGTTTTCAAAATTTTTAGATATTCCTATGTTATTATCTGGTCATAAGTATCTTCAAAAATCCCCATAATTATAACAAACCCACTCAATTCATTGAAACTTGTGTACAATAAATTTTCGCTAATTTACATTATATTAGCAATTTAACTTAGTGATCTACTTTGATTTTTGTATATAAACGATATAAGTATTCCAAGTACATCCGTGCACTTGGAATGCCTGAAGATGCCGAAAGGCGAAACCCGGATCGTTAGCGACAAAACTCATGGAAAAGTACAAAATTCAAACAATTCAAATTTAATAAGTGTTCTGTTATATTAATTTATAATTGACAGCTACTTTTATGAATCTTTGTTTTCAATGACTAATTTATGACCGCATTAATTAATAATAAATTTTTCCTTCTGTCATCAAACGATTAAAGTGTTTGCCCGAAGTGTATAGACGGCAATATGCCCTTGAGTGGAGTTAACACCAAATGTCACCGAGGGAATCAATACAATTACTATTATTGATTTGGCATATTTGGCATAATATTTGTGTTTGCTCAGCCAGTGGGCACAACAAATCGTCGATACCGTTCGTATTGATAGACCGTTATTTGCGTGTTTAATTTAATATTTTTGAACCTAGCCGCTAGCACGCGTCGTCACCTCTTGCAGTGGTAGAGAATCTTTTCTAAATTTTAAACATAAATATATTTAAAAAAAATACTTCTACATAGGTATAACGTAAGCACCTCGACATTAACGCGTCGACACGTGCGCGCAATATAAGAATATTTTGTATTTTTGACCGCTTATTTAAAAAAAAAAAATTCCATGAGATATCTCTTCTACTAAAAGTGCGTTTTATTAAAACTAGCCGGTACCCGGCAAACATTGAATGCCACTCAAAGAAAAAAAGTGTTTGTGTTTAATTTACGTAATTTAGATTCAATTTCATTAACATTGATCGATATCGATAACATTTACCGTTTGCTGTTTGTCTTTTTCTGACTGTCTATGGAACGACACACGCGCCACCTAGTGAACGTTAATTGTACTATGTATATAACCTTTGCGCAATTGCGACAATAAGTTGTCAAAATGAACATGGCAGCGCATAAAATATGAAAAACATCATTTTTTATAGAAAATACCTACTGTAAGTTAATTTTACTATGCCTATAACATACGCAAGTTTTATCGCAATCGGAAGAACGATATGGCAACGCATAAAATACAAACAATCAAACAAACATTGATTTTAATATATTAGATTACTTGATACTTTGAATTATTTGGATAAATAATTGGTATGTTATCTTTGACATAGAATGTTAAAAATATTTAATATTTTTATAATTTATGACTAGATTTTTGAAAAATAAACATACGAAATGAACCTAAACTGAAAAAGCGTATAATTGAAAAAAATTATTAAGGTTGATCTTAGTAATTCTTATGAATTGTTTCTAGTGAACTGCAGGGAATACCATACATTGTTCAAATGACAAATCGGAGAAACGAATCATAATGAAATCAACTATAATAACAAAATATTTGTGATTAGTCTTTAATCGAATATATTTTGCGACGCTTTTTTATCATTCGATGGGGACCTCCAAAATTATATTGCGCATAAGCCTCTCATGTGCTTGATCCGACACTGTCGGGTTGCCATCCATATGATGTGCTCGGTGGAACTAAGGGATGCTGGATGAGAAAGCAAAGCAACAGGCAATCATGGCAAGTGCTGACGTGGTGACATAATAATCACTAAACAATTCAAACTATTTATGAGATGGCATACGGTGAGATGAGTCGTCAAATGTTAAATTCTCTATCACTGGTCTAGTGTTCGGTGGCCTGATACCACAAATGTCATTGAAAATAACAGAGCAGTCAGACAGGCATATTATTTGAATAACCTCTGTGTCATTCTCGATAACACCTGATAATTATAGGTGACCCGTAACGAAAAGGTTTCGGTTTTTTACACATCATAGTAATAAGCGAAAAAATATGATATTAATCGTTTTTATGAAGGTATGAAGTGAACATGTATATATGTATAATATAATTAAGGTGATGTTTTACATGTGGTCACATGAGATAATTATTGTGAATAGTCTTTTGAATCAAACATTTATTACATTTTATTTCACGGTTTGCACCTACATTTATTTATTGGAATTAATAAAATATAATACATGACATACAGCTGACGCCAATGCGCCATGCATTTGACAAATTAAATAAAAATATCACATAAAATATTACACAAAATTTAAAAAAAAAATGAAACAGAACAGAAACATATTAGTTACATAAAAAGAAAAAAATACAATAAAGCACCAAGTTCACTGCCGAAGTGTCCACATCAACAGGAAGTGTATTCATCAGCCGGACAACCCTTGCGACTAGCGACTCAAAATACCTACTATCACAGTTTATCTGAATCATCGGGTCTGTGGTGCAGTGGTCAACGACGTTGGTTAACTTCTGTGACGTTTCTCACGGGCTCGAATCCCAGAATGAGCAGAATTTTTTTCAGTTGATTTATCGAGTCTTTTCGAAAGAATGGCTGTTTGTGTTGAGTAAAATTTAATAACCAATACAATTCTATAGGATAAACACTGGTCATGTAGTAGGCTTATCATTTCTATACCTACTCTTAGCTTAGAAGATGATGACCGTCAACTGATGCTCGTGATCATCGAAAACGGCCATGGTCTTTATCGGAAGATATGTGTAAATTGTTCCAAATGATGTTTTTTATTTATATAATTCATGCTTTTCCACTTACATATAAGTGACAGTTGACACTTTATAATACATACGTATTATATTGTGTCATTTATAAAGGGAAGAAAATAATGTTAATTTATTGATTGAATTGGCATTTAGTTGTTATAACTCCATTATAATACGGTGAAAAAAATATCAATACATTTGTGTCATATATAAATTATATTATATATGGTTGATAGTTATTTCAGAAAACGCCATCTTCAGAACTACATATTAGCTTATATACTTACGAAACAGATAAATTTTTAATTCAGATGTTCAAATTATCGATAGTTTTTTGCGGTCAGATTTGTAAGCTAGGGTCAAGAATTTTTAAATTACATAAACAAATTCAACATTTTTCCAAATGAAATTTACTGTAAAATTGCCTCTCAGTAGAGACAGTTTTTGTATATGTGTGCACAGATAACACATAACAATTTGTCGGTACATAGATCACGGCCGGGTATCATTTCATTATTATTTATCAATTCGACCTTGGCAATGAATGGTCCCCCCCTCCCCTTCCCACCCCTCTAGCTCCTCCTGCATCGCCTATCGCTGTCTAGTGACGTTATCACACGGCTGTCACCTTCACATATTTTTACATGAACATATTTACCTATAAACAGAATGGGTACACAATCCGACACTTTACTTTGAAAAGGTTCTAACTGCTCCTGACACTGTTTTGATGTGAGAAACAAGCAGTTCTCGTAGAAAAAAACATTTTAAGATAAACTACGTTAGAAGTCCATATGCTCCATGTTGAGAGTGGACATGGTAAAAAACATGATAAATTATGGATATTTTGTCACGGGAAAG
This sequence comes from Himalopsyche kuldschensis, assembly GCA_028554975.1. Classification (NCBI taxonomy): domain Eukaryota; kingdom Metazoa; phylum Arthropoda; class Insecta; order Trichoptera; family Rhyacophilidae; genus Himalopsyche; species Himalopsyche kuldschensis. The sequence goes on from JAHFWI010000007.1 coordinate 4,664,851, forward strand.
AATCCCAATCCTCTCGAGCTAAGCTCATAAAATTTATACATACTGGCTTATAATTTTATGTTTTGACTTTACTCTTTGAGTTCTTGTGGATTATTATAAAATGTTGAATCAAAATGATTAAATCTGATGAATATTACTGATTATTGTGTGAGTTCTGAAAGAAGAATTTGTTTTTTAATATTAGCCTATAATAAAATTATTCTTTTTATTTTAAGCAAATAATAAACTTATGTGACTGTCTTTATCTGTATAATATTATTATTTGTGTAGTTTTTGCTTGCATTTTTGCTTCTGTAAATTAAACCACTCGATTTCATACTTATTGCAAAGTATTCTTTAGAACACTACAGCCGGTTTTTAAACGTAATACCACGTCAACTAACGACGAACAAAAAAAATGAATCGTTTTTGTCATTACGACACCTTACTTTGAAAAGGTTCTAACTGCTCTTGACACTGTTTTGAAGTATGAGCGTTTGATGTTTCGATTGGTTAAAATTCACTTGTAACAATGAGCAAGAAAAAATGTTTCAAATTACTTATTTTAAGCATATTTTTCACAACTCTTGCTGAGTTGAATTTTATAATTTTGTCAAATAAATTTAGTAAAAAAAGGTGTGCAGATGCAGTGCCACTCGGGAATTCTGCCAACTCCGTTATTCAACCATAGATAATTCTGAAATTCACATATATGATAGAATGCGGTAAATAAAAGTTTTTCTGACCAAAATGTCAACTAGAACTTTTTCAAAGTGAGGTAAAGAATCGTTTTCTTATGCGGCTCAGATCATAAAAGACGATGTTTTTTGGCAAGCAATCATAGCGACCTTGACATTGCTAAAAAAATAGCGCATATTTCAATTGTTATTTTACCTATCCTTAGCTTCTTAAACTTGTGTCATGTTAGATCAGTGGTACGTTTCATGTTGAAGGAGAACTTTTATTTAAGGAGAAGAATAAGTTACTCTTTTTACAGAAGTCGTAAGATCGTTGTAGGCTTCCGTGACGGACCACCCGGGTTCGACTCCCGGTACGAATAGATTTGTCAGTCGATAAATCGATTCTGTTCAAAAGGCAGAGGTTTTTCATGGGACAGACATGATTTAAAGATATTTAATATCAAAAACACTGTACAAAATAGATTATAGCTGAAATTATACGTCCAGAAAACACTTTGTTCCTGAATTTGTTTGCAGTTATCATATGGCGGAAATGTATGGCATTACTAAGAAATAAACTTTGACATTAACATGTTCCCATTTACTTAATTATAAGAATAAGTGAAATAAATCAAATATATGTAGATATATTTTAATTATTTGCGACCACTGCATTACTGTCTGTGTGGCCAACACTGTTTTCTTTACATATGGCTTGAAATCAAATTATTTACGTAAAAACAAAATATTTAAATTGAATTATCTGTTCATAATTATGATTTATTTACACGCTGTTTGCATGCTAGTAATCAAGTGCGTACTTCTAAATATTGACACATTAATGTCAATTGAAACAAATGTACTTTGATATATGTGTAAGTAAATGGTTATATATTATATTTAAAGCGACATTTCATTTGTAATATTGTATAGATGTGTAAATATTTGATTTGTTTTTAGAAGGAAAGAAAACATTCTTTAAGTAGTGTTGATTTCGAAATATAAAGTCCGTAATTTTTGCTGCGTTTTGGTTTTTTAAAACGATTGATTGTCTTTAACCTGTTAAATTATATTTTGTATTCAGGGCTGCGGAGTCCTTAAAAACACGACGATGACTCCGTCTTCAGCATGGGCTAAAAAACAACTCTTTCTTCATATCCAAAATTGTCCAAAAACACGCCTCCGACTAAAAAAGTTTAAATTTGTCACGTTTTTTCCAACATTCCCTATTTATGTGCTTTAAATTAAATACCAACCAACTAATCCCGTCAATAGACAAATTTTACACGTTACATGCATAAATAAAAAGTTCAATCTTCTCAAAAGTTTTTCACGACTCCGTCTACGACTCCAAAATGAAGCATCAGTTTAAGCTAATTATAATAGTTCATTCAAAGAGTGGCCCGCCTAATATTTTTGAGTTTGAAATTGTCCCTGTGATTAAAAAGTTTGAGAACCACTGATCTAATACATACACATATATATATATATATATATATATGACATATATATATATATATATATATATATATATATATACAGTCGCAATAAAAAGAAATTCCCGCACCTTCACAATTTCATTCATTTGCGAATATTTCCTCGAAATCTTTACCGATTTCCATTTTTTTTTCTTCCGATTGTAAAGAATACTAATAGCCATATTTTGAAAGGTAAGCGAGATTTGAAAGCTTCAACAGTACTGAGCCAGATCTAGTCGCGTAAATTTTGGAAAAACGTAATCGCGATTAAGGTCCAAATTTGAAGCAGTTTTCGGGAGAAAACTTACCAAATAGAATATTAATTCAAATTTAAAAATAGCTTTAGCTCCCTTGTGACGTTTAAAGCATAAATTAAATACAAATACGTAGTATAGTTAAATAAAATATTAATATATTGTTACGTATGAAAAAAAATATGTTTCGTAACTGTCGACCTTCAGTAAAATTGTTGATTTAAAAAACTATTGACAATATAAATTATGGTGGCGTCGTTGGATTATTCGAAGAGCTGTGTTTTTTGCGGAAATTATAGAATTAAACATCCTAATTGGTCGCCTAAATTAGCATCTTATAATATACAAAAACATGTGATAAAAAAATTCATTTATTGCGCGTTATCCACATACAATATGCGACTGAAAAGAATTCATGCAATTTTCGAATGATGAACGCTTTATTGTCGAATGATCGGATAGTTGGGATTAAGTATTTTGTGAATTTTTGTGAATAAATAATTATTTTGTCAGTATAAATATGAAAGAAATGGTCAGTAATAAAAACAAAACGGTCGGTAAATAATTAATTTTCGTCAGTATATTATTGGAAAATGGTTAGTTATTTTTGTGAAAGGGTTAGTAGAAATCTATAAACGGGCTGTAATTAGTAGTGATTGGACAATTATGTAGGTGAGGTTAGGTACTAATGAAACATTCATAAATTTGCTTCTTGCAACCATACTTCAATTTACCAAGCTGTCAAAAACTAGCCATTTATTTTAAATGGCTGACCATTTAATTCAAATACCTTTTTATCGTCGTATAAATTACTGACCGTTTCCTTTTGATAACTGACCACATTCAAACTGATTCAGTGGGTTTTTACCACTTTTAAGTATATTACTGACCAAAACTAGAATTAGATACTGACACTAAGAAACACGCCATTCGAAATATTTTTTATCCTCTAATAGACATTATAAGAATTAATAACACATAAAAACAATGGCTTTTCAGAATTGAAAACTACTGCTATCTGAACACACACGATTACAATTCGTAAGGGGTTTTCTAAGTTAATTTCTCTTTCGCATGTCAAGCAGCTTCGTAGGCAACACATAATTTCAGAAGATATCTATAGAAAAAAAAACGAAAAATATTTAGATTGACGCTGATCTAGCACGTATGCTTCTAAATTTATGAACAGTTGAACCTGTCACAGTCGCAAAGTAGCAATATTTTACAAATAAGACCGAATAAAAATAATGTTAATAATAAAGTCAAAATTGAAGCAGAATTTTTCATGAATAAATCGTTAGAATTAAACGAGTGGAATTTATAAAGCACTGTAAGGTAGGATTTTCATATTTTAATCTCGTATACGAGCTTTCCACGTGTTAAATTGTTTATTTCATTCAATTTAACAATTTCAATACAAAAAGAAAATCTCGCATTATAGCGATGCCAATTCTATTAACTCAACCATATAGAAAATCAATATTTCTGTGAATGCAACATATATTTCAGAGATTCTTTTTATTTTATTTTCATTCGGAAATTGATGGACAATGTATAAATTTTTCCCGGACGTGTTCTGGAGTAATAAAATCAGTTATACTGTCCCATTGGACTTTCCAGTTTCTAACTGGTAATGGCAAGTTCAATGCAAAACTCTTCGTTTTGTGCAAGTTGGTTTTAAGGCATGATTGTACTTGTGGACACGCCCACCAAAACGCTAATCACTTTTTATTAGGCTGCCCCTTAATGAATTCCGAACGAGCATAACTGTTTACTGTAGTCCGTTCTCACACGGGCCTAATAGGCTACGCTAACTACTTCCATGCATTTGAAAAAATTGTTTGGGGATGGACATATGTAATTAATAACAAGAGTCAATAAACTCATCTAACGACGGGCTCTTAGTATACGGATTATAAGCAGATTTCAGTGGCGGATATAGACCCTTTGAATTTAATTTATTATTTCATCTCCTATTTTCAAGCACACTGCATGGTTCAAAATCATTGCAGATCTGCTCTGGCCATGAATGTAGAGGTAGACTCCCTTTTCTATGTTGATAGCGTTGTGAAAGGCAGCCATGAAACATATACACAACGGGTGGCGGTGAGAAAAGCCTACATGTATGCTGAAAACATAAAACAATATATAAGATTAATAAACGGATTCTCAGTATACGGATACACAGGATACTTAATATCACTTTAACAAAGTGGCTGAGCAAGTCATCTTTTCTTTTTTCTTTTCTTTAATCACTTCAGTGCATGGTTAAAAGATCAGTCCCGTGCAGCTGTAAATTGAGGAGAAAATTCGTTTCTTTTCTTGATCTGATGCTGTAAATAACAGCTGCATACGTATAACACGAGCTGGTGGGACAACCAAGTAGTTCACCCAAATATGTATATAATTAATTTAATTCAAATTAAGATCCTACCCTCACTTTCTCAAAGCACAAGATGCCCGTCTTCTTCAAAAAGTTGTCACCATTGATTAGAGGTCTGCACGGGCCGAAATTTTAAAATTCTACCCGGCCCGAGCTCGAAATTTTTTGACCCGGTCTGAACCGAGCCCGAGGCTCATAACCAAACCTGACCCGACCCTGACAGTTTTTTCAACATTTCAACAATATTTTAATCAACATTTAATTAATATCAACTCATCAAAGTATTATATGTTTGTAAATTAGATACACAATAATGGCGTATACGTATGGAATAATCGAGTTTTTGTTTTATTTTGTGTGTACGCAGGCCCGAATCCAATCCTTCGTTACCCAGCCCGACCCGAGCCCGTGCAGACCTCTAACATTTACGATATTCTTTTATTTATGCGAACAATTGATTCACGTAACAGTTAATAATAGTCAATATATTTAAACGTAAAAGGCTCTAAAATAATAATGCTGGTACTTTTCCGCAGTGAATTACATAAGTTTGTTTTACAGTTATTTAAGTGCGTACTTGGAATAAATTTGAATGAGTTTGGACATCCTGCGAATATAATCTGCTTCCTGGGGGGGATGGGGAGTGCGATGTCCTGAAAATGAAAAGCGTGGGCGGAGAGGCATATTCAAGGCCGAATTCGTTAGCTTTGCGAAGGTTTTATACTGCTTAGAGCGATTTTTTTATAACTGTTTATTTTTTTACATCCCTTTGGCGTTCCTTCGACGGTATAAAAGCGATCCATACCGTAGTAAAGTTTTATATGGAAAGATATTCAATTAGTTTCATTGTTCTTTCGTTTCTCGTATATAACTGTATCGTAAAATACTTCCAAAATGACAATCATTATAATTTCAAAGTCATCTATTTATGTATGCAGCTTTTTTTATATACATACATAAGCATCACCAAACTATCAAGAAATATAAATATTGAAATTTATCCGTTAGAACTTTGTACATTTCCATGAGTTTTGTCGCCGACCGCAGCTTCGCCTTTCGGCATTTTCGGTCATTTTGACTGCACAAATGAACTCGAACTGACGCCAATTAAACTGCGCTTAAATTTCATCGAGCACTTTCAGTCGACATACTAAATTAAAAAATAAATATTTAACATGTATTTTGCTCATCTTGAAATAAGTCCTGAATTTTACTATCGATGAGTGAAGTTTTCTCGACGATGAATCCAAATTGAAATAATTATGACAATTTCGACCGAATCCATGCAACTAGTAAATATGAAACTGACAATTTGCACGGAAAACAAACAAATAAACCAAATATAATATTTTTTAGGATTTCAACTGAATGTGCTTGATTTTTTTAATCCAATTATTTTTTGTAGAATATTGTAAATAATATTAGGGTGTCTTATTATTTTTAATACAGTAGAACTTCGATTATCCGGACTAATTGGGGATGAAGATAGTCCGGATAAGGACAAATCCGGATAATCGATAAAATCATAATTGACAGGGAAATACAAGTATGTATATTCAGTATAAATCATTTTTATTTCTTTAGATCAATACATAGCTTTAATAATAATTGGTAAACTTCAAGATTTTTTCACTATGTTTTTTTATATCCGAGATCGTTGACGTTCCGACACCATATTTATTAGACAAAAAACGTCCCGATTCACCCCGTTTCAAAGCATCGATAATATAACAATTTTCCCAATTTTCGTCAGGTAAATGGTCCCTATTTCTTTTTTTGTGTTGGTGTCTGTGGCCGAATGTCTTCCATTGTAACCATTGATCAACGTATTTAGAAGGATCAAAAAGTATCAAAGGTGGTCTAACAAGTTTAATATACAAATGTGAGGAAACTGTTTTGGCCATCAACGAAACTCTCGTTGGGCTGATAATTAAATTCATTTGTGAAAACTCGCGTTCACATTCACTTGAAGAAATGGGAATAGAATTCAGTTCAGTTAACAGTCAATGGCTTCCAAGAAAAGAAACGAAAGTTTTAAAATAGAAAAAATAAAATTTTACGAAAATTTATTAAAATTTCGAGAAAAAAGGGTGCCGGAACGCCCCCCTTCCGCCGTGTTACAGGGTAAAAAAAAGCCCTGCCAATCCATATAATAAAACAATCGTATCACATACCTTTACCGTATTTGTTAAGAGTACAAAAGCTGCTGTTTTTTTATTATTTTAATCACAATTAACAACAGTACAGTGGTACTAAAATAGTGTGCTGAAGCTGAGAGTGTTAATCCGAATTTGTGGCACTCAAGGGCTTAACTCGCCTGCCTAGTCCTCTTTATTTAATTGTTAAAACCTCGCAGAAAAAACAGGATTACGCAAACAGCCTCGAGGAGTCAAATTCAAAAATGTTACGTATTATGAAACATACAATATTAAAAACTGAGACTATAAAACAACCCAGCAAATATGTATGGACTAAATATTTTAAATCGTTTCTATTCAAGTTCCCAATCGACTATCTGCATAGGAGAAGATGTCATCGATTAAAGATTACGCCTTAAGATTTTTTTTGTCAGGCTGGAATAAGATCACAGGTAATTTCATATTTATCGCAGATAGATACGCAGATATGTCGGTCCCTGTGGTCTAGTGGCAAGAGCTTTGTCCTAGCGATCTGGAGACCCGGGTTCAATTCCCGGCAAGGTCAGATTTTTTCAATTGAAAAAAAGAGATCTTGGGCTGGGTGTATGTTATTTATTGTTGATTTTGTGCACAACTGATTTATTACTTATCATCGAGTTAATCTCGTATGACTTTCACAATTAAGAATATTTGGCGCATTGGCGTAAGCTGTAATGCCAAATATTATTTTTTTACTTTGACTGCATGTGCAATCGTACACTTTTATAGAAATCTAGTTACATACAATTTCATGTATTGCGTGCTAATTAAATGTACGACTACTTTTGTTATCCACGCACATTCTCAATGTGGAACATATATATGCCTGCCTGATGGAGTATCACAGCATTTTTTCATCTACGAGAACTGCTTATTATCGAGTTGCTAAACCTATCTTTACTTCATTCAGGCTAGGGATAGCAAGGGTAGTGCTAGGACCAAACTTAGCTAATCGATCTCATAAAACGTACATTCTGTTTAGCACTTTAACATCCGCATACGCTACGGTGGCGTCTTTTGGCATACGCAACTTTATATAATATATACGCTTCGAAATTTCTAGACTAGTTGGTAAAAAAACGTACGAAATATCGATTCATGATAGAATTTAAAAAAATTATGTTTCGACATATTATGTCAGTCATTTTAAAAATTATATAATTTTATAATTAATCTAAAAGTGGGTTGAAGACGAAAAGGTTGGCAACCCCTGTCCATAAAAAAATCCATATTTCGAAGTTTACAATAATACACAATCTTGAGACTTTGTAAATATTTTGAGAATTTTATCATACCCTAAAAGATTGATTTCTTGAACATTCTACCTTTTATCGCTTTTCAGATGTGATAAAGTTGGTAAACCCTGTCCAAAAACACTGATTCAATTAATTATAAGATTCTTAAAAACGATAGAAACCAATTTTTTTTTTTTTTGTTGAAATTGGTTTGGAAGTTTAAAAGTTATGTTAAATTTACAAAATCTATTGTTTTAAGTTATTTTTTTCAAAAAACATGCGGTATCAGTAAAGTGACCAAACGTCCCGTTTTGAACGGAACCGTCTCGTTTTAGGTAGCCTGTCCCGTTGTCCCCAAGTACAGCATCGGGACGTCGAAATTTCCCGTTTTCAAAAAGAGGGCAACACACGGTAACGATTTTAAAAAAAGTGCAAAAAATCGACGGTGGTGCGTAGTATAGCCGTTTCGTATAACTTTGCGGAAAAAATACTAGCTTAATATCGGTGCATATGGCTACAGCGGGTGGCTGGTGAGTCATATGCATGCGCAATCGTCACACCCACACATTCATATTGGTTTGTAACAATTCGGAAGTTTGTTCATTTGTGGGTACACGACTACACGTTGACAGCTGGCGCGTCTTTCTTGAAGATAGATTTTTTTATTGGCGTGTGTTATTGTAGTCATTCTTATTTAAAAACAAACCCAGTTATACTTAAGAAAAAATTTTCATCAGAAAAATATAAAACAACATAATTTTTTTCATATTTATATTATTTATTACTGTTATTTTCTTTATCAATATTCCTTTTCTTTTTATTAATACATAAAAACTATAAAAAAATACGTGTTTTTTTGAATAAATATACTATTACGTAAAAATTGGTAGATGTCCCGTTTTGAGGACAAAAATAAATGGCCACATTAGGTATCAGGCGTGAATTTTCAGGGAAAGCGTGTGGTCGGTAAAGTGTTAATATACTGACTAAATTAAATACAGTTCAATATAAATTTTATATTAAAATGAACTTCCACAAAGTTACCGCCGAAAGTGTTAAAAACAGTTCATTTACTATAGATGTACCATCATAACTTGACCGCCGTTCAAATTCGGAACTAACATTGTCCCCATATAGTAGATATATTAAACAGCCTTCGAAGTTATATTGTTTTAGTAAAAATATATGTTCATGTAGATTTTATTTCATTTAGAGCTTGCATATAAAAATGAGTTAGTAAATAAACAAATTTGATTGAGTATTGCACAGTTTTTACGCGATGGTGGCGCCCTTACAAACGGTCAAGTTATATTGGTACATCTATAGTAGAATACGCCTGTCGGTTCGAAGGTTGGTCACAAAAATATTCATTATAAATTAACTTTTCTGGAAACGTATGCGCGCCGGAATCGGTTCATGAGAAAAATAATCAGAGGCACGTACAAACATGTTTCCAAATTTTGCGGATGAACAAACTCGTAAAAGTGGATTCGTGGAATTATAAATTAGTGGACGTGACGTCGCTGGGCCTGTCACTCCCCTTCTTTGGGCCTTTGTCACCCCCCTGCCCTGCCGATATTCACCCTGAGGACTTTTCAAGGTCGAGTGCCGCGTTTGAGCACACTCGAGTTTGCTGTTTATTTAAGTTATTATTCGCTGAACTCGCAGCGTTTATTGGATGTAATTAAATTATCATGGACTAAGTTGGTAGTAAAGAAGCGAACGCAACGATGTTGTAGACTTGTAGAGGACATGAATGTAAAACATGTTTATTTACATGAACATTATCGAATTAAGAGAAATTAAAACATGCCTCATGTACCGAGACATAAATATTCATGAAGCTCCAGAGGAACTGGACCCTTTAAGTGAATTATTTTATACATATTATATATTCATATGTAGCTATAAGTATTAAGTTTGTTCCATTGTATACATTCACAGCATATGACAGTACTGGCCCTATCAACAGGGCAAACAGGAAATATTTATTTATTTATTGTACAAAATTAAACAGAATACATGGCATTACAGCTGACGCCAATGCGCCATGCATTTGACAATTAATAAAAATAACACAAAAAGTATTCCACAAAATTGAAAAAAATAAAATAAATATAGAATTAACAAATGTATGGATCAGAACAGAAACATATTAATTACATAAAAAGAAAAAATATAAAAACAAAGAACCAAGCTCACTACCGAAGATGTCCACATCAACAAGCAGTGCATTCATCAGCCGAACAGCCCTTGTGACTGGCGACTCAAATGACCTACGTGACAAACAAGTTCTGACAAAGAACATTGACTGGCCTTGGCTACGACCACGTAGGTAGGAACTGGGAGCATGCAAGCTTAAAGTTTCAAGGATGTCAGGGTTATCAACTCGGCCCCGAAGAAGAAGAGTAAAATGTTTCAACATTGAAATCGATCTGCGAGCTTCAAGAGAGTGAAACGAAAGCATTCCCAAAAGAAACTTGTTTGGATAATATTCCATTAAAGAATTATCAAAAGGAAATAGATTGAATTTTTTGAAATAATAATAACGCAGAAATTTTTTATGAACTCGCTCCAGTTGCGAAATATGTATGGTTGACTGTGGTCTATCCATAATGTGACCATTTATTTTTGTCCTCAAAACGGGACATCTACCAATTTTCACGTAATAGTATGTATATTCAAGAAAACACGTATTTTTTATAGTTTTTATGTACTAATAAAAAGAAAAAGAATGTTGATAAAGAAAATAACAGGAATAAATAATATTAATATGAAAAAAAATATGTTGAATTATATTTTTCTGATGAACAAATTTAACTGGGTTTGCTTTTAAATAAGAATGGAATTCTTGGCAGGATTTTTTAAAAATTATTTTAACTAACAACATCGCTTTAAGTACTCCGACTTGTAATTGTGTTTTTTCTGTCGTCCACAACGTCTTTATCTATGAAAAGACTCTTTCTACGGGTTCATTTGTTCCGGGTAAGCATAAAATGTATTCAGTGATTACTCTAAAGTTTTTATGGTTCAAATAATTATTACGAAAATCGATTTTTTGCACTTTTTTTAAAATTGTTACCGTGTGTTGCCCTCTTTTTGAAAACGGGACATTTCGACGCCCCGAAGCTGTACTTGGAGACAACGGGACAGGCTACCTAAAAACGGGACAGGTACCGTTCAAAACGGGACGTATGGTCACTTTATCTATCCACCATTCTTGAGAATGTTAAATTGAATGTTCCTGATAATTTTTTTAAGGAATCGTGAACATGAGTTGTTTGTCCTTGCAAGGGCTATAAACAGTTAACCAATGGGGATACCACTAGAAAGAGCTTTAACAAATTTAAGCGGCATTGCTTCGAATGTTTACATATTTCATATTGATGTGAGTGAGTTCAGACGAATACTATATTTTATGACTACAATTTGTCGGAACTCACTCGGTTGACTTCTTTGAAAATTTCAAATGTAATTTTATTATTTCTTTTCTCTCTGTTCTTTTGACTACAATTTGTGTTTTTATTATGTATAGGTATGTATATATAAATTAAAATTTGTCAAATGCATGGCGTATTGGCGTCAACTGTAATGCCATTATTTGATTTTTTTTTTTTTGAATAAATAAATAAAAATCTATATTCAAAATAATAATGCCTACTTTCTTTTTGGTGTTCAGTTTATATTTAGAGTATAAAAGAGAAAATGACGCATATACATATGAGAAAAATCGAATACATTCCACGACTAAACTGTAGTAATTATGTTTTGTATCTAAAATAACCAAGCAACATTTTATAGCAGTGATGCACAACATTTTCGCAGAAGTGCCAGCATATCAACTGGCAGACTGTTCAAGGGCCGCATGGGTAAAAATAATTGAATTTTAATATAATATTTAAAATTTGATTATTCCACGTATTGTGTAACGAATCGCGACACGTGCTTCACCACTTTCTGACGCGTCTTCAAACCATCCTACTATTTACTGATTACGCTGGTTAATTTTTCGTTATTTTTAGTGTAAGTATATTAAATTGACTGATATAGAAAACTTTTTTGGGGATTTGGGCGGTAGCCTAATGAAAAAAACGGGTGATTTATATTTGTCACATTGGGCCGCACGTAATTTCATTTAATACAAAACATGTGCTGCAGGTTGTGTATCACTGCGTTACAGTCATGCACCTTGATTTGTCTTTCCTTTGCAGAAAATTTGCTATAGGAAGGATTGAAGAAAAGGAAAATAAATATAAAGAAATGTGACTTGATGTGTACAGTAACCTCCCGGTTAAGTACGCAAAAAATGTGGTACGCATCCCGGTTAAGTACGCATGAAAAATGGAAAAAAAATTGGATCAATATTTATTATGCAAAAAATTAAAGAAAACTGAACACAATTATTTTATAAAATGGAAAACAGTTAAGATAACAATTAACTATTATACAAAGAGAAAAAAACAAATTTACATTTTTATATAAGTGTCAACTGCACATTGTTTTTATTGTTTGATTTTTTTGAAATTGATGCTATTTTTATTTTTCCAAAGAGCATAGAAGTTTAAGTTTAGAAATTTATGAAAATTTCAAAGAGCATAGAAGATCGTTGTAATCAGCTCCTGCTGCATTTTTAACAACTGGGCATAAAAGCTGATTTTCTATATTTATTGCCATTTCACACAAGTTGTCAAAGCCTTCAAACTTGACTAGACATTCGTTGTTTTCCAGATCGGAATCGTCAGATAAGTGGCTTTCATCCGGTACTTCTTTCACATCTTCCAAAACATCGTCCACATCTTTGAGAATTTCCTGAACATATTCTTCAGTGTTTTCCTCGTCAATTCTTTCGAAGTTTATAGCATCGTTGACGTCAATTTCAATGCTTACTTTTGCAAACATTGTAATGATTTCATTGATCCATTCGTTCTCAGAATTCTCAACAGGAACGGGTGTAAGGGTCATTATCTCGGTTTTGGCAAAAGAGTTTGCGATTGTCTCTGCTGAGATGGCGTCCTATGCCTCCTTAACAAAATTGGCAGCATCTAATAAATGTGCTGCATTTCCATATGCAACACCAGCTGCACTCCTTGAAAGCTGTTTTCCTTGAACTGCTTTGATGCTTTTTAAACCATCATCCATTTCATAATAGTTAAGGACTTCTTTGAGATACAAATATTTATATCGCTTTTTCAGGGCTGCAATAATACCCATATCACATGGCTGTTTCCAGCTTGTGCAATTAGGTGGGAAAAATGCAACCTCCACATTATCTCGTTTAAATGCCTCAAAATGTCCTGGTGCATTGTCCATAAGCACTTTCATAGAAACTTTCTGATAGCACTGACATTATTGCCCAATATTTATACCTTATTGCATCATATTTACCATATTGCACCATATTTTTTAATGTAAGTGGGAGAGGTGCAGAAAAGAAAGGGGGCGGGCCTTAAAATACGTAAGTACGCACCTCCCGGTTAAGTACGCACAATACCCTTTGATTCAATATGCGTACTTAACCGGGAGGCTACTGTATATTGAGAATCCTCCGTGGCGATAGAGCTTAATCTACTTCGCGTTGAACCTTAAAATAATCAAGAGGAGGCTTACCATAATATTGAAGGTCTAACCCAGGACCAACTAGGATAATTTATAATGGAGGCTATAAATCTCTAAGGTAGAGCAGAAGTTCAACATTTTGTTTTGGGTTTTGTAGCAGTCGTCCTGTCATTACTTTTTTAAATAATACAATTTGTTGCATGTTATGCCAAAGTTTTATTTCGAGAAGCTCGTTCTAATCCAGCATGCAGTTCGGTCACCAGACCAAATATGTTTCATTTCAAAGTAAACATGCATCAAAAGTCTAGAGCAGACAAAAAATATATTCAAACATATTTGCCAGATTTAGCTTCTATATCTGATATTTTTTCTTTGAATTTTTGAATGATTTGACCTAAACAAAAACCGGGACAAAATACCGAAGCGGCCGGTACGCTGAGAGCAGTGTATCGAACCGGTACAGTCCCGGTCAAACCGGATACCCATGTGATGTTGCAAGTTTATCGAATCCCCTAAACCTTTTTTTGTGCGGTAGATGCGTTCCGGGGAAAATCGCACAAATAAAGCTATGATTTAATATGGAAACAAAACATGTACAATGACGCACGTACGAAGGTCACATTGTAATAAACAGGTGAAACACTGGATTTTTCACGTTAATTACGCTATTACATATCGATGGATTAAAGAGAAAATTTGCTGTCTCCGTTTTTGTCAATTGTGCAGGAGAGAGTAAAAACTGATTATTTTGAGAATGGAAAATTGGATGTTATAAACAATAGAAACCCCTTTCAAATGATTTATTTGTACCACCGGTGAAAAACAACTAATAAATGACAGGTGACAATACCAAATTGCGGAGTTGGATAATTAGCAGTGTAGGTTTTAGAACGACCATAGAGATATCAAATTTTCTAAAACTTTTTCCGATGCACTTAAATATGTTTGATGGCATTATTAAATAATTTTCAGCCAAAAGTGGAGTTAACAACATTACTCTTTAAGCCATCTATATATTCTTTTATTTACTCCCAAAAATATATTTAAAATAAATTGTATTAAAAAAAACGCATAACTTTGAAATCGTACAAAAGAAGGCCACAGAAAATGAGGTTTGAGTGTACTTACTTGGCATTCCGTTTTATTCTTTCCTTCTATATTATTGATGATCGTATCAACTGACTCAATCGGCTAAAACAGAAATCGTTTTTATCCGCCGGATATCAACGGTTCTATTTTTAAATTTTGATCGTTCATTTCATTAAGGGCATAAGAACGAAAAACCGCAAAATAATATATGGTTGTGTGAGTTCGTTCATACATTCGTATAAATATTCCGGTGACACAGGTCGTCTGAAAGTCGTCTGGCCTGTGTTTCCCGAATACTTATCGACAAAGGATATGTCTATCACGCATTCAAAACTTTAATGTAAATTATTAATAATAAAAAAAACAGTCAGAGAATGACATTTTAAATAATTCACGACGTGATTCATTTAGATGTCTTTTATACACATATTTCTATAAATATTTTAATTATTAGAAGCTATGAGTATTAACTTCACATCTTATTAAAGCGACTGTTATATTATGATAAAACGCATCCCCGGACAAAATTTTTATGCGACAAAACGCTTCTTATCATTTTTTTTTAATATTTGATTATAACCGTACACAAACCTAACCTAACCTTAACTAAACATAACCTAACCTAACATAACCTAAATGAATCACGACAAGACGAAACACGTCCCCGGACAAAATGTCTACGCGACAAAAACGCTCACTGGTATTTTTTTCAAAATGTTTCATTATAACCAAACACAAACCTTACCTTACATAAGCCAAAACTTACCCAAACCTAACCTCACCCAAAACTAAAGATTTAGATAAGGTTAGTTTAGGTTTGGGTTAGATGTTATGAGGTTAGGTTTGAGTTAGCTGTTAATCAAACATTTTAAAAAAAATCCAGTAAACGTTTTGTCGAGGGACATTCTGTCTTTTAAACATTTTGTCCGGGGACGTTTTACCATCGACCCGATAAAACAAAGCTGCAGCAGCGGCATGTAATAAGCGGGCGGGATTCTAGAGCCTGTACTGTAAAAATAAACACCCTATTGACATCCCAAAACTTTGCCGTTAATTCAAGCTAGAGTTCCCACGGGGCGACATTATATAAAATACATCTCCGCCGTGGGTGTACACTATGTAAAGTTTTTATATAAAATATAATTGAACGGCCCCGTAGAGTCGAAGTTATGGTGCTTAAAATCCTCCCAAGATTCCACGAAACTTTGATACCCTCGCTCTCTCCTCCGTAGCAGGATATTTAATAGCCTTAATATATATAATATATACGTGTAAGGGAACTGGCCTGGAACAATAAAGAAGTTTCTTCGAAAAAAACAGCGATCAATTTGGGCTCCTTTCCAGAGCTGAGCCATGCTTGCTTGGCTTCTGTTCACTGCCATCTTGACTTGCTAACTCATAAACATGTCTCTGGGCCCACTTCTCATTCTTCTTTGCATTTCTCCAATCTGCAACCCTTTGGGTGCCAATTTCAACACTCAATATTTTGTATGATTACTTTAGTGACTTTTAACGGAATTGCTTCGGATGTCGACATATTTCACACGGACGTGAGTGAGTTCAGGCGCGTTCTATGTTGTATGTATTAGAGTGATTTTGTCGGAACTCACTCGGATGACTTCTTTGCCAATTTACAATGTAACTTTTTCACTCTAATAAATCTGTGAACCAGATATTTTTTTTCCTTCCAATATTTTGATCTTTATTCCAGGGCTGTGAAGTCGTTAAAAAAATACGACTCCGACTCCAGCATTCACCAAAAACACGACTCCAACTACGATTAAAAAAAGTTTAATTTCATCAATTTTTCTTCCTACCTTTCTTATTTTTGTGTATTCAATTATATATCAACCAACCAACCCGGCCGATAGCCAAATTAAACATATGTTATGCATAAAAAAAATGACTCCAAGTACGACTCCGGCCAAAGCCCCCCGACGACTCGGACTCCGGCCAAAAAATTCCGACTCCACAGCCCTGCTTTAGTCACATTGCATAGCAATAAGCTTATAATTTGTGATTGTATACATCAAAATCCACGGTTTTTTTAAATTCAGGCAAATAATTTTCTCTTTTTTACACGTTTTTATTTTGGATCGTATATACTGTGTAAAAAAGGTTGGGTAACCGTGGCATATTTTAAAATTTACACTTCAATATCAGACCAGTTCAAGTTCATACGTGCACTTGAAATTCCCGAATATTCCGAAAGATGAAATCCGGTTGTAAGCAGAATTAAAAATACAAAATTCAAACGATTCAAAACAACTCGTCTTAAAGAATAATCTTGAAATCCTTTTTCATGCAGAAATTTACAGAAAGAGTAATTAATAACAGAAAATTCAACAATGGTATGCACAAGCTAAATGAATCGAAGTGGAAACAAATAAATAAACGAATTTTCATTGTTGCACCTGCTGCTTGCACGGATATTTTCAACTGATAATTCGTTATCGGCACAAAACAGGTTAATCTTTAAATTTAACCTTTAACAAAGGCGAACATCCTTTAGGCCTGTCCTGCTGGGAGTTCAACAACCTACGCCAGGAGTTTCGGTTCACTGGTACAATTTAAACGGCTCGCACTTTCAAAGGGGATACAAAATATTCATACTTTCTTACTTAAAAATAATGAAGCAAATTGGATCTAGAAAATTTTGAAACCATTAGGTATCTTACCGATACAAACTATTTCGATATATTCGGAGTTTCTTTACGGGAATTAATTTTATAAAATAAACTACTGTTATTGCAACACGTGTCTTACTTCTTTAAGTAGCATATATATATATATATTTAATTTGAATCCCTTGAATTTTTACTTACTTAAAGGAATATAAAGCTACGAATGAGGGGACTTTTATAATAATTGTGCAAAACAGTGTAACCAAAACATGGTTTTAAATATCAAGTGTAGGGATACCCAACTAAAATCACTTGGTCACACATGATATTTTTTTTAAATTAAAGCACACAATTACAATATATTTTTTTTAATCCTTTTTACGCCTATTTTTATCACATGATATCGACCGGTAATTTGGCCGTCGTGCATTGCAGTAGATAAGTTAAATTTTCATCAGTCAATCTGTTTCGACACTTCAATTTTATGATCTTTAACATTGAAAAAAATGACAATGTGTGATGCTAAATGCAGCTTTTATGGACAAGTTGGTTTTTCCCACCACCACCCGTCGTGTATATGCAGCCAATGTTTCATGGCCGCCTTTCACTTTCGCTATCGGCATATAAAAAGGAATTTACCCCTCACATTCATGGGCTGATTTTGAACCATAAACTAGTGTGCTTGAAAGTAGAAAATAAAAATAATAAAATAAATTGGAGTGACTATCTCAGCCACTAAAATCATTTTGATACAGAGTATCCTGTGTATAATCCGTATATTGTGAGCCGACAAGTATATTTTCTCTAGTGAAGAATTGAGATTATGTCGATCCGCGAATAAATTTGCAAATTTTTCAAATGCAATGAAGTAAACCTCTGTTGCAATCAAGTCAGCGTAACCTATTGGCCCGTGTGAGGACGGACCACTTGCATAATGCGGTATTGCAATATTGCCTCAATTTTAAAAATTCATCTTCTAGGATATAATTTTTTTATTTCGTCTGACGGCAGAATGAACTCAGCCAAAAACTTCAAAAGGTCGTCACAAGATCAGTAATACATTTTTTTAAGTTAAGTATTTTACCAAAATAATATGCCTAGATAGCTGAAAACCTCGAAAGGGGCACACAGTATTTAATGGACCCACATGTGGCCCGCGGGCAGAGATTTGGGCATGCCTGACCTAAGCATTAACTTAAGACATCAAACGAATGTTAACTTTTTAAGTCGACGTTATCTGTATACATCATAAACAACAATACTTCGACGCGTGAGCTGTAAAATGTAAAAATAAACTTTTACGTTAGCACTGAGATCTTTTTATTGCATCGAAATTTACGTATGGAAGTTCGTTGACACTCATAATAAGGATGTGAACCAAACTCAGTTGAGTGAAAGTTAATTTAAAAATCTAAATTCTGACACTGACCTTTTTGAACAGCCAGCCGCTCTTTCAGAATGAGCGTTTTCATATGTATATAATAGGTTTTTAAATCAAACGATATTTGTTCTTAAATAAACAGATTTGTTTAATAGAACGAATGGTTCGCATTTAGAGGTCTGCACGGGCTCGCGTAAGCCCGCAGGCCCGAGCCCGTGGACCTAGTTGGGCCGGGTAACACATGTTTGAATTCGGGCCCGGGCTGGGATCGGGCCTGGGTACACAAAAAATAAAACATAAATTCGATTATTCCGGATGTATACGCCATTATTTTTATATATCTAAATTATATACATATTTTAATTCAATGATTTAATATTAAATTATTATAAATGTTGATTAAAATTTTGTTGAAAAAACTGTCAGGCTCGGATCGAGCCGGATCAGAGATTCGGGCTCGGGCCGGGTAGAATTTTTAAATTTCGGCCCGTGCTGACCTCCATTATCATTGTAGAAGGTAGCGGATTCTTGTAGAAACAGGACTTTATCTAATATCATATTTCCATTAACTTATTTAAGAAATTTATACAGTCTTATTATATTAAACAGTTCTCGTAAAACAACTGACATTGAATCGTTAAGAATTATGATAAAATATGCAATAAAATACAGTCCTTTAACGACAATGCTTTATTCTGACGGATATAAAATTATCTATGAAAAATACAGTTAAAACAAGAGTAAAACCTTTAAAACGCAAGGCCGATGAACTTTCCATAAAAATATTGAATTGATATTGAGACATTGTTTTTGACTAAATCATTAGTCGGCACTCGTGAAAACTTCTGCAAAGACTTATTCTGGAAAAATATTCAAACAAGCGGCGAATCTCGTGTTAGAATGTTATAAAAGTTTTTTTTTATAAATGTTTAAAATTGAACAAAAATTGTGTCAGATGTTTTACTGTGCGAACAAAAAAAAAACAAATTAAAATTAAAACAAACATCGATAAAAGTCTGAACCGTAAAATAATGAGAACTTCTGCTGAATTAGTTATCATTTTTTTCTCGCAACATAAAAAATATGTTATATTCTAAGTTATTGCTTTGGAAAATTTAATCCGAATATAAATAACACACGAAAAAAACCCCGTAGGTACTAAAAAAAAACACATTTTATAATATTATATATGTATACGCGTTCGGAGCCCTACTGACACCACCTCGAACGCACCTACCCTGTCGCCGTGCGTATGTCACCCCCATCACCCCGGCCCCTTCCGCACCGCTTCGAGGCCTACGCCCCGCCCCGCGGACGGGTGAAGGTCACGCTTACCCCCGTGCGTCTAGATCAAGGTCACCTCACAGCAACCTCTCCCCGCCACCCCTCCCCCTCTCTCTCTAACCCCTAAGAGCTTTTTCAATCCATCGTGGGAATATCTCACAGCTCTCCTTTTATGGCCTGTCTGAGACAGTCTTATTATTTGAATTTCGAATTCCTATACTTTGAATGTGTTCTATTCCTTTTTTAACCTGTTACCAGCTAGAAGAATTCCCCGCTGTTTTCCCTGTACGCTACGACTTTTTAAAAAATTAAAAAAGGACAATACCTTAAAACTACTTATATTATTTAAGGGCTTAGATGTATTTGATCTATTATGAAAGCAATCCCATGTTAATTACCATACCACATGGCTTTAAGAACGTATTTACAAATCCTCGATTAGGGTTGTCACATACAGCTTATAATATTATGTAAATTTTGCACCCCGATTGGCTATCATAAAATAAATTTTTGTTGATTTTTTCTTATGATTTTATGAATTATTTGTATTTATTCAATTGGTTTGAAACATACATATATACATGCAAAATAATATTTACGTTAGTATTGTGAATATTTACCAAAAGTTTTGACAGCCCTGATAACCTCTATACACTTTTTGTTGAATATCTTTTAAGGAAACTATTAAAACGAAAAGTTTGTATTCATTTTGTGCGCCTTAAGAGATCTCGGATACATATTCGACATGATAATTTGAGAAATATTATTTTATGATGCCTTAAACATAGTTGCCCACCGGTGAGCTCTTAGCTGGCAGAGCTTTTTCTTATGCGACACATCGGTGTGTCGTTAGCTTCAGAGCGGTTAAATGTTTGTTTTGTAATATGGAGCGACCTGCTTTTGTCTGTGGTCGATTTTCGAAAAGATTTCTTTGTCGGCCCTGTTCACAGATGCCACTGAATGGGATACAATTATTTTGAATGACAAAGTTCTTGACCTTACGGATTTTGAATGACTTCTATCCTCAAATTTACATATTCCTATACCGTATTTGTTTGCGTTTCGAAGAGTTAATTTTATTCGATGTATAAATAACATATTTTACTATGCATAAGATGATAAAGGTTAAAACAAGATGCATACTGAAATGACAGAAATAATTAGCTATTATTGGCTTGCAGGATAAATGATTTTCTATACTTAATATTCCGTGCTTATTTGATCTAAGCTTTTTTTTTTAAGCATTTTGTGAAACAGTGATTTTATTTTGTTTGACACCTAAATCATTTTACTAACTAAAACTGTTCGAAACATTTTAGCATATTTAGTTGCTATAATTAAGAATTATAAACAAACCTTTTCAATTCATTGAAACATCAAATTTTCGCTAATTCATATAGATTTCGTTAATAACAATTTAACTTATTGAGCTGCTTTTATTTTTGTATAAAACGAAACAATCTGTTAACGACGCGTCAGTTCAAGTATATTCATACGAAACCCGGGAGTGACTAAACTCGTGGAAAAGTACAAAATTCAAACGATTCAAAAATTTAGTTGATATGTTCGTTAGAGACTGGGTTTTTATATCTGTGTCATTCTTGAGGTCTATCTACATATGTACTGTTTTACTGAAATCTTTTATTCGGCTGAAGTTTTTGTTCCATCAAAACACTTCTTCAATTCAACGGCTGAAATGTTTTGAAAGACGATGGAATTATCGGAGTTATCAATATGATACCAACAACGAAATCAGGGTTACCATACTTCATTCTAATATCTCTCAACTGCACTCGTTAGTTCGCAACGCGTAAGCTGGAGGAACACAGTCAATGAATTTAAATCTTAACTAACTTAATGACAACCACACACATTTTTGCATATTTTTGCGCAATTGGATGTATTTTTTTACGGGCTTCGATTGATTGTGCTAGCTTAACACATTCTTAATAATGAATTCTATTTTATCAACTATTTTGAAATTTTAGGCCCTGTTTGGGGTATTGAACGATTAAGCACTTTATTGCATGGTTAAAAGATCAATCCCGAGCAGCTCTGTCTCGGGCCAAGTAAGTGAGGAGTAAATTCGTTTATTTACTTGATCGTAAAGCGTTATGAAAGGCGGCTGTGAAAAACGGCTGCACACACATAACGGAAAGGTGGTGGGACAACCAACTTGTTCACCCAAATATATATTGAAAGATTAAAACCCTAAAACTAAATTTTCCTTACAAATTTTGCTTTTATTGGCAGAAATAGTAAAACTCATTTAGTTGTTTTGATCAAGGCTGTGGAGTTGGTGAAAAAAAGTCCGACTCCGACTCCGACTCCAGCATTTACCAAAACCACGACTCCGACTCAGACTAAAAAAAGGTTAATATCGTCACTTTGTCCCCCTAATTTTCCTATTTATGTGTATTCAATTAAATATCAACCCTATCAATGCGGCTAAAAGCCAAATTTGACATATTAAATGCAAAAATAAAAAGTTCAAACTTTTCAAAATTTCCGACTCCGGCCAAAGCGCCGCGCCGACTCCAACTCCGACTCCGACTCCGGCCAAAAATCTCCGACTCCACGACTCCGACTCCAACTCCACAACCCTGGTTTTGATTTTAACATCGTGAAATCATTGAGCATTCACATAACCCACTAATTATCGCCATTTCACCGCATAACCAAAAACACATTGACCCGCCATCTTTCTCTCAAATCAAGAGTGAAAGTTTTTTAGAGAATTTATAGAAGAAAAAACCATAATAACAAAGCCTTAAATGATTATCGAATGATAGTGAAAGTAACTGGTTAGATTATTAGTCAAAATTACATACTAACAAGTAACAACTACAACGTGCCAGGTTTCTCTTCACGTTACATTTGGCAACTCATCATAACAAACTCTACATTTTTGCAGCGTAATGTATAAACATTTATTGTTAGGTTCGTGGTGCAGTGGACTGACTGACTGATGTATGAAACTTTTTTGGGGACTTGGGCGGTAGCCTAATCCCTTTCAATCGTTTCTGGTCAACGCCACTGGCTTCTTAACACATTAAGTGCGGGAAGGGTACTAATACCCGCTATTCCGACTGAAGGTTAACTGCGGGAAGGGTATTTTTACCTTTTACATAGTCTGCCGCCTTAAGTCGGAAAGGATTGTAAAACCCGCTATTTTTTCACAAGAATTTGACTATATCTTGCTTATGAGGTATGATTTGACCTATTTTTACAAAAATAATGCATTTACAAGAAACAGGGTTACCACAAACGAATGTTGCCCGCTGGTAATGTGTTAATTGACGGATATCACGAGCTCGGTGCCCAGTACGAGCAGAGTTTTTTCCAGGGCTGTGGAGTCAGAGTCGGAGTCGTGATGTCGGGACTCTCTCTTTTATAAAAAAATCGGTAAATTATGGATATATGGTCACGGGACAGAATTTTTGCAAAGATTTATGAAAAATAAGCATATTAAATGAAATGAATGGAAGGCTTACGACTTTTTTTGAAATATTTCGTATTTAATTTTAAAATTCATTATAATCCTAAAGAATGGTAATATCTTAATATCCTAAGGAATCCTAATATCCTAATATCCTAAGGAATCCTAGATCCTAATGAATACTTCGCAATATGTAAGAAATCGAGTTGTTTTAATTCGCAAGAGCAAAAATGCAACCACAAACTACACAAATAATAATAGTATACAGATAGAGACAGCCACATATGTTTATTATTTGTTTAAAATAAAAAGAATAATTTTACTATAGGCGAATATTAAAAAACAAATTCTTCTTTCAGAACTCATACAATAATCAGTTATATTCTTCAAATTTAATCATTTTGATTCCACATTTTATAATAATCCACAAAAACTCAAAGAGTATAGTGAAAACATAAAATTATAAGCCAGTATGTATAAATTTTTTGAGCTTAGCTAGAGAGGATTGGGATTCTGTCCTGTGAACATATCCATAATTTACCAAAAATCAATTTGTTTTCATATTCTATGCGCTGCCATACCGTTCATTTTGACAACTTATTGTTGCACTTGCGCAAAGGTAATTTGCATAGTACAAGGCAGGTAGCGCGTGTGTCGTACCATAGACAATCATCGGCAAGCGTCATACGGCAAATTTTATCGATACCGATCAATGTTAGTAAAATTAAATCTAAATTATTTATCTAAAATACTGTGGATCCGAAAGCACTTCAATAAACACAAACACATTCTTTCTTTGAGTGGCATTACAACGCTTGCCGGGTGCCGGGTAGTATTGAATAAATTATATAAACTTTTTTTTTACTTTTCACCAAGCTGTAGTAATTTTTTGTTCGCTTTTATAAACGTCAACCCTTGTCATTAATTCCATTAGCATGATATTAATTTTTAAAGGCTTTTAAACAAATCTACGACTCTTTTTTCCATTTTAAAATGAGTAATGAATTATTCATATAACGATCAAACTTTCATCCGATTTAATTAAAGTATTTTTTTTAATATGATTTATTTCGTCCGCACTGTTTATTTGAAATAAAGGGTATTTCAATAGGGACGCTCAAAATATGTTACTTTGTCCTGCTGAGTAGATTATTCATTGTTTAGTGGCCAAATTTGAGTAAACCAGTTTGGTAAATAATCGGCCAACACCTACCTGTACGTCATCAAAATACAATATCTGGTAAAAACATTGCTGCTGTGTGTGAAAGTGTACAGCAAAACCCAAGGCAGCTTATTTCTCGTTGTTCACAAGAACTTGGCTTTTCTGCGACTTCTACTTGGCGAATTTTGAATCGGGCCTTATGTCTGCACCCGTATAAAATCCAACTAACCAAGGAACTTCAGGTAAACGACCACAGACAACGCCTGATTGGGTTCTGGAGCAGTTGGAAGTTTACCCAAATTTGTCAAAAAAGTCAACTTTAGCGACATGGCCCATTTTATAATGAATGGATATTGGCAGACATTTGATGCTATATTCCATATTTAATGCCGTAAAATATACTTAAAAATGAAATTAAAATTTAGTCGAAATCTCACAAACAACTTGTTTTATTTACATTTCAAAACTAAGCGTCCTTATAAAAAGACCCTATAGTAAAAAATAACGTATTTCAATAATATCAGTAATAAAACAACACCGAATTGTCAAATGAATTATAAGCAGTAAAAAAAAATATTGCGTCAAGTATTCCCAAAAAAATAAATAACGAAATTTGACATATGTAGGTAATTAAATGGTCATGCTTTTTTTTATTCATCGATGACAAATGAGCTTTTTATACAGCTTTGTAAATATATTAGAAGGATTACTCTAGATTATATTTTTTTAAATGGCAATAATCTTTCGTAAGGTGTTAACCGTCAACTCTTGATGGATATTCATTTTATCTAGATCATTGATGCTCAATCTTTTTGGCAAAAGGCCCAGATAATAAAATTTTCAATTTGTTCTTCCATCGTCCATAAAAAGTTCTGAAGCAAAAAAGGTGATTGATATTTGTCATATTGGGCCGCATGAAATGCCATGGCAGACCTCAGGTAATACATCACTGATCTGGATAAATGAAGATTTTTTCTTTACTTACTCTGTATATTTTTTAAACAATGCTCGTGATGTGCGAACTTATTCTGTTTTATTTATTTGAACAAAGTAGGATTTTCTTTAAGAACAGTTAACCCCCTTATAGTGTGTTTATATAAAGAGCAGTTTCCAATAGCGTATGCGACTACTCTTGAATAGCGGTCCCCCCTATAGCGCACCTGTATACAAGATGCTAAATTTTCAAGGTCAAATTATAATTTTGTGTCGCAACAAAAAAACTGTGACACGCGTGCTTGTTGACAAGACAAACTAAGTACAAGGTCATTTGACAAATGACCTTGTACTAAAATGTTTAATTTGCTAATTTCGAACAATTCATACAACTGATAAAACCTAACCTCAAATTTTGTCTATGACGCAGTATTTCTATAGAGCAGTCCCAATCTCTACGCTATTATGGGTGAGTCGGCTGTATATCAAAAAAATAAGTATTTGGTGACGGGATTTTTGTCAATTACAGTAAAGTATACATATATACATACGTAAGGTGATCACTGTGAATACTTGGTGGAATAGAATTATATTAGAAAATAATAAGACATTTTTTGTAATTATTCCACATGACATTTATTCGGAGGAATTTATAAAAATCAGTTGTAAATGCTTGCGATGAGCGAAACGAGTCTTGGCCCAAAAAAATGTACAAAAAATGTTTTTATTATTATTTTTGAATACGTAAATGAATGAGAGTCCGGTCCGTGGCGCAGTGTCAATGTTGTTGGCTTGCGTGTTGGACCGCCCGGGTTCGATTTGTGGATTTTTTCACTCGATAAATCTGTTCATAGGCATGGATGTTTGTGTTGTTGAAAATCTCTTCCCACCTTTCCGATCCCAAAGAGCGACGCATAGTTACGGCGATTAGCTAATCACTAGCACTGTCTTAGTCCTCGTATCCTTTCCATCCCTACTCTCTTCGAAAAAAAGGGAGGTTGAGTAACTGGGTAACATGCAGTTCTCGTAGAAAAACATATGTATAATATAAACTCCGTGAGGAGTCCATAAGCTCTAAGTTGGGAGCGGGCATAGTTAAAAAAAATGAACGTGAAAAATTGGAAAATATTTGTAAAAGGGTCCCCGCGTATGGGTTATTTATTAATCTTGCTGGCAGCCAGTGTGTTAACCCATAACAGCACGCACCATGCAAAGTGTGTGGTATTGTCAGTTAAAGGTGGTTGACCCTATTGCTGCCAAGCAACGCTCCAACAGCCGCGAGGTGTATTTTTAAACGCCAAATGGAAATTTAGACATTTAATTTACGTTTACTTTCATTTGTACATCTCTCACCAGCGCAGGGAGTTTTATTAAGGAGCCAAACCCTCTAAGTGGAAATGAACTTTTGTTTTATGATTCATTTTTAAAATTTAACCGGGAAAATAGTTGATTTGTTAAAATGTATACAGAAGAATTGTATGTTACGAAATCAGTTTGGCCGTTAGTAAATTTTTTTATTATATTATATATTCCAGGACTGTGGAGTCGTTAAAAAACGACCCCGAATCCGACTCCAATCGCCAAATTTTACATGGTATATGCAAAAATAAAAAGTTAAAACCTTTCAAAAGTTTTTAACGACTCCATAACACCGCGACAACTCCGACTCCGGCCAACCACGAATCCGACTCCACAGCCCTGATTCATTCACTCCTGCAAAAATTTTCACGTTCTGGATCCAGCTAAGAGTCATTCCGCATTGCCAGCGGCGACCAGCTGTTTATGGCTGATTCCGCGCCTTCTTGTGAGAAATCATGAAAGAATTCCTATACATTGGATACAAAATTAGTTTTGGAATTATCGTAGTTTATTATTCACCTATCATCGAGGAGAATAGTTCATGGTCTAAAGTGATTCTCAGATGCTTTCTCTTCATAATTACATCACTATACCTTCTAAAACCTAACCTTAACCTTTTTGTGTGCGGTAGATGCGTTCCGCGGAAAATCACACAAAAATAGCCATGACTTAATATGGGAATATAACATGTTCAAGAAAGTCACATTATAATAAACAGATGAAACACTGGATTTTGCACGAACAGTATGTGAACAATGCGCTGTTTATTACGTTATTACATACAGTGGTGGCCATTTGATTGTTGACTGCAAATAACCGCCCGCAATTGCGACTTTGAGTTTCTCTATTTCTCGGAATTCAACGGTTACAACCCCCTACTATTTTTTTCTATTGTACAGTGATATTTGGCTTTCGGCTGTTACAAGTTTCTTTTCTTTATCTTTCACCAGTTTTGTGTGAATCACAGTTGCGTGAATGCAGTTTTAAAAAATGAATAATCCAGCGCGTATGACTTTCGGGACTAAAATGTACGTTTATAAAGTGCCAAATATATATTTAAAAAATATAATAAATTAGATTAAAAAAACCGCATAACATTGAAATCGCACAAAAAAGTGTATTTAAAAATGGAAAAAAAACTAAGGCTCTATAAGCGCATTTTTCTGTACTTCATACTCTTAAAATACAACATCGAATCCTAGAAGCTGTACGCTATCACAACTGAGAATATTTCTCAACAAGAATCCAAACATAATTAACATATCCAGTAGAATATTTTGTGGCACGCAAATTGTTACTTTTCATATTATTTTCCGCTAGCACACAATAACATGCTTCTGGAGGAGTTGACTGATGGCTGAGCATTATATTCCTGGCAGTACTTAATGCACGCATGGTATTTTTATCAATGAATTTATGCAGCGGAGGCCAGGCACTCCACCGCATCAAGCTAAGTTATTGCATACAATATAAATAAAATTCTGTACGAGGAATGCTTTCGAATAATATCCACATCCTTGAATGAATTTTAAAATACCATACATCGAAATATTTTTCGAAGTTTTTTGAATATACATTTCCTTGATCTGTCAAAATAATATTTATTCTAAACCTCAAAAAAAAGGGGTTTGGGGGCGTATGGGGCGGGTATGCCAAAAACCTTCGAAGGTATGAACTCGAAAAATTCATGAATTTAAAAAAAAAAAAATGGGGTGGTGAGGGTTGGGGGGAGGTTGGGGGGAAGGGTTGGTAAGCCAGAAACCATTGCGGGAGTGTACTCAATAAATTTGTAAAGTTTCACATCGATCGGTCGAGCGGTTTAGTAGTCCATAGCGGACATACACACAGACATTCATTTTTATATATATAGATAGATCATTCTAGAATATTAGAATCACCCATAAGCAACTTTTGTGATAGTATGTCGGAAGATGCCTGAAAGAGGCGAAACACGTTTCACGAAAAGTAGCACAATATTTGGAATAATCTAAGTAAATTTTATATACTGTTAGGATCGAGTCAAAATACTAACGTATGTGAGTTAATTTCCAATCAAATTTCAACAGAAATTTTTCAATTAAAAAATTATAATTCCTCATACTTATTTCAGAAAACTTATCGACGAAAGATTGCTCGTAAAAATTTACAGACAAAACCCAAAATGATAAACTTATACAAGGCCAAGTTCCTGTACTAAAACCGGAGGACATTAACCTCGAAAAAGAAACAATATGAGACATCAGTACACAGGAGTCGACGCGCAAACTGCCACAAAATAACCGCGAAATGTTTTACCAAGTTAATTTTCGGCGGGGAGTTAATTGACGAAGTAAATCTGTCGGAGCTTTGTCTCGAGGCTTGGTTAATTTGCGGCCGAACTTCAGCATAGAGCTTTAAGCTCCGGCTCTTTAAACCTGGAGACCTTGTTTACTATTTTGCTTACGTGCTCTGTACTTCACGGGATATTTAAATGTTTGGCACATAATTGTTATAAACTTCGCAAACCTTTGCTAGAAAAAAATATTTATAAAGCAGCAAATGTGTATGGTAACTAACTTGCAATTGCGTATCTAATTCACTGAAGCTCATTGATATAAAAAAGACTAAATAATATAGATTACATTTATTAACATTTAAAATTAGCAACGTATTTTTATTCTTATATCTATGCTAGGGGTTACCAAGATCTTTCTGCAATGGAACACTTAACAAACCGAAAATTTAACGGAACACTGAATGAAACGAATCGCAATTCTTCATTATTTTAAAATATTAAACAATAATATGATATATACATAGCAAGTATTTGTTATTCTTGACAACTGTCGTTAAACTGACGAGGCTTGTCAGCCTGTCAAATAAAAATAGTAGTTTATGTTGTTGTAAAGAAAAATTGTTTTAACTTCCAATTCGTAGTTGTCATGAAAAGCAAATAAATAAAATCAAAAAAAAAAATTTCGAACGAGTCGACGTTTGAATTTTTGACTTTTCGATAAGTTTTATTGCCAAAACCATGGTTGCGCCTTTCTGCATCGTCTGGCATTTTAAGTGCACAGTTGAACTTGAACAGACTCGTAAAAGAAAGTTTGCAAAATTATGTCTATCAATTCAAGTTCATTAGTGCACTTTAAATGCCTGAAGATGCAGAAAGGTGAAGCTCATGGAAATGACAAAATTCAAACGATTCTAAATTTATACTGAATTTCCATGAAACACCTTCAGTCGAAATCCTCAATGGTAACGTTGTTATAATCCATTACTTGTTGTGTGCTCGCTGTCAATAATTAGTGGAATGGCATTACGATAAAAAAAAAATTATATCTTATCAGTTGAAAATGATGGCGACGAGCGAAACGGGTCATGATCTAAATAAATTAATCGTGGACTAAAGGTCTGCAAGGGCCGAAGTTTTAAAATTCTACCCGACCCGAGCCCAAAGCCCATGCCCGAACATCTTTTCAACTTTTCAAGAAAATTTTAATTAGCATTTCAAATAATTTCGTATAAGCTCATCAAATTATAAATGTATGGAATTTAGATTTACTCGGTCTAGAACAGTGGCTCTCACGTAAATTTTTTTTTTTTTTCGAACTGACAATTCTTGATGCACGATACAATGCATCCAAAATATTAAATTTCAGTGTCATTGTTGACAAATTAACTTATGAAAACACATTTTTATTAAATAACAATATAAACTATCGAGCTGTTGGTGGCCGCACATGAGAACCACTGGTCTAGAAGCCGGGACTCGGGCTTACCCGGGTGAGCCCGTGCAGACCTCTATCGTGGACCAAGCACAAAAATGTCTTATTATTTGTAAGTATTCATCAATAGAAGATACTATTTAAAGTCCATTCCAACGATTGGTTTTAATTAATGAGTGTTTTAATTATTTTTAATATTGACTTTTTGAAAATAATGTTTTATTACACTTAAGCCTTACCCCACGTGCTTAATTTCATCCCCATTGCTTGCATTGAGTTAAATACCGATTTCGTAATCAAATATGGGACGGTGTTGATTCAATTCCAGTCCGATTGAAATTTATTGAGAACAATAATAATCTGTCACTATACTCAAACAACTCCAGTTTGACAGAGTGTAACAGCGTATGGAAATGCGTACGTTAGTAAGCGTGTTAAAGGGCTGACGGGTATACACGCCTGCTCACGCGTGCGTACGAGGTAGTCAACCCAAGGTCACACAGGATGAACCTTGGGAGGTGCGTTGTCCTCCGTGATCCCTGTTCCTCCCGCTTCCCTTCACATGCGTTCTTTGCCCTTCCGCCGCTCCAGTTCCCTCCCCCGAACACGGGAATCGAAGGAACGCACGGATATGAAAAAGAGAATATATTTATTATAACAGGTGCCCACATAATAATATAATAGGATTTAAGAGGGTTATCATACAACTCATAGCTTTATATATATATAGAATTCGTAGAATGATATAATAAGATTTAAATGAGGTGAACGATATCTATAACAAATAATTCTCAGTATTTTTTTTAAATTCGAAAAAAACAACCTGTCACTTTATTAACCTTTTCCACTCTGACCATTTTTTCTGTAAAATAATTAGCTACTCTGATGAATGAAGCAATTGGTTGAATTTGTATTAACTTCGTAGAACTCCATTATTGCACGGTGAAAAATTATACTTTAAATAAGTTTTGCAGAACTAAAATGTAATGTTTTTTGTCACCGTGTTTGAAAAACACTATAATATTTTTTTTAATACGGTAAGAAAATAACAATGTATTTTAGTTCTACATAAATTATTTTATATATTTCTTCATAGCTATTTCGGCTTACGCCTTCATCAGAACTATAAAAAAAATCTGTAGAACTAAAATACATTGTTATTTTCTTACCGTATTATAATGGAGTTCTACCAAGTAAATGCCTACTTAATCAATATATTTTTTTTTACCTAGAACATTCTATCTGACTATTCCTGATAGTTAGTACATTTTTCTGCATATGACGAGAAGTTTTTACGCGTATTGGCTAATAATTTGACACCATACCGCTTATTTCCTCACTAGGTGCATTCGTAAAACCTTAGTACACCAACTGTATCTTACAACTTGTCCGCATTAGTTCATTATACCGATCGAAGTTGTACTATAATTATTCAAGATATTCCTCAAAACAAATTAAGTATTTCAGTGTCAAGACAAAGTTTGATTTCCATTTATTTAAGCCACGAGGCTGGTTTCGCTTTACGTGTACGTATTTTCAACAGACAACACGTTAATATGTACCTGATGTTCTGCTCGGCTTAACTAATTGTACTTAATAAACCCGTTATTTAGATACGTAGTTTTCAGTCGATATATCGATTCTGTTCAAAGTAATGGGAGTGAGTATTTTAAAAATTCTCTCCCACCCATCCTATCTTATAAACGAAGCCTAACGAGAGCGATTAGCTAACCACTTGTCATGTAATAACCCCTATCCTTTCTATCCCTACTCTTACCAAAATAGTTGAGCGATTTAGTAACAATAAGTTCTCGTAAAAGAAAAAAGAATTCAGTCATTTCGGTAACCGTGTTTATTTCGTTTGTATAAGATCGATTAAGTGAAATCCATCTACGAAAATACTTAAGTTACTTAAATTATAACAAAAATTAAAACAAATTGTTTTTTTTTCCCATTCTTATTCTTATTTACAAAGCACATAGCTCGAAGGGCGAACGCCCAACCCCGTTCATATGAAATATTTTAATTATCAACAAATAATGACTAAACAATATTTTAGGCCCTTGTAAAAAGAGAAAAAAAGAGCAGTGCACTTCGGGAAGATGATGCCTTCCTTTGTTCTCCGGTTCTTCTGTCGAACCTCAAGGTACCAGACGGAAATTGGTACCTCACAGGGCTGAATTGGAAATCAATATTAAAATACCAATTAGCTTTGTAAAAAAATCACTGATTGTAAAATGAATTGAATCAATAATTTTGATATAGAAGAAAATATATCTAATAATAAAATTAATAACTAATTTTTAATATTTATTCCAGCTAAAATTTATTGGGTCAGGACCGGTTTCGCTCATGACGAGTATAATCAACTGACATCCAACGAAACAGCGATATGTATACAAAAGTTAAGCAAGAATTACAAGGTATTACAACTATTATATATAGTCTATAGTCTTATCCTTGCTATCCCTACTCTCATCGAAACGAAGAGAGGTTGGGCGACTGATAAACAAACGGTTCTCGAAATTGATTAGACTTAGAGCTCCACATTGGGAGCGGTCATATACAGTGGAACCTCGATTACACTACCCCGAATTACGCGGTCCCGACTTTACATAGTGTAAATGGGGGTTTTACTGTATAACTTTTGAGGTGTTCACTGTTAGTGATTGGTAAGATGTTATTACATTAAAACATAATAGCAAATTGTATGCACTTATTCTCCATAAATTTTATGATGATCAGTTGAAACATCTCGCGATGAGAGAAACCGGTCCTTATCCTTAGAAATTTAATATGGAAAATGTTTCACTATTTGTTAATACAAAGCCATAATAATGTCAGTCTAAAATTTCTTCTCGACTAAACGAAATACGTGTCTTGTAAATTTAATTTAATTCTGACTAAAAAAAGCTAGCGTACAAATTCATCGAAAAAATGGCTAAAAAGGTCATGTACATATGTGTCGTCGTTTGTACTAAACCCATACCAATAATCGAATATTTTTACGTTTTAAATTTTATTGCGGTTCCAGTCCTGTGCCCTCGATAGCACTCTTTCGCCAGTCCACTCGTTGGCTTTATTTTCCCTTCGTCAGGGCAGCCGCTGTTGGACTCTGACTGGGGAGAG
This sequence comes from Himalopsyche kuldschensis, assembly GCA_028554975.1. Lineage (NCBI taxonomy): Eukaryota > Metazoa > Arthropoda > Insecta > Trichoptera > Rhyacophilidae > Himalopsyche > Himalopsyche kuldschensis. The sequence continues at coordinate 4,698,700 of JAHFWI010000007.1, forward strand.
TGCCAGAACCTTTTTTGCTCCCTTTTCTCGTCGGCAGCTGTTTGCTTAGCTTTGATGCTGGCTCCAGATACCCAAAACACATTTTTATCTTTTTGCATATTCGCATTTTCAATTCGCTTGGTCTGGAAGGGCTTCTCCAGCACGACAGAGGGGGCATGTTAACGAACTTTAAATTTCACTTCAAGGGTACGACCCGACAACGGACATGATATCGATGTCATCAAAACAGGGCTGTGGAGTCGGAGTCGTCGCGGGGTTTTGGCTGTATTCGTACTCGGAGTCGGAAATTTTGAAAAGTTTGAACTTTTTATTTTTGCATATAATAAGTAAAATTTGGCTATTGGCCGGATTGGTTGGTTTATAAAATTGAATACACATGAATAGGAGAACAAGTGACGAAAACTTTTTTTAGTTGTATTCGGCGTCGTGTTTTTGGTCAATTTTGGAGTCGGAGTCGTAATTTTTTTTAACAACTCCACAGCTCTGCCCCAAATACAAAACTTGTATCTCCGCAGACTGAAAAATATACAGCAACGCGCAAAAACTTAAAACTGCTACGTGTAAACAAAAAATAATTATCTAAGAATCCAAATGGATCCAAATCGAAGAATCCTTGGCCCGTGGGTCACATGTGGCCCAATTGAAGGTTTTGTGAGACCGTTTCAAAGATTTTAACTTTCTATGTATTCTGCATTTTGTTATTGGTAAAGTACATAAAGCTAGTCTGGGACTCACGGTTGTACTCGGTCATAACCAAGTGCCACTTATTCAACGCATGCATACTTACCAATTGAATTGCTAATTTGTTTTTGCTCACTGCTAGTATTATCATAATTTATATATTGAAGGTTATTCATTTGATTTACATATTTGAATAAAGCTTTCCTTAAAATTACTTGTGTTACCGTGGAGTAACGTGATTATACAGTTCCAAATTGGTATCAAACCCCATTATAAATGCTTTAATTTAACCTTTAAGTTAATATAAAATTAAAAATAACTTCGATTATTCCACGTATTGTGCTACTTACTGTGACACGTGTTTCGCCTCATTCAGAGGCATCTTCAGACTTACTATCGCAAAGTTTGCTTAAGTAATGAAGCAAGATTGATTCTAACATTTTAAATTATGAAACTACAAAATGGATTACCGGTTTTTTTCCTTCTAAAGGAAACAAGGAAGGGGTGATAGAATCAAAACAATGCAATCAGATAATGATACTAATGAGGTGCAATCAATCAGATTGGGATTTTTCCCTTATAAGGGAAGCAAGAGAGAGGGTTATAGAATCGAAACAAAGCAAAAAAATATACATATTTCTAATGACGTTAAACATTACAAACTATTAAACTATAAACTAATGAGCTGCAATCAATCAGATAGGTTAGTGATTACTCTATTAATTGGAAAAAATGTAAGTAATGGCGAGCAACCTGTCCTATTAAGAATATTATTTAATAATATTTCTTTTTTATTAAGAGTTTTATTTATTTCTAAAAACCTTTAAGTGGTTCACTGTCAATAACAATACTTGGTAGAAAGGGACGATATTTAAAAAAATCAATTTGGACCAAATGGACTCTTCGCGGAGGATATTTCAACAAATTATTTTCTACGAAAACTGCTGGTACCTCTCGTATTCGAGAAGAGTAGGGATTAATAGGATACGAGGACGAGTGATAAGCTTATCGATCTCGCTATGCATCGCTTTTTGGGATCGGAATGATGGGTTTTAACAACACAGACACCCATTGCCTTAGACCCGTAACAATTTATCGACTGAAAATATCTGCTCGCCCGTCACGAAAGCCAACGACAATGATCACTGCACCACGGACCGGGCTGAACCCAAGATATAATAAAATTTATTCTGCTCACTCTTCTTTCGGTAGCAGAAAATAAATTTTAAAGTCGATACCGAAAATTGAGTAGACTGCTTTATGGGGGGAAATATTGTTTTTCCTGCAGAAACAATGAATACAATTTTACAAATGGAAACTCTGGAAAAATGTGTATGTTGTAGCCCTACAATATTTCAGTTTGTGAAAAATTGGAAAATAATAAAAAAAAAACCACCGCCTCCGCGTGTCTGTCCATTCGAATAATCGGAAATTTGTATCATGCGCCCACGTTTCGAAGCAGTGATGCACAATCTGTGGCCCGCAATGACATTTCATGCGGCCCAATATGACATTTATCAAAGTCCTTTTTTTTTCTTTTGGTCTGCATGATATTACTCGTCCGTTTTGTTTCAGTACGAGTATTATTCGAGTATTTTGAAAAATACTCGAATAATACTCGTACTGAAACAAAACTAAACTCATATAAAAATTTGAGACTTTTAATTCTCTATTTTTTTTGAAATATACGTTTCATAAATTGAAATAAATGTATTAATGAAATTCAATAAGCTTATTTACTCATTATTAATATAATTATATACACTGAGACGACCAGGGTTTCTTCCTCAATCTGACAGCAACAGACAGCAACCTCCATGGCGTTCGGCGAAAGAACTTAGGGACAGGATGGGAAGACAGGTATCTCTAGTATAGATTTCAATCGGCATTCTCTTGACCGTACTCTTTCGGAGAGTCGGCTAGTTTATTACTTAATTTAGATACAACATGTAATTGCAGTTATAACCACAGAATTAAAATCGCAGTTAAAAAAACGTAAGACCAAAACGATTATATTGCGACTTCCTGCCTGCCGAGAGGCAGGAGCAACACGACTGTCGACTTTCGATGAGCGAGGATAACTGAACTAATTAGTACGATTCAAGAGTGCGAGCGGCACTTCACGTAACGGCTGCTCCAGCACCGACTGGGAGACGTCGTTTGTAGATGTCGGTTACAAGATTTTAGTGAATTTATTCACGTTATATTAATCGTTTAGGTCTTATGATCATTGATTGATGTGATAATTAGATCGTCCCAGAGAGTTCTGATACCCTACAACATCATGCGGTATCAACACAAATTTGAATTTATAAATATATTTTAGTACTTCTGATACTACTCGAATATTCGATACTCGAGTAGTTGAGATGGCGAGTAATTGGAGTCTCTAGTCTGCATACAGCTCGGATTTCTTTCAAATATTGTCACTATCATTTTGGGATGGACGCCGGTCACTGTAGTCCAGTGATGTACAACCTGCGGTCCACAACGACATTTCATGCGGCCCAATATGGTAAATATCAATCACTTTTTATTCAGAAACTTTTTACGGACGATGGAAGAACAATATAAAATAATAAAAATCTCTATTTTAAATTCACAACCAATATCGATAATTTAATCAGATTGATTATTTGGTCCTTCTCCCAAAAATGTTGTGCATCACTGCTTTAAAGCAACGCCTCTACTCATATTTCGTATCGCTTTGGATGAAAACACACACTCGCATAAAGATTTACCCAAAACAAACCGATAAAGAAATTTATTTTAGACCGATAATAAAAAAAAAACAAACCGCACGGCCGCCATAAATAAACGAAAGCAATTTCGCTTTGAAAATCACTTTCAAAACTTTTGAGAATCACTTGCCCTTTTCGGAAATAGAAAAATAAATTCACCCACCCAAAAAAAGAAATGTGTTTTTGTTTTTATACGAAATATCACTTACATATTTTTATCTTTTCGACTAAAATTTTTAAATTTTTTTTTTAAATAGAAAAAATATTTGGCATAACATAATCCCAATGCGCCAAATGTTATTAATTGTGAAAGTCATGCGAGATTAGCTCTATGATAAATAATGAATCAGTCGTGAACAACTAACTAAACAATAAAAATAATAAAACATTTTTAGTACTTTTTCCACATAAAATTTATTTGATCAGGACCGGTTCATAAATATCACTGTTTTGTTATATTTCTTATCGCCATGAGTGAAACCGGCCCTGATCCAATAAATTTTATGTGGAAAAAGTACTAAAAATGTTTTATTATTTTTAATATAATGCCATTCCACCAAGTATTGACAGTGAACACCTTAAAACAAACTCAACGATAAATTACATACACACCCAGCCCAAGATCTCTTTTTCTATTTGAAAAAATCTCGGTCCTGTAGGAAGTTTTATTTCAATATTTTTTTTGTTTTAGTTCTTGTTGAAAATCGATTCAAATCGTTTAACTCGACTAAAAAAGTCACCTAGTTCAGTGCTTTCCAACTTTTTTAATCAACGGCCCCTAAATCTGAAAAAAATATTCCGCTGCCACCCTCAACAAAAAACATAATTTGTGCGGCCCCTTGTTTGGGAAGCTGTGATCTAGTTGTGTATGACACTTTAAGATTGATTTTTAAATTATTTCCTCTCCTGGAAAATGGAACGTACTAATCGGTTAATAAATAGAACGGAAAATTCTTTTATTTAGTGTGAAAATTTTTGTTTGATGTATTCACTTCAGTATATCGAAATTCTTTGACAGGGATGCCGAACAAAAATCTCTTGTTGGGCCAAATAAAATAATGCATGTATCCGAGGGCCACACCTAAATATTTTGAACATTCAAAATTGTTATATTTATATATATTATAATAAATAAACAACTCACAAATATAAAATTTAAAACAACTTTGATTTTTCAACGTATTGTGCTACTGACTGTGACACGTGTTTCGCCTCTTCAGACAGGCATCTTCGGACTTACTATCGGAAAGTTTGCTTAAGTAATGAATCAAGATTGATTCTAATATTTTAAAATGATAAAATTACAAAATGGAGTTTGGGATTTTTCCTTTTTACGGGATGCAGGAGGGGGTTCTGAAGATGCCTCTGAAAGAGGCGAAACACGTGTCACAGTTAGTATTACAATACGTGGAATAATCAAAGTTAAATAAAATTAACTTCCACAAAGTTACCGCTGAAACCATCGAAAGTATTAACTCACAAATATTTTGTAATGTCGACCAGGAATTTGGACGACGTACATCGCAGTAGATTAGTTTAATTTTCGTCAGACAAAGTATTTCGACACATTTAACTGATTTTGATTTGATTTCACGATGCTTAACTTTGAAAAACATGATTCGCATGTGTTGCCAAATGCAACTATAGTGAACATTGCTAATTGACTGAATTGCAAAAGTTTATCTTCAAGGCCATATATTTTTACTGACCCTGGCAAAAATTCCAAAGAAAGCGTCACAAATTGAACGATTCATATTTTAAAATGCAAAATGTATATAAATAGAGAAGGCCTAGAAAGGGCCAAAGTTTGAACATGCTTGGCAAAGACTGTATGTATGTATCAAATAAGTCACCGATTAATAACATTTATGGTTTTGCCAAATAATTTACGCAGAAATAGAATTTAGTTGCCAAATAATTTATTAATACCCACTTAACAACAAACAACGCAAAATGAATAATGTATTTTTTTAATTATTTAGTTTTAATATGCATGTGATTTTTTTTTGAATTGGTTTGAATTTATTATCATATTGTGTTGCTGCGTTAATTACTTGAAGAAATTTAAAATAAAAAATATGCTACTCTGAGAAAGTTAAAATTTGTAGAATTCAGGTCAGTTGAGGTAGGTTCTATAAAATAAGTGAAAGCGAATTTTGAATGTTAATTGTTTGAATAATTTATTTTCATCGAAACTTTCTGTTTATTTATTGTGGATACATACAGACTGATATTTAAATTTCATTGAATTGTGAGATTTCAAAAACGTTATAAAAACGCGTTGACTTTGAATGTTAAAAATTTGCTGTGAAAAATCACTCCCCACCTTATCGCTCCCAAAAAGCGACACATAGCGAGAACAATTAGCTAACTATTGCTGTCCTCGTATCCTTTCTATGCCTACTCTCCTTACAAAAATGAGGATGAGCAACTGAGTAACAAGCAGTTTTAGTAGAAAAAAACATATATTAAGATAATCTTCGTGAGGAAACCATATGCTCCAAGTAGAGAGCGGACATGGCTTAAAAAATTATCTTATACAATACGACATTTAAAATACCTGACAATTATAGGTCATTCATCAAGCACGTTCAATCGAAATCCTTAAATAAAAGTAAATCTTATATATTTTATCAAGGATGCTTTTTATTGGTTGGTTGGTTGGTTGATATTTTTAATTGAATACACATAAATTGGAAAGGTTGGAAAAAAACGTGACGAAATAAAACTTTTTTTTAGTGGGAGTCGTGTTTTTGGTCAATGCTGGAGTCGGAATCGTATTTTTTAACGACTCCGCAACCCTGTATTTCATAAATCATTTTAAGAATCTTTAATTAAAAAATCATACAATATTCTATTTATTTTTTTTATGGACACTATTTACCTATTTTTCGTGTTGCTCAGAAAGCAGTTATAAAAAAATATGTCTGAATTAATCCATTTCAATTTATTGTTTCAACAAACCACGTGTAAAAGTCGTAATATCTGCTAGTATAAAACAAATATCAACGATAATTAAGTGAGCGAGTGAGTGAGTGACTGATTTACTCGTTTTGTATGAAGAGGCGACTCGAAGACTCAGAGACTCGTAGACTGAACGCCTGAGTGGTCCTACATACTATCATCCGAGGCTAACGGCCTATATATGTACATTCAAGTGATCTTCAACAAGTCTGTAAGAGAAAATATTGATTAATAATATTCACGTTTAGCAGTTGAATAAAGTATCAATGCAGTGAACGTCAATTTATATTCTTTATAATGATTAATTGACTCTCTACTGTCAACCGTTGACGGTATTCGAATTTCAAAAAAGTGCTGCTTATAAATTATTTAAAAAATGGCATCCCGACGCTAGAGAGCAATATAAGACTATTTTGTATATTTTACTGCTAATTTAAATAATTTTACTTACCTTACTGCCCGTGTTCGATTCCCGGTACGAGCGGATATTTTCAGTTGATAAATCTGTTCAAAGGCATGGGTGTTTGTGTTGTTGAAAATCCCTTCCCCCTTTCCGTTCCCAAATGAGCGACGCATAGTGACACCGATTAGCTAATCACTAGTCCTCTTATCCTTTCCATCCGTACTCTTTTAGGAGTAAGAGAGGTTGAGCAACTGAGTAACAAGCAGTTCTCGTAGAAAAACATATGTTGAGATAAACTCCGTGAGGAGTCCATATGCTCCAAGTTGGGAGCGAACATGGTAAAAAAAAACCTAATCTAACCTATCCTATCCAAAAATATTGTATCGATTGGAAAACAAAGTAATAAGACAATGACATTCAACCGTGTGAAATTTTTATTGAAAATACATATTATAAATGTGCGTTTATCCACTGTGATTTATTTATCCAATGTTATTTAAATGTTAAAATTAATAATATTGTGCGCCAACGTCAGCGCGCTTATGTCCTGTCCGCTATGTCGCTTCATCTAAAAATTGTGATAATTAAAACGTAGTCATTACTAATATCTAAATAAATAAAACACATTGTCTTGTACTATCAAGATCAGGACCGGTTTCGCTCATAGCGAACACTGTCAACTGCTTAAATATTAATTTACAATAAAATTGAAAAAAAAATGAACTATAACACATAGTAAAGTGATTCATTCAAACAATGCCTTTTAAGGTATAAATAACATGGTAATTATTATAAAGCTTGCTACTGACTCTTTGTGTTTTATAATAAAACAAATAACAGTTTGAAGTGCGCTGAACGTCTCGTGAAGTTCGTTCATTCATCTCAAAAATATTCTTCACACACGAAAAGAAATTTTGGAAGATTTTTGAATAGGCATGTGATACATGATGACAGTCAAAATTCAGAGAAAAATTGCCTCCCACCCGTCCTATCCTATAAGAGGGGGCATAATTATTATAACGAGAGCGACTAGCTAACCACGAGTCCTTTCTTCGCATGTATTCTCTCTATCCATACCTACGTTTGACACGTGTTTCGTTTCTTATGTATCATATTTTCATTTATGTGGCAAATTACAGCATTCATTCCTCCACGCGTTTAGTTACACTGAAATGAAATGTTGTTTATCTCAACTTAAGATTTAAAAGTTTGAAACATTACTAACGAGGTTGCGAGACTAATTTACAACCAGTTCTCGTATCAGAATAAAAAAAACGTCTAGATACCTCCATGAGGATGCCATATACTCGACATTGTGAGTGTACATTAATAAAAATAAAGTAATTGACTTGTACAACATTATATTAAAATGAGTGTATGAGAAAAATATGCGAACGTTTTCAAGAGTTGACAACTCCTGCAGGAATCTGCATCATCATGACAGTCAACAAATAATTTAAACAATTTGCGAAGTGATAATGCGAAATAATTGTGTACCTAAAAAATTAACACTTAATTTCTTCTGAATTGTGAAAATTCACACTAACCAACGTGCAGTCCATAAATTGCATTGCACTCCCCGGCAATAATCAACATCACATTCGGCAAACTCCGAATGACCCGTACAACACAAAGCTATGTTTGATTTTGAATATTTTTTTAATAATCCTATCAACGAAATGAATTTGGTAAAATTTAGTGCCATGTTTTCTGAATTACTTTTTCTTATTCGTATCAGAATAACAAGATGGTGACACATTTAAGGGATTTACTTATAAAAACACGGCTTTGCAAATATATACATATGTATGTATGTCTGGACAAGAAACTCCAATTTGAGTTTGGAATACTCGAAACTCGAGAATAATCGTCAATTTTTTTTTACAGTCAACCCTGCTATAGCGGACACTTCTATATAGCTTTTTGCTATACCGTATGCGACGGTTTTTTGTACAAGGCACGTGTCACTTGCTTACAAATTAAACACTTATAATTTATTTAAAATATAAAAATTGTAAAAATGTCTGATTTGCTTCAAATCAAATATACAATTGAAAAAATCATGCCCCAAATTTTGTATTGGTGCCTAAGTTTATATTGCGTTTATTTATTTTATCGTACCGCTATAGCAGGGCTAACTTTACTCGAGTACTATTTTGAAAAATACTCGTAATTTATAAATTAAGATTTATTTTGAAATTTTATGTACTAATTTAAAATAAATAGATGTAATGTTTAACGTTGCGTTTAACTGAGTATTACGCGTGGATTTTACTGTCAGGTTTAATATTTTTTTAAATGGTTTTGCCGTTGACGCTATATATATATATATATATTAAGATAAATTTTGGTACATCTAAAACTACTCGAGTATACTCGAGTATTTTAAAATTGTACTACTCTTTACTCGAGTAGTTGAGATGTTGAGTAATTGAAGTCCCTAAACTCTGGACTAATTCAAATTCAATATAATATAACTTTATGTATAGTCAATATATTTATTTAGTCAATTTTGTCGGTCCCTGTGGTCTAGTGGCAAGAGCTTTGTCCTAGCGATCAGGGGCCCGGGTTCAAGTTACCCGGGCTGGGTGTATGTTATTTATCGTTGATTTTGTGCACAACTGATTCATTATTAATCATCGAGTTAATCTCGTATGACTTTCACAATTAAGAATATTTGGCGCATTGGCGTAAGCTGTAGTGCCAAATATTTTTTTAATTATTTAAATAAATATAATATTCAGTTTTATGACTTACTTTATCAAAAGTAAAGGAACGTACAACTACTGATGGATAGTGCACATATTTATCCTAACTTTTCATTTAAAATTGTTGCTTCCATGATATTGCCATTCAGTTATAAACCCGTTATGGTGCCGTTGCAAAGTCCTAGTGGATTAATATTTCGAAGAAGAATGATAGGTGGTACGCTAATTTTTAATTTCGAAACGCACTTAATCGTTAATCTAAAAAAAATCCTTTGCGTCGTTCTCACAACAACTCACCAAAGTTTTATCGCAATCGGATGAACGGTACAGGAATGCATACGGGACAAAAATTCATTTTTTTAAGCCGGACTGGTTTTACTCACCATTGAAAACGCTTACTTTTTGGATGCAAGCGGTCGTGTTACGGTGTTTTTATCAATCTTATATATAAAACCGAAACGGGGGATATATGTCTGTAATTCCCTTTTGCATTGTTGTTGCAAGTTCAAACAAACGAATTCATTTCGCTCGCGAAAGTTTCGACGGTAAATTTGTTTCGTTATCAATGTAATGTAAGAGACTCCAATTACTCGAGTATCGAGTAGTACATATATAAAACCGAAACGGCGTATGTATGTCTGTGGGTCTGTAATTCCATTTTGCATTGTTGGTCATTAAGTTGCCATAAAAACGAATATGAAAGAAAATATGTTTGATTTTTTTATCGGCGAAGACATTTAGTCAAAATGTAATAAATTAGTCTTCTACTGAACTTTTCCCGGCTTTTATTAATATAATAATGTTTTTATTTACGTGAAGGTATTATTTCACATTTCTTTGACAGCAAATTAGATTTTTTCCTTGAATTTGGACATTTTAATGGGCGAGAATGGGGCTGTCAATAAATGAAAGGGGCTGTGAAATGTCAATGCCAGTCTGAAATGTTCATTTTAATTCCATTTTAATTGACCTAGACTTTTGAATTTTGAAAAAATTTGTTTCAACTTGGCCCGTCTGAATTTACGCGCCGAGGTGAATATAACCCCAAACTGGTCCGAGCGAAGCTGGGTTCGAACACTAGTATATTATAAAAATCATTAAACTATGTAATAATAAACTAATATTTTTAAAATGAAATCTAATACAGAATTTCTAATCAATGTTACACAATATAATAAGACTAACGGTTAAGTATGATTATAATACATTTCAAATTTCGAATTCATAGAATTATGATATGTTGTTGTTTAAACTTTATGGCAACCGCAAAATAAAAGCGAGAGAAAAGTAATAAATGAAGAGATAAATACTTTCTTCGCCTTTTTCTCTTACCTTCACGCAACCATCTCTCTTACTCCGAAAAGAGTTCAGAGACCTTCGCAATAACGTTCAATGTACTTACTACCTACATTATTATTTACCTTCCTGGCGACTACTTTCATCGTGTTCCAACTAGTAAAAATAAATTGCAAGTTTGTTTTCGAACAACGATGTCACTAACATTGCGAATTAATTGCCATGAATTTGATTTGACGCAATTTTATAGAAGTAAAAATATGTACAAAATTAATTTACTCTCATTATAGACGTCATAAATACATTGTTATATGTTCACCTTATTTGTAGAAAACAATATATTAAGCCACATCCACTCGATACTTTAAATGCGTTCATGGATAAAATTTAGCGGAGAGCTGTTTTCATAATTTTAACCAGGGCTGTGGAGTCGGAGTCGGAGTCGTGGAGTCGGAGCTTTTTGGCCGGAGTTGGAAATTTTGAAAAGTTTGAACTTTTTATTTTTGCATTTAATATGACAAATTTTGCTTTTGGCCGCATTGATAGGGTTGATGTTTAATTGAATACACATAAATAGGAAAATGGGGGGAAAGAAGTGACGATATTAACCTTATTTTAGTCGGAGTCGGAATCGTGTTTTTGGTCAATGTCGGAGTCGTGGTTTTGGTAAATACTGGAATCGGAGTCGGACTTTTTTTTACCGACTCCACAGCCCTGATTTTAACACAAAATACTGCTCGCTTCCCACCTACTTCAAAATGTGTCAAATCATTGATTGTGGATAAATTAATTGTTATTACGTGTTTTTTATTGACAATTTTATGAATGCTTTGTTAATAAAAAAAAATATATTAATCACCTTTTTGTTTTAATTTTCTAAATTGTATCCATTTACTTGGAAAAGGTTGGTATTTTAATTTTAAAGTTTGATCTCGTTTGTTTATAATTTTCATGAATATCTGTAAAAAATACTGTCATGTTTCTGTCGCCAATCTTCTTATATTGCCTTGCCATTATTCTTAAAACCCAATTTATAGTTTAGTTTCATCAGCTGATAGTGCTTACGATGATAATCACTGATCCCAATCATTCAAAAATATGTGAAATTACAGCAAGAAATTGTGTTGTATTCATTTAAAATGTTTTCTTCTCAAAGTCCTACTGGTCCTTAACACCTTAAAAGGTGAGTCATACTCAATCATGTTAAACAAGTGTCACATGTTTCTCATGTTTTGAATCATCTACAGGCATTCAAAATCATGTTGGAAAAAGAGCAAATATCTCCAATCTTCTCAACACCCAGATTTTATAACCTTTATTTGAAATAACAATCACATCTTGACAAAAATCAAATAAAATACTCTCGTAAAAAATGAATACGCTGCTAAAAAATGAAAATCTTACAACAGTAAGTCTGAAGATTCTTTTCAAAAGGGTGAAACATGGGTCACAGGTGCCATTACCAGTAAAATACCAAACTCAATTAAAAATAAATTTCCACAAAATAGCCACTGAATCTATCGAATAAAAATGTTTCTTCATAGTCGTCCAATATACTACAGTTCTTTTTAAAGAAAACATTGCTTTAAAAGGGATGACATATAAATATACGTAAGTAACAATTTGTTTGTATTACTCTTAAATCTTTAACCAGGAAATGTAAGTATTTATGTTCGGTATTAATCCGTATTACAAAAATATCGATATCATTAATTGGAACGTTTTGAAAGTGATCAAGAGTTCATTGCAACATTTTACTACAAACAACTTGCGCAAAGAGCAAACCTAGATAACAAACACCTACACAAATAAATAGTATAAGTTTAGTTATCTACATTAAATTCTTTAATAATCCTTACTTATTTACGAACTATATTATAATATAAAAGGCCCTTTTCACTATATTACGTTATTAGATAGAATACATTGTATAATTAGAATATACTGACAGTTGTTATGAGATGGCCATACGCCTTACGGAATATTTATAATGTAAATAATCCCTATCTAGCTACTAAAATATATTCACAGCATGAATATATCGCACTAGGCGTATTGGCTCATTCTTTGCTGACCATTGATTCCTCGCGTCTTTAGCTCTTTTCGAAAAAATATTCACCATCTTGGTCGACATCTCTGTGCACTTTGGAGCAAATTATTTTAACGGGGTTCTGAGCGGCCTGCAATATTGGGCATTATCAGCAAATTAAGTAGGATGTGATTACAATTGCATATATGTTTTGCTTGAGTGCGAGCGGGACTATGTGAGTGAGACTGAATCAGTACGGAAACTCGGACGTTGCTCTAAGAATACAAAACAAAAGATTTGTACATCGCCAATGCTAACAATCTCGATTTTTAAGCTTTCTGATCGTATGAGTTTGAACACGTGTATTGCAGTCGTGAAATTTCGCTCGAGATATGTTCTGAGTGACATACAATATTGGGCCTTGTCAGATATTTTAATTAATGTGATTGCCATTGTGAGTGCGAGTAGAACTATGTGAGTGAGACAAATGCACCAGTACCGAAACACGGACGTTGCTCGAAGAATACAGTCTGAGCGGGCTGCAATATTGGGCTTTATCACATACGACCCTGTGGTCTAGAGGCAAGAGCTTTGTCCTAGCGATCAGGGGACCCGAGTTCAATTCTCGGCAAGGTTAGATTTTTTCAATTGAAAAAAGAGATCTTGGGCATTTGTTATGTATCGTTGATTTTGTGCACAACTGATTCATTATGTACCATCGAGTTAATCTCGTATGACTTTCACAACTAAGAATATTTGGCACATTGGCGTAAGCTGTAATGCCAAATATTTATGTTTTTAAATTATAAAAAAAATAAAAAAATAATTAAGTTAATGTGATTGTCGATCGTCGATGCAGTCGGAAGAAAACGAGAGTCGATAGTAAGGTGAATTCACTTTTCTAAACCGGTTGGCGGACGTGATGCACGTCACTTGGGGGGCAATGCACGCCGCACTTCTCAAACTTTATAATAAATTACATACCTCACTTATCAACTGGTTTTAAAACCGCGTGGGAACCTTGTGCAACGGCCGCTTTTTAAGCGTCACAGACACACAGACTGCGACCTTTAGTTATTGGGGTTGAAATCTCGGTCTTTTTTCTATCCCATGTAAATCTAAATCAAATACCGTGATATCAAAGCAGTTATTATCCAAAAAAAATACGAATTGACTTTATTGAAAACGTTGTTTCGATTCGTTTTGTCAAAAACATACAAAATGTAATGTCCAACATACACTCACTGGCTCTTACGGATAAACCGATAAATCCAATGCAGATTTATCAAAGTTATATTAAGGATTTCGACTGAGGGTGCTTGATGGAATTTCAATATCAAAATTAAATTGTTTGAATTTTGTACCTTTCCATGAGTTTTGTCGCTAACGACACGGGTTTCAAGAATTACAAGTGCATTGACAATCAAAGTTATATTGTTGAAAGGTAGTTGAGAATATTAATAGTTTCAGCATGAAACACAACGAATTTCAAATACGAATTTGAAAAACAATTTATTGAGATTGGTACCGGTTTCGCTTATCGCATTAATTTTCAAATGATGATAATTTACATCAACACAGCAAAAAATTCTCAAAAACAACTCGAAGAAATGCATATTTTATTTCATCCATAATTTTGCTACCAATCGTTTGCTACACCCTTACTAGCAGGGCTGTGGTGTTGGTCTAAAAAAGTCCAACTCCGACTCCAGCATTTACCAAAAATACGACTCCGACTCTGACTCCGACTAAAAAAAGGTTAATATCGTCACTTTTTTTCCCTAAGTTTCCTATTTATGTGTATTCAATTAAATATCAACCCTGCAAACTTTTCAAAATTTCCGACTCCTAGTACGACTCCGGCCAAAACGCCGCGACGACTACGACTCCGACTCCGACTCCACAGCCCTGCTAACTAGGCTTGCTAGCTTTGTATAAATAACTATGTGTGGACGTATATTCATATCAGGTGAAAATCCTCGTGATGTGCGAAAACGGCCCTGATCTTAATAAATGAATTGTAGAATATGTACAGATAATGTTTCATTAGTTTTAAAATAACGCTTTTCCACAAGTATTGACAGTGAACACCTTGAAGGTGAGAGAAAATATAGAGTACGGAACTATTTGACCGATCTCTTCACTCCTCTCTATGAAAGTTGGATATCAATACAGACGTTAATAATCGATCGATTAAGAATCTATTATTGCAAATTGAATCCTTGGTTACGAAACGGCATTGCGATGGAAGCCTAGCGCGTTTGCATTCAACCAAGTTGATCGTCACTGTTATTACCTGAAGAAATTTGTTTTCACTGCAAGTTCAATGAACCAATGAAGCAAGTCACACTGTTTACAATCACAGTACGTCGGTACTTGTATGTGGTAGTAATCATATTGTGTATGTATTTACGTCGTTCATATATTCTGCTCACATTGTTATTTTATGGATGTGTGAAACTTATACGCAATGCGTATATATGTAGTAAAAGTGACACTGCAATGTATTAAATGTTGTTCATAATATGTTGCCGTATTATATTTACGTACCGTGATCGCACGATTAACTGATATAGCTCTAAGTATCCGGGAATTTGATCCGTGAATAAATAAGACACGGTTATATAAGGCTTGAAATTAGGTGAAAATACTACTTCTTCTCCGGGAACAGTATGATTGTACAGCTATTTCGTGTTCACGCCATTCTGGAGATTACAGAAATATGTAACTTCATAAACCTCGAGGGATTAAATAGTTTTTTTAGCTTATAAATCAATCAATATTGAAGGACTTTGATCTTTATTCATATGGGGAACGGAATAATCTTTATTCCTCTTTAGATTCAACGCGAAGTAGATTGAACTACACGGCCACGGTGGATTCTCAGAGAACGGATACACAGGACCAGTGGCGTTAGGGAGTACAAAAAAAGATTTAACTATTTTTGCAAGAGTTCTTTCCTATTCATTGGATTTTAAAACACTTCTATAACATGGACTTTCAATTCAAATGTTCGCAATAGCAACGGAGTGCCAGTCTTATGTATTTTTGAATGTCCGTAGTACGGAAAAATAGTTGAATCTTTTGTTGTACTCCCTAATACTCTGTCGCCAGCCGCTAATGCACAGGACACTTAGTATCACTCAAAGAAAGTGGCTAAGCATGGCACATGTTCTTTTCTTATTTTCTCTACGCACAATGGCATTGGCGTGACAACCAAATTGGCCTTGATCGAGATCAAGATAGCTTGGCCTATTGGGCCCGTGTGAGGGCGGACTGCAGAAAACAGCTCTGCTTGTTCGACATTCATCTCGGGGCAGTAACACAGTACGTGAAGTTACATAAGTAATAGAATACATTAAATTCGCACAAGCCAACTACCCAAGGCCTAGAGACGTTCTTTTACACGATCAACCCTAGCTCCCCCACTCCTCCCCTCCTCACACCTGCTTAGTAAAGACACCGGAGGATGCGGACACCAGATGCAGTAGCAGAAGAAGAAGATGACATCTCGACTCCAAGCTGAAGAGGAAGAATAAGATGACTTCACGACTCCAAGCTGAAGAAAAAGAAGATGAAATCTCAAGACAGATTGGTGCACCGAAAGCTATCCAGCCCCGTGCGACCATGATACAAGTATAAAGAAAATCAGATGAAGAGGATATGGCGAAAGCCCAAGCCCTCATAAAAACAGACACATACATAATGCAATGCAAATGTGTAGTCAAACAGTTCATAATATATATTATTAAAGTGTCCAACTTTATTAAGCATATTCATGACAATTTGTGGTTGACTGAGTAATAATTTAAAGCGCATTCTGTTCTTAGTTTCTTAGGGTTTTTTTTTAATATTTTAGACATTTCGAACAACTTACAATGAGCATTTTTGTTCTTTTCGCGAAGGGCTCGATTTCTAAATCGATTGTTGAAATTTGACGTAACCGGATACCTAACTCGCAACTTCTGATCGTGAAGCAACACTCGTACCGTTACGCTATCAGATACCAACAATTTATACAAAATACAAATTTGGTAATTGTACGTAAAAAAAAATGTAGGTAATAGTGAAATGAAAAGTGTCGATGCGACCGCTTTCTAAGCCCTACCGGCTGTTTATTTTTCCTCCGCCGTCTCGTTTCTCTTCTCCGCGAGCCAAACAGCAGATGGCAACTTTCGATTTCGGATTTTTATTTTAGCAAATGTGCTCGATCTACTGCCAAGGCACGCACCGCGGTGCAGGGGTTAACGCTCTCAATGGAAAGTGGATTTGCAATATGAAATGCAGTAACGACTTGACAATAAATTCGCATGCTATTCGTGCTATACATGCCGACGATGATGAGTTTTAAATAATTCAGACTTTAATCGACCAACAAAGATTGATAGATCGCACATTTACTATTTGAAAGGAAAATTAAATACTTTCATTGGATTCGTTTGTTGGTAACTTTGTGGAAGTTCAGTTTAGTATAAAATTTAAAATAACTTTGACTGTTCCACGTACACTCAAACCTCTTTTTGTGAGAGTTCAAAATGTTATTTTGGAACGATATTCACGTAAATATGGTTTGACATAATAAACAGCGTTTAACATACTGCCATGTTAACATACTGCACTTGCAAAATCCAGTGTTTCGTTTGTTTTTGTCTTATTGCTTTCCTAATTTTTAACTAACATCTTTGTGCGATTTTGGGTATTCTTATATATAAAACCGAAACGGTGTATGTATGTATGTGGGTCTGTAATTCCCTTTTGCATTGTTGTTGCAAGTTCAAACAAACGAATTGATTTCGCTCGCGAACGTTTCGACGGTAAATTTGTTTCGTTTCGACTCCAATTACTCGAGTATCGAGTAGTACATATATAAAACCGAAACGGCGTATGTATGTCTGTGGGTCTGTAATTCCCTTTTGCATTGTTGTTGCAAGTTGCCATAAAAACGAATATGAAATCGAGGTGTTTTAATTTACAGGAGCAAAAATGCAACCACAATCTACACAAATAATAATATTTTACAGATAGAGACGGTCACATAAGTTTATTATTTGTTTAAAATAAAAAGAATAATTTTATTATAGGCCAATATTAAAAAACAAATTCTTCTTTCAGAACTACTGCAATAATCAGTAATATTCATCAGATTTAATCATTTCGATTCCACATTTTATAATAATCCACAAGAACTCAAAGAGTAAAGTCAAACCATAAAATTATAAGCCAGTATGTATAAATTTTTTGAGCTAAGCTCGAGAGGATTGGGATTCTGTCCCGTGACCATATTTCCATAATTTACCTATTTCTTTTAGATGTAAACGAGTACAGCATTTTATGGAAACGAAGAAGAAGATCTAGTGCGTAGGAATGGCATATAATACTTACTCCACATAAAATTTATAAGATCAGGACCGGCTTCGCTCATGGCGAGCAATAACAACTCATGATGCTTGAAGCTTGCATAAAATTGTATTTTTTAACTATTTTAAAAACAAGTTTCGTTTATAACTAAATCAAGTGATGCATTTTGTGGCAAAGAAGAAGAAGATCTCGTGTCATTTTTCTATCTTAATAATCACGGCATAAAATGGACCTCCCATAAGATTCTTAAGAAATCGTCTGCCCTCCTTTTTTATTTCCAATCTGTTGCACAGTCGACCTCCTGTCGTAAATTAAGTGGTTGTGCATCAAAGGGAATGCAGCATTTTATACCAATATCGATATAAATAATCGTTACTATGAAGACGGTACTGGAGAGAACTAACAAATCGTTACCTTACTTTGAAAAGGTTCTGACTGAAAATTTGCCAAAAAATGACCGTTGTGTCGGGAATGTTTGTATTAACCGTATTCTAGCATATATGATAACTTCAAAACCATATATTATTGAATAATTGAGTTAGAAGAATTCCTGATTAATAAACATTGTTTTTTTTTTCACCGTATTATAATGGAGTTCTACCGAGTAAATGCCAACTCAATAAATATAAGAATTCCGAAATTCATCTGCACACTTTTTAACTAAATTTATTTGATAACGTTTTAACACTGTCATCACTATTTCTCAAAATAATGGTATGAGTGATAATTAGAGACTCCAATTCGATTATCGAGTACTCGATACTCAAGTATACTCGTCCATTTTTCAAGTACTCGATACTCGAGTAATTTGAAAAATACTCGAGTAATACTCGTAATTTACGAATGAAGATTTATTTCCAAATTGAATTTTGTTTTAAACAGCAGACAAAAAAACTAGATAGCACTATTCAATTGATTTTTAACTTTTAAACTGACGTCCACAACAACAGGGTTTTTTCTACTGCGGGAATAAAAAAACAAAACTTCGAACCAAATTAAAATTGCAGACCTTTAATTATGTATCTATTATTTTTGAAATATTGGTTCCATAAATTGAAATAAATCTTTAAATGAAATAAAATAAGTTTATTTATTTGTTTATCATCTATTGATGCATATATATAAATTTGAATAAATAACATATTTTTTGGTACATCTGAAACTACTCGAGTATACTCGAGTACTCGAGTATTTTAGAAATTTACTACTCGATACTCGAGTAGTTGAGATGTCGAGTAATTGGAGTCCCTAGTGATTATGCTTGAAATAAGTCATTTGAAACATTTATACTTACACATTGTCACCAGTGAATTTAATAGTATGATCAATACAAACTTTAATCGCTCATATATCAAAACAGGGTCAAGAGCAGTTAGAACCTTTCAAAGTAAGGTGTCTAAATTATGTATTGATTTATTTGGCATTCACTTAATAGGCTTCCATTAAAAAAAATTAAAAGTAATTTTTAAATTAAAAGTAAATTTTTTTTCTTACTTGGTTTATGTACTGGCGTGGTTAAAAAATAATACAGGCTTATGGTGAAAAAAAACTTTTTATTACTAAAAGCATTAAGATTATTTCCGAATTATATACTTGTAATTATATGTATATACGAGCCCCATAAAAGTGAAGTGAAATGCAGTATCATATTGTTCAGGTCTTAAAGTATCCTACAAGTGAAGTGTGATCATTAAAAACCAGGGCTGTAGAGTCAGAGTCGGAGTTGGAGTCGTGGAGTCGGATCTTTTTGGCCGGAGTCGGAGTCGGAGTCGGAAATTTTGAAAAGTTTGAACTTTTTATTTTTGCATTTAATATGTCAAATTTGACTTTTGATATTTTTTTTTTTTGATATTTAATTGAATACACATAAATAGGAAACTTAGGGAAAAAAAGTGACGATATTAACCTTTTTTAGTCGGAGTCGGAGTCGTGGTTTTGGGAAATGCCGGAGTCGTAGTCGGACTTTTTTAGACCGACTCCACAGCCCTGTTAAAAACACACAGAAATAGTGTTTTTCTTTCATGAAATAAAATAATGTTCTGCACTACTAAAAAAGTTTCATAATTTTGGTAATTTTGCTACTTTCTCCTTTTATAACACTATTTCAAACAATTTATCCCTAAAGTACTTTTTCTGTTCATTTATTTACTAAGCTTCCACTTACTTCTGAAATATTAAGATAGTTCCCCAAAAAAAAAAAGTTAAAACGTGATTGAAATTAATGGCCGACAGAAAAGATAAATAGGTCTCAAATTTTAGACTGCATCTTCTTCTCATGAGCTCAATTGTCAAATGCATGGCTCATTGGCGTTAGTTGTAATACCATGTATTGTATTTTTTCCTGATAAACAATATTATAATAGTTTCTAAAATTACTTTAAATCAGGGCAGTGGAGTCGGAGTCTTCGCGGCGTTTTGGCCGGAGTCGTACCCGGAGTCGGAAATTTGGAAAAGGTTAAACTTGTTATTTTTGCATTTAATATGTCAAATTTGACTTTTGGCCGCATTGATAGGGTTGATATATAATTGAATACACATAAATTGGAAATTTAGGGAAAAAAACGTGACGATACTAACCATTTTTTAGTCGGAGTCGTGTTTTTGGTCAATGTCGGAGTCGGAGTCGTGGTTTTGGTA
This sequence comes from Himalopsyche kuldschensis, assembly GCA_028554975.1. Classification (NCBI taxonomy): domain Eukaryota; kingdom Metazoa; phylum Arthropoda; class Insecta; order Trichoptera; family Rhyacophilidae; genus Himalopsyche; species Himalopsyche kuldschensis. The sequence continues at coordinate 4,719,517 of JAHFWI010000007.1, forward strand.
AATGCTGGAGTCGGAGTCTTACTTATTTTTAACCGACTCCACAGCCCTGCTTTAAATATATGAGATTCTTCACATCGATTGTATATTATTTGCATATTGAAATATTTATAAATCTATCTCTACATATTTTCATATTTAGCGTCAGGTTGTGTGGTGTTAGGGTATTGACTCCACGAGACAGTCAATGACACGGTCATGAGATAGGTCACTTCCCCTCGTAAACTGCAGGGAAGAACAGAATCGATAAGAGTTAAAATATCAAGATCAGTTTAATGGCCAGGCAAGTATATTTAAGAAATCAATTACTTATTAAGAGACCATAAAACATTTGCCAAAGTTAATTATTTATACAGTAAATTATCTCATCAATGTTTTTTTTAATTTTTTAATATAACGCCTTGCAAAATATTGATAATGGACACCTTAAGAGTGATATATCTTTGGTACTTCGTTGTTTTATGCCAGGCAGCTAAACACGAAAAAATATCACTAAACCTAACCTTTTGGTTGCCTTAACCTTCGCCATCCATATGAAATGACACATAAATCATCAAATTAATTGCCGAATACTTGTATGTGTGTATACGTGTATTTTTTAATGTATTCCAGATTATTGAATCTTTTGCCTCGCCCCCGGCAGCCAGCGCTTCTCAATCATCGAGATTTTGACGCTCGATAAACTGCCAAAATTCAGCAATATCTTTGATAACACTAAATGCATCCCGGAAGACCAACCTCGTCTTCCACATAAATTCGTATACATACGTTTGTAGCAAATGTCTGTGTCCCTCTACGCTTCTTATTGGCCCACTTGGCTGATCCTCACTTTCTCTCTACTTGCTGAGTGTTTGCAAGTGTATTGGGGTTTATAAAATTATAGTAAGTGTAAAATATGAGCACTGATCTCCGAGTATGCACTCCAGGAACCGCTACCTACTCAGCAACCATCACCAAAAAACACTCTTGGCAAACCCAGCGTATCCTGACTCCAAATGAAAGCGTCATTAAATGTCCATTACTGCACATAATCTCCCGCGGAATAATATTACTTGATTGTATAAATGTCACTGCACTTTCCTCGTCGCGCACTTCCAAAGTTATAAATGCTTTGGCTTTTCTTTCGCAACTGATGGCGAGGGATGAATTTTTTGTTTTTATTTCAAAAATCGTCAAGTGACGCCCCCCGCCCCATGTGTGCATTGAGGTTGCAGCGACATTCATTTCAAGTTTTGCTGCCTGGCATAAAACAACGAAGTACCATATCTTTTACTCCTCGACATAAATATATGTACATATGTTGTTACCGTCTCAGTTAGTTGCTGAATATTATTGAAAATTACTTCTTCAATATATTGAATAAGAATATTTATTCTTAATTATTTATATTGATTTAAATCGTTAATTCTTTCCATGATGCGCTTTTCATTCAAAATAAAAGGTGGGATAAGTCTAATCGTGAGATCTAATCTCACCCAAAATGGATATGGATTGAGGATTTAAGCATAAAAAAAACTGAATGATTAAACTCACTTGTATGCACTGTCTATACTTGGTGGAATGGCATTATAATAAAATTTAAAAGGCATTGCTTCGGATGTCGTCATATTTTATATTGACGTGAGTGAGTTCAGACGAATACTATTTTTTATGAAAAGGAGTTTTTTCTAGACTTCTAAGAAAATTTCTAATGTGATTTTATTATTTTTTTCTCTCTATTCAAATGACTACAATGTTTTCATCTTTTGTAATATGTATGTATATAAATTTGTGAAATCTATGGCGCATTGGCGTCAGCTGTAATGCCATAATTTTTTGAATAAATAAATAAATAATAAAACATTTATGTACTACTCATTCCACATTAAATTTGTTAGATCAGGACCGGTTGCGCTTTTTCTTAAACTTATATTTGCGATGTATTAGTTCAAATATATATGTATACAAATGATATCGCAAAATTCGCCTTTGATTTAAATTTTAAATCTCTTTCTATAAAGACGCAATAATTTTGCAATAATTAGTATCCATACAATAACAATGTCAGAGTATGTCAGCCAAGTAATAAAAAAACCGTTTGAATATGTGGTAATGATTATTGTGAGATGGAGTGTTTTCCGAGCAGAAGTGAAAGACAAGGAAGCGTTTAATAGGTCGTTGGCACTCCGCGTGCTCAGCCGGCTGAGGGAAGTAAGGGCAAGAGAGAGATTAAGTTTAGTGTGTCACTGGTCGAGTACTTGGGCAACTGGCAACACTCGCCGATAGACGCGACACCGACATATCTCCGCCGACTTTAATTATAATATTAAAAAAAAACAAACACACGTGTATCTTATTTATAAAACCGAAACGGCGTATGTATGTCTGTGGGTCTGTAATTCCCTTTTGCATTGTTGGTCATAAGTTGCCATAAAAACGAATATGAAAGAAAATATGTTTGATTTTTTTATCGGCGAAGACATTTAGTCAAAATGTAATAAATTAGTCTTCTACTGAACCTTTCCCGGCTTTTATTAATATAATAATGTTTTTATTTACGTGAAGGTATTATTTGACATTTCTTTGACAGCAAATTAGATTTTTTCCTTGAATTTGGACATTTTAATGGGCGAGAATGGGGCTGTCAATATATGAAAGGGGCTGTGAAATGTCAATGCCGGTCTGAAATGTTCATTTTAATTCCATTTTAATTGACCTAGACTTTTGAATTCTGAAAAAAATTGTTTCAACTTGGCCCGTCTGAATTTACGCGCCGAGGTGACCATAGCCCCAAACTGGTCCGAGCGAAGCCGGGTAGCAATACTAGTAGTATTATAAAATACAATTGTTATATGGTAAACAAATCGGTGCTTTTTGAGATGAGCTTGATAACTGATTTTTGAAAAAAAATGTTCTGAATGTTTACTTAAAGATTTAATTTTATCATTAACTACCTGGTACCCCGCAAGCGTTGCAATGCCACTTAAAGAAAAAAGTTTTTGTGTTTATTGCAGTGCTTTCGGATGCACAATATTTTAGATAAATAATTTCGATTTAATTTCACTACCATTGATCGGTATCGATAACATTTGCCGTTTCACATTTGCTGTTTGTCTTTTGCCGACACGCGCCACCAACTGAAATTTTATTGTGCTATGCCTATAATCTTTGCGCAAGTGCAAGCAATAAATTGACAAAGTTTTATCGCAGTCAGATTAACGGTATTGCAACGCATAAAATACGAAAAAACAAACAAACAAACATTGATTTTTATATATTAGATATTTAAATTGATGAAAACCGTTTCTTATTCGATGATTGTGGAATAATCTAAATTCTGATATCTGTCTGTGATGTCTTCTCACTCATTATTAAAAAAAAACAAATTGTTTGAATATTCCTTTTAGTTGTATATTTTTAATATTTTGCAGTTATCCGGTTATGCCCGAACAACGCCGAAATTACAGCTATATAAATATACAATTCAATGAGACGCAATTTCTTCTACTATATAGTATTGTAGCAAATATTGTACAATAATCAGTGCCGGTTTCGCTCAACGCAAGCATTATAAAATGAACTCCTATGTCGAGTCCTGCTAGACCAGTGGTGCTCACGTAAAATTTGGCTGTGGCCGCATTAGGAACATCAGTGGTACTACGAAAATGTCTGGTGGCCGCACCAAATTTTTGTGATGAGTCTTTTTTGCCAAAAAGATTTAAACATGTATGTGGTGAGTTATTTCTTACTAGCAATTCTTGATGCAATGCATACAAAATATTTAATTTTCAGTGTCTTTGTTGTAAAAACCCATTTTTATTAAATATCAATATTAACTATGAAGCTTCTGTTGGCCGCAGCAAAATCCTCTGGTGGCCGCACATGAGAACCACTGTGCTAGACATTGTAAAACGTGGTTGGAAAAGTACTTTTTATTAATTTAAAACTTTCCTTATTTCAAAAACCATATTTATTGGATTGTGTGCCTTAGTAAATGTTTGAAACATGTCACTATGCGTCGCTCTTTGGGATCGGAAAGGTGGAAAGGGATTTTCAACAACACAAACAACCGATTTATCGACTGAAAAAAATCCGCTCGTACCGGGAATCGAACCCTGGCAGTTCGGCACGTATAACAGGTATAACATGCTACGTATAAATCTTGTAAGTTGCAACTAAGTTCGTTTGTACGCTTTTGGCTACATAAAGGGAAAAGCTGCGATGACGATTTATCACCTTACGAGGTGAGGCAGTCCTAAACACCTGCGGGTGGATATACGCACTCAACAAAACTGATGCATTTCGATCACGCGCATGCTTTCTATTTCATCGACATGACTCACCCGGCTCGAATAACGTCTTGGTGTTGCTCTGCTACTACCCAAGTCCGTGCCATACCAAAATGTGAACTATGCATATTAGGCCACAGTCAGTGGTGGATTGAGCACTTGGGAGACCACAGGAGCAATACAAATTGAAGGCATTTTTTAGTATGGTTTTCGTTGTCTCCAAAATATAATTTTCTTTTTTACCGTTTATGAACAGGAGTATGGCTTCAACAATGTACGGTATTACCCGCAGTTCACTAGAAATAGTTTAGGATGTTTCACATACGCATACTGTAATTACCAGGGCAGTGGAGTTGGAGTCAGAGTTTTAGTCGAAGTCGTCGCGGCGCTTTGACCGGAGTCGTACTCGGAGTCGGAAATTTTGAAAAGTTTGAACTTTTTATTTTTGCATATGTAATATAATAATATGTAAAATTTGGCTAAAGGCCGGATTTTTTGATTGATATATAATTGAATACATATAAATAGGAAAGGTATGAAAAAAAACGTGATGAAATTAAACATATTTTGGTTGTGTCTCCAAAATGTAATTTCTTTTTGTATCGTATGTGATCAATAGTGTGGCTTCAACAATGGACGGCAGTGATTCCCAAACTGCGATCCGCGGACTGCATACGGCCCGCAATGACAATTATCAATCACCTTTTTTCTTCAGATTTTTTTCCGAACAATGGAAGATCAACGGAAAACAATAAAAATTTAATTTTCTACACTCTTAAAATATCGATAATTTAATCAGTATTACCCACGTGGCCCTCAAACTATCTGAGAATTGATTATCTGGCCCATCTCCCAAAAAGGTTGTGCATCACTGATGTACGTCAATCCCCGCAGTTCACTAGAAATACCGCATACCGTTATTACCAATCGGTATTTCAATATATTCTTAGGCAAATACATGTGCAAAAAATATTTTTCCGTTTTCAACGTTTATTTTCGAGGCCCCTAAGACTTGGAGGCCCCAAGCTTACGCCTCTAGCGCTTATGGGGTAATCCACCACTGCCCACCGTCGCTTCCAATTCTCTTTGTTCAAAATAACGAAATATGTAATATATACGTAAGTAACTTGTATACATATGTATATCGATGTTTTTGTTTTTTTTAGTTAGGTCACGCGTCCATGATCTCGATGCCAAGAATGAAACTTTCATTCTTTAATCGATTTATGGCTTTGTACCCAATGACACTAATAACGTTTATGATTTTATGCCACGTGATCGCCCTTCTGAAACTGGGACTTAAAGTTTGTTCTAGATCAGGGGTTCACTAATCTCATCTAATGACTTAAATAAATACCATGATTTTCGTCGCTAACGACCCGGGTTACATCTTTCAGCGTCTTCGTGCGTGCACAAATGACTTAAATAAGTGAGTTTAGTCATTCCGCCCAGTCTTCCATTCTGACATTCCTCAAGTCCATTCGTGCACTTGGAATGCTTGAAAATACCGAAAGGCGAAACCCGGGTCGTTAGCTAAAAAATTCATGGACAAGTAATAAAATCATACGATTGAAATTTAATATTGAAATTCTGTAATTATTAAAATTATATTGAAAAACACCTTCAGTCGAATTCATCGATGAAATAAATGCACTCAAAACGCTCGATATTGTATAGGTAACACGCTACTTCTATTTCGAGTCCTGCTCAACATTGTAAAATTTGATTGGAAAAATATATATATTTTTTTTTAACCATGCCCGCTCCCAACTTGGAGCATATGTACTCCTCACGGAGTTTATCTTAATATATGTTTTTTTCTACGAGAACTGTTTATTACTTACTCAGTTGCTCAACCTCTCCTTTTCGAAGAGAGTAGGGGTGGAAAGGATACGAGGACTAGGACAGAACTACTGATTAGCTAATCGCTGTCACTATGCGTCGCTCTTTGGGATCGGAAAGGTGGGAAGAGATTTTCAACAACACAAACACCCATGCCTTTGAACAGATTTATCGACTGAAAAAATTCGCTCATACCGGGAATCGAACCCGGGTGGTCCAGCACGCAAGCCAACGACTTTGGCACTGCGCCACGGACCGGCCTTTAATTTTGTACTAATTTGTAAATATCTTATTTCAAAAACTGTATTTTTTTAATTGTGTGCCTTAGTTTGTTACATGTCATCATATTGTAATAAATACGCAAACCCTGTCATATAAATCAACTAGTGTTCGAACCCGGCTTCGCTCGGACCAGTTTGGGGTTATATTCACCTCGGCGCGTAAATTCAGACGGGCCAAGTTGAAACAACTTTTTTCAAAATTCAAAAATCTAGGTCAATTAAAATGGAATTAAAATGAACATTTCAGACTGGCATTGACATTTCACAGCCCCTTTCATATATTGACAGCCCCATTCTCGCCCATTAAAATGTCCAAATTCAAGGAAAAAATCTAATTTGCTGTCAAAGAAATGTCAAATAATACCTTCACGTAAATAAAAACATTATTATATTAATAAAAGCCGGGAAAAGTTCAGTAGAAGACTAATTTATTACATTTTGACTGAATGTCTTCGCCGATAAAAAAATCAAACATATTTTCTTTCATATTCGTTTTTATGGCAACTTAATGACCAACAATGCAAAAGGGAATTACAGACCCACAGACATACATACGCCGTTTCGGTTTTATATATGTACTACTCGATACTCGAGTAATTGGAGTCTCTACACACACATTGATAACGAAACAAATTTACCGTCGAAACTTTCGCGAGCGAAATCAATTCGTTTGTTTGAACTTGCAACAACAATGCAAAAGGGAATAACAGACATACATCCCCCGTTTCGGTTTTATATATAAGATTTCCCAAATCTACTGAGGAGTTGCTGGAAAAAAAAAATAATATATTGACGAGTGAAAAGCGTTAACAATACTGCAATTAGTCAAACAGTTTTCATAAATTTCCTGATACAAAATTTCGATACACTTTCCCTATTAGATTTGTTGTTTTTCGCACCAAAAATTTTGTACAGAGCCACCAATAAAACAATTTGACTAAATAAACGATTAGAGTAATATAATATATTCTCTCCGTTGTTGTAAGTGTGGCGGTGTAGGGGGGGAACGTGCAGTCCGAAGCGCTTGATCGCTTCCATCCATCCAGCAAGTAAAAGTGGTCCTTCTATCTCATAAAAAGAAAGTGGGTTAACGCCACCGCCTCCAGCTAGCCAACTTTCAGTTTCTTTGTGAATGACAATCGCGTTTTGTGGGCCGTGAACACTTCGCTTGCTTTTTTCTATTTATTTATTTTATACCTACAAACATGTTAAATGGCAACGGCAGGGGCGCACGAACGTATCAAAGCTGCACATATTATTAAATCGCGTAAATAAATCATTTAAGTCGAAAAAATTTGAAGCTATGGCAGCATTTTATTGGTTGAATAGGAATGTCCTTGAAAAACTTTAATAATATAATACGGTAAAAATAGCATTTTTTTTAGAATTAAAATATATTGTAATTTTATCACGGTATCTGACAGCATATGTACATTATAAAATATGCGTTACTTGAGCATGTTCTTATTTTGTAAATAAATTCATTTGACAATACAAAGCTCGAGTGACAGAAATTCTCTAAAATCAATGTAAGCTATGGCAATGAAATTTTCAAACCAAACATTGAGAATTTATAAAAAAATATATGTAAAATGAAATTGAAATTTTGATTCAAATAACTTCGATTTCTTCAAATTTCTTGAAATTGCTCGCGAAGAGCTATCATGATCATTACAAAAATATGTGAAATGTATACCAATAAAATGTGTGATAATTAATTCAATACAATTCATTTCCACCAAGAATTAATAGTCAACTTCTTGTGGAAATGCATTAATTAAATAATTAGAAACATTATAGAAGTATAGTATATACTACTTATTTTCTGATAAAGATTAGGACTGGTTTCGCTAATCGCAAACACTCCCAACTTATGAAAGAAACAATGTTATTTATAATAAAAATAAAATAAGTACTAAAAGATAGATGCATAGGTATGTAGAGTTAAAAAATGATTTCTTACAAATTAAATGATAAATGACTACTTTGATAAATTCTTATTTGATCGTGCAACTCAGCAACTTTCCAAGACTGACAAAAATGTTGATGATTTCAGTTTTAATTTTAAAGCTGCGCTAAAATCTTCAATTCTCTTTACCCAAAGTGTTATTTTAACAAAATTTAATTTTAATTTTTGCTTTCGACAACTGATTAATAAAAAGTACTATTATATTTTTAAAAAATAATTAAAAAGACTGTCAACAGCTGGTTGGGGAGTGAGAGGAAAAAAGTGCACAAAACAGTATGAAAAGAAAGTGGTCAGAATGAGACACGACCTTCTGCGTGCCTTGAAAAACATCGTGCGGTGTGTCACTCGAGTCGCTCCGCGCGAGGAAAGCCACAATAATGTTGTAAGCCAAAACAACTATTTAAATCGGCACCAAACCACCTAGCGAACATGTATGCCGAATTCACATTATTTCGATGAAGGTTACAAGGTGTGAATGTACCTCCTGAACTTTACTGACTTGGCTCAATTCACGCATAATTATTAGCTTTTACGAACGCTTATTATCAGGGCTGTGGAGTCGGTAAAAAAATTCGACTCCACTCTAGCATTTACCAAAACTACGACTCCGAATCTGACTCCAACATTGACCAAAAACACGACTCCGACTAAAAAATGTTTAATATCGTCACTTTTTTTTTCCTAATTTTCCTATTTATGTGTATTTAATTAAATATCAACCCTATCAATCCGGCCAATAGCCAAATTTGACATATCTCAAAATTTACGACTCCGGCCAAAACGCTGCGACGATTCCGACTCCGACTCCGGCCAAAAAGCCTCGACTCTACGACTCCACAGCTTTGCTTATTATAGCCGAATTCTTAAAGCTCTTGGGTGTCGATTCTCTTTGGTGGACGTGGGTTTTAATCCTTGGATTCACGAATGGAGTATTAATCGATAGTTGGATTTACTTTAATATGAATAGACATCGGAATAACGATTACCTATCAAACTAATCTAATTCAAGCACCATCCTTATATCTCAACATGAAAATTAAGAGTGATTGAGTGACTGAATAACAACCCGATCTCATAAAACCACTGTTGTTGAAATGTCTTGGAGTTCTCGTTATCAGGAACCAAATGTAGTCGACTGATTACTATAGAACAAAACAGAAAATACGAAATGGTGTCCTAGCCGTAAGAACTTAACAATAACCATCGAATGGGTACGAGTTCAAGCCCCGGTACGATCAAAAATAAATAAATAAATAACACAGAATATTATTTATTATACGTATTTTATAAAAAAAAAAGTAATACTATTTATCGACTGAATTTTGTTCATTTTTGCTGTATATTCCCGTCCCTCTCGCTCCATGCACGTGTCACCCAGGTCAGTGAGAACTGAATTGCTCTGCACAAACGCGGCTGATTGTGGCTGTGACATGAGAACGTTGAGTCTTGATCATTTTGCTTCTGGGTATCGTGTCCGAACCAACAATTCAAAATAAAAATACAGTTTTCGTTATTTAAAGAAGACAAGTAGGTTTTTCCCATCACCACCCGTTGTGTATATGAAGCCGATGTTTCATGGCCGCCTTTCACAACGCTATCGGCTTAGAAAAAGGAATTTACCCCTCACATTCATGGCCCGAGCAGATCTGCACGGTACTGATTTTGAACCATGCACTAGTGTGCTTGAAGATATAATAAAAGAAATTCGAGTGACTAGCTCAGCCACTGAAATCAGTTTGATACAGAGTATCCTGTGTATAATCCGTATATTGAGAGCCCGTCGTGTTAGACGAGTATATTGGCTCTAGTGAAGAATTGAGATTATGTCGATCCCCGAATAAATTTGCAAATTTTTCAAATGCAATGAAGTTAGCCTTAGTTGCAATCAAGTCAGGGTGGCTTATTGGGCCCATGTGAGTACGGACCACAGCAAACAGTTCTGTTAGTTCGGTTTTCATTTGGGGGCAGTCCCATAGGATGTGATTAGCTTTACTTTAAAGAAGACAGTATTCTTCAAAAATTGTGTTAAAAAAAATATTGCTTATTGCATCTCAGTAAACTTGCATATTTATAGTTATTTGTCTTTCGTTCGCCCTGTATTCGACCGCGAAAAACAATCATAAAATTGAGCCCAGTTTTCACACAATGGCAACACCGTTAAAGTTAATGAGTCGTTTGTCTTTGGTAGTTAAATGTCTGTAAACAGTATAAACACATCTTTAGCTAGTGGCGGGTGGCGAGTAGAGACTCCAATAACTTGACATCCCAACTACTCGAGTATCGAGTTATAAAATTTTAAAATACTCGAGTAGTTTCAAATGCACCAAATATGAAAATTAAAATTTGTGTACATATATTATTTAGATTATTTTTCAATATTTTATTTGACTCATGTCATCACACACTCCAGTCATCATAAACTTCATTGAGTAACAAAAGAAATTATCGCATAGCATAGTCAACGGCAAAAACATTTCAAAAAAATATATTTCTTGACAGTAAAATCCACATATAAGAAAGACTCAGTTAAACGCAACAGTTAAACAAAATATAAATATTTAATAAATAAGTACATAAAATTACTAATTTTACGTTTATTCCCACTTAGTAAAAAGCCGGATTAGCTTTCACTTCATGAATACATCAAATCAATTTGTCACATTCAATAACTTATTATTTCCATATAAAATTAAGATGGTAAAACAGAGAAGAAGATGTTTTGTGTACCCTGTATAAGCGGGCTATATATACTTGTTCTAATGCACGTTTAAAAAATAGTTCTGATGAGGGCGTAAGCCGAAATAGTTACCAACAAAAATATAAATTAATTTCTGTAGAATTTAAATACATTGTTATCTTTCTCACCGTATTATAATGGAGTTCTACCAAGTAAATGCTGACTCAATCAATACATAAAATTTGATCTAAATTACTAATCTATAAATTAGGAGTATTTTTCAAAATACTCGAGTACCTAAAAAATGGACGATTATACTCGTTTATCGAGTATTCAATACTCGAATTGGAGTCTCTAGTGGCGAGTTTCGGGTGGCCGAATTCACGGAACCTTGGCACGGTAAGTGGAACGAGGACGCGATGAGATGGACCATCATCCATCACTGCATACTTTAACATCTGCCACGATGTAATTTCTCACTCCGTGCGCTGTTCCATAAACATTTAAAGTACTTTAAGGTATTTGCCCTATTGGCTTTGATCTGTTTTTTTTTACATTGTTTCTATGACATAAATAAATCCTATTGTAGTATCGAGGTCGATAATATTGAAAGGCTTCATAATATAGAATAAATATATATGTTACAGTAAAACTGTATTCTCAGTGAAAATATATTCTTCTCCAAGCTGTCATTGAAATTAAATTTGACCGCCCTATCTTAAGCCCAATGTGTGTCTGTGTTTTTCTTTGGCTCTATTTTTATGAGAGGGACTACTTGCCGATTTTGTTTCATTGAAGCTAACCAAAATTGTAGGCCGGCAAATCATCGACTTGGGCTAGTAATTTCAATGATCGTGACCAGTGAAATCATGTTGTCATACAAATCTATTACTTGATACATTTTAACTGTAACATATTTACATTTAGAGTAAGAATTAATATAACAAGCAAGCTTAGTGAATAAATGAAGAAAACAGTGGAATGTTTTCTTTTAAATAATTGATGAACAAAATGGGTCCATCTATGACATTTCATGCGGTCCAATATGACAAATAACAATCACCTTTTTCCTTCACGATTTTTCACGGACGATGGAAGAACAATATAAAATAATAAAATTTTAAATTTTATAAGCACTAAAAATAAAGATAATTTGATCACTTTTACCCATGCGGCCCTCTGATAATCTGAAGATTGAGAAGCTGGCCCTTCTGGGAAAATGGTTGTGCTAATGTAATATGAACTCAGAGTAGCTACTGGACGCCGGAATGGACTGGGAAGAAACAAGGAACTTGGCGTGTGACAATGAATCTTGGAGGTAATCTGTGATGGACAAATGCATCGAATAGGGAGAAACCATTGAGAAAGAGGTGTTTGTTTTCTATTCCCCAGCTTTGGTTTAATTTTGTTTTATTTTGAGTTATTTAATTTTTTTAAATAAATAAAATATTTTTTTAAGCACTACTTCCACATATTTTACAAATCTACTTTGATTATATACACGACAGCTCCTATTTAAAAAGCATTTTTAGAAAATTTAGTCTGTAGATGCTTCTTAAATAGGCAAAACACGTGTCATTATTTGTTATAAAATACGTGGAAAAACAAAGGTATCTTTTTTAGATAATATAAATCAGACAACACCCCTTGCAATCCTCAATATACTATTTTTCCTTCCAGCAACTCATCGATAGATTTGAGTAATTGATTGATATTACAGGGTTTGCGTATTTATTAGCATTGTAACATGTAACACATTATGACATGTTACAAACATTAACTAAGACACACAATCCAATATGTACGGGCTCTGAAATTAGAACAATTTAAAATTAATAAAAAAAAAATTGGTGTCTGTAAAGTCGGTTTACGGACGATAGTTTAACGTGACAACGTCATACGAAAACATTGATGAAATGATTGCATACTTTTATGAATAAAATGGAATCATTTTTATTGAATTATCATTATTTTGTATGGATACGATATTTTTTATATTTGTTATACGTTAATCAGATGTTTAATATGCAAGAATTAATTACCTTTATTGCCGCAATTGTTGTTGTAATATAAACAATGAAAACCACATTAACATTTCACTTCACTTTATAAACAGTTGTAAACAGATCACGGTGTATAAGTCGTGTGCTGCCGCTGTCTCTTTTCTACTCAGACGCATCGACCAATCGAGTGGAAGAGAGATATATGCGGCACAATACGAACGGTAGGCCGATCGTGCCTCTCTATCGCTTATCCGCGCTCTCGCTGGCACGCTTGCCTTCGGCGTAACGCGACAAACGGGACAATGAGTCATGTTTTTTTGTGCGTGCAGCGGGCGTTCATCGATTTATAAGACGTTGTCACGTCAATATGTATAATGTCGAGCATGGCTCAAGGGCAGGAGTCACGCCTTTCCTATAAGATGTCGATCTAGACTCGATATAATGGTTGTAGAAGCTATGTATGATATTATAAGTTGATGTATGTAAAAATCAGGGCTGTGGAGTCGGTCAAAAAAGTTCGACTCCGACTCCGACTCCGACTCCAGCATTTACCAAAACTACGACTCCGACTCCGACAAAAAAAAAGTATTATTTTTTCAGGTTTTTTTTTCTTCTCCCTCCGAAACAAAAAATAAACGAAAAGAAAATAAAAAAAAAACAATAAACTAAACGCACAACAATCGATAAAGATAAAAAAAATGCAATGAAAAAATAGGCATAAATAAAAATAAAATAAGTTCAAACCTCAATTATTTGAATTCATTCTTAAAAACAGCATTGCTTCTATCAAATCTGTATTTCGAGAAGCAGGTTCAAAAAATATCGGATATTCCTTCAAAACAATGAGAAAGAAATAGACGAAAACTTTTTTTTAGACTTAAATCTTATATGTTAAATACATTGCAACTTGGTGATTCACTGATTCGGCGCGACACATGAGTCATGACGCCGATGTCGTTCATTTCTATACACAGCTATTTTAAAAAAAAAATGGTAAAAAAAGGTATCGGGGTCGGAGTCGTTGCTCGTTTTACGACTCCGACTCCGGCCAAAAAGCCCCGACTCCACAACCCAGGTAAAAATAGAGAGATATAAAATACAGGATAATTCGTGGCATAGTTATTGATGTGTTTTTTAGTAAATATTTTAATTTAAAACATGCCTATAAATAAAGTTGTTTTGGCTTCAATATCTCCGAGCAGCCTTAGCTATGATGTTCTGATTCTGGGACAGCGATTAATATTAAATCGTATCCTATTTTGACTTGCATACGGCTAATATAGAAACATTCACTTTCGTCGCGAGGCTCGACCGAGTGGAACTTTCTCGAAGGCTTTTAAGGAGGTCATGAGGGCAGACAGCTTCTCGTCGAGCCGAGGAGGGCCGGAACTTATTCCTCTCCCAATGCCACTTAGCACACAATTCATAATTTACTCTGCCTACATGCTATATTTATCCGTGAGTTCAGATTGACACCTCATTCCTAATAAAGTCGGTCAAACCCGTTACGTTTTACCAGTTTTTACAATTAATCAATATACAAAGGCAATTTCATTTAAAATATACTTTTACTAAACGACATTTTTTGTGTGATCTCAAAGTTGTGCGTTTTTTTTGCTATTCTTGCAAGTCATTGAAACCCGTAGCGTTTTACTAGTTTTTTCAATTAATCATTGGTCATAAGCATTTTCATTAAATATACAATCAAACCTCTTTTTGTGCGACTATTTTTGTGCGAGTTCAAAGTTATGCGGTTTTTTTTAATGCAATTTTTTTTTTAAATATATTTTTTTTCTTTGTCCTCTCTTAACTTGGAACATACAGACTCCTCACGGAGTTTATCTCGACATATGTTTGGTCTACGAGAACTGCTTGTTACTTAGTTACTCAACCTCTCACCGACTCCACGACTCTGTTAATTTTAATAATACATATTATACTAATTTAGAAACTAACTTTACATTGTTATTATTTTTTATTGCAATGTCATTCCACCGAGTACTGAAGTGACCACTTTAAAAGTGAGCTATATATGTATTATTCAATTAATTTAGATTATTTATAACTAAAATGCCATGCAATTTTTTCAACGTGTTATAATGGATTTCTACCAAGTAATGCTAATTGAATCAATTCACCAATTTTGTTGGCTAAGGTTATGAATAAGTGTCTGTAAAAGATTTTAAAAGTTCCGCAAAACCACTATTTTTCTGATCGTAAAAGATTTTCATTACACAGAAGGGTGTATCAAGTAATATATTTGTATAACAACATGATTTCACTGGTCACGATTAGAGACTCCAATTCGAGTATCGAGTACTCGATACTCGAGTATACTCGTCCATTTTTCAAGTACTCGATACTCGAGTAATTTGGAAATTACTCGAGTAATACTCGTAATATACCTTAAAAATTGAAAATTTTTAGATATTTTATCTTTTTGTATTGAAGCGATTTGGTCACTAGAATGAAGATTTAATTCCAAATTTTATTTTGTTTTTAGCAGCGGAGAGATAAACTAGATAGCACAGTTTAATTGATTTTTAGCTTTTAAGCCGAAGTCCACAGCATAGAGAGTTTTTTCTACTGCTGGAATAAAAAAACAAAACTTCGAACCAAATTTAAATCTGAGACGATTAATTCTCTATTATTTTTGAAATATGTTTCATAAAATGAAATAAATGTAATAATGAAATAAAATAAGCATATTTATTTATGTATCATCTATTTTCATATACAAATTTGAATTATTAATATATATTTTGGTACATCTGAAACTACTCGAGTATTTTATAATTTTACTACTCGATACTCGAGTAGTTGAGACGTCGAGTAATTGGAGTCCCTAGTCACGATCATTGAAATTATTGGCCCAAGTCGATGATTTGCCGGCCTAAAATTTTGGTTTGCTTCAATGAAACAAAATCAGCAAGTATGTATGTATGTAGTCCCTTTCATAAAAAGAAAACCAAAGAAAAACACAGACAAACATTGGGCTGAAGATAGGGCGGTCAAATTTATTCAAATATATTTCAATGACAGCTTGGAGAAGAATATATTTTCACTGAGAATAAAGTTTCATTGTAACATGTTTTTTTCTTTCCATCAAATGTAATCTTAAGCAGCTTTTAGTTTATTTCTTTCGAGTTAATCTTTATCTACATTTGGCACGTTCGCAATTTGTTGCAATGACACTAAATAAAAATAAAATAAATCTATCGAACGGGCCACGCCAAAAGAATGAAAGACACTAAACTACAAAGGAGGCTTTGCTTTCTTTAATAGACCGGAAGAGGAAATGGGGCTAAGGCGATCTAAGCTGAGAATTTTGGACTATCTAGAAAAAGACTCAGCTCATAAAGTAAGAAGATTTAAGAATTAAGAGTGAAGAAGGTGGGGCTTGAGACATAATAAATATATTTTGTTAGAACTAGACTTTGTTTTTCATCTTGCAGGAAATGTAGCTTTGTTACACTGTGGCATTTTTTATAAAACCAATAAACATGAATTTACTCTAGCTAAATTTGAATTGTTTGAATTTTGTACTTTTCCATGAGTTTTATAGCTAACGACCCGGGTTTCGCCTTACGGCATCTTCAGCCATTTCAAGTGCACGGATGTACTTGAACTAACACGCAGTAAACAATTTGTATCGTTTATATACAGAAATAGAAGTAGATCACTAAGTTTAATCGATGTAAATTAGCGTGTGAACGACTTATAATGAATTAAGTGGGTTTGTTATAATTATCGGGATTTTTTTAATGTAGTATCGTAAATACGAATGACCAGATAATAACATAGGAATATCTAAAATAAATAAAGGGTTTATCTGACTTAATTGCTCCAGTTAACTAAATATTCCAATAAGGCAGCCCAGTCTCTTCAGCATGGTGGCTCAAATGCCGCCCAACAATCACAAGGTTCTATATATAGTAGATTCCTGACGACGTCGAATAATATACCATAATCAGTGTTCCTTCTATGTAGGCCACGCAGCAGTTTAATTACTTCCGCGCACTCGTCCAAGGTTGTCGCGCACACCATTGTTGATGAATTAAACGACCTGATGTCTTAAAGATCAACAAAATAGAGAAAAAAATTATAAAACTTTATTTTTTAATCTATGTCCGCTTTTTAATGTGAAACATATGACCTTTTGACGACGCATTTCATCAGTAGTTGCTCGATGATTGAAATTATACCGCGCATTTGTAGTATTGGTCTGCTCAGTCTGTTACTGTTCCGCGCAGCTAACACGTCAACTTAAAGCAGTGATGCACAACCTGCGTCCCGGAATGACAAATAACTGAACTTTTAACGGATGATGGAAGAATAATATAAAAAAAAAAAAATCAATTCCATGTACACTCAGTTTTTCTCATGCGGCCCTCGAACTATCTGAGAATTGATTATCTGGCCCTTCTACCAAAAAGGTGGTGCATCACTGACCATTATTTCTTTAAACTAACTATTTTCATGTGAAATATGGGGCACTATTTTTAATCATCTCAAATTACCATATATTAAACATAACATATAAATTATGATTATACCACATGTATTTAGAAGCAGAAATGAAAAAATTGTCGTCATATCTTACTTACTAAATGACGTGATTTTTAATTTTATGTTTGTGCTACTAAAATTTCTCATCGATCTCGAATCGAACCGTGAATGCGCTGTTTGTTGGTTGACCTTAATGTCAAGTGGGCATCAATCGTAAAACTCTCACTTTCCACACAAATCTATTTAACAATTTAAATTTATACATCCACTATAAACAAGACGTTCTTCGTCATATCCGCTATCACGAAACACTATCTAGGATAATTATTATGAGAAGAGAAAAAGAAAGGGAAGAAGAAGAGGTGTTCTGTGAATGACAAGAGAGATACTTTTGATGGATTTGGCGGTAACTTTGTAGAAGTTAAAATTACAAAATGGAGTCTGCGATTTTTCCTTTGATCCTATAACCCCTTTCCTTGCTTCCCGTAAACAGTTAAAAAGTTCTCTTATTATTCATAATAATTTAATTCTATAATATATATATATGTAAGTAGTTGATAGATATTTCGGCTTACGCACTCGTCAGAACTATGTTTAAACATACATTAACTTATGTATATATACTGGTGTGGAAGAGGTACACAATGCATCTTCTCATCTATTCTAACATATTACCTAAACCTAACCTAATTTTGTATTGAAATGATATAGTATCAATTGTGACGAATTGATTTTATGTATTTCTTGATATGAAAGCTGATCTGATTTTTTATTCAGTGGTAATGAATGTAAATAAGTCTTGCATTTAGTTAAATTATGTAAAATAGCATTAGACTTCCGTAAAAGTCTGAGTAACAGTGACAATTTGATTTATTGAAATAAAGGAAAATTATGAATATATGGTCACGGGACAGAATCCCAATCCTCTCGAGCTAAGCTCAAAAAATTTATACATACTGGCTTATAATTGTATCACTTTTAAGGTGTCCACTGCCAATACTTGGTGGAAAGGCATTATAATAAAAATAATAATACATTTTTAGTACTTTTTCCACATAAAATTTATTGGATCAGGACCGGACAAGAAAAATAGACTTAAGTAATTTGCTTTAATTTATTTGCTTAATTGTTTTACCAATTGTTTGTCATACCTTGTTTTTCATACTTAACTTTTGTATAAATATCACTGTTTTATTGTATTCCTTATCAGTTGACAATGCTCGCCATGATCGAAACCGGTCCTGATCAAATAAATTTTATGTGGAAAAAGTACTAAAAACGTATTATTATTTTCATTATAATTTTATGTTTTGACTATACTTTGAGTTCTTTTGGATTATTATAAAATGTGGAATCAAAATGATAAAATCTGAAGAATATTACGGATTATTGTTTGAGTGCTGAATAATAAACTTATGTGACTGTCTCTATCTGTATAATATTATTATTTGTGTAGTTTGTGGTTGCATTATTGCTCCTGTAAATTAAAACAATTCGATTTAATACTTATTGCGAAACATTCTTTAGGATCTTCTATTATAATCAATTTAAAAATTAAAGACGAAACATTTAAAAAAAATCGTAAGCCTTACATTAATTAAAATAATGTTATCTGCTTTCAAATACCTGAACACGAGAAATCATTTCATTTAATGTGTTTATTTTTCATAAATCTTTACAAAAATTCTGTACCGTGACCATATATCAATAATTTACCAAAATAAATTCTAACTTGAAACCAACGCAGTGCGTTCATCTAGTCAAGTTCAACGCAATACATATTCAGTTTACGCACATTCGCAATTGTATGCACGGCGACGAATCCGTGATTCCGATTGATTAAGTTTCACTTTTGCACGAAAATGTGATCCGAGTAGAAAGCATTTTGTTTTCAAGAAAAAAAGGCCAAGTTGAACAAACTTGCTTGAACTCTCCTTGCCACTACTACAAATATAACATTACCGTATCTCTCGTCGCACGGAAATGTCGCTATTTTTTCATTTCACAACTCTCGTTCTGATACGATATGATTGTTTGCTTATTCCTAAGTAGGGTTTCCAATATCCCAGGATCCCGAGGATTTTCAATACCTGATGGATTCCGGGATTAGAAAACATAATCAAAGAATTTTCGGTCAACAATAAAAGCGTTATTTATTTCCATTAATGTGTCCTCATTTTAACAATGTATTTATGTATTAAAATGCATAAATAGACATATTATTTATTTCAATTAGTTGTCAAATCGCATTAGAGCGAGACCGATAATCTCGTACATTATATTTCAATCGAATATTTTCGCTCTTCAGTAATGGATAAACTACCAAAATATAATATTCATAGAAAGATAGTGACATCAATTATTCCTAACTATTTTTCATGATACATTAATATGGCCAATATTTAAAAAATATGAAAATTATCGACCTTTAAAGAAATATTCCAAATCCCGGGATCGACGGGAAGCCCTAGTCGTAAGTAGGGTTTTCAATCCCGTGCCAAAATTTTGATGCCGGGATTTCGGGATTGCTATAAGTCGATCCTGGGATCCCGAACTGGTACCGGGATTTGGAGTATTGGTCGATAATTCTCATAATTACTGAATATTAGCCATGTTTATTTATCATTTGAAATAGTTAGAAATATATGATGTCACTATCTTTTTATGAGTATTATATTTTTTGGTTGATTATAAGTATAATCGAAGAGAGTGTGGGTCACATTCGAATGCGATCTGATAACTAATATGTCTGGTTATGCACATATCCTTAAGAGGACCATTTAAAAAAAACACATCGCTAAAATGAGGACACATTTATGGAAATTTAATATTTTTATTAATTGATGACAAATCCATAACCATCCAGGATGTAAGGATAAATTTTAGAATTATGTGTATTTGGCACTCATCAAAACATTATTTAACACCATTAATGAGCTCCAGTTATATAACTTGATATTTTTCGTCTTCTATATTCATTTCAATCCATTGATTTTTCTTAAATTCGATGCTGTCATCAATTCATAACGCAGAAAAATAATTTACTTTTCACGAGCATCCGGTATTCCAAAGAAGACACAAGCAATCATACGAAATATCACAATTTTATCAATAATAATTCGTTTGTGCTTGGTCGAAAAATCAATCCCGAAAATTTCGGAAATATGTTTTCTAATCCCGGGGCTCGTCAGGTATTACAAATCTTCGGGATCCCGGGATTGGGAACCCTGGCCGTAAGTAATTTCTCCAGTTTCCGAGTCGTTTATATCATGATAAAAAAAATTGCTGACTATGACAAATGATTATTACTTTATTTATTCTAGCATTCTATTTATGACTCACGGTTAAAGTAAAAAGATGATGAACGGTAAAAATGTAAAATACAAATTTATGCAACACATTTTTTTCTGCCTCTGTTACTTATCAGTGCTTCTCAAAGTTAGATTAAGGGACCATTGCCTGAAAAGTTAGTGAACCACTGGGATATACCACAGCTTAATTTTTTCGATGCGTTAGCTTATTGGAAATAAATTTCAAAGATAAAAATTAAATTGTCAACAATCCGCCATTTCTATCGCTTCTGTGAATAGTGAGAATCAATGGCTCCGTTTAGATAAAAATGATTGTTTCTATCTGACGATTTTTTCAAAAATAATCGAAACGCGTGTCACAAATATTAACACATCTTATATTTAATTATATGATCTAGTTGTGAGTTCACAACTATTAATTTCAATTCACCAATTGGAACCTATAAAATAAAACAACGTATGAACCCATAAAATGTAATATATATTTTCTATTAAAAATTCCAATAGAAATTACATTATATAATTACATATATAAGAACTTATAAATTAATATTCTTATTAGATTCCAACACGAATTTATTTGTCATTTGTTTTTAAAAATGTCAATCCGGCCCGTTTCTCAAAAGATGGACATTGATTCCCGCTGTCTTGAAGAAACACTAGGCTAGTAGAATTGTTTTTGTACATAGTGCAAACAAAATAGTGCATTAAACTATTTGCATTTCTCATAAAAGTATATAATTTAAATTCGTTGTAACATCTTTTGTGTTCGAATATTACTTTCACTCAAGCTGTCACCGTCAGAATTCAAATATATTTGAATTGGCATTTTTTAAATCTCAAATAACCAACAACAAAAAAATCCGTATTAATATTCCCAATGTTACGCCCAACTGCAGACGGAATGCATGTTTGGAAAATTTGCATCGTAAAAAAATTATAAATCAACTAGAAAGCGTTTCTTCTCGCATTCAACAAATTTATTCAAATCGGATGGCCAAATAATAATGCGGAAAAAACTTGACGGTGAAAATAAGACAGTGTTTTGTGTAAAACAATGAAGGTGTCTCATGATTATTTTTTAACGCTTTTTTAAGTATAAATATATTCACTTGCGGTTACATCATGGTATAGTGTGAATACATCAATACGTTTCTCAATCATTTTTTACTAAGCTGTAAATTCTTTACTAATATTAGCATTTCGATCGATAGTTTAATTGAAGGGTGTAAAAGCATAACCGCATCTATCTATATATCACCATTTTTGGGATTTAAAATGACGATCAAATGCATAACCGCCTCTCTCCACCATATGTGAAGTTCAAAACCGCCACAATCTAAATGCACAAATCACGAGTCGGGGAACACTGACCTACCGCCCTGTCACCATTCAAACGTTTTGTGTTCCCTTTACAAATTATTCTAATTTATACTTGAAGATTAATATCGTTTTTTTCGATTGCTGAACAATTTGACTTTGTGGAGAGAGGCGGTTATGCATTTAAACCCCTCATTTTTCTGTACATCATGAACAGATGGGGCAGCAACCAGCGGCTCTTAAGACCTTTACAAGACGGTTCCAAAAAACTAACGCGTCTGCCGAAGGGGGGTATATAAGATACCCCAGTGATATAGCTCTATTGGCATAGATTGCATTAAAAAACTGTTATATTATGCTTTAAAGTATTTTTATACATCATTCTAAAAAATAAAATATTGAAATTGATAGTTTCTACCTATATTTATAAATATTTTAAGTCACGCATGAAAAAGACGACGTGTCCGCTTTGATATTCATGCCAGACTGACGTAATCCATATTATGAACGCGAGTGTTTATCTATGCTGTTAATGAAAAAAGCATCAATTTGATTTGCGACGCACATTTAAATGAAGCGTGTTTGAGATAAAATAACGTTATCTTATCGCGAATGGGCAGTGAAGTTTGAGTCCTGGCAATTTATAGCGACGATATTAAGGGTTTTCGCCCAATAATAGTCCGACTTACTTTCTTTTTTATTTAATTGCAACGAAACTAGTCGATAACAATAATATTTTATTTCTGCCAAAGGTGTAAAAAACAATTATTTAAGAATAACTTTACTAAAAAAAAGTTTACACAATGTATCACTGATAGAGATAACTGCCCGATACTTAGTTGCTTAAACTATCATTTCCTAAGAGAGTATGGATAGAAAGGATAGGGCTAGCGGTCACCTAATCGCTTTCGTGTCCCGTTTTTGGATAAGATGTGAATGGAAGAATATAGACAGAAAATGAAACTATCCGAGTGCGATTCAAGCCGGTGCACCCCGCAATTGAAGCAAACCACGTCGACACTAATCTGTAATTAAATAAAGATATTGATGTTGCAGCTCAAATAGCGTCAATAATTGTATTATGTTTGCAGTAGAAAACGATTAATACTGACCTCTAAAACATAAATAATATATGACGAATAAAACATATACATAAGCTTTCTTCGACCACTGATATAAAAGACCTATTCCACAATCTCCTTTCATGTGAATCAAAAATTGGCTAAGATTTTTACTCCGACTGGTAATTTAATTTACATCGCATGATTAGATATATTGATGATGTCTCCATATCCTAATAAATCGCACCTCTTCGTCATACATATCTAGGTTTCGATCAGGGCTGTGAATTCGTTAAAAAAATATGACTCCAGCATTTACCAAAAGCACGACTTTAACTCCAACATTGACCAAAAACACTACTCCGACTAAAAAAAAATAATTTTGTCACGGTTTTTCCTACCTTTCCAGTTTATGTGCATTCAATTAAATATCAACCAACCAGTCCGGCCAATATTCAAATTTGACATATTACATGCAAAACTAAAAAGTTTAAGCTTCGAAATTTCCGACTACGAGTACGACCACGGCCAAACAACCCCGACTCCACGACTCCGACTCCACAGCTCTGGTTTCGACACTTGTACCACATCTTTATTAAGGCTTGTTGGATGAATCAATATATTGAATCAAAGATATTCTCGTTTCTAAAAAAAGAATAATTATAAATGCTAGATATTTTTTAAAGTTCTTAAATATGAAAGCAATGCATTAGATATTAGATGTAATGCATTGCTTCAGTATCATCAGAGATGGATAGGTTATTTTGTTTCCAGCGAAATGAAAAAATCAGCCGTAGAGAGTTGTAGCAAAAACGAAAGTGAACTAAGAAAGTAAAAGCTGGGCCAGCCAACACCAATTATTGCGGAGGACGGTAGTCGAGTGGGAAAGGCTAACCGCTTTTTAAACGAGGCGTCATGTTCGATCGGCACGCTTCCATCGAACGGCCATGCTAATGCGCCGACCAGCGATGGGAACTGCGAGACCAGATATGCAACAGAGAGAATTGTACATGATCGATAACTGTGCCCTCCTTATACAGGCGACCCTAGACTTTCGCACATAATAGATTTCTGAAAATGTGTGCGAATGTAGAATATTCGAAAGTAGAGGGATGTAAAACAAAACATAGATTAGAAACTTAAACAATTGTCCGGTCCGTGGTGCAGTGGTAAACGTCGTTGGCTACAGTGTCCGACTAATGATTTGGTAAAGATCAATGTTTCAATCTCAATTCAATATTTTTATTGAAAGTTTATTGGCCTTGCATTTTAGTGGTTTTACTGTATATAACTGTATTTTTCATAGATAATTTCATTAACGTCAGAATAAAGCATTGTCGTTAAAAGACTGTATTTTATGGCATATCTTATCCTAATTCTAATCGATTCAGTGTTTTTATATAAAACCATTCATATACGGTCCGCGGTGCTGTGGTGTACCTCGTTGGCTACCGTGTCGGACCGCCCGGGTTCGATCCCCGATACGAGCAGATTTTTTCAGTCGATAAATCGATTCTGCTCAGAGGCAATGGATGTTTGTGTTGTTAAAAATCCCTTTCCCACCTTTCCAATCCCAAGCGACGCATGACAGCGATTGGCTAACCACTAGCCCTATCCTAGTCCTCGTATCCTATCCATCCATACTCTCTTAGAAAAAGAGAAGCTTAGCAACTGAGTAAAAAAACAGTTCTCGTAGAAAAAATATATGTTGAGATAAACTCCGGTCCATATGCAAGTTGGGAGCGGCAGAGCTTAAAAAAACAATTGTAACAAATCAATTCTGTAAGAAAACATCGGATAAAGCCCACCTATTAAATAAGTCGTCAATTGCTAGATTTTAAATACCTGATAATTATAATGAATCCACGCAATCATTTCCACAATTCGTTGAAACTCATTAATATAAATTCAAAAATAGCTTTGATTATTCCACGTATTGTGCTTCTATTATTGAACAATCCTTGTGATAGTAAGATAGGCTGAAGATGCCTCTGAAAGAGGTGAAACAAGTGTCACACATCAAAAGGTATTTTTAATTTTATATTAAAATGAACAAAGTTACAGAATCCTTCGAAAGTGAAACTGTTTGACATCAAAACTTTCGCTTATTCATCCAGATAACTATAATAACAATTTAACTAAGTGATCTACTTTCATTCTTATCCATAAGCAATACAATCTATTTACATTGCGCGCCACATCAAGTTCATTCATGCACTTTAAATGCATGACAATACCGAAAAAGAAAACCCGGGTCGATATTTACAAAAGCCAAAGAAATGCACAAAATCTAATTAAAATATATTTTTCGAGGCTTTTCGAACCTTTTCTTTTTTAAAGTTATCTTTGTGGCATATTGCATCTCAGTGGCATTGAACCAGTGATACACAACCTGAATGACATTTCATGCGGCCCAATATGACAAATATCAATAAGTTTTTTTTCCTCCGAACCTTTCACGGACAATGGAAGAACAATATATGTAAAATCATAAAATTTTCAATTTAATATACACTAATAATCACGGTCATTTTTACACCTGCAGCCCTCGAGCAATTTTAAAATTGAGATTTTGGCCCTATGGCCAAAAACGTTGTACATCACTGCATTAAACCATTCTATACGCTGGTTCGTAAGCAAGCGTTTATCAAGAACATCTATCGGCATCCAAAAATCATTGACATATTTATGTACAGTCATGTAAATAGATTTGTACAAACGAAAAAAAAATCAATCGTTTCCAAGTGATGGGTCGTCGACCCTTCGCCGCCGGCTGTCCCATACCGCACGACCCGACCCGCACGGCATAGATGAGTGCGTTAACCCCTTCGAGGCGGCGTGGTCGGCGGGCGAACTCGCGGGAGGGCGCCCAGCGCGCGGCGGACGTGTGGAACGGTGACCGCCGTCACGCTCTAAAAACCGCAAACCGTTTGCACAATCCACCGCCGGCTGCCAGATGCCGTACAAGTTCTGCGATTTTCGAGCACTTTTATTTTGACATTTCTGCACCTTTTGACCAGGATGTTAAATGAACTGATTCAATTAAAAAATAATAAGACAGTTTTTATAATCAGTGGTGGATTCCCTTATAAGCGAAAGAAGCGCGCGCTTAGGGCCTCAAAATAACAAACATTGATAAAGCTCATATTACATGTTTTGAAAAATAGTTTTGACACATATATTTGGTTTGGAATATTATATTATGCAGTCACATCAAAAAATTCAAATTCAAATTAGTAATATTGAATCACCGACGACCCATCGGTGGATAGATCATAAAGTAAGGTGTGCTAGGTATTGAATAATTTCTAGTGAACTGCGTGGAAAGCCGTTTATTGTTCAAGCCATACTCTCGATTACATACATTAATAAAAGAAAATAACAATTTAAAGAAATGAATAAAATCAACATTAATGGCAAAGTATTAGTGTTTATATGACGCTTTCTTATCATTAGAAAAGAGGGCCTCCACGGTTACATTGCGCCTGGGGCATCCCAAGAGGATCTACCACTACTTAAACTTGTTCCACATACAATTTATTTGGATAAGAACCGGTTTCGCTTATCGAGAGTATTTTGAACTGATAAGAAATATAACAATACAGAGTTGGTTATACCAAAAATATGACTAATACAGGTGTGAAAAACAATTGACAATAGAAAAATATAAATTATTTAAAGAAAATAAAATATGTGCAATCGATTTGAAATAGACAACAAATATTTAAGACCTCACACAAATAGATGTCGCATCAGTTGAAAACGCCTGCAATGACCGAAACCGGTCCTGATCCAAATAAATTTAATGTGGAAACACAAAAAAATATTTTATATTCTTTAGATCATGTTATTTAAGTTATTAACTTTATACGTCTCAAAAATTTATTGAAACAAAAAAGAATTATTAAAAACAACCGCATAACTAACGCACAAAAAAAGATTTGATTGTATCTCAGAATAACACATGTGCGGGTTGGATCTTGTTTGCTAAAATATGCCCCATTATAAAAAAGAGTTGCAAATTTGAATTCACAAATTTTTGTCTTTTATTGAGATTTTGACTGACGCACACTTTCAATTAAATAAGAATTTCGCCCAGTTGAGAAAGTTGCTAAAACTATTTAACCCATATGAGCTAGTCACATTGGCGGTATTTACATCCCGTGACCCTAGAGACAATTGTAGATTCTTTTGCCAACAACTTTGCTGAATTTCCTAAGCCGTCAGCGTGTAATCGTCACATTGTCTCCGGCGATTACTTTCGTTTTCCCGCGGTGCGGATTGGAAATTTCTCCATCACGTTCTATTAAAGCGGCGATATTTAGCTGTTACTAAATTTCACAAAACATTTTACCGCTCGCTACCTCGCTAATAATATAACTTTTACCATAATGTCAAAACGGCGTGATGTGAAAAACGGCCGAGATTTTCCAACGCTGGGCGTACTCTAGAATAGGACACTTCCAACGAGAATAATAGACAATATAAAATTTTAAATAACTTTGATAATTCCACATATTGAGTTACTAACAAGAGCTGTGGAGTCGGAGTCGTCGCGGCGTTTTGGCCGGAGTCGTAGTTCGAAGTTTAAACTTTTTATTTTTGTACATAATACATATGTAAAATTTGGCTATTGGCCGGATTGGTTGGTTGACATATTTATAATTGATTACACATAAATATGAAAGGTAGGAAAAAATCGTGACGAAATTAGTCAGAGTTCGAGTCGTTTTTTTTGTCAATGTTGTGGTTGGAGTCGTGCTTTTGGAAAATGCTGGAGTCGGAGTCGTAATTTGGCCCTGGTTAATAATCGTGAAATGTGTTTCTCCACTTTCAGAAGCATCTTCAGACTTACTATCACAAATATTACTTCTGTAAAAATGCAAGATTGATTCTAATATTTTAAAATGATAATTTACAAATAGAGTTTGCGATTTTTCCTTTTTACAGGAAGCAAGGAGGAGGATATAGAAACAAAGCAAACAAATAATTATACTACTGAAGACGTTAGCATTCCAAAAAATTAACTAGTGAAATGCAATCAATTGGGAAGGGTTAGATCCATTGGAAATAAATTAACCAGTGGCGAGCAACCTGTCCTGTTTAGGATATTATTTAATAATACTTCTATACTGTTAATACTTTTTTTTTTAAATTCTAAGCTATTCATTTAAAAGACCGATTAGACAAGTGATAAGCTAACCGCTACCCACCTCATGGGGGATGGCTGGTTTCAAATAGAACCCCTTGTTAGTGATTTTCTCAATGTACCTTTATCGAATATAGTCGGATATTGATGGGATAAGACGAGTATTAAGCTAACCGATACTGCTACCCTCTTCAAGCGGGATGGATGGATTCTTTAGGGCAGTGTCTTTCAACCAGTAGTCCGCGGACTGGCATAAAAACTCTCATGTCTCGAATATTTTGATTACAACATACATATGTTGCACAAACAATGTAACATTGATTTAGCAACCCGATTGTCACTTTTTGAATATTTTATCCTAAACATACATGTCCAATAAGTTCTCAACATGCAACGGATTCCATTCCGCCATCTTCGACGTAAGCCAGAAACTCGAAAAAATATATACGTCCAATTTTAACATGATATGGGTCACTCGGGGACAAATATTATAAAATGTATTTGACACAAACTGATTACGAAATATCTTTCCAATTTTCACCGGCCCGTGGATGTAAAATGGTTGAATGCTCTAAGGGGCAGAATTATCAGTGTAACTAAGATGTTAGGTACCGTTGTCACTTTTCTTTTCTACGCATAAAAGAAATCTCATCCATTAATTTCGGCAATTTCAACAATGATCACTTTCAGCATTTGGCTATTTGGCTAACAGGCAAAAATGAGATTGCCAATTCAAAAGAAAAGATAAATTATATTGTGGTGCGATATGATGGACCGATTGCAAGCCGTGTGGGAAAGCCTTTGCCTTTTACAATGGGCAGACCTTTCACGTGTAATTTTTTTTGATGAGCCACTTTTTTTTTGCAACAAATATTCAAATTTCTTTTTCACGCCAAATTGTGTTTTACTATTTCCGCCTTGTATGACATGACTAGAGACTCCAATTACTCGACATCTCAACTACTCGAGTATCGAGTAGTAAAATTTACAAATACTCGAGTACTCGAGTATACTTGAGATGTTTCAGATATACCAAAATATATATTATTAATTCAAATTTGTGTATATGTTACAGTGAATCTGTATTCTCAGTGAAAATGTATTCTTCTCCAAGCTGTCATTGAAATTAAAATTGACCGCCCTATCTTCAGCCCAGTGTGTATGTGTTTTTCTTTGGTTCTCTTTTTATGAAAGGGACTACTTGCTGATTTTGTTTCATTGAAGCTAACCAAAATTTCAGGCCGTCAAATCATCGACTTGGGCCAATAATTTCAATGATCGTGACCAGTGAAATCATGTTGTCATACAAATCTATTACTTGATACATTTTCACTGAGAATACAGTTTCAATTTAACATATATAAACAGTTGATTAATAAATAAATAAGGTTATTTGTTTTTTATAAAACGTTTATTTCAAAAAAAATAGAGAATTAAACGTTTCTAATTGTAAATTGGTTCGAAGTATTGTTTTTGTCATCCCCGCAGTAGAAAAACATCATTTTTGCTCTCATTCATAAGATAAGTCAGTAGGACCCAAACCAATAGAAACAAAATAAAATCTCGCATAGCATAGTCAACGGCAAAACCATTAAAAAAATAGAACCTAACAGTCAAATCCACGCGTAAGACTCAGTTAAACGCAACGGTTAAAATTATAATTTTTTTACATAAGTAAATAAAATTGCAAGTATTACTCGAATATTTTTCAAAATACTCGAGTATCGAGTACTTGAAAAATGGACGAATATACTCGAGTATCGATTATTCGATACTAGAATTGGAGTGTCTAGTCATGACAAACGGATTTTATTTGCCATTTCGAATTTGCCATATTGGTCGATGAACCCACGAAGAAAATCTCTATTATGGAAACATTATTCATTTTTTTGACAGCCAAAATTGCCGACAATCGACGTGCATGTTTTATACATTCTACTAAATGGATATTCTATGGTGGACTCTCACTTACCTGACTTTTTTTATTTCTCGCTTTTAGGGGGTCAACTGTCACTTGGAAGGCGAGACTAAGGCTATGGCCACATTGACAGGCGTAAATTTTGGCGTAGCGTGGTGAGACTTGCATCATAATCAAAGGATGCCGCAATGGTTTTTAGGATGGGGCCGTCTGAGAAGTCGAAGCGCAACGTCATACGTAACTGGAAAGGCATTATTTTTTACAAATCCTTACATTTCCTTCTTACCACTTCCGACCATGGTTTTGCCTTACAGCATTTTCAAGCATTCCAAGTACATGAATTCACTTAAACTAACTCAATGATCTGATTATCATATCAATCACCTTCAGTCGAAATCGTCAATTAAATAAAATACTTCTTTTGTACTACTTTTAATTGCATAAAGATCATGATCGGTTCCGCTCATCGCGAGCATTATCAACGAATGATCAGTCCTAAAACGACCTAACTTCCTCATGGAATAACTCATCTTTGCACGCATGCGGGAAATTGGAAACTGACTTCTAAATATGTTCACCAATCGACCCCAAAAACTCACGTTCAAACAAAAAATGTTTTTTAAAAACTCACGGAGATTATATCAACGTATGTTTTCTACGGGAACCGCATGTTTCTCAGTTGCTCATCCTCTGTGACTCTGAAGAGAGTGGGGACTGAAAGGATATAACGACGAAGACAGGACTAGCGGTTAGCTAATCACACTGCGCATCGCGTTTTGGAATCGAAGTAGGGGAAGGGATTTTTAACAAGACAAACAACTGTTGCCGTCAAACAGAATCGATAAACTAACAAAAATCGACTCGACCCCACTGTCAATATTTGGTGGAATGGCATTATGATAAAAAAAATAATAACACATGTTTAGCACTTATCCCACATCTAATCTGATAAAGTTCAGTTGATAATGCTTGCAATGAGCGAAACCGGTCCCGATCTTGTTGAATAGTAAACATGTTTTATTATTTTTCTGATCATTAGTCGATAATCAACTGATGATCAGTATTTGACTTCCTCTTTTCATTCTTCGAAAAAACGTCCAAACGATATCGATGTAAAATAAATATAATATGTTAGACATTCATGATAATACACGAAATATACTTGAGCTACGAAAGAAAAAATGTGTCCATTTTTTCAATTGAAATATTAGAAAATTTATAATTCGACGCCTATATATTTAATTTATTAAAAAATCGTGTCGATCGATACAGCTCGACTTTTTGTACTATTAGTAGGTTTTTCGATAAACGAAATCTGTGCGAATTCTTTCCCCAGGCAATTAAACTACTTGCTCAATGAACGTGGCAATCAAAATATTTCTTTTGACGTTTACCTCGCAAAAAAGGCAACATTCCGCGAAACGAACTCGTGATTTTACGTTTCACGTTGCATTGCAAATCGACCATCTCGGATGCAAATTTTAAGCGTCGTTTTTTTTATTCAATCTCTTGCGATAAATTTCGCAAAAGAAAGAGAATTTAACCGTCGCTGACTCCATTATTTTTTCTTCCATTGTCGCTTTCAATATGCTTTTTATTTTCACGTACAAATATTCTAACTTTAAACCAGGGCTGTGGAGTCGGGGCTTTTTGGCCGGAGTCGGAGTCCTCGCGACGTTTCGGCCGGAGTCGTACTCGGAGTCTTTTGCATTTAATCTGTCAAATTTGGCTAATGGCCGGAATGGAAGAGTTGATATATATAATTGAATAGGAATATTTGGAAAAAAAAGTGACGATATTAAACTTTTTTTAGTCGGAGTCGTGTTTTTGGTCAATGTTGGAGTCGGAGTCGCAGTCGTGGTTTTGGTAAATGGTGGAGTCGGAGTCGGGTTTTTTACCGACTCGACAGCCCTGCGTTAAGCTAGGATTCTGGAACACCAAGGATTAGAAACGTTTCACGGTCAATGTTGCCTCGAAGCCGAGAGTTTAGCTGCGAAAATTCAAAGGCTGAGATGGCCAAGTCAACAAATGTGCGACATAATTTCAATCATAGAGAAACTTAAAATTACTGTTAAAATTCTTCATTAGGATGCCATATTCAAAAAAAAAAACTATTCTTTAGATATTTTCATTCCAACAACTCCTATGTCGAGTCCAGCTCGACATTGTATAGAGACGCGCAACTTATATGACCCTGCCACTTAGGTCGTACACTTACGAAGGAGACGGGAATAACTTTGACGGTAACGCGCTGAAGAACTTTTTTAAGCCATGTCCGTTCCCAAATTGGAGCAAATGGACTCCTTACGGAGTTTATCTCAACTTTTATTTTTTTACGAGAACTGCTTGTTACTCAGTTGCTCAACCTCTCTTTTTCGAAAAGAGTAGGGATTGAAAGGATACGAGGACTAGTAGTTAGCTAATTTCTCTAGCTTTAGAAAAGTGGGAAAGGATTTTTAACAACACATACACCCATTGCCTTCGAACAGAATCGATTTATCAACTGAACTGGTACAAGGAATCGAACCCTTGCGGCCCGTCATGGAAGTCAACATCTTTAACCACTCATCATGCCATCAATAGGGTCAAAACTTAAAGCTCTATCAAATAGATATTTAAAAAAAATCGTTTCTACATAATAATTCACTATGAAACTAGTTTAGAATGTTTTAAAATGGAGAAGTTAAGATGAACCCACGAGCTGCATAGTTATTATTGAATCATAAATCTGTTCGATATAAGTGTAATAAATCCTTTGATTCTCTATGTTTTACAGTTGAATCTCTGCGTGCTATTTTCATAGTAAAAGCGAAATAAAACGATAATATATTCACGCCTTTCATACACGCCGTGAGAGGTGTTAGACAAAAACTCCCAGTCGATCAACATGGGCAAGTAAATTACAATCAGCAAGATGCACGGTACATATAGTTGGTAAGTTACTCACGTCAGCTCAGCTCGGTATCGTTTCATTTCGATGAGATTTTTACGACTTCCCTTTCGCTTTCTGTGGAGCATTTCTCTTTTAGATTACACGTCTCTTCTCACCGTCCGTAGAAAGTAGCGATTCTCAAACCGATTACCGACCGATACATATGCATCTCTAAAACGGCTCTGCAATACAGTGGAACCCCGATCTAACGTTCTCGCATTTTCCCGCTTGTTTCGTTCATTTTCTACAGTCCCGGCGAAACACCTATAAGAACAATGTTGAAAGAAAAGCATTATTTATATTTTTGCTACATCTATAAATGTTTACTGATTGTTTCGACTGAAGGTACATGTTGGAACTTTATTAAAGCTATTGATTGAGTTGGTATTTACTTGGTAGAACTCCATTATAATACGGTAAGAAAAATAACAATGTATTTTAGTTCTACATAAATTATTTTATATATTTGTTGATAGCTATTTC
Source organism: Himalopsyche kuldschensis (assembly GCA_028554975.1). Taxonomy (NCBI): domain Eukaryota; kingdom Metazoa; phylum Arthropoda; class Insecta; order Trichoptera; family Rhyacophilidae; genus Himalopsyche; species Himalopsyche kuldschensis. The sequence goes on from JAHFWI010000007.1 coordinate 4,753,237, forward strand.
GGCTTACGCCTTCGTCAGAACTACTTTACTACAGAACTAGTTCTGACGAAGGCGTAAGCCGAATAGCTATCATCAAATATATAAAATAATTTATGTAGAACTAAAATACATTGTTATTTTTCTTACCGTTTTATTAAAGCTCATCGAAAAGTATAAAATTCAAACGATTCAAATTCGATAATAAGGGACCATTATCATCTGATATTCAACATCAGCCTTACATAACATACTAGTAATACAGTGGAACCCCGATCAAACGTTCTCGCATTGTACGTTTTCCCGCATGGTTCGTTTATTTTAGATAGTTCCGGCAAAACACACATAAGAAGAATGTTAAAAAATCTTTGTAGTCTAAAAATAATGGTCCCGTCACAAATATTATCCCGATTAACCGTTTTTGTTGAATATTTCTCATAAACACATTCGAGCCCATCCAATCGGTTCGTAGAAAAAAAAATGAATCTACAAGTGTGCAATTGTTAACGATTTATGTTCATAATGTTTCCAGTAATTACTGAGCATCTGTGTATTCTGTAGAAGAAGATGGCGAAAATCGCAATAGTTAACCTGGAATGACATTTACAGAAGCGTTATTGGCCTTTGAAAAAATATAAATATTTTTCTACCGCAAAGATATAAATGAATCTTGTTGATAAAAGCGTTAAGAAATAACATTCAAAAGCTGTCGACAAAGTTCTACAGTGACTGTAAAGATCACCCTTACCCGTCCGTAAAATCATGCATAGATTCCTACGATATTCACGCCCCTTCAGACTATGTAAGATCGAGACATGACCTCAGATGACCTCACCTTTTTCCGTCCACAGTTTCTTTCTTCTCTGTCTGGTATGCTGGCTCAGGATCAGGAAATCAGAAGAAAAGAAGAAGACGACTACACGACTCTTAGAGAACTTCCAGAACATCCGGGATACTGAGGGCTGAGCTCCTCTCGAGGGCCTCTCGTATGCTCGGCTATTGGCAGGCTGGTTCTACACCTTGGAAGTGCTATAATGCAACCCAATATATTGAAAGATGATAAAAGAAATCTATATTGCATTACCATTTCTAATACAGTTTGACCTTCGCACTTACTCGTTTGAAATTAATACAATCGAAAGTTATTCTTGGACTGCGATGGTGCCAAAAAAAATCATATTTATTTCGATTCAAACGTCACTTTTTTATGCTAACACTTGGCACTTTCAATTTCTTTCAATTAACTTCTCGTTTGTACGCAGATGTTAGATAGTCAGGTCTGCTGCCTGGAGCCCAAATCCAGCGAGCGCATGCCAGACTTAGGCCCTCAGGCTGGCAAGTGTAATTTGAAACTAAGCTTCGTCCATAATAAGCATTTTAATGCTTTTCTGCTCACGAAATCATTTTATTAGCTCTTGTTTCTGACGGTAGTTTAGGAAACCGCAATTCAAAATGACTTGTACACAATTTGTTCTAATTCAAAATTAATAATCACTTTATTAACTAACAATCGGTATGCTCTATGCATCAATTAATGAAGAGATCAATTATCATAAGTAAAGTTTTTCAATTATACATTTGGTATGCATAGCAACCAAAGAGTGGCTTACCTACAACGACAGCAGTCTTGGAGAGACGATGAAAGGGAAGAATCAAGGAATCGGTGGGTGACAACTGACAAGCAACTTTCGACGCATCTCGGCGTGGCTAAATGATCTACGTGTTAAGTCAATGATGATAGGATAAAAAAGATGTGGCATGGGTCATGTATGTAGATATGTCATGTATTTTCTCTTCCCATCGATATCAAGTGATCAATCGATATCAGCTCGAGAAAATCGATAGAAAATTATGTTTTGAAAATTTGTTCTGAGGAGTTTTGTTCGAAAGGTGCAGACATCTCCCTGGGCTGAATTATGGCTCGAGTTGCCAAATACATGTATTAACTTGCACTAGCTTGACGCACATATAATATATGCGTTTCGTTCGGGCTCATTTCTTTTCAACACAACTCTTAAGCAGATCGAGGATGGATTTCTTGCATAATAATGCCTTTTATGCACTCCCTAATATTCTTGTCACTGGTTTCACCTTATCACAAGAAAAAAGCGATCGATAGAAATGCTTGTTACTAATATTTACATACATTAATTTTCGCTTCCAACTCATATACCCTTCAGGCCTACACATTCATAATACCAATACTCACATGCAGTGGCGGCTAGCGACAGAGTATTCGGGAGTACAAAAAAAAAGAACTATTTTTCCGTACTACGGACAGCCAAAAATTCCGCACTCCGTTGGTATTGCGAACGTCTGAATTGAAAGTCCATGTTATAGAAGTGTTTTAAAATCCAATGAATAGGAAAGAACTCTTGCAAAAATAGTTGAATCTTTTTTTGTACTCCCTAATACTCTGTCACCACCGCCACTGCTCACATGCATTTTTTAAATTTGATATTAAAATGAAGTAGAACTATTCAAAAATCATTGCGAAAAATCGTCTCCGCGACAACATCGCAACCCTGACTAAAAATAACAAATTTAAAAACATTTACGAAGAGTGGCTGGAATAATAATAGTCGGGAAAAGCGTGTCAACTAAAGAATGTCCTCATTGAATATTTGACATTCGTGAAGTTATTGAACTCCTTGTACGGCAATAATAATCAAATAATGATTATTATTAAGTTTTCTATTTTATCTGCAAATGTGTAAGTAATTTGAGACATTAAAATTATTTTTGCTTAATTTGTATCGTTAGGTTGATTCACTTTAATAGATCGAATATCGATCTTAAGCGAATAATTTCGCCGATTTTGTATTCATTTGTTTTCAATGTGTCGTAAAGATAATAGAATATTTAGAAACGAAAAAAAATATTTCTTAAAGTAACAATCAGGGATGTTGAGTCGGTAAAAAAAAGTCCGACTCCAGCATTTACCAAAACCACGACTCCGACTTCGACATTGACCAAAAACACGACTCCGACTCCGACTAAAAAAAGGTCAATATAGTCTATTTTTGGGTATTCAATTAAATATCAACCATATCAATGCGGCCAAAAGCCAACATAAAAAATGGCTCAAAAGCCCCGACTCCACAGCCCTGATTAAAAGTAATGACGAGAATACTGTTTCACACAGGTATATAGTCGCAAACAGAGTTAGGATTACCAAGACTTCTTTTGCAATAGACGTAACTTCTTGCTGTCACCCCATCCAAAATTATGAAATAATTTTTTCATTATATTTTACTTGAAGCAAATTATCTGATCTGATATCGCGAAAAACCTGCGGACCCAGGTTGGTAAGCACTGGTATAATAACGCGGTGTTTATTAATGACAGTTGTAGCTAAATATAATTAATTGTATTTATTTAAACCACGCATTCCATTAATAACAACCCTTAGTTACGATTGTGGCGTGATGTTGCGTGGTCTTAATGCGCACTAGTGAGTGACACACGAAGCTTATGGCCTTGAACTCTTGTTGTCTATGCCCTATGAAACGACTTATCAATCTCTCACACACTACTTTGTAAAAATGTTTCCCAATTCCGTTCAATGAATATAATATAAAGGGTCTTTGTATAAGGACGCTTAGTTTTGAAATGTAAATAAAACAAGTTGTTTGTGAGATTTCGACTAAATTTTAATTTCATTTGTAAGTATATTTTACGGCATTAAATATGAAATATAGCATCAAATGTCTGCCAATATCCATTCATTATAAAATGGGCCATGTCGCTAAAGTTGACTTTTTTGACTAATTTGGGTAAACTTCCAACTGAACCCAATCAAGCGTTGTCTGCGGTCGTTTACCTGAAGTTCCTCGGTTAGTTGGATTTTATACGGGTGCAGACATAAGGCCCGATTCAAAATTCGCCAAGTTGAAGTCGCAGAAAAGCCAAGTTCTTGTGAACAACGAGAAATAAGCTGCCTTGGGTTTTCCTGTACACTTTCACACACAGCAGCAATGTTTTCACCAGATATTGTATTTTGATGACGTACAGGTAGGTGTTGGCCGATTATTTACCAAACTGGTTGACTCAAATTTGGCCACTAAACAATGAATAATCTACTCAGCAGGACAAAGTAACATATTTTGAGCGTCCCTATTGAAATACCCTTTATATACAATGAGTACAAAAGGAAACAACACTTATGTATTATAAGCATCTAGCTAGCTGACAAAATGTGCTTAATTACCTGGTTATATTAACTTACAAATTGCTGTATTTATCATTTTAAACAAAATATAAAGGATGACAAAAGTCATTGTTAATATATGTACCTAAAAAACATTTTGATTATTATTTAAAAAAAAAACACATTTATTATTTTCCATACAGCTGAAAATGAAGAGGACCAGTTTTTCATGACTCATTGCGTGCATTAATTATCAACTGATGGTTTTACAAGTCTATTTCACATTTTTTCAAATGAAATTCATCCTTTTGCAAATGAATTAACCCTTTTTAAAAATAAAGAAATCGAGTTCAACAATATGTGCCTTTTTATTTTAAACTGTCTGTTTCTTTTTATACACGGGTTCCTAACCCATAGGTCGCGACGGGTTTTCTGCGGGGTCACCAACTTATACAGTCAACTAAAAAAATATTCACTTTATTGTATTTTCGTTGAAGTCAACAATGACTTTTTCAATTTGGCCTAGGGGGTCGCGGGTCAAATGACTTTCACTAAAAGGGATCATCATCCGGAAAAGAGTGAGAACCTATGTTTTAATAAGTCTGGTTCCCCAGCATCTATTCTTCCGCTAACGACCCAGGTTTCACCTTTCGACATCTTCGGTCATTTCAAGGGAACGAATGTATTATACTAACCGACTTGCAAATAGACTTGATTTATTTGTTAATCATTAATAATTTTCCTAACCGCAATTTCTATAGGACGTACTCAGGGGAGCAACGGGGTACTGGAAAGAAGTGAGAAAGTTGGCGGATGATAGACAATCTTTGAGGCACCGTGTGGCGGCCATATGCTCTGAATGGGGAGCGGATATGGGAAAAAAATCTTTACTAAATTCCAGGTTTAAAATTATAATTTAATTAAATTTACAACTTAATCACCTCATTGTGTGTTAACTCATATGCTTATGTGTGTGATAAGCCAACACATGCAACAGGCTTTATTGTTGATAATATAATACAATCAAGCCATGCTGACACGTAACATTTCTTTAAGAGACTAAATTATCAAGAAGCACATGAAAAGGTAAATCCTAAATGTTTGTTCTTTTTATCCAAATAAAAAAGCGTTTTTTATACAAAGAAAGAAATTTCCAAATTATTTTTCTCTGGAAACAGATCAACACTTTACTTTGAAAACGTTCTTACTGCTCGTGACCCTGTTTTGAGATATGAGCGTTTGAAGTTTTGACTGATCATAATATTTAATTCAAAAAATAGAATACACTTGTAACAATGAGAAAGTAAAAATGGTTCAAATTGCTTATTTTAAGCATATTTTTTCACAACTCAAACCATTATACTGAGAAATAATGATCTAATTATAGAAATCAGGGATCTGGAGCAACTACTTTTTTGAGTTGTTCCGCTCCGACTTTAGAACACTTGTTCCAGCTTCGCTTCGTGCTCCGCTCCGTACTCCAAATAGTGTTAATAGGAGGCATATTATTTATTAATGTCCCTAAGAATTTCCCTCGCATAAAATGATACCAGGGTTAAAAAAACAATCAACAAATATTGAATTAATCTAAAATTGAAAATAATAACACATTTTTAGGACTTATTTCACATATTTTTTTTGAATCAGGACCGGTTTCGCTCATGGCGAGCATTATCAACTGATAAGGAATATAATGAAACAGTGATAGTTATACAAAATTTAAGTAAGATATACAAGGTATGACAAACAATTGGTATTACAACCAGGGCTGTGGAGTCGGAGTCGTCGCGGCGTTTTGGCCGGAGTCGTATCCGGAGTCGGAAATTTTGAAAATTTTGGACTTTTTATTTATGCATTGAATATGTCAAATTTGGCTTTTGGCCGCATTGATAGGGTTGATATTTAATTGAATACACATAAATAGGAAAATTAGGGAAAATAGTGACGATATTAAGATTTTTTTAGTCGGAGTCGGAGTCGTGTTTTTGGATCAATATCAGAGTCGGAGTCATGGTTTTGGTAAATGCTTGAGTCGGAGTAGGAGTTTTTTCTACCGACTCCACAGCCCTGATTACAACTAAGCAAATAAATTGAAGCAAAATACAAGAAATGCCAAAATATCAGTTAGAACCTTTTCGTAGTAAGGTAACGAGCCGTCAATCTATTACATTTGAATATTCTTCTTCTAGGAAACGTTTTGCAAAATACTTGCTCTAACTCGTGGCAAATATTACTTTTCGTTTTACACAGTCCCGGGTATCTTCGTAATACCCGGAAGCTGGCACGTGTCGGAAAATAAAGGTAGGAAGGTGCATGTGGGATGATATACACTTACCTGCGGGGGCGGTATTTATTAATTCCATTGCGCATATCGTCTTTGTAATACATAGCGTTTTCTTACATCCCTTAAATTGTAAATATAGTTTTGATCTATTTCAAACGGAAGCTAGAACTAGAATATAGAAAAATTCAAAGACTTTTCATTCTACAAACTCTGTTTCAAATCAGTAAAGTTCGGTATTAAAAGAAGAACGCAACCGGTTTCGTTAAGTTTTTTTTTTAATCCAGGTCCACTTCCAATGTAGAGCATATTTCTTCTTAATGAAGGTATTTAACAATTATTTTGTTCACGTAAACTTCTTGTTATATAGTTGCTCAAGCTATCTTTACTTCAACGAGAGTAGGTTAAAAAGAATAGCGATAAGTTGGGGGTAAATTTTCAATATATTTTTTAATCCGTTGCCGCTCACAATGTGGAGCATATGTCCTCCTAATGAAGGTATCGTGCAGTATTTTTTCTACGAAAACTGCTTGTTGTTATTCAGTCACTCAATATCTTTGTAGTTAGATGTAGATGGATTAGGGGTAGATAAGATAATGATAGGACAGGAGACATGGTTAGCTAGTCGCTCTCGCTGTGCCCGCCTTATAGTAATAGATATTGGATCGGTAGGAAGGAGTTTAAAGACAACGCAATCACCCATATCGTACCCAACGTAATTTAGGATTGTATCAAGGATTTTTATTTAAAATTTCGTAGTGTACTGATTAGCGGTGATGGATTGATATTAGTTTGTTCATTAAGATTCTCATTGGTTTGATGATGTCTATAAATGGCAATTCAATCAATAACAATCCCTTTTAAATTAACGACAGCAGATGTACTACTGCCATAATTAAAAAGATTATAGAAAGTATGTTTTTTACAAAAACCGTTCGTTCTATTAGCAGACGAGATCTTATTAGCATAAGAAAATGTTAATTAATTATCCATTCGTTTCGTTTGTGGGTTAACTATTAAACAACACAAAAATTCCGCTAATCGATCGAACGGAATTTTCGCTTATCAAGATTATCGCACGAGCAATAATTAATCTGAGGTTGACAAAGAACGACTCGAGGGTCATTATACATCCGCTACGAATAATCACAACCATTTTTAATCATTATCATGTCTGACGTGAAGGATTTTCGGCAATGAATACTGCAGGTGGTAAGTTCTCGTTGTATGTTCTTCGGGCTTAATAATAGGCGATACTGGAGGGCGAGATGAGAAAGAATATATCGCAAAAATACATGCCTTTGAGTACAATAATAAATTCTGAATAAATTATAGATCTGATTTCAGGGCTGTGGAGTGGTTAAAAAAAAACTCCGACGCCAACTAAAAGTTTCATTCCGTCACGTTTTTTTTTTCCTTATTTACCTATTCATGTGTATTCAATTAAATATCAACCAACCAATCCGGCCAATAGCCAAATTTGACATATTATATTCAAAAATAAAAAGTTCAAGCTATTCAAACATTACGACTCCGTATTGCCGCGACGACTCCGACTCCGGCCAAAAAACCCCGACTCCACGACTTCGACTCAGACTCTACAGCCCTGTTTTATTTCATTGCCTTCAAAATAACTTGCTCTCGTCCAACCACCACTGCTTTTACATATGTTAATAGCATGTGACAGTCTCTAGTGCCAAACGTCAAGTTGTTCAGAATAAGTCATTGCGGCAAATATGTGATGTTCCATGGTAACTTAAGGATTTAAGTTGAGAAGACCTTTATTCCGGCTCCCTCGTAAATCGAGAAGGAGCCTCCTATCTGACACTCAGGAAGAGGTATTTTGGGGACGGAGTAGGAGAAACATGGTACTCTTATAAAGAAAAGACGATCTCGAAGCGTTATGTGGGTGCGGTTAGCATCCATTATTTAATTGTTTATAGTTTACACAGACTTTACACACGGATTTAGCACAGATAGATTAACAATACACGTTACGTTCTACAACACATAATACACGACTATTATTATTATTATTGCGAAGGCGATATCAGGAATTTGACTCGAATTTAATTCTAAGGGAGAGGATTAGGCGCGTGCATTCTCAATGCAGTCCAATCTCTCACTGCTGTATGAAAACAAACGGTTAATTTAGAAAGAAAAAACAATGGCCGTTTCAAAAATCGTTAACACGTGCGCCCGCCGATAGGGATTATTTATCGCCTAACGAACTTTTTATGAAGCAAATGCACTGTCGGGCGTCAAGAGATAAGAGAAATTGAAATAACTCTATATTGAATCGCTATAGATTTCAATATAGATTATTATAAGAATGAATTTATTTCCTGATATCGACTTAAACTCATAGACTGAGGTGAAAAATAGATCGTTCGAGAGAGTTCTGATGACCTACCACATAAGGCGGTGTCAAAGTGTACCCACTATTCGCGAGTTCGTTCGTGAAAACTCTAAAAAGTTTCTCTAGGCAGTGGGCTATAACTGTAACCCAGCAATCTCTAAAATAAAAAGACGACGATGGACCTGGCTTGGACATGTGCTGCGGAAGCCTCAATCCTGCCCGTTGCTTCTATCAACGTGATAAATTCCGTCGTCCCAGAAGGCCGCTGATTAACATCCCTAGGACGTACGATACGTACGAGACGCCGGGATGAAGCGAGGACTTTGGTGGGTGAAAGAAAATCTTGACGGTACCGTGTGGCGGCCATATACTCCGAATAAGGAGGATAATAGCGAATAGGGACGTAATTTAATAAATGCTTTTTATAATAAATAGTTCTCGTCGTTCAGTTAAGCACGTCTCCGACTCCTGCCGAAACATCGCAGCCATCGCAGACTTTTTCAGTACATATTTCCAATGATACTTTAATATATTTCAAGAATAATACAATCCTTCTCTTCTTTGTTATATTTCACATCGAAAACAGTTTCCAAGAATAGTTAAGTAGCTACTACGATCTCAGATTGTACTAATTGCATAATGTATTACTCGGGGTTAAAGCCCTCTCGTGGTTTATTTTTCTAAATATAGCCAGAAACAGCTTTGAAACTCGAATGTGCGCAAATGCATAGTATAAAATTGGCTTGATCTATTTTCCTATTGACTCCACAGAGGGTCACGAAGGTTCATCGCTCCGTTTTGTGTGCATTAAACTCAGCGAAGGAAAATCGATTCAGGCATGTACGTCGCTCTACAAAACGGCATAATTTGCGAATTCCGTAAATTATTTCCATTCCACGTACCTTGTGTAATTGCATATAAGATTCGACCTCAATTTATGACATACGAAATTACAATTCAGGGGATCCCTGGATTCTGTCTCTTATACGGCAAATACAATTACTCTTACGATCGCTTTCGTACTGTAAGAATACTAGTCTCGAGCAGTGGTTCTCATGTGCGGCCACCAGAGGATTTTGCTGCGGCCACCAACAGATTCATAATTCATATTTAATAAAAATGGGGTTTTAAAAGTTTATTTGTCAACAAATACACTGAAAATAATATATTTTTTATGCAATGCATTGTGCATCAAAAATAGCTAGTTAGCAAAAACTCAACACATACATGTTTGACAGGACCGCTGATGTTCCTGATGCGGCCACAGGCAAATTTCAACTTCTCGAGTATCAAGTAGTAACATTTTTAAATACTCGAGTACTCGAGTGTAATTATTCACATAATATATATTATTAATTCAAATTTATGTTTATAAATAACTAGTATTGCTACCCGGCGTCTCTCAGACTAAGCGACCAATAATTATTTAATGTTATATCATTCGACATAATTATATCACAAAATCTAACATCCAAAATAGAGTTAAAATAAAATCACAAACTTTATTTAATTTGATGACAGCTCCATTCTCGCCCATTAAAATGTCCAAATTCAAGGAAAAAATCTAATTTGCTGTCAAAGAAATGTCAGATAATACCTTCACGTAAATAATAAACATTATTATATTAATAAAAGCCGGGAAAAGTTCAGTAGAAGACTAATTTATTACATTTTGACTAAATGTCTTCGCCGATAAAAATTCTAACATATTTTCTTTCATATTCGTTTTTATGGCAACTTAATGTCCAACAATGCAAAAGGGAATTACAGACCCACAGACATACATACGCCGTTTCGGTTTTATATATAAGATAAATTATTTATAAATAATCATTAGTACATTTCTTTCAATTTAAAAACTAGTACAGAATTAAACGACTCAAATTTGAAATCGGTTCGAGTCTTTGAAATGTATTTTTCAATATTTTAACTTGTCTTTTGTCATCATAAACTTGTCATTGATAAGATTAGTCAGCAGGCCCCAAAGAAAAAGTAGTAAAAAAATCTCGCATTGCATAGTCAACGAGTATTACTCGAGTATTTTTCAAACACCAAGTACTCGAGTTCGACTACTTAAAAATGGACGACTATTCTCGAGTATCGAGTAGTAAGGAGAAAGATTTTTACTAAGAACTGGATAGATCAACTCAAAATCGTGTTTATTTCTTCGTTATTAATAAAAATTTGTGTAAAAGTATTACATGTAATAAATTAGCATAGTTTTCAATTTAAATCAAAATTAGCATCGAGGAATATATTCAGTCAATGTCGTTACTTTATAATAAACCAGTCCGTTAACTGCTATTTGTATATACACTTAATAGTTACTTTAACATAAAAAAACGTTTAAAATAATAATCAGTTCTTTTTAAAACCATGCTATTTTAAAACCGTGCGAAAAGAGAATCGGGTGTATATTCTGATAAAGATCTGGACCGATTTCGCTTATCGCAACCATAAAAAATTTGAAACAAATAAAACATATTTTTTGTATGATTTCCACATATAATATAGTAAATATAAGGATAGGTTTCGTTTATCGTGAGCATTCCCAACTGAAGACATATTTATAAAGGAAAACAGGGTTAATTATTTTAAAATAATAAATATACATAAGCCAAGGTATAGCAAACAATTAATAGTTTTAAAGAAAATAAGAATATCTTATTCATATTATAAATTAAATAATATAAATAAGCAACTGAATAGGCAGTAAAATATTTTATAATCATCCGTAAATGTTATCAATGTAGTTTGTTAGTATATTTTAATTTAATGTATTTTAATGATTATTTTTCAAGGATTATTAAGACACATCTGCTTTTAATTGTGAGGGGTCTTTATTAACAGGACATGATTAAGATTCCTAAATAATATGACTAATTAAAACCAAGCATTTAAATTGAAGTACACCATGTACCAAAAAATTCGTATAACAAACAGTTTCTTAAAAGTACTGTAAATTTATAATCATTTTAGGTTTTTTTTCTCTACCATATGTCAGACAATCAACGTTAGAAATTTTTGTACAGAATCTTATCTGTTTCTAAGACCACTTCTGGATAAATTGGAATACTTTGTTTATTGTAATGCCCGGTCCGTGGTGCAGTGGTCAACGACGAGCAGATTTTTTCAGTCGATATAATATATCAATCATGTTCGACGGCTTTGGATATTGGTGTTGTTAAAAATCCTTTCCGACCGTTCCGATCCCAATATATGGAGCGTAGTGAGAGCGTTTTGCTAACCACTAGTACTGTTCTAGTTTTTTGCGACTGAGTTGAAGTTGGGAGTGGACATGGGAAAATATTACTTTTTTGTAATAAAAGTAATCAAAAGATTTGATAAAGATTCAATTAAATAAGTTTTGTCGTATTGAAAGTAATCTTGTAACAAAATAATGCAGCTGGGTTGTAAATTTTCGATACGAAGCAATTGGTTGAATGATAATGCTTTGTTTTATCATGGGATTAAATTTAAAGTAAAACGATCCATTTTATTGTAAACTATAAATTACGAAAGTGGCAGTGCCACCTGTTAACATTTATTCAGTCGTCTGCACAAAAAACAATTCAATTTAAGCGGAGAAAAAAATAAAATTTGTTTTTTTGTTAGCTTGCATTTAGAGATTTTTTTCTTTTTATATTTCACGGTTTATACTAACAAAAATCTAACGATTATTTTTGGCACATCCATACTTTTTATCAGGGCTGTGGAGTCGGTAAAAAAAGTTCGACTCCGACTGCGAAATTGACCAAAAACAAACTCCGACTCCGACTAAAAAAAGGTTAATATCGTCACTTTTTTCCCTAAATTTCCTATTTATGTGTATTCAATTAAATATCTACCCTATCAATGCGGCCAAAAGCCAAATATGACATATTAAATGAAAAAATAAAAAGTTCAAACTTTTCAAAATTTCCGACTCCGACTCCACAGCCCACAGCTTTTTATCATCCCATTTTTACATTGAGAAGTATAAAGCCGTAAAAGCAAGCAAATCATAAATGTAATATTTAAACGGCATGTATTTAATGGGTCAGTAACTAATACAAGTTTTGGTCAGTTAAATAAATAAATGGTCAGTTAATATTATAAACGGTCAGTTGTCAATGTATCAGTGTGAATGTGGTCAGTTGTTAAATAAAACGGTCAGTAATATATTTTAATGGTTATTTATTTATTAAAAACGGTTAGTATTTAATTTTAATGGTCAGTTATTTATCATAAATGATAATTTTTAGTTTGACAGCTTGTGAATTTTATCAAATATGGTCGTATGAGACAAATTTATGACATGTTCTATGAAAAATTAGCGCATGAAATGACATTTACTATTTTTTAACTGACCATTTATTATTTTTAACTGACCGTTTTAAGTATTTATAACTGACCATTTATCGAATTAGAAACTGACCAAATAATTAGTAGTCTATTTAAACACATGGTGACATGAGATCATCGGATTGATTTCAAATACAAATTTTATTTTGAAAATTCATTTACTAATATTTATATGTTTTTTTGGGCATTCTGTAGTAGAGTAAACCAGATCTGACAATAAACATTTCAAAATAAATTTATTACATATATTATTGTAGAGTCGAAGCATTTTGGTCAAAGTAAAAGAATAAAAACATCTTGTCGACATGTGCCACAGTACTTGCATATTACAAAAAGTTGTATCAAATCTACTAAAATAGAATCGAATTCGTTTTTGTAAACATTTTATGTATTTGGCACGTGAATATAATCCCCCCTGAAGACTCATATAAACATACTCTGCAATAAAAACCATTGGTCGCAAACCTTTTTCTTCCTGACTGACTGTGATTTTATAGCATAATCTATTTATTTAATTTATTGGAAAAAAAAATATATATAAAACATGGCGTTACAGCAGACGCCAATGCGCAATGCATTTGACAAATTAAATAAAAATAACATATGACACAAAAATTTTAACAATATATATTAACAGAAATAGAATAAGTAATATGCTTAAATAAAAAGAAAAAAATACAAAAAAGGCATCAAGTTCACTGCCGAAGATGTCCACATCAACAGGTAGTGCATTCATCAGCCGAGCAGCCCTTGCGACTGGCGATTCAAAAGACCTAAGTATTATTTTTTTGAAAATCTGAGTTAATTCTGATTTGATAACTGTCGTTATAATACCGCTAACAATATTACATATTTCATGATATATTTGAGAATTTATTTTAGAATAGTAACTAATGGCTTCAAAAACATAATAAACATATTATATATCTACAGCCACTATTAAATAGAATTAAAATTTTCAATTTTGAAGGCTTCAACCCGTTTGAAGTACTTTTTAACCATGCACACTCCCATTGTGGAGCATGTGCACTGAAACTGGACGAAAAATACTTCCTACCCAAACTCACTTTGAAAAGGTTCTAATTGACATTTTTGCCTAAAATTCCTTTTTGGTCGGAAAGCTTGTATCTACCGCATTCTATCATACATATATATGAATTTCAGACGTATCCATGGTTGAATAACGGAGTAAGCAGAATACCAGAGTTCCACTGCATCTGCAAACTTTCTTTACTAAATTTATTTGAAAATGTTCCAAGATTGTCATCATTATTTCCGTCATTAGATCTTTAAGATCATTATTTCTCAGCAAGAGTTATGAAAAAATATGCTTAAAATAATTAATTTGAAACATTTTTACTTTCTCAAGTGAATTTTAATCAATCGAAACTTCAAACGCTCATATCTCAAAACAGTTTCAAGCGCAGTTAGAACCTTTTGAAAGTAAGGTGTCGATTTGTCGAAGTGAGTAGGGTTATGAAGTATAAGACAATGACACGAGTAGTTGTTAGCTTAGATTAGATCGGATGAGTGTGAAAGGGGATTTTAGAAAACACATACATAATAAGACCTTATTATGAATCTACCCAAACTGAGATTTGAACGCGTGAATTCTGTGACCGAGGCCAAAGACGATGACACTCAACTTTAGATGTATAACCATTCATTATTTAGCTGTTCATTAAAGTAGCGATTTTCATGTTTCCTTATCGTTATCGAGTTATCTATCGGCATAATAAAATTTGCTAGTATAAGTAAATATTTAAAAAGACTTCAAATCGAAATTAATGTAAGCAAAACACAATTTAGTTAATGGATAATTAATTGGCAGAATAAAATTAAAAACATGAATCATTGAAGATTTCGATACATGGAACTTTGAATATCATTTATCGAATCCTTGGTCCGTGGTGCAGTGGTCGACGTCGTTGGTTTTCGCGTCAAGCCGCCCGGGTACGAGTCCTGGTACGAGCAGATTTGTTCGGTCGATAAATTGATTCTGTTCGAAGACCATGGGTGTTAGTGTTGTCAATAATCTTTTCCCACCTTTCCGATCCAAAAAAAGCAGCGCGTAGCGAGAGTTATAAGCTAACCACCAGTCCTGCCCCAGTTCTCGAATCCTTTCAAGCCCTACTCTCTTCGAAAGAAGAGAGGTTGAGAAACTGAGTAACAAGCAGTTATCTTAGAAAAACATATGTCGAGATAAACTCCATGAGTAGTCCATATGCTCCAAGTTGGGAGCGGAAATGTTAAAATAAACAAAAATGAATCGTTTTAATTTTGTACTTTATCTATATTGCTATCGGTTCCATGACAAATCAGAACATGACAATTCAGAACATGACGTTTCAGAACATGACAAATCAGAACATGACAATTCAGACATGACGTTTCAGAACATGACAAATCAGAACATGACAATTGAGAACATGACGTTTCAGAACATGACAAATCAGAACATGACAATTCAGAACATGACAAATCAGAACATGACAATTCAGAACATGACGTTTCAGAACATGACAAATCAGAACATGACAAATCAGAACATGACAATTCAGAACATGACGTTTCAGAACATGACAAATCAGAAAATGACAATTCAGAACATGACGTTTCAGAACATGACAAATCAGAATATGACAATTCAGAACATGACAAATCAGAACACGACTTTTCAGAACATGACATTTCAGAACAAGAATTTTCAGAATATGACATTTCAGAACATGACATTTCAGAACAAGACATTTCAGAACAATCGGCCTATCTACGGACACCGTCCGAGCGCGCTCGCTTTATAATATTGGGTTTTCACATACATATTTGTCTATAAACAATTTACCAATTATGAATAGGGATGCCACAACAAGAAAATAACTGTAATTATGAGATCGCCGAAATTAAAATAAATGTTCACTAACTATTGTAGTTAGTTCGCGTGCATTTTAAAATTCATTCGTTGGGCTGGCACAAATATGTATATATATATATATATGTATGTGGGATCTGGCGGTGGAGTCGGGCAAAATAACGAAGGTTTTAGTTTTATAATAGGTCTTTATTTATTAACAGTCTTAACACCGGCTTATTCTAGCGGAAAAAATATCATAACAAAAAAATCTTAAGATTAAAATTTACATTCATATAATATTTTTACATGCTTCTCAAATGTCGTATCGAGATCGACTTGCACAGAATTTTTATACACATAATAATAACATTAAAAATTATTAATTATGTTGTTATTATTAATTAATAATTTTTATTGTCGATCTCGATATGTTTATATTTTACTAAAAAAGTTAAATTGTTTATAGACAAATATGTATGTGTAAACCCAATATTATAAAGCGAGCGCGCTCGGACGGTGTCCGTAGATAGGCCGATTGTTCTGAAATGTCTTGTTCTGAAATGTCATGTTCTGAAATGTCATATTCTGAAAAGTCTTGTTCTGAAATGTCATGTTCTGAAATGTCATGTTCTGAAAAGTCTTGTTCTGAAATGTCATGTTCTGAAATGTCATGTTCTGAAAAGTCGTGTTCTGATTTGTCATGTTCTGAATTGTCATATTCTGATTTGTCATGTTCTGAAACGTCATGTTCTGAATTGTCATGTTCTGATTTGTCCGGTTACCATTGCTATCTATCGAAATAATAAAATGTTCCACTATAAGTAAATAATAAAAAATAAAAGTTTTTTACATGACAGTATTTTTTTCAGTTATACACACAATTCACAAACACATTCAAACCATGTACTTTCCCATGAGTTATCTATCGAAATAATAAAATTTACCTTTATAAGTTAATAATAAAAATACAAAAAGGTTTATAAATGACAGTATTTTTTCAGTTATACAAACCATTCACACTTATGTATTTATACAATTCCGTAAAAAAAGCATCCATCATGATGTCTCTTTTCGGGCATTTCCGTTACACGTGTTCCATCGTTGTACATTTTTTTGTATACATAAGCATAAACACCGGATACTTATTAAAAATGCCATTCATCTGTTTAATTTACATCATTGTGAAAATAAATGTTGACCTTTAAAATAAATCATATTGAAAATTCACAATACTTTATTTGTTGGCTCGTTATAAATTATTGTAACTTACTACTCACTCACTCGTGTAACGATTGTATTGACCATGTTTTTAATATAAAACTGTGAACAAAGTACATAATGAAATATTTTTTTTGACAGATTTTTGGTAGATACGACAGAACATACAGGTTGATTATTCCATTTAAAATTCGAAATTCAAAATTTATTTGCCGCGCCGGTTATTTGAGTCAACAGTCAGAAGGGCTGATCGGCTGGTCAATGCAATGCTTGGGAACAGTGACGGCTGGTGACGGGGTGTTGGGAGGTGCAAAGGAAGATTCAACCATTTTTGCAAGAGTTCTTTCCTATTCATTGGATTTTAAAACACTTCTATAGCATGGACTTTCAATTCAGATGTTCGCAATACCAACTGTTTCTCTTCCGTAGTACGGAAAAATAGTTGAATCTTCCTTTTGCATCCCCCAGCACCCCGTCACCAGCCGTCACTGCTTAGGAAGGTGGAAATTATGAGCAGTGAACATTTGTTTTGTTTGCTATTGAGGTATTATCCTCGAATTTTTTTTGTCATCAATTATTATATCACTGTCAATACTTTGTGGAATGGCATTATAATATAAATAATAAAACATTTTAGTAGGTACTTATTCCAGGTAAAATTTATTGGAACAGGACCGGTTTCGCTCATGGCGAGCATTGTCAATTGACAATGCTCGCCATGTCAGTTAACAATGCTCGCCATGAGTGAAACCGGTCCTGATCCAATACATTTTATGTGGAATAAGTACTAAAAATGTTTTATTTTTTTGATCAATATTATTATATGTTGAATTCAATCTATAAAATTCAAAATAGCTTTGATTATTCCACGTATTGTGTTACTTATTGAAACACGTGTTTCAGAGGCATCTTCGGACTTACTATCGCAAAGTTTGCTAAAGTAATACAGCAAGATTGATTCTAATATTTTCAAATTATAAATTACAAAATGGAGTTAAGGATTTTACCTGTTTTACGAGAAGCAAGGATGTGATGAAAGAAAGAAAATAAAAAAAAATATGCTACGAATGACATTAACATTACAAAATTATTAACTAATGAGACCAATTGACTTATTGACCCCTCCCAATTGTCTACAAAACTTCCACAAAGTTACCGCCAAATCCATCGAAAGTATTGAATTCAATCCTTATACCAATGTCTCTAAAGGGTCGAATTGAAAGTCCTATTTTGCAATATTCGATGTAAAACATTTTGATATGGTTAATTGACTAATACTCTAAGCTAAGCAAATAAAAATAGCAATTCACCATCTTTATTTCTTTTTACCTACAAACTATTTTATTTGACAAAAATATTCAAAAGTTACACTACAAAAACAATGTTGTTTTATCCCATTGAACTTAAATGATGTTGACTTTGAAAAACTTTTAATTTATTTAGTGAACTACCCTTTTTTGTTTCAATAGAAAACATCCGTAAGCGCAAATTTGTTTTCATTATCTAGCGGAATTGTTTATCGATTACAAAATGGCTGCCACCAAAGGGTCAGCGTCCGCAAATGGTGGCGAGAAAGCAAATGTTATTTATTATAAATAATAATCGCGCATATTATTATTATTGTTTTGCAAGTCGGGATGTTATAAATTAATCTGATTAGTATATTATATTTTATAATATGCACGACAAGCAGATCGGTTTGTTTTGTCAGGCGGCCATTTGTTTTCGATCTGATCGGTGCAATGGCACGATTCAAGATCAAATTCTTCGTACCGTTGGAGAAATTAAATTATAATATTGGCACGTAATCCGTAATCTGACAATTGCGATTATAAATACCACACGTGTAAACGTGTTACTGGGCTACACATTCAAATTACACATTTCTTCCCGTATACCGTATTCGACATTTTACCGAACACATCAGTGGCAATGAATGTTACATACTGTCTTTACGGTATATTCCCGTATACGAGAAATATTTCTTGCCGCATACGCGACCAACTTGTCAGGCTACGTTCACATGGGATCATTCGATGCGTTTTTTTCACGTATACTGTTACCGGAGACATCAGTGGTAATCAGAAGTGGCTAGACTTTTTTGCCCGCGATCGACTTTCGTCTGAAATTAATGGCGGCGATCGACGAACATTATAAGTAGTAATTTAAAGCCAATATTAATCTAATTACCAACCCTTGTTTGACCCGGGTTATAGAAACAGATTTTCGTCGATAATCAGCTAACTTCGAGATATTAGTGTGCTGTCCCTGTCACACGACTTGTCTCGCACGCTTCTTGGAACGGGCACCAGAGATTTGTACAGATCAGATAGGCGATCGACGGTTTGGCAATGGATGTTACATACTGCTGTTCACAACACTATCTTAACGATAAATTCCCGTATGCGGGAAATATTTCTTGCCGCATACGTGACAAACTTGTCACTTATATCGAATACGAGACGCAGTGGCACTGCTTCTTGTATAGGCGTGTTCATTGCAGCGATGTATTTGGAGCTAAATTGTTGATCTCGACCGAATTTTTTATGTGATTTATTAAAATATTTAATTTATTTCACGGCCTCATATTTGTATACATATATACCTGGAAGCGTTGAATCATTCAGTCTGAAACTGAATTCTCAGTGAAAATGTATTCTTCTCCAAGCCGTCATTGAAATTAAATTTGACCGCCCTATCTTCAGCCCTATATTTGTCTGTGTTTTTCTTTGGTCCTCTTTTTATGAAAGGGACTACTTGCTGATTTTGTTTCATTGAAGCAAACCAAAGTTTTAGGCCGATAAATCATCAACTTGGGTCAATAATTTCAATGATCGTGACCAGTGAAATCATGTTTTCATACAAATCTACAACTTGATACATTTTCACTGAGAATACAGTTTCACTGTAACATATACATACACTCTATACCAATACAAAAGTGCCGGAATTCGTGGATCCATGATAAATAATCACTGACAACTGATCGAAATACTCGAATGCATAGAATACAGTATACGAGAATTATCGATCGGACAGCCATGTGTGAACAGGTGCTCCGTATTCGAGAAAACCGTAAATGTAAATATCTCGCATCGAAAAGTCCTCATATAAACGTAGCCTTATCGAAATACGAAAAAGCATCATCTTCTTAGTAAGATATGAATTTAGAGAGGTACGAAGAACCTAATATCTACATCTCTCCTGCAATCGAGAGATAAGAACGCGACAGAGAACAATCAGAAGTTACAATAAAGTATTCGCAAATCTTCTAGTGATTCCTATCTATGGCAGTAAAGAAATGTGCTGCCAGAATACTGGAGGTTTTCGAATTGATGTTAAATTGGCGGGAAACGAACAATTCCCTTTTGAGATAACATAATAAACGTCAAAAGATCTAATAGCTATTACTACAAGTAGAAGATCTACGCATTTGAGTCACCTTTTTTGCAATCTTCTAATATATAAAAATCAATATTTGTTTGTTTGTTCGCACCGTATGCGCTGCCATACCGTTCTTTCGATCGCAAACTATGACAAACTTTTTGCTTGCACTTTCGCTGAGGTTTTTGACATATATAGTAAAATTAACTTATATTAAGTCTTTTATATAAAAATCAATGCTTTTGCATATTTTATGCGCTGCCATACCGTTCATTTTGACAACTTATTGTTGCACTTGCGCAAAGGTTATAGACATACATAATACAATTAACTTTCAGTAGGTGGCGCGTGTGTCGTACCACAGACAATCGGAAAAAGACAAACAGCAAACCTCAGACGACAAATTTCATCGAAACCGATCAATGTTAGTGAAATTAAATCGAAATTATTTATTTAAAATATTGTGCATCCGAAAGCACTTCAATAAACACAAACATTTTATTTCTTTAAGTGGAATTGCAACGCTTTGCCGGGTACCGGCTAGTGAAGAATAAAAATTAGAGAGGAGTTCTTATACAAAGACATATACATAGGTAAGGGATGAAAGAGGTGCCCTTCTCAGTTGTAATCTAAGTTCCCTTTGAAAGCGCTCGCGCACTCCTTCCGGGTTGGCGCGCACTCTTGGTGTGAGGCCTCAGTGGCAGCGTATTTGAAATCGCAGCAGATACACAAATTCAAGTGGTCTCATTGGCTAGCTCCCGTCATCACCTTTTTTGGCCGATGAGGCCACCGACATTTGAAATGTTAGCAGTGCTATAAAAAAACGCTGACACTCAGACTGTATTGAGGCCTCAGTGGCAGCGTATTTTACAGCGTAGTGTACGAGCGTAGCATACACACAAATTAAAATGGTCTCATTGGCATCGAAAAAAACGCTGGCACTCAGGCCGTACACTAACATTCAGTGAATTTAACGACACGATCAATACATACTACTTAAAGTATAAAAAAACGTCCACAAAATAGAGAAGCTTAAATTAATAAAACAACATATTAACAACATTTTTTTATCATGTCTTCTTTAGATGTGGAGCGTATGGACTCCAAATTGAGATTTCTCAACATATTTATGCCACTCAACTTCTCTCCAGGTCTATGAGAGTAGGGAAAGAAAAGATATGGATAAGAAAAGACTAGTGGTTAGCAAATCGCTCCGACTAATTATCGGTTTTTTCTTCTTATTTTTTGATAATTTGTTTGAATCTTAAATTATCAGTCGATAATGCTCGCGATGAGCGAAACCAGTCCTGATCAAACATGTGTTTTGTTGTTCTAACATAAATAATAAAATGACGTTTACGAAATGAAAAACTATATTTATATCAATTATGGTATGTTGATATTTGCAAAAAGTTTGAAATTGTCCAGCGCATTTGTTTGATTGGCCTGCTCGGCCTTTAAATTTTCCGCGATCCTAACCCCTCGAGGGTAACATCGGCTTACATTGGTTCTAATCTATATCCAAATATGGTAATAATTTGTATTAATCTTTCGAAGTAAACAATATTTTTGGAGTGTGTTATTTGCGTACATCGACGACCTTCAAAAAAGGCGATAGATAACCAACTCGGGTGACGTGATCAAACAAATTCTAAGCCAGGCATGCCCAAACCAAGGCCCACGGGCCAAATGTGCCCTTTCGAAGTTTTCAACCTTCTATACATGTTGTTACTGGTAAACTACATAAAAAAAATCTTTTCTTTAATTGTTGACTAATTAAAATTTAATAATAGAATTTCGTCAAAAACAGATTATCCTTGAAGATAAATTTCAAAAAATTTAGATAATTAGCAGTGTTCAGTAAAGCTGCATTTGAAATTACATATCGATGCGACTAATTTTTCTCGAAAGTGTCGAAGTTGACTTTTTAACTAATCTACTGCGATGCGCAACGTCCAAATTACCAGCTGACCAATAAAAATATAATAAAAAAAAATTGCATTGGATCAGGACCGGTTTCGCTCATGGCGAGCATTATCAACTGATGATCAATGAGCGAAACCGGTCGCGATCCAATACGTTCCATGTGGAACAAGTACCAAAAATGTGTCATTATTCTATACTATTATTATGCCATTCCACCAAGGATTGACGGCGAAGTTTCGTTCATTGGTCATCAGTTGATAATGCTCGCCATGAGCGAAACCGGTCCTGATCCATTACATTTTATTTGGAATAAGTACTAAAAATGTTTTATTATTTTTATTATAATTCCATTCCACCTACTATTGACAGTGAGCACCATAAAAGGGATTAATAAAAAGATGTTAAAACGATTTAAAAAGTTGTGAGCTCTGTGTTTTGTAATGTGAATATAAAATAAGTCATTTTATAATCAATGTTTAAAATATGTATGTGTGACCCATCAAAGACTTTATTTATTATTATTATCATTATTTTATGTGGCTCTCCAAGTGGTTTCAGTTGGACACACCTGTTCAAAACGATGACGAGTCGTCCCGTCCCTTTCAAAATAATCTTTATATTACCATAGATACGATTTCAAATTCTCACATTTTTAAATATTTCGCAAAATTTTGTGTTATTTAATCTTTTTTTGCTTACCAGGAAGTTTATAAAAAATTAAAACTTCAAGGGTAGATAAAAAAAATCTAATCTATTACAAAACCTCGGGTGACCATGATTACAATTTTTAATAAATGATCTAAGCAGTATTATTATAAAATAATAACTCAAACTATATGAAACAATTATTATTTTTAAGCATGCATTTATGTTCTAAACTTATTGTGTACTTTTTGGTGTTCATGGTGGAAAGAGTTTAATTTCAATTGAGTTGGTTATTTGAGTGAACGCTGACGTGAAAATTTTCAGCAGTGAACTCGGTGTTTTGTTTTCCGTCGTCGTTTTTGAAGTCGGAAATGTTGAAAAGTATCGAATTGTAAAATTTTGGCAATTGGCCGGATTGTTTGGTTGAATATTAATTTAATATACATAAATAGGAATGTTAGTAGTCGGAGTTGGAACCGTCTTTTGGTCAATGTTGGTGTCGAAGTTGATTTTTGTGTAACGACACCACAGCCATGGCTTAAAACTTAGTGACGTTCTTCAACCATGTACGAAGCCAAACGACGTTCTCGATACTCTGCTAAGTAAACAACAATTGGTCACCGTTAAATGAATGGTCACTATTTTGATTACGCAGGCAAAAGAAATCGTCACACACTCTCCTACTAAAGAAAACAGCTAAAATTTCGGCAGTTTCTAGTTCATTATTTCTGGTTCACATTATTATTTATTCCTGTATTCATCTGCAATTATTATGGGAAAATTTTTAATTTGGAACCAAAATATTATGAAACACGATAAATAATTTGATACTACTGTTCCATATATATTTGATACGAAATATGATAACAAGGTATATTTAATAATTTACAATGCGGAAATTTCAATACATTAATTTAAAACAACATTATTTTGTTTGATAACTCATTTATCAGAAGGGGGAAGAACATTGCCTTCTTCTCTAAATCCGCGAGATCTATAAACGATACTATCTACTTTTATTTTTCTATATAAACTATACAAACTGTTTACTACGCGTCAGTTCAAGTACATCCGTCCACTTGAAATGCCTGAAGATGCCGAAAGGCGAAACCAGAGTCGTTGGCGACAAAACTCATGGAAACGTACAAAATTCAAATTTGATATTGAATTCCATCAAGCACCCTCAGTCGAAATCCTAAAGTCGAACTATAGACGATACTTTTTTTGGCCTTTTTAGCATCCATCTATTGATAAGCAATATTTTGCGATATAGTTTAAATATTGTTCATTATTTTTAATTACATTTGATTACACTACGCCAGGGGTTCTTAACCTTATTGCGGTGACGGGCGCATTTTAGATTTTGGAGATGAGTCACGGGCGCAAGCCGGATTTTTCAAAAACAAAATTTAAGTAGTACATATATGTATGTTGAGAACGACCTTGATTCGGCTCCCTCGGTAATCGAGAAGGAGCCTCCTATCCGACACTCAGGAGAGGAATTTCGAGAACGGAGTAGGAGAAACATGGTGCTCTTATAAACAAAAGACGATCTCAAAGCGTTATGTGGGTGCGGTTAGCACCCATTATTTAATTGTTACGAATTTTCACAGACTTTACACACGGATTTAACACAGATAGATTTACAATACACGTTACGTTCTACAATACATAATACACGACTATTTTAATCGCGAAGGCGATATCAGGAATCGTACTCGGAATCGAAAATTTTGAAAAGTTTGAACCATTAATTTTTGCATATAATATGTCAAATTTGGCTAGTGACCGGATTGGTTGGTTGATATTTAATTGAATACAAATAAATATGAAAGGGTGGAAAAAAACAGCCCTAGAAATAAGGCCTTAAAACCCTTGGTCCTTATTAGAGACTCCAATTCGAGTAACGAGTACTCGATACTCGAGTATACTCGTCTATTTTTATGGTACTCGATACTCGAGTAATTTGAAAAATACTCGAGTAATACTCGTTATTTATAAATAATGATTTTTTCAAGCAGAGGACAACACATCTTGATAGAACTATTGAATCCATTGTTAACTTTTAAGTCGACGTCCACAGTATAGATAGAGTTTTTTCTACTGCAGGAATAAAAAAACAAAGCTTCGGACCAAATTAAAATTTGAGACGTTTAATTCTCTACTATTTTCGAAATATGTATATGTCTCATAAATTGAAATAAATGTATTGAATCAATTAAATTATCTTATTTATTTATCATCTATTTATATGCACAAATTTGAATTAATAATGTATATTTTGGTACATCTAAAACTACTCGAGTATACTCGAGTACTCGAGTATTTTAGAATTTTACTACTCTATACTCGTGTCGAGTAATTGGAGTCCCTAGTCTTTATCCAATGGAATTTCTGTTTAATTTAATAGTTGGGGATTCTTTCATCGTGTCTTCAGCTCCTTTCAAAAAATATACCATCTATGTATCTATGAACAATTTGAAACAACATCAAATTATTCTGCAGTGAACGTGTGAAGAAAAAAATTCATGCATTATTTCTTACAATCGTTAAAAAAATGTATCGCAGCATTAAGACTGTGAAAATCAATAAAAACAATCATTAGCGTAATTTGCATTACCATATATTTCGCTTCGGCCATATCTGGTAAGCGATACGAGCGACCATGAAATTTTTTACGAGCTCTATTTCACTTTATCATTTTTATCGCTGGAATAAAAATTAAGCCCAATGTAATAACACCGCAGCGCTGCGGACAAGGTCGGTCACGGGCGCGAGTCGGTCGGCACAACATATCGCATAATACTTTCTTCGGTCGAGACGAGTTATTCAATCAATTATGCAATGATTTCAATTTGTTATCCTTCAATTTTATAATTCTCTTGATAGGACCACCAGTTAGGCGTTGAACTTTTCACTTCCTCATGACAGTTATTATCGTCAACCTAGACTGGCGATCAGGGTCGAATTGGACCGGTGTCGTGTCCTCGACATTTGTAAAGTAAATCAACCAAATTTAATTTAGTTTTTCTTAACACAACGAGTTTTTCTGTTCCAAAAAAACAATGCAAATGATAGAAATATTTACGTGTAACTGTCGAATTTTAAAGAGCGATAAAAGCAAAATTAACAGAAAACAAGTATGTATGTATTCCCGGGTTTCGACACGTGGCATCTTTTGGCATCCAAGTGAATGAATGAACTTTAACTGACCATCAAGCGCCTTTATTCGAAATCCTTAACTATATATTCATTATATAGTTGAGGAAACATGTCATGAAAATCTGTACATATATCGTATATGTAATATTTTATTTCACACACTTTAGGCTTAGACCAGCAGTCGCCAACCTTTTGGTACCATAACATAGCGGATCACCAAATTTTGTCGCCGAACGCTGGTTGTGAACCGCTGGCTTATTGATTATTCGCATTTTTAAATTACAGATAAACGAATGTACGATATAATAAACGTTCTCCACCCCTGGTTGACACTAAGCTTATCGAAAATATTATCATAAAAAGTTCAATAAAAATATAGGCGAACAATTTTATTGAATTCTAATAAAAAAAAATATTCAGATCCTTCGTTAACCTTTTTTTTATGGTCCTAAAAATCACATCAGTTTTCAGAGGGGCTGTGGAGTCGTTAAAAAAAATACGACTCCGACTCCAGCATTTATCAAAAACACAACTCCGAGTCCGACTAAAAAAAGTTTAATTTCGTCACGTTCCAATTTCAGGGGGTAATTTTCAATTTTTTTTTTTTGGATATCTGCTTGACGGAGCATCAAGTTCTAAGGCGTGTCAGCGCCAAAGTTCTTCCAGTCTCCTCGTCTCTAAATGTTTTAACTCTTGAATTTTATTTGTTGACATTCCCTTCCTATCGCTTCCGACAGGAGGGCGCGATCGCTACAGTTGAGAAGTCAATAGTGGTCAGTTCCAAAATATTTTTTTCAACTGCCAGTCTTAGATTCTACCTTTTACTATTCATATGGAAAAGTTTGAATTTTTACACATTATCCGTAATTCTTTAATTTAAAACATATTTTAAAAATATTGATAGTAAACACAATATAAAATTTAAAATAACTGATTATTCGACGTATTGTGCTACTAACTGTGACACGTGTTTCGCCTCTTTCAGATGCATCTACAGACATACTATCGCAAAGTTTGCTTAAGTAATGAAGTTAGTAGCACCGCACCATACGTGGAATAATCAAAGCTATTTTTAATTTTATATTAAAATGAACTTCCACAAAGTTACCGTCGAAACCTTTGAAAGTTGTAAACACAAATTTATGAGGAAAAAGTAATGAAAGTATCTCACATTCTCAGTTTTTCAACAAATGGATTTGACGTCTTTTGAAAACAACCTTCTGATTTATGTGTTTTCAATTATATGTAAACCAACCAATCCGGCCAATAGCCAAAATTAACATATTAAATGATAAATAAAAAAGTTCAATCTTTTCAAAATTTCCGACTCCGAGTACGACTCAGGCCGAAACGCCGCGACGACTCCGACTGCGAATTCGACTCCGAGTCAACAACCCTGGTTTAAGGGGACCGTAAAGAAAGGTTAATTAATCACCATACCAAATTTCTATGTTCAATTCCGCTATTTTTTTTTAAATATTACTTATAGTTTTAAAATAATTTGTCGCAGTTTTTTATTTACCCACGTAACAAGGAAAGACTTACGCTATCATGTATAAAAATGTTATCTCTCGCGTCCAATTTTATTATTAGATTAATGTTTGGCGAAAATATGAAATAATTTCAAGTCAAAAATAAATCATTGATAACACATTTCGTTAAGTCGCTCTGCCGAATTTCATTGTCAAAGAGCAATAGCCTCCAAAATTGTCTTATCAAGCGCTCATTTTGATTCTCATTATCATCGAAAATTTAATTATTATTTTGCCGTTATTAATAAGGTATATTTAAAATGACAGTGCATATTATTATTCAAATAAATAACAACAAAAAATTCCAATCAAAACAATACAATAACAGTCTTGCAAATTATTGAATATGATATGAAATTTATTCGAATATGAATGCATATAGGGTACGTGATGCAGTGTCGTCGATTCTGCCCGAAGGCATAAGTGTGTTTTTGTAGGAAGGATGTAGCAAGAGCCAACAAAGTAGCAGAGCAATTGACTAAAAAGAAGTTGTATTAGAAATTATATGTTGTGATAAACTCTGTGAGAAATCCATTTGCTCTCAATTGGTAGCGGTCATGGCTAAAATCATGCATATTTTGACCCCACAACGAGTAAAGCAGTAACTTACTTGATGTCAAAAGATTAAAAATTAATAACATAGTATTTTTATTCGAATATTATCATATTTTTCTTGATGGATTACATTTGATTATTCAAAATTAGTAAAAAATAACTTTCCAACCAAGTTTTACAAGTCGAGCAGGACTCGACATAGAAGTTTAACTGACATCATGACGGCTGAAATATGAACGTCAAATCTATGTTGTTTTGAATATTATTGAGTAAATATGCGAACTGGAATATGATTCGATTAAGCACAGTAAATAAGTTGGCTTATTTATGATTGACGCATTTATGAACATGCTCTTTTCGCGAATTAAACCAATGTATTCTAATTTCAAACTCATCTTAGTGATGCAACTGATAAAACTCTTCTTTTTTTAGCCAATGCGTCGGTTAAACGTGAATAATTATTTTAACAGGAATCCCCGCAATCACCTAACACCACAAGTTCCCGGACATGAAATCAACGAATGACATAACACTCAGATATCTCACATTGTATAACGTATAACGGACCAACATTGTTAAAATATGCGGTCGGCTATGGAGACTTTAGTTTGACCTTCGCCGTTTGGCCGTGAAATTCAACGGCCGACGCTATTCATAGCACCCACCAACACGTAAAAGCAAGCACTCTTTCAATGCCACATTGTATTACATAATTTATCGGAAGTGTATAACGGTATGCAAACGAGAGCTTATTACACGAAAAACAATCCTGAAACATCTGCAACGGTTTTGTAGTATAAGTAAAACTCGTGTTTAATGTGCAATTTATACTACCCTGGCATGCGATAATTGCTTTGATATTTGCCACATTTCAAGGTTATAATGTCGCACTTCCCTAAATAAAAAATGTCGGTACATGTCGAATGCGTTCAGGGCCTTACAAAGAAATTACGTGGCCCGCAGCATACTGATATATGTATTTGATCCCATTTACCTTCATAACGAAAGGGAGGTGAAAAGAGGGAGGCATAATTGAATTAACTATAATTAACGAAATATTATTATTCAATTTTAAAATAACAAAATCTTTTATTCCTTTGATATTTGATGTCAAGATTAATCTGTTAACTTTACTACTTCAGAGTTCAAAAAATTGTTCTATTAACTCAAAAATAAATTATAATCTCTAATATCTATCTGTATTTTTAATTTTGTAATATTTACTCTTCGGAATTTCTTGGGGTACTTCGTTGTTTTATGCCAGGCGGCTAAACACGAAAAAATATCAGTGAACCTAAAGGTTGCCTGTCGCTGCACCCTCATAAACATGGGGCGGGAGGCGTCACTTGACGATTTTTGAAATAAAAACAAAGAATTCAATCCTTGCAGCCAGTAGCATAAGAACACCCAAAGCATGTAAAACTATAAAAAAAAAATCGGGGAAGTGCGCGACGTAATATTATTCCGCGGGAGATTATGTGTAGTAATGGACATTTAATGACGCCTTCATTTGAGGTCAGGACACGCTGGGTTTGCCAAGTGTTCTTTGCTGATGGTTGCTGAGTAGGTAGCGGTTCCTGGAGTGCATACTCGGAGATCAGTGCTCATTTTTTACACTTACTATAATTTTATATACCCCGATACACTTGCAAACACCCAGCAAGTAGAGAGAATGTGGGGATCAGCCAGAAGAGATTTATGTCGTAATTTATTGTTATCAGAAGGTATTGCTGAATTTTGGCAGTTTATAGAGCATCAACATCACGATGATTGAGAAGCGCTGGCTGCTAGGGGCAAGGCGTAAGATTAAATTATCTGGAATACATTAAAAAATACACGTATACACACATACAAGTATTCGGCCATTAATTTGATGATTTATGTGTCGTTTCATATGGATAGCGAAGGTTTAGGCAACCTTTAGGTTCAGTGATATTTTTTCGTGTTTAGCCGCCTGGCATAAAACAACGAAGTACCTTTCTTGGTTGTTTTATTCTTCATATTTTGTCAGATGAACCACCGGAACATTTTATATTGATTAATTAGTTTTCAATTTTATTTTGAGACAAAAAAAACGGAATCAGAACATTTTAAATGAAATCATGATATAAAAAAGTAGTTTCTGCCACTGTCAATATTTTAGGAGGAAATGAATTATATTTAAACAAAAAAATTTGGTTTTACAACTTTCACGTATTATATTTTACAATGATCAGGACCGGTATCCCTCGTTCTTTGATGATACTTGCGATAATCGAAACTGATCCTGATAATAATGAAATATTTGTAAAAAGTTATTTGTTAAATATATTTCAAATTTTAAAAATACTGCTCAATTACGTCCATTTTTGGAAAGTCTGAATTAAATCTGTCATGCTGTTCAATTATAAAAGATTCGTTTTACCATTTTGATATAATTCTTCTCCTTATGCTTTTCCTCATTGATGTTGATGGTAAGCATCATTCGAGGATGTTCTGAGTGTCACAGTTTTTAGGTGCTTCCAACCAACGATATTCCAGTAGCCTTCTTTCAATAGGTAATATCGTGCCATTAGTCACGTGATCGCCAGCATCTCGGAGACATTCAGATCTCATTTATCAAAGTGAGCGAAAAATATAATTAAAATTGTATTTTGATAATAACCAGAAACAAAGCTATGACCATCGAATAATCAGAATGAACAGTTCAGAGATTCTATTGAACAAATAACAAAAGAATTATTACAACCTTGGCTTTCCACGTTTTCCTCGATCTTGAAAATTTTATCACCATCTGCACGTTTTCGAGGTGTTATACGTTATAGATATTTTCCTGCGCATAACAACAGAGCCTTTATAATGGAAAACGAATCACTCTTCACAATGTGAATCATAGAAAACTACATAAATACTCGATAAAGATGTTCTTTAATTAATTGAAATTTAAAAAAACATTCTGCTACAACATTGGAGTCAAGATAGAAACCGCACTATAAAAACCCGCCACATAGGAAACTTATAATACCCTTACCAATTACCCATACAATATGTGAAGTTACGTTTTTTAATGAATTTTTAAATGTTAGTATGTATTGAGACGACCTCAATCTCGGCCCTCTCGGAAAGAGGGAGACAGCCTCTCTGTCGGTCCTTCTCGGAAAAAAAAAGAGAAGAGAAAAAAAAAAAAGGAGACCATAGACGGGGAGAAGGAGAGTAAGGCGCTCTTAGTGAAAGATGATCTCAAAGGGTACAATGCAAGTATAGTTGCACCTATACAATTTATTTAAGCAAACACTTTATATAACACAATTACACGAATTTAAATTATTACGACGATTACACAGTTACATTACGTTTATAGAATTTAGTTTAAGGGTTGCAAATTACGTGCGACTACCTTCTCGCCTTTACAAAGGCAATACCAGGAATTACCGGGTTACAGATACGATCAGTGAGTTGAAAGGCGGTCTGAGGAGCTTATTATGGAGAGAAATCTCGATCCTTGCATAAGCCTTACCCAACAGACGTACAATCGACTTCCACCTTTCGCACTGTAACTTAAACTGATTTAAGATGAAAAATTCCGGGGTTGTCATAGCGAATGCGACGGTTCGGAGCGGCTCGCAGCCTCTTTGTTATGAAAGGTGGCCGTAGCTGCATCCGGCCTACAGACGCCTCGCTGTACCATTTTTTTTGGTCAGCGGATTCTGCGTGCAATACTACGTATCTCACGCAGCCCGGGTGTGACAGAGACAGGACATTTTTAGAGTGAGATGTCCGCAGATCCAATCCGGAGACGTCGCCCTCAAATGTCATGTTTACAAATTTAAGAATTTTCCTATTCTAAATCGCTATAGATTTCAAGATAGGGAATTATAATACTGAATTTACTTCCTGATATTGTCTTAAACTCATAGACTGAGGTGAAATATAGACCGTTCGAGAGAGTGCTGATATCCTAAAATACAAGGAGGTGTCAGTATATTAAACGAATAATTATAATTTAGAGAAAAATGTATAAGAAAATTACATATTTACGAGACATGTTATTTTATTTTGAAAATTTTGCGCTTTGTAAAAATTAGCGCTCTAGGGGGGAGTGCTATAGGAGCGTTGACTGTTTTATGCATAACTTTATACTACACTAAAAAACATAAACTTTTAAATAATATATAAATTCATTGTTTCAATGTGTCATTTCTCGGTATGTAGATTTTTAAGACAGGAAGCGGTCTTTTGAACGTTTACTCCGTGTAAAAAAGGAACCTACGCTACGTTTACAAAATGCAATTCCGTTATGAAGGTGCTTGATGTAATTTCAGTATAAAATTTGAATCGTGAAAATGTTGTTAAGAGTGGCCCGTTAAATGATTCATCTTATCCATGCATTTGAATACGTGGATTCAAAATGGGTAGATACATATTTAAAGAAAAACATTCTATTAAATGCAGCCCTGTTATTTTAAAAAATAAATTATCAAAGTATTCGTGTACATATTCCTGATATACCCATTTGGAATTAAATAAAATCATTTTATTATATTTCATTAAAACGTTAAATGTATGGGTTCTGTAACCTTGTAAAAATTATTCGAAATTCAAACTTTTTTAGCACGTTGTCGCTTGAAATTGCATCACTATATAAATATAAATATTATGTATCCACTCATTATTATCTCTGGCTTAATGTGTTAGAATCTTTGCCGTGCGTACACATGTGTATGAGTGTGTGTGTGGTTTATTTGTACATAATATATAAGTATATTGGTATGTAACCTTGAAAACGCGACTCATTTGCACAATGATATTATTTACCTACAAAATTCCGAATAAAAATAAGTTGATGCGATAATAAAAGCATATGCGGACTTCGTGTTCTTTCGCAAAAAAAGAACTGTATGGTAAATCTTTGGCATTGAGTGTTTTTCATAGTACAACTTACTTTATACAGGCGTAGCTTTCTGAACATATCCCGCATAGACGATTGGGGTAAAGCTATCATTAGATCACACTCACTTATTCCTTCTATCTGCCTTGAGTACATATTGTCGAGACATTTTTTTAAATGATTTTGGAATGAATTTTTGAATATCGAATTTATTTGAACGTTCGTTTTCAAACGACATATAGGTACTTTCCATTTTAAGAAAAAATCCCTTGAATTACCCATAAGTAGGGTGGCCAACGGTCCCGGATTGGTCAGGATTATCCCGGAAATAGTGTCGTAATCCTTGGTTGAATGTCAAAAAATGTCTCACTGTGGCATAATTTCAGAGGAACCTACACCACCTAAATCCAAAAAATTGCATCGTTTTAACCAATATGTCCAGAAATTGTTTCAGAAAAAGTTGGTAGCCCTACCAATATTACAGGTACAAAAACAATTTCGCGCTCCCAATGAGTTGAATATGGGAAGAATGAAGCATTTCAACAGACGATATTTAAAATGCACTGGTTGTGTACGTCGGTAGATCAACATCATATTTGAAAAAGAGTTGGAATATAATGATACAGAATGGAGGTACTGAATGAAATTACTCTCTCTCTCAAATTAAGTAACAAGCACTTGTCGTATAATGACGCAGAAAGAAAGATATAATATGTAATTGTATGAAAACATCACAGACTAAAGAATGAAACTTCATTTCTTAGATTCGAAAAGGGCTGTGGAGTTGTTAAAAAAACACGACACCGACTAAAAAAAGCTTAATTTTGTAACCTTTTTTTCCTACCTTTCTTATTTATGTGTATTAGGCTTAATATCAACCAACCTATGGGCCCACTTTTCAACAGTTTTTTACGACCCCGACCCCGGCTAAAAAACCATGACTATCTTCTTCTCTGTTCCACCATCATAGTTTTATATGGTAATAATATGTTATTAAATGCGACAATTTTATTTGATGTATTCTTGGGGTGAAAGCTAATCTGGGATTTTACTAAGCGGGAATAAACGTACGATGTATTGTGTACCCTATCTCAACGGTATATATGTTACAGTGAAATTTTATTCTCAGTGAAAATGTATTATTCTCCAAGCTGTCATTCAAATTAAATTTGACCGCCCTATCTTCAGCCTTATGTTTGTTGGGACTACATGCTGATTTTGTTTCATTGAAGCAAACCAAAATTTTAGGCCGGCAAATCATCGACTTGGGCCAATAATTTCAATGATCGTGACCAGTGAAATGATGTTGTCATACAAATCTATTACTTGATACATTTTCACTGAGAATACAGTTACACTGTAACATGATCGCACGTTTAAAACATAGTTCTGCCGAGGGCGTAAGCCGAACAAATATATAAAATAATTTCTGTAGAATTATAATATATTGTTATTTTTCTCACCGTATTATAATGGAGTTCTACCAAGTAAATGCCAACTCAATCAATACAAATTTTCAATTATAATTAGTTTTCATATCGCAATCGAACGATACGGAAACTATCGTATAATTACATACATATATATCAATGAAATATTTTCGCTCTTCAGTAATGGACAAAAACTCGAAATAATAAATTATAAATGCGCTGCCTGTTGATGTCATCTTTGGCAGTGAACTTGATGCTTTGTTAAAAAAAATTGTCTTCTTATGTAAATAATATGTTTCT
This sequence comes from Himalopsyche kuldschensis, assembly GCA_028554975.1. Lineage (NCBI taxonomy): Eukaryota > Metazoa > Arthropoda > Insecta > Trichoptera > Rhyacophilidae > Himalopsyche > Himalopsyche kuldschensis. The sequence continues at coordinate 4,788,220 of JAHFWI010000007.1, forward strand.
GTTCTGTTTCTTATTTTATGTGTAGTATTTTATACAATTTTTATTAATTTGTCAAATGCATGCCGCATTGGCGCTTGCTGTAAGTAATGCCACGTATTTTATATAGTTTTTTTGCCAATAAAAAAATAAATAATATTCCTAAGAAAGATAGTGATTATTTTAAATGATGAATTATTAGTATGGCTATTTTTAATAAATATGAAAATTATCTACCATTAACAAATTATTTCAAATCCCGGGATTGACTTATTGCAATCCTGAATCCCGGGATCGAAATTTTTGTCCGGGATTGGATACCCTAGTGTCGACTGATATCCATATTATTATTCGCATATAAATAATTGAGTAATATGTTCGCGTATGTACGTGATTGGCAACGTCTTTTAATATATCCATGCATAGCAATCTATATGATTCATAAATGTCACAATCTAGTTACATGTTTATTGAATCGATTTTTCAGATATGAATAAAAAAATGTTAGATAATTTGTATAGCTTAGAGTAGATATGCAATATGCGCGTGTAGTAACTCAAGGATTTTGTTCTGTAATGAGTTTGTTGGTAATGAACCTTCGCTACTGTGTACTATGCTTGGCAGTGATTGTAAACATTCTCGGTTATATGAAAGACGCAGAAAATCGTGTAAGTTGAGGAATAGAAAAATTCGATATATATAATTGAGTTGATGAATTATTTATTTTACAAAACTTTTTTTCAGGGCTTTGGAGTCGATAAAAAAAAGTCCGACTCCGACTCCAGCATTTACCAAAAACACGACTCCGACTAAAAAAAGGTTAATATCGTCACTTTTTTCCCCTTAATTTCCTATTTATATGTATTCAATTAAATATCAACCCTATCAATGCGGCCAAAAGCCAAATTTGACATATTAAATGCAAAAATAAAAAGTTCAAACTACGACTCCGACTCCACAGCCCTGCTTTTTTAAAATAAAATTTATTAAGAGGGCTTATTTTATTTTTGTTCATCTTTTCATGCCAACAGTACGTGCTTATTCTTTCGATAGATTCGGCGGCTACTTTGTGGAAGTTCTCTTTAAGATAAAATTTTAAATAACTTTGATTATTCCACGTATTGGTCATACGTGCTTGTTGTTGAGAAACCGATTTATTATGACAAGTTCAACCGTGCCTGACGATACCAAAAGGTAAAAACCCCAATGTAAAAAATTCAAACGAGTCGTGGATTTAGTTAGGATTCATTGTATGAGTTGTTTGTGAAAACGATATTTTCGTTTTTTTCAATTAAATTGTTACCTATTAACGGTAAATTTAAATACCGATGTTTATTGGAACAATTAATTGTGCTTTTATAAATTGTTATTGGTTCTTCAAAAACATTTTAGATATTAATTAAAATCTTCAACCCCACTTACTATATGTATTGATTGTTTTTTAAGTGGTTCTAATTTATATTGCAAATGAAACATGATTGATTTAAAAATTATTTAAACACATTCAATTTTCAGTGTGGGACTATTTCTCGTAAGTAGTCATAAACATTTTAATTATTGACAATTTGATTTATGCATGATTTTATATAAATTCTTATAACGATCGTTTATTATATCTTGTCTTTAATTTCGCTAAAGTTGACTTGTTTGTGCCTATTGTCTGAGCTAAGGTTGTTTTTTTTGCCTAGAATTATGTTTTAAATGTCAGGAAATAATTATATTCAAAATATGATAATTCACATGTTTTTGTTTTTTTTCAATATCCATACATATTTCAGCATCGAAGTTATGATTGAACTTTGAAACCTTTTTGCATATCTCATCCAAGTCATTATAACTTCGTACATACAATATGTACTAATAAAAATAAAAACACATTTTTAGTACTAATTCCACATACAATTTATTGGATCAGGACCGGTTTCACTCATGGCGAGCATGTTCAACTGATAATCCTGATAATTCATTATCAAATGATCAGTTGATAATGGTCACCATGAACAAAACCGGTCCTGATCCAATAAATTTTATGTGGAATATGTAGGTACTAAAAATGTACTATTATTTTTATTATAATGCCATTCCACCAAGTATTGACTTTGAACACCTTAAAAGTGATACATACAGTGGGAGCCCCAATTACACTACTCCGAATTACGCGCTGGCTTGAAATATTCGCTGTAAATCCGCCAATTGAACGGTCGCACTTACAAGGCATTTAGTAACTTTATTTTTATTAACTGTATTTCTTGCAAAACCAAGGTGACTTACCTTAAATAAAAATTCCTAATTTTGAAGTTTACTCCCCCAATTACACGCTCCCGACTTTAGTGTAATTGGGGGTTTTACTGTATACTAATTTGTTCTATTTTTGAAAGTTATGAAATGAAATGGAATGTATAAAAAAAACTTATTTCAAGTATAGTGTTTATATCCAATGGCACGCGTCCACTGGCTTACAATGGATGGTAGTTGAGTAAACAGAATGAAACAAGACGTCAGCCGTCGTTAGCCGCGGGCGGGACCTTGCCCGTCACCTACTACAAGGTCGGCGGCGTTACGTCGCAGCACGATCGTTTAACCCTCAAGCCGCTAATTTACATTATGAATCCTCAATCGCGACAAAAAAACTAATGCTAAAAAACTTCTCAATAACGTCGTTTTCCTCAAAATATCTCCTATGTGAAGTTTTTGGCCAAAATGAATTATTTACATTATTGAGAATATTTTATTCCGTTTCCTGTACTGATTTCTTAAACATCCTATGTGCCGACATTCATAATTAATTGTGCAACACAAAATACAATATGTAACAACACGCCCTAGGATTATTTTTCCAAACGATTTATTGGCTTTATTTATCGAATACAATAAATATATCATATGTGCAAAAAATATTTTTCTCCTATTTCCTAGATTCCTAAATATACTGATTTCTAATACATCATATGTGCATGCATTCATAATTAATTGTGCAACACAAGCTATCCTATGTGACACGACCGGGGATACTTTTTCCGATCACAGTATTGCAAGGGTTCCCAACCACTGGGTCGGCAACTAATACAGTCAACTAATTTTTTTTTTCCACTTTAATGCATTTTCGTTGTTTTTTTTCATTACTTCATTAAAAATGCCCTTTTGAATTGGATGGGGATCGCGAGTCACGTGTTTTTAATAAAAAGGGGTCGCCACCAGAAAAAGGTTGGGAGCCTATGCGATATTGGCTTTATTTATCGAGCACAATAAATCCTATGTGCAAAACTCATTTCTCTCCATGTTACACAATATTTTTTGCTAGAATATTTTATTCCGTTTCCTCAATATACTGATTTCCAATACATCCGAAGTGCCGATATTCATAATTAGTGTGGTACACAAAATATCCTATGTGACAACACATGACCTTGGATATTTTTTTCGATCACGGTATTGCCTTTATTTATCAAGCACAATAAATCTTATGTACAAAATTCATGGAAAAATAGTCTTAATGGAAATGTTATATTAATTCCACTTTCATTTCATGAATAAGGTGTTGAATGTAACTCTACAAATAATAAGAATTTTTAAACAATAAATCTGACGTCTTGAATTTTTTAAACAGTTTTTATTGATTATCGCCTATGTGCTTTTCGTCACATTGGAGTTATTGTGAAGGAAGCGACGATAATCTAATACGATTTAATTCCAACATAAAGTCTATTGATAGTTACTTAACATACCCGTTTCGTCGTTGATATTAAAAGTGGTATATATGGCGAAAAATGGCTTGTTGTGCCCACTTTTTACATCGTATTTTCTTAATCGATGACCTCATTATTATTTATATATTTCATTTGTATGTTTTAGAATAGAAAACAGCTTTATGTGCGACAATTTAAATGCATCCGCATTCTCCAAAGCACGAGAATTTCATTTTATTTTTTAACAAGTATATTAGGTTTATGATATATGTAGGAATGGCTTTTGTTGTGATGCAATGGTGCATTGATCCCCTATTTATATCAAAATAAATTTACCAATTTACTCATTTCAAAATACCTTGCAGTACTGCAGGAAGCGATGGTTCACACATGTCAAGCGACAGTGCGAAAATAATAATAATAATAATACGTTTGTCAAAGTCAGTTGATGACGCACACGAAGTGCATTCTAATGCACCAAGCAGTCTTGAAACAGCAGACAGACAAATGTAACGAATGACACGCCAGTATTAACCACGCCACACGCATTTTTTTATTGAGAAGTTTTTCCCATTGGGGGTGCAGAGCTCTCCTTAGACAAGATTTCCGAATGCATGTAACAACTTCTGCCATCTTGTCGCGCATGCTATGTATTTATACGTTAATTTAGGCTCTTATCTTCACCAACACACGGAGGATGGACTTTTTGCAGAAATAAGTTTTTACGCTTTCCCTCACATTATTGTCACCGACCGCCGCTGGGTGTATGGTAATATCAAAGAGTTATCGTATATATTTTAGAAAAATGTTAAAATTATCTTTGATTATATTTTGAAATGCATTCCACGTCCATGCTAAGTTTTAAATTAATATAAATGAACCAGTATTTTTTAGAATATTTTTAAAATATCGTAAAAGTCTAAAGTATTATAATTCCTATTATTGGCTTTTTATGCTTCCATCGATTTTGCTTATTGAGCCAGTACAGTGAACCCCAGTCGGGCATTGCCCTTTCGCAATTTGGCTAAGATCATTACTCCATCTACGAGTGGCAAGCTCTTAGACTGCTAAGGCATCATCGATATAAAAGGTAAATTCAAATTGATAGTGCGATTCGACATAACATTGTCCTGATGAGAAATGCCTTTCTTTTGTTTCCTTCAAAACCCTTGACAACAGGCATTTTTATAAAATAAATAATTTTAAGCCGAAGAAATATATGGCCAGGCAAGGCCGTAGCGAGATCCTCTGGCGCCCAGGGCAAGGAGTAGATTTTGCGCCCCAATCCAAAAATGATACTTCTACAATTATTCATGTAATGACAGTGGTTCCGATTTAAAAAAATCACAAAAAGCATTTATATTTTTTATTTTTATTTATTGTCAGATTATATTTGATTTAATTCAGGGCTGTGGAGTCGGAGTCAGAGTCGTCGCGGCGATTTGACCGGAGTCGGAAATTTTGAAAAGTTTGAACTTTTTATTTTTGCATATAATATGTCAAATTTGGCTATTGGCCGAATCGGTAGGGATGATATTTAATTGAATACACATCAATAGGAAAATTCGGCAAAAAAAAAGTGACGATGTTCAACTTTTTTAGTCGGAGTCGGATTTGGAGTCGTGGTTTTGGTAAATGCTGGAGCAGTGGTTCTCATGTGCGGCCACGAATAGCTTCATAGTTAATATTGATATTTAATAAAAATAGGTTTTTACTAGTTAATTTGTCAACCAGAACACTGAAAATTAAATATTTTGTATGCATTGCATTGTGCATCAAGAATTGCTAGTTAGCAATAGCTCAAAACATACATGTTTAGGTCTTTTTGGCAAAAAAGACTCATCATCAAATTTTACGTGAGAAACACTGTGCTGGAGTCAGAGTCGAACTTTTTTTTACCGACTCCACAGCCCTGATTTAATTATTTTGGTCAAATATTATCAGTATACAGTCCTTTGAAGATTAGTGAATGTGCAGTGAAGGGTATAGAGCAGTGGTTCTCACGTAAAATTTGGCTGTGGCCGCATTAGGAACATCAGCGGTCCTACGAAAATGTCTGGTGGCCGAACCAAATTTTTGTGTTGAGTCTTCTTTGTCAAAAAGACATAAAAATGTATGTGTTTGAGTTTACATAATAAAATACATACGAAATATTTAATTTTCAATGTCTTTGTTGACAAATTAGCTTGTAAAAACACATTTTAATTAAATACCAATATTAACTAAGAAGCTGTTGGTGGCCGCAGCAAAACTCTCTGGTGGCCGCACATGAGAACCACTGGTATAGAGCCAGCTTGCATACCTTTATATTTTATAATCCTACTAAATATTTTAAACTTAACGATTGATATAAGTACACAGAATGACAAAACAAGAATTTATAAAACGGATTTACAACTACGACCTGTGTTTCGATACATGTGTTGTCATCAAAAATATCGGCACGGGCCGGTGCCTGCGATTCTTCAACGTATTGCATAAAGTATATTATGATTTATGTTTATATTTCGATTTTGCTTCAGTTTCAATACCAAATGTTGATATTTCTTTTGCTTAAAAAAATTCTGAAATCATTTTGGCGCCCCCGAGCTTTTCGGCGCCCAGGGCGATCTCCCTATTCGCCAGCCCCTAGCTATGGCCCTGTGGCCAGGTGCATTTTCCTTCGAGCATTCAAACTAGTGAACGTGATGACGCCGATGAGAAAATCGGTTTCATAAAGCCATGGATATAGTATCCATAAGTCCAGAACTCTTTACCATAAGAACATATTTCGCACATCTCGGGGCCCAAATAATTGATGCACTCTCAAGTCAGCTTCAAACTAAAGAAGAAGACATCTGAATTAAGGATGTCGACTGAGGGTGACTGATTTCAATGTCAAATTTGAATTGTTTGAATTTTCAGTTCAACTACATCCGTGCACTTGAAATGCCGGAAGATGACGAAAGACGATACCCGGGTCGTTCAAAATTCAAACAATTCAATCCTGAATAGAAGCTTTCTTTATAAACTAACTTAATCATATTCATTATCGTAATCAATAATTTCCTGTTGCGATTTAGAAAATGATAATATTTCAAAATTACGTAACAATTGTTTTTGCAAACGTATAATATACGTAAGTTCATCCTTGAAATTAATGTTTCAGTGTGACACACATGGGTCTAATTATACAGGAAGTATGACAGCGGCGACCGAACGTAATCATTGGCGTATGTGCCACATCGCGATATCTTCAAAAATTGGCCCCAACATTTTGAATGTGACACTGCATGACATTTGGCGGTCAAATATGTGGGGGCGGCGAATCACCTAGCAACCGTGTCACACTCCCGGCCCCGCCCGCCGTCAGCTGTGACATATTAATGCGAATTAATACCGATCAAATGGAGATGGCAGTTTTCATTGTTAATATCTCATCATAGTAAAGATGATTAATTATAAGTGGCGTTATAATCCAATTAAACGACACAGATATACGACAAATGTTTTTATACTTTCGATGGATTCGGCGGTAACTTTATGGAAGTTCATTGTAATATTATTATATTCTTTGACGTGACAACGTCTTATAAATCGATGAACGCCCGCTGCACGCACGAAAAAACATGACTCATTGTCCCGTTTGTCGCGTTACGCCGAAGGCAAGCGTGCGAGCGAGAGCGCGGATAGGCGATAGAGAGGCACGATCGGCCTACCGTTCGGATTGTGCCGCATCTATCTCTCTTCCACTCGATTGGTCGATGCGTCTGAGTAGAAAAGAGACAGCGGCAGCACACAACTTATACACCTACAGTACCTACACGTGATCTGTTTACAACTGTTTATAAAGTGAAGTGAAATGTTAATGTGGTTTTCATTGTTTATATTACAACAACAATTGCGGCAATAAAGGTAATTAATTCTTGCATATTAAAAATCTGATTAACGTATAACAAATATACAAAATATCGTATCCATACAAAATAATGATAATTCAATAAAAATGATTCCATTTTATTCATAAAAGTATGCAATCATTTCATCAATGTTTTCTTATGACGTTGTCACGTTAAACTATCGTCCGTAAACCGACTTTTTTCCATATCCGTTCCATATTAGGAGCATATGGCCGCCACACGGTACCTACGAGATGCTCTCTCTCCCGCACACTTCCTCGCTTTTTCCCAGGTCGTCCCGTAGCTCCCCTGAGTACATCCTATGGATCGTCATCAAAGGCCTTCCGGGGCGTCGGGATCCCTCAGGTTGATAAAAGAGGCAGTCAGGATTCAGGCTCCCCTGGGGCATCCATAGCACATGTCCAAGCCAGGTCCATCGTCGCCTTTTTATTTTGGATTTTATAAGGGGCTGGCATGTCCGCTCTCTTACCTCCGTGTTCCTGACAAATTAAATTAAAAATAACTTTAATTATTCCACGTATTGTGTTACTAATTGTGACACGCGTTTCGCCTGTTCCAGATGCATCTTCGGACTAACTATCGCAAAGTCTAGTGCCAACGCCAAATTACAAGGAGCCAGGGCTGCAGAAATAGCAGGTGACATCACGATTACAAGAGATCATCCAGACCATCTGGGGCACTGACCGTTCACCTCCTCTCGAGGCTCTATCCTAACATATTATCATAAATTATATATATATATATAATATTCTTGAATCACAACTCAGTGCCACCACCTCCAAGAGACTTCACCATCATCACCAAAACGAATAACATCAACACCCCGTCAGAACAGCAGCAAGGTTTTCTGGCGCCTTATGCAAGGGGAGATTTGGCGCCTCCTGCCATTATTTTGCCAGCCCCTAGCTACAGCCCTAGGGCCTATCCCAACAACCCTGTAAGAAAATAAAATTCAGTTGACAATGCTCGCCATGAGCGAAACCGGTCCTGATCAAATAAATTTTATGTGGGAAAAGTACTAAAAATGTATTATTATTTTTATTATAATGCCTTTCCACCAAGTATTGACAGTGAACACCTTAAAAGTGAACCCTGTAAGAAATAAAGAGACGCAACATTATCTGTCTATTATTGATTACTACCCACACCAGTGGCGGCTGGCGATAGAGTATTAGGGAGTACAAAAAAGATTCAACTACTTTTCCGTACTACGGACAGCCAAAAATTCATAAGACTGGCACTCCGTTGGTATTGCGAACATCTGAATTGAAAGTCCATGTTATAGAAGTGTTTTAAAATCCAATGAATATGAAAGAACTCTTGCAAAACCCAATCACCAAACCCACCCCAAACATTATAAAATATTTACAAATCGCTGGCTTAAATGTGATTTATTTTTTACTTTTACATATGTATATGAGCGATACAAACTATTTAGTACATGAAATGCCTGAATATGCCTAAAGGTGATACTGTGGTCGTTGCCGACAAAGCTCATGAAAAGTACAAAATTCAAAAGGTTCAAATTTGGTATTGATGTCCTAGAAAGCTCTTTCTGTCGAAATCCTAGATAACATAATCCAGGGCTTAAAATGTAGAACAGTGAAAAAACCATGGGTTGGTCTTATGCTATTTGTCGTTGAATCCAGGTATTTTTTCTGAAAATTCATTTGTTATTTATCACAGAAAGTTTATATTATTACTATAATTGAGCATTTCGCTTCAACTTGATATGCTCACATGCTCGTACTTTGAGGAAGAATATTTTTAGTCAAACAATAATCTAAAACAGTGGTCTCCAAACTCAATGAGGATGCGAGCTACTTACAGAAATTGAAATTGTCTGGTGAGCTACCTTTGTATGTTGTTTTATCGTCGTCTTTTATTGTACCATATATATTATTATGGTATTACTTAAATAAAATCGGACCTCCAATAAAGCATACAATGAGTACTTTAATTATGTATTTATAAACAAAACTAGCGAGTACCCAGCATGCGATGCAATGCAACTCAAAGAAAGAAAGTGTTTATGTTTTAATTCTGTTTATTTTAGTGCTTTTGGATACAAAATATATTTTTTCTGTCTGGTGCGTACACGAATAAATCAGAAGGTTTACTAACGCATGAGTAGGCCACATGCAGCTATCCATGTAAGAAGCATGGATTTTCCAAACTTTTCCTTCGCGAGCTACCGAAAATGACACCGCGAGCGACCGTTTGGCGAACACTGATCTAAAAGAAGGCATCCGCATAAGTTCATAGTCAAATAATCGAACCTTGAGTTGGCCTCGTGTGACCTTTTGTCGGATTTATGAATTTTCAATAAAAGTGATCTCTCGGTTTTAAAAATAGCACAAAATATATTCAGGCAAAGGTCAGATGGAATCTGTCAAAGTTTAGAATCATCGATCACTATTCATTGTTCAGAGTAAATACTGAGCAGTAATGAATTACACCATAAGCGCAAGAGGCACAATAACATAAATATATATTTAACACATGTAGGTTTTTTTTGGCTGAATATATGTAACTTTTAAGGTGTTCACTGTCAATACTTGGTGGAAAGGCATTATAATAAAAATAATAACACATTTTTAGTACTTTATCCACATGAGATTTATTTCATCAGGACCGGTTTCGCTCATGGCGAGCATTATCAACTGATAAGGAATACAATAAAACATTGGTATTTAAGCAAAATTTAAGGATGAAAACAAGGTATGACAAACAATTGGTAAAACAACTAAGCAAATAAATTAAAGCAAATTACAAGAAAAATGGACTAAAAATAAAATGTTCAGGACCTCTTAGCAATGCAAAACTAACACATCAAAAATCAATTAAGTATGAATAAACATTAACAAAGTAAAAGCCTAAAATTAAGTGAATTTAATAAAAATAAATAAAGATTGGTTGACAGACATATAGATATGTAAGTTAAAATTTCACAGCAAAAAAAATAATTTTCAATGAAAGTAATATTGAATAAGCATATGAGTTATGTAGATTCTCATTATGAATTGTTTATAGTGAACTGCAGGGAATAATGTACATTGTTCAAATTTCAATTAGGAGAGGCGATCTAAATGAAATCTACATTAAGGACAAAATATTTGTGATAAGTTAAATTTCTAATAAATTTTGACGAAAAAAAAGGCCTCCAAAATTATATTGCGTTGCCCCCCCCCCCCCCCTTCACAAGTGCTTAATCTTCCACTGATACTATGACAATGTTAAAGAAAAGTCATAGATTTATTTCAGGGGAGTCGGAGTTTTTTGGCCGGAGTCGGAAATTTTGAAATGTTTGAACTTTTTATTTTTGTATATAATATGTAAAATTTGGCTATTGGCTGGATTGGTTAGTTGGTATATAATTGAATACACATAAATAGGAAAGGTAGGGAAAAAACGTGGCGAAATTACGCCTTTTTTAGTCGGAGTCGTAGTCGTGTTTTTGGTCATTGCTGGAGTCAAAGTCTTCATTTTTTTTTCGACTCCACAGCCTTGATTTATTTTGATCAAAGTAATGTGACACAATAAAATAAAACAATTTCTTTCTTGTGTTTCCCATGAAACATTATTATAATTTACGAACGTAATATCTTTTCATAAGATTTTCATGAACACGAGGAAACATTTATTATTATTTATTAAACGCTATTAATTTCATAACTGTATTGATATCTTGATAAATAAAACACGTGTCATGTAAATTTAATACAATATATAATATAATGCTTTGGGTGTGGTATTACAGTTGACTCACGAATTTTGGTAGCCTGAAATATTTCCTAGTAATATGATTCACGTGCGAATTAAAAATAGATTGTTTGCATGAAAAACCAAGGTCATGGTCGACACATCAAATTGTACAATTCAAAATGGACATCGAAAATAGGTACAAGTAAATACATACGGGGATAGTTCATTTATAATTAATGTTGCTAATAGAATAATAATTACCATCCACAGGATGTACTCAGTGGAGCTAAGGGACGCTGGGATGTCCTAGGACAAGGGTGGCCAACGCGGGGCCCGCGGGCCACGTGTGGCCCGCGAGTGTCTATCTGTGGCCCGCGGAGCATATGCACACATTTTTTTTCTTTTAGTGTACATAAAACCAATTTTATATAAAAATAAATTTCTCAAAAATAAGCCTGTATCGTCTAACTATGACTAGGCGTGTCGACGACATAAGAAACCATATTGAAGATAATTGGAGAAATCGAATTTTCAAGTTCATATGTTATGCTCTAGCATTGGATGAAAGCACAGACCTACCAGATACCACCCAAGTTACAAACATGCTCTATCGATGATTTCGCTTTTTGGAAACACTTACACGTGTGGACTTCGGAATGAAGCATATTAAATCTCAAATGAGAACACGAATCACTGATGAGCATTTGGAAAACTGTTTGCGTGTAGCAACAACATCAATCGTTATGAACATCGATGAACTTAGTTCTGACAAACAAAATCAGACGACTCACTAAAATTTAAAAAATTTTGACTATTTTTTTTTATTATTTTTTAGTATTGCGTAACTCTAATATAATACATATGTTTGATTCTCATTTTTGTAATATCTTCTTAAAAAAACTATATATTTCCCGTTTGCTAAATAATAAAAAAAAAATATATTGTTGTGTGGCCCGATAGGAAATCTCATTTCTAAAATTTGTCCCGGCTGCTGTAAAGGTTGGCCACCCATGTCCTAGGAGGATGCAAGGAGGGTGGCGGGTAGAGACACCAATTCGAGTATCGAATACTCAATACTCGAGTATTTTGAAAAATACTCTAGTTATACTCGTTATATATACATAAATGAAGTTTTAATTCCAAATGTTATAAACTTATTCAAAAAATATATATATATATAATGTTTTCCGTTGCGTTTAACTGAGTCTTGCGCGTGGATTTAAGTGGCAGGTTATATACAACAGTGAGTTTTTTCTACTGCGGAAATAATAAAAACAAAACTTCGAACCAATTTGAAAATTTGAGACTTTTAATTCTCTATTATTTTTGACATACATATTTTATAAATTGAAGTAAATGTATTAATGAAATTAAATAAGCTAAATTAATTATCATCTATTTATATTGAGAAGACCTTTATTCCGGCTCCCTCGTAATCGAGAAGGAGCCTCCTATCCGACACTCAGGAAGAGGGATTTTGGGGACAGAGTAGGAGAAACATGGCACTCTTACAAAGAAAAGACGATCTCAAAGCGTTATGTGGTTGCGGTTAGCATCCATTATTTAATTGTTTATAGTTTACACAGACGTTATACAACACACAAATATTACGATAGCGAAGAAGATATCAGGAATTTGACGCGAATTTAATTCTGAGGGAGAGGATTAGGCGCGTGCATTCTCAATGCAGTCCAATCTCTCACTGCTGTATGAAAACAAACGGTTACTTTAGAAAGAAACAACAATGGCCGTTTCAAAAATCGTTAACACATGCGCCCGCTGATAAGGAATGATTTATCGCCTTATGAACTTTTTATGAAGCACATGCATTGTCGGGCGTCAAGAGATAAGAGAAATTGAAATAACTCTACATTGCACCGCTATAGATTGCAATATAGATTATTATAAGAATGAATTTATTTTCTGATATCGACTGACTCATCGACTGAGGTGAACAATAGATCGTTCGAGAGAGTTCTGATGACCTACCACATAAGGCGGTGTCAATATATACAAATATAATAAATAATATATATATTAGTACATCTGCAACTACTCGAGTATACTCGAGTACTCGAGTATTTTCAAATTTTACTCTTTGATACTCAAGTATTTGAGATGTCTAGTAATTGAAGTCTCTAGTGGCGGGTGACAAAGAATCTTGGAGGCGTTATGCTCCAAATAGTGAGAGGATGTGGAAAAAATAAATCGTTTACAACATTTTAAGCAGGGCTGTGGAGTCGAAGTCGGGGAGTAGCAGTTTTTTGGCCGGAATCGGAGACGTCGCAGTGATTTGGTCGGAGTCGTAGTATGACTACCAACGTTCAAAAGATTCAAAAAATAAATCCATCTACACAAAGTATATAATTTATAATTTTAATATGGCAATGAATGAAAATTTCAAAACGACCTATCATTATATTGATTGAGTAGGCATTTACTTGGTAGAACTCCATTATAAGACGTACATTTATGTAGAACTTAAATACATTGTTTTTTTTCTTTCCGTATTACCTATCATTATCTTTGAAACACCAAGTAACCAATCAACGAAGACTAGATATTCAGTTGAAAATGTATGTAGATGTGGTAAATCCAGTTCATTCTTTAGCAAAACAATTATCGGATTCATTTCCACAACGGATGGTGTTGGGTCAAACAAGCTGGGATTTTCTCTTTCTTCAAATTCGCTGACAGAGAAAAAATTGATTACTACTTTTTATATTATCAGCTAAAATTCTTACTTTTATATATGTACTTTTACAACTTTAACGTAATACATTCAAGTAACCAAGAAATGGATGCGCTGCAAAACGTTTCAATATCGGCGTATCCAAATACTATTCCGGTGATAGTGTTATTTAGTTCAAGCTATATTATTAGAGCAAAAATATTCTCGCTCTTTGTATAAGCATCGGTGGTTCAGTGGTAGAATGCTCGCCTGCCACGCGGGCGGCCCGGGTTCGATTCCCGGCCGATGCATCTTATTTTTGATCTTTTTTTAAATTATTTTTTTACATAAATATCATAAAACATCTGCAATGTGAAATTAAAATCGATTTATAAAACTTAAATTAAAATATTTAAATATTAAGTAGAATAATTTTCAATAGAATTTATTTGAAACTTTCCCTTGGATTATAGTTCAAACAATATTTTCCAGATTGATTAAATAGCATTAATTGATTAGAAAACTTTCGCTATTGAATGTTTTGCCTTCTCTTGATCATGGTTGAATTTAACCTCAAAATATAAATACATAAGCAAACTTAATTACCTACTTCAATTAAGGAATAGCAAATATTTAACTTGTGCGGATAAGTTCAATGCCGATAATTGAGCTGTATTTTTTTACAAATTAAACAGATGATAACATATAACGACTCGTGGAAAGATATTATGTATATTTATAGTACTCAAGTATCCAGGGCTGTGAAGTCGGAGTTGTGGAGTCGCGACGTTTTTGCTGGAGTCGTACTCGGATTCGGAGATTTTGAAAAGTTCAAACTTTTTATTTATGCTTACAATTGTAAAATTTGGTTTTTGGTCCGATTGATTGGTTATGTTTAATTGAATATATATATATATAATGAAAAAAACGGGCCGAAATCCACATCTTTTTAGTCGGAGTCGGAGTCGGAGTCGTGTTTTTTTAACGACTCCTCTGATCCCTGAAGGTAACTTTCTATAAGAAACATCAATTTATTAAATGATATAAAAAATGTACTAAAAACTAATGCAAGACTACCTACTCACCCTGTAGATTAATTTTGCCGTTAAATTGAACTTATCCAATCTTTACCTATCGCTTAAAAATTACCGTCTGATTTATTATAATAAGTAGTAATTTTAGATAGATTGATGATTTATTACAATGCACTGATATTTGTATTTAGGTCTAATTGAGTCATTCTATTAAGGGGCCGTTCATCATATAAAAAAATGAGTAAGCCATCACTCTAATTTTATTACATGTATAGTCTGTTTAGAGCAGTGTTGCACAAGTTTTTGAGAGAAGGGCCAATTTATCTATTTAAAATTTTTCGCGGGCCGCAAAGGGTAAAAGTGAAGAAAAATATTGATATATTATATTATACTAGATGAGATATAAATTTTATATTTTATTTTTAATTTAATAATTAGATAATTTTATCAGCAACTTCGATCCTTCTCCGTTCCACATAACGTGCAGATTTGCACGATGGAACTTAGAGAGATTTCTGACACTGTATACTGGCAGCAAGCATTTTGATGTCGGGTTCAATGATCGTGGTTGATATCTTCAGTACAACACTGAGATTATCATTGTTCAATCGGTTTCTGTGTTGAGACTTATTTAGTTGTAATATGGAAAATGCTTGCTCGCAAATGTAGGTGCTTCCAAAAAGACTTGCACAAAGCGCAGCCTTTTTACGTAGGGAAGGAAACTTTCTTCGGCGTAGGGTAGGAAAGCTCTTCGGCGAGATATTTGTAAAAACTCTGCAGATCGCCTTCCTGATATTTCGATATCAATTGATCGTTGTTTTGCAAATCGATTAACTCTAGTTGCAATGATGAATCTGCCTCATTGATGGATACTGAGAAGGGGTTGATTTTTTTATATACTATTTTTTATCATATTTAATGAAAAATTTGTTGATGAAGTAGTTGTTATTTTGAGCCGTAAAAAAAATCATTTCGGGCCGCATTTGTGCATCACTGGCTTAGAGTTATATGGTTAATAATAAATTCCAGTGATCGGCGACCCGTGACTGAAACTAGCTGTCCTCTGAATTGGTCACTCGTGATTCGTGGCAGTGTATGATAATTCCCACTCGATATGTGTTAACGTTGAATTTTTATTTATACTACATTGTCATACGTAAGTACACTCTGACTTCTTTAACAGTTCACTCGGGAGAGCGGCAGCCGTTAATACTAAATAAATGGTCTCCCCTCTGACCTAAGAATCCACCTACCGTTCTTAGCCAACGCGTTCAGTCTATATCATATTAGGGAATTAAAAAATTTCGAACTCTGGAAAACTTTTTTTTTGTGGGCGTCATTCAGAACATTCTCACAGCGCCACTCTTTCGAGTGCATAAGTAGCGTGTTCAGTGTGTATTCGTGAAAAGATTGGCTAAAAAGATAATATCATTCCTAACGATGTATTGATATTTTGTAGGGTTCGCCATTTCTAATTATATAATATAAAACCACACTCCCCCACTCCCTCAGTCCTCCTATGAGACGTGACGTCATATAGGGAAGGCTCGTGTAACTAAATGATTTCTCAGATGTGAATTATTGTTGGTTGTGATATTCCAGAAGATTCCAAAATATTCGTATCTCTTTTACCCATCCAGTTCGGTGAAACAGTAATCCAAACGTGATAAAAGTTTTCCACTCGCGTTGGATTATAATTTATAATACAGCGATAACGACTTCGACCGAAATAATTTATTCCTGGCTGATTAAGGATTTGTGGAACAGACCGTAATATTGCTCTTTTCACCTAGGTATGTTAACAAAAAACCAGGGCATTGGAGTCGTGGAGTCGTGGATATTTGATAGGAAATGGAGCCGTCACGGCGTTTTGGACGAAGTCGTACTTGGAGCAGAAATTTTGAAAGTATGAACTTTTTATTTTTGCATATAATATGTCAAATTTGGCTATTAGCCGGTGATTTACAATAACTGTTGAATCCCTGGACTAGAAATCATATTGCCAAAATGTTCGGTATTTATTTGTCATCAATAAAAGCGCTATTTTAGCAATGTGAGATTTATTAAAAATGAACATAACCAGTATTATTTTAATTTCAATAAGCTATTAGATCGCATTCGAACGAGACCGATACTCTCGTACATTATATTATATCGAATATTTTCGCTCTTCAGTAATAGATAAACAAACGAAATATAATATTTATTAAAAGATAGTGACATCAAGTATTCCGGAAAATTTCTAATGATTAATAAATATGGACATTATCGACCATTAAAAAAATTCCGGGATCGACTTATTGCAATCTCGAAATCCCGGGAAATAAATTTCGGCCTGTGATTGGAAACCCTAATCATGAGCCTGGTAGAAGTTTCGGTCTCCAAATTCAATGTCACACTAGGCCCTGCCTCCTTTCTTAATTTCAAACAAAATAAAAAAGAAATGATGAGCTTTTATTTAAAATGTTATTCTTTTATTAATGTCTTATTTTTTATCATTTGTAACATGTGGTTTTGAAGATACGTCCAGTTTGAGGAATTGGTAAGCAGATTTGAAGATCTGACGATCGGATTTAAGGATCAGATCTTCTCTCTCAACAAATGAAAAATGATTTCCAATAAAGATGAAGTTCATTATGTACTCAGTGATTAACCTAACAACAGCCCAAGATTTCAACAAAGTTACGTCCAGATACAAGATTATCTATTCTATAATTAAATATATATTCGATATGGATTATTTACTTTATTACGAAATGTCAGACTCGTGAATCAGAAGTCACATTGAAGATGTATTATGTGTTATAACTATAATAAAAATGGTCGATTGTCTGGTGTTATCAGTCACGGGCAATGTCATACGAATTAATTCTCAACAGACAAAAAGGTACGTATGTTTTTATTCTGTTATCACTATCTTACTTTGAAAAGATTCTAATTAACATTTTTGCCTAAAATGACCTTTTGGTCGGAAAAACTTTATTTAGTTTTACAATGTAAAGCAGGACTCGACATAGAAGTCGCAGAAAAGCAAAATAAAATAATGCATGTCTCTGAGGGCTACACATATAATATTATAAAGGTCTTTTTATAAGGACGCTTAGTTTTGAAATGTAAATAAAACAAGTTGTTTGTGAGATTTCGACTAAATTTTAATTTCATTTGTAAGTATATTTTACGGCATTAAATATGGAATATAGCATCAAATGTCTGCCAATATCCATTCATTATAAAATGGGCCATGTCGCTAAAGTTGACTTTTTTGACAAATTTGGGTAAACTTCCAACTGCTCCAGAACCCAATCAGGCGTTGTCTGTGGTCGTTTACCTGAAGATCCTTGGTTAGTTGGATTTTATACGGGTGCAGACATAAGGCCCGATTCAAAATTCGCCAAGTTGAAGTCGCAGAAAACCCAAGTTCTTGTGAACAACGAGAAATAAGCTGCCTTGGGTTTTCCTGTACACTTTCACACACAGCAACAATGTTTTCACCAGATATTGTATTTTGATGACGTACAGGTAGATGTTGGCCAATTATTTACCAAACTGGCTGACTTAAATTTGGCCACTAAACAATGAATAATCTACCCAGCAGGACAAAGTAACATATTTTGAGCGTCCCTATTGAAATACCCTTTATATATCGTATATGATTTCGAGCAAGACGCGACATTAAGAATTCCAGGAGTCCTGTCTAGGGTTTATTTTATTTTCAATACCTAATGAATCCCGGGATTAAAAAACATAATCGATTTATTAATCAAGCTTAAAAGATTAATATTTTAAAAAAATCGTAATTTTCGTGTGGACATCGGATGCTCGTGAAAAATTATTTGCGTTTTGCATTGATGACAGCAGCGAATATAAAATATTGTATTGAAATAAATTAAGAGAACGAAAGATTCCAAGTTATAAAATTGGAGCTCATTAATGGTAATAAATAATGTTTAAATGAGTGCCAAATACATACAATTCTAAAATTGAACTCAACATCCTGGATGGTATGTAATAGATGTATCATCAATAAAAACAGATCGAACGCATTCGAACGAGAACGATACTCTCGTACATTCTATTTCAAAAAAATATTTTCACTCTTAAATAATGGATAAACAAATATAATATTCATAAAAAAGATAGTGACATAAATTATTTTTAACTATTTTTAATGACAAATTAATATAGCAATTTTTTAATGAATATGAAAATTATCGATCATTTAAAAAATACTCCAAATCCCGGAATCGGCTTATTGAAATCCCGAAATATTAATTTTGGTGCGGGATTGGAAACCCTAGTGCTGTCCAACTTATAAATGTCGTGAAAATTCATGGATATAATATTGTAATGGTTGTAATAACAGGCGCAGTGAATTTATTATTATTAAATTTTCTGCGACGATCGAAAGAAATTGATCACTCGAAGGTTAATGACCTTACAGTTAAATTTAATTTAATTAAATGGCAGTCATTCGAAAAGGGGGTGTGACGGGGGCGTTCGACCTTTTCCGTCCATCACCGGTATATTTAACAGGCCAATCTCTACATTCCGCTACCCTAATGAAGCACATCAATAATGAGTCGGTAAAAAAATCTAAAGGAATGATCACTTAATATTTTTAATTGGGTAGTTGAATGAAAATGTTGAGAACAAAGAAGACAAAGGGACAAGGGTTTTTATTCGAACCGATCGGAAAGACAGAACAGTAGATACAAATCAATAAACAGTAAAAACCAGGGCGTTAAAAAAAATACGTCTCCGACTCCAGCATTTACCAAAAACACGACTCCGACTCCGACTAAAAAAGGCTTATTTTCGCCACGTTTTTTTCTATATTTCTTATTTATGTGTATTCAATTATTTACCAACAAACCAATCCGGCCAATAGCCAAATTTGACATATTATTTGCAAAAATAAAATGTTAAAACTTTTCAAAATTTCCGACTCCGGGTAGGACTCCGAACAAAACGCCGCGATGACTCCGACTCCGGCCAAAAAACTCCGTCTCCACGACTCCGACTTCACAGCCCTGGTAAAAACACCTGACAAAGTAAAAAAAAGTTCCGCTCATGTTACCAAATTATCAAAAAACTTTTACTATGCGGCGATAAACTTTTTGGAAAATTATTTTTGATTTTAAATCAAAATTAAGAATCTACTAGTTGTGTAACTATTCTTACACTTTTTTCGCCGTTTTCTTATTTCCAACGTGGACATTAATTGTAATTCTTGGCTTAGATTCCAAACGAGAAGTGAGCTACAAACAGTTTTTGCAGAACGACCTCGGTGGCATTATTTTATATAAATAAAGTACATTTTATATTAATACTTTCAGATACATTCTGATAAAGATCAGGGCCGGTTTCACTGATAGCGATTTATTGAATAAATAAGAAATACTATGGTTAAAAAAATATATGGAAAAACTAAAAAAAGAAAGAATTTTGTGTTGAAGAAACAGTTTCAAATTTGAACTAAAGATGAGAATTACAAAAATAAATCACTGTTAAAATATTAACTGTCAGTCCTTGCCAGTGATAATGGATTAATCTAATCTAATAAAACAAGACATATTTTGCACACGTGGGGGTTGTACATAAACAATGGATTAAATTTAATTAAAAAACAAATATAAATACTACGAGAGTTTGCATTTTTTTTATTTAATTAATTAATAAGATGAACCCTGAACCCCAAAACGAAATCGAATTGAAATTAAAACTCACATTTTAATTACAAAAACTAATAGGAAAAACTGTTTTTTTTTATTTAGACAAAACAAATCAATTCACTGGGTCACAAATCAATTCTTAGTGGAAATTCTCTATTTTAATTAAATACAAAATTATAAATAACTTTGATTATTCCACGTATCGTGTTACTATTTGTGACACGTTTGCTTAAGTAATAAGTTGATTCTAATATGTATTTTAAATGATAAAATTACAAAATGGAGTTTGGGATTTTTCCTTTTTACGGGAAGCAGGGAGGAGGGTTATAGAATCAAAGGATTAAATACACAAACTATTTCCTTCCTGCTTCGATATGTGTCGAACTAGTTCATAAATTCATGTGTTCTTATGGTGGAGAGGGTTCAGAAGACATTTTTGAGAATTCTCTATTTGAGGACATATGGGTACTACCCATGGCTTTATCCAACAGACTTTCTCTTAGGGATGCTCACTTTCAATAGTTTGAATGCTCGAAGAGAAATGTACTTGGCATTATATTTCTTTCGGCTTATCCGAGGCCAAAATGAGAATTCCACCATTCTTGAAAATGTTAAATTGAATGTTCCTGATAATTTTTTGAGAAATCGTGAGCATGAGTTGTTTGTTCTTCCAAGGGGTAGAACCAGTCTGCCAATGAGAATGCCTCTGGGAAGAGCTTTAACAATTTAAACGGCATTGCTTCGGATGTCGACATATTTCATATTGACGTGAGTGAGTTCAGACGAATACTATATTTTATGAATAAAAGTTGATTTTGTCACAACTCACTCGGTTGACATCTTTGAAAATTTCTAATATGATTTTATAAATTTTTTCTCTCAGTTTTTATGACTACAATGTTTTCATCTTGTTTTTAATTAATTAGTGATTAATATTATGTATTTACATGTATGTATGTATATATATAAATACACGTATTTATATTTGTCAAATACATGGCGCATTGGCATCAGCTGTAATGCCATGATTTGCTTTTTTCTTAAATAAATAAATAAATAAAATGAGATATAATTATTTTAAAAAATTACATTAATTAAAATATTTTTATAGTATACATACTAAAGCAATAAGACATAACACTCGAATGTGATGTAATAAACATTATAAATATAAGAACTAACAGGAAAAATCGAAAACCGTTTTTTTTTAATTCAGAGAAAAAAAATCAATGTGACCTAGTGTGGCATTGAAGATGTAATATTAACCTGTTTATTACAAAACATTATACAAATTAAAACAAGTACACCAAAAAAATAATACATAATCCACGATAAATAAATAGTTCCAAATTTGAAAAAAAAATCGCCATTGCGCAATCACGTGTCATTGAAGTTTAGAGGGCGCGAAATGAAGACGAAGTTTGGTATTTTAGTAGTGTGTGTGTGTGTGTTTTTTTTTATTATATCGACGAACAAACACAGCGCGCGGCGAACAATTCGACTCCGCTGAAAATATGCGCATCTAGACGGTGACGGATCACCTTCAATTCGCTCGCAAGGTTAGGCAAATTTCAATTTTTTCGCTCGCTAGACGCCAGACCCGCTCTTCAAACTCTTAATATTTGGGCATTTGTGCAAATAAAAAAAGAAGGTAAATTGCTTCATATTTGATGTGATGATTCATTATTAGAGACACGTTTTTTGTGTATATTGCCATACATGCAAAATTGATGCGAAATTTTTAAAATAGCGAATAGATGCTAAAATAATAATAAAAAAAGGTAAATTTATCACTTATAAGTCGTTCACCTACAATACTTCAAATTATTCCAACTGTATTCAAGATGTAAATATTAAGAACAGGACCGGTTTCCAAGGATGTGGAGTCGTTAAAAAATCCGACTCCAGCATTGACCAAGAACACGACTACGAATCCGGCCAAAGAACCATGACGACTCCGACTCCCGCCAAAAAGCCACGACTCCACAGGCCTCCTGCTTTCACACATCGCGAGCATTATCAACTGATAAGAAATACAATATTACAACGTTATTTATACAATACCCAAGCTCGATTGTTTATGATACTTTCCTTGGAAGGGCAGCATAGACAATCAAGCGTTTTGAATAATATATTTATAAACTCCCTATGCAGGTAATCTTAACAGGCCGTTTTCTATAAGAACTGATTGATATTCAAATTTGAATCGCTTGAATTTTATTAAGGGTCGTTATATATACGAAAAGAATTCATTTGGATAGTGATTATTTTTTTGCTTCCTCAATATATTTCTTATGGTTATCTGTAATTTCCACAGCCATATTTCCTCCACCAATTTATTGATATGCCTGCCTTGTCATTAATTTAAATATTAGCATTTACTTGCAGTGGCGGCTGGCTACAGAGTATTAGGGAGTACAAAAAAAGATTCAACTATTTTTCCGTACTATAGACAGCCAAAAATTCATAAGACTGGCACTCCTATTAGATCAGTGGTATCCTTTACGAATACTGCGACGGCCAAATTAGAATTTTTTTATCAACAAAGATATAAAGACAATGACATTCGTAATGAACAGACCAACATGTTAATAAGAACCTTTTCAAAGCAAGGTAACGAAATATTAACCATCTTTTTTTCTTCAGATTTTTTTCCGGACGATGAAAGAATTTAAAATTTTCTGGACCTCTGCAAATGAATTTTATCCTTTTCTTTAAATCGTATTAAAAAACAAATAAGCCAAATTAAACAATATATGCTTTTTATGTGTTTTTGTTTAAACTTCTGTTGATACCTACATATTTATTTAAAAGGTGCAAATATATCAATAAAAACATAGCAATTTATTTTAGTTCTACAAAAATTATATAATTAATAAGACTTAGACGACGATGAAAATACCCATAGACTGTATAGTTTATGGAGAACTAAAATACATTGCTATTTTTCAGGGCTGTGGAGTCGGAGTTGGAGTTGTCGCGGCGTTCTGGCCGGAGTCGTACTCGGAGTCGGAAATTTTGAAAAGTTTGAACTTTTTATTTTTGCATTTTGTATGTCAAATATGGCTTGTGGCCGCATTGATAGGGTTGATATTTAATTGAATACACATAAATAGGAAAATTAGGGGAAAAAATTGACGATATTAACCTTTTTTTAGTCGGAGTCGGAGTTGGACTTTTTTTGACCGACTCCACAGCCCTGCTATTTTTCACCGTGGCTTGTCGTTAATCTTACTAAATTAAGATAGATATAAATAGCGCTGTTTATATTTCATCTCTTGATGATGCCTTAAAGATGAGCGCAACCGGCCCTGATAATAAAAAATATGGAAGTTGCATAAAAAAATGATTTTTTTGTCTAAATATAATTAAACGATATTCATATTCAAAAGGAAACTGACATTTTTTTTATTTAATTCACTTATTGACAATAACAACCATGATTATACTATACCAGATTACACTGAATCATCACAATGACGTGACAATATCAATGTTTTGATTGTTATGCACTTGTTGAAAGATCGTGATATTATTTCTTGTCCGTTTTATTTATACAGGTACTCCTCGACTTACGTCGTTTCAACTTACGATAGCACCCAGGTCCACGGGTTGCAAAACACTTGTGGTAATAGGGCAGTGATGCACAACCTTTTTGTCAGAAGGGTAAGATTATTAATTTTCAGATTGTTCAAGGGCCGCATGGGTAAATGTGATGAAATTTTTATTTTTACACTATATTTGATTGAAATTTTATATTGTTTTTCCATCGCCCGTGACAAGTTATGGAGAAAAAAGGTGATTAATAATTATCATATTGGGCCGCATTAAATGTCATTTCGGGCCGCAGCGCAGGTTATGTCCTTCACGTTTTTACCACTCTCTCATGTTTAATTAAATTAAGTTTTATTTATAAATCTATGGCACTTCTCCCTTGTTCATCACATTTACTCTGTTAACCAGTCACTGTGTGCCCGATTTATTGATTACACACTTCGAAGATGTAATTAAAATTTGAAAAAAAAAACTGTTTTGTTTTTGGTCGTAAGTGCGAATTGTCGTAAGATGAGGACGACCTATTTGCGTACATATATGATTTATTTTCATACATATTTTGTATGAAATTTGCCTTACGAACAAAGCTCGGGAACTAGTCTCGGTCGTAAATCGACGACAACTTGTATTAACATTTATAAATTATACATTTTGAAAATATTTGAAACGAAATTCGACTTCCGAACAATTTGATTCCAACAAAGCTGAAGAACGTTTTTCGGTCGTAAGTCAAGGACTACCTGCATACATATTTTGTATGAAATTCGACTTACGAACACTTAGGTGACGTTCGGGAACTATAGCGTTCGTAAGTCGAGACACCTGTACTATTATTCGATTTGGTGTCATCCTTTGAAAGGAAATCGATACAGTGTCGCGCGCGTGTGAGAGAGACCACTTTCCGAGACGACCTTGGCGAAACAAAAAACGGCGTACACATATATTAATTTCTGACATGATAAGGCTGATAAAGACGCGACATTACATTATCAATCGCCTCTAGAATCGCGATACACGTAATAATATCATTTTTGTAGTAATAATAAAAAAAGAAAAAAAAATGATTATAAATTCCGGCGAATTTACCGAATTTAAATGATGAGGTGACCTTGAGCGGACCGCGATTTAGCCAAGGTCAATACATACGTTGATACAGTGTGTTCGAAAGAGCGCTAATTATTTTATTCGCGACTTCATATTACGTGTTTTGATAATTTTATGAACGTTTTGTAATTTGGTGTTTCTTTCGCAAATAAATGCGATATACTACACTGATAATTGAGTTGACAAAATACTTGGTATAACTCCATTAGAACACTGAACGAATTTTAGCTCTACAATTTTTTTATATTGTAGAGTTGATTACTATTTCGGTTTACGTCATCGTTCGAAAGGATTAAATCCAGGATCGTTTTCGTTCGTCGCTAAGCTATTTCAACAGATCTGTTCAACCGGTCGTGATAAATTAATTATGGAATAATCACAAATTTTTTATTTTTATAAAACGTCTTTTTACCAAGACCTGAACAACTTAATAATAGCAATGTTGAAACATGAAATCTAATTAGAAGTTGAAAATGTTCGCGATAAGCGAAACCGGTACTGATTCATATAAAATTTAATATGGAATAAGCACAAAAAAATGCCTTATTATTTTAATATATAATTCGTATAAAACTAAAACACATTGCTATTTTTAAGGTATTCACTTATACAATAACTAAAAAATGTGCTTCCACAATTAATTTATCAGGACTAGGGCTTGCAATTTACCGTCAAATTCCAATAACCGGTAAACGGTAAATAATTTCGCCCATTACCGGTTATTTACTGGTAAATGAAACAAAATTGATAAAAATAAATAAAATAACTATATGTGGCTACTTTTACTAAAAACGGTATCCTAAAACGTAAAGAATTTAAAAGACGTTTCATGAAAATAACAATGTCATGAAATGTACTTATATGTTTGTCCTTTTTGTTTAACTGAGATATGGGAATGGGAGATCAGATAATCTTTTATTTGCCACACAAAGCTTGGTTAAGTTAAATTACGACGTAATATTACGATGTAATATTTGGTTTACAATTTATTAGTTTATAGATTTTATTAAAAAAATGTTTATTTTTTTTGGTATAATGATTTTTCAGAATTAAAATATGCTTTCATGAAACAAATAATATCAATACAATAATTAATCACATCGGAATATATCGTTCTTCTTTCTTTTATTCGAATTATTAGCTGTTTTTTAAGTTCCATGGCTAAAAAAGAATTGAATTTAGACAGTTCATCAAGCATAAATGTCAATGTTATGTCGGCTGTATATAGATTTATGTTTTCACGACACACAGCTTCTACAGCTACTTTTACTGGTTGTTATGCCGACATTATGTTCGAGACCTTATCAAATTCGATTCCGCATGCATATCACATTAAACCTTCGTTATAATATGCCTGTATCTGTCCTTAATTCGCGATAAAATCATTTCCGGTAAAAACCGGTAAATTTTCCAATTTACCGATAATTACCGATGGTGTATTTTGGCCTATTTACCGGTAATGCAAGCCCTAATCAGGATCGATCTGATCTGTTGAAAATTCCGAGCGATGTGCGAAACCGGTCCTGATCTTAATAAATTAATTTTGGAATAATTAAAACAGATGCTTTGTTATTTAATCCCTCTTCCACATACTTTATTTATGACCATATATAATTATAAATTTAAATCTGTATATATAATCCAAGCAACATTTCTCATAGATTATAATTGAATAACTATTAAATATTACTAAATTTTAAGCTATCTATCTTCATGGGAGAATAAAGTCAATTCAAGGAACTATACGTTCATTTTTTTTTCATGTGTTTCTTTATTTTTAAATAAAGCTTTCGTCGATCGGTTGGCATACCTATCTCAAAATACACATTTTTATTTTAAGACTACAAAATATTTTAACACTTTATTGGTTTATTAATGTCGCGGTCGACCATTCATTGTTCCAAGGGTGACCGGTAGATCGCGTATGATTTTAACGTCAATATTATCGGCGCATTAACTTTGTGCGTTACATTTAACCGTTCTAAAGCCAACGACACACCGGTGGGCAACTATTTTTAAGGCATCAAAAAATAATATTTCACAAATTATCACATCGAATATGTATCCGAGATCTCTTAAGGCTCACAATATGAATATATACTTTTCGTTTTAATAGTTTTCTTATAAGATATTCAACAAAATTTTTGTTTAAAAATTGACAATATTGGCGTAAATATTATTTTGCATGTATATATGTTTCAAACGAATTGAATAAATATAAATTATTCATACAATCTTAAGAAAAAAATATTTTATGATAGCCAATCGGGGTGCAAAATTAACATAAGATTATAAACTATGTGTGACAACCCTTATCGACGATTCGTAAATACGTTATAAGAGCCATGCGGTATGGTAATTAACGTGGAATTGCTTTTATAAGGGATCTAAGACATCTAAGCCCTTAATTAACGTAAGTAGTTTTAAGGTATAGTCCTTTTTAAATTTTTTAAAAAGTCGTAGCTGGCAACAGGTTAAAACTCTATAATCGGAGGTGCACATGTGTGTTGGCCCACCTTGGATTCGATCCGAACATCCGCGGTGACCGGAAGGTCAAGTTCGCCCTTTTGTTGGCCTATCAAAATGTAGACCCAAAATCCTTTTGAACGGAATCGGCCGAGATAACTTTGCCAGCGTATTTTTAACCTCTACGGTAGCCCCCCGTCTGCGAATGTCACATCGAAAATTAATCAGACCAATCAACCGCCTTGAAAAATATATATTTTTAGGACCAGTGTTTCTCAAACTTTTATTATGTAATTTTTATTATAAATCTAGCGTTGCAATGCCTCGCCTTTATGCGTTGTAGAGTCGTGGAGTCGGGGTTTTTTGCCGGAGTCGGAGTCGTTGCAGGGTTTTGGCCGGAGTCGGAAATTTTGAAAAGTTTGAACTTTTTATTTTTGCATATATGTCAAATTTGGCTACTGGCCGAAATGTTTAGTTGATGTATAATTGAATACACATAAATAGAAGGTAGGGAAAAAGAGTGACGAAATTAAACTTTTTTTAGTCGGAGTCGGAGTTGGAGCCGGAGTCGTAATTTTTTTAACGACTCCACAGCCCAGCATTTAAGCATTTGAAATGCATTTAAGGCAGTGATGCACAGCCTGCGGTCTTCAAGGAAATTTTATGCGGCCCGCAATGAGTAAAATACCCGACCTTTTTTATTCAGAACTTTTAACGGACGAGACACTGAAAATATTGATAGTTTAATCAGTTTTACTCGTGCGGCCCTCGAAATATCTGTGAATTGATAATCTGGCCCTTCTCTCAAAAAGGTTGTGCATCAATGATGTATAGCTAGACTCGACATTTGAGTTGTAAGAGGTATAGCTGAAAAGACATCCCTGTTATAAACTTATAACTATTATGATTCAAAAAGCTCCAAGTAAAAAATATATTCTTCCTTTGAAACACAAACGTTCTGTTTGAACATACACATACATACAATAATTAAATGGTGTATAAATTCGCAGAAATGAATAAAAATGGAGTGCGTCAGTCGTCAGTCCAGGGGGCACGGTATATTTCGGTACACATTTGTCCTTCACTCGACGAAAAATTGAGTGATTCAGATGCCCATGTGGGAGTCAATTTGATTTAATCGATACGCAAGAGCTTACAAAATATTGCAAATACAATTTATAGAGGGCACATTTTGGAAATTGTTCTTCCCATTAGCTTACATAATCAAACAATATTCTTTGCATATTAAAAAAATTGTTTTGAAATTTGATTTACTTTTGTAACTTTTAGGGCAGTGGTCTCCAAACTCAATAAGGCTCACACCCTTGGCACCTTTAAAAAGTGAACTGTCAAATTCTCATAACGTCACCAAAATGCAAGACGTGATTCTCACGGGGCTGTGAATTTCGACTCCGACTAAAAAAGTTTAATATCGTCATTTTTTTTCCTTATTTTCCTATTAATGTGTATTCAATTAAATATCAACCCTACCAATCCGGCCAATAGCCAAATTTGACATATTAAATGCAAAAAAAAAAAGTTCAAACTTTTCAAAATTTCCGACTCCGAGTACGACTTCGGCATAAACCCCGCTACGACTCCGACTCTGGCCAAAAAGCTCCGACTCCGAGTACGACTCCACGCTCTAGATTCTCAGGGGTAAAAAGTCGGAGTCGGAGTCGTGGAGTCGGAGCTTTTTGGCCGGATTCGGAGTCGGAGTCGGCGCGGCGTTGTAACCGAAGTCATACTCGGAGTCGGAAATTTTGAAAAGTTTGAACTTTTTATTTTTGCGTTTAATACGTCAAATTTGACTTTTGGCCGCATTGATAGGGTTGATATTTAATTGAATACACCTAAATATGAAAATTAGTGAAAAAAAGTGACGATATTAACCATTTTTAAGTCGGAGTCGGAGTCATGGTTTTGGGAAATGCTGGAGTCGGAGTCGGACTTTTTTTACCGACTCCACAGCCCTGGTAAAAACTTTAAATTAATAAAATAACCAGTATCAGGGAATCAAATGTGAAACCGGATAGCCAGTAGGATGTTTCTTACTATGCGATACAAGGAATTATACATTATATGTAATACAGCTGGAAGATTGTAATGCAAAAAATCTGATTACGTAATCGAGGATTAAATAACAAATTGTTTGAAGTTTTAATAATGTAAATGACTTTAGAATTTTTTTTTTGATTGACCTTGTGGGTGTGACATCACCGTGACCTTGGCGATAATTGGCGGCACGGGCCGAACAAGTTTGCTAGCTAAATATCATATTAGATTGCAATACATGATGCCTATTGCGTTCGTTTCTTTATTGAATTAGAATTGAAAGTGTGTATGGAATGGAGCATGCCAAATGACTGGATAAGTGCATTAATGTAATCCTATTATAGAAAACGAAAAATATTAATCATACGAGGCAAAAATGTATTCCCCGATGTGTCGTTATTTCTTGCAGTCCCGCATTAATTTCATACAAAACACACATAAATAGATTGCATCGATCGTGCACAATTTTACCGCATTAATCGTTTAAATTTCGCAGCCAAAAAACAAATGACGATGAAAGATTATATAAATATAATACAAAGTATATTTAATTACCTTTATTGCCGCAATTGTTGTTGTAATATAAACAATGAAAACCACATTAACATTTCACTTCACTTTATAAACAGTTGTAAACAGATCACGTGTAGGTACTGTAGGTGTATAAGTTGTGTGCTGCCGCTGTCTCTTTTCTACTCAGACGCATCGACCAATCGAGTGGAAGAGAGATAGATGCGGCACAATCCGAACGGTAGGCCAATCGTGCCTCTCTATCGCTTATCCGCGCTCTCGCTCGCACGCTTGCCTTCGGCGTAACGCGACAAACGGGACAATGAGTCATGTTTTTTCGTGCGTGCAGCGGGCGTTCATCGATTTATAAGACGTTGTCACGTCAAAAAATGGAAATAACACTCCAATTCGCCGAAGCCGATAAATTTAGCTCTATTTCTACATATGTAGGTAAAAAAAATCAATATGTGATGTGTGATGATTCCTGGCTATTACTTAAATCTGGAAAATCAAAATTCTGCATTGATCTTAATAATAGTTTTCTCTAAAATGCTTAAAGGAAGAAAGCTAACTTTGCTTCCAAAGCCTTCATACATAAGGAGATCATCAGACGATATAAATTTCTGAAAGTAGCTGACATCCTTATTGAGTTTGGAGGCCACTGCCCTAAAAGTTATAAAAATAAATAAAATTACAAAACACTAGATTTACTGTTTTTTATACTGATTTAATACGCAAAGACTATTTATTGTTTTATTCTCACTTATGGAATAAATAAGCATTTTGTTGAAGCTAGATTATGCCATTCGATGTTTCAATTATTTTGATGTATGTTTTTTTTACAAATGAAAATGAAATAAGATAAATACACTATTTAATCCGTCGCATAACTCTATCGCGAATGTCAAGTTATAATAAAGAACATACAAAATCAAATAAAGTTGGCGAACGAGCCTTAGCATGTTGAAAAAAAGTCCTGTACGACACTGTGATATTGGCATTGAACTAAAGAGAAAAGTCTAAATAAGTTTGCAATATTGTGAATGTGACATTGGAAGTTTTTCTCGTGGAGGCTTTAGGGGTGGCGTCTGAAATTTGTTCGCGTGGTCGCCCTGCTCTTTGTGGAGCCTCTCTACCCTTCAAATGTCAAGGTCTTATTTATTATTTGCCTATCGGTCGTTTCGTTCAGTGTGGTGAGCCTAGCATTTTTTTTTTTTGCTTATTTTTTTAATGTCTCTTTATGTCGAAGCCAGGTCATTGTGATGAAGGCCTTGTGGGAAAATAAATATAATTTTATGCAGGAATTATATTATATTAACATGGAAATCTGGTTTGTTTGATATTTTTTTAATCATGTACTCATTAATTAAGGAGACAGATACGTTTCTCCGAGAACAGCTTTATGTTATATATAACGAGCGAGTACCTGTAATGCGTTGCAATGCGCGTCAAAGAAAGAAAGTGATCGTGTTTTAATTCTGTTAATTCAAGTGCTTTTTGATACCGAATATTTTCAATATATACATACACATATAGCTAATGAAAAAACCTTCGTGAGCGTCCAAACAACAAATCACCAAAGTTTAATCGCAATCGGACGAACGGCACAAGAACGCATACGGTACAAACAATCATTAATTTTTATATCTATAGATAATTAAAAAACTTTCGTGGACGTCCACACAACAAATCACCATAGATTTATCGGATCAACGGCATAGAAACGCATACGGGACAAACGAACAAAAAAACATATTTTTTTATATCTATAGATAATTTAAAAAAAAACGGAGGTGTCCACACAACATATCATTAAAGTTTTATCGCAATCGGATGAACGGTATAGGAACGCAAAACCTTCTTGATCATCCACACAAGATATAACCAAGGTTTTGTCGCAATAGAATGAACGGTACAGGAACACATACGGTAAAAACAAATAATTGATTTATATATAGGTAAGGTCCAATAAAAAAATTCAAGGGTTTCTCTAAAATACAATTCTGATAAAAATTAACTCGTTTTTCATAGAATATACATTTTTCCATTTTGATTTCGAAGAAGTGGACTCGCATCCAATTATCAATTATTATTTTCATACCAACTGACGCAGATGTAAAAATCTTTTTGCAGATGCAAGCTGCAATATTTATCGCACTGTAGGTACCCGTCAAAATCATACACACGTGAAAGTGGCCGATTCTCAAAATGTGTAGTAAAATTCGAGCACCTCTTTCTTCCAGTTTTTATTTCACTTTAGTAAAAATTCGCAGTTGAAAAATATTAAGAACCGGAACAGTTTTCAACGGCAGAAAATAAATACTTAAAACAGTATAGATCGGGTTGGTCGACTCAAAGTTTTTTTCATCTTATCATTAACAGCTTCTATCGTAAATAATGTCTTTCACGCAAAACTCCGTACTGTTCGTTTAAGTGCAATTACAAAAGAACAGAGGGAAACAAATACATTTCATGAATTAATAATCTTTTTTAACCATGTCCGCTCCCAACTTGGAGCATATGGACATGATTTTGATACAAGAACTGCATGTTACTCATTTGCTCCACCTCCTGTGAGAAGAGAATAGTGATTGAAAGGATACGAGGACTAGGAGAGGACTGGTGATTGCTCTCGCTACACGCCGCTTTGTGGGATCGGAAGGTTGGGAAGGGGTTTTTAATAACACAAACACCCATTGTTTTCGAACAGAATCGATGTATCGACTGGAAAAATCTCGAACACGGGTGGTCCGTCATGGAAGTCAACAACGTTGACCACTGCACCACGGACCGACAACGATATTTTTAACTATCATTAACTGGCTAGGCGATAATCAATCAATGAATTTTATAAATCCTTACCGTAAATTTAAGCTGTACTCATTGTAGAGATGAGATTACAGTAACCACTAAAGTGGACAGTTTATTCCCCATATTCCTATCTGGAGCATTTGGGCGCCACGCGATACTTCCAAGATTCTCTACCTCAAGCCTCCTTGCTTCCTCTCGGTCATACCAGTATCCCAAAGCTTCGCCGAGTACATCCTATGGATGATCATCAACGGTCTTTCGGTTCTTTTGGGCCACAGAATCCATCCAGTGGGTAGACAAGACATGCAGGATTCAGGTTCCTCTTTGGTATTCGCAACATCTCCAATCCAGCTAAATCGACCGCTTTTATAATTTAGGTGTAAGCAGATTCTCCAGATTTTTTCTTCTCATTATAATTGTTGGAGAAAAAGTATTTTTGCCTCCGTTGCTAGAAAGAAAAAAATGTAAAGCTTTTTCGTACTAATTATCATTTTTTTTATTATTATTTTCGTACAAATGTTCTGAGAGAAATAGGTTATTAATGGTGAGACGACCAGGGTTTCTTCCCTATCTGACTGCGTCAGACAGCGTCATTCTAAGGCGTTCGTCGATGGAACTTAGGGACAGGATGGGGAGAAAGGTGTCTCTCGCAAAGATTTCAAACGGTTTCTCTTTGCCGTAACTCTATCCCAGAGTAGGCTAGTTTATTATTCTCAATTTAGATTGTCAGTTACACAGATATAATTATAGTTGCGACTACATTTCAAAGCGTAAGACCAAATGAATAATGTGATTTCCTCCTGTCCGAGAAAGGAGGGCGATAAAAAAAAACTGATGACTTTTGAAAGAAGGATAACGACTAACTGACTTGGCGGTTATTTTATTTGACAGCCACATTTATACTCCGTGATTCTAGTATAAAAAACAGCTCGACCAATCAACGCAAAGCATTCTGGCCTGAGCTGAATTCAACCAATCACTGCGAAGCCGTCGCAATGAGTCGGTTACATGAATTTATAACAATTTGAATGCATTTATTCGCGTTATATTACTCGTTTGGTCTTATTATTATTGATTGAGGTGATAAATAAGATCGTCCGAGAGAGTTCTGATACCCTACAACATCATGCGGTATCAATGGTAACCTTGATATACGATCATTTACGATACGAGTTTTTACCATTTTAATAAAATATCGAATAAGAAAATAACGTTTAAGAACCTCCCGTTTGGTCATGAAAGAGAGACCGGGTGCATTTCGAATTAGGTCAACGGGTCAGGAAAGGTGTTATAAGCCCCCTGTGATGCCCAACCCGCGCCTTATCACCGACACCTACTTCCTACTTTGTACCTGCTATCCTAGAATGAACTGCCAACAATGGTCTATATTTTAAGCGATACAAGTATTTGTTTGAATATCATTCAAACCAAAATAAAATTTATGATCGTTTACTATATTGTTGAATTATTAATTATTACGACAAAAAAATAGAAATACATATTCCTCATAGAGATTGTAAATTCTAGCATTTTTTAGATTTTTTCAGGGCGTGGTGTCGTTAAAAAATTACGACTCCGACACCGACTCCAGCATTTATCAAAAACACGACTCTGACTTCGACTCCGACTCCAGCATTGGCCTAAGAAACGACTCCGACTCGTCGACTTAATTTCGTCACGTTATTTGCATAACTTTCATATTTATGTGTATTCAATTATATATCAACCAACCAATTCTGCCAATAACCAAATTTGGCATATTATATACAAAAATAAGATGTCCGACCAAAACGCCGCGACGACTCCGGCCAAAAAACCCCGACTCCGCGTCTCCGAATTCGACTCCGACTCCAACTCCACAGCCCTGGTTTTTTTACAAATAATATGAACCATATTAGTCGTATCCATATAAAAATGATGTCATTTTAAAGATCAAATATTATGTCGGTCACGTCACGAAGAAAAGAATATACTACTAATATAAGTTCATATTACTATACAATTTTAACGTGGCAGGTTTTCGCCTCTTTCAGAGGCTTCCTCAGACTATCTTTGTATCCTAAAAAAAATGAAAGTTCATTTAAGCAACTGTTGCGGAAGCAAGATAGTCTAAATCAGAATATGTGGAATAAAATAAGTTATTTTATATTCAAAGATGATGCCTTCCGGTCAAAATAGAGCATTCAATTCAATTCTTCAATAATTGATTCAATGTAATAAAATATTCAAATAATACTTATCTTGCCCTCCCCTTGAGCAGCTGATGCTATAATACAGTACGTAAAAAAAACCACATTCAACCTTTATCAAGACAAAAATATTGAGGAAAACAAGGTAAGCCGTATGCAGGGGTTGCCAACCCTGTACACACGCACACTTCCGTATTATTTATTTATTTGTTTTAAATTGAAATCTTGGATCGATTTTCGAGGGAACTCCGCAAAGCTAATGGAAAAGTTTATACGCAATTCAGCAGTTGCAGCTGAGTGCCAACTGCATACTCGTGTCCATCCTTCTCGCCGAGCTGTTTCCCTCTGTTCTCGCTAGTGTATGGTGCAATAATAACAGACATTTCTAACAGTGAAAAATTCACTAAAGAAATGTACAGCCAAAAAGCACACTATTTAAATTGGCCTATTTTTTAACTTCGATTTATAATATAATAGGTTAAGATTGTTTCATCCATCGTAGTGATATTAACCTTTATGCGCCCGAGCATATTTTGCGAAATACTCGCACGACCCATAGCTCTTATAAAAATAATTATATCTCTAAAACAAGTAGGCCTATGTGAGTAAAATAAAAAGCAATAGCAAAATAAAAGATGGCTTATAATTTATGAACAAAGATCAGCATTTTGTACGCTTTCTTATTCTACATAGATATACAAATAAACGAATCCATTATAGCTTCAGCTATCTTAAAAAAAGAATTGGTCAGCCCCAAGGATAAATTTCTAGGTATGAAAAAAATCTGTAGTCGCATTGAAATATATTGTATAGTGTGAATAAAGTTGATTTATGACGGTTCGCCAGATATAACACAACGCATATCCCAAAAGTCAACCTTTTAACGCAGATGTTTATATTCTTCATTATGACAAAAATATTTAACGAAACCAATAGTATAATTGTGGATCGGTATCTCAAAGACAATATTTATGAATGCTTATATTCATATGTTGAAAACTATTATCATAAATCAATGTAATCCGATAGCGCAGTGCACCATATTCATATCGACAGTAGGGCTTTTAGAGGTTAAGAAATTAATTAGTAAAAAATATGTAGTGTGCTCTGCATTTGGTTGATAATAGGTTTGATTCTGATTTATTGCATTATTTTGTACAGGTGTATATTTAAAAAAATACATTTACTGAAATTGCCGATGAATGATTTTTCTGTTACAGAATAATTACAGTATGAAACTATCACAATCCATTTTAAAATTTAAAAAATAATAGATTGCGTATTTTTACGACGCCCTCAGAAGGTACAATATCCATTTCTATTACATATATATTATTATATATAATTTCATATATATATTATATATCTGATACGTAAAAAAGGAAAAAACTTTCCAGACGGTCATAATCAATTTTTGGTCGAAATATTTTTTCTATTTTTCATCATTTTTAATTTCATTTACGCATCTCCATCGATTTATATAAACTTGACAAAGTTTAGACCCGCTGTTCGCTAGCGAAGGGCGAAGGGTTGTTTTAGGGGACGCGGGTGGATTTCGGGAATAGGGGAGGGTTGTAATGTCAAGGATTCGAGGGTCGGAATGACGGCGTCCCCCGAAGGTGACCTTACATCAACAGATTCGTGCCGAAAGGGCAATTGAAAATACGGAGAAAACTTAATATTTAGCTTGTTTCTTCGTCAGAATGGACGCATTCAATTTCCATCATATTTTTATTAATTTCAAAAATCGTAGTTTATCGACATAATAGATATTGAGTGATTTACTTGATAATTTAAAAAGTAGTATAATTCATTTTTTCCACCCATTTGCTTTTTTATTGATTAAATTAAGTCCATCGTGATACGAGAAAAATAAAGGATGCAAGACTCTTGTTCAATAAAGTTTTGATATTTGGTTTTTTTTTTATTTATTTCAATGGCAGATTTTTTTAACTACAGATGTATCGGTAACCGGACAAATCAGAACATGACAATTCAGAACAATCGGCCTACCTACGGACGCCTGAATCTGGCGCCTTGTCACAGAACGAGCGCGCTTGCTCTATAATATTGGGTTTTCACATACATATTTGTTTATAAACAATTTACCATTATAAATAGGGTTGCCACAACAAGAAAATATCTGCATTTCCGAGATCGCCGAAATTACAATAAATGAGCGCGCTCGGACGGTGTCAAGGCGCCAGATTCAGGCGTCCGTAGGTAGGCTGATTGTTCTGAATTGTCATGTTCTGAAAAGTCATGTTTTGATTTGTCATGAAACCAGATGTATCATTATAACTTGACCGTTAGTAAGGGCGTCGACGTCGCGTGAGTAATGTTACAATACTTAACCAAAATTATGTATTTACTTACACATGTTAATATGCAACATGTAATCGAATAAATATCTCTTTGTCCATTAACTATTGAAGATTAATTAAGATAGGACAATTTTAATTCTCAATTCGGTGGCGGTCAACAGGTGATGTTAGATTTCGATATACTGACCGGTTTCACTCATCACGAGCATTTTCAACTGTTGTATTTATTCAAACATAATTCATGTCCTTATACCACCACAATTTAAAGTGGTGAAAACTATATTAAAAGAATATCAATATCTGCAACTTGTTTAATTATCCAGTTTTAATGTGATTTTAATTACCTTATTATGCGCTTAGCTTGACACTAATCCTGTCCTAGTCCTCGTATGCTTTCAATCCATACTCTTTAAAAAAATGAGAGGTTGAGGATCTAAGTAACAAGCATTTCTCATAGAAAATAAACATCCTAAGATAAACTTCTCAAGGAGTCCATATGCTACAAGTTGGGAGCGGATATGGAAAAAAACTTTCCTTCTAAAAATAGTGTTACGTGACTTACTTCCTTTGAATAAGTTATTAAAATTATCTGGCTGCGCCCAGAACTCTGGATAAATTTCCAATATTTGATGACTCGATTACGGAAGGATAATAGTCACACAAATTTACAACATGATTGAATTTATACAATGAATGAGTTCTTGATTCTTCTCTTAGACCTTTTGAAAAGTTGTTGTATTTACTGTCTCCGTAAATGTGTCTCTTCGGCAAAGTGATTCAGTGAATGGGACAATCTGAGATTGTATCAATAATTCATATCGGCAGATGTTCAGTTTCTGAAAGAGCATGTGGTGTCGTATTTCACATCCGAGGTAGCAAGTACAAATTCAATTCAACAGTATTGAGGTGCAGCACTGCAGTTGTCAAGGATGGCGCGTGTCCCACAACCAACGATAATTGATGCAGTTAACAACAGCGTGCATTATCACAGAGGTCGGTTACCTTTTCGAAATGCTTGACATTTTTTTATATTATTATAAAAATTTGTAAAGTTGTTTTCTTAACGTGATCAATCTTATTAATTACTAGCCGGTAGACGGCAAGCGTTGCAATGCCACTCAAAGAAAGAAAGTGTTTGTGTTTTAATTGTGTATAGCTGTACTGATTCAAAAAACTTCAAAGATATCCACACAATAAATCATCAAAGGTTTATTGCAATCGGATGAACGGTATAGGATCGCATACAGGACATACAAACATTCATTCATTTTTATATGTATAGATAGATTGGTAATTAATAAACTTTTGTGGGCGTCCACACAACAATTCACCAAAGCTTTATCGCAACCAGATGAATGATTTGTGAACGCAAAAACCTTCCCGGGCATCTACACAACAAATCAACAAAAGTTCATCGCAATCATATGAACCGTGTGGCATCGCATACATTTTGTAATTCTATCATTTTAAAATATTAGAATCAATCTTGCTTCATTACTTAACCTTCGCTGCACGATGATATGTATTTACTACAACTCGACTCTAATAATGAGAATATTTCTATTAAATATAATAGATACTGATCTGAGAATTTTTGTATTCCTCAGTAATGTTATTTAGTATTAAATAAAATTACAGTTATGTATGGTTATTCATTTGCAGCGATGGAAATAAATAATTAGTGGAAGAATCGGGCAAAGAATCACCCATACACACAAACGTGTGCACGAGTCGCAGTAAGTACTCTTGCAGGTGTTCAGCCCCGGCGCGAAAGCGCATGCGTAGAAGTGATGGACTTCGAACTAGCCAAACATTTCGTCAGTACGAATTCGACTGCCGACGGATGAACACGTCGGAGCGGCAGCCAATTGCGATGATTTTTTCTTCTTTTCAGACACTTAGATTACAAAAATTGTTATATTTCAACTTCAACCATAGTCAATCAAAGCAATGTTTAGAAATATTCACATTTTTCCGGTTTTTAAATAACTTTTTTATATGGTGTAGTAAATACATATCACCGGAGCTCGCGGAAGTTTTTAGCACAGTAAGGGGAGGGTTAAGCAAACTTTGGAAGTCCGAAGATGAATTTGAAAGAGGCGAAACACGTGTCACAATTAGTAACATAATACGTGGAATAATAAAAGATATTTTAAATTTTATATTAAAATGTACATCCACAAAGTTACCGCCGAATCCATCAAAAGTATTAAAACACAATTATGTACTTAAAAAAATTGATAAAGTTGATAACTGGTGAAACCTGTGTTTTGGCTCTCACGACAAGTAAAGGAAAATGATTTAGACTTCTCTGTCTCTAAAAGGCCGACGTGATAGATGGTACAATGATGATAACCAGGGCTGCGGAGTCGGTAAAAAAAGATCGACTCCGACTCCAGTATTGACCAAAAACACGACTCCGACTAAAAAATGTTTAATATCGTCACTTTTTTTTTCCTACTTTTCCTAATTATGTGTATTCAATTAAATATCAACCCTATCAATCCGGTCAATAGCCAAATTTGACATATTATATGCAAAAAGTACAAACTTTAAAAAATTTCCGACTCCGATTACGACGCAAGCCAAAGCCCCGCGACGACTCCGACTCCACGACTCCGACTTCGACTCCGACTCCACAGCCTTGATGAAATGTTGGGTTTTATCCTCCGTACTACCAAGGACTTTCCAGGAGTAAAAATTTTGATACTAATGTATAATTCTTTAGTTCGAAGCCGGCTTGAGAGTGGATCGATTGTTTGGGCCCCAAGAGGTGTGAAATATGTTCTTATGGTGGAGAGGGTTCAGAAGAAGTTTTTGAGAATTCTCTATTTGAGGACATACGGATACTACCCATGGCTTTATCCAACCGATTTTCTTTTAGGCATGCTCACGTTCAATAGTTTGAATACTCGAAGAGAAATGTACCTGGCCACATATTTCTTTCGACTTATCCGAGGCCAAAATGAGAATTCCACCATTCTTGAGAATGTTAAATTGAATGTCCCTGATAATTTTTTGAGGAATCGTGAACATGAGTTGTTTGTTCTTCCAAGGGGTAGAACCAGTCTGCCAATGGGAATGTCACTGGGAAGAGCTTTAACAATTTTAAACGGCATTGCTTCGGATGTCGACATATTTCATATTGACGTGAGTGAGTTCAGACGAATACTATATTTTCTGAATAAAAGTTGATTTTGTCAGAACTCATTCGGTTGACTGCCTTGAAAATTTCTAATGTGATATTAATAATATTTTTTCCTCTGTTTTTTTATGACTATTGTAATTTTCATCTTATTTTTAATTTTTAATTAATTTGTGATTTTTATTATATATTTACATGTATGTATGTATATATATATATGCATGTATTTATATTTGTCAAATCCATGGCGCATTGGCGTCAGCTGTAATGCCATGATTTGCTTTTTATTAAATAAATAAATAAATAAATAAATACCCTTGGCATGACAGTAAATGGGTCACCTTCGTCAAGACGTCAGACTCCAAGTTGACCATCAACATTTTACCGTCGCCGAGACGCCACGTACTAAATAAAATGTAAGCCACGCGTAATGCATGTATAAAATGACATCTGCTTATAAAAATCCACCAGCAGCTGTTCATTCAAGTTCATCCTTGTCAGAGAGAAAGATGCAATATCATCAACTGAAGGTCCAATCCCTCGCTCCTCTCATTAATTTCTCTGAAGGCTGACCTGGATTCTTTGGCTTATTTTATTTTATTCCGACATGATATTGAGACAGTGGCGGATCCAGAAATTTTCCCATGGGGTGACCATTCAATTTGAAAATAATCATGATACATAAACAACACATTAAAAATAAATCAAAAAATATATATATTTATACCCCCCCCCAGTCCCCTTTTTACGCAAATTCGATTCTACGCGATTTTTTGGACTGAACTGCTACTTTTTTAAACGATTTTTTTTTACAGAAGAAATGATGACGCTGCGTTTAAAGAAGTGATGACCTCGAAAAAAATCGTTAGATTTAATTGATGACTCTGACCATTATCATCGATTCTTATATTTCAATTCAAATATGAAAAAAATACAGTTTAGTACCAGAGAATATCGCAAATATTAGAAAAATTAAGTCAAATTTTCGTTTTTTAGACGTTTCAAATCAGCGCAAAAAATATTCAGGTTAAATATTCATTTTTCATTGGATATGTTACAAAGCCAGACCCTATATTCTTTTCGAACTCATACTTCGCCAGGTTTTCATGCGTCGTAATGTGAAAGATCTCCTTTCATAGGAGGCAACGCTGATAAGATTCGTAACAAAACCTCACAATTAGGATAAAATTATAAATTTATCACTTGTCGTACATATCGCTGTTAAACTAAGGGGTTGTGAAAAAAAGAGAATTACCTATTCCTCAGTCTCCATGTCCCCCGGCCCCTCCTTGGATCCGCCAATGTATTGAGATGCGTGGTGCTAACGGCCGTTATCAAAATGGCGACAGGTGTCTCGCGAGAGAACTGCGTCCTTGATCCGATTAATCAGCTTACGTTGCCTTCGTTCCATTGTGAAATCATTTATTAATTAAACAATTTTTGTTTGTATGTCACATGCGTGTGATGTGCTATTTTAATTTCGTCAAAAACTTGTTTGGAACGAATGTTTTTACATGTTTGTTTTTATTCATCAACCTGTCGACATTAAAATACTTAATATAGAAATGACGTTTGTGTTAATGCATATTTTGATTCCTTTTTTGTAAATTATTTCTTAAATCTTTTTTAAGGTGTTCAGTGTCAATACTTGGTGGAATGGCATTATAATAAAAATAATTATACATTTTTAGTACTTTTTCCACATACAATTAATTGAATCAGGACCGGTTTCGTTCATGGCGAGCATTATCAACTGATAGCATTATCAATATCTTCACTTGACAATGCTCGCCTTGAGCGAAACCGGTCCTGATCCAATAAATTTTATGTGGAATATGTACTAATTTTTTTTTATTATACTGCAATTGACTTATTGGCAGTGACACCTTAAAAGTGTATTGATTGAGTAGGCATTTACTTGGTAGAACTCCATTATAATACGGTAAGAAAAATAACAATGTATTTTAATTCTACAGAAATTATTTTATATATATATTTGGGCGTAAGCCGAAATAGATATAAACAAATATATAAAATAATTTCTGTAAAATTAAAATACATTGATATTTTTCTTACCGTACCTTAAAAGTGATTTA
The DNA here is from genome assembly GCA_028554975.1 of Himalopsyche kuldschensis. Lineage (NCBI taxonomy): Eukaryota > Metazoa > Arthropoda > Insecta > Trichoptera > Rhyacophilidae > Himalopsyche > Himalopsyche kuldschensis. Next base: position 4,831,118 of record JAHFWI010000007.1, read on the forward strand.
TATATTTGTTAACATGTCTATACGTTCATTCATAACGGTGATCCAAATAGCTTCATTTTCTTGCGTCACATTTTATAGCTAATCGTGATTCATCAAAATAAAAAGCTTTGATTGATGTCGACCTTCAGTTCAACGCTCCGCCGTTGTGAACCGGCTAGCGACGCCTTTTTGTGCTAACTCGCTGAAACAATTCGACGCCGAATCTACGTCGTCTGTTTTGAAAGAATTTTCATTGCCAATGTCCTTCGAAAAAAACAACTTTGAAAATTATCCAGGGCAGAAATGGCAGATTTGTATTATTAATGTTAAATGATTCATTTCGACACTTTTAAGGTGTTCACTGTCAATACTTGGTGGAATGGCATTATAATAAACATTTTTAGTACTTATTCCACATAAAATTTATTGGATCAGGACCGGTTTCGCTCATGGCGAGCACAGTCAACTGATAAGAAATTCAACGAAACAGTGATATTTATACACAAGTTATGTAAGTAAGAATTACAAGGTATGACAAACAATTGGTATTACAACTAAGCAAATAAATTGAAGAAAAATACAAGAAAAATAGACTATAATTAAAATGTCAATTGTTTGTAATTCTTACTTTACTTTTGTATAAATATCACTCTTTCGTTTTATTTATTATCAGTTGACAATGCTCACCATGAGTGAAACCGGTCCTGATCCAATAATTTTTTTGTGGAATAAATACTAAACTAGATTTATTATTTTTATTCATTTGGATATCTGTTAAACGAAAGGGGATAACATGATCGATATAGGAGAGAAAAGCTTCAGATTCTGGGACCATGACTTCGCAAAAAGTCGTGTATTTGGTCAAATATATTTTTGAATGTAATCTAGTAAGACATTCTTTTGAGACGACCAGGGTTTTCTTCTCAATCTGACAGCAACAGACAGCATCCTCCATGGCGTTCGGTGAAGGAACTTAGGGACAGGATGGGAAGACAGGTATCTCAAGCAAAGATTTCAATCGGTATTCTCTTGACTGTACTCTATCTGAGTGTCGGCTAGTTTATTTTCTCAAATTACATTGTCGATTACAAAAACACAGATACACCATTGCAGTTAAAACCACATTTTAAAGCGTAGGACCAAAACGATTATATTACTGCTTCCTGCCTTCCGAGAGGCAGGAGTGACACGACTGTTGACTTTCTATGTCCGACAACAACTAACTTATTTGGCTTTAAGCAGGCGTATTTATACCCTTAGAATTTTAGTGTGCGAGCAGCTCTTTCGACGTGAAACGGCGGCTCCAGAACTGAACAAGCGACGTCGTTTCTAGAAGTCGGTTACAAGATTTTATAACTTTTTCGTGAATTTATTCGCGTTATATTTAATCGTATTGGTCTTATTTTCATTGATTGAGGTGATAATAAGATCGTTCGAGAGAGTCCTGATGACCTACAATATTAGGCGGTATCACTTTATACTGTATATTACAACTAGTATTGCTACCCGGCGTCGCTCGGACTAAGCGACAAATAATTATTTAATGTTATATCATTCGACATAATTATATCACAAAATCTAACATCCAAAATAGAATTAAAATAAAATCACAATTTTCTTTAATTTGATGACAGCCCATTCTCGCCCATTAAAAAGTCCAAATTCAAGGAAAAAATCTAATTTGCTGTCAAAGAAATGTCAAATAATACCTTCACGTAAATAATAAACATTATAATATTAATAAAAGCCGGGAAAAGTTCAGTAGAAGACTAATTTATTGCATTTTGACTAAATGTTTTCGCCGATAAAAATTCAAACATATTTTCTTTCATATTCGTTTTTATGGCAACTTGATGACCAACTGCAAAAATGAATTACAGACCCACAGACATACATACGCCGTTTCGGTTTTATATTTAAGATTACAATTCAATTTTTTACGGACTACGGTAAACGGTGTATTTGACGTCCAAACAGTGTATTTTTATAATTGATATTGGCTGGTAATAAATTTAACGATGTCACATTTAAAATACCTAATAATTATAACTAACCCACACTATTAATACTCAATTCAACCAGATAACGTTTTATCTTCGTGATTTACTTGTATTCTTATAAGCGATACAAACAACCACGGCTGTTGAGTCGGTAAAAAAAGTCCTACTCCGACTCCAGCATTTACCAAAACTACGACTCCGACTCCGACTCCGACATTGACCAAAAACACGAGTCCGACTCCGACTAAAAAAAGGTTAATATCGTCACTTTTTTCCCCTAATTTTCCTATTTATGTGTATTCAATTAAATATCAACCCTATCAATGCGGCCAAAAGCCAAATTTGACATATTAAATGCAAAAATAAAAAGTTCAAACTTTTCAAAATTTCCGACTCCGAGTACGACTCCGGCCAAAAAGCTCCGTCTCCACGACTCCGACTCCGACTCCACAGCCCTGTAAACAACGCATCAGTTCAAGTTCACTTGTGCACTTGAAATGCATGAAGATACCGAAAGGCTAATCCCGGGTCGTTAGCGACAAAACTCATCGACGAGTACAAAATTCAAACGATTCACAAACGTGCTTATTTTATTCATCTTTAATGAACCCTAAAGTGTCTAATTTTTATCATTTTGAATTTATAGCTTGTGAAGCAAATTGGGCTTTGTTATAATGTTTGTATGTATGGGTTACATTTTCAAGATTATTTAAGTCATGTTTTCTGGGTTCCACAAAGTCTGTATTTTTGGTATTTTGCAAGTTTTAATATTTGCGATCAACGCTCATGTTCGAATTTTAAATCTGCATTTCATCAACGAATTTTTAAACATAACTTTGAGCATATGGACTCTTCGCGGAGTATATCTCTACATGATTTTTTGTACGAAAACTTCTTATTACTCAGTTGCTCAACCTCTCTTTTTCAAAGAGACTAGGTATTGAAAGGAAAGAGAAATATGACAGTGGTTAGCTAATTGCTCTCGCTACATGCCACGTTTTTTGGTATCGGAAGGGTGGCAAGGGATTTTTTACAACATAAACACCTATTGCCTTCGAACAGAATCGTACCGGAGCTCAAGCCCGGGAGGTCCGAAACGGAAGCCAACGACGTTGACCAGTGCACCACGGACTGGGTATTTTATAATAATATTTTAATTTGTTGACATAAAATCAAGACCTATTAAATGTTCAAACCCTCCACATGGCATGCATATTATAAAGAAACATTGCCAATTAATTGAATTAAAATAACTTTAACGGCGATACTCCTCAAAGAGTATCGCCGTAACGGTACGTCAGAGTATGTTGTCATCTATTATCTATTGCCATTCTCTTATAGTGTATTGAAATTTTATTATTTTTATTATACATATGTATGTTTAAAATTAGAAAAAGAGTTTTATAAAAACGTTAATATTTTTTAAGGAATCTGTGGCCATATATTAATGAGTGTAAAAATCCATTTCAGTTCGATAAGCTTCCTGGAATCACCGTCAATAAAGAACCACATGTTGACAGATGAATGCAATAAAGATCCAGACCCAAATTTGATGTGGAAGCATCTAGATAATTATGTGAAAGTAATATATAATTATTTGATTATTTTTTTTGAAATTGCGGAAAGAAATATCAATTTCTTCAATAAGTAATAATATTCTTCTCAGATTTACGGATAACAAAAAAAAAATGTTTTATATTCTTTTTGTTTGCTATTAATATTTTTTTAAATTTATGGTAAAAAAACCTAATTTTATCCAAAATAAATCACCACTCAAAGGGTTAAGCGTACGTTCGAAATAGCACAGAGACAAAAATAAACGGATCGCCGATAAGCGTGCGAGATTGAAGAATCGCCCTGCGGTGAATGAGTCAGCCGCGGTGGCCGTTCAACCCGCCCGGCGTGCGACCCTGTCCGATTTCATTGCCAACGCCCGCTGCTACGGGCCGCGCCGTCCACTTGTCGAGTCTAACCCTGAAGTTTTTTTTTCTGTTGATTTATTCATATTGACACTCTTGAATTATTATTATTATTTATCGAATTGCGGCGGTACACGATCACAGGGCGCTTATAAAGTTTATCGCATGAAATTCCACGTTAGTTTTCTTAAGATCAGGACCGGTTTCGCTTATCGCGATAATTATTAACTGATAAGATATTCAAACATACAGCGTTATATATGGAAAAGTAAAGCAAGACCCGTCAAGGTATGGATAAACAATTGATATTACAAATATGCAAATGCATAATTTACAATAAAAAAAAATATACTTGATCACTTTAAAGGTGTTCACCAGGGCTGTGGAGTCGGTAAAAAAAAGTTCGACTCCGACAGCATTTACCAAAACCACGACTCCGACTCCGACTAATAAAAGTTAATATCGTCACTTTTTTACCTTAATTTTCCTAATTATGTGTATTCAATTAAACTATCAATTAATATCAAACCTACCAATCCAGCCAATAGCCAAATTTGACATAATATATGCAAAAATAAAAAGTTCAAACCTTAAAAAATTTCCGACTCCGAGTACGACTCCGGCCAAAGCCCCGCAACGACTCCGCAGCCCTGGTGTTCACTGTCAATACTTGGTGGAATGGCATTTTAATAAAAATAATACAACATTCTTATTGCACATAAAAGTATTGGATCACGACCGGTTTCGCTGATGGCGAGCATTGTCAACTGATGAACAGCAACACAAGCAACACATTCAGTCAGAATCGCAGTCGTGTTTTCTTCTATGTTGGAGATGACTCCAACATTGACGAAAACAAGTTTTTGGCCAATGCTGGAGTCGGAGTCAGAATCGTGCTTTTTTTCAACGACTTAACAGCGCTTAAATTAAGTCATCGAATCGATAGCACAAAATGATTGCGAACGTAAATTTTCTCGCTATTCTCAGAACGATCCGAATGTTTGATTTTTAAATCGAAATCAATTTATTCAAGGTTGGCTATAAAGACCCAACTGACGTGTCATTATACAATATATAGTACCCACAATCCATTCAATATCTGAATCGCGTGGAACACATTTTAATGATTTTATAGCAAGACGTCGAGCACGTGCTTCTTATGGGCTACCGTTTTTAATTCAAATTTATTATGGCCATCCATCTAGTCGTGAGACTGCTAGAGAAGGAACGTTGCTGATATTTATAAATCTTCATTTTCTTGCGACAATTGCTCAGCGATTTACATAGGCCAGATAAAAAAATAAGTTATGACAGTCTAAGCGTATTTAAAAATAATAAAAAATATTCTGTACTTATAACACAATAAATGTATTTAGATCAGGACCGGTTTCGCTCATCGCTTTCAATCAGCTGAAAATTTTCGCGATGAGCGAAACCGGTACTGATTTAAAAAAATTGTTTTGTATATTTGAGTACATAAATGTTCTTATTATTTTTGTGAACATTTTACAATAAATTATAAATGCTCATGATATCCTTCAATATTTAAGAATTTAGATTCGTTCTTTTTGTGCGATTTCAAAGTTACGCGGATTTTAATTTTTTTTATATATATTTTTGGTCTACATATACGCACATGTGTAATAACTTAATAAACAGCGCGTTGTTCACATACAGTACGTGCAAAATCCATTGGTTCACCCGTTTATTACAATGTGACCTTGACACGTGCGTCCTTGTAGATGTTATGTTCCCATATTAGGAAATAGCTTTTTTGTGCCATTTTGTTTTCTGTGATTTTCTGCGGACGGCATCTACCCACAAAAAAAGGTTTAGGTGTATTATATTTCATACAAAATAGCCTCAATAAGTCTGGTTAGTAACAGTACACACTTGTTTTTCGGGGAATTTTCGGATTTTGTCCAATAAAATTATTGATCCTGACAGCTTGAACAAAATGAGTGAACATAAAAATATTACAACGTAGGTGCTTCGGTTTGTGTTCGTCATTTGAAAAGCGGCTTAGTAACCCCCTATTTTAAGTACTTCTCAAACGATGGGTCGTGTAAAATCGTCAGAATTTTATATTTCTTTTATTCTTTGACTTAATTATTTATTGAATAAAATACAAAACATTGCATTACAGCTGACGCCAATGTGCTATGCATTTGACAAATATGTATGTTTAAATTGATTTATACACAAATATTAAAGTTTATTGCTTTTGCGATGTAAAAAACAGATGAAAAAATTGTAGTCATCAGAACAGGAGAAAAAATCACATTGAAAATTGTCAAAGAAGTCAACCGAGTGATTTCCGACCAAATCAACTTTCATTCATAAAAAATAGTATTCGTCTGAACTCACTCACATCAATGTGAAATATGTTGACATCTGAAGCAATGCCGCTTAAAATTGTTAAAGCTCTTCCCAGTGGCATCCCCATTGGCAGACTGGTTCTACCCATTGGAAGAACAAACAACGCATGTTCAAGATTTCCCAAAAAATTATGAGGGTCATTCAATATAACATTCTCAAGAATGGTCGAATTCTCGAGAATTTTGGCTTCGGATAAGCTGAAAGAAATATATTGACAAGGACATATCTCTTCGAGCATTCAAACTAGTGAAAGTGAGCATGCCGAGCATTATCATCAGCGAAAACAGCCGTGATCCAATAAATTGAATGTGGAATAGCAGGGTTGTGGAGTCGGTAAAAAAAAGTCCGAATCCGACTCCGGCATTGACAAAAAACACGACTCCGACTCTGACTAAAAAAAGGTTAATATCAAGGTCACTTTTTTCCCCTAACTTTTCTATTTCTGTGTATTCAATCAAATATCAACCCTATCAATGCGGCCAATAGTCAAATTTGACATATTAAATGCAAAAATAAAAAGTTCAAACTTTTCAAAATTTCCGACTCCGAGTACGACTCCGACCAAAAGGCCCCGACTCCACAGCCCTGGGAATAAGTACTAAAAATGTGTTGACATTGACAGAGAACACCCTAAAAGCGACAGAAGAGAAAATATATTGTGTACCTTTTCTACACCGGTGAATATATAATTATAGATAATTAAATGAACGTTTAAACATATTTCTGACGAAGACATAGGCCCAAATACTTTATACATTATAATTTTTGAAGAAAAAAATACATATATATATTTGGGTGAACAAGTTGGTTCTCCCACCACCCTTCCGTTATGTTTGTGCAGCCGTTTTTCACAGCCGCCTTCCATAACGCTATACGATCAAGAAAAGAAACGAATTTACTCCTCACTTACTTGGTTCGAGACAGAGCTGCACGGGACTGTTCTTTTAACCATGCACTAAGGTGCTGAAAGAGAAGAAAAATATAAAGAAAATAAAAAAGAAAATGTGACTTGCTCAGCCACTTTGTTAGAGTGATATTAAGTATCCTATGTATCTGTATACTGAGAATCCGTGGAGGAATCAAGATTATCCCGTTCCAATACATAGCTTTTTTTCACCGTGCTACATCGAAACAGTTTAAGAATCACTGATATAAGTGATAAAAGCTTGGGACAACTGCCGCAAGGTCAGCTGATAAGACTATGGCATCAGGAAAATCCCATCTGGTGTTTTTTTTCTGCGGTTCGGATCAATATGAAAACGCAAAACGCGCAAATAACTGCAGAGGGATATCAATAAATAAGTCAATATAAAAGTAACCGGTCAATGCCACGTACACAAATGTACATACATTTTGATGATAACGATCGTGTTAACCGTCCGTCAATACATTTTTTAATTGACACATGTTTAACGTAGCCTAATTATATTTGAGACCCTGTTTTTTCGTATTTTATGCGTTGTCATACCGCTCATCCGATTGCGATAAAACTTTGTCAACTTATTACTTGCACTTGCGCGAAGGTTATACGCATAGTAAAATCAACTTATAGTAAGACTTTTATATAAAAATCAATGTTTTTTCTTATTTTATGCGCTCACATATCGTTCATTTTGAAAAATTATTGTTGCACTTGCGCAAAGGTTATAGGCATAGTACAATTAACTTTCAGTAGGTGGCGCGTGTGTCGACCCAAAGACAAACAGCAAACGGCAAATGTCATAGATACCGATCAATGTAAGTGAAATTAAATCGAAATTGTTTATCTCAAATATTGTGCATCCGAAAGCACTTCAATAAACACAAACACTTTCTTTCTTTGAGTGGCATTGAAAAGCTTGCCGGGTACTGGCTAGTTTCTTGTACGATTCAGGTTCACTTTGTTTGTCAAAAGGATTTGCCACGACCGCAGTAAATTATAAAGTTTATTGACAAATCATATTAAATGCACAAGCTGTTTATACAAGATAATGATAAACAAACCATCACAATACAAAACAAGCTCAATATTTCTGTCATTGAACCTACGATCTAAATTCTTCGCAGGTCAGAAACCTTGCAATAAATTGACTGGCAACACATATCTGAATTAATAATTAATTATTATTCAATTCGCTGCATTTATAATGTAAGTAAACACCAAATATTTTCATTTCAATGGCTTTAAATCCAGATACACCCAACTGAAATCACTTTGTTGGCCAAATAGCATAATGGGCGACACATAAATGTTGTATGCCAAATGAAAGCTAAAAATCGTAAAATCGAAGTGTCGAAACAAGTTGAATGGAGAAAATTTCACTAATCTACTGCGATGCGCATCGTCGAAATTACCGGTCGACATTAAAAAAAAAATATTTTAACTGTGATATAAGAAATGTTGTATAAATAATATTTTAATTGTTATTGTATTATATTATACATATAAACTCATTATTGATATAAGAAAATCATATTTTTATCAAGGCTTAAAATATAATATTTATGTGTGGGCCTCAGAGACATGCATTATTTTATTTTGTTTAAGTCAGTGATGCACAACCATTTTGGGATCAATTCTCAGATAGTTTGTGGGCCGCATGGGTAAAAGTGATAATATTATCGATATTTTTAGTGTGTATAAAATTAATTTTTTTACTGTTTTATATTGTTCTTTCATCGTCCTTAAAAAGTTCCGAAGAAAAAAGGTGATTGATTTTTGATATATTGGGCCGCATGAAATGTCATTGCGGGCTGCTGGTTGTGCAACATTGGTTCAAGTGATTCAGTTGGGCATCCCTGGTCTAAATCAATACAAAACATATTGTTAAACCAGACATCTCAAGGGGTAACATTGTGTATTATATAAACTTTATTATTCTATAGGTAAACAAAAAAACCGAATCCATTTTAGCTACGGCTAACTTGAAAAAAGAATCGGTCGGCCCCATGATATATTTCTAGTTTACGCATTGAAATATATTGTATAGTGTGAATAAAGCTGATTTTTTACGGTCCGCCGGATATAACACAACGCATATCCCTAGAGTCAACATTGTTAAACAGATGTTTATATTCCTCATTATCACAAAAATATTTAACGAAACCGAAAATAAAATCATGGTTCGGTATCTCAAAGACATTTTTTATGAAGGCTAATATTCATACATATGTTGAAAAAAATCAGTGTAATCCGATAGCAAAGTGCACCATAGTCACTGGTCCCACCCGGAACCGTAGGGCTTTTAGATGTTAAAAATAGACAAATTAGAATATCCAGTATTCATAGAAACACAAAGTCTTGATAATATCAAAAAAGCAACAATTTTCACCATTTGCTTAAAAAAGACACATTGTCCTTGTCAATAAAGTTTTTATCTAAGAACTATGTTAATTTTATCTGAGATAAAAAGTCTCGTTTGCAAATTTATTTTATTGTAATGAGATATCTCCTATTGAGAGATTGACATTGAATTGTTAAGGATACCCTTGGGTGAACCTTGCGATATGGATTTACATAAGAGACAACAGTGACGCGCTCACATAACCGGAAGGGGATACAAATATATATAATATACACAAGATGCTATGAATAACGTATAATTGATTAGACATTTTGGAACAGTTGCGTGACAACACATTTTCGATGTATTATTAAATTCATTACTTTGTTTATTCCGCGAATCGGGTAACGAAGAGTGACCCATGTTTCGCCTCGCTGAAACTCATCATCAGACTTTCTATACGAAGGTAATGAGCATTGCTTAAATATTTTTTCGAAATTAGTTCTGAGTATTCTACACAAAGATGCGAAACACGTGTCACTATTTGTTACACCAGGGTTTCACAAACTATGTTCTGCGACAATTTGGAAAGGTTTTATACACTGCAAACAATTAAAGATTACAATTATTTGTACAGGCGCAGACCATCTTTCCTTTCACTGTGTGCATGAAAGAGAGGTATATTATTTTTTACCGGCAGACAAGTCTCGTCAGTTTAATGACAGTTGCCAAAATTTACTGACTATTTTTATATTTATATTATATTTTTGTTTTATATTTTAAAATAATAGCTAAATAAATAACATGTTTTGATTTTCTTCAAAATTTCCGGGTTTGCCAAGTGTTCCATTGCAGAAAAGGTTATAATCAGGGCTGTGGAATCATTTACCAAAACCACGACTCCGACTCCGACTCCAACATTGACAAAAAACACGACTCCAACTAAAAAAAGTTTAATTTCGTCACATTCCTTTCCTAATTTTCCTATTTATGTGTATTCAATTTAATATCAACCCTACCAATCCGGTAAAAAGCCAAATTATTCAAAATTTCTGACTCCGAGTACGACTCCGGCCAAAAAACTAACTAACTTAAAACATAAAACGCTACTGTGAAATGAATCGAATTCAAATTTAAGTTCTGTGAAGGATTTCAGTCTAGCCTGTTAGCAAATCATGAATTAGTTATTTATCTCTTGGCAATGTCGATCCTCAGCATCATTACTTTTTATTCAATTTCCATATTAATTATTACAACTAATAAGATTTTTTTTTTAGAAAAGGTTTACTTTAAAATTATAATAATCAATCGAAAAAAATCTTCACGTCTTTCTATTCATTGATACCTTACAGTCCTTCAACCTCTAGAATATATGTCGATATTCTCTTAAATATAAATGTTTTTGAAATCATTTTTTAGGACATCTGCAAATGAAATATGTGCACCAAGATTTGAAACCCAAGACATCAAGACATTAAACCAATTTGAAAATACTCGCGATGTGTGAAACAGGTCGTGATCTTTACATTATATAAATGTACGATGTTCATATTACATACTGTTAAAAAAAACATTTTCATTGCGCTCATTCGAGTAAAAATTTCGAACTGTAATTTATGCTTCCACATATATTCTGATTGTGGTCAGGACCGGTTTCGCACATCGCGACGATTGTCAATAGATGAAGGTCATCATTGTGTTTTATTTATTAAAAATAATTCATTTTTTTCGACATTTCGGTACACCATCTAGCACACAGGTTCCCAACCCATGGGGTCGCGACCTCTATGGTGGGCGCGGCGGGTTTTCAGTTGGGTCGTCAACTTATAGTCAAATAAAAAAAATATTTAATGCAAAGCATTTTCGTGGTTTTTTTTAATTACATTATTAAAAATGCCTTTTTCAATTATATCGGGGGTCGCGGGTCACACGACTTTTATAAAAAGGGTTCGCCATCCGGATATGATTGGGAACCTGTGAACTAGCAGGTAATAAAAACACTACTTTTTAAACCGCATTTTAATATTCTGAATCAAAACGTGGACGCCACACGCTCAACTTAATCAAAGCCAATAAGCTCATTACACATGTGCCCCTTTTTCATTTCGCTCGAATGACATAACGCCGCGAAAAAAATATGCGTCGCGAAATTTTCCTTGATTGGGCGATAAATTACCACCGGGCCAGTTCGAGACGCGTGCGTTGGAATTGGGACGCCGGTTTTTTTGTCCGAACAGCCGCTCAAGGTCTACTCAAACTCAACTCAACGAGACCAACTTCATGACGTCGCCGGAGCGTAAATTCGACCGAGAAAACGCGGAAGTGGCGTGAGTGATATTCGCTATTAGCCACACTGTTGCTAGCTTTATTGCTCTTATAAATTTATTGAATCAATCCATGTGACATGTGATTATGTAGAAGTAATACACAACTGTTAAAAAATAATATTTTTACTTACTTTGAATGTAAATTTGATGTAATTGAAGATTTAGACTAAATTTTAATATTATTGTTTTTTTACATTGAAGATGCTGAAAGGCGAAAGCGTTCGATGGTGTGGGTGTTTGTGTTTTCTAGAAATTCCATCCTACTCATCCGATCGTATAAGCCGGCACAGCAAGAGCGACTATCTTTCACTACTCTCATCTAATTGAAGGTTATCGACTGAGTTACAAGCGGTTATCGTAGAAAAAATATATTGAGATACATTCAATAAGGTGCTATAAGCTCTCCACATTGTGAGCGGACATGGATTAAAACAACAAACAAAAGGAATTGCATCCACGACGGAACCTACCCTTATCCTTTCTATCCCTACTCTATCGAACTGAAGCGAGGTTAAGCGACTGAGTAACAAGCAGTCTCGTAAAAAATATGTGTTTAAATCAGGTCTGGAGTCGTTGAAAAAAAAATGCGACTCCTATTCCGACTTAAAAAGGTTTATTTCGTTTCGATTTTTCCCTACCTTTCCTATTTATGTTTATTCAATTATATATTGACACCGCCTTATGTGGTAGGTCATCAGAACTCTCTCGAACGATCTATTTTTCACCTCAGTCTATGAGTTTAAGTCGGAAATAAATTCATTCTTATAATAATCTATATTGAAAACTATAACGATTCAATATAGAGTTATTTCAACTTTCTCTTATCTCTTGACGCCAGTGCATGTACTTCATAAAAAGTTCGTTAGGCGATAAATAATACCTTATCGTCGGGCGCACGTGTTAACGATTTTTGAAACGGCCATTGTTTTTTCTTTCTAAAGTAACCGTTTGTTTTCATACAGCAGTGAGAGATTGGACGGCATTGAGAATGCACGCGCCTAATCCTCTCCCTAAGAATTAAATTCGAGTCAAATTCCTGATATCTTCTTCGCTATCGTAATATTTGTGTGTTGTATAACGTCTGTGTAAATCCTTAACGATTAACTAATGGATGCTAACCGCAACCACATAACGCAATGAGATCGTGTTTTGTTTTAAAGAGTTCCATGTTTCTCCTACTCCGTTCACAAAATCCCTCTCCTGAGTGTCGGATAGGAGGCTCCTTCTCGATTTACGAGGGAGCCGGAATCAAGGTAGTCTCAATATCAACCAACCAATGCGGCCAATAGCTAAATTTTACATATCATATGCAAAAATAAAAAGTTCAAAATTTCCGACTCCGGCCAAACCGCCGCGACGACTCGGACTCCGGCCAAAAAACCACGGCACCACGACTCCGACTACCGTCTCCACAGCTCTATTTTAAATACCTTCAATAGGGAGGGCCTTTGCTCTCCTAATTGCGGAAATTAATTAAAACAAAAACAAAACAAGTGCAGCCATACAGAATATGAAACCTTTTGCAGAATAAATAGATACCGATATTCACTAAGAAATCGAAGTAAATAAATAAATGGTTGCGATGTCCATACTCGCGGAAGAATTTAAATAAATCAGTGTTATTAAGATCCGATTTGAATCACAAGGTATTGCCGTCGACCTTCGCACTGTGAGATATTGCGTATGAAAGGGTTTTCTATACATCAACGTGAGACCTTTAGATTCTTAAAATTCGATAAAGGAAGCCCCTATAGTAATTTAATGGAAATAAATTCAGTATAAATACATATTTTTACATCCAATGAATCTTATCGTACCCCGTAATCAGAGCATTTGTTTATGTTTACGATGCGATGCTGTAATCCTATAATAGATGATCCCAACGTTACCTTACATTGTAAAGGTTCTAATTGACATTGTTGCCTAAAATGACATTTGGTAGGAAAAGCTTTTATTTACCGCATACTATCATATATATGAATTTCAGAATTATCTATAGTTGAATAACAGAATTCTAGAGTTGCACTGCATCTGCCCACTTTTTTTACTAAATTTATTTGACAAAGTTTGTTGCCATTATTTCCATCATTAGATCTTTAAGATAATTAGTTCTTAGCAAGAGTTGTGAAAAAATGTACTTAAAATAAATAATTTGAAGCATTTTTACTGGCTCATTGTTACAAGTGAATATTAATCAATCGAAACTTCAAACGCCCATATCTCAAAACAGTGTCAAGAGCAGCTAGAACCTGTTTAAAGTAAGGTGTTGATATGTACATATATACAGAAACATATTGGTATCGAATTAATTCGGTTTCCACGTGTCAGCTTATACATTTCGACTGACAAATATGCCTTTAAAATAACTTCCACGTATTGTATCACTAATTGTGACACGTGTTTCGCTTCCTACAGAAGCATCTTCGGACTTACAATTGCAAATTTTGCTTAAGTAATAAAGCAAGATTGATTCTAATATTTTACTGTAAAAAGTGTGCTTACCGTAAAAAGGAAAAATCCCAAACTCCATTTTATTCTGTGGTGATTTTCATACCTCTATATTTAATATTATATATGATAACTAGCTGATCCGGCGAACTTCGTACCGCCTCAGAATCAATAGATGTGTTTACGTATTAGCCGAATTAAGTCATTCATTCACGCGCGACATGAAATGTCAAACATCACGCGCGTGATAGCGCCCTCTGTGATTCAACAACAAAAATAATAAATAATGACAGATGTCAGAAATATTAAAACAGGTCCTGGTGGGACCATCTTTCACCTAGCGGAATGAAATATACTTTATAACCTTCTCACATATCTAACCAATATACATAAAAAAATTCATAATAATCGGTCGAGGCGTTTCGGAGGAGTTTGGCCACAAAGATTTGTGTCGATATTTTTATATATATAGAGATAAATTTCATTAATAATGTCTGTGAATCGATACTTGTTAGCCAATGAATCTATGTGGGTAAATCCCCTGGGTAATTTTAAGAATGTAAAAGGTTAAAACTCATTATCAATTCAATCTATATCTATAAATAAATAATATAGGTAATATGGTGACCTTGTCTCGCTCTAGGGACTTTCTCTATTTCATGCAATTAAGCCTGTTAATTTCGCTCTGTATTTTAAAAAACTACGACACTTTTTAACAGTTTTATGTTGAGAGAAAAGAGACCCAAAATTAATGAGTCGTCTGAATTGAAGTACATCTTATTGATTGAGTTGGCATCCACTTGGTAGAACTTCATTATAATACGATGAAAAAAATAACAATGTATTTGAATTCTACAGAAATTATTTTATATTCGGTTTACGCCATCGTCAGACCTATGTTTTAAGCCTGCATTTACTTATATACAGTTGTAGACAGCGTACACAATACATCTTCTTCTCTCTTCCACCATTCTAGTTTTATATGGTAATAATAAGTTATTAAATGTGACAAATTGATTTGATGTATTATTTTCGGGAATATTCTTCATTGGTAGCAAATTTTGAAGTGGTTGAAAAACATAGATATAGACGGTAGACAAAAGGTGCAAGTTCTGTCAAACAAATGGAATGACCATCGAATATCTAAACTTCTCTGCTAAATGACTGATTTATTTATTTATTGGCAAAAAACTATTTAAAATACATGGCATTACAGCAAGCGCCAATGCGCCATGCATTTGAGAAATTAATAAAGATTACATAAAATATTACACAAAAATAAGAAACAGAACAGAAACATATTATTTACATAAGAAAACATAATTTTTAAACAAAGCATCAAGTTCACTGCCGAAGATGTCAACATCAACAGGCAGCGCATTTATCAGCCGAATAGAATTAGACTGATCACTAAATCTATTACTTTCAATATCATCCAAGCTCTATATAAGGTGAGTGACGTCATCGGGAAATCACTTTTTATTTATGCACTTAATATGTCAAATTTGGCTATTGGTCGGATTAGTTGGTTGATATTTAATTGAATACACATATGTAAATAGGAAAATCAGGGAAAAAAAGTGACGAAATTAAACGTTTTTTTTTGTCGGAGTCGTCCTTTCTTTAACGACTCCACAGCCCTGATTGATATCGGAAAATTTATCAAACATCCTTACATTTATCACGCATCTTTAAATGTATGAAAAAAAACTTAATTATACAGGTTATCATTGCACGTTGTATTGTTACATCCTGGTCGATGTGACCGTGTTGGCATGGTGCAGAAAAGCTTTGACCTTGTCACATCAGACAGGTTGATTGGTAGTCGGCTGTTGCTCTGTTACTCAATATTGAAAGAGTCAATTTATTTTGGTTTATCATGACAACACAACACGCTATTAGTGTTAAACGACAATTTTGGCTCGTCCTTATGTTCCATTAAATCATGGGTGGCCAACCTTTTCAGCAGCCGGGCCAGATTTTGGAAATGAGGTTTCTTACCGGGCCACACAACAAAAAAAAATTATTCAAAGCAAACAGGAAATATATTGTTTTTTTAAGAAGATATTACAAAAATGAGAATCAAACATACATATGTGTTAGATTAGAGTTACGCAATACAAAAAATAATATACAAAATATAATCAAGTTTGTCAGAACTAAGTGCATTGATGTTGATAACGATTGATGTTGTTACTACACTCAAACAGTTTTCCAAATGCTCATCAGTGATTCGTGTTCTCATTTGAGATTTAATATGCTTCATTCGACTGAAAAGCTGTCCACACGTGTAAGTGTTTCCAAAAATCAAAATCATCGATAGAGCATGTTTGTTAAATGCAGGATAATTCTCCTTGTCCAAATATGTTTTGTAAAACTCTTCCAAACCAACCTGATTGAATTTCTCCTTTAACTGTGCATCACAACACATTTCACAATGTTCCATTTGTAAAATTCCTGGCTATAAATTCACGTCTACGGAGAATGGCGTTGCAAATGCAGCAAAAAGAACACTGAACTGAACATGGATATTCGATTTCTCCAATTATCTTCAATATGGTTTCCAATGTCGTCGACACGCCTAGTAATAGTTTGACGATACAGGCTTATTTTTGAGAAATTTACTTTTTTAGAAAATTGGTTTTATGTACACTAAAATAAAAAAATGTGTGCATATGCTCCGCGGGCCCCGCGTTGGCCACCCTTGCATTAAATCATTACTCATTATGAAGCGATGTGCTATGGGGAACACTTACTTTCAACTGTGGGAATTTGACATATCGACACCTTACTTTGAAAAAGTGCTAACTGCTCTTGACTCTGTTTTAAAGGTATAAGCGCTTAAACTTTGGATTGAGATAGTATTTTAATTCAAAAGAAAAACTTCACTTGTGACAATGAGCAGAAGTAAAAATGTTTCAAATTACTTATTTGAAGCAAATTTTTTACATCGCAAACCATTATATTGAGGAATGATGATTTAATGAAAAATTAAGGATTTTGACTGAGGGTGCTTGATGGAATTTCAATATCATTTGATCTAAAATGAATGTTTAATTATATATGATTCGGAAGTAATCATATATACTAGAATACGGTTAATACAAACTTTTCCGACCAAAAAGTATTTTTGGTAAATTATGAATATATGGTCACGGGACAGAATTTTTGCCAAGATTTATGAAAAATAAGCACATTAAATGAAATGAATGTAAGGCTTACCATATTTTTTTGACATGTTTCGTCTTTAATTTATAAGTTTATTATAATAGAATACCCTAAAGAATACTTTACCCAGATAGAGACAGTCACATAAGTTTATTATTTATTTAAAGTAAAAAGAATAATTTTATTATAGGCTAATATTAAAAAACAAATTCTTCTTTCAAAACACATACATTAATCAGTAATATTCTTCAGATGTAATCATTTTGATTCCACATTTTATAATAATCCACAAGAACTCAAAGAGTAAAGTCAAAACATAAAATTATAACCCAGTATGTATAATTTTTTGAGTTTAGCTCGAGAGGATTGGGATTCTGTCCCGTGACCATATATCCATAATTTACCGTATTTTTTTGCCAAAATGCACAATCAGAATCTTTTCAGAAGATAGGTAACGATATCATGTTTTGGGTCTTTCAATAAGGACGCTCGCTGGGACACTACTCATGTCCTAGCTTTATTCTTTATATCCCAACTCTCATCGATCTAATTAGATATTGACTGATTGAGTAGCAAGCAGTTCTCGTAGAGAAACATATGTTGAGATACATCCCGTGAGGAGTCCATGTGCTCCAAGTTGGGAGCGGACATGTTTAAAAAAAAATTCACACTCCAGATATCCTGTCAAAACCCTATCTTCTTTCTTTCAGTTTATAATGCTCGCGATGAGCGAAACCGGTTCTTGTAAAACATATGGAATTGCATTTCCACCAAAAATTTACAATTGACATGTTTCAACTGTTCTTACCCTATAAAAATTCAATTTTAATATAAAATATGAATAGATAGATTGCTCGAAACACACCACTACCGAAAAAGTTTTCTAAGGTAAGGTTTGTAATTAATTTTTTGACCGTCAATATTGAAATGGAACGAAAGTATTGTCTTTCGATTACATTCTCAAACTTAGTAAAACATGTTGCGGATCTTTCTCTCATAAAATATTACGTAACTTGTTCGGCGCTGTCCTTCCGCTTCCCCGAGCCACAGTTTGAATGTGCGTCCGCATTATTGTGGGCGGGTTCGTCGGCCGCCCCAAGGTCACCCGCCCAACGAGTTTCGCCCGGTCAGTGACGTCACCGGACTCTTCTTCGTGGAGTGACGAGCACGTTGGGGCGAGTTGCGAACTCCGGGACATGCTCCCAGGGCTATAACCTCGCATCGACCATGGCAATCATCATTATCAGTTTCTACTATTTTATCAATTGCTGCGATACATCTAAACCTTTTTTTGTGTGGTATCTGAGTACCGCGGAAAATCGCACAAAAAAAGCTGTGACTTAATATGGGAACAAAATATGTAGAAGAATGCACTTGTCAAGGTCACATTGTAATAAACAGGTGAAACACTGGATTTTGTACATCCAGTATGTGAACAACAGGCTGTTAATTATGTACGTTTATTTAGTCCCAAATTATTTTGTTTTTTTAAGCCGCATAACTTTGAAAACGCACAAAAAATGTCGCAAAAAAAATAGGCTTGAATGTACATGGAATCATTATACTATCTTCAATGAGCCAAGAATTTGTATCGATTCTGTTCTTGAAATTCTTTTCGCCATAAACTCGCAACTAAGCATCTTCATGTTTTTTTTTAATAAACTGTTCTCCAAGAGTCTTCCAGATCGTAAGCCATGTGTAGTGCTGTATTTATATAGGATCTTTCAATTAAGACGCTCGCTCATGAAGAATATCCATCATGGCATGTGCTGTGTGACACGTAGCGCCGTCCCGTTTGAACCACATGTTATCGGTACTCATATCATCCAGTTTGTCATCCTGAACTAGTTGCTTATCATCGATATGTAGCGCTCGATAACGTTGACGGTTATGGCAATGCCAGTGTCGTTTTGTAAGATGTACGGACCGATGATTCCGCCAAACCATAATCCGCACCTAACAGTGACTTTCTCGGGATGCATTTAGTGCTGGTGTATCTCGTATGGATTGGAATCGCCCCAAATGCGACAATTTTGCTTCTTTACATAATAATTCATCCAAAAATCGGTCTTAAAAGTAATAAAAGACATTCTTGACCACAATAAAATTTTAGAACAAATTTGTATCGTTAGTATTTTGTACTTTTCAACGGGTTTTGCCTATTGGTATATACAGTGGAACCCCGATCATAAGTTCTCGCATTATACGTTTTCCCGCGTGATGCGTTCATTTTCTATAGTCCCGGCATTTAGTTCACATATAAAACTTTCCCGCATTCATCGTTTCCCGCATTAATCGTTTGTTTTATACGGTCCTTTGAAAAACGTAGAATCGGGGTTTCACTGTACTCGTATTAATAGAATAGTTTGTATGTAATTGTAACTTATAGATAATACTACACGTCAGTTCAAGTACATCCGTGCACTTGAAATGCCTGAAGAAGCCGCGAAGGCGAAACTCAGGATCTTTAGTGACAAAACTGATGGAAAAGTACAAGATTCAAATGTTATATACATATTAGAATAAAAGTAATATGTTGACCCTTAAATTTTAGATATTTTAAATTGAAGCTAGCTCGGTTTTTTTATTATTTCAAGTGCAAAAGGAATAATAATTATGAAATTTGCTTTTTTGACGTGTATTTTTTTCAGGGCTGTGGAGTCAGAGTCGTCGCAGCGATTTGGAAAAGTCTGAACTTTTTATTTTTGCATATAATATGTTAAATTTGGCTATTGGCCGGATTGGTAGGGTTGATATTTAAATGAATACACACAAATAGGAAAATTAGGCAAAAAAAAAGTAACGATATTAAACTTTTTTAGTCGGAGTCGGAGTCGTGGTTTTGATCAATGTTGGAATCGGAGTCGGAGTCGAACTTTTTTTTACCGACTAAATAATTGCCAAAATTTTCCTACCTTGATCATGCAATAAGAAACGAAATGGTGAAACAAAAAGAGTTATTTTACTTAAATTATCCGTTTATTAGTTTACAAAACATTAATTATGCTATCGATTGAACTATTGTTTCCACTCAACTAACTTTACCAACATTACAGTGATGTAACCGTAGCTTACATTATCCTCCATAATTAATATTGTGTTGTTGGGTCCCTGGTTAGCGTCACATAGATAGGATCACCGCAGGAGTGTGTTTCGCAGCCATTACTTATAATTTGGATAACTCATCATTGGGTAGGTAGGTACGTTGGGTAGAATACTCAATTTGAAGGCCAGGAGGTAGCTCGTACGTTCACCCGGTCATTATTCTATTTTTTCATATAATAAATGATTACTGATACGAAACAATTCAATATTTTATCTTATCTACAGGGAGAGCACAATGGATTATGTTTAGTAAATTTATAACAATTATTACACGTAATGCTGTAATTTTTTTTTCATTATCGTTCTTATACAATATTACGCATTACGAAAAATTCCTCATTTATATCAGTAAAATTGATAATATTGTTCATTTGAATCAGTGATGCACAACCTGCGGACCAATATGACAAATATAAATCACTTTTTTTTCTTAACTGTTCACGGAAGATACATAGAAGAACAATATGAAAACACGGGATACCAACCCATGGGACGGGTTTTCTTTGGGGTCTCCAATTTATACAGTCAACTGAAAAAAATATTCACTGCAATGTATTTTCGATGTTTTTTTTAATTATCTTATTAAAAATGCTTTTTTCAATTACACAGGGAGTCGCGGATCACATGGCTTTTATAGAAAGGGGTCACACCCAGGGAAAGGTTGGGAACCTGTGATATAAAATAATAAAATTTCCAATTTAATAAACACTAAAAATAACGTTAATTTAATCACTTTTACCCGTGCGGCCCTGGAACAATCTGAAAATTGATGAGCTGGTCTGTCAGTTCAGTTCAGTATCAGTTCATGAAAATCCGTGCACATGAAATGCCTGAAGATGCCGGACGGCAAGACCGGGTTGTTAGCGACAAAACTCATGGAAAAGTACAAAATTCAAGCAATTCAAATTTGATATTGAAATTCCATCAAGCACCCTCAGTTGAAATCTTTAATTATATTTGTGATTTATATATACCGGTAAAATGGGGTGAATAGAGACTGGCAGGTGAATAGAGACCAAAACAAGGGTTGAAGTTAAGCACCACTTTACTATCCAATGTATTTTTTACTATTTACATATATATAATTCTTTACAATGACTATAATACAATCTCTCGAATGACAAAACCAAACCAACTAAATGATTGGCCAAAATCGAAACAAACGTGTTTAAGTTCGATGCCTGTGCATCCTTACTTTTTAACCCCTTATAAACTTTTATTGCACGAAAATTAAAATCAATCAGGTTTTTTTGTAAATAAGTACCGTAAAACGGAATGAATAGAGACTCGTATAGAATTAAGGTTCATATATTCCAATCATCACAATCTGTATCTTTGTCTCTATTCACCTGCCAAGTCTCGATTTACTCACGTCTGTATTCTCCCTGATTCAATGTGAATAGAAACATCGAACAAAATTTACTGTGTCTTAATAACGATAGTGAATATTTGAAAAATATTGTCATGAATGTGTAGTAGGACCATAGAAACAAGTTTCAAGCCATTCATGTTTGAATTATGTGGCGCAGGTATGAAGATACATAGTTGTGAAGCGTAAGAAGTGTCTCTATTGACCCCGTTTTACGGTATTGTGTTTTAAGTGCAAATTGTACAGTCTATAACAGTGGTTCTCATGTGCGGCCACCAACAGATTCATAGTTAATATTGATATTTAATAAAAAAATGTTTTTTTAAGTAAATTTGTCAACAAAGACACTGAAAATAAAATATTATGTATGCATTACATTGTGCATCAAGAATTGCTTGTTAGCAAAAACTTAACACATACATTTTTAGGTCTTTTTGGCAAAAAGGACTCCACACAAAAATTTGGTCCGGCCACCAGACATATCCGTAGAACCACTGATGTTTCTGATGCGGCCACAGCCAACTTTCACGTGAGAACCACTGGTATATAACGACGTCAAAGTGGTGTTCTTCATGAATTTTATTCTTGTCAGTATTTTGATATATAAAATTCCAGGACATACAAGAATCCCTACATGGAAGTATGTATCCAGATTATTATAAGTTCAATGTCATGCTGAACAAAAGAGTGGCGCGTGCCAACGACTTTCAGCCTCTGTTCGCTGGAATGGGCGTTGGGAAGCTCTAAAAAACATTACTTAAGAATTTTTATACTTGCTCAAGGTTAGACGATAGTATATTTAGATTTTTGTGGTAAACAGCATAATTACTGACATCACCTTTCAGAATTTTTCGCGAGGCGTTGCTTCATTACGTAAAAAATGTTATAATCTAACATCATACTGTCCATCGACTTAATCCATCGCTAAATTAACCTATTCAACAATTGTAATTTCAATAAAAATAATAACACATTTTTAGTACTTTTCCCACATGAGATTTATTTCATCAGGACCGGTTTCGCTCATGGCGAGCATTATCAACTGATAAGGAATACAATAAAACAGTGGTATTTATGCAAAAGTTAAGTATGAAAACAAGGTATGACAAACAATTGGTAAATCAACTAAGCAAATTACAAGAAAAATAGACTAAAAATAAAATGTTCAAGACCTCTTAGCAATGCAAAACTAACACATCAAAAATCAATTAAGTATGAATTATTTTTACTATAATGCCTTTCCACCAAGTATTGACAGTGAACACCTTAAAAGTAAAAAGATAAAAAAAATTGCAATATTCCAACATAACTTTAAACTCAGTGCCCACATGTTTGTATGTTTTTAATTAAGGCCCGACGCGAAATGCATTGGAACAATTATAAATTAACTAGTATTCGAACCCGGTTTCGCTCGGACCAGTTTGGGGTTATGTTCAGCTCGGCGCGTAAATTCAGACGGGCCAAGTTGAAACAACTTTTTTCAAAATTCAAAAGTCTAGGTCCCAATTAAAATGGAATTAAAATGAACATTTCAGACTGGCATTGACATTTCATAGCCCCTTTCATATATTGACAGCCCCATTCTCGCCCATTAAAATGTC
Source organism: Himalopsyche kuldschensis (assembly GCA_028554975.1). NCBI lineage: Eukaryota > Metazoa > Arthropoda > Insecta > Trichoptera > Rhyacophilidae > Himalopsyche > Himalopsyche kuldschensis. Next base: position 4,854,676 of record JAHFWI010000007.1, read on the forward strand.
CAAATTCAAGGAAAAGGAATCTAATTTGCTGTCAAAGAAATGTCAAATAATACCTTCACGTAAATAAAAACATTATTATATTAATAAAAGCCGGGAAAAGTTCAGTAGAAGACTAATTTATTACATTTTGACTAAATGTCTTCGCCGATAAAAAAATTAAACATGTTTTCTTTCATATTCGTTTTTACGGCAACTTAATGACCAACAATGCAAAAGGGAATTACAGACCAACAGACATACATACGCCGTTTCGGTTTTATATATGTACTACTCGATACTCGAGTAATTGGAGTCTCTACACACACATTGATAACGAAACAAATTTACCGTCGAAACTTTCGCGAGCGAAATCAATTCGTTTGTTTGAACTTGCAACTACAATGCAAAAGGGAATTACAGACATACATCCCCCGTTTCGGTTTTATATATAAGATTTGTCATCGATTTTATCTCGTAAAAATATTCGGCGCATCGGCATTACAGGGTAAATAATATAATTTTTATTTATCAGGGCTGTGGAGTCGGAGTTTTTTGACTGGAGTCGGAGTTGGAGTCGTAGTCGTACCCGGAGTCGGAAACTTTGAAAAGTTTGAACTTTTTATTTTTGCATATAATATGTAAACTTTGGCTATTGGCTGGATTGGTTGGTTGATATATAATTGAATACACATATGTACATAGAAAAAGTAGGAAAAAAACGTGACGAAATTAAACTATTTTTAGTCGTAGTTTTAGTTTTTGGGAAATGCTGGAGTCCCTGATATAATTTATATTAAAAAATATATTAAAAATAATAAAAAAAAAAAAATTGAGGAAAAAAGTCTAATGGTTGTAAATAGCACATTTATGCCAAACACGTCGCATAGAAGTTAGTTTGCGAGAAACGACGACACATCGTGACGTTTGATTATATTTCATAAATTTTCCTCTGCGTATTACGCAAGACGCGGATTACCAATCCGTCACCGGCGGCCCGACCCGCCTTTTCCCGTTTCGCCGTTTTCCGCTCGCCGAGTCATTCACCTCGGTTCAACTGCGGTCCGTTACTTACTAGTATAAAGCGTTTAGCTATTGAAACATAGACGTCACCGCTAAACATAGACGGCTATGGCAATATTATTTTTGAACTTACGAATTTGTTTTCATGCTACACGACTACACATTAATCTATCTCTTTACTTCCTGGAGCGCACTCTAAATAGATACGTGTAAATAATATGTAATGCAACTAGACTGCACCGTTAACTGCAACTACTGTTCAACATTTTAGTAAATTATGGATATATGGTCACGGGACAGAATTTTTGCAAAGATGTATGAAAAATAAGCACATTAAATGAAATGAATGTAAGGCTTACGATTTTTTTTAAATGTTTCGTCTTCAATTTTTAAATTTATTATAACAGAAGATCCTAAAGAATACTTCGAAATAAGTATCAAATCGAGTTGTTTTAATTTACAGGAGCAAAAATGAAACCATAAACTACACAAATAATAATATTATACAGATAGAGACAGTCACATGAGTTTATTATTTGTTTAAAATTTTAATTTAAATTTAAATTTTACTCTAGGCTAATATTAAAAAACAATTCTTCTTTCAGAACTCATACAATAATCAGTAATATTCTTCAGATTTAATCATTTTAATTCCACATTTTATAATAATCCACAAGAACTCAAAGAGTAAAGACAAAACATAAAATTATAAGCCAGTATGGTAATTGGGATTCTGTCCCGTGACCATATATCCATAATTTACCAAAATTTTTGATTATAATCTATTTTTCTTACATTTTGCTTCAATTTGTTTGCTTAGTTATAATACCAATTGTTTGTCATACCTTGTAATTATTACTTAAACTTTGTATAAATATCACTGTTTTTCTGTATTTCTTATCAGTTGACAATGCTCGCCATGAGCGAAACCGGTCCTGATCCAATAAATTTTATGTGGAATAAGTATGTACTAAAAATGTTTTATTATTTTCATTATAATTCCATTCCACCAAGTATTGACAGTGAACACCTTAAAAGTGTGCAACTGCTGAATCTGTATCTGATTTTTAGTACTTTGATTTGCCATGCACCACGAACCTGACTACTATAATTACATTTGTATATCGATTTTCAATACAACAATGGATTCGTATATAACCCTGCGTTATTTATATACCACTGATACTAACTAGTAAACACTGACTTTCAACAAGCTCTTTTTACTGATTGAATTGGCTTAACTTGGTAGAACTCCATTATAGCACAGTGAAAAAATAACAATGCATTTTTGTTCTCCAAAAATTATATCTAATAATATACAGTTGATAGCTATTTCGACTTACGACTTCATCAGAACTATCTTTGGACATGCATTAAGTCATATATTTATGTATTACTGGCGTAAAATAGGTACAAACATTCACATTTTCTAATGTATTCTACCATACTAATTTTATATTGAATTTATACAGTATTAGATGTGACAAATTGATTTTATGTTTTTCTTGAAATGATTGCAAATCTGCTTTTAATGAGTGGTAATGAACGTAAACTTCTACTTCATCCTGAGGAAGTCAATTCCACCTGACCGAGGAGTAACCGTTACTCCCAACCTGAAACTATGTGACCTCGAGTATGCCGACGAAGCTGTCATCTTTGACAAATCAGTTGCGGGTATTCAGGAAACAATGGATATACTGCAGAGCAACTCCCATCGCGTTGGCCTCAAAGACAACGCGAGTAAAACTAATGTGCTCTGCAACAGCGCCTGTCCAGATCCAGACTACTCTCTGATGAGTGCGGGGCAAGAAATCGAGAGTGTCGATGGTTTTAGGTACTTGGGAGTACACATCACGGGAGATGGCAACCCGCGTAATGAGCTCGCGATCCGATTAGGGATAGCTGGAACAACATTTAATCCAATGCGGAAAGTCTGGGACTCACGGTTGTACTCGGTCAGAACCAAGTGCCACTTATTCAACGCATGCATACTGACTGGGCAGCTTTACGGTTGCGAGTCATGACACATCACAAAAGTACAGGGTAACCGTATACTGTGCTTCGAAAACAGATGCCTACGGCGAATATTAGGAGTACGGTGGTTTGACTTTGTCAGGAACACGGAGGTAAGAGAGCGAACAAACCAGTCACTTATTACGTCCAAAATTAAAAGGCGACGATGGACCTGGCTTGGGCATGTGCTGCGGATGCCCCAGGGTAGCCTGAATCCTGCCTGCCACTTTTATCAACCTAATGGATCCCGACGCCGCGGAAGGCCTCTGATGACCATCCATAGGATGTACTCAGGGGATCTAAGGGACGCCGGGATGACCTGGAAAGATGCGAGGATGTTGGCGGGAGACAGAGAATCTTGGAGGCACCGTGTGGCGGCCATATGCCAAAAAAAAGAACGTAAACTAGTTTTAAATTAGGCTGATTTAGGTAAATTTGCATTAGCCTTCCGTAATGGTCAGACAGAGTAACGGTGATGAATTAATTATTAATATCCACAATCAAAACATCGGAAGGCGTATGTATGAAGAAGAGTATAAATCTATCATCAAGTGATGGCTTAAAATGTTCAAAGCCTAGAAAGAGAGACTGTGGACCAAAGATACTGAAGAGAGATTGTGCAAGACTCTATCCTTCAGTGGACTCACACAGTCCAGGAGATGATGACGAATCATCGGAGATATTTTCAAAATACCTTTCGTTATTATATACCTTGTAGATGAAAATAAATCGCGATAGGATGTTTACCCGATGTGATATCATCCAAAAGTTTTCCACAATCTATTTACGTGGCGCTTTGTACAATATTAAAATATAATTAATACACAATAATGATGGATCTTCTCTCACCCAATTTTTTTTAATGTTTTCTGTTTATTTCAATGTCTAAAGCCTGTGCTAAAAGGAAGCAACGAGAAAGTTGAAATAACTTCTTGATGTAATTATCTACATCTATACAAGGCAGATGTTTCAGAATCAAATTTTCATTTTTACCCAATCAAAGTAATGTTTTTTTTTAATTACATACTTCAAATTACTACCAATATTTTGTTTTTGGAATGATTATTATGCTTTCAGAAAAATACTGTTTTAATAATGTTAGCATCAATTTCGAATTGATGCTAAAGAAGATATTATCTTCAGCATTGGCCATTTCTGCGCGTATGATCCATTCGGTCATCCTTTCCTACATGATCCAATTATCGAACTACTTATAATTATACCACTCCTTCCCGCTTTCTAGACAGCTTCTACAACAGTTCTACTACAGCTTTCTATAGGCTGCCTGATGAGAATTGAGAAATGAGAATTCAACCATTCTTGAGAATGTTAAAATTGAATGTCACTGATAATTTTTTGAGGAATCGTGAACATGAGTTGTTAGTTCTTCCAAGGAGTAAAACCACCCTACCAATGGGGATTTCACTGGGAAGTGCTTAAGTGATTTTTAAAAGGAATTGCTTCCGATGTCGACATATTCCACATGGATGTGAGTGAGTTCAGACGAGTACTATTTTTATGTATTATAAAGGGTCTTTTTTATAAGGACGCTTAGTTTTGAAATGTAAATAAAACAAGTTGTTTGTGAGATTTCGACTAAATTTTAATTTCATTTTTAAGTATATTTTACGGCATTAAATATGGAATATAGCATCAAATATCTGCCAATATCCATTCATTATAAAATGGGCCATGTCGCTAAAGTTGACTTTTTTGACAAATTTGGGTAAACTTCCAACTGCTCCAGAACCAATCAGGCGTTGTCTGCGGTCGTTTACCTGAAGTTCCTCGGTTAGTTGGATTTTATACGGGTGCAGACATAAGGCCCGATTCAAAATTCGCCAAGCTGAAGTCGCAGAAAAGCCAAGTTCTTGTGAACAACGAGAAATAAGCTGCCTTGGGTTTTCCTGTACACTTTCGCACACAGCAGCAATGTTTTCACCAGATATTGTATTTTGATGACGTACAGGTAGGTGTTGGCCGATTATTTACCAAACTGGTTGACTCAAATTTGGCCACTAAACAATGAATAATCTACTCAGCAGGACAAAGTAACATATTTTGAGCGTCCCTATCGAAATACCCTTTATTATAGTTGATTTTGTCGGAACTATATCTATAAACAATGTATTTTTTTCTTCCAATGTTATATCTTTTGTCACATTGCAAAAGCAATTAACCTATAATGTGTGATTTTTGCAATGTGTAGATTTTTTAATAAGTGTAATAATATTCCAAATTTAATTAGTATCAGTTAAATCTCATATTTAACTGATCGCTGATACTAGTGAATAATTAGCTGCGGTAGATTCCAAAATTTGTTTACTTGTGTTTTCTTCTTCTTTTGTGATATTTTTTTGCCGTGGCAATGATGGATTCAGATAATCAGTACAATCTTATATTAAACTGAACTCAGTTAGTGAATCACGACATCGTGTGTAGACTTATTATTTAAATTCTTGATAGAATATTGGTTCAAAGTGTTATAGGAAAAAGGAAAGGTAACAAGTGAATAATATTTAAATGAAATACAGTTTTAAATTTCACCAGACAAGTTTTTTTTATTCTGACGACCTCTCATTTTCATCGTGTAATATATATATATAACAATTAAATTGAAAACTGACCCAAACTTACAAAATACTAAACATACACACTTGGCAACCGTCTCTGATTTGTTCGTAAATTACTCTTTTTACATTGTTTAAATAATTAATCTTATTACACTGGCGGGTTATCAATGATATGTCACGCGCGGCCTTTACAAATACAGACAAATTTAATCGACAGCTCGTCGACGAACACCCTGTATATTTTCTATGACGACACCGCTCACCCTTGCGCTCACAATAGTAAAGTTTGGGCTGGCGCAAGGGCGAGCACCGGGTGGTCACCAAGTGAATACATCATATTAAATAAAGTGCATACCGGGCCGATCGATTTTAATAATTATTCATTAACTCTTTAATACACGGTGACGCTACTGTGAAGGGAAACAAACAATCGGACAATATGGATAATTATATTTTTTAAATAGGTATAACACTGTCACAAAATAATTAAGAGCTGTATTGAGTGAATCAATTGGGCAACCAATACATTATGGATGATGACACAAAATACAGATTGTCATCATGTTCAGTTTTAATTAAGACAATAATTACTCTGTTCATTTAAAATTATTTTTTAAGCTACGTTTATACAAAATTGATAATAGACCGAGGTCTTCCAAATGTGAGAAAAATAAAAACGGCACCGGTCCGACCAAAAATGGAAAATGAGTAAATGCGAAAACAACTCAACGCTACGCAGAGCGAAGGTTTTGGAAATGAAATTATCGAGGGTTATCAGTCAAAATAGAATGAATACATTTTGTTACAATGCGTATAATTTACTTAACTACTTTGAAAAGTCGGAATATAACTGATAATCCTCGATTTTTTTTCTATGATTTGGATTAAGTCTAAATCGAGCATAACCGATCTATTCAACTTTCACTAGTGGGGGTATATTAACATCAATCATGCTGAAAATAATCAAGATTTACACGCGTGGCCGGAAGGCTGTCGAGGGTTTAAATCCCGCGAAGCCTGCCGGTCGCGTTGAGAGGTGCGCGGGGAACAAATTTACTCCTCATCCCCTCCCTTCATCTTTTTGTTTACAAGTTTTTTTGTTCATTTTTTTACATTTTAATATAATAACATTTTACTTTACGAGATAGTTTGTTCACACGTACAGCTTTTGTTTGTATTTGTTTAAATTATTTATTATACTAGGTAATTAATGATAGCGAATAGAATGAAAGAAATGCCGGGCCGTCGAGGCCGGGCTGCGCGAGGGCGCAGGCCCTGTCGGCGGATTGCACCTTCGGACTTCCCGAGAAGCCCTCGCCGTTTTTCTTTTTTTAATTTAATATGTACATCCGGCCGCGTTCGCCGATGCGTCACAACTATCATTATTTATTCACAAATATAATAAACTAAATAATTACAACAATAATAATAAAACGTAACATTTTCATAGAAAAGGTAAATAAAATTAATGTCCGATACTTAAAATAAATAGTCAAAATATAAAACATTTCGATCCGGGCTTAAAAAGGAAACGCGAGCGGCCGACGCCGCCCGTCAGGTAATCGTAACTAAACTTTAAAAAACTAAAACGCTCCTCGCTCTCCTCGCCTGCGCTTCGTCTGTCCTTCTGTCCATTTTTACACTCTAACTTAGCGAGGTATAAAACAATAAAATCAAAGTTTATCACAAGTATATTTATTCAAAATTTGAAAATCCTAACTTAAGCCGTAACACGATAATAGGATGGCGGCGGACGCGTCCCTCCGTCGACCGACGTCGCTCGACACATTATTTGGTTGTCGCTGAGAGGCGCTCACTACGCTTCCAGTAAGAGTTTTCGGGGGCGGTAGGGCGTATGCGGCGGGGAGGGGGACTTCTTCGACAGGTTCAGGGGCTGAGGAGAATCCGCGATGTCGACCTGGAGCTCCAGACGCGAGGGCGCGGGGGGTGAGAGGGTGGACGGTGCCGGGGGGGCGGCCGTCCACCGCGAGCGGTACGCCGCGGGGTCTCTCGACGCGCTTTCTCCGCGCATTATGTAATTTTGGATGATGTCGGTGCGCTTCATCTGCTCGGGTGTCATCCGCGGTCCTTCCATGAGGGAGCGCGCCAGCACCGAATGGGTGCTGGAGAGCGATGGGGTGGCGCGGGAGAGATGCATCTGAAGTTGGGAGGGGCGTCCGGTCATCGGACACTGTCTGCTTTGACCGACGGACTCGGCTTCGGCGGACTCCCTCTGGCGCATTGCGCGGAATTTCTTATGGGGCTTGTACGCTTCGTCCATTAGACTGCTGGTATCGTAGAGCGGGGGCGCTTGAAGGACACGCTTTAGAACAGGCATGTCTTCGACGGGCCGCGAGCGGTCTTCGCTGCGCTCTTCGAGGGACGATCTCGGACTCGAACATCCGGAGGAGGTTCCCGGCCGCTTCTCGTGCTTTTCATTACCGGATTCGATTCCTGAGTCGGTGGGTGAATCGAGTTTTCGGTATCGCAGGTGAGGGTGGGCGTGAGGGTTTATGTGCGCGGGGCGTCCCAGTGGGATGACGGTCAAGCCCGCGACTCCGGAGGCGGCGGGTTCGTCGTCACCGGAAGAAGCGGATCCTCTCGATCCACCTGAGTCAGCGCGAGGTCGCACGGGACAGCGTGCACCGGCGAGCGTTGCCGCGAGCAAGGGCGCTCCGGCGAATCGATCGGCTTCGCCCGAGCACATAGATTCGGTGCTCGAAACGGATCCGAGCGGGCTCTTAACGGCCTCGTCCATTGTAACGTCTGAACCTGAAGACCAAGACGAACTTCCAGCGGGACTTTTACCGCTTTCATCTTCAACCGACCACATTTGCTGGCGGAGAAGCTCTTTATGCTCCGTTCTGAAGACAACCAATTTTTCGGTGTGCAACGTGCTCAGCGTTCGGAGATCGGGAAGTGTCTTCATCAGTTCATGAAGGAACTCGGGTTGTCCTGGACGGTTTTGGTTGATGACCGACTGCAGGCAAGATTTGAGTTTGGTATGCATTCGCTCGACGAGCTCAATGTTTCGCAAGCCAGGGCGGTCAGGGGTGATGAGGACGATGGCGCAGAACAGACCGACTTCGGCGTCGGTTAAACACATGGAATTGATTCTCTCGGCGAATTTAAAGGTGGAATCGACGAGGAACCGAGCGTTGGCGCCGTTTTGTATGGAATCGCGCTTCATGAACTGTCCGTTGAGGCAGATGATTCCGTCGGAGGGAGCATCGAACATGCATATCAATCTGATGAAGAGGGCGTCGAAGAGACCGCTCTTCAGGAGAGTGAATTTGTCGTCCTGTGTCAGCAGCTGGAAGCCAGGGATGAGGCCTGCGAAGTCAATCACGCCACGGATGACGTGAGCGAATCTTTGAGAGAACTCTTTCTCTGATTGCAGTTCAGGTGCAGGGTTAAGAGGACAAGCCTGTGGACAAAGAAAAATGTAACGTTAGTTATGATTCAACAGCACCAAATAGTTTAAAATTAAGTCAATTGAGAGAGCAATCTGTGACTATCGATAATGATACGACAGTGAGAAGTCCCTGATCCTTTTGTTACGTTGTATGATAAAGGCACATTCTCAAGAGATTCCGATCTCAAAGTGTAATGAAATAAATACAGTTTATTCGGTGGACGTAACTGACCATTCATATCGATTGACCTTTAGCGCTCAATGAAAACTGGTTTTCCGTCGACCATCGCGATCGCAATAAAATTACTTACTTTCATCTAGGAAACGAACAGAGGTGCGAGACTGCGACCTCTGTGGCCGGATTCAATGGCATTAATAATAAAATTACGCTTCCTCATTGTGACTTGAAATGTTTTCGTATTTTTATTTGCATCACAGTCAAAACACCGAGCAGCCAATAATTATCAAGCAACCTAGCACTTCCTAGTTATTTAATATAATATTCGTATCAAATTTATTTCAAAAATAGAATAGAATCACATTTACATTTTATTGTATGTAAATTTTGATTGAAAGTAAGTTAACGTTTGTAAAATCTGTCACATGCAATTTATTACGCGTTTTGGCAAACATTGTAAATAATTTATTGATATAATTTACGAGCTAGCTTTCCCGAGAAAAGATATCTCACAGAGAGAGCGAGACAAAGATATTAGTTTATATCGAGATAGTTATGTTATAAAATAATAATGTAGAAAGGAGCGAGCGAGGGCGACGGAGGAACCTTGAACGTTTCCGTGTGACGCAAGGTCGGCCGGTCTGGCTGTGTGTGCGCGTCGATCACAGAGAAAAACGCTTTGTTCTCGTTCGCCCTTGCCGATAATGACACCGAGCCTATTCCACATACGCAGAAGGGTGAAAATTCATTGGCACGAATATCGCGTATGCGACGTTCCGTACCGATGCGAGGGGTTGTTCGCCGCTAGAACGCGTTAGAAGATGCGCGAGCAAAATATCGCCGAAAAGGAAGCGGCTAGAAGTGATTCTGTCTCGTTTCGATGTGCACAATTAAGAGCGAAAAGAAAAGGACATAAAAATTGAGGTTATCGCGCTATTGTATATTAGGGGTCGAGGCACCTTTGTGTCTAGAGTTCATTGTAGAGGTCAACGTAGAGTTTTGATTCTGAAGGTGGCGCAGTCATGACATTGTGTGATCGAACACATTTAAATCTTACAACAAAACACGAAGAATCGAACGTATAAAAAATTAATAAGATACATACTAACAATATGAAGTTTTATTTTATATTCAATTGTGATCATAACGCGCTAAAGAAATTTCTCGCAGAGATAACAATCGAGGTTAAATAAAAAGCCAACAACTCGAGTTTGCTCATCCGAACATCCCCGTATGATATCCTGTGCCCTTGCGAGACAAAGGGCGCGGAAGACAGACATCACAAATGTGGGGGAACTCGATAATAACCGGCGGCAGAGTGACATCCGTCGATGGCGGCCGGTCGAAAGGTCCGGGTGAGAGAAAGTCCGCTGGCCCAAGGCTGATACGACTCGACGAACATTTAGTTTATAAGGCGACGAAACAAAGGCGCGATATACTTTTGTGAGTCAGTAAGAAAGTTTAAAAAAAAACCCAAAAAAAGAGATTATAAGAGTCGCGGCCTTGCCACCGGGTAACCTTGCTACGAAACGAACGCGAGACCCTCCAATTCACAAACTTTCACCTCGTAGATCTTCACAGCACTTAGTGTGCCACATTTAAATCGTGAACATCTTTAAAAATACTGCACGCATTGAATGTTGTCATATCTAAATATCGCATGACAAGAGTTATAATAAATCAAGTCTTGGTTCCGTTTGGAATAATTTAATTGTTAATATGGATACCTTCACAATTAACGAACAGGTGCCGTTGCCAACATCCATGATTATAACATTAACCGAGTTCACCGTTGCTTGCTTATAACGCAATCTAAGATTGGCGATTTATTATTAATCGAAGTGAATAAAACCCAACGACGGAAAGAGCAGACCACACCTGGATTTATTTATACAGCGGTTGGCAATATTCAACAATCATGACTTCGTTTCCGTATAGACTTAAAGTTCAAACGTGACCTCCTGCACATTAATATCTCGACGAATAGCCTCCAAAAATTTCGCAACACTAAAAACAATCGCCAATTCATTAAAAGCGGTATTTGTTTACCGTTGTGTACACGGCTTACTGATTTACTAATAGACAAATTATTCTATTAACAATCACGGAAATAAATATTAAGTAATAATGATACTTGATTTATTACAGTTACGACGTATGTTTTGAGTGCCGTTTATAAATTATAAGGTCAAGGAAAGGTTTTTTACATGAAATTAAAAAAGTTGATAGAAAATGTATTGAAACTTACCAAAGTGGGCATGGAGTATGAGGGGCAGTCCCTCGCCCTGGCTCGCATGGCGGCGACCCGATCGCGGGTGAATTCGCAAGTATCCACGTGCGCGCGAACGACACGGGATAGTAATCTTGGCTCGTCGTCCAACTCCTGGGCGGCAGCTCGCTCTTGAGATCGACTGGTGCTCGACTGCTGCATGGCGGCGAGGATTCGCGCCTTCTCGCGCTTAGGCACGCGACCGAATCGCACGGCTGTGGACAAAAAGAAAAACGACACGTTAGAAAACATCGACAATCAAATAGCATAAAGAGTAATGTTGTTAACTCCACTTTTGGGTGAAAATGACTTAATAATCTTGCCATCTTGTTGTATCATGCAATGTGCATGTCCCGTACATTTTTTATAATCAAAACTGCATCGGAAAAACGTTTTAAGAAAATTTGATATCTCCAGTGTCGTTCTAAAACCTGCTGTCATTTATTCGTTGTTTTTTAGCGGTGGTACAAATAAATCGTTTGAAAGGGTTCAAGTGGAAGGGGGAGCTAAGATTAATTATCTATTGCGAGCTGGCCGTGTAAAAATAGTGGTCGCGGAAGTGTTCGATGGGCCGGTCAACACTGCATCGTGTTTGCCAATACCATTATAGAACAAACCTACTAATAATACCAATGTAACTGCATCATTTCCGCACGTGACGTCACACTATCAATCGATTTGATGTTGTGACGCGCTTTCCTGGCACGCGAATCGTCATCGGTGACCATCAAGAAAATGCCAAGTAAAACACATCTAATTAATTAACTATATTGTTTTGTCTTCAAATGATGATAATAATAAAGCAACTGAATCTATTATCAAGAAGAGGCCGTTACAAATTTGAATAGGCAACTGTTATTAATTTGGAAAGAAAGAAGTTAAGTCGATGACAAAAGGTTTATATATTCGGGTGAAACGGGAATGCGCGCCAAAGGGCGAGAGGCTCGGAGGGGTGTTTGTATTATGTCGGCCGCGTCTAAGTTTTGGGGTAGGCCTGCCAGCCAGACAGATGCAGACGCTGCAAACTTCAGACGAGTGCAACGACCTCGCAAACGAGCCCCATGCGTTTACGTACCCCTCTGTGTTGCCTACCGAGGGTGAATCTACGGTAAACAAAAACAGGCAGGCTTATCTAACCGCCAGAAGCATTTAAATCGCGTATATATAAGAAACTTGTGTTTTAAGCTTGGGCATCATTGAAAATTGTATTTAACGGTCGTATTATTATGTAGATGCAATCATTATCAGACTGAGATAGTAAAGGGGCTGGAAGAGAGCTTGAAAGCACGAGGATACATTTTAGGGAAAAGAAAGAAAGACCGGTGCGCGGTTAGTAACGGAGTGCCAGGTGGTAGGCGCGTGCGACAGACAGCTGCCGTGGCTCGCTGCTTCCCAGCTGCGCGCCCCCGCGACAATCCAACTGACGAAATAATGGGGGATGATCACCGCTGAAACGTATAGCTAGTAGAATGGGGTCAAAGCCCTCGTGAACGAACACGCGAGGGATCCACACCATCCTACATATAGTACTACCATTGCCGGTAGAACAAACATATTATAATGCACCGAGGGGAGAAACTATTGGTAAAATCTGTTATCCCCTTACGAATTTGTTTTGTGCACCAAATGCGTATTTGTTTAAGCAACAGTTGTCGATTTTACTGTTATAATATGCAGTAAAAATCGAGTATATTTGGCATATAACGGGGTCGATTTAATTAGGTCTGGCCAATCCGTGACACAGATGACAGAGCGTACCAATTTCCAAAACGCTCGGAACACAGAGAAAGTGAAGAGGTAGACGAGAACAATGGACGAGTTTTCTAGTGCAGGCGAAAGTGAAACGGCCGACGCTGGTAGAATCGTGATAATTTCGCGGGCGTTATCGCCGATTAGCAAAAGGAACAATATCAATAATCGAATTAGTTTGAATGCATACTTAAAAAACAAATGAATCTATATTATTTTCATATAAGTCCATAGACTTGACCATTAAATTAATGTGTAATAGAAATCTGCGACTGATTGTTCGATATCAATAATAAGAAAGGAGATCGATAAGAAGCGGATATTATTTATAACTGCCCACGATCTTCTCGTCCGCAAAAGTCACGAATTGAGAACGGTGAAAGTAAAAGTTTTCGATAACACACTTAAATCGCATCGAACAGTTCTGTACCTTTCGAGTGGATCTGGACAGGAAAATATAGCAAACATATAAAGATGTAGTTGTGTTATGAATAAAAACGCCTCGTTTTTAGTTACAAGTATCAAAATCAGAGACAAAAGTTTCGAATGTGTTTTTTTTCAATGTTTTTTAGAACAAAGATTGACAGATTCTTTTTTTAAATTTAGAATAATAATTCTATCGAGTATTTTTGCAATTATTTAAATGAAGACAGCGTGTTCTGAAGTGTTTTAATTCTTTTTCTTTCTGAAATCAAAACATGCCCAAATTCTCTACGTGATTTTGTTTGCTAAGTCACATGTTTACACAGTATAAACTGTGCGTTTTTAGTCATACTGTTAAATTTCATATTCAGTGGTTTAATACACGCGTCTACATACAAAAGTCGAGAAGAAAGGGGAGAAAGTGTTAGCCTTAACTGTCGACCCACGTACAAGAGCTAACAGCGTGCGCTGGATACAGGTCACGGGACATGGTATTGTTACAACGCGTAGCCTCTTCTCTAGACTACATTCGTTTTCTTTTTATAAACCAAACCAATTTTATCCACATGAAAAATGAATGGACCACAGACAAAACTCTCAATATTGCCATAGAGAAATAACATTTCTACAATTTAAAATTTCAAAGAATTAATACTAATTTTTAATACCTCACGTTGTACATGATTTATTTTCAATGGAACCTCGTGGTTATATTACATTACTACTTACTTTACTCAAAAAAGTTTTATTAAATGATTAATAACAATCAATTTGATAAAGTAAATAATACAACATATTTTTCATTTCAAATTGCATTTGAAAAAAAATGAGTTTTATAGGAATTTAAGTCGGAATAGACAATTCAAAAAAATATTAAGTTTGGAAACATTTTACTGTCTATGGTTCGTGAGGGGATTCCCTTAAAGGCAACAAAAAATATGGACTGCTGTGGTCTATGTGTTGTTGTGAATTCGCTCTGGAAGGCAATGGCGATAATGGCGCGATTTTATGCAGGCAAGCAAGGCCTCGGGGCTCGTCGAAAAGTGTGTTACACCGAGAAAGTTTGTCGACGGCTAAACTTGGCGCCCGAACAGACCATTGTAGGTCAAATTTGACTGCCGAGATCGTGTCGCGTTGGGCTCTCTTCGCTTTTTATTAGAAACAATAAATAATCATCGACAGCCTACAAGTGAGACCATCTCGCACTGTATATGAGCATACATACGACAGAAGTACTAACATGAAACTATTTTATAATATTGTGACTATTTAAAATAATTGTAATATTTGTGAGAAAATAATGGCAACATTAGAATTACTTTGATTATAATTGAAAGTATTTTGGTCGGAAGTTCTAGAGGCGAAATGGATAAAGAGATTTATTCTATAATTATTAAATATATAAATAAACAAAGTGAACGTACGAGCATTGTGATATTTCACAACTCCGTTGAGGATTCCTTTCAGTATTGGTAACTCTTCACCCATTTCCAAAATCATTAAAACAGTATTCACAAAACTTTTATCAAGTCACTTAAAATCGAAGGATCACTTCACCACTAGGTTAGCAAACACGTCCTCCACATCGATATTGTGACCAGTAATCCACGTGACATTTGTAAGGAATATAACCAGACAAATCACAATATCTCACTGTAGATCCTGGGCCACATTAACAGACACTTCTGTAAACTTATATCAACAACTCTCCACTTCACAATAAAAAAACCACAGACTTCGAATGAGATCAACCGTTTCACATATCCACAAAACCAACGAATTGTAAACTAATATTATTTTTCTAATTACTGATGTAGTATTTAGGATAATGTTTTGCGTAACTTATATTTGAATTGTCGAGATATCGAGACCGTTTGTCTGCGACGACCGACCGACGTCAATAACAGATGAGAAATACGCGCAAGTTGGAAAATTCTTTTCGTATAACGGTACTTTCTCGTAGCACTAAGTAGTATTCTATCGCTTGGGCTACACAACCTGCTCGCGAGGCGGACTCCCTCGCACTGAAGAGTGCGCGACGGAGCGGTCGGCGGGAACTCCTCTCACCCTCTCGCCCCGCCGAGCGTCGCATGCCACCCCGCGACCGATACAATAACTCTAGTGCCCTTGAACTTGGTTCGAACGGCAAACGAACGAACGCGCGCGCGGCGCTGGGAGCAGACGACCCCTACCAACTGTCACATTTGAATTTCGTTCGATTCTTTTGTTACGTTTTCGCGTATAGTGCTGCTTCACGATATGGGGGATGTTTGTATACAGATTTACACATATATTGCTATTATTATCTAGAAATAACCGTGAATTCAATAACACTTATTACTGAAGCAATAAATTCATTCGTTCATCAAATTATACGAACATGACTGAGATTAAAAAGCAATGAGAATCACTGTATTATATAATAAAATTCTACAATAATTAAAAAGAGTTATATTGAGTGTAATTATTTTTAACGCAAGTGTGTTCGTGCCTGATACGATATTTTCGAATAACATTTCATATCAATAACCTAGGTCAATCACAAATGGGCAAATATATACCGTCATTTTGGTCAGGTTGGTAAACCTAATATAAGTAAACATGTTTACGCATCCATGCAAATAACGACCATTCTAACCAAATGAACTAGCATTATTATTAATGTAATTCCAGCGACATCGGTCGGGTCGGACTTATTAAATTTTATTTTTCTATAATTAGCCTGCCCTTCGAGCGACACAGGACAAATGAAAATCATTCGGGGTTAGTCATGCGGTTATCGTGGACACACACGGGCTTGGAAATAAATAAACATTGTTTTATCTTTCGCCCGTCATTGCATTGTTTTGTTTTATTTGCATGTCTTCTGATATTTAAATAATTCGGATTCGTGGAAAACACAGGCGGTGTCTGGATCGGCCGCAAACGAATTCCTTTCAAACAACATCGATGCCCTTTTCCAACCTTGGACGATTCCTCATAATTAATAAAATTGTGTTCAGGCAGACAATATCGATTTCATTAGTATTCCTGATATTCATTTCAATCAAATATACATCTAATATTTTAAAACAAAACTTAACCTTTAGATGGAAGATTTTTAACAAAAACGTGTCACAATAAGTTTCACATTATGTGGAATAAGACAAGGGCCTTTTCAATTACCATACTATTTACGCAGAAATTTTTGCACATAGTAAGCAATGGATAAAAATGATCTTCCATAAAATTACCGCCGAATCCATCAAAAGAATTTAAAAAAAAAACATTCCTAATAACCATACAATGTTAAATAGAGAAGGTTCCCTAATTCTACAAATAAGTTAAAATGACAAAGAAATAAGTTGATAAATTTTGAATTAATTTCGCAGCACGAGGAGAGTATAGTTAGTAAAATTATGTTCTCACGAAAAACGGTAATTTTATCTTATGATTTTATATTGTTTATATTTCAAAAAATCAAAAAAGATTTTTGAAGCTATATATGACATCCATAATATTTCATATTCCTAGAACATGAAATCATTTTACTAAATATATTTGAAATATAATCATTGTAAAGCGCTTTGATAAATTGGACGACCAAACACCGCTTAAATGTGCGCCCAACTTTACCGCCGCACGTTCTCGAATGACGAAAATGAATAAAAAAAAAAAAAGGAACTTTGCGAGGTCGCCGCAAATATATTGTGGCGCTGGAATTGAAATTAAGGCATACTCCGCCATCTAGCGCCAGTGAGCTAAAGCTTCGGTCATTGTCGGGTGATCGCTGTGTACTCGAAGGTGAGCTATTTTATTTTAATTTTTTTATTTATGACTATCATTAATAAAATGCACGTTTAATTATCAATATGACTTTTATGAAAAATTCAAATAAAAATATAAGCATAATGAATGAAAATGTATATAAAAAATATTCTTTTTGTTTGTTTTCAACAAGTTGGGGAAATTTAATATAATTTCCTATATTTTTTTATGTTTTACGCATTGTATATAAAAACAAAACAAATTGTTTTATTTTTCATATTTTAATATTATATTTAGCAATGGCATATAAATATCAAAATAAATATAAGTCCGTTATCATCGCTACTCACGGCCGTGAAAGGTCGGTGACCGTTACTTTAAGCGTTCGCCGCTAGATGTCTACGGTAGCAATAAACGATTGTATCTTGCAATAAAGTGTGTCCTGGCTAAAAATACGGATTTATTTAACAATACATAAGTATTAGTTTCACACTTGCAGCAAAAATCCGAAATAAATTAAAATGTTATGAAAGTTGACAAAAAAAAAATAGCCGCCATTTTTAATACGCTATGAAAGTAGGTGTAAAATAGTGTACAACATAAATATAATTGACCATGGTTAACTAATGGTGAAGCGGAATTTCTTACAATCATTTAACAGAAATGCAAACCGGATCGATTACATGAGCCACCTTACGAGAATGTTGTAGTGTATGTTTATAGTAAACAAAAATGGCGTAACAGGTTAATCAAAGCCGCCATGAATCGCATTGGAAAAGAAGAGAAGGGACATTACTCGCAAAATAAAGTGAAATCTGAGAACATTCACCTTAATGGGGAAGCTGTATTATTTTTATTATGACCGCCGGTGACGGTCAGTAATAGTTTTCGCTTAGAAATCGAAAGTGACACGACTACGTGGTGGCAAGAAAAATCAAATCTCTAATTGCCATAAAAAAATATTGTCATCGAAAACAGTAATTATAATAATTGAACTACAGATGGCGACAGTACGGATGTGAAAAAAAACGTACGAGTGTGGCAAGCACTTCAGATATACCTAATAGTTACCTGTCATAACTGTAAATTACATTATATCCTAACATCTATGGTCATGTGGTGGAAATTAATTATCAGGACGATTTTGATGTGGTATGTTATGAATCAAAAAAACGCTTGACAATCTTTTCTGTCTGAAAGCTTATACTAACATAATATTTAAATAAAAAGTTGGTTTTATGCCGGAGTATGGATGTTTTTCACATAATATCAAATTTTTATTTAATATTTTAATTAGGTACCAGATTACTTTTATACATTCGAATATCTAAATTACTTCTACATGATAATTGTACAAAATATATTACAAAATGGTAGCGCCTTGGGACTTAGATTGACAGTCGATTAACGATGAAAAGAAATCTCGCCGGCATTGATAATTATTATCTACAATCGGTTATTACTTCTTAGACATTCATGATAATAAACGGTTGCACGCTAAACTTTCAGTTGAAACGTACATATAAACAAAACAACTTAAATAATAGCAAGAAAAAAAGCATGTGTAATTTCTCTTTGGTTACAAAACAGCGAGGCGAGCGAGAGAAAGGCGAGTTACTTTCCCCGAGCGACGACTAGGCGAGTTCACTCACATCGCGAGTTACTCTGTTACCCATCCACTTTCACTGCTTTCTTCTTGGCTCTTGTTTCATCACCGTCGACGGAGAGGTGGCGTAGGCCATTGCTCGCTAGCCGACTGACTATCAAGCAACGGTTGTAGAAAACAGCGCCACTCTTGCGAAACGGATAAACAAACAACCTCACTATTTGCGTTGATTCGTTGCATTTCTCTATTACATACTAACATGACGGATATCAACAAGAATGTATTATTTAAATCTGTCACTATTGAAACGTAGGGTTACTTGGACTGTTGACAATATTATAGGTTCGCACATATCACAATACTGAATTAACTCATAGAAATTATATGTCGATTTATGCTAGAAATTGTAAAACTTGTTTGGAAGACCATTTCTAATAATTTTAAATTATCCTTATTTCAAAGACCGTATTATTTATTGGATCGTGTGTCTCAGTTAAAGTCTGTAACATGTCGTAGTGTGGAATATTGTTCGGTGTTTCGTTGTACAATGCTAATAAATACGCAAACCCTGTGATATCAATCAATTTCTCAACCCTTTTGAGGAGTTGCTAGAAGGAATAAAATAATATATTGAGGAATGCAAAAGGTTAATCTACGCATATTAATTAATGTGTCGTAAATCGAAGAAATTTTGCAAGAAAGTCATCACATAACATGAGGATATCCAAAAATTTTACTAAGTCTACTTTCAAGTGTATATCCGCATTCAAACGACGAGCAAGGCAGTCCAAAACAAAAATACGATAACGTCATACGGAAAATATTAAAGAACTCACTTTCATTATATTGCATATCATTTTACGAGCGTTTGTGTTATTGTATGGATGACTATCATTAGATCATCTTGAATTTAAAAACTATCTATTGTGAAAGTGACTTAGGTCATATAATTGACGTTCCTTTCCATAGATATGCATTGACATCGACGGAAGAGGTTATTTATTTTATTGCTGTGATAATCTGTGAGACATACTTACTAATGTGTTATTTATTGTTACCGACACATTACACCTCTTTCTCTTATCGCGTGCGTCACAGATTCGCAATCCATGTATTATTTCACTCGCACATCTTGCGACAGTGTTGGTGCATAACGCGCACACACACTCGAAAACAATTTCGGCCTATTTTTCGGCGGAGTTCATCGCCCCCGGCGGCCGGAGTGCCAAACTGCCGAATGGCGGCGGTGCCTGCCTTTCCAGTCTGCTAACATTGTTTACCGCCCGCCGTCGAATTCGCATTGCTATTTTATTATTGCGAGACACCGGCGTGTCGGACGGACAAGACGAAAGGAGAAAGAGGAGTAGAGCTCCATCGCGGACACAAGGACAAGTTGCGAAAAGGCGCGCACAACGTCGAAATTTTAGAAAACGTATTCTGGTTTCATATTTTACGTTACATACGAGTCTTCTCATTAACACTTGATCGTTTCGAAAGTCAGAAATTAATACTGAGAATTTTGTTAAAAAATAGATTACACAACAATATACCTGCAGTCAACATACTAGCATTATTTAAATCTAAGTAATACTCTCCATGTCTACTTATTTTGAGGAAGATGTTAATTCTGTATTCGAATTAATATGATCGATTCAATCTAATCAAAATGATCGATTCGATTGACTGGTTCGCGCATTGAGAATGCAATATCGCGTCCAGAGAGAGACCGTGTACTCATTTTCCTCGCCCTACCTACCAACCTACTCCGCAACAGTTGCAAAACTTCGCGACCTTCCGAAGGAATTCGCTGCGAACTGCTGTTCAGACAAAACCTATCAATAACGTTGCTTTTACACAATCGCGTATACCTGCAGATCAGATGCAGTAAAGAAACTCGTTAAATGAAAATTTTTGTATGATTTTTAAAAAAAGAACTAAACAAATGAACGTAATATTTTCGTGGGTTTCATTTTCAATATTGGCAATCTTTATTTTAGGATTCTTGTTGTATTTTTTAGTAAACATGTTTCGTAATGTTTATCAAGATGTTGACATAATTTGTATTGTAGATTGTGGAGGCTAAAAATAATTAAAAGAGGAACTTTTTATTAAGTTAATAGAGCCGTTATCGTCGAGACTTAGCTAAATCCAAAGACATTCAGTGAGCGAACGAAGACGCGATAAAAAAAAGCAACCTCTATATTAATAAATAATTCTATAACAACAAATTACGCGAGGACAAAATAGCTCCGGAAAGTAGGTCGGCTCGGGGCCGAAGCGGTCGGAATCGCAAGCGACGCTTTCGACCCCGGCCGAACATAGCCTCTAAAATGTTAGACGCCGCAATGTCGATTAGGTTCATAATCGTATGTAGGTTACGGCGAGCCGTACGAGGAGTGAATGACCCGCCGTGGCCCGTTTACGAGTCACTCACACCGCGAACGAGTGAGACGGCGACGCCGCGGACCTCTCGCTCGCGCCACCGTGGCTTGCGTAACCCGAGGGCGGGCGGAGCGGAGTGTGCGTGCGGGCCCGCGATTTTAATTCCCGCTTTGTATCAGAATCAGCCTCGCATTCGAAGTCATTCCGATTGGGACCGAGGCTCGCCGTTTGTTCAAATAAATAAAATAAACGGCGAGATACCTATGAACAAATTAATTCATTTCAAAACACAATAAAATCCACACAAGTACGCATCCTTGATCAGAACTTGCCTCGAGTTGATTTCATTCAATTCAAACAATAAATTGACAAATCAATATTATGGACTTTAAATCATCAAACAACAAATCAAATACTGACATTATTTGTCAGGGTGTAATAAAAAACATAATCGATCATATTTTCTGTCAATTTTTAATCCCTACAATCATATCTATACTTTCGATGTTATATGCAACAACAACGCCGGTCTTACCTGCGTTTAATGTACGACTTACGCTTTTGAATATGTGTTAATTATTTATGCGCATACTTATGTTATCATTTGATCTCAATTCATGTGTCGAGGTGTCTCGAAAACGAGCCGAAATTGCGTTATTAATCGTATGGAGCCCGGGGTCTGGCTGCCTGACTGACTAAATACCCAAGTGGGTCAAACCGAGGGGTCAGCGCTCTCCGTGAGCAATATGGAACGCGCTGAAGGATTTTATGCCGAAATTCGTACGCGGTGATCTACTTTTCCAGTTTATTCTCGCTCTCGCTGCAAACTCGATTCAAATTAATACCAGTCGGTTTGCCTGAAGAAAATAATACGTATCCACCTACGCTCATCTCTTCTATGCTGCCCTAGTAACTAAGTAAATAATGTTATTCAAAATACGATCACGAAAAACAAGTCAACATCAATTTGTATTTGTTCTATTTTCAAATACTTAACTCGATTATTCCTTTCTATCATTTTGACTATTCTTTATAATTCCATTCGTTTATTCATCAAAAAACAAAATATATGATATCCTAAATATTATAGTGGCAATTTTAACACTGCTTTACGCGATAGGCAGTGGACATCAAAAAGCAAGGCGAGAAGATGATGCGACTTGCGTCACAAATTATGTGACAAGCTAGCGAGTCGATCCAAGGAAGTGTTGCGTAACTCTTGGTCTCCTTTGCAACTCTACATCAGTCCATCTCACGCGAACCTTCGCGCTAGCTAAATTTTGTTTCGCCGAATACATTAATGTGACCAATCAAATACTTTAAATATTCTCTTATTTATAAGTATATCATTTTCAGATTTTAATTATCTAGTTTTATCTTTTTTAGCATTGATTTTTTAAATTCAATTCTCAATACTACATAGGAGTTATATACAAAAAAAAATCCCAATTCTGTAATTAGTAAGATTAATTGTTTTCTGATGTGTTATGAAAATTTGCAGTGGCCTTTGATTATAATCTAACTCATTATTACAATATGTGGGCAGACTTTATTTAGATTGGTTGTTATCATTAACAGCCATTGTCATAATTTAAATGTGAAACATGCGATAAATCATACGTGATTTTCGTCATTTTTCACAGCGTCTGTTGTACTTGAAGTCAAATCACAATGCCGTAACAAGACCGAATATAATTTTTTTTTCATTATATATTTTCTTTATTTTTCTGCACGGGTCGTAGATATTAGTACAAAACCAACGGTCTGAGCAAACTGTGCCGCCGTTGGGGATTGAGTAACCGACGTACGGCCGGTGAGCGGGAGGGAGATGGCGTCGCGCGGCCGAGCGCGAGCGACAGAGAGGCGAGCGAAGTAAAAGTGTCGGGGCGCGGAGGGCCGCGGTCGGTCGGTGTGCCAGATATCGGGTTCAATGCTTTACGGTGGCCCTGTGTGGCCAAGGAATGGAGCGACAGAGTACTTGCAAACTAGCGGCGAATGGCACAACGATGATGCCTGACTTATTTTACGGCGCGATCATTTCATAAAATAAATCAACAAGACTCGTAACTGAATATAAACAATTCATTCGGAAACACATTGTAATATTATTTACATACTCTTAAAACGAAATTTTTTCATTGTTTCGCAAGTATAACGCGTTAAAAAAATAGCACTGTATTTTCTTCGCTCCACAAAAGATATTTTTTTTACGCAGCGTGTTATAATGGAGCTCTACCAAGAATATATTATATTTTATCATTTCATCTCTTTTTTCTAACTAATGTTAACGTGTTTGGGTATACAATCAATATTAATTATAATTGATTTAAATTGTATTTAATTTGTTATTTTCAAAGCAAAATAATATATTATGCCACGATGAAAAAATAACAGGGAATTTTGGATTAACATTTTTTTGTTATTTTTATCGTGCTATAATGGAGTTCTGCCAAGTAAATAGATATTATTTATTAAATTATCTCATTTAATCATTTTTTGTTTTAACTAATTTTAACGTATTCAGGTATTTTATATTTCTCGCACAGAAATAATTGATTGATATAATTTGACTTCTAATATATTTGATATAAAAAAAGCTACAAAGTGAAATGTTATATTACCATTGAAAAAAATTACAATGCATCTTTCAAGTAATGCATCGAATTATTGTGTTTGATGGGAAATTTGTTGAAGTTTACATTTCAGTATTTTATGAATATACTGAAATGTCTGACGACATGCGTGTCTTTTGTTGATTTAAATAATTATTCGCAAATCTACCAGGCCGGTGAGGAGGTAAAACACATTTGATTGAAAAGTGAATCGAAAACAAGAGCGTGCAAAGCAAGTGAGGCGGCAGGCGATCAGCGCGCGTAATAGTGTGGTAGATTGCAGGGGGGACATAGTCGACTCTTGCTCGCTGGCAATGTGTAAATATGCAATTAATCGGCTGCTCGCGCCGAGTGGGTGACCTCAGCACGGTTTCTATTTAGAGCCGCGGTCCCTTCACCGCGCACGCCTGCAACTCAGCCACTGGCCCACGCGGTCCGACACCCCGACGGCGGCGCGCAGCCTTCGGAGGCCGCGGCGCACAGCCCTGGCGGGAATGGCATTACCGACTAGTTCTTGAACCAATTTGCGGACCAAATTTAATAACACATTTCAAATGCGTCACATCGAATAGTCATGAATATTTCCGGCACAAACAGATATAGCGAAAAAATAATCTATTGTAATTTTTCCTCAATACAAAAAACATTATTTAATAAATTGTTCTATGAAATAAATAGGCAGACCCAACAGTACATTTATATTGCAATTAAACAATACAGTTAAAAAATATGCTAGCGACGGACGAAACCGGTCCTGGTCCTAATAAATTTTTAATGTGGTATTATATTTTTTTACAATGCCATTCCAACGAGTATCGACAGTGAACAATTACGATCAGTTAAATTATTAGCTAAAAAAATTCTGAATTTCAATAATTTTGAATTAGTAATTAAAAATTAATAAACTCGAAAATATTATTTAAAAATAAAAATCATTACGACACTGTCAAAAATAAGATTTGTAAAATTGTCTATCATGTGAATTTATTACAAACTATTGAATAACAAAAATGATTAAATGCTCTAAGGGTAAAACATAAATAAACACAATCATATCAAAGTTGTGTTGTAAATATTTTAAAATATATATTGCTAATGCTAAATTAAAGTATGGTAATTGTTGATAACAAATAAATACGCATTAATGAAAATTACTGACAATACATAGATCAGATGGTGATTAACGTCATTCAAGCTTGCGAGAGCGAGCGTAGAGGCGTAGAGCTTCGTAGTAGAATACATTGAGTACAAAATTTTCTATATTATTTGATTCATGTGCGAGGTACACAAGAATTGTAAACTTTAGATATACTATATATAAATTGCATTCGAGTGGATTTGTCGTGAATAAAAAAAGGAATAGCCAGTTATTCGGAATTGTATTTGTTTGTAAAGAAGTCTTGTTGTTGTGTTTGGGGAGTAAAAAAGTGGTTGGTTGGTTATGTTCCTGTGTGGACATATGCCGTGACTGATTGTTGCAATTTTTTGCAGAATGGTAGCTCGATAAACCCTAGGCATTCGGAGTAAGCGAGGTCGCGTTCAGTTCAGGCCGCGGCAGGGTTTTGTGTCAGACCAGGTTGGTTTAAGGGTCGTCGGGGTGGATGACCGTCGGCCTCCACCGCGCAGGCGCCACAACACAACCTGCTCCGCTTCCTGAAGAAGACCACCCCCCCTCCTGTCATTAAACCTTTGCCTCCGCTAAACATATACAAGCTTGCGTTCATAACTTAACGACATTGGATTTTTTATGGTTTTGATTGATGGCATACTGTGCCTTTAATTGGCACGGAAGAATACAATTTGTGGACCAATTTATAAAAATACTACTATGATACTAAAAATGGCTTTTATTTTAATCATGGCATTAGTTGGAATTTAAGTAACTAAGTAAAATTTACTTTGAAGAAAAAAGAAAAAAAAATATAGATATAAAGAAAATTGAACTCACCATCTCTGCTCATGCCGACGGCGATGCACTTCTTGAGGCGGCAGTACTGGCACCGGTTTCGGTTGATGCGTAGTATGGAGCACTGCTGGTTCTTGGTGCACGGCCTGTATTGGATCTTCTGCTGGATGGACCGTCTGAAGAAACCCTGCGAATCATCATCATTGTCAGCACAATCGCTCATTTCAGAATCGGAGGGAGGAGCGCAGCGGCAGGAGGCTTCGCCCCCGGAGTCACTGTCGCAACCGGAGTCGCTGGACATGCTCTCCACTGCGCTTCCGTCGAACAAGGGTTTTGATTCTAACATTTGCACAAGCACACTGTGGGTCTTTTTCAATATGTCTGATTTCCTAGTAAGCGTATCACCCTGCGGCGCGGAATGCTCCTCGTTATTATAAACGCAACCCATTTTTCTAATTATATTTACTAAAAATTTGACTATCAAAAGCGTCGATCAAAACATCACAACAACGATGGGTATTTTTTTTATTATTGTCTCAGAAAACTATGCATCGAACAAAACATCACAAATCACAAGATCAGTATGTCATTTCAAATCGTTCAACAAACACAAGTATTAGTTCTTTCACAGACGACTCGCTCGGTCGAAGTCTCACGTCAAACTGACCGATCGGGAGTGCGAGGCGGAATGGCGAATAAGAGGCGTCCGCTCTGTACGAAACTTTAACGTGAACTGCGGGTTCATAGCTCCCGCGACGTCAAACGACAGAGCGGGGCTCGAAGGCAGGCGGGGGGCGCGGGGGCCGAGGCCCCGTGGCCTAGTTGCAGTCCGCTGAACTCCGAGCCCCACCGAGGGAAAGTGAGAGTGTCACACCGCGCTCCCTCCACCCACAAACCGATAACCGCGAGATATCATTTTGCAAAAATACTTTTTCCACACCCGTTGCGTGAGTGTGTGTGTGTGTGTGACTTGATATTTTGTAGGATCCCAAATAAGTCTCCAATGTATTTACTTCGCTTTGCATTTAAAGTTGCATCGAATTGTCAGACCGAGTCCGGTCGACCGTGTCTCGCATAGCCCATACGACTTCGCCGCTGAAGGTAAACTCGGTTCGTCGACCTCACTCAACAACTATCGTAATACGGCACACTTTTTCAGTTAAATTCTCAAATTAAATGCGACACCACTTTTCAGAAACTAATTGCAACAGGAATAAAAGCGACAATCCAACTACTTTTATGCGTGTACTTTGGTAGTATTTAGATGGAAAACGGTTCTAACTGCTTGCTGTTTATAGTTTTCTTCCATAATATGTTCCAAATTGCACATTTTTTTAATGTGGCAAATTAAAAAAGCTGCATCTTAATTCGTCACAAAGTTATGTTAAGATAACTGATATAGCTGATATGGCAAAAGAATTTAAAGATTTTGTTTTATTCGACCGAATGATATGTTTCATGTTGTAGCAGAGAGATGTATGTAGTCTAATATGCTTAAAATGTAAGATGACAATCTTTCTCAAAGAAATGATCGAAGTTTGGTGTTGGAATGCTACTTACGCTTATTCAATACTTGAAATATCTTATAAAACAGTTTGTGAGACTGATTAATAAACAAAATTGTCATCACGGTACCGACGTATCAAAACTATCTTTCTTTTATTTAGGTCTGTAATTACTTCGTTATCTGTTGGCAGTGTTGTCACTCGCATAAAAAATATCGCATGAATGATTCATTTAAATTATTGACTTGTGCGATATTCATACAGTTTCATTGGACTCCATCAGATCAAGGATGGCTGGTGAATCAAAGGTGATAACGAAACATTTTTTTTTTTTGGGCCGTGCGACCGTTCGAGCGAATTAGGAGACACGGGCGTTGCGTCACTGATTGAAGCACAGGTGCGGCGATTCGTTTGTTAATTGTGACATAGGCATCGTTTTAAATAATCAGCCAAGGATAATGGTTATGAGTGCACACGTCAACGAGCAGTATTCGCTTGGATAAACCGGACAAAATGTCTAAATATTGTGACATTTTTAAATTTTCAAGATACTTTAGGCTTAAAAATAGTCAGTAACTTTTTTTACTTTTCCACAGTTAATTTATAAAAATAAGGACCAGGAATGTTCAGTTTCATGTCAAATTGAAAATGCTCGCGATGAGCGAAACCGGTTCTGATCTTTAAAAAAATGTATTGTAGAATAAGTAAAAAAATATTTTATATTTTTTTAATTGTGAAATGTGTTAACCACAAGCAAAGGATTGCTTTTTATATTATAATTAGGAATCTGTCAAGTACTTCGATGTTCTATGTTTGGATGAGTACATTTTCGATTTAATCTTAAGATGGGAATGGACATAATTTTTGAACAGTCGATAACAAATAAACGGTACAGTTTTCATTGGTATTGGCAAATTAAAGTGAGATGTTTTCCTTATTTGGTGGCACAAGAAACGAATTGGGATGTTCACGGCGAACATCTCAGAAGCGGTCAACCAGTCTAAGCAATATAGCGCGGGGGCGGGTGCGAGGGTATCCCGAATAACCCGGCCGTTTAATCGGTCGTCGACTCCGCCGGGTCGACGGCCGACATACACAACAGAGCGGAATTGCGCAACTCGGGTTTGAGAGGCGCACGGACCCTACCGCCCTCCCTGCCGCCATCCTGCGCTACAACTCATTCATGCGTTTTTACAAATTCACTATCGAAATGATTTGCGTTGCATAAACAATAATTACATATACGACACTCGATTAATGCGATCGCTTACTAAGCAGAGAGATTGCCATACGACGAATTGTATTCATGATTATTTATTGTGAATTTTAAAACTGTTGCAACAAAAACTTTCAAAATACGTGCTCGGAATTCATTAAATCGATGCTCTATATCGAAAGAGAGATAATGAGAAGGTAATTTATTTAAAACTAAATAATTTACACTTACCCAACCATTTCAAAACGAATACTCAATAAAGACAAAAAACTGTTTCATTTGAAAAGCTAATTCGAATTTACCTGCCGATTATGTTACCAAATATATAAAAAAAAAAATAGTATTAAATATCAAATCTTTTACGTAAAGAAAGGTTGAATGAATAATTACTGGTATTTAGCAGCATACTATGTAAAAAGTAAAAATACCCTTCCCGAGCTTAACCATCAGTCGAAACAACGGGTAGTTATACCCTTCCCGCGGTTAATGTGTTAAAATAATAAAGGAAGAATAATTTGGAAAGAAAAGAATCGGTTTAAAGTGGCGTTGTCAACTTCAAATCACAATCGAATTGCTGATAATAGGTTAGTAATTACTGTAGCTCTTCAGGATGATATTGTCGTCAAGGAAGTACGTTCCATATGAAAGCTGTTATTATTGTGAACTTATTACAAATATTGATCAAGTTATTATACATGGAGTCATAATATATGCTTCTTCAAATGTGGACATTTTGAAATAAATATGACTGAATTACAATCAAAATTAAATGAATTATATAAATTGTATTGAAATAATGAAGGCTGAATTTGAACAAAAATACTTTTTTATCTTATCGCCAGTTAGGGATAAACAGGTAAAAAAAAGAAATCTTCGAAACGTAGATTAAAGTGTTTGCTGTATGTTAAATTACTAGGAAAATTATTTCAATATCTGGGTCACTGTGATAACACGTTAAAGGTGCAATGACTGATAAGGCCAGATTTCAAATTTAAGACTTTTATTAATAAATCCAATAATTCCTACGTCGAGAATAAGTAGATCGATATCGTATAGGTAACGCGAAACTCATTTTTTTTTTTTAATTATTCTTATTTCAAAAGCCGTAGGTATTTATTAGATTGTGTGCCTTAAGTTAATGTTTGCAACATGTCATAATGTGGTATATTTTTTGGTATTTAGTTTTACCATGCTAATAAATACACAAACTCTGAGGTATCAATCAATTTCTTACATCTATTGAAGAGTTGATGGAGGGAAATTAATAATATATTGAGGAGTGCAAAGGGCTAATAGTTCAAAAAAATATTATATTATACTATGAAATGAGGAACGTATTTATCATTAATAATTCAATGTGTAGCTCAGTTCTAGCTAAAATATTGTAATATAAACTACACAAATCGCAATACTTAAATGCACTATCGTTTCTTATAAAAAAAATCGTAATAAATACACAAACTCTGTGATATCAATCAATTTCTCAAATCTATTAAGGAGTTGCTGGAAGCAAACAAATAATATACTGAGGAGTGCAAGGGGCTTTTAATATTCTAAAATATTTAGAAGAAATAATTGATATGATAAGTTTAGTGTAAAAATATGTTGATATCTAATCTGTTGTATAACTGAAATAAAATAAACAGAATTTAAAGCAATGTATGATTGATTTGAAAACCAATATACACGTGACTTTGTTGACGAATGCGCGAACGTCGATGGAACAGGGCGGGGACCTGGAAACGTGTCATCAACCCACATTCCGTTCATCAACTTGATTCATGTAATCGGGGATAACATTTCCACTCGATTCGCGGCGGCTACATCTGGTTACACTGCGATCGGCCGTTTGTTATGCGGTCGTTCCCGTACGGGATAAAAAGTCATCGAACCCGGGTTCGCTAATTATTATTAGTCACTGTCCGTCGGGCGATCGATGAATAGCGCGTGAGTCACGTCGGAGGATGCCAGGAAACGGAATGAGGCCTCGATGATTAATATGCGAATGGCTATGATAATAATTATTAATGCTCGCAAAGAAAAGCAGATGATACGGCTATCATAAAAAAACAAAAAATTGTGTTGGATGACGCGTCTTGCATTGTTTCTGCGAAGTAATATTTTATTGCAAATACGGTCGATGATTAAGACAGAAATACTAAGAACTTCGCTTAAAGAATATCAGTGCATTAATAATAATGTAATATTAAGAATTATTTCAGTATCTCAACATTGAATGTTCGCTCATGGAAATAATATTAATTAGATTCAAAAATAACACGACATGTTTTATACTTTTATTCCACAATAATTGTATTTTGATCAGGACCGGTTTCGCTCATCGCGAGCATTTTAAACTGATAAGGCTCGCGATGAGCGAAACCGGTGCTGATGTAAATAAATTCATAGTGGAATAAGAACAAAAAAAAATGTTATTATTTTTTAGTATAATGCCATTTCAGCTAGTATTGACAGTGAACACATTAAAAGAGATCAATTAAGAATATTGAAAAATGGGTTTTTAATAATATAAATACTTAGTAAATCTCTGTTGTAAAAATCAATACCTTCTTATAACCTATAAAATTTCAAGTAGTTACCTCTCCTAACCCGGATTAGTTTTAATGGAGGTAATTGGCATGTCTGTTTGTGAATAATGGAGCTCCACGATTTAGCTCGATTGTAGGTAAGTGAGTAGAGCCAACCGAAGGGCTAGGTTCATTGCCCGGCCATGAGGGGCCGGAAGAGCGGTGGGGGGGGGGGTGGCGCCGATCTCTCCCACTCGTCCAACGCCGTGCAATAATACAGAGCCGCGGAATGGCTCCAGCAATCGGCCGGTGCCAACGAATTCGCCGTTATGTGGGGCCGATGTAATGAAATAATGAGGCTTTGTTATTGTTTTTTTTCCGTGAGTGTACATAAATACGTGAACGTAAATGTAGGAAGTCCAAATAATTAGCAATCAAGCGCGATAGAAAAAAAAAGAATTACCCATACGTAATAGCAACGTTGCGTGTTTGAGAGTTGCACAATATGCTATAATGAGATCTATCTCGCGTATAATTTACGTTCACTCTAAAGCTCTGAAAAAAATTAACAATAATCGCTAACTTGTTCAAACGTAATTTATTTAAAAAAATAAAAGTATACCATCACATATAAAAACGAAGTGTGAAATGGACACACTTTTCCTAGCAAGGAAATTTATAAGTGCCTCTGACATGTGGCATTTTTGGAGAAAAATACATAAAATTATCATTCATATTCCTTAGCTATAAAGTATCATACACAAGTGAAGTGAGATTATTAAAAACATACTTCAATATGTAGTGTTTGTCTCATACAATAAATGGATGCTCTTAGTTAATGCTTAAGTTTCATTATTTTGCAACTTGGTTCACTTCACTTTTTAAGGACTCAAACGATATGTAAACGCTGAACTAATCTCACTCATTCTATCAAAAATCTTCCCTGAAGTACTTATTCTTGTTCATTTATGTAGTATGAAGCTTCCACGTAATGATAAAGTTACGCAAAAAAATCAACGTAAATACGAGATTGAAAACTTTCACCATTTCACCTCTCCAGGGCTCATATGTCCTGTATTATAGTTTTAGTATACTGTATTATAGTTTTAGATTGTTTAAACGTTTGTTATTACTTTGATATTTTAAAATGAATTATGTATGATAACTACGTTATTAATTTGTGTCATTTTTTTGCTGAAAACAAATCAAGCGCGCTTTTAGCGTCGATTTCGTAAAACGTAAGCGATTTTGTTTGATTTGACCGTGGCACCGGATTGTCCAGGCTGCACAAAAACCGCCAACGCAAAAGCCTCATTTCTATATGTTGTTATTCATAGCAATACTTTTTTTATACAATATACTTATAGAAAGCTGTTAAAATAATCAATAACGTGAAATACAAATTATATATCGTCGTTCCATTTCAAAATCAAAAAATTTCATGGAACCATACAAAAGTTATCTTTATCGCATTGAAACAAAATTAAAAATACACGTCATCGATACAGCAATGTGTTGATTGTTGTTAAAAGGTATTTCGGTTTACACCCTCGTCAGAACTATAGAGAACAGAATAGAACTATGTAAAATGCAGTGCTACTTTCTTTTTTACTGTGTTATAATGGAGTTTTACCAAGTGAACTCAACTTCAATCGATAGGTAATCAATATATAGTACTTCTACGTTAACCTTTGTTGAGTGTTTAGTAGGAAATAGGCGTGAGGGCGGTTTTTATAAATACATGAAGTCTGCACTTCTATCTGCACTTCAAGCAACTTCAATATTTATACCTGTATTACTTCACGTGTTAACAATTACACCAATATGTTAGCTGAATAAATTTTAATTGCGAAAACTGAAAAATCCGCGTCTATTTCCAGTGCGAGAAATGGGATCAAGTGTTTGTGTTTGCATTCCAATATTATTCACGAACAAATAAATCAAAATTTTGGCCGCCCCGTGGTCGACGCCCCCGTCCGTTTGCCGCTCGCTCGCCTCATAAAAGCTGTTGCGCGGCCCGTAAAAATGTCGAAAACAACTCGATCGTTTCTCGGGATCCGTGTTTGTTTTTTCGACCGACATTCGCTTGTTTTTTTTCTCTCTCGGGTATTTTTCATTCGGGGTACCACACACCACCGCGAGCCTCGTAATCGCCCAGTAATTCTCACTATTAAAGCGAAACGAGGAAAACTGAGCGGACGAGATGCAGAGCAGAAATGACGATGACTGATGTATTATGGACGGCTCGAAAGACCGGACACCGGTCGAAATAACAATAAACTTAAATTGGGTTAAACGGGTGAAAGATTTTTGGAAAACAATGTTTTCGTATTTCGTCTAATTTTTACTAGTATCGCAACTTAACATCTCAGATATTCAATGTTAAATTGAATTGGTATTTACTTGGTAGAACTCAAATATTGCTGTATGGTGTATTGTAAGATCATGAAACGTTTAAGACAAGTTTAATGAAACAAATATGTATGTATCTTATTTACTCTAGAATTTTTATTTAAAAATGGAATCGTTTCTAATCAACAAAGGAAATCAGCTGCATGGAATAAATATCATAAGATATTTATTTGTCTTAATATATCGCATAAAATAGTATATGTGAAAACAATATGAATCTGGAAAACTAATAAGGTAAGCTTTAGTGGTGTGAAGCTGTTTTTTACAAATAGTAAAAAAAACTTTGACCAACTTTATCAAGTAGGCAGAGTGTGGCCTGCTGGTGAGCGAGCGCAGGCAGTTTAAAAACGGTACTCGGATCGATTCAGGCCGCGGCGGTTCTTCCTGAATGCCCTAATCAGCCGAGGAAGCGACTCCTCGCGTCCTGCACACCCACACATCAACGGAGCGCGTACACGCTGCACGCCAACACATCCAAACGATATGCAAAGCCAAAGATCGACGACCCGCCGGCCGTTGAACTCGCAGTCGGACGAGTACGAGTTGCTACGTCACGGCTACGTCACGGCGCCCCCTCCGCGGCCGCCGAGACACTTGCCTACCTCAACGTTAGGCCGCGGCCGTCGCGCCGGCGCCCCGACGCCACCGAGAACGCATCCCCCGCCAAATACCCACTCCGCTCCTGCTCGAAGCGATATTACCGACACCGTCGCCGGTTTGCAGCAGCGCAACAATGCAACAAACTCTCGATTACTGATTTGATTCCCGCAGTTTTACGAAATAATTCAGTTACAAAATACAACTTGGGCCTCGTAAAACACGGATGTATAAATTGTGACATATTTTTATACAAAACGCTTTATATAACACAGTTAAAGGAAAATAAATAAATATTCAGTTGACAATGCTCGCCATGAGCGAAACCGGTCCTGATCAGATAAATTTTATGTGGAATATGTACTAAAAATGTTTCATTATTTTTTAAATAAAATTACAATACAAATTTGTCGTGGTATTGGTGGAGAAGGATTTTATGTCATGAATATTCATGACATCTTAGAAATATTGGAATATCGTACGTTGAACGAAGAAGAATTGGTAAAAATGTTGGATGAACCGTCCACAATTAAAGACTTAGAAATCAGTGGCAGCGAATTATTTACATGTTTCACATTAAAACAAAAAAGAGCGGCCTGGAATTGGCTATTAAATTAGATGATCCTATAATGGAAAGGAGTTCGAAATTCAAGAGAGAATTACAAAATATTTTGGAACCTTATAGGGAAATACGTAATTCGATATTTTTTGGAACGCAAACCCTACTTTTTATGAACTTCAAAAACCTTGTATAACATGACGATTTTGTGGAACCATATAACCTGTAACACAATAAAAATATATACTTTCAGCAACCCGAGCCGCCACCTGTATGCAGTTTACTCAGCAGGCTATCGCAAACTAATTAACATTCTGATTTAAATTGTAATTAAATTCATTGTTCGTTAAGCACGAAGACTTTTGCTTGAGACAGTGTTATTGTTTATAGTGAGATCCGACGGAGCATATAGAAATGGCGAGAACTCGGCCGAGGCGCTTTTCATCTCGATCGAGTGTTACTTATATTATTATTTTTTTGTCGTGAGCCACATACAGCAGTTGCGCAATCTTCGCTCATAATGGCGTATTATTTCAATTGCTAACACCTTTAATTAATGAAATTAATTCAAAACTTGAAACACTTAAGTTATAATTGTGTTTTATAAACTGAATTATTCATTTGTTTAGTATAACAATTACGACGATGAAATAATCAACAACAATCCTAAATGAAGCTTTGCAATCTATTATATACGATAGGTAATATTGCCAGTTAATTAAAAAGCTTTTAGGCTAATATATTTTGAATTAACAGATAATTGTTGTAATGAAAGTCATGTTTAGCTTCCTTGAAAAACCTCAAAGGTTCCAGTCCCTGTACGACCAGAAGTTTGTGTGTTGTTAATAAGCTTTTCCCCAATTTTCCGATCCCAATAGCGATTAACTAACAGATAGACTTGCCCTAGTCCTCGTATCCTTTCAATCCTTACCAACGTAGAAAATGATAGGTTTAGCAATTGAGTAACAAACAGTCCTCGTAGAAACATATGTTGAGTTGGTAAAAAAGGCACATGGACAGTGCTTTGTCATGTATCTTGGTATAGTTGATTACTTTACACTTTTCATTGAACTTTCAGATCGAAGCTTCGATCGAAGCAACAATATGTTGATTTTCTTTTTTTCCCACGAGTCGTATAACTTTCATCGTCAGTTGTGCAATTGTGAAAAGCGCACGCTCGATGCAGTTTTAGCGAGTGCATCCCAATTGCCGCCCCCGCTGTCGGATTCGTCTTTTCCCAGATCGGCCGCCACTAGACCGCGGTCACGCTCTGCGACTTTAGCGGACAGTTCAGATGATCTGCGGTTTTTGGATTTTCGACGGGAGAGCGAGCCGTACGCGGTCGTCTCTCTCTCTCTCTTCGGCAACCGGGTTCATTGCACCGTAAAACGCGGAGTAAACAGTGATGTAAACGCCAAAAGTCGAAACCAAACAGTACGCAATAGAACCACGCAACCCAGTTAGTTATTCACTCGGTTTTATCATACTGGAGAAAAAAAAATGTAAAAATACTAATTACCTACACAATATCAAGTACGGTAAGGTTGGGTTAATGCTTATCCTTTAATTACAATGAAATAAGTACTATTGATTGAATTGGCATTAGGTAGAACTCCATTGTAACCCAGTTCTACGAAAATAATGCAATATATAGTTGATAGCTATTTCAGCTTACGCTCTCGTCAGAACTATGACGAAGGTGTATGCCAAAAGCTAAAATATATTGCTATTTTGAAATAAGAACTATTTTCTTAAATTTAATTCATGTATATGTATGTATATACAATTCTACAATCCATCTTCTAATATATTGTATTTGATTAAAAAAAAACAGGATTTCACCGTTGTTTTTGGACAATAAGGGTTTACCATAAGTTATAACCTGCATGCTTTTATATGTTTTTTGTACGCAATAGGCGATAAAATGCTGATGTAATTCGCATCGGATATTCGATCGGTTCTTCCCTTCGCAGATTTCCATTTTATTTGGCGGTCCACTCTAGGGCGGGCGGCGACGGATATGCAGGTCCACGGCCAGCGCCAAGAAGTGGATCCAGTTTAACCGGAGACGAGTTCACCGGAGAGGCGTGCGGTGACCGCACTATGACCGACATCGCAATGCGACCACTGTCTCCATCCACAGGCCGTCGCGGCAAGCGAAATGCAAACATAATCAACTTGTTGCAATTCTGTTATGAGATTTTATTGCACCGCCAGGGTTGGCGACACCGACCGATAGACAATTTTATTTTTAAACCATGTCCATTCCCAATGAGAAGCATTTGGACGCATTGTTGAGTTATCACAACCTGTTTACTTAGATACTCAAATCTCTCTTTATGGAATTGAGTTGGGATTGAAAGGATAGGATGAAGTTACGTAGAGGCAATTTTTTTTTTTTTTTTTTTTAAATTTAAAAAAATATATATTTGGCATTACAGCTTACGCCAATGCGCCAAATATTCTTAATTGTGAAAGTCATACGAGATTAACTCGATGATAAGTAATAAATCAGTTGTGCACAAAAATCAACGATAAATAACATACACCCAGCCCAAGATCTCTTTTTTTCAATAGAAAAAATCAGACCTTGCCGGGAATTGAACCCAGGTCTCCAGATCGCTAGGACAAAGCTCTTGCCACTAGACCACAGGGACCGACTAATTTTAAGACAGCAAGAACACCAATGCCTGCATTCGTACAGAATCGATAAATCGACTGAAATAATTCTCCTCCTTCATTATTTGGAATCGATTCCGTAAAGTCGAGCACGGAAGCCAGCAACATTGACTACTTCACCACAGACCCGTCATAATCTATGCATATTTAAACATCGAAAACTTCGACAATTAACCTATTTACTGACACCGGTTTCATACGCGGTGTATTATTGTACAATGAAGCCCCGATTCTACGTTTTTCAAGGAACCGTATAAAACAATCGATTAATGTGGGAAACGATGAATGCGGGAACGTAAGATCGGGGTTCTACTGTAAATTGATATTCAAGTAGAAATATCCATAAATTAATAACGGAAAAGATTTTTATATTCAAATATGTACGCATTATTTGGTATGATAACCTAGATAAGTGTATTCAATACCGATGAACTTAAGAAATGTATTTTGTTGGTATATTCAATAATCGGCTCAGCAAGGAAAAGGTTTAAGAAAGTGTAGGAAAAGTGGTCAGAAATATTTTCAAGTTATCAGGTAAATTTTATAAATATAAATTAGGGTTTTATTTGTTGATTCCACTGCATATGTATTTTGAACGGTATATCGTGGTGATACTTCACTATTGAAATCGTTTTTCATGCAAGATAGAGCTTGAAAATTTCAAAACGGATCGTTTTTCAACGTCAGCCGTTTTATTCTAAAAGAGTTAATAATTTAAGCGTTGCCAATTATTGCGAGAAGGAAGGAGCACTTTCTTGCGGTGCAAGCGGCGGTTCTAGCGATGTCGTAACCCTCGTTGCGACGTTACACAGTCGGTCTCATAAATATTTGAACTCTTACTACCTACTTACCCACCAGAGAAATGACGTGAGAAACTGCATTTGCTAGAGCGAAACAACTGCAAATAGATTTTACTTCCTCGTTGCGTTGCATCTAATGCAGGGAAAATCAAACCAAGACATCATTAAGCTGATTTCCATTTCGAACATCATCCACTGCAACTTTAAATAGATATTCATCGAAGTTATTGTTGTTGTTACACTTTGTTTACGGGCCTTTTCAATTACGCAAGAATTTGTGCTCACCGTAAAAAATGGGTTAAGAAAGAGTTATCAACGAATGAAAACACATTGTATTGTTTCCACATATATTAAGATAAAGACCAAGGGCATTCAGTTGACAATGCTCGGGAAGAGCGATGAGCGAAACCGGTATTGATCCTTAACAGATTTTTTTTGAAGTATTATAGAATGCGTTTTATTTATTTATAACAATGCCTTTCCAGAAAGAAGAGAGAGTTAAAACCTTACTATTGTTTGTGGCCGCTGTAATTAACCTTTTAAAGCCCTACAGTCCCATATGGAACCAGTGATTATGGTGCACTTCGCTATCGGATTACACTGATTTATGATAATAGTTTTCAACATATGAATATTAGCTTTCGTAAATAATGTGTTTGAGATACCGATCCATAATTTTATTCGAAAATACATACACCATAACACTAAAATTCACCATATTTTTCAGCGGTGACTCGCGGTGCGTGTCTTGGCAATACCTGCTCTAATGCAATGCAGTGCAACTGATTCTTTAGTTTTTCGCAAACGCGGAAGGCGCGCGATGAACTCGAGAATCAAACGGCGGCTCTCTTGGCTCTCCGTCCAGAAGCGTCATGAGCGATGACCGCTCTCGTTACCAATACGTACCCCGCTTAATTCGAACGAGAGCGGAATGCCAGCCGGCCATCAGGCTGCAGACAAGAGAGATAACATCTCGACGCGCCGTTACACGCACCGGAGCCTCGATACAATTGCGAAACGCGGCAATTCACTATTTTCGTTGCTTGCTTCTTCTTTATTTGAAATTTTAAAAAAAAATTAAATACGTCAAATAATTTTTTGAATTTGGAACATAATTTATATATACATATGTTACAGTGAAACTGTATTCTCAGTGAAAATATATTCTTCTTCAAGCTGTCATTGAAATTAAATTTGACCGGCCCTATCTTCAGCCCTATGTTTGTCTGTGTTTTTCTTTGGTTCTCTTTTTATGAAAGGGACTACTTGCTGATTTTGTTTCATTGAAGCAAACCAAAATTTTAGGCCGGCAAATCGACTTGGGCCAATAATTTCTATGATCGTGTCCAGTGAAATCATGTTGTCATACAAATCTATTACTTGATACATTTTCACTGTAACATATGTTATAATACTACCCTTTCATAAAAAGAGAACCAAAGAAAGACACAGACATAGGACGGTCAAATTTAATTTCAATGACAATTTGGAGAAGAATATATTTTCACTGTAATATA
Organism: Himalopsyche kuldschensis; assembly: GCA_028554975.1. Lineage (NCBI taxonomy): Eukaryota > Metazoa > Arthropoda > Insecta > Trichoptera > Rhyacophilidae > Himalopsyche > Himalopsyche kuldschensis. The sequence continues at coordinate 4,894,361 of JAHFWI010000007.1, forward strand.
TACACGAATTCCATCCAGCAAGTTGTTTCCCGGGTTCTTGATATCAGGCGCGCAGGCAGTAGCCCCGGTACCAGAGCGAAGGGGGAGGCGATGTGTCGTAAAGACGGTGACCCGGCGCGCAGGAAAGCGTAAGATATTTTGCAGTAGGTCAACGTCCCAAAGGCTTCTATTTACCCACATAGACCGCGCGGCGATCTATTTGCGGAACCTCGCGAGCCTACCGGAGCGATATGCAGTTACCCCGACCGCTGTGTTGGTGCGAACGAGTACATATCGTTACCTTACTTTGAAAAGGTTCTCCTAATTGTCATTTTAGCCTAAAATGACCTTTTGGTCGGAAAAGCTTGTATTATAATATAATAGAATGCGGTAAATACAATAATACGAGGTAATTTACAAAAGTGGTCAATTCCAAAATATATTTTTTCAACTGCCAGTTTTTTATTCACATGGAAAAGAATTTGAATTTTTACACATTATCCGTAATTCCTTTATTTAAAAAATATTTTAAAAATTCTGATAGTAAACACAAGTTTATGATGAAAAAGTAATGAAAATATCTCACATTCTCAGTTTTTCAACAAATGGATTTGACCACTTTGAAAACTACCTCCTGATTATATTAGCAGAATTCCAGAGTGTCTCTGCATCTGCACACTTTTTTTTTACTAAATTTATTTGACAAAGTTCTAAAATTGTCATCATTATTTCTCAGCAAGAGTTGTGAAAAAATATGCTTAAAATAAGTAATTTGAAAGATTTTTACTTGCTCACTGTTACCGCAAGTGAATTTAAATCAATCGAAACTTCAAACGCTCATATATCAAAACAGTGTCAAGTGCAGTTAGAACTTTTCCAAAATTAGGTGTCGATATAGTGTTGTAACTGTGTGCGTGACACACTACTGTGTCGTCATACGCTTTCCTGGTAATCCGATTGCAAACATGCCGTACCTATTTTGATATAAATATAATAATAAAGCGAACTGTAAATGCGGTGGATTCCAGAAAATATGCTTCCTCGTATAGGAACATAAACATGTTTAACCTGGCCGGGTCGTTGACTTGTGTAACGATGACATCACGCGCGAAATACCCTCGAATGAATGGATAGCGTTGAAAATTAAACGTACCAACAATAAATACTACGAAAACGTTTTTTTTTTTCCAAAATTCCAAATAAAAGCTGTTTTGTCCATAAAATGTGGTTTTAAACATTGCCGTTTTGAGCACTTACTGTAGATATGTCGTAAACAAAAGAACTGTGTTCCAAATTGAAATTCAAACATAACTGCCAAAAATTTAAGCAAATATTAATTAAATTTATGTTATCTGATAAGTTAGATAAATCGTTATATAAAATTGCTAGATATTTCAGTTTACGCCATCGTCAAAACTATGTATATAATTACATATATGTACTGGCGTAGAATAGGTACAAAATACATCTTAGTTTTATATTAATTAAATCTGAAAAAATTATTTTATGTATTTACTGAAATCTAGGTACATATATTGAGTGCTGGTGAACGTAAATTAATGAAGAGTTTCGGCTGAAGGCGCTTAATGGAATTTCAATAACAAATTTGAATCGTTTGAGTTTTGTCTTTTTGTCATTGACCGTCTGTGATGGATTAATGTTTTTTTGTTCATTTAGATTGTCATTTTTACAATTTAAAAGATTTGCAATTATAGTAAATATATTCAACTGTTTGTATTTGTTTTTCAGATAGAGAATCATAAATCTGAAGTTGTGACATTCAAATGTACGAACATCCATCGAATTCCGTGATTTACGTTTCAAATAACGGTAAAATTAAATTATAGAATCGAGTCGTAAAGTTCGGAGCGGCTGCAATAGGCGAGCGAAATTAAATTTGATCTTCTGGGTGTGCGGTGCGACGCGATATGCAAGGAAGCGCGGCCGGTCTGATCGCCGGGGGTCGGCGAACCCGGCCGACCTTCCGGCGCGACGGGGCGGGCGGCGAGGGGAGCGGGCGGCCCGAGGAGTCAACGACCCGCCTACTCCTGCCCCGAGCGTATATAGGTCACGGCGGCTGCAGGCCGTGGGCGGGACGCCCGCTACGCTTCCACGGCGCGGTCTCGGCTTACCTATTCAGCGCCACACGTCCTCCCCCCGTGCAAATTATTACTACTGCTCTCTTTTTACTACGTTATGGATATTTGCTCCTCGTGCGCGTTTCATAATCAATAAAGTTGACGATGTATTGATAAAATTACGTATGAACTATATACGATTGAGAGCATTGGTTGTTTCAATAAATAAAACCAAGGCTGTGGAGTCAAGAGTCGGAGTCGTACTCGGATTCGGAAATTTTGAAAAGTTTTAACTTTTTATTTTCGCATATAATATGTAAAATTTGGCTATTGGCCGGATTGGTAGGGTTGATATTTAATTGAATACACATAAATAGGAAAAATAGGAAAAATTGGAAAAAAAAATGACTATTATCAACTATTTTGCGAAAATTATATACAACCAACTGAACTGTTATTTCAATTGTTTTGTTTTCATTCTTCATTAGTAAAAGATTAAGTTAAGTAAACTAGTTCAAATTTACGATAAATTTCCACTGACCGCTGTAAATTAATGATTTCCGACTTGCTTCGTTTTCTCGCTATCGCGTGGTTACAAAAAAAAACAATCAAATACATACGAAAAAAAAGGTAAAATTGTAAAAACCACATGTACCGCACTTCGGTCGGGTTCAATATCCGCAATCAATACAAAAAAAAATGCGTTAATTACTATAATTAGGAAAATCCACTCTTTTGTTTGATGTATACATGTGCGTCTTTCGGGGCAAGTTATTATTAGGTGGCATTATCTTTGAGATCCCATTTACGAGTCACCCGAGCCGTGAATCACTGGAATGTGTTTACCATTAGAAACCGAACGGTAAATAAAACTACTAAATGGTTTGTTAAAAGTGTCGTAAATTAGGCTAAGCACCGTTAAAAGGAAAGAAATGAGGATAAATAATAAAAACTCGAATATGTGGTATCGAGTTGATCAAACAGTGTCTTTTCAAATGTCACTAAGTAGTCCTAAAAAGACAATATAGCGGGCTAAATTGGTTTACTGATAATATACCTAATTATACTGCATGTAAAACACACTTTAATAAAATAATAAATGCTAAATATTGTTTAGTATTATGAAGTCTTTTAGATGAGAACCGATTACTCATTATTTGATCAGTTTTTGCTTGAATGAAATGAACACGAATATAAATAGGTATCGCCATACATGCTGGTATTTTATTGTATAGGTTAATAACCTCCGAATTTTTAGTAAACAAACAAATGAGTCTAGTTCGATGCACTGTTACTTCGGTTCATTATTACGAGCGTGTAATAATTATAGCTACATTAATGAACGATACTTAAATTTCATAATAGTGTACATTAGTACATATTACAATTTATGTAACCACTGAAAAGAGTATCTTTGATTGAATACAGTGAAAACCCGATTCTACATTTTTCAAGGGACCATGAAAAACAAACGATAAATGCGGGAAAGTTTTAAGTATCAAATAAAAAAGTAAAACTTTAAAAAACTTATTTATTTATTAGACTTTATATCAAACAAATAACGTTGATTTTTAAAAAAATCCTAAATAATAAGTTGCTTCTTTGCAATTTGCCATTTTAACAAACCATTCAAATTAGCATATTTTTCTAGCAAAAATATTTTTATTGTTTTGAAGGCCATAATGAGAATTCCACCATTCTTGAAAATGTTAAATTGAATGTTCCTGATAATTTTTTGAGGAATCGTGAACATGAGTTGTTTGTTCTTCCAAGAGGTAGAATCAGTCTGCCAATGGGAATGCCACTGGGAAGAGCCTTAACAATTTTAAACGGCATTGCTTCGGATGTCGACATATTTCATATTGACGTGAGTGAGTTCAGACAAATACTATATTTTATGAATAAAAGTTGATTTTGTCAGAACTCTCTGGGTTGAAATCTTTAAAAGTTCTAATGTGATTTTATAATTTTTTTCTCGCTGTTATTATGGCTATAATTTGTAATTTTTATTATGTGTATACAAGTATGTATGTATATGTAAATAAATTTATCAAATGCATGGCGTATTGTCGTAAGCTGTAATGCCATAATTTGTATTTTTTTATGAATAAATAAATAAATAAATATCGCTGTTAATTAATGTCACATAACAAGCTCATTATTGCGTTATTCGCTTTCTTTTCTACATTGCTGTTATTATTTGCAGTTCAGTTTTCTTCTAAGAACCGATTGGATGGGGTCGAATGTGCTTATAAGAAATATTCAACAAAAACGGTCAATCGGGATAATATTTGTGATGGGACCATAATATTTACGGGTGTTTGGCCGGGAGTATAGAAAATGAACGAACCACGCGGGAAAACGGTTTATGCGAGAACGTTAGATCGGGGTACCACTGTAGTTACTGTACTAAAAAAAACAAAGGAGAATACAATACAGTAGCCTTCAGTTAGTTAGTAAAGGGATCAATAGGTAGGGAATATCTGAAAATGTGTTATAGTACGTAATTTATTCAGATGTTGCACTAGTTTGTTAAATTACACGATTGGATTCCTTCCGTCCGCCTTGATGATCAATCGTATTTTAGTAATAGCGTGTTTATAACTTCCGACATGTAGGAGAACTGAACTACTTAATCTGGCGATATAAATGCAAGTAATGCTCTATATTCGGAAATAATGAATTGCTACGTTATTCTAATAATCAAAATTGCTCCACTTTTTAGATATGAAAAGTTTACTGAATTCAATTGAATAAAATTCGAGTTGTATTATTTCAACGTAATGTTGTGACAGTTCGAGTCCGGTAGAGTTCGAATGGTTCAGTTTGCGAGGTTTGTTGAGGTCGATGAACTACACTGCCTATTGACCTAGCGTAAGAGTATTTCACACTGAAATACAAGTCGACATTTTTCTAAAACACGGACCATTTCAATAAACGACAAATTAATAAATTTCTTATACATCCAAAGTGTATTATTAAAAACGTGCAAAAAACGAATATTCCTGTTAAAATTTTAATTCTTTATTTGATTGTACATATTTATCACCCGGATTCTAAGACATAATAGGATGTTATCTTGAATATGTTATAATCTACCCACAATTTGTATTTAAATGCTCAAATTACTCGAAGCCCGAAGAACAAACGACTCAAAATAGAAACAGGAAAAAGCACATTTTTTTAAAAATAGCTCAAATTTAAATAATTCCGTTATAATATAATATGCAGTATGGGTATACCATGAGTTTTTTTTTAGTGCTTTGTGTGTACACACATTTATGTTGATTAGTTCTCGTATGAAGGCAACGACCGAATCGTTTTTTTCTGCACAACGAGTGCTGTTATCCAAAAAACCTGTGTTTAAAAATGAATTTAGCTTGTTTGGCATTTTAAGCATCGGAGACAATGGTGTGAATTTGCATACAGATGTGCAGTGCGTGATTTGAAAATTGTCTCCGATACAACGAGCGAATTATAGCTAAGTTATTTTACAAACGAGATCAAAATGGAACTAAGATTTGCTAAGAATTCCAATATGAAAAGTCAAAAAATTACAAGTACAAAACAAATGAATGTTTTCTATAAATTTTGAATAAAGAACATAATTTTGTATTGAAAAAAAAAGACAAACGAAATCAAGTGTTCTTAATTCGAAATTATTTTCTTATTTAATTTATTTGCAGACGCGAATAGGTAAACAAAACGGTATAAAGGATGTTACAGTAATAATTAATTTATGATATTGATTAAAATTTTAATCAAAGATTTCAACCTGTTTTATTTTTTAATCAGCATTTTAGAGGTTTTTTAAAAATAAAATTGATTTATCATCCGTATTGTAATGCAAATTCAATGATTATGTCGAAGTTATAAATATGCATGAGTTTAAAGCTATTATTTTTTTCCTCAGAAATAAAGCCGCATAGGAAAAACTCGGAACTTTTTTGAGGAAAATATTCGACGTAATCCTTGTTTTTTTGAGTTCAATAGATGCGGTATTTATAATCCAAACTATTCGGTGTTGGTAAGTTTTGCAGCGGGTCAATGAACTGGAATGTCGAGTGGACATACACTGACAATATTTGCGGTCAACACAAAAGTGTAGAAAAATTCCACATAATATATAATTAACGGTTCGTATGAAATAAAATAAGCTGATAAATAAAACGTTACATTACCAATTTACGTATGTAATAATTATATTCCATGAGAATTAATAAATGTCATTTAATGCATTGTTCGAATTTTGTTTTTAAAAATGTTTTAAACTTGTTAAAAATTGCACCACTAGAGGTCTCGCTTGCCGCGCGATATTTTAGTGTATGCAGCGAGATAAAATTTCGATGGAGTCCACTGTAATAAATTAGAAATCTGCTTTAGACGCTTTGCTAGTGCCACCTGTCCAGGTCAAGTTATAAATAATATTACAACGCCTCTAATTCATCTTGCGCAATAAATCGCTCGGTATCTTTAGGATATTATGTTATAGCATTTAACAATGTATTTTTAATTTACCACGCTTTTTGTGATCGGTAAGATCGAAAGAATCGATACATCGACTAAAAAAAACTGGGAGCCCAGGGATTCGAACCGGAGGGGTCCGTCACGAAAGCCAACGACGTTGACACTGCACCACAGACAGTGAGAGAAATCCGACAAATAGATTAGCCTAATGAAGAACGTTTGATTCTATAGTATTCGATTTTTAAAAATGGAACACTTTCTTCTCTATTAATTATTGTGTGGAAAAAAAAGAGAAATGTTTGCTAAGAACTTTGTAGGGAGTCAGCTTGCTAATTAGTTGGCAGCTGATGAGTGTGAGTATAGCGTTGTCTAATTTAGAAAAATGTTAATGTAGAAATCTATAATGAGACGTTTGAAAAATGTCAATTAGAACTATTTTCGTGGGAGTATTTCGGTGTCTTTTTTACTGGCGTTTATTTTTCGCGCCTGTGACGAAACGTTGAAACTTGGCACTAGCTCCGTTGTTTACGACTTAATTACTATGGCCAGGCTCGCAAATAGTCGAGTGGTTCAGGTATCTAATGATCGGACTGCAATACGTGGTGACCGATACGTAAACGCCGGATGGGGGTCAACAAACTAGGACTCGACGTGCGTTAAATAATCCCTTTATATAAGCAGGGAATGTTTATAAACATTCGCGCTATTGCGTCATGCTAGCGATATTTTTAATGAAAGCAGGCTGACCTGCAATAATTGCATAAATGACCGTGTGGCGTTCGACAAACTGGCCGACATAAATTGTCGTAAATTGAATAGCCACAGATCAACATTATTAACTGGCGCCGTGATACTTTAAACACTATCTGGAATTTTCCACATTTAATAATCAATAACAGATCGATTGTAGGACATTCTGCTGTCTAAATAACGAATTTACATTACAGATTTAATTGACAGAAATAAACAGAATTGAATCTGCATTTGTGAGCTTCGTAATTTGAATAGACACAAATCAACCTTAACTGGCGCCGTGTTACTTTAAACCAGAGGTCGTCAACCTTCGTATGCCTTCTGCCCAGGTTTACTTATTTTTGATGGTAAAATTTCTTTATCCCCCACCAACATCGCTATATTTCAATCCAGTATATGTGTGAAAAATGTGGGGTAAAAGCAAAAGATCGCCCAACGCCCACCACGGAAGCCTTTACCGCCTACTTATTGGCGGTACGGGCCAGATTGACGACCCGTACTTAAAACACTATCTAAAAAATTTCACATTTAATAATCAATAACAGATTGATTGTTAAACCTTATGCGGCCAAATTACGAGTATTCATTTGACAATTAGAAGACAGAGTTGGATCTGCATTTGTTGGCATTTTTTAAAAATCTGTTTTTTGTTTCGCCTGCAGCGCAATGTCAAAACAACATATATCAATTAATAATGGCGGCTAATTTGTTATGAGGCTTCTCAGAAAAGTTTGCAAAAAAAAAAACAACAATGAACCACACGATGTCTGATACAATATGTTATTCGGGCAAAAAGAAACTCCCCCGTGCATATACCGACGCTTAATTTGAACGGTAAATTTTTCAAACAATGCATTTTATTGTGTGTAGTCGATAATATTGCCGACCGATTATCGCTCTTGGCCCACAAAAAAACTCTCTTTGTCCGACGATTAAAAAAAATAAAAACAAAGAGAAGGGACAGACGAAGCCAACAGAAGAACGAGATCGTGCACGAAATGGACCGTTCTTTTGCCTTCTCGTCCGAATTTGGTGTTACAACACAACGAAAACTGTTCGCATATGCCCCGCTTGCAATGTAAAATGGAGCACAGACCTCTCATATCTGTATTGCTTATTCTATCTACATAAGGGTGAAATCTATCATTATTGACCAAAAGCAATTATCACAGTACAAAAACAAACATTTATTTCTACAGTACATTCATTGTATCAAATAGATATTATAATATGAAATTACTAAAAAAAAATCTGATAAAAGAATTATGTTAATTATGTAATTATAAAGACAGTACATAACATACAATCAAACACAGCAATCGTTCAACAAACAATGGTATAAAAGACACAATGTAGAAGTTAAAAATGCAAAAACAAAACAACAAATTCACTCCTGAAAATTTACATCACAATTAATAGGTAAAGCATTGATCAGCGGAATAGCTCTTTTACCTGGCGACTCAAATGAAAAAATATTGAAATAGTCGCCACATTGATTCGATGAGCATATATATGTAATCACTTCTGACGTATTGGATCAAATAATATAATCAGCTATATCCGTCAGTAGTCGATGCTTATAATAGTTATAATTGCAGGTGGACCAAACTTAGTATACATCGCCCACGCTTTTCGCGATTTGAAACACCGCCCACTTTCTCGGCAAAGAAAGCGATATGAGATAAATTTTTTGGCGTGTATTGTTCTGGTTGTGTATTTTGGCGGAAGGTACAAGACCAACTGTGCTCCGTCGGCGATGTCGTTGGAGTTTCTCTTTTATAAACAATACAAAGAAATCGATCGTTTAAATCACTGATTTCATTATTTATTATATATCGAAAAATAAATGTGAAGACTCGTCGATGCGTTTGAGCAAATCTGTTATTCTTTTCAGGCGTCATCATGAATCGATTATATAACTGTTAACGCATTTCGACATTACTGTATGTAGGTAAATAATAAAAAAATATTTTATGACGGAACCACGCAACCAATTTAAAATATTATCAATACTTCGAATTGGGTTGCGATATTTTTTTATTAAGAAATCACTAACGATATAATAATTTTCACCTACTTATCCAATTAACAATAATTACTACTTGATATAATGAAAAGATAAATCGATTCGTGAAAATCTTTTAAAAGATCAGATTGTATTCAGTATATTGATTGCATAGGCATTCACTTGGTAGAACTCCATTATGACGAGGAGAAAAAATAGCAATGTGTTAATTTAATTATTCAAAATCTTATATATAAAACCGAAACGGCGTATGTATGTATGTGGGTCTGTAATTCCATTTTGCATTATTGTTGCAAGTTGCCATAAAAACGAATATAAAAGAAAATATGTTTGAATTTTTATCGGCGAAGACATTTAGTCAAAATGTAATAAATTAGTCTTCTACAGAACTTTTCCCGGCTTTTATTATTAATAATAATATTTATTATTTACGTGAAGGTATTATTTGACATGTCTTTCACAGCAAATTAGATTTTTTCCTTGAATTTGGACATTTTAATGGGCAATATCATCAATTTAAATAAAGTTTATGATTTTATTTTAACTCTATTTTGGATGTTAGATTTTGTGATATAATTATGTCGAATGATATATCATTAAATAATTATTGGTCGCTTAGTCCGAGCGATGCCGGGTAGCAATACTAGTATTATATAATACACAGATGAACATTCTCAGAAGTAACTCAATTAAATAGTTCTGACTTTTTAATTCAATTTTTCATATGTCAGAAATGTCGGAGAATTTAGATTTTTTATGTATAAGTAGTTAAAATAATAAGCTTCATTCTGCCTATCTTTCTGGAATATCTTGATTAAAATAAGTCTCACAGTTGAATGTTTTCATTTGTTTCAATGCAATAAAATAAATCTGTATACCATATCATCATTTTGCCAAGGGGTTCCATTTGTTAGTCGCGTAATTGCATTTAAACATTCAATTTATTAATTTATTTTAGTAACAGAATAACAGTTGTTTCATAAGATTTCAATACGTTGAATTTATTTACTTGTATTAGCGCCGCTTTCGTAATTCTCGGCGAAAAGTATATTTTAACATCACAATGCGTTGTCTCGCGATTTCTTTTTTTGTCCTGTTCGAATGAATGGACCCGTCGTCATATAAATAATATAGTTATTCCGTCACATTCATAATACTTTGTCATCGTATGCATGTAAGTATTGGATGTTAGTTGATTATTACAATCGAAATTGTAACGATCCAAACTGTATATTATTTATTTTCCTGTCGACCAATATAATATGAATGCTTCTATATTTTGGCAAGATATTGGCTTGGTAAATAAATAGGGACCAGGTCAGTCATTGATTTCCTCTCTATTTTTTTTAAAACTGAACTCATTGCATATGTGTGTACTTGGAAATTAAGTTACAAGTCAAAAAGGTGGCAGGACGGCGCCCTGGCTCATCTCAAAAGTCTCAATGTCGACAGTCTGGGACTCATGGTTGTACTCTGTCGGAACTAAGTGCGACTTGTAAAACTGTGCTGCTTAACGGTTGCGAGTCATGGCACATTACAAACACACAATGTAACCCCGCATTCTGTGCTCCGAAAACAGATGCTTATGGCGAAAATTAAGAGTGTGGTAGTTGGCTTTGTCAGGAACACGGAGGTAAGAGAGCGGACAGACAAGCTCCTTATTAAGTCCAAAATAAAATATAAAATTCTGTCATATAAGTAAATTTTTCATCCAGTGTGATCCAAAACTATGACAGTCATAACAGTTGATATCAAGGAATGTATGTGTTATTGAATTACCTTTCTGAGGTTTCAAAGAGTGCATTTCAATTTTACTCGTATATACGTCGTAATATGGACGGATTGATACTTGATGTGATTTTTTCCTACAGTATGCGTGTGTACAACGGTTATTCGTAAAGTCACGATTGCCGGAAATCTCTTTTCAGGCATTGCCCTCCATTACTAATATTACTATTTAATATAGTCTTGCCACTTCATATTATCGAGTATTTTTAACACACAAACCTATTCGCTATATATATTATAAACAATATCAAAATTGGTTAGTTAATCAAATTTAATTGCAAGTAATAAACAAATGAAGATTCCTTATCAGTTAACAAATGTCAAATTTGAAAAAAGAACATTTGTAGTTGTCATTTGTTTTACAAATTTCAAACGGCGTTCCATAAAATTTTAAATGTTCGATGCGTTTAATTGACATAGCAACATAGCATGCTCTCTAGAATAGGTCGACGTGATTATTACAGAATTAAAAAGAGATTTTAGCGATGTTTTTGTTGCGAGTTGTGTTGGTGTGGTGCCTGCATTAGATGACCCATTTAGAGGTGAACGCGATTGCCGCGGTGCCCCGCTGCAAAACTAGTTCGATCGGTCACTTCATTTCATTTTGTTCCCTCAAACTTTAGTGAATAGAAGTCGCGAGTCTTGACTGCCATTTGACAGACGCTGTCACTCCGCCAGTGACGCACGAACGAAATATGAAAATAACTTCGTACAATGTTATTATAAAATATAAGTTGTTTTATGTCAATTTTATTTGAATTAGAAACGTTTGTTTGCTTATTAATCATTTAGAATATAAGATTTTGGCCTAAAAAAATATGAAATACTTTTGAGGTAGTAGACATAAATTAATGGAAACAATATGTATTAATTGAGACGAGAACTAGTAGTGATTTCGTTTGGGTTCTCACTAAGCTTCCATTACAGGTTCGTATATTGGAAGTATTGAAAATATCAGACATAGATATATGGATACGATGGAGCTACGGCACCGATATTTAAAATATAAATTTGAGTGTACAAGTCGGTTGTACCACCAACTCTCTCATATTATGCTATGCTATCAAGAAAAGATACGAATTTACTCTTCACATACATGTGGCCCGATACAGGGCTGCACTGTACTGATCTTTTAATCTAGCACTATTGTGCTTTAAAGAAAAGAATAAATACTTGACAATTATCATGTGTATCAGCATACAGAATTTAATTTACTTGGCATCGAATCTTAATAGGATATATAATAATTGTATGGTGAATGTGTCATATGACCCTCCCGGTAGAAATTTTAGTCACGCCACCGATTCGGAGGCAAGTTGCCGTTATTTTTGCCGCCATCGTTTCGAAGAAGTCTACGATGGAATGTCCGTCACTCACAACAACAGCTCTTCACAATGATTCTTCTTCGCTCTATGCCTATATTGACTGTTGGCACTCCATTCGCTTCCAAATCAACAATGCATTTGTCATATACCTATACCAACCCTCTACCCTCCTAATACAAGACTAGAATAATAGATTAGTGTATGAACATATAGGTATTTAAAATTCGAACATTATTATTCAAAACAAAAAAATGAAAATTGCTATAATCACATTATTAAGATGCGCGCTGTCACTCAATTTTTATATTCTGTGTCAAAATGATATATCGAAAAAGTATACCTTACGTTGGTAGTGTTGGTACTGTCGCATCGGATATTGTTCCAAATTCGAATCTTTATACAAAATTAAAATATATAGACCAGTGTCCGTCGTTGGTTCATAAGGAAAAAGTAGCAAGGAAGATTTTGTATTTGGTTAATTTAAAATTTAACTTTGCATATAGCCGAGCAACATCGCAACCGTAACTGGGTCAGAAGTAAAATTTCCATAAAGTACATTTATCTATTTACTCTATTAGTATCGCGGTATTTTTTTTTTCTAACATTAGTAAGTGACACGCTGTCAAAAATGAGAAGAGAATAAATGTTTCAGGATATGTGATGGAGACACTATATTGATTGAGTTGGCATTTACTTGGTAGAACTCCATTATGATACGGTGAGAAAAATAACAATGTATTTTAATTCTACAGAAATTTCTGTGACATTTTTCTCACCGAGAAATTAATTTTATATAGTTAATTCGGATTATTAATTACAATCAATGATATAAGGATTTTATATTATCATTATGCTGCCGTTAGAATATCAAGATGGTCCATTATCCTTGATAAAAAATGTAGTCAATAATCACTGTGAAGTTTAGTTTAGCATATAACGTTTACAGCAACAATTGATTATTGATATCGAAGATGTTAATGGCCGGCATGGAGCGAGGTGATAAAGTTGATCGGTATGCTATAATAGTAATAAATAATGCAGTCGAAGGAATGCATGTGACCCCAGGCCGGAAGGAGTAAAAAATATTTTCGCGAATTCCCTGCGAGCGTAAAAATTAAAACCGGTCGAATGAGCGAACGTTCGAGAAGTCGCGGGCGCATTGACCCGCCAGCGCCGGTCATCGACCCCTGCCTATGCTCACCGCACTACGCTCGCGACAGTTGCGCGAAAACAAAAGCGCTATGCGCTCCCGACAGATCGTTCGTTGCACTCTCGCTGTGCTTGCGAAACCCGTTCCACCGCAACGTTACGACTCTCGGCGGCCAATAAACGACTCTGTTTTTAACTCGCCGAACGGAATGAATCGTCTACGTTGCGATTGCGACTTACGGCGTTCTAGCTGCGAGCGAACATCGTACGCCCTATATTTGAAAAGGTATAACATATTACATTCTGTGCTCCTGTTATCCGTAGCTTACTGTTCATTCGAGAGATGTCGTCGTGATGTTATTCAAAGAAATTGTATCGAGGCAACAAACAGGGAGTGCACTTTATAGTAAATTATTTCTGTTATAGATGTCGTTGATTAATCACATTAATATTATAATAATTAAATAACAAACTAAAATAGTTTGATTGTTTACGGATATTTACATGAACCTCCACAATTCTTCAAAAATAATTAAAATTCGGGTTCTTTTTTCAAATGATCAGTATTTTTTAATGAGTTAAGAAGAGACAACCCTATTGGTGGAAGATGAGTATGATGAAGAAATATGTATTGTCGTATTTATAACGGGGGAGCTTTCCAGAGCAGTAGTTTAAATTTAGAATGAACACGTACACCAATCGCGTGCAGATGTTTTTTTTCCAAAATAGAACAGAGTTCATAAAAAGTGGGCGAAGATTAATGTGGTTCCATTTATTTGGCTCATATAAAAATGTAAAATAGGAGCATTTGTGTGTGTATTGATATTCGGCCGTTGACTTACGCAATTGTTTAATTGTAAGTCTATTATTTATGGTTTTTTTTTTAATATATATTCTGTAATAGATATAGACAAGACTGTCGACAAATGCGGCGGTTCATTTATTTTACTTGAACCGCCGAGGCTGTCGCAAACGCAATAAAACCCAAATCTCGAAAGTAGGTTTTCCGAAATTGAGCAATTACATTTAGAATGAAATTGGCGCAAGCGGCCGCTTTGAACGTTCAATGTTTCAAGTGTAAAATTCTCCGGTCGTCGACCCGATGCGCAAATACAGAGCCGTACTATAAAACTAGGCAATACATACAATGAAACGACGTATTTATTTATACTGCCGTGGATTACAAGTTATAAGTTTACTGTACCAGCCCGGCGGTGCGTTGTTACGTAAGTCGTCGTCGACGGCGTTCGAAAATATGGCTCGCGTTTACGGGCTACGAAATGAATACATTATTGTTTTATTGCATGATAGTACTACTACCACATAACCTTTCCCGCCAACGCGCGCGCCACCAAAAAAGGCTGTGAGATTGACTGCAAATAAAATAGACAACCATGACGTGTGTGTGTAGTGTTTTTTTTTTTCATTTCATATTAGGCCTCACTGAGTAATCGAATTAAAAACTTATTTGTACAAATACCCCTGATATTATTTAACAAATACTAAAATTGGTGTTCTTTTTAAGCAACGGTATGTATAAAAAAAATATTTTCATTCGCTAATACAAAAGCAATTGAAAAAGTTCTACATGAGTGTCGTGATGATGTCTGTTCTTTAAAAATAACGGAAGGTCTACCTGGGTCAAGGAAGGCGCACTTAGTTCTAGAACTCGGTCGAGTCCTGCTCGACATTGTAAGCTTGCATTAAAAAATTGTCGTTTTTAAATTATCCTTATTTCAATTGGATTGCGCATTAGTTAAAGTTGGTAGCATGTCATAACGAGGTGTATTTTTCGATATTTAGATTTACCATGCTAATAAATACGCAAACCCTGCGATATCAATCAATTTCTCAAATATATAGACGAGTTGCTGGAAGGAAATAATAACATATTGAGGAGTGAAAAAGGTTAACTCGAGAAGTCATTTTAAAACTATCGTATATATAATTTTATACATTTTTATGAGCTGTCGCTAACGACCCGGGTTTCGCCTTTTGACATCATCATGCATTTCAGTTGCACGAATGAAATGCCTGCGGATCGTTAGCGATAAAACTCAAATTACGATATTGCAAATCCATCAAGCAACTTCAGTCGAAAATCTACATAGTATTTTATACATAAGATAGTGTATTTAATCAAGACGACAAATCTACGTAGGTAAATAGTTACTAACTGTAAATCTTTCAAATGCCATATGATTGTTGGGTAGATATTGAAACGTGTTTTCTTACTCTAGTGTTTACTATTCTTTGGTCAAGTTCGTTCGTTGACACCGCCTGGTGATATTCGCGCGTAAAAAGAAGCTAATGACGTATTCTGTATTAAATTCTGTGAACTTATGGACGCTTACAGATAATCTGCCTAACTGTAATGTTTATATTATGCGTATAAAAAGACATGCGAAAATTAACATACCTAATCTATTGGGACAAATTTTTTGTTTTTGACTTTTTTCACTAAAACATAATTAATCTTCGATAACGGGAATTGAGAAACTTATGGCGTTGTATATATTATATATATGAAATAAGGACAGTATTATCCATAGATCACTTTAGCAATGAATACCGGTTTAATATATGATATATTGAAATGTAATTATTTTGATATACATATTACTTACAATAATTATCAAAGATTCTACATAAAAAAAACCAACAACGTTTTTCTACAAATATATTTAAAATCGTAAATTTAATATTTTATTACCAATTAATAGTTACTTACATCCGGTTGGAATCATTGAAAATATTCATAATCATATTACACAATCACTATTTTGTTAAACAAACCTAAGAGTTAAATTAAAACTAGTATGTTGGTTTCGATGTATGAAATAGACAACAATGTACGCGGGCGGGCTTTCATATTGTGCGCCATCTGTGATCGAATAGCAAAATTTCTCGTCATACAATAACTGTAACTCATCATTGTGTCGTAGTTGTGTGACGCAATTATTCGCTGTCACTATTTTTATAATGCTACTTGATTTTACTTTACAATCGGTCAATGAAGCCGGGTGCGTTGAACTCGCTAATCGCACAAGATAAGTGACATAAATGATGAGGCCTTTGATGGTATGATAAAACCAACACATCAAAAGAACAATTGAAATAAATGATTTATAAAAAAATGAATTAATGCTGAATTTTGATTTCCCTCACACCTCATATGAGGTTACAAAAAATATTGCAAAAAAATAGATTTAATACTAGTACGTTAAAAAAGCTTATAAAATAAAGAAGTATTTTATTAATAAATAAGAAAAATAAAATTTAGAAATAATCCCAAGAGGTCGTCGACCATGTTAAATGAGGCCATTTTTCCATAAATAACGGCTAAAAAAGGCACACTCCAGCATAATTATTATGAGCACGCGCCTAATCGACAAAACGATTGTTTTGGTAGATACAGAATCTAGGTGATGTTTTTATTAGTCGAGATTCTAGCACACTATTATAAACATGAAATGAACCATAATATTTTGTTTGGCGATATCAAATGAACTATTAATAAGTAAACATTAATGTTTTTATTTATATTCGATAAAAATATTTGGACTAGATTCTTGAATTTATTAAAATTTTACGACATCTTGTGTCAACATTCAGAAGTTTATTATATTAAAAACATTTTTATTTTAACAATATTTTTAATTAATAAAGTTTTAGTGCTTTTTTAATTCTGCCGTGTATTCTTATTGTTTTTCCTTGTTTTTTAAAAAAAAACTAATATAAACAGCACACCTGGCGAACTATAGCGAAAGCTGATTACGAGGTCGCGCACCGGTCAGTGACCTAGCCGAGGGCAACGATCCAATCACGCAATAACAAAGCTAACAATATTAACCGCGTAACTGAGATACGATTAGAAAATACAATTAATAAATTAAAAATAAATTACAAAGAAATATAAATGGAAAGCGAAATAAATAATTATTGGAATAGATTATAAAAAATACACAACACTAGTAAGGGGCCTTCAGATTTATTGTGCCACATAAATTGTACAATTCCATTTTTTTTGACATTTAGAAATTAATTTCACCGTGAAGATAGATTTTCACGATAGAATGGGAAAAAATGTATTAATATTAGCGCTTCAGCTATTTGACAAGAGATGTCGCTGAGGGATTATTTGCTACACTCGCAGCGGATGTCCATTCGACTATATTTTTACGATTTTATTATTCCAACATAAATAAATACCTTTTCGTTTTGCAAAAATATGTAGTTTTTATGTGAAAATTTAGTTTGTAAAAAATAACGAAAGTTCGGGAGTCAGTTATTTAATAAATATTCAAGAATAATTTTCATGTAATAAACTGAAAATATGAATGGTCTCCAAAATGTTAAATTCATTTCTGCGGCATACTTTTTAGAATTGTTTAAAATAAATATGGATCGAAAGAAAATTCGGGATGCTAATTGAGGTAATGAACAATTTATCAAGAATTATGTACTATAATGTTATAGCTGGTATTTTCATTTTGCAAACGAGACATTCTCATTGAAAATGTACATATATGGCATAGCAATTCCTTTGTTATTTTATCTGTCAACGAAGTCAGTTTAAAAAAAATTGGAAAACCCATTCCAAAAATGTGTTAAGAACAATCAAGAAATTGGGACGGTTTAATTGGAAGCGAGAAGGAGGATTGAAATTGTCTATATGGTTGGTAAATTTTTAGATTAATGAATAAAAATAAACAAAATGAATACGAATGGAAAAGATGTATCAATGTTAAATGAATAATATGAATTATGTATAAAAGCAACACATTAATATTACAATGTTTTTAGCGGATAAGATCAATGAATAAATACTGCCGTGTGTGCCCGAATGCCATTCACGCAACCCTTACCTGCCTTAACGAAGCGAGACGTTGAGGTATTTGGAATGAAAAGGCTTGCGAAAACATCCCCCAATGTAAACAGACGAATACGCAGACGGCGTGTTTTGTTCGTTTTCATCTTATTATATACCTATAACCGGATTTTGTAGGTCAAATAAAATCGCACACAAGACGACTCCGCGGTCCTTTTTTTTACACAGAAAGGGACTGAATTGAAAGACATTTTACTTATCCTTTTTTTTTAGATCCTACCTATAAAACTTCAGTAAGTAAGTGATAGAAAGTTGCGCAGTTTCTTGACTTATTAAATGAATTCCAAAATATTGTCTGGTATCTAATTATTACTATTACTTCTAAGATACCGTTACATGTAACGGAGATCCAATTTAGTATAGTAAACCATTTAAATTATAAGATTTTAAACAAGAGATTTTTGTGTTGGTATTATATTACACGAATGCGATTACAATTACAGCATTGTTCAATCAATGATAATGATTAAGAATTTGTTTAAATTAACATTATGAGAAGTTTTTAATTTTGATAATTTGATTGCGAATCTTTATGTGATTTAAAAAATACTTTCATTTTGAAAGCTCGATTGCAGAATGGGGTATTTTTGATTAACACACGTGACTTAAAAAACCTTTGGATTGAATGGAGGTTAATTTAACAGTATCAAATTCAATGTGTGGGTCATAAATGTTGCGAAATTGAAAGGATTAAAAGTGAAATATGGAATATGACAAAATAACAAAGCTTAGGTCCTTTTTAAAAAGTGAATCTTTGTCATTATGATTGTACTTGATAATATCATATTCACGGCAGCTGCTTTCGGGTTTAATATTTGTTAGCGATTTCACATTTTTTTTTCTGCGAAATCTCTGAATTCGGAGCGAAAGGGCTGAAGAAGGGTCGGGTCGGCCGTATCAAATTTAGGGTCGGCGTTTTTTATTCGATCGGTGCAAATAGGAAAAAGGATAAAATACCAAGGTCAAACCTATTTTCGGCCTGCAAAAAAAAACGTTTTTTGTAGCATTTCTCATCGCGGCTTTGTTGACGTGAGTTTGATTTCCGATCTTTTGTGAGTTTCTTTTAACCCTTGCAGCAAAAAAAACTTGCGTAAAAGGTTTAAAGTTTTAGGGTCGCAAAAAAATCGGTCTATTATAGTAAATATTTTAGCCATCTTTCAATACAAATAACATCGAAGGTGAAACTGATTCAGCGGTTATCAACGAAGAAATACTGGGAAAACCTGCATCAAGCAGAGAGAACAATGAAAATGATAAAAACAAGACAGGAGTGACGTATAAGCGAATAGTTCTCATTTCAAAACCTTACTTGAATGAAACAAAAGAAAAACTGTTTAAAAATGGAATAAATGTATTTTGAATTATTTTGGAATTTGAATGTTGGCTATCTGAGTTAACCCGTTGGATCAAGTGCATTGGACGAGGTGCGCATGTGCCGCGACGATGAATGCACTGGATAGAGCGAGACAATGCATGCAATAGTAATAAAACTCATGCGGCAGACAAAGACAGAGCCAACGCAATGTTTTGCATATTGAACAATGAATAAAAATCGACGACGGCGTTTGGAACTAACATATTTTACATACAAACACAAGCAAAATATTAATGATCATTTTAAATGCAATATTATTTATTGAAAAAGAATGTCAACCATTATTTGAATACTTACTAACGTGTATAAATTTTTATTCCCACATATTTTTTTATAAACCTTTTATTCTGACGATATCAGTAAAAGAAGTGTATCACGATTCATATTTAGTAACACAACAAGTGGAATTAATATGATAACACTGATAATAGTAGTACAAACATATTTTTTTCCTGCTCAATTTTTACTCCCGGACCAGGAGCACAGAATACGCGAGGAGGTAAATAATTTAAACTATGGAACATGTTTTGTTGTATTTTTAGTTGAACGATCAGTGACCGAGCCTATGGGACCTTGTGTTGTCCCGATGATATGTACACGCACATGCAACATAAATAACGTCAAGAGATAAATGCACCCATTCCCGCGATAAACTAAACGTCTGGAGTGTATGTAAGTCAGTACATAGGACCGCATTATGGCGTATATACGGGCTACCCTTTGTTAGTGTGTATTTCAGTCGGTTAGTGTGCATCTGGAGTAGACCGAAGAGGATGCGGGCAGGGTGAGGGAGGGAGGCGGAGGAATCTATACTCGGAGGGATGCATCGCGACCGACCCTGAACTCTTTTTCAACGGCTGTGTCGTTAGCTAGACCGGAGACAGGCGGAATTTATATTTTTTAATGAAACGTACCACGAAACGAATCAGTACAATTATAACGCATCTAAATAACCATGCCTTGAACAAATAATAGTTAATAATACATAACGTACGCAATATTTAGTTTAAATAATCTGTCATTGTTTGTATTATTCATAATCGACATGTGTTTTAAACGACATCTAACGTTAAAAATTAAAAGTAGAATTACTTCAAAACTACAGTCATGACATAAAGACTACATTTGAAAATGGAATACACATTGCTTGTCACTATTTTGACAGTTGAAAAGGATTTTAATAATTATCATGTGATAAAACATGTTCCGTTGTGTTTAAAGTAATTGAAAAACGATTATCTTACTGTAAAAACATTGATCAAAAAGCATCTAAGCAAAATGAGTCGATACGAAATGAGCAAACACACTGGTAGTTTATAAATGTGAGGATAACCTCGAACATTAACCCGGTGCCACATCAGGCCTTGGTGCCTCATTATGTACTCACACGGACGTATTTAGATCTTGCGTGACTGTACAATATAATAGAATATACTGTATGAATAATAAAATAAAATTATAACTAAAAATGCATTATTCTTGGCATACGATGCAAAATATATTAATTTTTTAATGAACACATTATATTTAGTTTTCACTTACGTTAGAATTACTTAGGCTCGCAGAAATATTCAACACTGATAATGTAGCCACATAAAAACTTTGACAAATTGCGATTCGTAAATTAAGTAGATTAAAATTTAGTAGGTCTGTATTATCGATACATTTTTTATTCTGTTTTCGAAATTATGGATTGGGGTGACATGTCAGGTCCTTAACTGACCTCAAATGTCATTCAGAGGACAACAAATGAAAGCATATAACGAGCACAAAGGGCGCGAATTTTCAAATCGGTTTCATATTCAAGGGGTGAACACTTTATTGAATTGAATATACATTTCGAAGGGTCGCACAAAAGAGTCTAGCTGCCATATTCTATTCAACGGACAATTACTATACGCTACAAACAGGTAGGGAAGGTCAAGAATGACCCCCAATGTCATTGAAAGTGTACTTGACCCTGAAAATATTCGCAATATTTAGCTCGTTTGTGTGTTTTTTTATATATCCTATTATAATTTATTTCCCCTTGTCCACAACCTCGTTGTATTTTTATTCGAAAAGTTTCTGATAAATGCATCAAGCCAAAGAAATAATGTATGATATTTTATTAGTTCATTTATCTGACACGCGGTAAAAATTTTGAAATTAGAATAATCTCGATGTGTTCGATAAATCAACAGTCACAGTGTGACGGTTGGAAATCGTTTGCAAATTTGAGAAAAAAACACAATAATAGACTCCCACTCGATTTCGTAAGAAGCTTGATCATTGCCCAATTATATCATAAATATTTTTTACATATGGGTTTTGAGGACATCGATCAAGAGCTTCCCGGTTCGAAGACCAAGCGAGGTGAGCAGGTATTTTCAATGCCAGGCGGCGGGCTTACTAACCGAAAATATTTCCTATGGACAAATTCACAAAAGGTGATCGATGACTACCGAAAATATTAAATTGAAAATGTTATATTCCATACTGAAAAGAAGACGCGGAAGTGTGTAATTTTGCAAATCTTTGAATCTACTTTTTTTTTTTGATTTTTTCGAGGAGATAAATATCGTTGATTATGAATATTTAACTTTTTATTTTCATATTCTAAACCTAGCTCTTCTTGTGTGGATTAGTGTATAGGCTAGCACATGATCATTAGAATTTTGAACAAACCGACAAAATTTACGGAAAACAATTTAAAATTTGTCATGCTCGCAAAAAAAAGACAGTATTGATGACGTCATTAAGGATACAAAAAATGCCCTATTCCAAGTTTAAAACCACAACCTTGAAGGTTTAACATTAAACACATATTTCCTACAACCATAACTATGTTAAATTCATCTTAGGTGAATGTATAATAATATAACCCACAGTGTGTTGTTTGACAATTATTTTTTTTAGGGTTCCAATGAATAATTCATGGTTATTTCAAAGAAAGGTGATGTATGAAAAAGTTTTAATTCTTACCTTGCAACCTTCGCAAGAGTGTACTCCATAATGAAATCCGCTGGCCTTATCGCCGCAGACACGACATAGAACTGTAGTTCCATCGAATTCTGTAAAAAAAAAAAAAACATTTAATAAATTGAAGGAGTATGGACGTACATTTGGTTCACACAATTGGTTCAACACGGTAGAATGAATTAAATTCAATATAAAATTGAAAATAACTTTTACAATTATTCCACGTATTGTGACACGTGTTTCGACTCTTTCAGATGCATCTTCGGGCTGAATATCGCGAAGTTTTGTTAAGTAATAAAGCTAGATTACGAATTACATTCAGTAACCCTCAGTAGTCACTCATTGAAAGGTTTTAACCCTGTCTTACCTAACTAGGAAAAATAGTTTTTATTAATTTTTAATAATCCCTATTTTAAAAATCGTATATATGTCATAATGTGGTATATTTTTCGGTATTTCGTTTAACCATTGCTAATAAATACGCATACCCTGTGATATTAATCAATTTATCAAATCTATTGAAGAGTTCTGGAAGGAAAAAAATATTTATTGACGAGTACATAAGGTTAATCAAACATGTTATAGACATCTGAATATTGCTATAATAAAAATAACACATTTATATCTGTTATAATATTATGTAGCATTTAAGTAAGGTCATGTAATAAACATTGATTACATTTTTTTAATCATACGATTATTAGTCAGTAAGTATGTAGTTATATATTTATAAGGTCAGTAAACTGCCAACAGTATACATATGTAAGGTTTGTTGAGCTCTGTCTTGGCCTTATCAAAGACGACGTCATTTACTTAAGTTGACAGTGTTGACATCAGCAAGTTCCGTATTGTAAGTAAAAACGTTAGAAATATTTACTTAACTAATACACAGTGTCACAGCCTTCAAATTTGCTTAAAATCCTCGCGTTTTATCACAAATCTAGTGTGTATTATTGCAATAGTCTTCCGTAAACAGAAGTATCTACCTACGTTTACAGTTCGTTAGCTTACTTTGAAAAAGTTCTAACTGACATTTTGGCAAACAAATTCTATTGTTTCATATTAACCGTATTCTAGCATACATAAATGGTAATTTCAGGAGTTAGCAGATTTTTTTTTTCATTAAGTTCTTAGATTGGCATCATAATTTCTTAGAAGAATAGTTCGAGTTGTGAAAAAATATGCTTAAAATAAGTAATTTGAAGCATGTACACTTGCTCATTGAAAGTGAATTCTATCTTTTCAATTAAATAATAAGATTAATCAAAACTTCAAACACTTATATCTCAAAACAGGGTCAAGAGCAGTTAGAACCTTTTCAAAGTAAGTTGTTTTTGATCATTTTATTACGACATTACATTGGTAGCAGGTTGTATAGTATAACTGTATACATTATAATAAGTATTTACACAAAAACTTTATATAATTTTAACGAATATGTTGTTTACAATCGAATCCCTTTTAAGTTTACTTTAGTGGAAGCGACCTTCTTCGGTTTTTTTAAATATAAATAGGAAGTACTGACTCACGTGTTTTAACGTTTTTAATCAATCAATGTAATAAGATATGTTATCAGTTATATACTGCTATCCATAGTAAAAAATTATAAAACCTTACAGAATCCATACTAATATTACAACAAGGTCCATATTCAAGGGAAATATTAAAGTCTTAAGTCTATTAACTGTCAATTAACAATAACAATTTAGTACCTATTATTTATGTCTAATTTGTTAATCGCAAGATATTCAGCCTGCGGCGCCATAATGTTTATTCGCGTGAGGTTCCTTAACCTGACATTTGCACAGTTTGATGTCTTATACACGCTTCTGTTAGTATTTTATTTCCGATTTATTAAACTAGTGTCACGGACGTCTATAATGACGTTTAACCATACTTGAACCCAGGGCGGACAATAAATACTACTTATGTATATTTGAATGAAACCAAGGCTCAGTTTAGAATGGTAGAGGCAACACCATTATTTTCCGCATGTTTTTATTCAATGTTTTGTATATCGATTCATTTATCACGAAACGTCACTGACTAGGTTTGAAAATTCGCGTTTCCTTGTTTTACAACATGAATAAAAGTGTTCTGAATTTAAATCATACGCCAGGATTCTTTTTGTCTTATGTAAACACTAAACAAATGAAGGCGGGAATAATATGTAGTATAACATATATTTTCTGATCGATATTATGAAAATATGTTTTTATCCATTTAAATAATAAACAGCCGTTTCGAGAATGATGCTACGATTGATAAGACATGAGCAAGGACGTTGTTTTCATTTAATTTCAATAATAATTTCGCACTAGGAAATTGTTATCTTGAATATTAAATATTTACTATCTATCATAATAATATTTCTGTGTCTCAGTCTTTAAACAGTTTTACTGAATACATAATGTAAAAATTGCAAATTATAATAAAGCTTGTACGGAAATATATCATATATTATAATGATAAATACAAGAATTATTAATCTTCATTATTATGATTTCTGTAACATTTTTAAATAAGAGCGATTAAGTATTTATCAAAGTGAATGACCCTCGAAAAAACCACTTTTGCGGAAGACAATTCCAATTTTGAAAATTTGTTTTCAATACAGTTGGGAAATTCACAATATATTGTATGTGATTATCTCTATTCTTATTATAAAAAGTTAAATTTAACCTTTGATGTTTTAATGACATCAAATTCAATTATTGTATGACTATGGAAAATTTCATTAAACATAATATCGACATATTTTTAATAAGGAAACATATTTTACACGGATATGTGAAAATATATAGAATATTAACGATTTAAAAAAATGTGGCAACCCTATTTGAATGTAATTGATGCAGTATTGACGTGAATGTCTAACTTACTATGTATGCATGTGTTAATTTGTAACAACGATCGAAATTTCTTTGCTTGTATATGTATCAGTTTGTATGTTTTAATGTTAACATTGGCATGGTTATGATTTTTAAGGAAAAAATAGATAGATTAAGTTGGTATTTTCGTGTGCAGAGTTATGCGTGTGTGTGTAAGAGGAATAATTACTATTACGTGAAATGTGTATAATCGTATTTGGCGTGAAAGTGTTCGTGTGCATGTTTGTGTGAGTGCGTGACCCACAAACAGGACATCGACCCGCCCGATGTCTGAAAATAATCTGAAAAACAAGTGATTGCTTTGGCGGGGGGGGGTAGTGGGGGAGGGGCCGGGGGAAGTTCAACATGCCAATATCACTGACGTGCTCAATAAACAGATGATAAATAAGTAGTAATCGATAATGTTCGCTTATCACATAGTGGATGTGAAACCAATATTTAAAAAGAAAGAAATCTTATTCCACGTTTAAATTTATTTCGACCAGGACCGGTTTCGCTCAGATGAGCGAAACGGGTCCTGATCCTAATAAATTTAAATGTAAAATAAGTTCAAAAAAGGTTTTAATTTGTTTTTACTAATGCTATTCCACCAAGTATTGGCAGTGACCACCTCTCAAGTGATATAAAAATGTATTCTTATTTTAAATGAAATAAGAAAACGATGTCGTATTTTTGTATACAAATTATTATTACAGTAATATAAGAAACAGGAAGATGATATTCCATACCCTATTGAGTCCTATAGACAAAAATATGAAATCATAACTATGTAATAAAAGATAATTTTATTTGCTGATATTATGTTATTGACAGAACAAAAGTTAATAACAATTTAGTAAAATTCCTAAGTCTCTGTGTGAAGATACGCAATACATAAAAATAAATGCCGACTCGAAAATACTTCCCAGTTCACGGTCGTTCAAAGATAAATTTGTTCGCAGATTCGGTTGGAAGTATTTACCTCCTCGCCTCAAGCTTGAGCCCGAGCTGTCGGCCTGTCAACCACTGGCACAGTAGCACATATTTTTTTATTTATTCCATCGCTGACATTTTTACTAAATCTCAGTGAATCGAAAATCACTGAAGCATTGTTACCATAGACTGCAAAGACTGGCATAATTCCAAAGATTCAATAATAATGATTCAAATAAAAAAATGGCAATATAATTCAAATTTGGAATGTCACTTCATTTAAAAAAAAATATCAAACGTTCACAAATTTTTGATGCTTCGAAATTCGAAAACGAATTTGAAATTTTGACGCAATGGCTACTTTAGAAATATTAAAAATAATATAATTATAA
Source organism: Himalopsyche kuldschensis (assembly GCA_028554975.1). Lineage (NCBI taxonomy): Eukaryota > Metazoa > Arthropoda > Insecta > Trichoptera > Rhyacophilidae > Himalopsyche > Himalopsyche kuldschensis. The sequence goes on from JAHFWI010000007.1 coordinate 4,921,348, forward strand.
TGATTTCATTATGAAACTACTTTTAAGGGTACCCAAATGTTTATAGTTAAAGAGTAGAAAGCAAATATAGTGAAAAATAATGTGAATATTTTGTATTCAAAGAAGAATAGTATTAAACGGTGGGAATGAGTTAATTACTAAACATTAGATATTATATCTCATAAAAAATTGTAACCATTTCGTTAAAAAAAGAAAAGGCAATGAAAGTGGTTTTAAAGCAAGTTTCACTATCATTTTAATGGATTATTAAAGAAAAGCTGCATTGGAAAGAGTGCAAAGACTTTTTCCTATACGGAGAAAGTAGGAGAGTGAGCGAAACAGAGATAAAAAGAGAGTCGAATATTACTCGTCGGAGAAATGCTCGTATTACGAGAGAATGCGAGAGAGACCGAGCGTAATAATTCGATACGGAGAAAGTACGCGGAGGAGCGAGACAGCGCAACGCGGGATTTTTTTTATGCATCTCGCGCTACTTTCACCGGAACGCTCTCGAAAGGGACAGGTAGCTCGTTGGATACAAGTTGTTACGTGTGTGTGAAGGAGTAAAAGATACTTAACTCGCGTCACTTGAGAATTATCCGACGTAATTTCACCCAATTTCACGCTGCTTTGGACACATTGAATGAAAGTGAAATTTTGGAAACCGGGTCAAGTAAAAAAACTATCGACAGACGATTAACCCCCTCCCTGCGACTGTTTAAGAAATTTTAAATATAGTTTTTAATAAACGAACGGAAGCGGCATGTTTTGAAAATATTTACGAGCTTAAAATAGTAAAATAAGTCAGTTGTTACTAGGCACATTCGAACGCTACTACATAATAATTAATTAAGAGGCCCGGTTGCATGTAAATAAATAAAAAAAAAACTTCATTCGTAATCTGATTGATAATTTATTGCACATAAAGTGATTATAATTCTGGATTACAGCAAAAATAGAAATAAGGTCAAAAAATAACGCTATCATGTATATTCTCGCGATAAAACTATTATAGCATGATAAAAAAACATGACGCGCTAGGAAATATTAACGAAATTCGCGGAAAATTAGTGATTGTTGATAAGACTCGAGGAGAGTTCATTCACCTCGAGGATTAATGCATTACGGACCACCCGTTATCGCGATAATAACAAAAAATAGGTCAACAAAAATACTTCGATTTAATTTTAGCATCTGGCACGTGAAATTAAATGACGGAAATATTTGCTAGATTGAAATAAATTGTTATATGGTGAATGAAGTATTTCTATTATAGTTAGTGTAAACTAAATACATAAAATTATCCAAATTCGACCAGAAATATCACTGCTTTATTGGATTTATATGTGAAATTGATTAATGAAATTCACACAACTCGAGTGGTATTTTACAAATTCGGAGTGTGTGGTTGAGTGGCAAGAGCGATTAGTCTAAGTACATGTCCCACAGCAAGGTCAAGATGTAATCTTTTTAAAATTTCAAAAAATATCTGGCACATTAGCTATCAAAAAAATATATGTTGATAATTATGCATTTGTTTGTAATCAGTCAGTTGATAATTTTGATTGTTCATTTTGATTGTTATTTTTGAATAAGAATAAGAATAATTTTCGTGTATCGACACCTTACTTTGAAAAGGTTCTAACTGCTCTCGACACTGTTTTGAGGTATGAGCGTTTGAAGTTTCGATTGATTAAAATTCACTTGTAACAATGAGCAAGTAAAATTCTTTCGAATTACTTATTATAAGCATATGTTTTCTCAACTCTTGCTGAGAAATAATGATCTTAAAGATCTAATGATGGAAATAATGATGACAATCTAAGAACTTTGTCAAATAAATTTAGTAATAAAAGTGTGCAGATGCAGTGCAACTCTGGAATTCTGATAACTCCGTTATTCAACCATAGATAAATCTGAAATTCATATATATGATATAATGCGATAAATACAAGCTTTTCCGACCAAAAGGTCACTTTAGGCAAAAAATGTCAATTAGAACCTTTTTAAAGTAAGATAACGATTTGTCAAAATAATTGTATAATTATTATTTTGGATTTACGTAGGCCATGAATAAACTTCTAAAAATGACAATATGGGAATTTTAAAACATGGCAGCATAATCAAACCGATGTGTCAGGCAGTCGGCTAAATCACAATTAACTACTTATTGCAGCCGGTTGAATGCACTCGCTGCATGCGAAGAAATGCATTTCACCGGGGGGGGGGGGGGTTAGGTAACCGTGGCATAATAACACAGCGCCCGTAAGCATGCCGCGCCGGCGTGCGGAGAAAGCCGCCGACTCAGCGATGCGACAACTCGGGTTCTAATCCGATCGTGGAAAGAAAGAAATTAAGCGTCCATATCTCGCCATACTGATGCGCGATGGCACACCGATCAATCGGCCGGCATGAGGGTTAATAACCTTTTATTGTACAAATGCATCCACTGTCGATGCAAAAAACATTAATGTACTTAAAATTCCGTTTAGTAAGTTTTTAAATGACACATATTCTATAATTATATACTGTAAAGTATATCTTTTTCTCAAAGATATAGCAGCAAATCAAAAACATCCCCGTAATTTATCGGTAATCATAATAAAGTAGATGCGACTATCACAAGGTGTATTATTAGGATCAGGACCGGTTTCGCTCATCGCAAGCAATTTCAATTGATGATTATTTTTTATATCTCAACTATTGACAGGGAGCACATTAAAAGTGGTTTTACAAGGCTTCTAAAAGTAAATCAATGAATCAAATATATTGTACTAGTATTCGAACCCGGCTTCGCTCGGACCAGTTTGGGGTTATGTTCAACTCGGCGCGTAAATTCAGACGGGCCAAGTTGAAACAACTTTTTTCAAAATTCAAAAGTCTAGGTCAATTAAAATGGAATTAAAATGAACATTTCAGACTGGCATTGACATTTCACAGCCCCTTTCATATATTGACAGCCCCATTCTCGCCCATTAAAATGTCAAAATTCAAGGAAAAAATCTAATTTGCTGTCAAAGAAAAGTCAAATAATACCTTCACGTAAATAAAAATATTATTATATTAATAAAAGCCGGGAAAAGTTCAGTAGAAGACTAATTTATTACATTTTGACTAAATGTCTTGCCGATAAAAAAATAAAACATATTTTCTTTCATATTCGTTTTTATGGCAACTTAATGACCAACAATGCAAAAGGGAATTACAGACATACATACATACGCCGTTTCGGTTTTATATATGTATGTACTACTCGATACTCGAGTAATTGGAGTCTCTACACACACATTGATAACGAAACAAATTTACCGTCGAAACTTTCGCGAGCGAAATCAATTCGTTTGTTTGAACTTGCAACAACAATGCAAAAGGGAATTAGAGACATACATCCCCCGTTTCGGTTTTATATATAAGATTCATTTACTGTCCATCGATTGTCCGCTAGAAATCGATCTCTAGTTGCATTATCTAATATCCAGTTGGTAAACACGAGGAGTTTTATAAGAGACTGGTTATTGGTGTAATTTAATTCAACTTTATATCGCATTTTCACCAGCGTTCAGCAAGGCAGAAAACCGATACATGAGGTCAATTTCTCTAGCAAATCCCCACGATTTATCTAAGATTACTGTGTAGGCAGAGCCGAATAGAAAATAATATTTATTAAATACACGTTTTACTTTTTACACAGCGAAAATACTGTTTTAATTCGATTAAGTAAATATATCACTTTTAAGGTTTTTGTAATTTCTTGTATTTTGCTAAAATTCATTTGCTTAGTTGTAGTACGAATTGTTTGTCATACCTTGTAATTCTTACTTAACTTTTGTATAAATATCAAGGTTTCGTTGTATGTTTTATCAGTTGACAATGCTCGCCATGGGCGAAATTGGTCCTGATCCAATAAATTTTATGTGGAATAAGTACTGAAAATGTTTTATTACGTTTATGAAATAGTGTGAATTTCTTGTGTCAGTGTATTTTTACCTCACATCTGTTAATGAGAAAGGAGAATCGTAAATAGACACACACGAATGACAGCAAAACAATATTTGATAAACAAATAATAACAAGTCAAAACAAACAATTGCAGCTTTGTGAGTAATTGCGCCTGATCACGGCACTTGTTTACATTCATGCTTTTCAATAGGCTGGCTTGCATGTCACAATGTAACGTCTCATCGATCGTTACGTGGTTGTTTTTTGTTGTTGATTTTTAAGTATTTATTTATATCCATAAGAAGGCTAGACTGCATTAATGCGCACGGCGGTCGGTGCACTGTTACTTCGATCTAAAAAGAGAATAAGTATTTGAGGTAATTTATTATTTAATTGATGTCTTGCAGAGTGGATCGAGAAAGTAAACTGTGGTATGTGCAGCGTGAAATTGGCGATTAGAGTTTTTTTATCGGTCAGAAATCTTGTGCAGCGTGTCAAGAATGCTTTTTAATTACTATTTAGATAGATTTTTATTATTTTAAGTCACGAGTTCATTAAAAAACGAATGATGAAATAAGGATTTGTTACTTGCTATCAAAGTTGAAGCAATCGTCCAGATAGTGCTTTATTTGTTATTGTAAAAAACAGTATTTTTGTACCGTCAGCGATCGTCTCTACATTGCATTATTTACAGGGGTCTACATTTGGCAAGAATTAAATAATATAAATGCTATCTAATTCAGCATACATATTGTATCAAATGATCAATATTAGTACTTGTAACAGGTTGACGATTAGTGTAAGTGGATAAAAAATATACTGAAACAATCCGATTCCATTTTTGAATTAGAAAATTAAAAGAACTAGTAATCGTTGAAGTTTAAACAGAGTAAATAGTCGCAGTTTCTTTTAGTAGAAACAAAAATACAGAATTCGATCAGCCTCGTGCGGTTAGTCTGTGAAAAAGAAAATGGACCTAGCAGGTTGTCGGCTAGATGTGAAGTAGAAAGTGACGTCGGCTTCGTAGCCAGGTGAAGTAAGAGATGATGCACTGGCAGTCAGCTCGCGAAGAAAGTGCACCGTAGAGAAAGTTTGCGTAATGCTGCCCGCGCATGAACACGAATGCGACTATTGCATCGCTCAACGTCAACAATTATTTCATCTCCTCCTGTATCATTATACCACCTACTTATTGCGTCACATGTTTTTTCTCTGCGAGGTGTAACATTATGAAATTGCACTTTAAACGGGTGACCAAGCCTTCGCAATTGTCTTAATACATTTAAAGGTTGAATTTAACGTGCCTTATTGAGAGAATACAACGTACGATTGAAAGTTTATAACACATGGTGATAGTCGATGATATTTTATCAATATAACAAATAAAAAGTATCCTTATATTAACCATTTCATCTAAAAAAATGTTTTTAATCTATTAATAAAATCATGTTAACGAATCATTCGTTTCATAAACTGTATTAACCTCTTTCCTGCTGAGTCAATTTAACACATTGTTTACGGTGTGCATAAATTTGTGCGTAATTTCCAAAGAAATTAAAAAGAGTATTCCATCAAATAAGACCAAGTGATAGTTTTAACACTGTTAATTCGGTTTATTTTTGAATATCTATTTGCAACACACTGTAATCATATATTGTCTCAACGTATGAGATGCTGGCAGTCAAGGTTTTAATGACACTGAAAGTTACAAGAATAACAATAAACTACAAGAATTTTAATTGATATATAAATTAGTATTGTGTGAAGAATCTTTATGTTGAAAATACGGCTTGAGTATACAAGTTATCTTACGTGTCAAATATTCAAATTTAGAATGTGTTATGTTTCTAGATAGAAATCTACATAAGCTAAAAGAATGTTTGGTTTGCATAGCAACGTGTTTGAAGTGCACTTATGAAAGAGATGGTCGCCCCAGTATAGCGAATAGATCGGTATGTGCAGAGAGTGCACATTTGAAGCAAATAAAATAAGGCTATAACGAGGAAACGATAAACTGGAGAAATGCGGACTGTGATATAATATTACATTAATGTTTGCGAAATAATTAACAAACCAATAACTAGACATTATTTTCCATTTCGAACGAGTGGTTGAATTTGACGCCTCCGATTTCAAAATGTCGGCAACCAAATGTAAAATGTCAGAAGAAAAACAATCGAGGCACGCTATTTTTTTAACCAAGGTTATTAGAACGAAAAAAAATGACGTGTTGACAAAAAATACTGCAAATAAAAGTGGTACGTATTATGTCAATTTATGTGATAATAAAAGAGTAAATTATGATCGTGAATCAAACTTTTATATTGTAAGCATTTTGAAATAGTAATTAGATGACTCTTAAATGATAATAACGCCAATATGTGTATTTAATTGTTGTACATCAAGATGTTTATAACTAGCAGATATAATACTAGACAGTTAAATATATATAATATTTGTATAATGTACAAGTAAAACATAAGAGATATAATACGGTTATATTTTAAACCTTTAAGATTAAAATAATGCTTGGCTTTTGTCTATGGTTTGTAAATGTAAGATGTACGTGAAAGAAGGGGTTTATTATATATTATACTAGTATTGCTACCCGGCGTCGCTCGGACTAAGCGACCAATAATTATTTAATGTTATATCATTCGACATAATTATATCACAAAATCTAACATCCAAAATAGAGTTAAAATACAATCACAAACTTTATTTAATTTGATGACAGCCCCATTCTCGCCCATTAAAATGTCCTAATTCAAGGAAAAAATCTAATTTGCTGTCAAATAATACCTTCACGTAAATAATAAACATTATTATTAATAATAAAAGCCGGGAAAAGTTCAGTAGAAGACTAATTTATTACATTTTGACTAAATGTCTTCGCCGATAAAAATTCAAACATATTTTCTTTCAAATTCGTTTTTATGGCAACTTAATGACCAACAATGCAAAAGGGAATTACAGACATACATACATACGCCGTTTCGGTTTTATATATAAGAAGATATATGCCATATTATATTCATACAATCATTTTGCGAATTCGATCACATACTCCGTTGAAAAATAACGACATTCTGTTGTAAAATCAATTATATGCTTGAGAACAGCATGTTTCCTTTGGAAGCGTATCTAAAGAGTAGAATGTGATTGATGACATCGCTCATTGAATGAAAGGGTGCAATGTTTAACTCGGCGATCGTCATATTACGTAAACGCTTTATGTTAGAATCTAAATTTTCATGAGAAACTAACAGAATTTGAGTAAAAAACGTTTTAATCTTCCGATCGCAAGATAATTTAGCAGGGGTGCGTGCAAGTTAAGTCATTAATCTTGTTCACCCTCTCGTCAAGCAAACACTTTAATCGTTTTTTACGAGTAGTACTTTAAGAATAAACAATTATAAACTACAAGAAAAATTGGTTAAAAGATTATTTTTAATTCAATAGAGTAAGATTGAATAAACCGACAAACATTGACACATTTTGAAATTAATGGATGTTTACAAAATTAATGAAACATCTTTGCAGTTTCAATATTGAGAAAATAAAGTGTCAAATGTGTTATTTATTATAGTTTTTTAACGTTATTTTACGGATATTTTTAATAATTCAATTTATTAAAATTCAATCACTTGTATTATTTTAAGTACAGATTATTGGGAGAAGATTGGTGTTTTTTTAACCAGTTTTAAGTTTACATATATTTAAGAATATTATTACACATGAGCCCTATTAGATGAATATTTAATATGGCTCATGTGTAATACTAAAAAACTGTATCGGTTAAACCAGAGGTTCTTTGGCAGGTATCGTTTTTGATCAAATGAATGGAAGATTAAATACACACCGATATGGAGTTCTGGTTCCCTTTGTCCCCCTGAGCTGACCGTTGTGTCACCCATAGGATAGTTGTCATTTGTCGATCTAGGTTCTACGGGAGACACGAAAGTCCTCGCGTAGGGCTCTCCGGGAGAAAGGGCCCTATTGTTGTAGGGCTCCTGTTTGATGTGAGAGGGTCCCATCGTGGGACAGGAGGTGGTGGAGCCAACAGCCGATAGCTGCACTTGCACCCTGCACCCGTAACTACTGTCCGGACTCATGATCATCGTCATGTTTGATATGCCAATTTAATTTGGAGACGATGTGATAGAATTCAGCATCGAACCGGTAATTCAATGATCGATGTTTTGTTCACTTAGAAATTAATACCTTGTTCTTGACACTTAGTTTTGTAAGAAAATCAATGCACAATTATACCACTAGATAAATAAATTAAGTAGATACGTATAACTTTAATACATATAAATAAAAATCAGCTTATTTATATCACGTCACCACACGGTTAATTATTTTATAAATAGTTACGATAAAATTATTGAATGTTATAAAACAATAACAATTGCACTTTATAAACAAGGGTTTAATTATTCAAGTTCAAACCAAAAGTTAGAGCTTTTTATTCATCGTCAAGTAATTCAAAAACGGTTTAACTTTTTTTTTTAATGAAGATGCACTAATATCATTCATGTTTCCGCGATTCACTTGTCACACAAAAACACTTGACTAATAAGTTTTAATGAAACGCATTGAGTTTTTCTTTTTTAATTTTCGTGCCGATCCACCGGCCGTTCGCGAAAAAAGAGTATTATTTTTTTCGGCGAGATAAAACTTCTAGCGAAAATTTTCACAGATAAGGACTTCGAAAGATATGATATATTTTTATTAGGCGCTTTGTAAAAGGTCCACTCTCGTGCGCGTTCGTGTTGCCACTGACGGATGGCGAACGTATATGGAACGCATCGAGTCCCGCGCGCGGACCGAACAACCCCAAGAGTGAAAGTCTGCGAAATGTAACGCGGGAGACTCCATACGAATGGTTCGAAACAGGGCGCCGACTCGGCAAGCCAAACTCGCCTCTAACGCAGAAAGACAACTATCCGACGACTCTTTTTACTACTCCACTACCGACAATAGAGTTCAATGCATTTCGAACTTCGAGGTCATTGCCGCGCTCGGGTTTTCCGGCCAATCGCTACGCGGTACCGACGACCGGGCGCGCCGCGATTGGCCGGCCGGAGCGCGGAGGTACCCCCTCCGCCGCGGAGACGCGCGGGCAGGGATGGCAAGTTCGTAGACCCGAACCTTGGATTGTATTAGCCAGACGGGATGGCCAAGGTCACAGCTCGGAGCGTTCGAAAGCGAATATCGCGCTCTCGATGAACGTCGGATAAGCGCGCGAGAGCGAGACGGGGCCGCCGACGGAGGATCTTTTTGTGCAGCGAGCGAGGGAGACCGCTACACTCGAAGATATATTTTCCACTCGGACGTACGCAATGGAATGGATGAACTTGAAAATAAACGATCAATATTATTACCTTCGAATCGAGGTAATTTGACAGAAGTGTACGTATTTCTTCTGTTATTGATTGTTGGTATTTTATTCCCTTGACAACCCTTCCACTGACCGGTGTATCTTCCATATTTAAAAAAATACAACCGCCAACAAAAAATCGATTCGGAAATATTCGTCGGCCGATTTATAATAAACCATGGTTATTGGTGTTACTTGGTATATCAATTGTATCTAGTATGGTAAATTCTTTAATATTTCTTAGCTGAAAGAATATTTAGTAAATGTCATTATCGTATTTAAATGTCCTGTAATCATTGAATGCGGTGAGAAGGATCAGAAGGTGAAGTTGAAAATTAACCGCAATGTGCCACAAAATTGATATTATTAGATTGAACCTTCCCCACCGGTCGAGGCCGGCCGTCGAACCGGCAATTCCGCACACGAAAATGATCCTTCTAGGACCTTGACGCGCATACGGCGGTAAGGCCGAATCTCGCCTGCAATTAGCGCTGGCATTGCGTCTATTTGCCGTTGGAATTATTGTCACTTGCAAATTGGTCTTTTCAATGTCATGTTATCGAATTTTCATATTATTATACCGCTCGCAAAAGGTGAGCAGGTATTTATTACTCAGCGTTCACTGACCAGGAAATGTTTTGAGATGTCTACGTGAGTTTTTCAAGAAAAAGTGAGAAGATTAGACCGACAAATTCTTTTTGAATTAATTTCCGATTATGCGACATAATAAAAAAACATTCACAACAAAACCAATATAAAAATAAGCGCTCACTTCTCATTGATTGATTTTATATTTCAGTATGAAGTAAGAACTAAAGACTTATAATAACTAACCAAGAAATATGGATTCTAAATTTCTTTTCATTAAAAATAAATGTGTAGGGTATGAAAATTGAGAACGGTTATGGAATCAAAAATGAATTTGTACCTACATATTTTAGTATTTATGTCATTACTTTTGATTTTTTCCTTTAATTGTTGTTATATCTGAGAACTAATTATTGGTAATTGGTTTGTGGCACAAAAACGAGAGTGTCATATTGTATACCTGGATTGATTAAATATCGATTCTAAAAACCATAACTTTCTAATCCAGAAATAACTGGCTATGAATGGGTTTCTTTCCAATAATTATTAAATTATTACTAAGACCGGTAATCGTAAGCTTTAAATTATATGCCTACCCTTTTAAAAATTAGAAATAAATTAATGGCAAACAGGTTAATAGTTTTTTTTTAAATATCTTTTAAATTAAAATGAATGGAGATTTTGGTTTAAAAGACTACTTACTCCTTACTCCTTTACCGAATCTAGTTCGACATCGTGTAGGTAACACGCAACTCCTATGTTTTTATTAATTAATTTTAAAGTATCTTTATTTCTGAAACCGCATTTATTGGATTGTGTACCTAAATTATAGTTAGTAACATGTCATAATGTGGTATATTTATCGGTATTTGTTTTTACCATGCTAATAAATAAACAAATTCTGTGATACCAGTAAATTTTTCAAATCTATTGAGGAGTTGCTGGAAAGAATATATATATATATTGAGGAGTGCAAAGGGTTAAGTTAGATCAAAAACAATATATATATAGGTGCCTACCTAGATAGATTTCTAGAAACAGGTAGTTATTGCAATATATTTCTTATTTACTTAGAAGATAACGAAACTAATAAAACAAAACCTTGAATGTAGGAAAATCCTTGCCAGTTCATAAAATCCAAAAGATAAAATAAATTATTGATAAGATAAACCCGGAAACAAAATAACAATTCAATTAACTTGTGAGATTATTTATAAGTGTGTTGACATTATGACTAATTTAAAAATACTTATAAATTCCATAATTATGCGCGCGAACCTAAATGTCAATCAAAAAAAGGGTTCATAGTATATTGTATATATTTTTAAATAGATATTGTAAACACATATTGTTTGCAAAGTCTTCTAGGCATATACGAGCATTTTTTGTAAGTTGGTTCATATTGCTTTTGCAATGCTCAAAAGGAATAAAAAAAATGTAAAACAAATAACAGGAAATAAAATCAATAAATTTATTCCCACTCAATACAAATCCAGATATGCTTTCACTTCGAGAAATAAATAAAATAAATTTGTCACATTTAATAAGTTATTATTACAATATAAAAATAGTGTGTAAGAACAGAAGGGAAGACGCATTGTGTACCTTTTCTACACCAGTATATTATAGATAATTAAATGCACGTTTCAGCATAGATTTGAAGATAACGTAAGCCGAAACAGCTATCACACACATATCTTTTGGCCGTGCAATAATGGATTTCTACCAAGTAAATGCCAATTCTATCAATCCGATTTATTTATATATACGATATTATTTTACATAGCATTTTGAGTTTATTTATGTTGAGCAGAGTGAGCACCATTATAAACTCCATTATAATACGGAAAGAAAAATAACAATGTATTTTAATTCTACATAAATTATTTTTAAATATTTGTTGATAGCTATTTCGGCTTACGCCTTCGTCAGAACTATCTAGAGATCTATCTATAGAGATCTCTAATATTAAACATAAGAAGTTCTGACGCTGGCGTAAGCCGAAATAGCTATCAACAATTTGTAGAACTAAAATACAATGTTATTTTTTCCAACGTGTTATAATGGAGTTCTACCAAGTAAATGCCAATTCAATCAACAAGGAAATAGAATCCTTTATTTAAAAAAATTATATAGGAAAAGGTGTTGAGAAAGTTTATAAAAACATAGCCTTGCATTGAGTTATGAATACCTAACAATGATTTGATCAAAGCAAATTTATGATATCAACGCGATGAATGCCATCTCAAGGCAGGTACATACATGCTTACCAATATACGATAAGGACACGTTGTAAATTGATATATGTATAAATTATTATCCATGCCAGATAAAGCAAAATTTATATCGAGAGGGTAATAACCCACTGAAGGCCACGCAACGGATAAAAAACCAAATAGCTATAAAGAATCGCGTTGCTGGAACATGTTTTAGTAAATCGATTCACTGAACTTATGGTATTTGTATATTTTTCCAAAATTAACTTTTTCATGGGTCAAAATTCAAACTGTTAAAATTTGAAAGGACCTTAGACAAGTGTCGAGTTAACGGGTGTGTTTTGCGATCGTTTTGACCCTAGACTAGAGCAATATATATCATTCGAAGGCGATTTTTTTCTGTATTTTTGCTTAACTTTGAAGCTACTCAAGGAAATAAAACATACGTTATTTAGTTTTAAATCATTGCTAAGTATAAACACTCCGTTCTTTCATATACTTTGTGAAAATTCATTTTGAATATAATTTTATCACTTTGTTATTAATACCACTGATTATGTAACAAAAAGTCCGTGTTTGTATCAACCACCCCTATCTGCGACCAGTAGAAAGGAAAAAAAATCCCAACATTGAAGAATTTTTTTTGTAAAACTTCCACATTAAAACATACAAAGATTAGGACTGGTTTCGCTAATCGCGAGGATTTTAATCTGATTAGTTTAAAATATGTACTCGCGATGAGCGAAAGTGGTCCTGTACATATTAAAATTATATGTGGAAGTAGGATAAAAAAACAAATGTCTTTTTTCCACAATGACAGTTAACCCATAAAAATAGAAAAAGTAATTCAAATCATTGTTGGCTTGACTGAAAAATTTAAGGTAGTGTATAGTTTAAATATCAATAAGGAAACCACTAAAAAGAAAGTATGATTTATTATAATAGTATATCAATTGCATAGGGGGTGTAGATTTTAAATTTGGAATATTAAATGATTTATTTAGTCGACGTCTTGAATGAATTATTTTTTTACGCATCGCGCGTCATTTGAAAGTTATGAGAGAATAGTAATTGTTGTCACAATTATAACGAAAAGAAAAATTCGAATAATGTAGAATAATTATTTAAGATAGAGCAGAGCATTCATCGCTAGGCTCACTCGAGCAAGTGGAAACAATCATCAAGTCACTGACCTAGCGGATCTAAGGCTTACTTGGTTATTTACCAGATACTGTCACCATTCACAATACGGAGTTTTATCATTATCATTTAATAAACAAACAACAAGTTTTAAATTATGTACAACAGGGGAATGGGAATGTAAACTACGCTATGTAGGGCTGTTTAGAAGGAGTATTACATAGGAACCGACATGACTTGGACAAAAAAGTCTTTCAAAATTTATCGGTCCATTAGTAAGGAGTTAAGGACCTCCGAGTAATTTCTTAATTTGTCACGACTTAGATTGTTTACTTTTTTTCGGAATAATTCCAAGTCTATAATAAAAAACATTTCTTTATTTACAGTTATCGAAGTGTAAGAAATTGGATAAATTAATAATGTTTGAATACGTGTCGTCAGCTTTTATATAAGTGTTCAATTTTACTCGTTTTCATCTGAAAATATTAATGAAATTTGTTGATATTTTTATCTGCTAGTTTACTATACAATTGTTATTGGTTTGTGGTTTTAGTTATGAAAGCCAGTTATCATAAATTGTTAATAAAAACGCACTTCTAGCGACATAAAACTAACTTAAATCAGGGAATATTATCTATTAATTAAAAAGAGTGATTAAGGCTTTGCATTCCTCAATATATATTATTTTTTGACTACTAATTATTTGGTCAGTTTCTAATTCGATAAATGGTCAGTTATAAATACTTAAAATGGTCAGTAATAAATATTTAAAACGGTCAGTCAAAAATAATAAATGGTCAGTTAAAATAACAATATCTGCTTTCAAATACCTGAACTTAAGAAATAATTTCATTTCATGCGCTTAATTTTCATAGAAGATGTCATAAATTAGCCAAAAAAACTGTTTAAAAATAAAACTTATCATTTTTTTTTAAATTACTGACCATTTAAATTAAATACTGACCGTTTTATTTAATAACTGACCACATTCACACTGATACAATGACAACTGACCGTTTATTATATTAACTGACCATTTATTTATTTAACTGATCAAAACTTGAATTAGTTACTGACCCATTAAATACATGCCTTATTTTTTCCTTCCAGCAACTTCCTTCCACAATAGATTTGAGAAATCGATTGATATCACAGGGTTCGCGTATTTATTAGCATGGTAAAACGAAATACTGAATAATATACCACATATATGACATGTTACAAACTTTATCTGAAGCACACAATCCGATAAATACGGTTTTTAAATAAGGATAATTAAAAAATAATAAAAAATTGTTTTCCAACCAAGTTTTACAATGTAGAGAAATTAGGAGTGGCGCGTTACCTATACGATGTCCTATAACAAGATTCATTCGTGTAGTACAAGTAGAATGAAAAATTATTCATAAATATTTTGTATAACATTCGCTATCATGTCTTGTTAAAGTAAGTTCATTTTGATGCATTCTAATTGATTAGATGTTTTTCTGCGATTTATAAAAGTAAAATTGAACAAGTAAAAGTAACTTTCGCCTCGGTTGGCGTCAGCGAAAATTGTAAATTTACCGATTAGTAAAAAATGCAGTCGGAATACCTAAAAACGACCTGTGCCCACAACTTTCTGTCATTCTAAATTCGACTCTTACTTTACTTATTGGACACGGGTGCATCGATCGATTACTATTTGTCACTAATCGCGAGTTAATCGAGTCGTCTAATTGGCTGCATAGTCCATTCGGACACTGAAAGTGAAACAACTGTAATTAAATCGCAAACAATATATCAATGCGTCAAAAACACGATTTAAAATCTTAGTTGAAGCAGTTTTGTTTTATCAAGACGAAAGATTTAAAAAAAAAATGCAAAAAAGAGTTTTATTTGAGCCCCTGAAGATTTGGAAAAAATAGTTAGATGCAATATCATATTCTTCAGTTCTTTAAGTATCTTACAAGTGAAGTGAGATTATGAAAAACACTAAATAGTGCTTTTTTTCATAATATAAAAGAATGCTCTGAGCTACAAAGGTTCCATCATCTTGCTACTTGTCTCACCTTACTTCTCAATGAATCAAATGGCATTTTTGCGGTGAACTCATCTCACCTCTTTTATAATATTATTTCAATCATTATTTCCCTGAAGCACTATTTTGTTAATTTATCTAGTAAGCTTCCAAGTAGTGTTAAAATGTCAGAATAATTCTAGAAAAAAACGTGATTAAGCTTAGAGGGCCAATAGAAAAGCTTCACAATTTTTAGACTGGGCCCATTTCACAACTGGGATTTTCCCTTGTTCAATGAGATCTACCAAGTTTATTTTATTTATGTCGCAAAACAGTTTTTTTTTCTTCAAGACTTTGGATTCAATGAATATTCTTTAATATACTATTTAACTGCCGTTCTTCTTCACTGCCCCCTTACGATGAAATGTCATGAACCAACAGTCGAAAAATGTTAAAAGTTTGAATGGAATGATACTGCCAGGGTTTGAATTGTATTATTTGACATATTTCAAATGCGAGTGTTGACTAGTTGTTCCATTACATCGTCGCAACGACAATGCACTTTGATAATGGAATTATTTATTGATAGTGGTTGAATGGAAGGTTAAGATACGATAAAGAATAAAGACTACGAACAAACTGACAGCTATTATGTGTAAGGTTCATATAATTAATAATAGTGTGAATGAGGGATATGACCCTATATATTTTTTATTGTGCATCTCGTTCAACTTGGCAACCGTCATTAAATTAGTTATTCATGTATTTGTTTTTAGTTTTATTTGAGGATAGCTTCCTTATATCTATCATCAAAATCGTTTAGTATGCAAACTACATATATGGCAATCGAAAATTAGCATTTATGTTTTTAATAGGGATTGTGTTCCTAGTCTGCTCTTGGAATGGTGCAATGATGCACTGGTCACCTGTTTAAATTCCTTGGGTGTTCCCGCACAAATAATGTAGACTGAACGACGATAATTTAGTTGACATAATACGATTGTCAAAGGCAAACAGTGACAGAAGTCAGAAAAAAAACAATTTGTGATGTCACACCCGTATTCTTCCTGCGCAAGCAAAATTTTCTTCGAGAAGTTTTGTTCATCGGTGCTGAGATCTCCCTAGAAAAGATCGACGAGTTATGTCAAGCTTTGCCGTTTATTGTTGAATGCATGTGTATGCTTCAATTCACAATGGTCTAATATATTTAACAGTCCTTCGAACGCAGCTCTTAAACAGACGAAATATCGAGTCTTGCAAAAATAGGTTTTTTCTGCACCCCCAAATATTCTGTCACTGGCCGACATGAGTTACCAGTGAGATTTTCGACAAATTTAAAAAATGACGATGTCAATAATTTATGAAATATGATTATTAGCATGTTTTAATCAATTAAAAATGCAGTCTAATAAAAATATAAATACATTTTATATGTTAAAACCAGGGCTGTGGAGTCGGAGTCGTACTCGGAGTCGGAAATTTTAAAAAAATTGAACTTTTTATTTTTGCATTTAATATGTCAAATTTGGCTATTGGCCTGATTGGTAGGGTTAATATTTAATTGAATACACATCAATAGGAAAATTAGGCAAAATAAAGTGATGATATTTAACTCTTTTAGTCGGAGTCTTGTTTTTGGTAAATGCTGGAGTCGGGTTCGGAGTCGAACTTTTCTTACCGACTGCAAAGCTCTAGTTAAAACACAAAAACAAAACACGAGATGAGAAACAGTTCATTTAATTATTGTTGAAATTGCCTACAACAACTTTAATAAAATCGGTGGTAACTCTGCCGTATCGTGTTATAATGCTGATTGGAGTGAATCTGGTATGCTTTGAGTATTTGGGTAGGAAAAGAAAAAATATTTTATATTCAAATTATGCAGACATGATATTAAAACTCTTGTTATCTGAAGCTGAATTTTGGAATTTATAGTATGCATATTATTTACTCGAGAGACACTTATAATTTTGTGAATGTATTTTATTCACACAACACATACGAAACCGAACAGGGCATAGGTTAAAAGAATCAAAGATCACTTCTCAAGGCGCATCCTTGTCTCCTTTTACTGTACATACAATTGCATACAGACTGGTTTCTTCAAACTCGTTAGCTTTATCGGCTGATGACTCCAGCTGTTGACTCACGTTACAAAACATTCGTTCAATAATGCAACTGATATCCCACTCAAACTGGAGTAAACTATGTTTTATCACACTATATTTATTATTACCCACAACCCTCATGCAAACAACTTTAGATACAGATGTCACGTCGAAAATTATCATGGCGGTTTTAGTACCGATTCACATCACCGGCCATGCAATGCGTGATTGTACAAATGCAGTCATATCTTATTCATTTACTCTGCAAATTAAAATACCAACTAATAAATCATTTATTTAGAATTTATAAGTTTGACTGAAGTTGCTTGATGGAATTTAAATATAAAATCTGAGTTGTTTGAATTTTGTACTTTTCCATGAGTTTTGTGGCTAACGACATGGGTTTCGTCTTTAGGCATCTTCTGGAATTTCAAGTGAACGAATGTACTTGAACTGACACGTAGTACTTAGTAGTAACAGTTTGTATCGTTTATATACAAAAATAAAAGTAGATTTAATTGTAATTAACGTAATCTATATGAATTAGGAAAAAAAAATGTTTCAATGAATTATCTGGGTAAATTATAATTATCGGGTATTTTCGATGTAGTATCGCAAATACTAATAACCAAATAAAAATATGGAAATGTCGATAAATATAATTAGTGGGTTTTATCCGGCCTATTATTAAAGAACAGATTGGTTTCAAGTGTTTGTGTTTATAATTAACGATATTTATTTAAATGAGTATAACAATGGTGAGCTTGGAAGATTGAGTTGTTCATTTAAAATTGGACAGCTACTAAGCTGATCCCTATTTCTTTCGAATATTTCTTTTTAAAATAGTTTATGTTCGCCTGTGTTATTATGAGCTATGAACAAGAAAGTGTTTTTAATACACATTGAAATATCTTCGTATCCACTTCTCCTATTAATAGATATGTCTCTTTGATACATAACATATGTATTATTGTGTATCTAGTGGCATTCATAAATCAAAACCGTAAAAAAAACTGTGATAGTATATTTCATCGAAATTGTTTATAATAGTCGCTATTTTATAAATCTAACAGACAAAATTTGTAACGACATAATAAAATTATCATTACAGCATAATATTAAAAACATTTAAACTGTCAACCTAATCGTTGATAACTTATCGGAACCGCTCATTTGTGTGTTATATGGAGAAAAACAACAAACTTCATTCTACTGGTTTATATTATTAGTTTTTAAAATGCCTACTATTCCATTCTTATGTGAGTATTGATTAATTCGGATGCAGGGCAAAGTTACGGTCGTCATTTTAACTCTTGAATATGCCACGGTCAATGCTTTGTGGAAAAGTATCTTAATAAAAAGTAGTAAAACATTTGTAGTGTTTTAATTCCACAGTTAATTTATTAAGGTCAGGACCTTTTAGTAGTATTTTATCGTATCACGAAGTTAAATATGGGATTATTTTCACAAACAAATATGCGCACAGTCTTCCACATAAAAAAGGATGGTTCTTAAAAAAAACCCCAGCACATGGATAGATGTGGTAAAGAAACGAAGTTGCTAATTGACACAATATTTCTATAACTCTTTTTCCTCTCCTGAAAAATAGCGATTTGTCACAAACGCCCTTTTTGGCTTTGACAGGGAGATATATTTATTAATCGCTATTGGCAATTTATTCGTTTGGTCTATCCCATCTTATATATATAAATCAATGTTTGTTTGTTTGTTCATCCTATGCGCTGCCATACCATTCATCTGAGCGCAATGAACTTTTTGCTTGCACTTTCGCGGATGTTGTTGGCATAGTAAAATTAACTAACAATAGGTCTTTTATTTAAAAATTAATGTTTTTTCATATTTTATGCGCTGACATGCCGTTCAGTATTACAACTTATTATTATACTTGCGCAAAGGTTAAAGGCATATTACAGTAAACTTTCAGTAGGTGGCGCGTGTGTCGTACCATAGAAAATCGGCAAAAGACAAACGGAAAATGTCATCGATACCGATCAATATTAGTGAAATTATTTATCTAAAA
Source organism: Himalopsyche kuldschensis (assembly GCA_028554975.1). Lineage (NCBI taxonomy): Eukaryota > Metazoa > Arthropoda > Insecta > Trichoptera > Rhyacophilidae > Himalopsyche > Himalopsyche kuldschensis. The sequence continues at coordinate 4,940,744 of JAHFWI010000007.1, forward strand.
TATTGTGCACCTGAAAATACTTCAATAAACACAAACACCTTCTTTCTTTGAGTGGCATTGAAATGCTTGACCGGTACCGGCTAGAAGTCTACAAGTATGATTTGTACTAAAAATATATCTATGGTGATTTTGTTTTAATGGTAATATGATATAACCAGTGTTGCCGCACTGCTAAGTAAGCGATCATCCACACAAGTGGAACATAGGTAAAAATAATATTATAGATTTAAATAAAAAAAAAACAACACATGCGTGCTCATTCGGCGTGGTATAAAAAAATATCCACTTTCCCTTTTCTCCCCTTCTAGTTTCGAGTTTCTACAGAACGGATGCCGAATTGGATCCGATCTCGTCGCTCGTAATACACCCGTCTGTTTATTTACTTTCTTTTCATTTTTACCAGGTATGGCTAAGGTCTTTCGTTATTCGATATGTCGGTATTAGTTAACCGAGTATTATACCACTATTGAGAAACTTTTAAAGTAATTATTGATACCTTGGTCAAACCATAGAATATATAATATTAAAAAAATATAAAACATTTTTTCTAATTATTGCATATAAAATGTATTTGGATCAGAACCGGTTTCGCTCATCGCGACCATTATCAACCGAAAAAAACAGCGCTATTTATACAAAAACAAAGCAAGACTAATAAAAGTGTGATTATTTGAATCGTTTGAATATTGTACTTTTCGATAAGTTTTCGGTTTTCGCCTTTCGGCATCTTCAGGCATTTAAAATGCACGGATGTACTTGAGCTGACGAAACTCGGGTAGTAAGCGACAAAACTTACGGAAAAGTACAAAATTCAAACGATTCAAATTTGATATTGAAATTTCATCAAGCACCTACGCAAATAATTTAAATAAATTAAAACTATTCATATTAAATAATATAGAATCACTTTGATTATTCCACTATTACGATACGTGGGATATTCGAAGTAATTTTTGATTTTATATTAAAATGAACTTTCACCAAGTTACCGCCGAATCCATCGATGAAAATAGATAGACTTTAATTAAGATGTTTAAGACCTATTACAAATATAAGAAACTACATAACCAATTGAGTAAGAACACTGACTAAAAATTCAAATAAATACATTATAAATAGGGAATTTTATTAATAAAATAGATTCGCGGACAAAGTGGGAAAGAATACTCTACCAGTCAAACGGTCATGAGCACCTTTTCCAACATCAACATTAACGTGTATTCTACATTTTAGTTTATTCAACGTAAACATAAATCTACAAATATTTTCATTGGGTTTTTTTACCTGAAATGTTTTATTTATTTTACAAATCAAATTCAAAAAATCAATGAAGAATCTCTGCATAGTTCGGTTGTCTTCAAGCATTGTGCCTTAAATTTATAACCGAAGCCGCGTATCGGAGTTTTCCCATTTGAATATAAAAAGAAATTTCTCTTTTTCGACTGGCGCGGGTGTTGAAAGACACTGCAGCGTGAAGAGGCCAAGTCAGTACACTGTAGTGCCACGAGGAATACGGCAGGAGCAAAATTGTGCAAGAGAGCATCGCATCTGGTCGGTTACTATTGATGAATTACGTACTCGCTGCCCATAGGCGTGCATAGCTGACTTTTGCTTGAATATTAAAAAAGCGTTCTTATTTCAAATTTTCGACGGCTGTGGATTTTATGAACACGAACAAGTTTATTAGCTTTCACATATCGGAAGTAGAAATGAAGCTATTTTATCAGAATTACGGTTAATCTTTATTGGTGATTTTCCATAAAATTCAAGCTCTTTTTTGCTCACTTGAAGATGCTTATTAGCTGCTACCGGATACACAATTTTTAAATTTCGAGATTTGTTTGTGAGAAATCCTTTATTACTATTAGTTCAGCCACAAGGGTAAAAGAATCGTCAATTTTTCGATTTTTGAATTATGAATGCCATAAGACACAAAACAATATGTTACGTTATGTGTCAAAGAAACATATCAATAGATGAGAAGAGGATACAAAGTTAGTTCAGAATGTATCCATTAAAATAACTTTCTATTTCATTCCTTCGCTAAACCTTTAAACAACACATAATTAATTACTATTTTATATTTCGCAAATAAATAGGAAATTATAAGAATCGCATTTGAAGACAAAGAAAAGATAATTCGTATCTGTTAAAATAGGTAACATTGACGACTGGACAAACCTGTTTATGGGCTTTCCTGAAAAATAGACGAAAATAAGCTATGTTTCTTAGTTGACAGTGTCTAACTTCACTGTCTTGTAATCTTCAATACTTGATGGAAAGGAATGATTACATAAAAAAATAATATGGCATTTGTGTACGTAATCCACATTAAATTTACTAATCGCTCATCGCGATAATAAAACTGGTCCTGATCCTAATACATCTAATGTGGAAGAAGTACAAAGAGTGCCTAACATATTAATATTTAAAAAATCGTTAAATAAATACGTTTATACACAGTATAAGGCGACAGAATTCTATGTATCAAACACTTTGCGTATTTTTATATAAAATAAAGTAAAATAGTCATGACGTCTGAGCAGCATCGCAAGTCGGGATGCCGCTGCGCTCGCTTCACCTTGGCCCCGCAATCATTACGCAACGTAACCATCTTGCATTGCGTCAATTTTTGGTTGTATCTCGCGCTCCGACGCGGGCCGATGACATTGGGCAGACCGAATGGTGGGCATGTCGGATCATTATTCAACCCGACAAAGCGCCAACCTTGCATGAATCATATTCCACTGTTAAAACTCGCCTTCTTCCTGATTTTATAAACTCACTCATTTCATTAATATTATTATTAATTAGATTATAGATAGCTATCTAACTGACTCGGAATCCCACAACAGGCTATACTATAAACTACACCATTTATTTTTATTTTTTAACCATGTCCGGTCCCAACTTGAAGCATATGGACTCCTCACGGAGTTTATTACAACATATGTTTTTTCTACGAGAACTGCTTGTTACTTAGTTGCTCAACCGCTCTTTTTCGAAGAGAGTAGGAATGGAAAGGATACGAGGACTAGGACAGGACTAGTGATTAGCTAATCGCTGTCACTATGCGTCGCTCTTTGGGATCGGAAAGGTGGCACCAGTTTGCGTTGTAAAAATCAGAGCCGTGAAGTTCGAATCACCAACCGGGTGAGGCGGAAGGAAAATGTTGCGTGTCTCATTTAGTAAGAAGCAGGGCTGTGGAGTCGGAGTCGTGGAGTCGGGGTGTTTTGGCCGGAGTCGTACTAGGCTGATATTTAATATGCATACATATACATAGGTAAGGTAGGAAAAAAACCTGACGTAATTAAACATTTTTTAGACTCGGAGTCGTGTTTTTGTTAAACGTCTGAGTCGGAATTTTTATGAACGACTCCACAACCCTGATAAAAATCGACTAAAATCGAGCCCTTACTTATGTTCCCTCTAAGTTGCAAAAGTGGGGCGACTGTTGCATGGATGAAGAAGTTTCTCAATATGGCGATACATGGCCTAGTTACACAAACAGAATAATTATAAATTCATAAATTTTAATTTTAAAATGATGACTCTGTCAGGCCGTGATATGCTAACTTTGCATTGTTTTTACGTTTTAGACGATACCATATCAGTGGCAGCAATATTGAGCGGAATAAAATCAAAATGGAGTCGTAATATATGTTAACAAATTTTTAAATTATATAGCCTTGTCTACTTCTTTAACGGCGAGGACAAAATTATCATAAATATTGCGGCTAATTTATGACTTACTCACAAGATCGACAATGAAGTTAGACGTTCTTGATTTTTTAGGAAGAATAATTAATTAATTGCCGACAGCGGAAGATTATAAAATAAAAAAGTAGTAGAGGTAAATTATTCCGTCCGAGTATGCAGATACAACTCGAAGAATTCGTTTTAAAAATGACGATTCTTATCGAATCGTTACGGGTCGTCTTAGCTGGGCGAATCTGGGCGAGGCGATCCGGCGCAGCTTTGAAAGCGGCAGAGTTTTAAAATATCAAACGGTCCTCGCCCATGCAAGTGTAATATGTAGGCGAAGCGATCCGGTCAGGACGGCATATGTCGCAAGTCACCTCAAGTGCGCACTCATGGCGCACGCGAATCGCATGAAAATATGAAACGTTCCAAGCTCACCAGAGCGTTAATTGCGTCTGGCCGAGCGATGGCACATAAGACCTTTGATCAACTACTTTTTAAATTGACTGTATTCGCCTAAATTCTCTTGCCGGTTCGCGTCGCTTACCTAAGACACGGGGTTAGAATCTGATCTGCGCGCGTGCGGCCGCGCAGCAGTTTGAAAATGCCCGCGCGCTCGTCACGGGTTGTCGAGCACTCCCAATAATTGACGAATTTGACGACCCGATAAGTACATATCGATTAAAATATCTAAAGATTCACAAAATAGATTAGTATAAATTCATAAAGCATGTTAATAGCATTTCTTCTTTAATCCATGTCCACTTCAAATGTGGAGCATATTGTAAAATTTTATCGTCAAATCACATATTATTTTACAAAGATCAGGATAGTTACTCTCATCGCGTGCATTAACCAATTAAATTTTATCATCTCAACTTATCAGTTGATAATGCTCGCAATGAGCGAAACTGGTTCTGATCTTTTTAATAAAATATTTTGAGGAAGTATAAAAGGGTGTGTTCTATTTGAAAATCAAAACAAACAAAAACTGTCTTTATATCATGCATGACATTAATGTTGGCAAAAAGACTGATATTATGCCGCGCATTCGTTGGATTGACCTTTTCAACCTTTCAGTTTTCCGCGTATTTTTACTTGAATTGTTTACTAATAAGATATGTCTTTAGATGCACTATTAAGCGTGAAGTCGACTGACGTTGCCACTGCTCTTTTTATTTTTTCCTTTGAATTTTGTCGCAATATCTTAACTGAGAAACATGAATTAATTTCTGACACGTGTTTTTTTATGTCTAAAAAAACGTGTAAGAGTGAGATGGCATTGTTCTAACTGAGAAATATACAACTTAAATAAATATTCAATATGAAAAAATATTCGTCCAGAATTTCTAGTAGTTGTTTATATTTGTAAACTTGATTCGGTATAATGCTTTATGTTTGGTTTAGTAATAGTTTTTTGGTCGTACACTCTTTTCTTGTTGTAGAAAAGTAAGATGCATATCTTGGTGTAGATTTCTTTTCTGTGGCAATAAGTTGGTACACGTGGCAGTGGAAATGGTGCAACATTATAAGTTTGAAGGTCGAGAATGCTTTCAGAGTCACTTCTCTCTCTGCACAGTGAAGAATGGAAGATTTCCAAATTTACTGATGTAATCTTTCCATATAGGGTCAATGTTAAGACATACTACAGTATTGGATAAATGGCTTAGATGACTTTTGTCCATTGGAAGTTTTTTAAGCTTACGAAAAATTTGGACAACTAGTTAATGATCATTTTTAAATCAATAGATAGGTCATTAAATCATTTAACTCCTAGAACTTCTATGTCAAGTCTAGCTTGACATTATTATGTTACGACTTATTTTTTCTAGCTTTAAATTATCCTTATTTCAAAAACCGCATTTATTGGATTTTGTGCCACAGTTAAAGTTTGGAACATGTCATAATGTGTAATATTATTCGATAATTCCTTTTACCGTGCTAACAAATACGCAAACCCTGTGATATCAATCAATTTATCAATGAGTAGCTGGAAGGAAAACATTAATCTTATATATAAAACCGAAACGGCGTATGTATGTCTGTAATTCCCTTTTGCATTGTTGTTGCAAGTTGCCATAAAAACGAATATGAAAGAAAATATGTTTGAATTTTTATCGGCGAAGACATTTAGTCAAAATGTAATAAATTAGTCTTCTACCAACTTTTTCCCGGCTTTTATTAATATAATAATGTTTATTATTTACGTGAAGGTATTATTTGACATTTCTTTGACAGCAAATTAGATTTTTTCCTTGAATTTGGACATTTTAATGGGCGAGAATGGGGCTGTCATCAAATTAAATAAAGTTTGTGATTTTATTTTAACTCTATTTTGGATGTTAGATTTTGTGATATAATTATGTCGAATGATATAACATTAAATAATTATTGGTCGCTTAGTCCGAGCGACGCCGGGTAGCAATACTAGTATAATATATCCACGAGTGCAGGGCTTAATATTGGTCGAATCTACATTAAAATGAATTCACTATTAATGTAAGCACAGTTAGTCTGGTATTGTTCTTATTTTTCTTCAACGATTGTCAGTCATTAATGATTTTTGCTGAGCCCGATTTGATCGCTGACATAATGAATCAAATCGAATGTATTTCAAAATAATCATGCAGTATTTGAGTTTTTTTTATTGTTTATTTAACATAACATTTCTAGAAATTAAGTGTCGGTGATATATGTTTGCCTCGTGTTGATCTTGACCGACATTAAAAAAAGATTTTCATCACTGTTTTTGAAATTACCCGTTTACATACATATTCAATATCAGTTAATATGTAGTATAGGAAAATATAATAAACTTCTGTCAACTGTCAACGTCGTTGGATACGGTTGCGGAATTCACGGGTTCGAATACCAGTACGGGCAGTTTTTTTTCCTTTTTTTCAATCGATAAAAAAATGTGTTTTGCTCTTGATAACTACTCGTCCCGTCATAGTATTATCGTCATATCATTACTCTAATCTAATATAAGAGTTTGAGTAACTATCAGTTCTCGTATATCGAAAATTTTCTAATGAAAAATAATCCCATTATGACTCCATATGATCAGTGGTGTTGTGGGGCCAGGTCAGCGACCTGTACCCGAAAATGAGCCAGGGCGCCGCCCTGCAAAATTTTTGACTTGTAACAAAATTTTCTCGTACATACATTTTAACTGTCCGTTTTTTATTGGTTTAATTATTCAAGCTTGTGGTCTCTTTTCACTAATATAAAATATCATCCACATTAGGAGCGGTAATGGTAGAAAAAAATACATATTTTAAAACCGGCAACAAGTTTGTATGATTATTTATATTATATAATTCCTACTTATATAAGTATTGGCTTGATAGAAATCAGGCAATAAATTATCCAAACTAATATCCATGAGGAAATGCGGTACATGCATAATATATCAGAGGATATAAAATACAATGGCGATTTAAAAATATAAAATAATCCGGGAATAACATAAAATATTGCGGGCCACCGCGTTAAGTTTGCACACAATGCAAAAGGTTCAACTGTGAAACGCGATATTTCTTTAAATAATAATAAAAAGGTGAAAAAATGGCAACAGGAACTAAACATTAAGAATTTATCCGCCAGTGTCCTTTATCAAACAAAAAAAACAGGGGCTACCTAACCATTGAAAACACTTTCATTTTTGTGTGCGTAAAAAAATATCCACGAAACGTAAATTTTTAATGCATTCAATAAACATTTTTTTATTGTATTTTCGGAAATCTCCCGCAAGTTTCATATTTCAAACTGACCCATATTTTTTTATCCCGCGATAACAAGGGACCAATTTAATATTGATTTTTAAAGTTCCATTATGTAGTATAATTTCATAGTATTTTCCCCTGGGATTTCAAAGTATTATTCTTCCCAACTTTATCTTTTGTTACAAAATTTTAGTACTTGACCTTCATACTCGAAAAAAACTTTATAAATCAATAAATAAACAGTCAAAATTACGTCAGATATTATATTACTGAAGTAGTGCCCAAATGTTCATAAAAAAAGATAGATGTTTATTGATATTTTACAATTAATGGGATATGCACCAAATCACATTTTCACATTTTAAATGTTATAAATCCCATCCTCATTTTGCACGGTTTTAAAATGAGAGTAACGATTATTTTTAATTATTTTTAACGCGGTTGAAGAAAACTGAAAAGAATATGTTGGAACATGTGTATTTCTAGAAAGCTTTCCAACTAGCAAATAAGCTTGGAAATTATTTTCTAACAATTGATGAAATTTTCGAACGGGGTATGCAATTTCAACGTGAATTAAAAAAAATGATAATTGTACGTAATCAAGAATCATAAAAAAAACAAAAATAAAACCACAGCGAATGATACCCGAATTCATATTCAAAACTAGAGAAACAATACAAACACAAGATGTTAGAATAGTATTCAAGATACTGTCGAAGACTTCTCTCCATTATAAATTGTATAATTATGTTACAGTGAAACTCTATTCTCAGTTTTCTTCTATAAGCTATCATTGAAATTAAATTTGATCGGCCTATCTTCAGCACTATGTTTGTCTGCGTTTTTATTTGGTTCTCTTTTTATGAAAGGGACTACTTGCTGATTTTGTTTCATTGAAGCAAACCACAATTTTAGGCCGGCAAATCATCGACTTAAGCCAATAATTTCAATGATCGAGACCAGTGAAATCATTTTGTCATACAAGTCTATTACTTGATACAATTCACTGAGAATACAGTGAAACTGTAACATATATATCAGAATGGATTTGTTGTTTTTGCATTATCTTTACCTGATTCAAAAAAGGTGCTTACGTATTAAGTTGATCATTTGTTCTGTACCAGGAAATAATATATGTATTTGCAATGCTATTTCGACACTGGGTAAATATGTATGCTCTACTAATTTTTAACGGGGTATGTTTTGACAGCAAGAAATAAAAAATGCACTTGAAAATAATGAAGCTAATTTACGGTTCTTTTGGGACACATTTATTGTTTCCTAAAACGGGAATGCGATGATTTAAAACGGTCGGCGGCACGTCAGACCCCAATAAAACAATAAAGTGCAAGGATCAATGAAGAATGCATTTTACGATGCGTAATAAAAATTCAAATCGACTCGTTCCAAATTCAAACGAAAACAAATGAGCTTTCTCTTTCGAATCGGCCATTGTTGACCTAGGAAACAATGTCAAGGGATGTTTTGCCAGAAAAAATGTCTTATAAAATCAGACATGCTTTTGGCACAGCGCCGCAATAGATTTAAAAAATAAATCGCCGATATATAATATAATTATTATTATCGTTTAAGTGTAGAACCGACCTTCTTTTCAGTGGTAGCTTGATGATTTACGTGGAAATAAACGGGAAGTTTTTGATGGATGCAAACATCAAACGACTTCCCCCTCAATTCGTAATAAAACTGTGCCAATTTAATTTAGCTTAGATCTAGGTTTGTTTTGGAAAATTTCAATGTCAAAGATGTCGTCTTAGATCCTGTGATTCATTAAAAGAATTTGACATAGTGCCCATTTTCACACAGAAACCGGGTGGGGCGGAAGGAAAATGTTGCGTGTCTCATTAAGTTAGAAGCAGGGATTCCAACTATTCGTCATTATCAAATTTATTCGAATATCGAATACTAAAACTGAAACTATCCGAATATATCCAGATAGTTTTGACATGGCTAAAATTGTTTACATAATTATTGGATTATAAACAAAATATTTTTTAAAGCAAGGAATTCGTAGATGCTTTTGCTTGTAGACAATGGTCTCGATTGCTAAGTTTTTAATAAATAATCGTATAACTCGCTCGCTAATAGAGATGTTGTACGATCGACGTTTCCTTGTTCACTGATATAAATTTTGTAATAATTTCAGACTAAATCTTTTCCCACTTCTGTAAAAAAAATTTAGCCCCAATTATGATAAGATATTGATAGCACCAGAGTTGGGTGAAGGCAAAAGAAATGAAGAGAAAACATTTGGAGAAATTCTGATACATCCGAATATATCCGGATATCGAATATTCGAATATCCGAGTTGGAATCCCTAGAAGTATACGGATTGAATAGTTGAAATGCTATGCTTTGAGCCAATTTTTGTTAATTTTAAAAGAAATAATGACATGTTTTGTCACTCCCAGAGCGATGGATGTTTCGAGAATAGAATATTAAATAATCGCTGTGTTGTTTAATAGGACAATACATGACATATTTTAGTTTGTTTTGAAAGTCTGTACATTTTGATATATAGACTTTTAAAATTTCGGAATTTGATAGTATTTGTTGGATCCGTGTGCAGTGGTCAACGTCGGTGTCTTCACCATTTCTGGTCACAGAGCGAGTAGCATTTTTTTCAGTCGGTTTATCGATTCTGTTCGAAGGTGTTTTGTGTCGTCTGAAAATTTCTTCCCACCCATCCGATCCAGTATGCGGGGCGTAGTGAAAACGATTAGCTAACCACTAATCCTATCCTAGCCTTATCCTTTCCATCCCTACAGTAATCGAACTAAAGAGAAGCTGAGCGACTGAGTAAAAAGAAATTTTCGTAGCGATAAATATGTTTATACACCCCATTGATTGAACTGTCATTTACTTCGCAGAACTCCACTATATCGCGATGGAAATGTAGAAATGAATTTTAATATTACAAAAATTATATAATATAGTTGATATTTTTGATAGCTATCACGGCTTTAAGGGATTACCATAGGGAGCGGACATGAACTAAAAAAAAACAATCGTACAAAAAGTTCAACACAGTCGCACCAAATAGGTTATGACCATAAGAATAAAAGAATAAATTAGAGCTGATACTAAAAATGTAGAAACCTACGAGGTGGCGCACTCTTAAATTGATGAATTGCACACTTAAGTTGATGAATTCATTGAATTCAACGACCTGAATAACAAATATTGAAAATATCCGCAAAATAGTGAAGTCAAAATTATAATAAAACATGTCATTGATGTTAATTTTTGTGGAGCCACATTGAAATTATACCGCGCATTTGTTGGAGTGCCCTACTCAGCCTTTTTCCGCGCAGCTAACTCGGAGACAAAATGTTTATTAAAAAATAACTAAGCATAGACCTTCACATTATATAAATAATGAATTAAAAACGACTAAACATATCAGATCAATGACATTACAAAATGAGTATATGAAAATGCGGGGTTAAGCTGGAGGTTATAACGCAGTTATACAGCAACTCCTTGATTGCATCAATTTTCAAAGAATATTATACAACATAAGAATATACTTCAATTTTTTTATAAGAATATACATTTGTTAATCTAAAATGCTTTTTTTTATGCTACAGTATAAACCAATCTACCTGCCGATGGTTGTATACCTCATATGGGAGACGGCGCCAAATATGGCTATCGATCAAACGACTTACATCATGTCATTAAGCTAAATAGATATTAAAAAAAACATCAATGTTGTGTAGCACAATGGTGGAAATTGTGGAGAATATGGTCGGTTTTGTTCGGGTGTCATCGTCCGTCAGGCGTCTACTGATTGGACGGCTGTGCGAGTTTACATTTCGAATTCGCGAGGTCAGGTGGTGTCGTTTACCCCGCGCCGCGGACCAATGGCCGACCATGGCCCTGCCGAGCTTTTCGGAAACGGAGCTTACTGCTACAGTGCGTGGCAGAAATGCAACACGCCACTTAAGAGAGAAAAAAACTACTTGATATTCGAGTGACGTAGATGAAACTCTTTTTGAATACTTAATCCAATAATATTACCTATATATCAAAAATATTAAGTCAAGTAACAATGTGTGTAAGAGGATGACAATAATTCTATGTCAAGTACACTAGTGTGATTATTACACAACAACAAATCTCGGTTCATATATGTAGTATGACGTCGGGAACGAGTTGCAGTGGTCAAAGTCGTTGGTTTCCGTGACGGACCTCACCGGTTCGAGTCCCAGTATGAGCAGCATATTTTTCAGTCGATTCATCGATGCTGTTCGAATGCTTGGGTGCCTATGACATCTAAAAAAATCCTACTTATCCTACAAGCGGTGGGCCCATAGCAAGAACGATAAAACAAACTACTAACAAGTAATCACTTGCTTGTCGGGTCTGTGGTGCAGTGGTCAACTTCGTTGTCTTCCGTGACGGACCTCACGGGTTTGAGTCCAAGCGCGAGCAGCATATTTTTCAGTCGATTTATCGATTTTGTCAGAAGGCTTGGGTGTTTGAGTTGGTTGAAAACTCCTCCCCACCCATCGGATCCTACAAACGGGGAACATAGCGAGAGCGGTGAGCTAACAACTTGCCCTGTCCTAGTCGTGTATCATTTCTTATTTTCTTTCCGCTCTCATCAAACTAAAGAGAAGTTGGGCGACTGAGCAACGAGTAGAGAAAAATGGATTCAAAAAAGAAGAATAAACAAGTGTGGAAGCGAGTCCTGGAGTTACGGTTTTTTGGCCGGGGTCGGAGTTGGAGTCGTCGTGGCGTTTTGGCCGGAGTCGTACTGGGAGTCGGAAATTTTGAAAACTTTGAACTTTTTATTTTTGCATAAAATATGTACAATTCGGCTATTGGTCGGATTAGTTGGTTGAAATTTTTTTGAATACATATATGTACATAAATAAGAAAGTTGGGATTAAAACGTTTTTTTTTCAACGACCCCACAGCCCTGCCCTGGTTGGTATAAACACAATTTAATAAAAAATATTTATAACAATAAATGAAGTAGAATAACGATAATAAAGATTAATCATTATTTAAATTTTCAATACATAAACAAGTGATTCACGTTTCAGCTACACCCTGTACACTTACGTATGTATTAGTGCAGTTAATCAGCGTGTTTACCTTCATATGGATAGTTCTGTTGAACATTATTTTGCCAACAACACATTGTTATATAAAAGTCGCCTAAATAATCGAATATAACGGTGGTAAGAGTGTGTTAATTTATACTCTTTATTTTATTTCATAAATTTCCAGCAAAATTGAAACCGAAATTATTTTTAAACAAATTATAATTTTTATGGAAAATTATTTTGTCTATTTTGTTGCTGGTTTCACAAATCTGTTTTTTTGTTATTTAAGCGCTGCATTTTTGCTGCACTGCCTTTCCAAGCAAGAAGGCTATAAGTAACTGACAAAACTTTTGAAAAAAATTACATGTTTTTTTAAGAATTAGTACCTATTTGGAATTTATAAAAAGCGGCTCTAGCGAAAATGAACTAATTTCTTTGTTAACAAGCTGTATGTAGTTTCATGTATTTTAGTTATTATAATGCTATAAAAGTGAGCGTGGTGCAGTGGTTAACGTAATTGGCTTCCGTGACGCACTGCCCGGGTTCGATTACCGGTAGGAGCAATTTTCCAATTTTCAGTCGATGAATCGATTCTATTCAAAGGCAATGGGTGTTTGTGTTGTTAAAATCCACCTTTCCAATCCCAAAACGGGCGCGTAGAGAGAGCTTAATTAGCTAACCACTAGTCCTGTCCTCGTCTTCTTTTCAACTCTACTCTCTTCGGAAAGGTTGAGTAACTGTGTAACAAGTAATTCTCGTAGAAAAAATATATTGAGATAAACACCGTGAGGTGTCCATATGCTCCAAGTTGGGACATGGTTAAATAAACAGCTCTTTTTATGAACAGGATTTAGAATATACGCATGTCCTTGAATATTAAGTAACAAATCAAAAAGGTGGCAGGGCGGCGCCCTGGCTCATTTTCAGTTGCCAGGTCACCGACTTGGCAAGATATTTCATCAACATATTTCTTTTTAAATTTCATATGGATTAAGTTTCCATCATAAGATTCGATCACACACTGATGGGCAGTACACGACGCAACAGCGATCAGTTAGAAGAATATTTATTGAAATCTTCCAATGTGCTATTAATTTATTCTGTAATAAATTCAAACGAATCTGTCCATCGGCTCGTCATCGCACAATCGCCGACGACAACAAAAGTGTTCGAGTGTTAAAAAATATTGTATGTGTGCTCATACTGTTGATGTACTTACATACGTCCAACCACACCAGGGTTGCCAGATTTCCAAAATCACAGATCGGTACATTGATTATTTCAAACGAAAAAAAAGAAATACATTAACAAAAAATACGGGGTTTTATCTAAATTATAATATACATATGTATTCAGAAGAGAACATATAAATATATATATTTAAGTACATATAAAAAAGTCACCTAATAATACACTAAAATCACAGTTTTAACAATATATTGATTAGATACAATTATAGGAATTGCTAATTGATTTACATAAGTGCAAAAATGAATACAACCATAACAGTTTTATTAAAAATATATTTCCTGGCTCTTAGCTTGTTTCAAACTATGTTCGCCATCTTTACTTGATACAAATTTTCTTAAGTCTTTAAAATAGTAATCAAAATTTTGTTTGATCATTAATTCAGCTTTTACGGTTTTAAATAATAATCTGTTTCCCTTTTTTCTGCATTCATTAGACTAAATATTTTTTCGAAAATTGAATTGAAATTGAGAATATGTGAGCCAAAATTATATACAAATTATTGCAAGTGGAATGATTTTTTTAGCCATTTTTTCAGTCTTTTGTTAAGTCGGTGCGGGACTCGGGATTTGTCTGTTGAACTCGGGACAGTCCCGCTTAAATAGGGACGCATGGCAACCCTGAACCTCACACACTTACCTGTCACATATTTGAATCAAAGAGCAACGCACCTGAGGTTTGCGTTGCGTAATAGTATGTTTTCCCCTAGAACAGGAAGCGAGCTCGTTCGCTGTGTCGGCAATGAGGTTGGCGTTTCGAAGAATCGTTTTATTCTGCATCAACTATCGATTATTTCGTATCACTGAATTGTTTTAATCCATAGTGTGAAATGTCTTACCTGAAACAAGAGAAAGAGACAATGGTTAGTATAAGTTACACACACAGACATAGAATATTAGTTGATTGAATTGGCATTTCACTTGGCAGAACTCCATTATTTTTATTATTATTATTTTCATATCCGCTCCCTATTCGGAGCATATGGCCGCCACACGGTGCCTCCAAGATTCTCTGTCTCCCGCCAACTTCCTCGCATCTTCCCAGGTCATCCCGGCGTCCCTTAGCTCCCCTGAGTACATCCTATGGATGGTCATCGGAGGACTTCCGGGGCGTCGGGATCCATCAAGTTGATAGAAGAGGCAGGCAGGATTCAGGCTCCCCTGAGGCATCCGCAGCACATGTCCAAGCCAGGTCCATTATAATACGGTGAAATAAATAACAATGTATTTTAATTCTACAGATATTATTTAATATCTTTGTTGATAGGTATTTCGGCTTACGCCATCGTCAGAACTAGATGTCAACAGAAGTAAAATTAAAATACATTGTTATTTTTTTCACCGTATAAATAATAATAGAATATCACTATAAGGTGTTCACTGTCAATACTTGGTGGAATGTGGCATTATTATAGAAATAATACAACAATTTTAGTACTTATTCTTAATTCAATTTATTAGATCAGGACCGGTTTCGCTCATAGCGCGCATTATCAGCTGATAAGAAATAACAAAAAAATATTTCTACAAACGTTAGGCAAAACTCTCAAGCAGTGACAGAGTATTAGGGAGTACAAAAAAAGATTCATCTATTTTTGCAAGAGTTCTTTCCTATTCATTGGATTTTAAAACACTTCTATAACATGGCCTTTCAATTCAGATGTTCGCAATACCAACGGAGTGCCAGTCTTATGAATTTTTGGCTGTCCGTAGTACGGAAAAATAGTTGAATCTTTTTTTGTACTCTCTAATACTCGGTCGCCAGCCGCCACTGCTTACAAGGTATGACAAATAGTTTGTATAATAACTAAGACAGTGAACATCTTAAAAGTGGTATTGCAGAGACTTAGAGAATATTTACATGTTAATTTTAACAACAAGTATTTACTTTTAGCTTCTTATAATGACTCTGGATTGTCCATTTCAAAAACTGTACACACGCCAGATTTAAGCATTAGAAGTACTTTGCTAAATTCGCTGTTCTATATAAAATAGGACGGTTGGAAACGAATTTAACCTCTAAAAGCCCTAGGGCTCCGTATCGGACCAGTGATTATGGTGCACTTCGCTATCGGATTAGTATTACACTGATTTATGATAATATGTTCAACACATTAATATTAGCTTTCTTAAATAATGTCTTTGAGATACCGATCCATAATTTTATTTTCGCTTTCGTTGAATATTTTTGTCATAATGAGGAATATAAAAATCTGCGTTAAAAGGTTGACTTTTGAATTAATTAGGATAATGACCGGTTTCGCTTATCAACTGATGCTGTCAAAATGAAATCTATTGTGGAATAAGTACAAAATTTGTGTTATAGTTTTTTTTAATTTTATAAATTAAGATGAAGTTTACATTATAATCTTCCATAAATCCATATGAATACAGAATTTTCATGCGTTGTTGTTTACAAATAATAAAAAATTTATTGAACTTATAAGACATTAGATGTATTAGTATCAGGGCCAGATTTGTAAATCGCGAGCATTATCAAGTGATTGTATCCTAATAAATCTAATGTGGAATAAGTACGAATAATGTGTTATTATTTTTTAATTTTATAAATTAAGAAGAAGTTTACATTAAAATCTTGCATAAGTCCATATGATTATGTACAGAATTTTCATGCGTAGTTGTTTACCAAAAACGGCGAAGTGAAAAATGATAGTTTACGCGGAAGAATAATAATCGAGATGGCATCACTCATTCGATTAAACTAGATTTCGCACACATATCAAAACATAAACACAGGTTACATAATAAAATCACAATTGCTCTCAATATAAAGGTAAACAACACAGCGTCTTTATGGAATATCTTATAACTGGTTTCAGCCGAAGTAACACATAATTTTTCAAAGCGCCACAAACTTGTGGCGGGATCTCACCGCATCAAAGACGGATGGAAAGTCGTTTGGCCCGTGTTAGATGTTCGCTTTTGATACTGCGATTGTGGTGAATTCGTACGGAGTTTCCAGTGCTCGTTTCGTGATCGTTGCGCAATTGCCTGACCCACAATCAACTTCTGCCCGACGATTACATTTATTGTGGTAACCAGCCGTTGGACATCATTTTTACTACGAGTATTTTCGACAATTTTCTAAGATTAATCTTATATATAAAACCGAAACGGGGGATGTATGTCTGTAATTCCCTTTTGCATTGTTGTTGCAAGTTCAAACAAACGAATTGATTTCGCTCGCGAAAGTTTCGACGGTAAATTTGTTTCGTTATCAATGTGTGTGTAGAGACTCCAATTACTCGAGTATCGAGTAGTACATTTTACAAAATACTCGAGTACTCGAGTAGTTTCATGTGAACCAAAATATCTTATTTATAAAACCGAAACGGCGTATGTATGTCTGTGGGTCTGTAATTCCCTTTTGCATTGTTGGTCATTATGTTGCCAGTTGTTTCAACTTGGCCCGTCTGAATTTACGCGCCGAGGTGAACATAACCCCAAACTGGTCCGAGCGAAACCGGGTTCGAATACTAGTATTATATGAAAGAAATGTTAGTCGGTAGTTATAAGAGAAGAGAGAGAGTATCCCGAGGTATCTAGACATTTTTTTTCAACGAGTATTCGTTATTACTCATTCGATCAACCTTTTAATTTTGATGAGAGTAGAGACATAAGAATAAGGGCTAGGTTCGGATGGGGGATTTTTTATACAACACACTCCCATGCCATAACTGAAAAATGTTGCTCGTACTAGAACTCAAACGCGTGAAGTCCGTCACGGAAGCCGACGACGTTTGCGACTATACCACGGAACACAGGTGTGTAGGTACAAAGTATTTCTTGGCAAAAATATATTTACGATAATTAGTTTACCGTTAAAAACTTGGGGTCTCACATTTTAAAAGAAATTTTATTAATTAATTGGTGTCATGTATTGGGAATGGCCATATCGATTTTATGTGAAACTGGTGACAGTCTACCGGCGTACTCCCAAAATGCTTAATTGATGACCATACCGTCCTCATCAATCAGAAGAAAGACAAGAAGAAGATTCTGCTGAAAACTAACCAGTGAAAGCGGTAACTGATTATGATTCTTGACTCTGTCTTGTATGGCATTCTCTGATGAATGAGTGTTGTGTTTAGTTATGTGATATGTGCTGTCTTGCAGTGACGGCTGGTGACGGGGTGCTGGGGGGTGCAAAAGGAAGATTCAACTATTTTTCCGTACTACGGAAGAGAAAAAGTTGGTATTGCGAACATCTGAATTGAAAGTCCATGCTATAGAAGTGTTTTAAAATCCAATGAATATGAAAGAACTCTTGCAAAAATGGTTGAATCTTTCTTTGCACCCATCAACACCCCGTCACCAGCTGTCACTGCTGTCACTGTTGTATTAGTATCTTTGTCAGATTCATGGCGCATTGGCGTCAGCTGTAATGTATTGTATTTTCCCCCAATAAACAATAAAAATTTACTGTATTTTGAACATTACACACTATCTTAATGTAATTTATAGCTAGGTGCATTAAAATAATTGGAATCTTTAATTAAATAAGAAGGCATTATTACATACTAGTATTGCTACCCGGCGTTGCTCGGACTAAGCGACCAATAATTATTTAATGTTATATCATTCGACATAATAATATCACAAAATCTAACATCCAAAATAGAGTTAAAATAAAATCACAAACATTATTTAATTTGATGATAGCCCGCCCCCATTCTCGCGCATTAAAATGTCCAAATTCAAGGAAAAATCTAATTTCTTGTCAAATAATACCTTCACGTAAATAATAATCATTATTATTAATAATAAAAGCCGGGAAAAGTTCAGTAGAAGACTAATTTATTACATTTGGACTAAATGTCTTCGCCGATAAAAATTCAAAAATATTTTCTTTCATATTCGTTTTTATGGCAACTTAATGACCAACAATGCAAAAGGGAATTACAGACCCACATACATACATACGCCGTTTCGGTTTTTATATATAAGATTACATTAGGGCAATCTGTTCATTACTATATTTATTATGATTTAATTATTGATCAGCTGAATCTGGAGTAGAATTTTGGTTACCTTAGTAAGTATGAGATGAGATTAAAAAGACAACATCCAAATAACGCTTCGTTGATTAAAAATAAAAAGTTGGCATAAACAAGTTTCACCTCGAGCAAAAAATGATCCACAAAATGTCTGCGGCTTTTATTTGCAGATTCCATTGCCCATTACTTTTACTTATTTTCCAAAGCATTTTCATGTGTTACCTAAAACACCCTAGTTGACGTACATACATAAGTTTGCTTATAACACGATGGTTTGCTACTACCAATATCACCTATCATTATATCTTATACTATATGAACCCTGGTCACAAATTATACTTTACGATACAATTCTACTTGTAATTTTCTGTTAATCCATTATTGATTAAATAACTGGCTATACGAAAAGACGCAGTGGTTCTTGTGGAAACGTTTAATTTATCATTTCACTCGATAATTAATGTTATTAATTAAGAGATGAAAAGAAAATGGAAGGTTATGTCAAAGCTGAAAAAAAATCTTGAAGTGATCAACACTAAACACGAAACGATGTTTATAAAATGATACAAAATTAAAATTGATAAATACATACACTATTCTACTGGTTCTGTTTTTAGTTGTGACTTGTGATAACCAAAGGAATGACAAAATTATCATTTTAAATATACTACATATATTACTTAGTAGGTGCCGACTTACAAATACAACGGAACCATGGGAACAAAAGTATATGTGCAAATTTAATTTAATCAACAAATCTATTATATTTCCGTGTATTTATTTGATCAGGACCGTTTTCGCTCATGGCGAGCATTGTTAACTGAGTTCACAATGTTGTCTATCAGTTAACAATGCTCGCCATGATTGAAACCGGTCCTGATCAAATAAAATTTATGTGGAAAAAGTACTAAAAATGTTTTATTATTATGCCATTCCACCAAGTATTGACAGTGAACACCTTAAAAGTGTATTTAATCAGTGAGTGAAATGTCAGAAAATGTAAATTAATTTTGTAATTAATCTGTTTCGTATGAATTTCATACCCAGTAAGTATTTGCCTTCGATATATTTTTTTTATAAATTCACAGGCTAGGAGTCGGATTGTTCGTTCCATTTTTAAATTGATCGCGAATCAAAAAGCCATCGTCATGCTCTGATGGATGCCCGCCGTTGAAAATTCAGTTTCTCAATGCGTGGTGTGCCTTATCTAACGAGAATAATTGGAGCATGGCGGAGGTGCTTCAGAGATCCCGATGGAAACCAACAAAGCAGCAAACTATCTTCCCAGATCCACGCTTAATAATATATTAATGGCAACCCTCGAATTTCGAACATTCTTTCGCACATAAAAACAATGTTCGTAATTCGGAAACTATGCCAGATGAAATATAAATAAAATAAAAAATATTAATGAAGCCTTCATGACAATTTGGCAACTTGTTGACGATTAAGAAAGACACAGCATTGTATAGTACTCTTTATCAGGAACAGAAAAAAGTTTACGAAGAAAACGATCGAAAAGCCTCGTTAACTTGATAAATAAATATATTAGGGTTATTTTTACACGCCTCAACTTTCTAACATTCAACATTCGTACACATTTTCAGGCGAAAGTCGAGGGTCGATTGTTTTTCAAATACCAATACATATTTTAATTTTACACTTGTCGCTATCGCTGTCATAATTATAGAACTAATACATTTTAATTAATTAGATTTTGCCATACATACTATTTTTCTTACTATCATTAGTCATTACTAGAGACCCGTGTTTTTAGCATCTATTTTTTTCAATTTTCGCATTTTGTAGCATCTATTTAGCATCTATTTTTATAAAACACAAATATCAAATAATTATCAATAACAATTCATTTTAATAATTTATTAATATAAAATATTAACAAATATAGATAAAAGGGCAAATTACATTGTTTGTTTATTCTATATTATAGAAAAAAAAGGATTTACAATGTACTTGTAGAAGGCTTTGAATGCATTTGCTCTTTCGCGTAGAGATATTTTTGGACGCGGCATGATTTTTAAAGACTAAAAAAATATATATATTTTATTTAAAAAAATAAGCACATAATTCGAAATAATTAATAGATATTTATTAATATTATATGTACTTACCAATGGCAATGGATAAACTTAATAATACAGATGGAATCAAAATGTCAGACGAAAACGAGATCAACCTGACGTACATGCAACGACAATGCGCGTTATGGGCAATGTTGCCGGTATAAAAATATGAAAATAACGTATTACATATTTTATGAAATTCGCATTTATTAGCATCTATTCCGAATTTTAGCATCTATTGCAAAGTGCTAAAAACACGAGTCTTTAGTCATTACCCACTCAAAAAGCGAATACATATATCTTGAAGGTATTATTCTTTAAATTAAAATATTCTGCTTTTACATTTGGTGTTATATATTCTATCCATATGAAGCACTGGATTTCCAATATACTATTGTATTTATTAAATGAAATATGATATATGTAGGTAAAGATGTTCGAATCCAACTATGCACTGCCCTTTCTATTATTTGATATAAAATCTGTTTCATTTCAACACGATTCGTTAAGTTAGGTAACAAGTTTCAACTATAATTAAGTTGGTATGTGTAGATATATGAGGAAACAATAATATATAGTCGAAAAATTAGACGCTACATGTGTATGACTAGGTAGGAATGACCCTTCGAAGGTTGACTACAATCTGAGTACTAGAACTAGACGGTAATACATGTACGAGTTGGTACCAAAGTACTGAACACACGTGTCCATATTAGAATATTACAACATACGCGTCGATTGTTGATTAGTTAAATAGAAAAGCGGTGCCCAACACAGTAGCCGTTTACCACATGTGGCTGGTGACTCTTTGAATAGAGAATAAGAGTATAGTGAAAATATCAGCCGCTTTAGGTAAAAGAAACGTTTTTAGTTAGGTGTCAAAGAGTCTCGTATCAATAAGATAAGTGGATTCAGATATATTGCAATCACTTTCTTGTTCATAGCTCCACTAAACCTTAACACAATACATAAGAATGAAATTATATTTTATATTTAACGGATAAATCAGAAAGCGAACACATCGCGTTTTGTACTCCTCAATATATGTATTATGTTTTTTCTTCCAGCAAATTCTCAATAGATTTGAAAAATCGATTAATATCACAGGGTTTGCGTATTTATTAGCATGGTTAATACCGAAAAATATACCACATTATGACACGTTACAAACTTTAAATAAGATACTCAATCCAATAAATATACATAGTTATTGAATAGCGATAATTAAAAATAATTTTAAAAAAAATCCAACCAATACTTGTAGGAGTTAAACATAATGTAATAAAATGTATCTGTTAAAAAATAGGTAAAATTGATTACTAATAACACCTGATTTTGGCTTTCCTAAAAAGTTGAAAAAAATGAGCTAAGTCTCGTGCTTCTATGGGGTAATATACAACTAATATTGAGACGACCAGGGTTTCTTCCTCAATCTGACAGTAACAGACAGCATCCTTCCAAGGCGTTCGACAACGGAACTTAGGGACAGGATGGGAAGAAAGGTATCTCTTACAACCACATTTAAAAGCGGAAGACCAAACAATTATATTGCGACTTCCTGCCTGTCCGAAGGCAGGAGGCGACACGTCTGTCTGCTTTGGATGAATGATCACGACTGAGAGAAATTTGGTTTTTTTTTTTTTTTCTACCATTACTTTCTTACTGAAACTATATGTGGAGTCCGCCCTTTGACAGGCATATTTATACCCTACGATTCTAGTGTGAAAAAGAGCTCAACCAATCGACGCAAAGCGGTCGCGAATGAACTGAACGAGAGACGCCGTTTCTATTTAGAAGTCGGTTACAAGATTTTATAACCTTTTGTGAATTTATTCGCGTTATATTAATCGTTTAGGTCTTATTATCATTGATTGAGGTGATAATAAGATCGTTCGAGAGTCCTGATGACCTACAATATCAGGCGGTATCAATATGAATTATTGATTCATCACTTTCAAGGTGTTTACTGTCGCTTTTTGGTGGAAAGGCACTACTTTACAAATAGTACACATTTTTTTGCAATACTTTAACAAATAACTTTATCAAAATTAAGAACAGTTGATTTCTGAAATACTGCCAGATTCAAAAATATTACTGTCGACTTTGTGATGGCACGATATTTGGAAAACTATACAATGAAAATGTATTTTTTTCACATTACAATGAAGTACTGCTAAGTAAATTAAAATTAAATTGATTAAAAAATATGTAGCAACCCAAACGAGAGAAAAAAAACTCCACTTTGTGATCATTTCGTGATCAAACAGAAATTTTATCAATTTATTTTTTACTGTAAGTTTAGCACTGCTACTTTTCGATTGTTAATAAACGCTCGGAAAGGAAAAATAAAAAAAAATAAAAGCTATTATACCAAGTTAGAAGAAAAAATCTGGTGGGCATTGATAATTGTATTTTTAGAGATGAACTAGTTAGAAACTTTGTAACCATGATGCGTGTAGTGTGAAACAAAATAAATGGACTTTAAAAATATTTTTTGATACTTAAAGCACGCTCTACTGATGTTGAGAATAAGAAGAGTTTGTTGAGAAACTACCAATGCACATCTATTACGAGAAATTAAATCAATTGCGCTAATTCCTGCAGCGTTGCAAACGATAAAACGCTTGCATAACATTGCCATACCTATGTAATCAGTACGACCATTGACGCATTGACGCATATTTATAATGATAAAGTTGTATACTTAATCTATTAAGTTCAGTATCTGTTGGCTTCCGTGACGGGCTTTTCACGGGTTTGAGTCCCAGTAAGAGCAGCATTTTTTCAGTTGATTTATTGATTCTGTTTGAAGGCATGGGGGGGGTTCGAAACGACAGTTACTGATGAGAAGAGGCCATTTGTTCCAACTAACATATTTCTAATCTCTTCGGAAAAGATAATTCGAGCAACTGTGTAATTATTCTTTTGGCTACAACATATGACTGCATTAAATTTGGAATCAATAATTTATTCTTTTTTCTACTTATAAAATTAATAGCATTTATTTATACAGAAAAAAGTTAGATTAGATTATTAAAATAGTTCTGGCGGTGGCGTAAGCCGACATGACATATCTATCAACAATATATAAAATAATTTCTGTAGAACTAAAATACATTATTATTTTTTATATATTTTTTGTTTTGCTGTATTTCTTATAAGTTGATAATGCTCGCCTTGAGCGAAACCGGTCCTGATCCAAAATAAAATTTATGCGGAATAAATACTAAAAATGTGTTATTATTTTTATTATAATTCCATTCCGTCAAGTATTGACAGTGAACACCTTAAGCTCGACTCATCTTAGGCTCGATTTGCTGGGTACGGTCGCGTGGTTATGTAATATAATATACACTGTAATGTGTCTATGATCAAAAAAATGTGTACCAATCTGTCATTCCATTTGGACGCATTCCACCTGCTGAATGGTGTATAAATAATAATATAGAACGAAGAAGCAGAACTTAGAATTGAGGACGAGAAAACCGTGAGTATTCAATTACCGACATGCAAATTAGCCGGTCTTCCGTACCGGTTTCAGATAGTGAGCGGGCGATAATAGCAAAATTGGGTTATGCACCAGTATTGTTTTTCAATGTCCGCCGAAATTATTAAGTCGTGATGGCCGAATTATTGAGGAAGAAATTAATGTCAATGGCGAAAAGTAAATCGCTTCAGCGGCTCGCCCCACCTACTCCATTTGCCTACATATACATTCGAGACGGCAATGCAAAACATTCAGAGGCTGTACCGGCCGGAATAGATCAATGTAGGCAAACTGGTTTTCTCTACGATGATGAAAGATTGTCAGTCTCTTTTGCCCAGGGCTGTGGAGTCGGAGTCGGAGTCGTTCGGCTATTTGGCCGGAGCCGAACTCGGAGTACGAAATTTTGAAAAGTTCAAACTTTTTATTTTTGCATATATGTAATATGTAAAATTTGGCTATTGGCCGGTTTGTTAGGGTGGATATTTAATTGAATACACATAAATAGGAAAATTAGGCAAAAAAAAGTGACGATATTAAACTTTTTCAGTCGGAGTCGGAGTCGTGTTTCTGGTCAATTTTGGAGTCGGAGTCGTGGTTTTGGTAAATGCTGGAGTCGGAGTCGAACTTTTTTGTACCGACTCCTCAGCCCTGCTTTTGCTATATCATAACTTATATTGCAAGCCGAATATTTTATTAAATATGTTTATATTAAATGCAGACACGGTTCTTGTAATGGTGCAATGGTGTACAGATCTCCCATTTATTTTCAAGCAGTATCAAAATAAACGTCATACGTCATTCATATAAAATTCCGGTGGTGCTAAATTATAATGATTATAACACGTTTGTCAAAGTCCCGATGACGCCGAAGACAAAGAAAAGGATTTTGTGACGTCATGCCAATATTTACCACGCCACAAGCAACAATTGTACAGAGAAGTATTGTTCGAATGGCGCTGATATCTCGCCGTATTGTGGCGAGTGTTGCAGGGCTTTGTGCGATGGAAGTTTTTTGCAATCCCTTATATTCTTGTCACCAGCCGCCACTGATCCACTGATAAGAATAAAAAATATTAACAATTGATATACTGAACCTAGTCATTTACTCATAAAAGAAACGACAAGATTCTTATTCTAGCTAAGTTTTCAAAATTGTAATCAAAACTGGGTTTGCTCAAGTAATTAATAACAACATATATTTAAGAATTAAAATAATCTGTGTTCAAAAAATATTAATGGACTTTTTGCTGTTGTTGAATCGGTCACTAAATTCACACACCGTTCATCATATAAACATCTTTTGCCACCTCAAGATAACTTAGATAACACCTTTTGTAAGCAAAAATATTGACGCTTACATTAATTTATATACATACAATAATATGTATGTACATGAAAAAGTGTTAGTTGACAATGTTTGCATGATATAAGAAACCAAGTTTTGTCTTTATGTATTGATTGATCGAAATTCGAATAGGAAAAAAAAACAGCAACCATTTTCATACTACATACTTAATTATAATTTGAATCTGGAATGTTATTTTCCACAAGCAAAAATCGAAATGTCTATGGTCTTATTTTACATAGTGTACGTGAGTGTATGATTGTAACTCGTATAAGTATGGGTAGTATAGAATCTACCTTGGCACAAGCATTGATATTCTAAATTCAAAATGACTAACAACGCTCGTACTACAAAAAATTCTGTCTAAATAAGTTCACGGCCGAATGTTGACTTGGGCATTTATTATACAATGTCGGAACGGCGTAACTACGACCGGCGCGAAAGGAATTCGCGAGTTCATAGATTGATAGAACGCCCGGCTGTGTTGCCAGTGCGAAAAAAGCTCTATTACCATTTTGCGACTCCAGCGCCATAGAGTGACATCCGATTTAATTTGATGGATTTTTCTGTTGAAAAAAAGCAATTTTTCGATGAATGCGAAGTGAGTATAGGAAAATAATACACATTCGCAGGTTGCTTGTGACATGGTTTTTGGAATTGGGAAAGCACTTTGTTTTAATTCAAGAAAGTCATCCAAGATTTTCCCCAGGGCTGTGGAGTCGGAGTTTTTTGGCCGGAATCGGATTCGTCGCGGGGTTTTGGCCGGAGTCGTAGTCGGAATCGGAAATTTTTAAAAGTTTTAACTTTTTAATTTTTGCATATAATACATATGTCAAATTTGGCTATTGGCCGGTTGGTTGGTTGGTATATAATTGAAAACACATAAATAGGAAAGGTGACGAAATTAAACTGTTTTTAGTCAGAGTCGGAGTCGTGTTTTTGGTCAATGACGGAGTCGGAGTCGAAGTCGCAATTTTTTTAACGACTCCACAGCCCGGTTTTCTCTCCTAATTTTGTCCATTTTTTATGGTAAACATAAGTATGAGCAGCATTTTTCAGTCGATTTATCCATTCTGCTCGAAGGCATGGGTGTTTGTGTCGTCTAAAATATCCTTCTAATCGAACTAAATAGAGGTTGAGCGACTAAATAACAAGCAGTTCTCGAAGTTAACAGTTTAGATACATCAATTAGAGGGCATATGCTCCACATCGTTAGCGAATGTTTCTATGAGTGTGATATTAACCCTCTTTCTGAGCGTTGACATATTATGGTAAATTCATTGATACATTTTAACAGACTTAAGAATGGATTCAAATGCACTAGTAACGCCACTGCTGATAGCAAAACTAGCATATATATACTTGCTAGCGTAGGATGTACATACTAAGTTGGTAATGGAGTGATGTTGAAAAAACCTGATTTTCAACTTCCCCAATAATACTAGCACATATGTAATAACAAAAAATCTCGAAACATCGATTTTTTTCTTTATCGAAGAAAATTATGCGGTCTCTAGTTACCCCACTGAAAACAGTGCATTCTCATTTTACTGTGTATACAGGGTCGAATGTGCCGCACAAAATGGATGATATTTATTTCAATGAAACTTTCAAATTTAGAACAAAAACAAAATATCTTTGAAATCTATCTATGTGGAAGTGAAAAAAATTGTGTTGGGTTGGCACTGTTGGCAGCCTAACAAATAGAAAAGTTTTGATTAATTTAAATTTCTAAGCTCGTTCAAGAACACTCACAAAATTCATTTGTCAAAATTTACATACCCACCTACCTACGAGCTGAGGTGACGCCCGTGTTTTTTTAATATCTTTTTTTTTCATTGCCTCGTTTAAATAATTCGTGGTTTGCTGACCTGGCAACCTTGAAATAGAGCGAGAGCCAACGAAAAACATATTTGAACTTCGAAGTGACAGAACATGGAGATGCCTCACGGCGATTTGAAACACTATTTGCATATTATCGTATTTATTATTCTGATTTTCGTTTCCATAATATGTTTCCAAACTGCGCAAAATATACACAAATAACAGTTTACGGTAAACATGTGTCCACCTTTGTTTATGTTTGTGAAATTTTAGGCCCCTGTGTCGCATATACGGTCAAAATACAAAAATAAAAACATCATACGCGACATAAATTCGAAGCATTCATACAGGTTGCCAAAACCAACATTTATAATAATCGAAAATATTACTGTGTCGGATCCGTGGTCAAGTGTTACTGTCGTCGGCTTCTGTTAAGAAGTACACTGGCTCGAATCCCAGTACGGTAAGATTCATTTTTTATTAGAATTAATGATTTCTGTTCGTAAAAATTATGTTTTTTTAAAAAAAGCCCCACCCACACCGATGTGAGCGGGAGCAAATACCTAGCCCCTAGTTCTGACGATGGCGTAAGCCGAAATAGCTATCAACAAATATATACAATAATTTCTGTAGAATTAAAATACATTGTTATTTTTTTTAAAGTATTATAATGGAGTTCTACCAAGTAAATGCCGATCCAATCAATTTTAGCTGTTACAATTTTAAGGCCAACTATTATTATGTATGTAATCCATTTTAATCGTAGATAGGTCGTAAATTGTCAAAATGATACGAGACCTGATATATATCTCCTTAATTTCACTGATTAAAATAAAATAAATGGTAAATTATTTACGATATTAAACTTGTAACCACAAATATTCAGCATTTACAATTTAATTAAATATTAATTAACCATGTTCAAAGCAACAGATTTGAATGTTAATAAGTACAATCACCTTAAAGAGTAATCTCTGTGCTTATTTATTTAAATACTTTGTATTTTTTTGTTTGAAAATGCTTTGAAACTTTTTTAATTAACAGGCGAATCATGCGCGAGTCTACGAAATTATAATTTGAGATTTACATTATTAATATGCAACGGATAGATTCTCTTGGCAAGATGGTGGGCGTGAGATAATCGAGTCGAAAGGTATTTCCCACCTTCCGGCTTAGCCATATATGGCAACCGAAAAAATAATAATACAAATGAACATAAACAATGATGCTGCTAGCGATCTCTTCATTGCTGACCGAATAGCTATTTTCTATTTTTTGCCGTATAAGGAATAGCAGGTAGATGGACGAGAAAGGAATATGGCATAATAGCAACAAGACAGATGCAATCTGTACGGAGTATAAGGCAAGTGTTCAGACAATGTCGACGTTTGATATAAAGTGACATGCGAAAATATACCACAAAATAAACGCTTCATATATTATATTCAATCAGATGTTTGCATATGTTTCTAGCGTATCTATCGGCCCTAGAGACTCCAATTACTCGACATCTCAACTACTCGAGGATCGAGTAGTAAAATTATAAAATACTCGAGTAGTTTCAGATATACCAATTTTTTTTTATTAAATCAAATTTGTGTATTTAAATGAATGATTAATAAATAAATAAGCGTATTTAATTTATTATGCCACAGCTGCATCTGTAGTCGGAAAATCAAAAAACTATTTTTCAATATTCTATTTGGTTTTTTGTCGCCATAGTCGTTGATAAGATAAGTCAGCAGGACCCAAAGGAAAAGTAACAAAAGAATTTCTCGCACAGCATTATCAACTGCAAAACCATAAAAAATAAATATTACCTGACAGTAAAACCACACGTAAGACTCAGTTAAACGCAACGATAAAAATTATATACATATATATATTTCAAATAAGTAAATAAAATTTGGAAATATGTCATCATTTATAAATTACGAGTATTACTAGAGTTTTTTTCAAAATACTCGAGTATCGAGTACTTGAAAAATGGACGAGTATACTCGATACTCGAATTGGCGTCTCTAATCGGCCCTCTAGAAACAGAAACATTTTTTCACTATTTTTTAGGAGAGCCTATAGATTTCACCAGTAATCAATGTTACATATATTTTAACAAGTACAAATTTTCTTATCATTATCTTCAAAGGTGATGCTTTGGGTCTATGATTTATTTGTTAAATATGAAATAGTAATTCATTCTAATGTGTAGTGGAGCTATGAACGTATTGAACTATCTTCGTATCCACTTCTCCAATTGATATGTCTATTTGACAGCTAACGTGACTTATTATTCTATATCCATAACTCAAAACCTGATAGGGCGGTCAAATTTTGTTTCAATGACAGCTTGGAGAAGAATACATTTTCACTGTAACATATAGACGTAATCTTTTCTTCGATGCATTGAGAACTGCGCGGAGAATCATTCCGTTACCGCGGCAAATTTAAAAGATTATTTCTAAATACATAATTTGTAAAAGGACGATATTAACCATTAAAATTCGTGCTCTCGTAAAGTCAAACAATTTATCGAAATATAGTATAAATAGTTTTAAAACGAGCTCTTTTTAGTCGACTAATACGGAGGGCCTATTTAGTAGATGCAAATGAGTGCAAATGAGTACTTACTCGAATGGGGCATTAAAGCGCGTGGCAGCGGTCGCTTACCTGCCCACATCTCGGTACCCAGTAATTAGTAATTCCGTACTTGTTTCAATCAAATTAAATTTATGTGATTATTTGTGCAGTACATGACAGTACATTTTATGATGAAATTACATAACAGTTAAAGTAATTTCATATTAATCAGGCGATAAATAGTCCTCAGGCTAAATTATTGGCCGGGCAACAAATTCCCACATTGTCAATTCTAGACGCAATAAATATGCCTCATTAATAAATAGTGCTACGATATATTTTATATATCTTGATGAAAAATATCACTTTCAAGGAGTTCATTATCAATACTTGGTGGAATGGCGTTACGTTATTACATTAAATTTATTTGGATCAGGACCGATATTGCTCATCACGAGCATTTTCAACTGATGATGATCAATTGATTGACTCAGTTCCAATTGCTTGCAATGAGATGAAGCTGGTCCTTATCCAAATAAATTTAATATGAAATAAGAAACTACAAAAAATTTATAATTATTTTTTAATAAAATCATATTCTTATAGATTTCCCTAGAAATGCGATTATTATTCTATGAAATCTTAATCATGGTAAGTTAACTCCTACTAAACTTATTTGGAAAAGTATTTTCTATTAAATTTCAAATATCCTTATTACATAAACCGTATTTATTGAATGCCTTAGTTAAAGTTTATAACATGTCGTAATGTGGTATAATTTTCGGTATTTCGTTTAACCATGCTAATCAATACCCAAACCCTGTGATATCAATCATGCTGTCAAATCTATTGAGAAGTTGCTGAAAGGAAAATATAATTTGTTGAGTAGTTAGTGCAAAGGGTTAAGGAAATAATATGTCTCATACAGTGGCGGCTGGGTTCTTTTCTATTCATTGGATTTTAAAACACTTCTATAACATGGACTTTCAATTCAGATGTTCGCAATACCAACGGAGTGCCAGCCAGTCTTATGAATTTTTGGCTGTTTGTAGTACGGAAAAATAGTTGAATCTTTTTGGCATGTATTTAATGGGTCAGTAACTTATTCAAGTTTTGGTCAGTTAAATAAACAAATGGTCAGTTAAAAATCAAAATGGTCAGTTAATATTATAAACGGTCAGTTGTCATTGTATCAGTGTGAATGTGGTCAGTTATTAAATAAAACGGTCAGTAATATATTTTAATGGTTAGTTATTTATTAAAAACGGTGAGTATTTAATTTAAATGGTCAGCTATTTAAAAAAAAAGTGTTAGTTTGACAGCTTGTGAATTTTATCAAATATGGTCGTGATAAGCAAATTTATGACACGTTCTTTTTATTTTAACTGACCATTTATTATTTTAACTGACCATTTATTATTTATAACTGACCATTTATCGAATTAGATACTGACCATATAATTAGTAGTCAATCTTTTTTGTACTCCCTATTACTCTGTCGCCAGCTGCCCACTGGTCTCATACTAAAAAATAAATGAAAGACGATCTTCGATTTATTCAGCAATGGAAATCTGACTAATAAAAACTCAATTTACCTGCGAAAACAATATAATTGGTTATCTAGAAAGTATAAATTATATATACCGAAGATTCAACGTAGTACTTTTCAAGAATTGTTGACAGTGTCGGCGGGAAAACCGATCGTATTCTAATTTCGAAACTAAAAAAAATGACTGCTTCTTCTAAATTCCGCGAGATGGATTGATTCATGATAATCCATAAACAAAAATGCTATCATTGAACTTGTGATCTACATTCTATTTCTGCGAAGATATCGAAAAATAAAAATGTTTCAGCATGATACGTTTATTGGTAAACAGCGATTAGATGAGTGGGTATTTTTTACTTGAAAATCAACTTGGTAAAAGAAACATGTGTCGTTTCTGAGTGTACTCAATAAATTTGTAAAGTTTCACATCGATCGGTCGAGCGGTTTAGTAGTCCATAGCGGACATACACACAGACATTCATTTTTATATATATAGATAGATAGATGAACTTTCAAAAGTAACCGCTGAATCCATCGAAAGTATTAAAAGTTATTCAAATATATATGGAAAATCGAATAGTTATATAATATTCTATTTTTCGCTGTTAAATGAGAAACTCATAAGTAGGGACTCCAATTACTCGTCATCTCAACTACTCGAGTATCGAGTATAAAAATGTAAAATTACTCGAGTACTCGAGTATACTCGAGTAGTTTCATCTGAAACTACCAAAATATTCTTGACATAAAATCTCGTCATCATAAAGTTAAAGCCAACAAAACGGAAGACCGCTTAAAAAAATATTACCTGATCGCAAAATTCACGGGTTCGGCAATGCAATGGTAAAATATTGTGTATATTTTTTTAAATAAGTAAATAAAATTTGGAAAGAGATGTTCATAAGCGACGAACGAGTATTACTCGAGTTTTTTTCAAAATACTCGAGTATCGAGTACATGAAAAATGGACGAGTATGCTTTAGTATCGAGTACTCGATACTCGAATTGGAGTCTCTACTCATAAGTCAATATTTTCAGAAAGAATTATATATGTACATGTAATATTATTTGTCTTCGATAGATCAGTTAATATAGCGGTGAACTGTAAATGAAATTAAGTATGTATTTTCAGTGTGATCTTTGAAATCATAAACTCCGGCTCGCGTCATAGGCGGATCCACGGGGGGGGCCATGGGGGCCATGGCCCCCCCCTGAGGAGAATTTATTCCATACAAAATTAATTTTCAAATGATTTTTATTTAAATAAATATGTTGTAGTTCTCTTTTTTTCCACGACCCTTTAGTTTAACAACTACAATTACAGCAAAAAAATCCGCGCACCCTCACAATTCCATTCATTTGCAAATATGTCCTCGAAATGTTTACCGATTTCCATTTTTGTTTCTACCGATTGTAAAAAAACTAATAGCCATATTTTGAAGAACAGTCGGTTGACACCTTTCACCAACCTTAAGATGGCCTGGCTGCTAACCGCGTCTTGTCCTTATGAATTAGACTTGTATCATCAGTGTATACAATCGTCCAAGTCCAATTTTTATGCACCTTCGTCCATTCTTAGCTCCATTTTTACATTTTTACAGTGGGAAATGTTTTAATATAATTAAAATGAACTTCCACAAAGTTACCGCCGAAACCATCGAAAATAGGGAAATGTTTTTTTTGGCGCCGAGCGAGAAATCCATATGCTACGATTCTATTGCGGCTATTACGGACATTTCGCATCAATCATGTGAAATCACTAGTCGACTAAGCCTCAGCATGGAAAACTGTAGCAGTTTTGAAGCGTTTTCGAAAAACCATACTCCTTATATGAAGGTCGTCCCGGTCGGTTGTTAAGCATTCTCTGCCGGTTCAAACATACCCCTCCAGAGCGCCAGTCTCACGAAATATTTCAAAAAAATCCACACTATACTTTCTACACAGTCTATTCTAAGCGAATTTTTTCTACTTGGTAAGTTTTCCCAGAAAACTGATTCAATTTGGGCTTTTATCGCGATTACGTTTTCTTGCAGCTATCCATAATTTCGTCAGATGCTTACGCGACTAGGTGTGGCTCATTACTGTTGAAGCTTTCAAATATTGATTGGTTTTCAAATTATGGTTATTGGTTTTTTTTACAATTGAATGAAAAAAAATGGAAATCGGTAAAGATTTCGAGGAAATATTCGTAAAGGAATGAAATTATGAAGAGTGCGCGGATTTATTTTGCCACAACTGTATATTTACATATATAAGAAATGTGATAAGTTAATAATTATGTCGTAATTGTGAGGTTTTTTTACGAATTTTACTGTTTGACAATCAGCGTTGCATCCGCTGAAAGGAGGTTTTCCATATTACGTCGCATGAAAACCTGGCTAAGAAATCGTATGAGTTCAAAAAGACTATATGGTCTAGCTTTGTAACGTATCCTCTGGCAAATGGATATTTGACCTGAATATTTTTAGGCCTATTTGCAATGTCAAAAAAACGAAAATTCTACTTAATTTTATTTATGTTTGCGATTTTTTTTAATATTATGTTTTTTAATGTTTGCATTTTTGAATTGAAATAGAAGCACCAATGATAATAGTCAGTCATCAATTTTACCACATGATTTTGCTCGGCACCATCACTTCTTTAAGCGCAGGGACATCATTCCGTAAAAAAAATCGTGTAAAAAAAGTAGCGTGCCGTTCAAAAAATCACGTAAAAAGGGGACTGGGTGTATATATTTTTTCAAAATGGCCACCCCCTGGGACAATTCCTGGATCCGCCAGTGGCTCGCGTGGTGGTAATCTTGTTGTTGAACCATGAAATAAAAATAATAAATTTCCTGCTTGGTCGATTGCGTGACACGGACACCTCAAAGGACGTTTACCTGTGAATGGAGGCGTAGATTACCGTTAGATGTTATAATTTTAGCGTTGTTATCCCTACGAGAAAACAAAGCTCATCGCACATTCTTGACTGAATCAAACATAATCATTCTTCTCGTGTACCCTCAACACTATTTATATCTATTTAGGCATGATCTTTTCGTTTGTCATGGAAAAATTTTCTTACTTTCGATGCATTCGGCGGTAAGCTTTGTAAAAGTTCATATTAGTGTGAAATTAAAGAAAACATAGTTTGTTTTACGTTTTGTGTAATACATAGTTACACGTGTTTCGCTTCTTTAAGAAGCATCATCAGACAAACTATGGCACGGTTGATTTAGTAATAAGGTTACAATTTATACTACTACATATTTTTACATTTTAAATGGCAAAATAGTAGTTGGGATTTTACTTTTCAGAGGACGCTGGGAGTTTTTTGTTTGACTAATAACGTGTCACTATTTGTAACACAATATGTGGAATAAACAAAGCTGTTTTTAATTTTGTATAAATGATTTTAATGTTCAATGTGTAGCTACCTTTTGCTGAAGGATTATTGATACAGACAGGAAAAACGGAGCACAATAAACCTTATCTGCAAAATGAGTTTTGGAAGGAAAGTGAGTTTTAATGGAAATTATGTGTTAATTTCACTTTTATTTTATGCATTAATTGTTTAATGTAACTTTACAATTAATAAAAATAGTAAATAAATACGTCTTGAATTATTTAAACAGTATTTATTGATTATCTCCTGGTGTGCTATTGTCCACAACGGGAAACGGTGATATGTACATACATATATAACAGTTACAATAAAATAAATTGGACTTAAGTTGTATTTAAGTTTTATCGCAAAGCTATTCACAGTCGGTCCTCGTAATCTGGCCAATCCCGAAGATCAAAAGCAAACGTTGATAAACATCAAAAATATAAGCATCAGTTTTGTCTTCTCAACTTTTTAAAAACAATATACAGACAAAATAGTTGCGTGACAACACTGAAAACGAAAGATAAGAAAACAAGAGCATAGCTTCTCTCTAATATCAGAATAATTAAGATAGCCATTGTTATGTAACAAGAGGCGGATTGCACGAAGAAGAAGAAGGCAGTCGGTAAAGGCGCATTCGTACTGGCATCGAGTGCAATGCGCCCCGTGAGGTCGTCAACCGCAGGTCGCGTCACTCCATCAAAAATATGCAACTCAGGGTTGCCATGCTACGATGTGTCAATCACTGCAGATCATGTTTCAATTTTCACCGCGGATATGCCTTGGTATAAATTGAAGGCATCACTCTCTAAGGTTGAACAGATGGAAATTTAGATTAACATAAAATATTAGCTGGAAAACACACTCGGATTTTGATCGAAGGTTTTGTTGTTTGTTTAACATTTTTACACGGAGAACGGGTCGGATATACGTTAATATTTTTTTTTCATAATTCATTCATATTATGCGATTGTCTCAAACCGTATAAAAATAACCTAATTCAAAATAAAGCTATTAATATTTTATGAAGAACATAAACGTGAATCAATTTTACATTTCAGTTTACACTTTTTAAGGATTATTAATTTGTAATTCTGTGCGAATTGGAAGACTTAAAATATAAGAAGATCACTTTAACATTCACTTCAGTAGCATGATAGAAAAACTTCCACAAGAAATTTATTTAGATCATGACCGGTTTCGCTCATCGCGAGCATTTTCAACAGATGGTTCAACTGATTAGTTGAAAATTTTCGCGATAAGCGAAACACAAAAATTTTCTTATCTATTTTTTAATATAATGTCTTTCCACCAAGTATTGACAGTGAACACCTGGCAATCAACTAAATACGACTTAAACTCCATATTTCGGTATGTTAAGTGGAATACGTATATCACTTTTAATGTGTCCACTGTCAATCCTTGGTGGAATGGTATAACATACTTATAGTTAATTCTTCAAAAGAGCAAACTGTCATATGAATGAACCGACGTTTAGATTATTTTACTATAATATACACTTAATTATAGTTTATAATTAGTACATCTCGAAACAAAATTTTAGTTTAATTAATTATATAATGTTGCGATTTAATACTGCAGCTTAAGTTCGTTATCACCATGAGAACAGTATCAAGAATAAAGCTAGCAAAAATCACACATCATAACGTGACAGGAATTCTTAGAAACCTGTGATGAAAAGCATTCGTAGAAACGGGCTCGTCTCTCTATTCTCACCACTTCGTAACGAAACTAATTATTCTTCTGGCGTTTCACCAGAAACCAAAATATGATCACACTCTAATAGTTTCACAGTTTTTATTACCGCCAAGTTCTCGGTCAAGATAATTTCGCCGAATCGGAAAATACTCACGCCTGTAATACACAGAAATTTACAGAGTATGTAGATTGTTATTGTTAAAACGGTTGCATATTCGTAACTGCTATGCAATCACTAGTTAACCACTTAATTATAATAATTCTGAGTTAAAGCAGTTAAAAGATAATAATGAGCAAAGAGGGCATACTCATGTATTGCGAGAGTTCTGATTACAAATATATGTATGAAGAAATTTGTGTTTGAGTAAGACATGTGCATACTTAGGTATATTTGAAAGAATATATATTGTATTTAATTAAAATTGTATCAAATACTTTCGGTGGATTCCGTGGTAACTTTGTAGAAGTTCAAAATTAAAAAATAACTTAAAAACACATGTGACAATTAGTATCAGAATACGTGGAATAATCAAAGTTATTTTATATTAACATTTTATCTGTAGTGCTGTATAAGGTTTTTAAATCTGTTTGTATTGATGAGCAAAAACAAAAATAATAATCAATTAATATCGATGATCCTGACGAGCGAAACCTGCCCTGATTCTAACAAATGTGTTTATCTAATTTATATTATCTAATGTTCCAGAATCAGGTGTTGACTGTCACTTCTTGTTGGAAAGGCATTATTTTTATAGGACATGTTATACAGTAATATTTCCACACGCATACACGCAACAGCATATGTTAAAGATCAGGACCAGTTTATGCTAATCGCGAGATGATCAGATTTTTCTTATTTTCCCGAGGAGACAGATGTTTAAAATGTATGCAATATAAATTATTCACTATTACTTATTAACTGCCTGCATTGCTTCGCAAAGCACGAACGAATTATTGACTTGATTTACACGTTTAGCTGGAGGGTTTTGCAATGCAAGTCGGATAACCGGTAACTAACAGCTTTGCGCTGATGATGATTACCCTTTCCTTTATCTTGGACAATAAAGATTAACCTTCAACCCGTGGAGTTAACAGTAATCTGATAGAAATAGCCACATAGACGTACAGCTGCATAAAATTGTTGAGTAATTTTGTGCGAATAATAAATCGGTCCGTGGTGCAGTGGTTAATGTCGTTGGCTTCCGTGACGGACTGCACGGGCTCGATTCCCGGTATGAGCAGATTTTTTCAGTCGACTCTGTTCAAAGGCAGTGGGTGTTTGTGTTGTTTATAAAAGATTTGCTAACCATTAGTGCTCTCCTAGTCCTCGCTCAATCCTAACTATCTTTGAAAAAGCGAGGCTTAGTAACTGAGTAACAAGCAGTTTTCGTAGAAAAATAAACATTTTTTTTATGAATTTATGCATCTCTATTGTGAATCTTTAATTAAGTTATTTTAAGCAATATTTATTTATCGGGTCGTTGAATTCATCAACAATTAGTGTGCGCACCAACCAGGGACCAGTGCGCGGAGGAAATCAACTGCTGCGCGGTATTGATTGAATTTTTGATATTTACCAAAGTAATATTATCATATTGATTCAGGTATAAGGTATTCGGATGTTAACATATTTCATATTGACTTGGATTTTGTCGGAACTCTTTTTGTTCGGAATTTGTTCTCTTGAATACAATGTTTTCATATTTTTTTAAAATAATTTATGATTTCCAATATGTATGTCTGTATATAAATAGATATATTTAAATTTGTCAAATACATGGCGGATTAGCGTCAGCCGTAATGCCATGAATTGTATTTTCCCCCAATAAACAATAAATAAATAAAATAATATTCAAAACAGCTTATTATTGACTGTTATAATAAAAAAACCTGATGCACACCAATATTATGATCATTTTTAATTTCTTCGTTCATAATATACTTTATATAAGGTAAAGCGTTGGGTGTGTTATTTTTAATACAGTCACGTTTTTCTATAGAAATGGAGTTTACAGTTATGCACTGCAACTATGGTGTATATGTACTTTATTGGTATGGTGTGCAGTTATGTGAAACTGGCGGTTTTGCCTATTACGTCAGGTGGAGCTATGTATCCACTAGATTCGGCAATAATTATAAAACATCCAATTTCGCGAGAGATTGCGTCATAAGAACTAATTAATTTTCGATATCTACCATTATGAGGACGTTCACCTTTATATTTAATTATTTTATTGGAATTTGAAAAACTTACGTTTGCTTTTTTAATATATAGCCAATATATTATCATTCATATTTTTATACGAGAGAGGAGTTAATTGCTATAATCGAGAAATGATTCTGCATATAAATAAAACAACACACTTCTAAAAGCTATAATCATTAATATGATACGGATGTTGGATCTTAATGTATTTATGAATTGGCATCAATTCGTAAGAAAAATGTAATATTATGATTTAAATATAGTACTTGTTCTACAAGAATAAATTAGGTAATATTTGATTGTTATTTCAACATCATAGAAATTTCAAAATTATCAGTTGATATTTTTTTTTAAATTTTAAATAAAAGAAAAATATTTGGCATTACAGCTTACGCCAATGCGCCAAATATTCTTAATTGTGAAAGTCATACGAGATTAACTCGATGATAAGAAGTAAATCAGTTGTGCACAAAATCAACGATAAATAACATACACCCAGCCCAAGATATCTTTTTCTTTTCAATTGAACAAATCTGACCTTGCCGGGAATTGAACCCGGGTCTCCAGATCGCTAGGACAAAGCTCTTGCCACTAGACC
Organism: Himalopsyche kuldschensis; assembly: GCA_028554975.1. Lineage (NCBI taxonomy): Eukaryota > Metazoa > Arthropoda > Insecta > Trichoptera > Rhyacophilidae > Himalopsyche > Himalopsyche kuldschensis. The sequence continues at coordinate 4,980,269 of JAHFWI010000007.1, forward strand.
ACAGGGACCGACAATATTAGCGAAACCGGTCTTGATCTAATAAATTTAATGTGGAATAAGTGCTAAAAATCCAAGCATCAACAGTGAGCTCATTAAAAGTGATCAATGAAGCTATTACGGTTAAACTTGCTGTCCATATTTAAGGATTATTAATTAAAGCACTGTTTAACGAGTGTTTTCATCTCAAAATTGTGCCAAAATATGTTAATTTAAAAACGAAGTCCAGATGACTTGGATCACATCGGTTGATAATGCTCGCTATGAGCGAAACCGGTCCTGATCTAATAAATTGAATCTGAAATAAGAAGTAATAAGAATATTTTATTATTTTTATTTACGTAAAATAACTACAATGATCCTTTTTATATTTCAGTGAAAACATAACTTAAGAATACGAGGACGAGGACAGGACTAGTGGTTAGATAATCGCTCTCGTTCTCTCGACGCGCCGCTTGGTGGGAAGGGATTTTTAACAACAAAAACACCCATGCCTTCGAACAGGATCGACTGAAAAAATCTCATCGCACAAGGACTCGAATCAATGAGGTCCGTCACGGAAGCCAACGACGTCGTCCACTTCACCGCGGACCCGGTAATATATATGAAAATTTTTCATCTATTTCATCAATATAGTATACGCATATCACACTTTGAGTTTAAAAATAGTATCCGGTATATTATGTATTTCTAAGAGGACTTGGGCTGTGGGCCTAATCCCTTTCATATCTTTGAGTGATGTTGTTTGGTTTAAGTGGGGTTTCTTCGGTGATGTGGGGTTGTCTCTGGGTGATGCGATGATCTCTTGACGTTGGTCACATAGAGCGCTGATGCAGTAACCTCGAGTGGTATTTTTTTTTGCACAAATATACGTATGTTAATACACATATACATACATGTACAGTTTTTGGGATTTATGTTTATTATATTTTTTTTTATATATATATATAGTAAAAATGTTTTTTATAGCTGGAATGGCGTGCGCCTGGCAGCCAGGACCATCAACTGTCTGTCAGAGGACACGCGCAGGCGCTCCTCCCACCGCAGCCTTACCACGTCAAGGATCAAAGCGCTAAAAGGCATCCATCACCTACATGAATAAAATACCTTTTTAGCATTCAATAAATAACAAAGACGCATGCAAACGCGTGGTTATGCAATGCATAATCGAACACAGCGGATAAATAAAAAAATAAGATGTTTCGGAAGTGTAAAAAAAAATTAAAAACGGGCGGAATTAACAAAGTGCGCCAAACGTCATTGAATTGAATTGCATTGAATTGCATCCGGAATGCATCGTGCTTAAAAGCGTGGCGGTTTGAAACGAATGTAAAAAATATTTTTTATTAAATTTATATTATATACATCGGTAAATAAATGATATTTCAGTGTTACATAGCACACTATCTTTCCAAGCAAGAATGTAAAAAGTGGCACTGACGAACTTTTGAGCAAAATTACATATGTAATGTGTTTTTTGAAGTTACAGTATTTAGACTTCGTTAAAAGCGGTTGATGTGAAAATTAACTAATTTCTTTGTTAACTTTGTAGCTAGGATGTAATAAATTTGACTACCGCTTTCGTGGCGCAGTGGTCAACGTAGTTGTCTTGCGTTGTGAACCGCCCGGGCTTGATTCCCGGTACGAGCAGATTTTTTCAGTCGATAAATCTGTTCAAAGACGTGTGTGTTTGTTGGTGTTGTTGAAAATTCCTTCCCACCTTTCCTATACCAAAGAGCGACGCATAGCGAGATCGATTAAATAACTACTAGTCCTGTCTGAGTTCTCGTATCCTTTCAATCCCATAATCTCTTCGAAAAAGATAGGTTAAGCAACTGAGTAATAAGCAGTTCCCGTAGAAAAATATATGTTGAGATAAACTCCGCGAGGAGTCCATATGCTCCAAGTTGAGACCGGACATACCGGAAAGAAATAGCGCGTTGGATGGTGACGTGAAATCTCAGTCGGCTTATATGTATTTATGTTGAACCTCCACCTCCATAAAACGAATTCAAACTAGTCGATTAATTGAATTTTTACTGAACAATTTTTATGACAGTCCAGAGATAAGTAAGGTCGGTCTGTACCTTTTCGAAAGAAAGAAATATAACAAAGAAAAATTAATCTGCCAGTAATAAAGTAAATAATCACTGAATGAGAACGGCTTTGGTATCCGGAGCGCATGCTATGGCCGGAGGTAAATGATAAACGCTTCGCGAACTACCTAACTAACGGTGCAGATGCAGTTGCAACGTCATCGGGAGTCTATTGCACTTTTGCCGTGATGCACTTCTCCTCGAGTGCAGCGCCAGCCGTTCCCATCGGGATGAACATAGCAGGATGTTCAAATCTCATCGAATTTAGAATATATAGCACATCTGCACTTGGAATTTATTTTCATTGCATATGTACACAAGCGCCATATTTTTAGAATTTCAATCCGATAACCTGGTGCACCGACCGTGTCCTCGAGATACTTCAGTTTTGTTATTATTAACACGTCGTTACCTTACTTTGAAAAGGTTCTAATTGACATTTTGGTCGGAAAAGCTTGTATTTACCGCATTCTATCATATATATGAATTTCAGAATTATCTATGGTTGAATAACGGAGTTGGAGAATTCCAGAGATGTAATGCATCTGCACACTTTTTTTACTAAATTTATTTGACAAAGTTCTAAGATTGTCATCATTATTTCCATCATTAGATCTTTAAGATCATTATTTCTCAGCAGAGTTGTGAAAAAATATGCTTAAAATAAGCAATTTGAAACAGTTTTACTTGCTCATTGTTACAAGTGAATTTCAATCAATCGAAACTTCAAACGCTCATATCTCAGAACAGTGTCAAGATCAGTTAGAACCTTTTCAAAGTAAGGTGTCGACGTGAATTAAATAATGTATGCGCATTTGATTGAAAACTTATCCTTACCTTATACGGTACAAATGTTTTCCGCAAACACAATCTTCGCAACCTTCGATTATAATATTAATCTGTATAACATTGGATACTTAATTAATATTAACTTATTTTATTAAAAAAATAATGCACATGTTTTTTTTCCATTGAAAAAAACAATGAAAATACCCGATATTTGGACAGTGTGGTGAAATATTCTGGTCACCAAATGCATCGTAAGTAAACAATGCCTTTTTGTTTCATAGAAAAAGGCGGATTTGGTGCCTCTTTACTGAAAGTAACAATTCCAACGATTAACTGTCATTTTTGTCGAAAGGGACGTTGTAAACCGATTAGTGCAGAATTGTAAATCATTTACAGAGACAAAGAAGTGCTCATTTTTGTAAATCTTTAGCTCACTCAATGCTTATATTATATTATTATTATTTTTGTGACTAAAACTTACTTGTATATAATTAAGTGTAATTAACCATAATCTATCTATAATTCTATACAAATCAAATACAGTTTCTACTGAGCGATCCTTAATAATAATCCCATAATAACATCAAGCAAATAATATTTTGAAAATCCCGTTACATAACTATTTCTTAATCAAACAATATGCTTGTAATATTGCTTACTAAAACTGTTTTTTCTCGATAATTTGGCAACCGTAATTTTGTATCTCTTATTATCTTATTGTAGCCCTTATAAAACTAAATGTATTATTTTAAATAAATAAAACACATTATGTAAAACTACTTCGCTCAACGCGATCACTTTCAGATGAGCTATACACAGTATCATTTCCCATTTGTTCATTTAATATTTTCAGAATTCATTGAAACTCATATTATATTTTTGCTCAATTAATGTGGGATTAATTTATCATTCCTAGTTTCTTTTCATTTGTAAGAAATCATCAACATTTTTATTATAATGCCTTTCCACCAAGTATTGACAGTGAACACCTTAAAAGTGAACATTTTAACTATCGATAGGTAAGCTTTAAACACTTGTTAATTTTCTTAAACCAATTGTTTATTATACCATGGTTTATATTTCTCGTTTTGATATCATAAACACTGTTTCCAGATTCATGTCATCGCGATCCTGATCTCTATAACATTAAAATTAGTAGGAGTAGAACAAAACTATTTGTTTCATGTATATCAAATGCATCCTCAGCTATGATGAATTGGTCAGGAGACCTAATAATAATTACAATATTTAAAATGTGGTTATCACTTTGAATGGCTATTCCATCACATTACGACTATAACGTCGGTCACTTCCAGTACAACAGAGGCGCTCAGTGTAATAATAATCTTTTCTCTATTCAAGGGTGGCATTTACACAGAAATATGACCCGATAATTATCACAATGAAATCAGAAAATGTCACTTTTAAAGCCCCACATAAAACCATCATGGCACCACAATTATTTCAACATAACTACGTGGCAAGATTTACGACGGGCCATAAATTATTCCAGAACTTTCAAGTGTGCGGGTGGTAAGGGATGGTATTGTTTCTCCCAGAAATGTTTTGTACATGATACTTAGTGATGTGCAAGGGTATATTTTGTTGAGGTTAGTATTAAGTTAGGTTAGTAACAAGGCGGTTTATTCCAAACTATTGAGTCGTTTGTTAAAACAACGGGGTGCGTATGAAAATTGTCACTAATACAACTTAAAAGGAAGTCCAAAAATATAACATATCTGAGTTATGTAAGTAACGATATTTTATGCGAATGCAATATTATTGTCAATCGGATGATGTGATTCTTTTATGAGGTGGTTTTCAAATAATGTCCCTATTTGTTCCTATAAAAGCCCTAATCTAAATGTACTGGAACAATTAGAACTTAATAGATGTCATAAATCTAATGATATTCTTAATGATAGCAAACAAATATTAATACATCACCGTCACACATACCATTTCAAAAAGAAATGCAATTTTACCAAAATCAACTTAATTTAAAACTATTTACGTTCATTACCACTCAATAAACCCAGATTTGTTATCATTTCAAGGAATAGTAACTTAATACTATATTTTTTCAATATAAAATTCAGATGTTAGAATAAATGAGAATAAGTAATGTGTACCTCTTATACGTCAGTATATATATATATATAGATCAGTTGACAATGCTCGCCACGAGCGAAACCAGTCCTGATCAAATAAATTTTATGTGGAAAAAGTACTAAAATGTATTATTATTTTTATTATAATGCCTTTCCACCAAGTATTGACAGTGAACACCCAAAAAGTGATATATAGATACGTTAATGTGTGTTTAAACATAGTTCTGACGAGAGCCGAAAGAGCTATCAATTATATATCATATCTTATATGTATATAAAACCGAAACGGCGTATGTATGTATGTGGGTTTGTAATTCCCATTTGCATTGTTCGTCACAAAGTTGCCATAAAAACGAATATGAAAGAAAATATGTTTGAATTTTTATCGGCGAAGACATTTACTCAAAATGTAATAAATTAGTCTTCTACCAACTTTTTCCCGGCTTTTATTAATATAATAATATTTATTATTTACGTGAAAGTATTATTTGACATTTCTTTGACAGCAAATTAGATTTTTTCCTTGAATTTGGACATTTTAATGGGCGAGAATGGGGCTGTCATCAAATTAAATAAAGTTTGTGATTTTATTTTAACTCTATTTTGGATGTTAGATTTTGTGATATAATTATGACGAATGATATAACATTAAATAATTATTGGTCGCTTAGTCCGAGCGGCGCCGGGTAGCAATACTAGTAATTTTATAAAACTAAAATATGTACATTGCTATTTTTTCATCGTGTTAAAATTATTACATTTAACTAATGACGTCTCGTTTTGAAAATAGTCAACTATGTCGCAATTATAATAACAGATGTCGATTGATCGATATTTATTTGTGGAGGTATTTTATAAGTAGCAGATTTAAGTATTTGGTTCAGAATGATCATATATTATTAAACCATCAAAAACTTTCATATAGTGAAGATATATCAAGTAAAACAGTCTTCAGTTGTTTTTTTTTTTATATTTGAGACAATGGTTTAATATATTATTCGTTAAAACACTCGAAATGTCCGTTACGCCAATCTTTTAATTTCTATACAACTTTGTAACCGTCAATGTTTTTATAATTTCACATAGAAAAACGCAAAATCGTAGAACCCTTCCCAAGCAATTATACAAAAAAATCCAACGACTCTGTCTTTGACTACGTTTTGTGAAAGGGATAAAAAGTACCAAGGGTAAAATTTCATTTGGATTATTTTGTCCGAGACATAAAAAATAAATTCTCAGGGTCGCCACGCATAACCGACTTCGTTATAAAAAAACGTTCGCCAAAAAATACAACCCCTTGGAGTTTCATACAAAAAAAAAACTGCAAACAATGAAGACTTTACCCACCCTCGGAGAATCTTTCTAGGCCGAGGCATTGTGGAAATAGCCCCATAACGATAATGATGCCGAGTCCTGTCCCATATTCTTCAATATTACATTCGTTTCGCAAACAGTGAGTAGAAAAAAGTAAGAGATTCGTAATACGATCCACGAATTTGGAGCAAAGTGTAAGTTAACCTTAGGGGTAAAGATTAATCTATCGTACCCTTTTGTCACCCCGGTTCACCCTTACGGGGTTGAACGTCCCAATTTCTCTAATTATTGTAAAGAAACGATTTGAAAAAAAATGATACGACTCAGGGAAATAAAGGATGTGAAAACGGATATATCTCGAAATATGCTTTTTTTACCTTAAATTGAAGGGATTCGCAAAGACAGGTAGATAAAAGGTATTATATATTTGGGTTATTAAAGATATCTTTTTAACATCCCGCTGGGATCAGATTATATGAAACTTCCTTCCAGTTTTTATTTGAAGAATTTTAACTGAAATATAAGTTTGAATCGTTCGAATCTTGTACTCGATATGTGTGTCGATATTCCTATGTTATTATCTGGTAAATAGTATTAGCAGATTTTTTCAGTCGAAGAATCGATTCTGCTGAGCAATGGGCGTTTGTGTTCTTAAATCACTTCCCACCTTTCCGATCTCAAAGAGCGACGCATAGTAGCAGCGATTATAGCTAACCACTAGCCCTGATCTAGTCTTCGTATCCTTTCCGTCCCTACTCTCTTCGAAAAAGAGATGTTGAGCAACTGTTAACAAGCAGTTCTCGTAGAAACAAAATATGTTGAGATAAACTCCTAGAGTCCATATGCTCCAAGTTGGGAGCGGACATGGTAAAAAAATAATATTTGCGATACTACATTAGAAAATCTCGATAATTATATATACACCCACTTAATTCATTGTAACTCATTTACATACAATTTTTGCTAATTCATATAGATTACGTTAATAACAATTAAATTTATGATCTACTTTTGTTTTTGTATATGCTACAGTGAAACTGTATTCTCAGTGAAAATGTATCAAGTAATAGATTTGTATGACAACATGATTTCACTGGTCACGATCATTGAAATTATTGGCCCAAGTCGATGATTTCCCGGCCTAAAATTTTGGTTTGCTTCAATCAAACAAAATCAGCAAGTAGTCCCTTTCATAAAAAGAGAACCAATGAAAAACACAGACAAAAATAGGGCTGAAGATAGGGCGGTCAAATTTAATTTCAATGACAGCTTGGAGAAGAATACAGTTTCACTGTAACATATATAAACGATACAAACTGTTTACTACGCGACAGTTCAAGTAAATTCGTGCACTTTATATGCCTGAAACCCCACCCCGAAAGGCGAAACACTCAAGAAAAATTACACGAAATTCAAACGATTCAAATTTGATATTCAAATTCCATCAGGTTCAGTCGAAAATCTTAATTGAAATATATGAATCCGTGATAACTCGGCACAAGTCATGTCGGCACATGGCACGTCGACACATGTCCAGTCGGCACATGACAGGTTGACCCATAGACAATTCGGCACCTAGACATCTGGACAAAACTTCCTTTTTGTAATACAGTGAAAAAATGTATTTGAGCTCTATAAAAATAATATATTGTTGATGGCTATTTTATAATAATGCTTGAATTGTGACAAATTGATATTATGTTTTTCTGGAAATGAAAGCAAATTTGGGTTTTTATTGAGTGGTAATGAACGTACATTAGTTTTACATCAAGATGATTTTAGTAAAATGGCATTAGCGATCTGTAATGATTGAAGTTGGATTAATGTTTGTTTTCTCATTAAAAATGTCATTGGATTGATGATGTCTATTAATGTCTAATTGTACTAATGCATTTATCTAAATGCCAATTAATTACGATCACTTAATCGTAATTTGTACTGGGAGCTAGATATGGCTGGCTATATTAGATTGTAATAATGACATGATTTTTCATAATCTAGCGTGCAAATTTTACGTAATGGTGTAGGCATTCACTTCCCCTAGTGTGCCAGAAGGTGTTTTCTTCCATAAAACACCCCCTTCGTGCAGTATTTTGACGGAGATCGAATAAAAATAGGAGCGGTTTGTCAAATTGTCTAGGTGCTGAATTGTCTATGTGCCAACTTGTCATGTGCCGACTTGACATGTGTCGACGTGCCATGTGCCGACTTAACTTGTGTCGATTGGTCATGTCACCGAAATATAAGTAATTAGATAAGAATAAAAATCTAGATTTGGATCATAAATAAAGTTTAATTATTACAAATACATTACGATGAATTACAAAAAGTACTCGCAGTGTTAAACACATATAGGTTATGAAAGTTAATCGGGCCATATAAAAGTATATTTAAAAATGTTAGTCATTAAAAGTTCAATAATCTTTGATCGTTTAAAATTAATGCTCGATTCCTAAAAAAGGAAGTTCAAACTAGAAATAAAAAAATTCAAGGTGACTCAAAATGATGTTTTATATTTTTTATTAATATATTTTGCATTCCTGTTTATTTCCTAATAGATAACATAAAAACAATTCAATATTACGCATAGATATAAATAAAGGAACCGTTGTCCTCGAATAAGTGCATTAGTGTACGCCATTTTGGAAAACAATATCGTTTTGAATTTAGAACACAAAACAAAAATTACCACTTCTCAAGGTTTTGTGTTTAGCAGAGCAAAAGTCATGGTCGTAAAGATCATTATTTCTGGTTTGCATAATATCTGTACCTGGTCCATATTGAACAAACTGAATAACAATATGGTCTGCAAAACATGAATAATACTGGGCATTGGGTGAACCGCAAATGCGTCATAACACTTTATCGGCAGGTACTCTGGTATAATTCGATATTGTTTTTTGAATGCGAAATCTATACAAGGTTGGCGTTGGCTGTTACGCATTTCCTCGGATCTTCATTTATTTATTAAACCAATAATCATACTAGTATACATTGGAGTCAATGTACTGGATTAAATTTGAAACTGGATTTTGCTCATTAGCAATTATTATTAGTATTTTTGAAACGAAATTTCCCCTCCCAAAATAGAAAATGCTCATTTTATTACTCAAATATTTACACGTTTGAAGAATGTCGTTGAATTGACATTTATTTAGTAGAACTCCATTATACCACGGTGAAAAAAAATATATTTTAGGTCTACAAAAATTATATAATATGTATATATGTAAGTATTTCGACTGAGGGTGCTTGATGGAATTTCAATATCAAATTAGAATTTTTTGAATTTTGAATTTAAACTATTTTATCAAGAAATCTTAGAGATTAATCGAGCTCAGCTCAACGGTCTGCCAATTTTGAACGAGCAACTATATTTGCCTAGTTCACCATTGTTGTACCCTTTTAAATAATTGTTAATTTTAATTTATTGTCATTTATTAATAATTGTCATTTATTTACAATTCAAGCACTTGCTATTATTAAATATCAATTCACTTACTATCATTAATGTAATATAATAATAAAGGCTTAAAATCAATCAACTCATTAACGAGACGACGGATAGGACCCTAGATTTATTTTAAATATTCTTATGTTACCATCTGGTCATTAATATTTTCAAAAATCCCCGTAATTATAACAAACCCACTTAAATCATGGAAACTTGTATTCATTCAAATTTCGCTAATTTACATTTTAATAACCTTTTAACTTAGTGACCTACTTATATTTTTGTATATAAACGATACAAACTGTTTACTACGCGTCAGTTCAAGTACATCCGTGCACTTGGAATGCCTGAAGATGCCGAAAGGCGAAACCCGGGTCGTTAGCGACAAAACTCATGGAAAAGTACAAAATTCAAAAAATTCTAATATGTATATATGTAGTTGATAGTTATTTCGGCTTACGCCCTCGTCAAAACTATATTGCTGTATATACTATATGGACTACATCAAATATATAATCTGTAGTTCTGACTATAGTCCTGGCTTGGACTAGCCTGAATCTTGCCTGTCTCTTCCATCAACCGCTCATGACCATCCATAGGATGTACTCAGCGGAGCTATAGGACGCCGGGAAGACCCGAGAAGAAGCGAGGAGCTTGGCGAGTGACAGATAATCTTAGAGGTACTGTGTGGCGGCCATATGCTCCGAATAGAGAGCGGATATGAGGAAAATTCTGGCGTTGGCGTGAGCCGAAATAGCTATCAACTATATATTAAATAATTTTTGTAGCACTGAAATCAATTGGTTTTTGTGTGGTAAGTGTTAATACCGTTGAAGATTGGAAGAACCTCATGTAAGCTAATAATTGTGTTTTGTACTGGTAAGCATATCATACACGCATTTCCTTGAATACAAATTCATGAAAAACATTCTGTTGGGTATCCAAACGTAGCATGTATACGTTAAAATAAAATGTAGCCAATACATTCTCTCGCCATTTTATGGAATTCAATCAATAAATCTGATGGCATTTATATGCAAAATATATTCGTCATTCAAAATGAATCGAAATTATTCATGTGAAAATCAAAAGTATGTGAATATATTAAGAAAAAAATGTAACGAATCAATTCTATTGAATATTTTGAACCGTTTAGGAAGGTAACATGACGTCCCACTAATGAGTCGATTTTGTCGTGGTAACGTTGGCTGAAAATCATTGTGACAGCAATACTTCAAAACTAGCCTAATGGGGGGGAAGTGTTTAGCAGGAGAATGGACAATCATTGGACACATAATTTATTTGTTTGATGAACAGCCAGCGTTTGGCCTACACGGGAAGATATCTTTTGAGGCTAGGACCGCCGGGATACTTTTTGGATGACATTAAAATAATAATTGTTATTATTGACCATCAGAAATATTTGATGGATATATAACTTATTTGATATAAAATATAGCATTTAGAGATATCTAACGATAAACTGTTGCAAATAAAACATTTTGACTGTGATACAAATTTCAACTATTGTCTTTCCACCAAGAAGCTGAAAACAACAAAAAAAATGGGTTACAAAAATGATATTTGTTTCACCATTCTGAGAAGCATCTTATAAATCAAAAATGAATTTTCACATACTACATAGTAAACGTCAAATCCACTGAAATTACTTTTTATTTAGGTATATTTTAAATTTAACGTGTCGAATTGGTTTAAAAATTAGCTAAGTGCCTGAAGCGAAAGCTGTTAATTTTTTATGTATTTGAGCATAACCTGATAACTGAAAAATATTGAATTTACGGAAGGAATATTCAAATAAAAAATAAACTATGAAAACGATAAGAATAAATCAGAATTCCGATTAATCCACTAATCATCGAAATTATCATGGTTTTCAGGAGTTTTAACCAGGGCTGTGGAGTCGGGGCTTTTTGGCCGGAGTCGGAGTCGTCGCGACGATTTGGCTGGATTCGGACCGGAGTCGGAAATTTTAAACTTTTTATTTTTGCATATAATATGTCAAATTTGGCTATTGGCCGGATTGGTAGGGTTGATATTTAATTGAATACACATAAATAGGAAAATTAGGCAAAAAAAAAGCGACGATATTAAACTTTTTTAGTCGGAGGCGTGTTTTTGGTCAATGTTGGAGTCGGAGTCTAACTTTTTTTACCGACTCCAAAGCCCTGGTTTTAACATTATAATGTTAAAGTACATACCTATCCACTACCCTTTTTTACAAATATCAGTCATCAAATTATACCGAAACAACACATATTTATTTTGAACACATTGCATATTAGTATTTTACATTGTCTTGTTGTAATTAGATTTTTACCCAACATCAATAATTATTAGATGAAGTAACTACATAGTAGTAACAATGCAAAAGGGAATTACAGACCCACAGACATACATACGCCGTTTCGGTTTTATATATGTACTACTCGATACTCGAGTAATTGGAGTCTCTACACACACATTGATAACGAAACAAATTTACCGTCGAAACTTTCGCGAGCGAAATCAATTCGTTTTTTAACTTGCAACAACAATGCAAAAGGGAATTACAGACATACATCCCCGTCGTTTCGGTTTTATATATAAGATTTGCTAAGCTTGTACAGTTTTAAAAAATACCTGACAAGTCCGCCATATCTTCGCAGTTCTGTCGGTGTATGGACATATTTTATTGTTATGTGAAACTTGTCGATGGCAGATCTTTGTTTGTTGACCGTGAAATTTTAATGTGGTCAGAAACACGGACGAAGTATATTATCCATTATATTTGGTCAGTGAGTAAGGCATCCCCTATACAAAAGATAATATTCATAGCTATGTGCATGTCATTCTAAGTAAGACTCATTAAAAATATTGCTTGAAGAGTGAGCAAATAAGTGCTGACGATTATTTCAACTGCGAGACATTACATTACATGGAAACTTTTTTTTGTGCGGTAGATGCGTTTCGCGGAAAATCGCACAAAAAAAGTAAGGATTTAATATGCTAACATAACATACATGTACATGGACGCACGTATCAATGTTATACTGTAATACACAAGTGAAACAATGGATTTTTCACATACAGTATTATGTGAACAATGCGCTGTGTAAAAAAAATGTATTAAAAAATTGCCCGGTGCGTGGTGCAGTATTCAACGTCGTTTTCTACCGGCTCGGACCGCTTCGGTTCGATTTCTGGTACGAGCAGATTTTTACAGTCGATAAATCGATGCTACTCAGAGGCAATGGTTGTTTGTGTTGGTAAAAATCCCTTCCCACCTTTCCAAACAGCGACGCACAGTGACAGAGATTTGCTAACCACTAGTACAGTCCTAGTTCTCGAATCCTTTCAATTCCTGCTCTCTTCGAAAAAGAGAGGTTGAGCAACTAAGTAACAGATAAACTCGGAGAGGAGTTCATATGCTCCAAGTTGAGAGCGGACATGGTAAAAAAAACGCATAGCTTTGAAATGGCACAAAAAGAGGTTTGAGTGTATATATACGTATTATAATAAAAATAACAACACATTTTTAGTACTTTTTCCACATGAGATTTAATTCATCAGGACCGGTTTCGCTCATGGCGAGCATTATCAACTGATAAGGAATACAATAAAACAGTGGTATTTATGCAAAAGTTAAGTATGAAAACAAGATATGACAAACAATTGGTACAGCATCTAAGCAAATAAATTAAAGCAACTATTTTTCTTGTAATTTGCTTAGTTGTTTTACCAATTGTTTGTCATACCTTGTTTTCATACTTAACTTTTGCATAAATACCACTGTTTTATGGTATTCCTTATCAGTTGATAATGCTCGCCATGAGCGAAACCGGTCCTGATGAAATAAATCTCATGTGGAAAAAGTACTAAAAATGTGTTATTATAATGCCTTTCCACCAAGTATTGACAGTGAACACCTTAAAAGTGATCTTCGTATTATTAAATAAAATTAGCTCTTTTTTCGTTTAAATACGTAATTTAAATAAATGTCATGGATCGATTCTCGTATGAAATATGTTTCCTGTTTGTCCGGTTTAGAGTCTGTTGCCGCCTTAGTCGGTACACACTTGCAAATAGTCAAAATGACGTTTTAACGATTTTTTTTTTGCTATATATGGGCAGTCATCGACCCGTGCAGTGAGGCGCATTGCACATAGTCCACCGACTCTAGTCTAAGTGCGGAATATTCGCGCTATTTCTGACCCCATCGACCAATTCCACTCCTTGCTGCAGGACTGTAGATTTCGAAACACACTGTGAACCAAAATTATCGCTTCCTTTATTTACTACTTTATTTAAATTTGATTCGTTTGAAGTTATTTAACTCGAACAGAAATTGTGTCAGGACCATTATTTGTTGTATTATGAGTTTTGTCGTTAACGACTCGGGTTTCGCCATTCGGCATCTTCAGGCATTTCAAGTAAACAAAGGTAAAAAATTCAAACGATTCAAATTTGATTTTGAAATTTCTCCAAGCACCTACAGTCGAAGTCCTTATTTATACTTTATTTAAGATTATCCTTGAGCCGCGAGAGAAATTTTGGATAGCAGAATTATATTGCAAAGAAACCCCGTTTTCAGCATTGGAACCATACTTAACTAGTATAAAATTTAAAATAACTTTGATTATTCCACGTATTGTGTAACTAACTGTGACACGTGTTTCGCCTCTTTCAGAGGCATCTTCAGACTTACTATCATAATTTGTGAATTAAAATGAACTTCCACAAAGTTACCGCCGAAACCATCGAAAATACATACTTAACTAACTTAGCAACATAGTCGGATTACGATCGAAACAGATGTTTCATACATTTTCCAAATTTCTTATGGAGCTTTCTCATTTTTTATACATGACCGTTAATTACCACAGTCGTTCAACCTCTCCTCATTTCGATGAGAGAAGGAAATAAAGTTTTTCAAGAGGCTTTGTCAAGGGGACTAGTGGTTAGCCAATCTCGCTATGCCTCACTTATAGGATCAGAATGGGACTCGAACCCGCGTGGTATGACTGGTAAACATGTTGAGCGAAACCGGTGCTGCGCTTTATCATATTAAACGTGTAAGTAATGCTATACACCAGGTCCGCCACGGAAGTCAACGTCGTTGATTACTGCACCACGGACCCGACAACTGGTAAACATGTTGAGCGAAACGAGTGCTGAGCTTTATCATTATAAATGTTCAAGTAGTGCTATACATCAAAGTATAATTATTAGTTGGTCAGTTGTTCCATGTATAGTAAGAATAATTAAATTTAGTACCTAGTATCATACGGAAAGAAAGATCTTTTCAAAATTAATTTGAAGGTTAGTTTAATTTGACGACTGGGATCGAGTCGTAGTCTTAACATTTGTATTCGAGTTTTTTCATTTCTTGGGTTTATAATAATGCATGACTCAATCCTATTGATGGTTCCAATGTAACATGCATAAATTTATTCCACTTACTTTAACACCTGCTTTCAAATTAATAAATACATTTAGACGTTGAACCAGTGTCATTCCTTACCTGAAAAGATGAAAGAAAAATATATTATTAATTGGTTAATCGAAATACAGATGGTCGAATGCTTTCGGGCACCACCTGTAGAAAAATGGCGCGAAAATAGAATTTGGAACGAACTCATTTTGAAAAAAGAATCGCGGCCATTGTTTGGCTTCGATCCGCGTTCGGGACATTGGCCGGTCAACAGCGCGGCCTAATTCCAAGGCTAAAAGTTGGGTCAATGGTCCGAAAACACATTTCGACGCTTCGGCAAACTTATAGCCCGACAACTTGTTAATCTGTGATAACTATCATCTATGATGTGTTACGGATTGGGCAATGGATAAAAATTCCAACGACATTCATATTCAATGTTAATTATACTGCAGTGGTCAACGTCTTTGGCTTCTGAGACGGACCTTCCGTGTTCGAGTCCCGGCATGAGCAAATTTTTTCAGTCGATGGATCGATTCTGTTCGAGACAATGCTGCCAAAAATCCCTTCCCATCTTTCCGATCCCAAAAAAGCGGCACGCGGAGAGAGCGATTAACCTGAGCTAACCACTAGTCCTCGCATATTTGCAATCACAAGCAGTTCACGTGGAAAAAAACATGTTGAGATTAACTCCGTGTAGTGTCCATATGCTCCAAGTTAGGAGCGGGCATGGTTTATATGTATTCTTATGTCTTGTTTTAATTAAGGTTTAGTTTAGCTATGAACATGAACGTAATTTTATTAAATATTGAATTATCTTTGTATCCACTTTTCCTATTGATATGTCTCTTTGACACATAACGTAACATATTATTTTATATCTAGTGGCATTCATAACTTAAAACCGTTAAAAATCTAGAAACCTTTCTTTTATCCGAAGAATCCTAAGTAAGTAATGATTTATGTAAAATGGCAGCACTGGCATATTTTGTGGTTTGCGACCTCGCTATTTTTCTATTTGTCATCACGCACAAGAGAGGTCATTGTTTGACGACTCCCACAGGCAGTTAGATTTATATTTCCGAGATCTATGCGCAGATAACCTGAGCTCTTGACCTCAGCTGCGCAGGTATACGACCGGCGTTTTATAGTTTAACGGTGCAAAATAATCGCATACTCGACAATATTCATGCTTGTAAAAAAAACAGTGCAATGTACAAGCATTTTGAATAATAAAATTCACTCAATATTGTTTATGTCAAATCGCATTGTGTACCAATTGCATCCCTCTATGGGGCACACATTAAAAGCTTCAGTAATCGTAGAAAAAAATATGCTTATCTCTTAGTTCCTATTTTGTGTCATCAACAAAAATCGTGCCAGGACCATTATTTTTATTATTATTAAAGTGATACATACACATGATTCCTTTGAAAAGGATTTCGACTGAAGGCGCTTGATGGAATTTCAATATCTCTTTCTCATACTGGGGCTTGTGAGTCCGTCACGGATACTATAATTTCCATAAAAAAATCAGGAAAAATTTGGCAAACTTAGAGAGGGAAAAACTTCGGTTACTTTCATGAATAAAAACATTCAATAAATTTTGTATTTTGTACTATTCCACGAGTTTTTTCGGGTTTTGTCTTCCGGCATTACAGATGCACGAATGAAGTTGAACTGAAGCGGAGGTAGTTAATAGTTTGTATCGCTTATATATTTACATGTAATATAGGAATACAAATATTTTTTGTTATTATCGCAATCTGGATGAATTAGCGAATGTTTTAATGTTGGAGTGAGTGTTTTACAGTTTGAACAAAAATCCCCTTTTATCGAGTCAATATAAATTTAAGTAATAAACATATTTTTTTAACTGATTCAACATTAAAGTAAAAAAGAAAAATCCCAAACGCCATTTTGTAATTCATCATTTTAAAATATAAGAATCAATCTTGCTTTATTACTTTCGCAAACTTTGCCATAGTAAGTCCAAAGATGCATCAGAAAGTGGTGAAACACATGTCACAATAAGTAACATAATACGTGGAATAATAGAATTTATTTTTAATACCACATTATTTGCACGTTATGAGCACTATGCGAAACCGGTACTGATCAAAACAATAAAAAAAAACCATGTTCCCTTTGTTTAAAAATAATAACGTTTAGCATAATGCTAGACGCAATTACAATCTTAGATTAGCAAACAAAAATTGTTATTCGCAAAAAGCGTGCACTCTGTTAAGTTACTAATAATGACATAAGGCCTATTGAAAATATCTGCCGGTTTCATTGTAATGAAGTTGGACTCGTCATGAGGTCGGTAACATGTCGTTCACCCTCGCCCGGTCGTGCAACTCTTTCCGAGGTGTTCATTCTCCCCGGTGAACCCCCTCGGAAAACGAGCACTATCAATATTTACGAACGAGTAAAAATTGACATTATTTTTTTACAAAACTATTCTTACTTCATTTATATTTTTATTTAACCTTATTAAACAGTCACTATATAAAAGTATGAATGCGTCATTTAAAATATAAATCCAGTATAGTTTAGAAAATAATATTATAGAGAAACTATTTATTGAGTACTAGTATGCGTTTGTGTTTGTGTTTATTGAAGTGCATTCGGATGCACAATATCTTACATGCACTTACCGTTTGTCTTTTGCCGATTGTCTATGGTACGACACGCGCGCCATCTACTGTAAGTTAATTGTACTTTGTCTATAACCTTCGCGCAAGTGCAACAATACGTTGTCAAAATGAAGGTATGGCAGCGCATAGAATATGAAAAAACATTGATTTTTATATATAAAACCTACTGTAAGTTAATTTTACTATACCAAAAACCTCCGCGCAAGTGCAAGCAAAAAGTTTGTCTAAGTTTCATTGCGATCGGATTAACGGTATGGCAGCGCATAGGGTGCGAACAAACAAACATTGATTTTTATATATTAGATTTGTCGTAATAATTTACAACTTTTAGGATAACAGCCTGAAAAGAATACGATTGCTTTCATTACTATATTTTCTTTCGTAAAACTTATTTAAATATATAATTGTATTGTAAATGAAGGAACAATTGAATTAACTGACTAGGTAAATAATCTAAGACCATCATAAGATCATCGAAGTACGCCAACAAATCCCTAGTTACAAATCTATAAATGCCAGTGGAAAAAGCATCGCTTACCGAACATGCTGTTCTGTGTTCTGTCATGTTTAATATCAAATGATGATAGTTTCATTCAAACCATGTACATGAGATTATTCGAAATGTCATTTCTTTACGACTTAAATTCGAGTGTCATTGTTTAAATTTAATTAAAGCTTATTTAATTAAAATATATAAAATGTTTTCATTCTCAACAACATATCTTGCAATTTCTAAGTCTGCATAATTAAAAAATATCGGATTGGATACAAAATGTACGCGAGTGAAACACTGGCACAATGGCCGAAAAGCATCTTCCGACATCTACGTTATTTGCATTCTTGGCTGCAGGAAGAATGTTCGTGATGGCAGTGTTACAGTTTTAATCCGTATAAAGCACCAATTATTACTACTCCACTTTAACAAAGATCTAAGATAGCATTTATCGAAGAGATGAAATCACTCGTAAGATGGCTATTGATACTGTATTCGAATTCAAAAATAAATCTGTCTGTAGTCTCTGTACTTATATTTATTATTTAACTTGAGTTTAAAATTACTAGATGGAAGTGCCACCTGTCTGTAATCACTCTACGCACACGATACGCAGACATGGAGAGAGTTTGCGTACTGCATTTCCGACTATCATATTAATCAAGTCAATTTTTATATATTATATTAATCCTAATATTTTAACTTATATTAATTTGAAAGTAATTTGTTATGTCATCAATGTTACGACTCAAACAAATCTACTAGGCCAGTGGTACTCACGGAAATTTTCACTGTGGCCGCATCGTACACATAAGCGGTCCTGCGGAAATTTCTGGTGGCCGCACCAAATTTTGGTTTTGAGTCTGTTGTGTTTGAGGTATGTCAAATGGACCTAAAGATGTCTGTCAATTTACCATTGGTACAAATTGCATTCTAAATATTTCATTTACGGAGAGTTTGTTGACAAATTAGCTTGTAAAACCACATTTTTTTAAAACCAATATTTTCTATGAAGCTGTTGGTGGCCGCACATGAGAACCACTGTGCTAGGCATTATATAACTCAACTGAATCCGTTCCTTTATTAAGATGCTTGTAATTTTTAATATCTTATAATATGAGAAAAATAAGTGATACAATGGTTTAAATGTTGTACTAAGTATTTATATGCTCCTTTGATCCTTAATATGAATATTCTTTAACGAAAAAAAAAAATCGATATTCATAAGTAAGCGACAAGTCACGGACAAGTAAAAAATATAGTATGATGTGATAATCTTTTATTGTTGAGTTCGCTATCCTGCAGTCAACTAACTTACTATTAATAATATGTGAGTGTTCACAGAATATTAATAAACCTTTTTCAGAGTTGAAACCACAGTTATAAATTATATTAGTCATATTTTTCTAGACAAGTTGCAATGTTTTTAGTTTCAAAGAATCCATTGATTGCTAACAAAAGTTACCTGTGACTAAGTATTTCTGCCTACAAGATTGACCTGGATCCATTACTCCATCCACATTTCGGTGGTAGCATATGCGTCATTGGAGTGCTGGTATCAGGAACTCTGCGGGGAACAGAAGTGCGAGGAGGTGGCAGGCGCCGCTGAGGTAACTAACCCGCGATATGGAACAGGCGAGTTCTTTCACCCGCGGCTAACGTTCGTTTACCCGCGACTTCGCATTCCGACGACTCGCAGTACGTTATGTCCCATCAGATCTTTACCTTCGAGGGTTATGTTATCCTGATACCTCGAGTTGAATTGATCTAATTTTAGGCCTCCTCCCAACATATCCTTATTTGGGTTGTTATGGTTTAAAGTTTAAACTAGACTCGCTTGAATATTCAAATAGCTTATTTATTTATTCTCTGTCAGTTATATTGTCAACAAGTATGCCATTTAAAAATATAATATATCATAATAGATCTCTACCTTTTAAATGCGAAGTGAGAGAAAATTTATGTTATAATAAAAATGAAAGACATTCATACCAATGATTTTTGATACACATTTTAAACTTTCAAAGTTTAAATTATTTGAATAAATAAAATACATTACATAGTACTATTTCCACTAATCCTCTGATGGAGATCAGGACCGGTTTCGTTCATCAAAAACATATGTCTTGATACCACCATCAGATGTTATATTCCACATTAAGAGCGGATCATGGCATAAAAAATCTTTTTTTACTAAAAAAACGATGCCGGTCCCAGGGTTACACTGAAAAATATCTACTGGTCCGCGAACCAATAATGTTGGAGTTGCACCGTCCTAGTACACTGCCGTTACTAGCAAGACACTTAGCATTTTGTGTTTTTTAAAGTTATAGATACCTATTTAGAAATTTAAAAAAGCGGTTGATCCGAATATGAACTAATTTCTTTGCAAGCGAGAAATAAGTAGTTGTATTGACTGACTCGTTGCTAAGAAAACTAGAGATGCTGTCCATTTATTCACAAAAGATTTTTAGAGTATTTTATTTATTATACCGCAAAAGTGAACACCATATACATATGTATAGCTTTCAAAAATATTTAGCAAATTGCATTCATAACTCAATTTCAGAAATTTTGCTAGTTACTGAATTCATCCTTGGAATGGCAGTATATGTTGGGTTCTACTTGGCGATTAGATGTTTTAGAAGCAACCATGATAATCTACATCAGGGCTGGCCAAAGCGTCGATCGTCTATCGGATCTGTACAAATCTCTGGTGCCCGTCCCAAGAAGCGTGCGAGACAAGTCGTGTGACAGGGGGACAGCACGCTAAAATCTCGAAAATCTCTTTCTAAAACCCGGGTCAAACAAGTGTTGGTAATTAGATTAATATAGGCTTTAAATTACTTCTTTTAATGTTGGTTGATAGCCGCCAATAATTTCAAACGAAAGTCGATCGCGGGCAAAAAAGTCCGGCCACACCTGATATATATATTACGTAATCCATAAAGATTCTTTTTTCGAATTTTAGCTCGTGTAAGATGATATTTTGACAGTTCCAGTCTTGTGAAAATCAATCAACGTATTAAAAGAATTTGTCAGTTCGAGTAAGAAAGTTCATTTCTTTCGTTTGAGTGGCATATGGATGGCACGGCGCCCAATTGTTCCCCAGACGGCGCTCGAGTCAAGTGTCCCGCGAAGTCTGCTAAGAGTGCGTGGTTCAAGAGTGAGTCACGCGTTCGTGTCCCGCCTGCCGCCCTCTTTGGATGGTTCCGACACATCACCATTCAGGCGGCTTTCGTGGAAAGCGTCACTAGACCAGAAACAATTCGACAAAACGATACCGAAATTCGAAACCGACTGCTAATTCTGCTTTCCTGATAAACTGGCAATGAAACATTTTCTCTCACACCGGAGAATTTAACGACTTGAGTGCCTCGTTCGTAAATATGTTCCTATCACCACATGCCATCCGATTTAACCATTGTTTCTGTTCACCCATATCTCACCTCGAGTTAATGTAACGATTTGTTCCAATCGAAAAATCGAACTTTTCATTTAAATCACCAGGGTAGGGTTGTCAACATATATCTTTCTCAAATTTTAATCGTTTGAGTTTTGTAATTTTCCATGAGCTCTGTCGCTAACGACCCGGGATTCGCCTTTCGGCATCTTCAGGTATTTCACGTGAAAAAAATCCGACTCCGACTAAAAAAAGTTTAATGTTGTTAGGTTCTTTTCCAAACTTTCCTATTTATGGGTATTGAATTTAAGATCGACCAAGCAATCCGGCTAATAGCCAAATTTTTCATATCACACATGTTATATTCATAAATATAAAAGGTTCAAACATTTTTCACAAGTTTTCAAGACTCCGATTTAATATGTTGAATAGAAAAAGGGCGAGAATGATAAAGTGTTGATGTTTTTGAGGTTATGTGTTATTAGCAGGGCTGTGAAGTCGTAAAAAAACATACGACTCCGACTCCGGCTTCAACATTGATCAAAAACTCGACTCAGACTAAAAACAGTTTAATTTCGTCACGTTTTTTTCCTACCTTTCCTTTTTATGTACATTAAATTATATATCAACCAACCAATCCGGCCAATAGCCAAATTTTAAATATTATAACCAAAAATAAATAGTTCAAACTTTAACAAAAATCCGACTCCGAGAACGACTCCGGCCAAACCCCCGCGACGAGTCCGACTACGACAAAAAGACTCCGACTCAGACACCACAGCCCTGGTTATTAGAGTTAGATTGCACTTAATATTAATTTTTTAATGTAATATTCCATTTAATTCGACTTTGTAAATGGTTAGCAAATTTATTTTATGGACCTGCGCGTAGCTTCCAAGTAACATATGACATACTGAGCCAGTTTAATATTTTATACTATAATGAGGCTGGTATTTAATGCATACGTTATCCTTGGTTACCCTCAGCGAGACTTACCCTCCTCAGTATGTACTACTGCTTTACCTGAAACAGGTGCATCACCTGTCAACGATACAGCCAGTCCACTGAACCCCATAAAAACCCAATGGTTACACAAGCTCACACGTCCATACATACAATGACACGGCGATAATAATATGCACACGCTACACTCACACATCTACATTGCATTGTATTAGCAAGATTATAAAGGCAATTCATGTATTCTTTATAAAACCATACTTTCATATTAATTCAACTTTGCGGTCTTTAAAATTTAAAAGATACTCCGGATACAAAAGATTTGATCATTTTGTCTCAAAAATATATTTTTCAATATTTAGTTGTTCACTCTCAAATACATAATTAATAAGGCATAATATGAACAAAATACATATATAAAACATTATTTCCATAGTGAATTTATTAGCCCTCCACGATATATTTTTTTCCCTTCCAGCAACTCCTCAATAGATTTGAGAAATTGATTGGTATCACAGGGTTTGCGTATTTATTAGCACGGTATAACGAAATGCCGACAAACAGTGGCGGCTGGCGACAGAGTATTAGGGAGTGCAACAAAAGATTCCACTATTTTTCCGTACTACGGACAACCAAAAATTCATGAGACTGGCCATGTCCATGTTATAGAAGTGTTTTAAAATCCAATGAATAGGAAAGAACTCTTGCAAAAATAGTTGAATTTTTTTTTGTACTTCCTAATACTCTGTCACCAGCCGCCACTGACGAAAAATATACCATATTATGACATGTTTAAAACTTAAAGTACACAATCCTATATATACGATTTTTTAAATAAGAATAATTTAAAATTAATAAAAAATATTTTTTCGATCAAGTTGTACAATGTGGAGTGGGACTCGACACAGGAGTTCTAGAAGTTAAGATCAGGACCGGTTTTGCGCATAGCGAACGTCAGTTAAAAATCGCTATAAACGAAACCCACCCTGATCTTAATAGATTAATTGTGGGATAAGTAAAAATAATGTTCAACTATTTTTCAATATGTATTTTTATAAATATTATTGGTGATAACACTTTTACAGTCAGCCCTTCTTTAGCGTCGAGAAAAGGACCGCGCTCTAGAAACCCGACACATAGGTGACTAGGCACTCATAGCAGGGAGCGTTATAGGAGGGTTGAATGTATTACCAACGTTAACTTTGGTTACCATACGTAATATGTATACACGTTTATGGCTGGCTGTCACACTTCGCGTCCGAAAATTTTAAATAAATGTTATGACACTGTGTCATCAGTTTACTCAATATTAATATGCATTGATCGTATTGCATTTATTAAATAGCGCATTAAATGCATTACTTTTGTTGAGCATTGGAGCATTGCTATCAAAGGTTCTCAAATATTTAAATGATGGAGCAAACTTCGACACTACAAAATAAGGAGCCACATATAACTTATACGATTCTTCTTTAATAGATAGATATTATCAGTTGCAAATGCTGGCGATATGTGAAACCGCTCGTGATATTTTTTTTACGATTTCCGCTCACAATTTGGAGCGTATGGACTCCTCGCGGACATTATTTAAGCATGTTTTTTTTCTACGAGAACTGTTTGTTTTCTCTTAGCTTAGTCTCTCTTTTTTTAATAAAGAATACGGATTGAAAGCAAAGACGACTAGTGGTTTGCTAATCGCACTGTTAATATAGGATCGGAAAGGTGGGAAGAATTTTTTTTTTATATGTAAACCAGAGCTGTGGAGTCGGAGTCGTCACGGCGTTTTGGCCGGAGTCGGAAATTTTGAAAAGTTGGACCTTTTTATTTTTGCATATAATAATGACAAATTTGGCAACTGGCCGGATTGTTGATTGAATACACATAAATAGGAAAATAAGAAAACAAAAGTGACGATATTAAACGTTTTTTAGTCGGAGTTGGAGTCGTATTTTTGGTCAATGTTGGAGTTGGAGTCGTGGTTTTGGTTAATGCTGGAGTCGGAATCGAACTTTTTTTTACCGACTCCACAGCCCTGATATAAACATCACAAACACCCATTGCATTCAAACAGAATCTTTTCGTACCGGGACTCGAACACGGGTGGTCCGACACGGAAGCCAATGACGTTGACTACTGCACTGGAGAATAATAAATTAATTGTGAAATAAGTGCAAAAAATGTTATATATTGTTTTTTACTACAATACCTTTCCACCAAGTATTGACAGTAATCAACTCAAAAGTGATATAATCCGATAGAGAATTTAAATTTGATAGTCTACCCGACAATATTAATTATTACGACGACGACTTCAGAACCTGCAAATTTTGATCGCTGTCGTGTTAGAAAATGTTGAGAGGCGCAGCATTAAAACGCTGGCGGCCCCAGTTCGCGATTCGCCATAAAAACGGAGCGGGTGAGTACATGTGCGCTTAGCAAGCGACAGAGAGCAAGTTCAATGGTTTATAATATAGGGCAATTGGGTTCCTTAACCCTTTAGCCTACCTGTAACAGAGGACGTTGGCCCTATGTAGGCAATTTACCTTTTGCTGCCAGCAAACGATGCACTTTGGCGAGAAGTGCGCACAAATGCAACATGCAATGCTATCGCTCTATTGCAACTCAACAACTGATGCTTTGTCGCATTTCTAATTAAATATTTACACTATGATCCAAAAATAAACTATATTATGTTTATCCTTCTAAATGTGTATGGCCATCGTTGTTCTTTCAAAAGCTATCAAAACAGTAAAGAATATTATCACCAATGTATTGATCAATAAAAGATCGACGTAGTTCTTTTAAAAATAAATTTAAAAATGCAGATTAAACTGGGAATAATTACAGGTATCGTCATTTAGGAGCATTGACTCACCAGTCTTCGGCAGGTCTCAGATTCCTCTTCCTGCTGAACCTAGTGGTTATTATTTTTTGTCGGGATACCGTTAAGTGATTATAATGTAATTGCGACATTTAAATTCCACTTTTCATTGTTTAAAAACAATGATTAGTTGATTTCTTTTAAATAGATACAAAAGCCGAAATGTGTTTTTGTATGTTTGAGAGTTACTTTGACATAACCAAAAGATAGTGAATGATATAAGTTTTATACTATAAAAATAAAAACACATTTTTTGTAGGTTCTTATTCCACATTGAATTTGTCGAAATCAAGACCGGATTCTCTTGTCCCGAGCATTATCAACTGATCCATCATATTCCACATTAACATACTATCCCGCATGATTCACATTTTTAAGTGATTCATCAGTTGATAATATCCGCGATGGGCGAAACCGGTTCTGATTTCACTAAAATCAATGTGGAATAAGTATTAAAAATGTGTAATTATTTTTACTATAATGCCATTCCACCAAATTTTTAAGATGTAAATTCACTATCAATAGAAAATGCTCGCGATCTTCACAATATTATAGGTAAAGAAAGTTTGATAGCTTGTAATATGCGATGATATAATAGCCCAGACGACATCTGCCGATAGATACGTGAATTTATCTCAATTATCTAAGGATATTTTGTTAATGCATTTTTAGTACTAATTTAATCTCGCATAAGTCGATTTTTTTATTTTATTCTATCACTCTCTTCTCGATGCCCAATTCAGGGCCCATTTAAAATGCGGGCAATAATAGCCGTGGCCGGTTTTTAAGTCAGGGACACGACACCTCGGGCTTACATTTGCGCCATCGCGAATAAAATTTAATTTGCCAGTGAGAGGAGTAGGAAGGTATTACGATTACCGCCATAAGGAAATATTACGCGTGGCAACGAACTGTCAGTTCTGCGGTCAAGGGCATGCGCTTCACACAGTGGCGGGGAGGGACGGGGCGGCGGGAAGGGGCGAGTCGGCGAGCGAGTGAGTTGTGCACGATACGTTGAACTCGGCAGCGCGAAATGTGGCGACACGGCGCTACAATGGCGGTACGTGAACGACCCGAGACTCGTTTCCCGTTCGACTTTCAAATTGGCTCGCGAACTAATGCACCTGATTTCAGAAAGGATCTCTTCCGGAGTTACCGAGGACCGACGCCTTACCCTTCCCGCCTTAAAGATTGATTGCGATATAATGAACCTAACGATGGCAGAAATACAATTCAAACTGCCGACCTTCCTATAGCGTTATTTCAAACTGCAATTTTCGTATAGCGGTCCCTTCTATAGCATTTTTTACAACACGCAAAATTTTCAAAGTCAAATTAGAATTTTTTGAATATGATATCTTATACATACATATTTCCGCAACATATAATTTGAATGAAAACTGCAGTACAACGCTATCAAAAACCGTTTTATATTAAAAGCTGCTGTAGGAGGGCTGAGTGTATTTAACAGTGCATTCATGTTGATAAACTGAATATAAAACAAGGTCTGTATATAAAGATGGAAAAAAATATAACTTCAAATTTTGTCTTTGTGTTTAACTTCCAATATGGAACTCTTTTATAGCGGTGTTCTTTCATCTACGTTATAGGAGGGTTTGCTGTATTTTATAGTGTAATTTAAGTGTACAAATCAAATAAATATTATTGATTCTATCTGAGCTTTGTAGTAAATGATTTATGTTTTAGTAAATGTTAATAGTAAATGGCAAAATCGTTGAAAATTGCTCGGATTCATTTTTGGTTTCAACCTCGAAACGTTGACCAACATTTTTTTATAGATTACAAATTTGAATAGAAAGACCTTCAACGTGGCAATTGGTTTTTTACGGAGATAATAAAAAAACTAATATTATGTTTCGGCCGCACCAAAAAAATGGTGCTTTAAACTGAACCAATATAATTTTGTAATATGTATATAAGAATAGATAATAGCGCTTGTTACAAATCAATAAAACTTTTAAACAGTCAATCATTGATACAAATCGATGATAAATGGTTGGATATGCAGTTCACAATGGTTATTTATGGATATGAAGACATTTCATGTCAGATAATGTGGAGATACGAGATCTTAAAATTAAATTTGGCAATAAACTGTTTGACTATTCGTATAGAAAGATTAAGAACAAAACTACATTCCAAATACCAACCAAGTACTTTGATGTCGGTTTAAAATAATAATTAATGAGTCAGCGGAAACTATGCGTAATATATCCTATGTACCGAATGAAGAAATATAGAAATTATCAAATGATAAATCTGTTTTGAAATGCTGTCTAGTTTGTTGCCAATAGCAATATTTAGTGCATTGAATTAAAGCCCAGAAGTAAAATAAACGCCATTCATTTAGTTGTTTATTACATTTCAAGCAAATGGAAGTTATCAGGATATCAGATCGGGTTAGGAGCTAGGCTACCGTTGCGCAATAAACCAACGTCCGCTTTTCGAAATGGTTCGCGGAGGAGTTTGCTCGTGGCTGTTGAACCGCAGGGCGGCCTTGGCTCGGTCAGCGGACGTTCCATCGCATCGTGCCTTCCTTCTCTATTCGCTTCTGATGCCCTGATACATTTTTATCACCTATTGTTGAGTAATAATAAAATATGGAGATTCATTTATAAGAAATTTTTATAAAGCAAAAAAGAAAATTGAACGTAAGAAGAAAGTGAGTTTCTGATTACTATTTTTAAATGAATTTAATTAAACTTATATATAAAACCGAAACGGGGGATGTATGTCTGTAATTCCCTTTTGCATTGTTGTTGCAAGTTCAAACAAACGAATTGATTTCGCTCGCGAAAGTTTCGACGGTAAATTTGTTTCGTTATCAATGTCTGTGTAGAGACTCCAATTACTCGAGTATCGAGTAGTACATATATAAAACCGAAACGGCGTATGTGTGTCTGTGGGTCTGTAATTCCCTTTTGCATTGTTGGCCATAAAAAAGAATATGAAAGAAAATATGTTTGATTTTTTTATCGGCGAAGACATTTAGTCAAAATGTAATAAATTAGTCTTCTACTGAACTTTTCCCGGCTTTTATTAATATAATAATGTTTTTATTTACGTGAAAGTATTATTTGACATTTCTTTGACAGCAAATTAGATTTTTTCCTTGAATTTAGACATTTTAATGGGCGAGAATGGGGCTGTCAATATATGAAAGGGGCTGTGAAATGTGAAATTCCATTTTAATTGACCTAGACTTTTGAATTTTGAAAAAAGTTGTTTCAACTTGGCCCGTCTGAATTTACGCACCGAGGTGAACATAACCCCAAACTGGTCCGAGCGAAGCCGGGCTCGAACACTAGTTATTTATAAATAATAAAAAAACTTATTCTTCTTTAGAAGATAATAAATACCTTCTTCCCACACACTACTACATACAAACCTACTTCAGAAAGTGATCTATTAAAGGTTGTGATATTTTTAATATGTATTTATTAAATGAAATCATTTGAACATTATTTAAATACTTTCGATAGATTTGGCGAAAACTTTGTGAATGTTCAATTTAGTATAAAATTAAAAATAACTTTCACTAAGTTATTTTAGCAATCTTTGCAATAGTTTAAAGATGCATATAAAAGAGACGAAACACGAGTCGCAAATAGTAACACAATACATGGAATAATAACAAGTTATTTGAAATTTTATATGATCATTATTTGAGCATTTTTATCAATAGAAAATGTCTCCTCTACTCTCTAATGCACCTTTTTTTACAAACTCTCTGACGATTTTCATAATTCATATGAAAAACAATGCATTCTATATTTTGTTCTCTTTCTTTTTGATTTAATTCGAAATAAATGTCTCAAATTATTGTATATAAATACTACCATCTTGCGGGGAGTAGATGTACTAAGGACTCAGTTAATTTAGTTCACGCATTTTCCGCAGGCAGTGAGAGCGCTGCCTTTATAGAAGAAGGTTTTC
Organism: Himalopsyche kuldschensis; assembly: GCA_028554975.1. Lineage (NCBI taxonomy): Eukaryota > Metazoa > Arthropoda > Insecta > Trichoptera > Rhyacophilidae > Himalopsyche > Himalopsyche kuldschensis. The sequence continues at coordinate 5,009,815 of JAHFWI010000007.1, forward strand.
ATCCATCCCTTTTTCGCAACGAGCGAGAACAGCGATGGAGAATATTTATCGCCTAAAGCAAACTCACCCCCGCCCAACGACAACTGAACATTTTCAGGGTCGAGCACGTGTTCTAAAAATAAATAACGGTATGGATCCGCCTCTCTTCCGATCCTATTTCCAAATATTGAAGGAATTTGCTGATATGACGAGAGATTTAGAAACATGTCAGTGTCCAACACATAGCACACCAACAGTGTATTAAAATTAAAAAGTGGTATAGTTTATATAAGTCTACAATAAAAATTAAATTATAAAACGATAACTATTTGGTAACAAAAGTTTATGCATATATTAATAATCTAAATAGTTTATTTGAATAAATAAAAAAAACATAGTAGGAAAAATGATCCACATAAAATTATTGAAATGTAATTAGGACCGGTTTCGATCATTGCGAGCGTTAATAACTGATCGAGATGATCAAGAAGGTGATGAGGAAAACCGGTACTGATCGTTATAAAACTATATTTGGAAGTAGTATAAAAAAATGTATTTTATTTATTTAAAATAATTTCTATCCAAAAAGAGACATTTAACACTTAAAAGTGATATATAATATCTAATAATGAAGGCAAGAAATAGTTGATTCGCTTGATAGTTTTAGTCTAGAGGAAGTTTTGTTGATATTGTGAAATATTATTTTTTTTAAATTTTTAATACGAGCTTACGATTATGAATTAACAATCGGCTGTCAATAATTCCAATGTTCCTAAATTCTGTTTTTTTTTTAAATGGAACCAGATGTATTTATTGAAGATGAATGAACCAAACAAATAAATCACATACCTTCAATGCTTAGGTCAGATAAATTTTTCTCAATTTCATTCGAATCATCAGAAGTCATTTTCAAATCCAAAATAAAAGATATATTTCGATTTTGTCCACAGTTTTTGTTATTTTAATCGAGTCATTAAAAAACACATTTAATTTTGATGAACTTCACTCAAAAAACAACACAATCGATTTATTATTGGCGGCAATAAACAAATTAGTATCAGTTCTGACAGCTAGGTCCTTACTCCAGGGGTCAATAAAGTACGTAACAACAACACGACCGTGAACCTTAAAAAACGGCTTTAAACAACATTGGGAAAACTGTACAAAATTAACGATACGCGAAAATAATTGTCAAGGGGATTCCGTTTGAGAGTATGTAGTTTCCGTGTGGTAAAAGAATTGCAAAGGTTTTGCCCGAAGCCGGTAGCATCGGCGTAGGAAATGATAGAAGCCGGCCGTCTCAACCCGGGACGATACCGGGGTAGAAAATCCGCGTGGGCGGGAAAAAGGCGCGCGTGCGCCGGCGAGGAATGGAATGGCGGCGTAGGCGAAACGACATGGGGTTCAACTCGTGTCACGGGGGTCACCGGCTCGGGGTCCCGCTTCTCGGGGGCTCTCCCCACCGCGGGGTGCGCGGAGGTTGTGCCTCGCGATGGAAAGGGCGACGACATTGAGTCGAAAACAAGGTCGAAAGGAGAAACGGACAATACTTTTGGAGGTTATTTTCAGAAACCTACGCAGTACGCACCGAAACTAGGACTGGAATTGTTTATCACTACTATAAAATCAAACATAAAATGTTAAACTCTGCATTAACATTAAGCAACCATTAAGCGTTAAGTAAGAATTTCAAAATGAAAAGAAAAAAAGTATATACTATATGAAATAATAACTCCACAGTACCGTAAAGCGGGGATAATAGAGACACTTTTTACCCTTCACGACTATAACAAATATGAATGGCTTGAAACGTGTTACTATGGTCCTACTACACATTCAGGACAATATCTTTCAAATATTCAGTATCGTTATTAAGACAGTCAGTTTTGTTCGATGTCTCTATTCACATTGAACCGGGGTTAATAGAGTCGAGAGAGGGTGAATATAGACAAAACAACAGATTGTAATGATTGGAATATATGTCTCTATTCATTTACGTTATACGGTACTTATTAACCAAAAAAAACATGATTTAATTTAATTTTCGTCCAATAAAAGAGATGTTTATAAGGGTCAAAGGCACAGGCATCGAACTTAAACACGTTTGTTTCAATTTTAGGCAATAATTTAGTTGGTTTGGTTTTGTCATTCGAGAGATAGTATTATAGTCATTGTAAAGAATTATAAATATATAATAAAAATACATTGGATACTTAAGGTTGAAGCTAAAGTTCAATCCTCTTTTTTTTATCTATTCACCCCGTTTTACGGTACACAGCAGCCTTATTCTAAATAATAATTAGGTAAAAGAACTCATTTTGTAATTCTTAAAACGGAGTATAATCGTCAGAATTGCGCAAACAAGTGACACACCGAAATATCCCTGTGTATCTTCTATCAAATATTTATATGAAATGGGGTCCAGGCGACATCGTAATTTGGAAACCGCTGATCAAGTCTCGTAGCACCCATTATATGTTCATCAACTTGCAGTGTGTTGGAAAAAGTATAAGGAAATGTTAGCAGGTCTGCCAAATGATATTACATAATAAAAGGTCAAAGTTTATAACAGGGCATCCACCCCAAGGAGATTTCAAGAGCGATGTTTCATTTACAGATTACCTACTTGGTCGACGCAATCTTTTGATAATGTTTTTTTTTATAATGGCAAATAATTTGATGTAACGGATGTTATATCATATAACAGCGACTGAGATCAGCCATGATCTTGCAATCTAAAAAGAATCCCCACAATGATTTGACAATACGACAGCTTACTTTGAAAAGGTTCTAACTGCCCTTGACACTGTTTTGAGATATGAGCGTTTGAAGTTTCGATTGATTAAAATTCACTTGTAACAATGAGCAAGAAAAAATGTTTCAAATTACCTTTTTAAGCATATTTTTTCACAACTCTTGCTGAGAAATAATGATTGTAAAGATCTTAGACAATCTTAGACCTTTGTCAAATAAATTAAGTAAAAAAAGTGTGCAGATGCAGTGCAACTCTGGAATTCTGCAAACACCGTTATTCAACCATAGATAATTCTGAAATTCATATATACGATAAATTGCGGTAAATACAAGCTTTTCCGACCGAAAGGTCACTTTAGGCAAATATGTCAGTTAGAACCTTTTCAAAGTAAGGTAACGAAATGTCAACCCTCTAAATCAGCCATACTCAACCTTTGATTTTACTAGGGCCACAAACAAATATTGCGTACTACTTTATGACAATAAATTTACCATTTTTTTTTTTTACTGAAAACATACTTAAAACTACAGGCGTTTATTTAGAAAATCATGTCCTGCACGATGTATTGACATTTTTTTTACTATTCAAGACTGACTATCATGTTTGCAAATTTAAATTCCAACCAAAGTTTGGGCGGCCGACTGCGATTTAAGTTTGCCCGGTAACATTTATACGCAATAACTGTACTCATTATTAATGTTGAAATAAGTTTATATATAAAACCGAAACGGCGTATAAATGAATGTATGTCTGTAATTCCCTTTTGCATTGTTGTTGCAAGTTGCCATAAAAACGAATATGAAAGAAAATATGTTTGAATTTTTATCGGCGAAGACATTTAGTCAAAATGTAATAAATTAGTCTTCTACCAACTTTTTCCCGGCTTTTATTAATATAATAATGTTTATTATTTACGTGAAGGTTTGACATTTCTTTGACAGCAAATTAGATTTTTTCCCTGAATTTGAACATTTTAATGGGCGAGAATGGGGCGGGGCTGTCATCAAATAAAAATAAAGTGTGTGATTTTATTTAAACTCTATTTTGGATGTTAGAATTTGTGATATAATTATGTCGAATGATATAACATTATATAGCATACTAGTATGCGTAGCAATACTTGTAAGTTTATAAAGAAAGTAAAAGGGTTATGTAAAAGTCTACTCACATAATATTTAAGTAGCTATCAATCGATGAACGAGTAGGTTTGTAGAGAAAAATGGTTTGACTCTTACCTGCAACAAAAAAGAAAAGAAAATTACAGATTAACAAAACGAAATATGACAGATTATAAAGTTAGACAGAAAGTACCCTCTATGAATTGGGTTCATAAGACATTATGTATTAGTGAACCATTATAATACAACATCTTCATAATTTAACTTTCACTTGACTATGCACTCAAATTAACGATAGTTTAATCACTTTTACTCATGCGGCCCTCGGACAATCTGAAAATTGATAAGCTGCGCCTTCTGCCAAAAAGGTTGTGCATCACTGCGATGGATCATTGAGTGCTTTATTATTGAATACTTAAAAAGCACTTAATCAACAAATATGCATCAATTTTAACCTGTGTACTTTGGGCAACAGGTGGCAACCGTTACCTTCTGGGACGACATCAATTAAATACATATTAGTGTGTTTTTTTGTTTAAATTTTGTTTATTGAAGACGCATACGAAAGATTAGTTAGTTAGAATCGTCCCATTATTTTGATGGATAAGGTTATATTTTAATTTTGTACTTTTCAATGAGTCGTCGCTTACGACCCAAGGTGCATCTTCAGGCACTTAAAGTGCACTAATGAACTTGAACTGACGCGTAGTAAACAGTTTGCATTGTATATTATATAAAAATAAAAGTAGATCACTAAGATTTATTGTTACGTATTTTATATTAGTTAGCGAAAGTTTGAATGTTTATGAGTTTCAATGAATTATGTGGGAAAATTATAACTACCAGGCATTTTCCATGTGGTATCGTAAAGATTAATAACCATGTAAAAACACGGAAATGCCTACTAATGTAATAGGTGGGGTTAATCTGACCTATAATTAAGGAATTCATGTTTTTCAATGGTTTGAATTTATAATTAATGTTATTTTTTTAAAGGAGAACAACAGTAGAGCGTTTGGAAAATTGAGTAGTAAACTATTTAGCTGAGACTTATTTTTAAGGTTATGTTTAATGTTGACAACATTTTGTCATCCGTTGTTGAAGGTTTAATTAAATCAATGCGGAAAACGAAATATTTAATGATTTCTAAATATCTAAATTGTTTAAAGATTTTTGCCTTACGTAAGATATTGCAACCTAAGGCACGATATCTTTTGGCAGATTTGGGTGGTTCCAGGGCACAAATTGCGAAGGTTAGTGTAGAGGTGAGGTGTGACGTCACGGGGTGGGGGGGGGGGGAGTCCTGCGCGTCAAGTTCGCGGGCGTTGTGTGGGTGGGAAGGTTATTTTTATTACATAATATTGTGTTTCTCCTTTATATAATAATTATAAATTATTATGAACAACAATAAAGCAAATGGACAAAGCGATGAATTCGCCGAAATTAAATGTTTTCAGGGTTGAGATTTTCCAAGTCGTTACTAAAATATTTCGATATAGTTAAAATATTTTAATAATAATAAAAATAGGCATATTTTTGGCACTACTTATGCAAACATTATACTTGAATGTAAACGACAGTCATTAATTTATTACAAATAATATCTGCATACATGAAAATAAATACTATAATTTTTACATACCATTATCATAAATATATAGAATGGAATCGATTTAATTGATAATATGTATATAAATAAAGAGTCATGCATTATCTGCAAGCTATAGAACTGACTGCGCCATCTGATAGTCCGTAGCGGAAGCAATGAACTTCTCACCGAGAGATGGTTCTGCACTGCAAAACCAGTTTGCACACACGCATTTTGGACTGCAATTTAGATTCAATTTATTTTTCTATATGTGTAAGTTAAAATTTCTTGACACGTGATTAAAATAATTCGAATATTTTTAGAGTAATTAAAAATTTAATATGTAATTAAGGAAACAATTTTTAAATAATCAATGCTCATATTAATATAAAATAACTTTGATTATTCCACGTCTAGTGTTACTAATTGTGACATATGATTCGCCTTGGTTGGAAAATTATTTTATAATTATCCTTATTTCAAAAACCGTATTTATTGGATTGTGTGCCTTAGTTAATGTTTGTAACATATAATGTGAAATATTTTTCGTTATTTCGTTTTATCATGCTAATAAATACGCAAACCCTGTGATATCAATCAATTTCTCAAATCTATTGAGGAGTTGCTGGATGGATAAAAATAATATACTGAGGAGTGAAAGGGTTAAGTAATAAAGCAAGATTGATTCTAATATTCTAAAATAATAAATTAAAAAGTGGAGTTTGAAGTTTTCCATTTTTACGGGAAGCAAGGAGGGGAGGATAGAAACATTAACTAACAATAATTATACTACTAATGACGTAACATTGTTATATGCTCACAATTTTCAATCTATCTAAAATACAGATTCATCATTTTATTTGCTGATAAATTTCTAGTTTTTTAATCTTTAATACCCCCCCTTCTTGAAAACATCAAAGAGAAAGAGATAATCTGTATTTTTTTAAGCGATCATTTTTTGCGGTTAAAATTCATTCATACTCGAGATTTATTTCCGCGTTCGAGGTGAGATAAATATAATATCAAGAATGCCAGGCTAATGAACCTGCGCCTCGGTAATGTGTGGCGAGGGTGTAGTCACTCCTCACCGCCCCAAAGTCAACCACTCGAAAGGCATCGGGGACAAACAAAAGAACGGCGGTGAAAAATTGCCCACCTATCAACCGAAAAGAAAGTGATAGCGTTTTTTCGCCGGCGTAAAAATGTTTATTACTTCATCGTTCAATATCTTTTTTATGGGATGTGATAATCTCGTCATCTAACATTTTGGTATTCTTTGTTAGGTAACAGCCACTTATTATCAAGATTGTGTTAAATGGAGGAGAATAACTTATTTTTTATAATATATTTCGTAAGCCAATGTAGTAGATTACTTTATGTTAAAGCTTCTAAAGCTGCCCTACATTGACGTAAGATGGCCATTCCATTTGAAAATATGTAATATATATAATACAGTGAAAAAAATAACAATGTATTTTAATTCTAGAGAAATTATTTTATATATTTGTTCATTTCAGTTCAGTTGACAATGCTCGCCATGACCGAAACCGGTCCTGATCCAATAAATTTTATGTGGAAAAAGTACTTTTATTATTTTTATTATCATGCCATTCCAAGTATTGACAGTGAACGCAGGTTCAAAAATAGTTCTGACGATTGCGTAAGCCGGTAACAGCTATCAACAAATATATAAAATAATTTCTGTAGAATTAAAATACATTGTTATTTTTTTCACCGTATTATAATGGAGTTCTACCAAGTAAATTCCAATTCAATTAATGTAATATATACATTATTTAACTTTGTATCAAAGATTTTTAAAAGAATATAATATATTTAACATTGCTATAACATGTAATAATTTATTAAGATCAGGGACGCTGCCCATGAATAATTAATCAAAACAACTAACCGTTTAAATTTTTTGAAACTTAAATTTAATTACCGAGAGAATGTCATTTTGTCAAATTTAAATAAAATAGTTCTCACGAGAAAAATGGTAATAAGCGAAACTGATGTTATTTTTTTAACTATATCAATGACATGCTACGGAGCTCTGCAGGGGCCGATTTTTTTATTCGATATATAATGCATATTTAAGTTATCGTTTATTACTGATGACACCATAATTTTCTAACAATAATTGAACGTGTCTTTATCTTTTAGTGATGGCCATAAAATATGTGAAATAAATTGTTTTATCATAAAATTCTAACAGAGAAAATGCAGATGGTTATATGTTATAATAATATAGAATTTATTGTTGAAAAACTTTGTATTTATTCGTCATTTATTGTAATCGGTAAACCTGAAGGAATTACACACTCTAACAGTAAAATTTCTACTGTACATACTAATTTTGCAATTTGCTATTGCTATCTGGCAGAGCTACTGAAAAGGTGAGCCATTTGCTCGAAATGATTAACCACTTGCCGGTCCAATTGATTTAACATATGTACTTATGCACATATGCACACATTTTAAAATAAAAATACACACACAAATTTGTGATACTATATTTTTTTATCTGTTAGTCTGTGTCCAGCCCTTGCTTGGACTTGATCAAATTCGTAATTTTCGTATGAAGTTTGCCCGAGTTATCTCGTGATGTCCGTTTTTGACGATTTTCAATGCCCGAGTATACTCGGGCGTGCCCGGGAAGGGGTTAATGTTAAATACAGTCAACCCTGCTATAGCGAACACTTCTATAGAGCTTTTTGCTATAGCGTATGCGGCGGGTTTTTGTACAAGGCACGTGTCGTTTGCTTACAAACTAAACACTTGTAATTTTATCAAAAATATAGAAATTCGAAAAATGTTTGATTATACAATTGAAAAAATCAAACCCCGAATTTTATATGGGTGCCTAAGTTTATATAGCGTTTAGTGGTTATAGCGTACTCCATATCCCTCAGCTGGAGCAGGGCTGACTGTATCTACAAATTATGGCTCTACGGTTTTTGTATGCGCTACGCGGCGTAGACCTATTGGCAAATTGGTCGTAGGTGTAATAACATCATGTAACATTTGCAGTGTCACCGTCACGAGTTTGTTATATTATCTAATAAAACAAAATCACCCGTCTGACCTGTCAATTGTTGAAAATCACCGCGGCAGCTGAGCGTGTCGACAAGTGGACATTTAACGATGATGGACGCCTTCGCTTATGGAATGGCATGGCAGACTGCTGATGTACTGGTGAAAATTGATGAAATCTAACTCACGCAAAAGTAAAACCAATCCGTATCATCGCATAATGGATGCAACCCACATCTTTCAATCGCCGCGGACGGGGCGAAGTAATGTATTGAGGTTGACCCATAATTTGTACTCTTCATTGGTCGATCGATTATGTATCGGACTACGACTCATTTTGCTCATTGTCAATTGGACGATAAATGAATATGTCTGCGTCAGAAGTTTACAGAAATAATGAATTTAACCAGTTTAGTGCCTCACAAGCACATACGCGTGAACAACTTTAAGGTCTCAAATAGCGAGACATGTAATATTTTTAGGTAACATTGGTTTAGTCTCACCTATGGTACACTGGAATAAATTAAGATATCCTAGAATTATACCGCATGAGTGCCCAATGGGCGTATCGAGGTCTCTCCAAATTAATATCAAGATACCATTTTACAAAAAAAAAAACTATATTTTGAATGGAAATTTAGCGCACAAATAATTGAGAAGGAGAAGCAAAAAGTAGTTTTTAAAAATAAATTCAATCCAAACATATTTTAAATGTTAGTTACATACTCAATATTCACCAAAAAGAATGCTTAAAATGAGTTGATAACAATACTGATGATTAAAATGAAAAAGTCGATTTTTCGACTGGAACCAATCATCAAAATAACTCGAGGTGAGAAATGGCTGAGTAGAAACAATAAATGTGTATTTGTGATAAGATTTATAAAACAAAAATTACTTGAAAACAAACGGTTAATTGGCTAATTTGTGATTAATCGTTTCTAGTATTTATAAAACTCTTTCATAATAATTACAGGAAAATGTGCAGAATAGATATGAATACGTTAAAAATAAATCGCTTGAAAGTGAATCACTGGAATAATAAACTTATTTAGTAGAACTTGTGTGAGTTTGCGCCAAGCCTTTGGCAATAAGTAGGTGAATAATTAAATTTAAGTATATTCCGTACATTGGGAATTTCAAATGAATCATGAACGAATGTAATACAAATAAGTTGAGAGTGTTTATAACGAATTAATTCGATGGTATTTTCCAATTAAAAATTGCACGCATTTTCAAACATAATGTCTTCGTGAACGTAATATCACGTGAAAAAGATGAGTAGGTAGTGAGTTATATTGGTGAAAACTGACCCACACATTAACAACGTGAAAGCTTTTCGGGACAATAACAACAATTTCAATGGGTAAGTTAAGTAGTCAGGGTTGACAGTAAGACAACGACACTGAAAGTTATTCATTAAATAAATGATTGATTAAAAATTATAATTATCTAATATATAAATATCAATGTTTGTTCGTATTTTATGCGTTTGCATACCGTCAGTAGGTATTTTATATAAACATCAATGTATTTTCCCAAGGCTGTGGAGTCGGAGCTCTTTGGCCGGAGTCGGAGTCGTCGCGTCGATTTGGCCGGAGTCGTAGTCGGAGTCGGAAATTTTGAAAAGTTTGAACTTTTTATTTTTGCATATAATATGTCAAATTTGGCTATTGGCCGGATTGGTAGTGTTGATATTTAATTGAATACACATCAATAGGAAAATTAGGAAAAAAAAAGTGACGATATTCAACTTTTTTAGTCGGAGTCGTGTTTTGGTAAATGATGGAATCGGAGTCGGAGTCTTTTTTTTACCGACTCCACAGCCCTTGTTTTTTCATATTGTATGCGCTGCCTTACATAGTACAATTAACTTTCAGTAGGTGGCGCGTGTGTCGTACCATATATAATCGGTAAAAGACAAACAGCAAACTTCAAACGGTGAATGTCATCGATACAAAATACAAATAAATCGAAATTATTTATCTAACATATTGTGCACCCGGAAGCACTTCAATAAACACAAACACTTTCTTTCTTTGAGGGACATTGCAACGCTTGCTTAGGTACCGGCTAGCTTATTATAAAAGTGAAGAAAGAACTTTTTTATATATTTCATTAATATGTAATATGAATAAAGATAATTTGACGCATCTGGATGAATTGTTAATCATCGAAGAATACGGTTTTTTGTTATCTCGGTTTGTTCTGCTGACATTTTGTTGTGTAAATTAATTTAATTTAGCCTCAATTTTTGTCTGCATCCTTGACACTGTATCCATGTGTTAGTTATACGGCGTATTTTTGTTTTAATTAATTATCCAACAACAGTCGAATTTTCTCAAATTTAATGCCAACGTGGATGCAAGGATTATTTTAAAAGCAAAATGTGTATATTGTCAACATACTTTTAATTTATTGTATTCTTTGTTTTCACATTCATAGTATACTGTGATATTGTTATTATTGCACATAATTTGCGATGAATCTTTATCAGTAATAATATATTTTGTAAAAGGTTTTTTAATTGGGTCAGTATTCAAAATATGATAATATTATGCCTTTAAAGTTGTACAAAGTTCCATACGTATTACGTAAGTACACATTAATATAAAATTTAAAATAACTTTGATTATTCCACGTATTGTGGATTTTGATTATTCCACAATACGTGGAACGTGGATACGTGAACTTTGATTATTCCACAATACGTGGAATAATCAAAGTTATTTTAAATTTTATATTAAAATGAACTTCCACAAAGTTACCGCCGAAACCATCGAAAATATTAAGTACACATTCTTTGATCAAAAATGATTAGGTTTCTAAACATCAAACATATTGTAAAGTTGATAATTAATACATAATATATCTAGTTGAAAATCTCGAGTTTATGTAAGTTACGCTGCAAAAGTAATGAATTTTGTAATAATTAAATAAAACATTTAATTTCATAGTTATTGTAGTATTTTTTTTATAAAAAATATCATACCAAATTTGAATCGTTTGAATTGTGTACTTTTTCCATGAGTTTGGACGCTAAAGACCAGGGTTTCGCGTTTAGGCATCTTCATGCATTTCAAGACTGTCTAAATACGGGAATTTATTAATGTTATAAAAGTAAATTTGATCATGCTAAAATTTTACAATTATTACACATCTGTTCCTCTGGTGGTAGATACATATTTTTGGATTGTGTCTATGGAATAATTATCGAAATTTGAATTTGCACAATTGTTCTATCGTCTTCATTTAGTCTAAATGTCATATTATTTTTAGTTCGATGCATATTTGATTTTCAATTGAACTATTTCGCGATACGTTAAAAATGTATCAGGGCATCATAAATCATCGGCAACGGCGGGTATTTCGTATGGAAATATCTATTGCCTGCTCGGATCTGGTACATATGGGCATCCCTGGTTGGTTTGCAGGCCTGGTGATGTGGAATGAGGCGACCTCGCTCCGCTTGGAGGTGGATCAACCCGATCGACTACCAGAGCAATAGAACATAGAGACGGTAGGTCGACCTCACCTACGGCACACTGACGAAAACTCCTACCAATACTGACATATTATATTACCGTCACTGAATAGCGAACTACCTCACAGTGTGACAAGCCTAATGGACGTTCTATCAAGATAATTTTATCGCTACCAACTCTATGATGCCCTAATACTTCCAACATAAAATCTCTCGTTGACATTTTTTTATACCATCTGAGAAACAAAACACTAAATAATTTCTTAAAAATACACATCTCACTCATTAAAAAATAGAAAAAAAATAATAAAAATGATTTATTGAGTTTGGTCAATCTTGTCAATTTTCACTAGAAATGCCTGAAGATGCCGAAAGACGAAACCCGGGTCGGGCCGCGACAAAAGTTTTGTGTACAAAAAAGTACACATTTAAAACGATTCAAAAATTTCATATTGAAATTCCATGAACCTTTTTTAAAAACAATATTTAGATAACTCGAGAGAAGTACCATCTTATTTAATTTAAAAAATATATATATTTAAATCATCAATAATATTATTGAAGTGTGTTTCGTACTACGGACAGCCAAAAATTCATAAGACTGGCACTCCGTTGGTATTGCCAACATCTGAATTGAAAGTCCATGTTATAGAAGTGTTTTAAAATCCAATGAATAAGAAAGAACTCTTGCAAAAATAGTTGAATCTTTTTTTGTACTCCCTAATACTCTGTCACCAGCCGCCACTGAGTGTGTTTCTATGTCAAAATTACGTCATTGTTTTATTTAAAAAATAATAGCGAAGAAACATACCGCTGTGTTAAATCGGATGAAATATAAACTGTGACCATTAACCCAGTGAAAAAAAAATATAAATCTCCTGTCTCTTTGAGATGTGCGAACGAAGCATTAACGAGGTGTAAATTACCAAATTAATCAAAACTGAAAAAAAAAGTCGCTCGCTTGCCAGCGGGAAAGCGGGAAGAGTATTTTTCGCTGGCGCTGTTCTGTTGTTGTACTAGGTGGAAAATTCATTCAAGTCAGCCGGGACGCAAACCGCAGGTCGCTCGTCTGGTTCAACCTTGCAGCCGTTCATCAACCTCTGCTCTAGATTATGTTTTCCCAGTACACTAGCGCCACCCTCGAGCGACGAACGATACCAGTAACCACCCACGTTACTATTATATGCAAGAGTTTCAGATTATTCTCCTACCACGGTTGTAAATAATTATATATGTTACAGTGAAACTGTATTCTCAGTGAAAATGTATCAAGTAATAGACTTGCATGATAACATGATTTCACTGGTCACGATCATTGAAATTATTGGCCCATGTCAATGATTCGCCGGCCTTAAATTTTGGTTTGCTTCAATGAAAAAAAATCAGCAACTAGTACCTTTCATAAAAAGAGAACCAAAGAAAAACACAGACAAACATTGGGCGGTCAAATTAAATTTCAATGACAGCTTGGAGAAGAATATATTTTCGCTGAAAATACAGTTTCACTGTAACATATATACATGGCTTTAAGCCAAATTGATTATACTTAAACACAGTTAATTCTAGAAGTAATTTTTAAAAATCAAGACACTGAAAACCCTGCCATTTTACTGAAACAAAAATAAATATTTCTCGACGAATTAGTAATTATTTACCTTAAAAATTGAAATTTTTTAGATATTTTATCTATTTGTATTGAAACGATTTGGTCACTAGCTTTAGGTTTCATGAATTATACCCTAGAAAAAAAAATATGTGCTTAAAATTTAATTTGTACGTTTAAAAATTTAATCCGAGAATGTTGAATATCTTAAATTATATAAAATTTTATATCCTCTTTTTAAAAAAATATCTATTTCTGCGAAACCACTGGTCTTGTAAAAAATCTGTATGTGAAAATTTATAAATGTATTAGGGCACCAGAATTCTCGATTCATGAAAGGTTTATTAATAGTTAAGTCAAAATTAACATAAATGAAAAGAATTTGCATTATGAGCTAGTAAAATCATGGTCGATTATTAATCAAGTCATATTTTTCTTCTCGGTTGAATAACAATATGGACACTTGCAATGATCTTGACAAAAAAAATATGTCTACTGGTAACACTGCATTGCTAGTTTATGGTATGATTCTTTATTTGAATTTACAAATGTTATATTCATTTATTTTGTGGATTTTTTAAAATTAGAACTGTCGAGTCGCTGTTTTATGTTGCAGATTATTACTCAATAAATGTTAACAATATAAGAAACTTTTTAAGTGTTCACTGTCAATACTTGGTCCACATAAAATGTAATGGATCAGGACCGGTTTCGCTCATGGCGAGCATTATCAACTAATCAGTAGTAAATAAGTATTAAAAATTTGTATATACTTTTATATGTAACTTATTTAATAAAAAAAAGATTACTCTCTCATACAGGAAATGGCTTAGAGTGATTATCAAATTGCTGATGCTCTATCTTTATTTTACAAACTTTCTTTTTTATCGAGGTATAATCCTTGGTATTATAAAAGTGTTCTAAATTTGAAATTTAAACATCCGCTCTATTCTTAGAATTCGACAGACTCGGGGTAATACGGGTTCAAGTGACCCGCCATGACCCGTCGCGGGGGAATCCACTCGCGGGGTGGCGGCGAGGAGTCGGGGTTTGTGTGGGGGGCGGTACAAAGCCACCGGGGTGACATTACATCCTCGGGTGGGAGGCACAATGTTTCCGATCTGACGGTTGAAATGAGCCGAAAGGGGGTCGATTTTTGAACGCCTCGGGTGTTCTCTGCTACTGTCCTGCGATACTTAGTGAACTGATGGGGCGATGAATTAAGGTGAACTAGATAAAGGGCACTTTGATTATATTGGCCGTTGAACCTGTTTTACTTAATACATTATTCGGACACATTTTGGGGTCTAATAAAAAAAAAGCATCATTTGTATGTCAAAAAATTGATAAATTGTCGACAAATTTTATAAAAAAGTATAATTTGGTTTTAAAAATGTGAAACGAAACCACTTACCCTTATTAACGTGTGTATATGTAATACAATCGACTGTAAAGGTAAAATGGTGTAACCCTCTTTTATTCAACAGTGTTAGTATTTTTTCGATGAACACACACGGCAAATGATTTCTGCATTGAAAAAGGACTTACACCACACCAACAATTTTTTTTTTCGGTGAGTGTTACGTCATTTTGCCTTCTATAGTAGAAATGTTATTTTGTATTGATAAGATATTGAAATAAGATTTTAATTTACAAATAATTAACCAGGAAGAGAGTATGGATAAGGGGCTTAAGCAGGATTAGTGGTAAGCGAATCACTCAGCTTTGTAATTATCCATTTTTAAGATCGAATGAGTGAGAGGGAATTTATGGTCACCATGGCTTCGATCAGAAATCAATAAATATATTGAAAAATAGTACTGGGATTCGAGCCCATGAGCTCCACAGCCTGAGCCAATGACGTTAACTACTGTACCACAGACCTTGCCATACTTATATTGTTACATTAATTTTATCATTATACGTAACAATTCCGCGAGCAGCATGATTAATATAATTTTAATAAACTTTTCGATTACGTTACTGCGTGCTTAGTGTCCTCCAATTGTAAAGGTATTAGTGCAGATGGCTATAAACACAAATAACCACGCACACAGGCGCGCACTCGAATAATTTGTGAATTGGGGTCACGGCACCTCGCTCAACGGCTAGTTCGTCGACCCGACCGACTTCGTGAAGTATAGCATTTATTTTTATCAGATGCGAACTGAATTGCGTACCGCCTTCGCGATACTTCATCGGCATTAGACCTAGAAAGTCGAAAAGAGTCTACAACATAAACCGACTGTCCCATATTATTTAGAATTATTTCGTCGAAGAAACTCGAGTATTTTCAACGGCGTGACGAGATCATCGATGATGCATCATTTAAAAGTGAAAACAGTATTACGCGAACAACGTTTCTCCATTGTACGTTAGACTTTTTTTTAAACTTTGTTGCATTATGGCGGTAAACAAAACACATGAATAAATACATTCCTACATTCATTACAGAATCTAAATCCATAATTTAATAACTGATAATCATGAGGTGGCCAGTAATTATTATCTGTTACGATGCATGATTTCACACCTTATAAAAATCATTTCAATTTTTTTTAAATGCAATCAGAAACGAGAAAAATTCAATTACTAGTAACACGATGAAAAAAAAGCAATATATTCCACAGTTCTACAGAAATTATATGACATGACCGATAGCTATTGCGGCTTGCGCCATCGTCAGAACTATATAAAATGTCAGTGTATATAATTTCTGTAGAACTGGAATATATTGCTATATTTTCACCGCGTTACTAGTAATGGAGTTCTACCAAGTAAATACCAATTCAATCAATCCGTTACTAGTAACTAAATTTTGGTGTAAATGTTCAGTGAAATGATAAAAATTTGTGACGCTACAAAACAAACGTGGTCAATTTATTTTCTTTTCGCAACAATGTGGTATATTTTTCGATATTTCGTTTTTCCATGCTAATAAATACGCAAACCTTGTATATCAATCAAACTCTCAAATCTATGAGTTGCTGGAAGGAAAAAAAATATGTTTTTTATTTTGTAATAAAAATATATAGGGCATGACTTTTGTTATCCCTTTTTGAACTGTTCCAAAAGGAAACTAAGAAATAAGAATGAAGTATCTATGCTAACATTGTATGGACGGCAAGTGGCAAGATACCAAATTCGGCGGGCGTACAATTTCGCATTGTGTGTTTTATTTCTTCTTTATGCATATTATTGTTATTACTATTTGCAAACCGAGCGGGCGCCTTTCATACTCATTTGGTGTTACACAATTTATTATTCAGGCCTTCGGAGGTCAGACAAACAGACAATTACTTTCACTCGCTATTTACGACTCGGCAACATCCGCCTGAAGATGTTCAGCACTTTTGCAGAGGAGTTCACCGCCGAACACAACAGTCTCCATAAATGATATTTTTTTAGACGCGTGTGTCAAGAAATTGCCATATATGAAAAGGAAAGCGAATTAGTCGTAACATTTACGCCATAAAAAAGATAAATTCCGGATAACAATAAGACACGAAAGACTAGCCCAAATATTTATTTTATCACTTTAACCGTTTCCCTCCGTTACTTCAATATATTATATTTTTCCTTCCAGCAACTCCTCAATGGATTTGAAATTGATTAATATTACAGGGTTTTTGCGTATGCATGGTAAAACGAAATATAGAAAAATAAACCACATTATGACAAGTTTCAAACTTTAACTAAGGCATACAGTCCAGTAAATAAGGACAAATAATGTTCCAATTGAATTTTACAATGTCGAGCACGACTCGATATAGTAGTTGCGCGTTGCGCTTGTTGGGGCATTAGGGCTGCCACAAAAAATAAATATTATATATAGAAGAAAAATGTATGATTTTTATTGCCCAGTTATTTCAAACCTGTTTAAAAAAGCCGTGTAATTTTTTTCTGTACTATAAAATTAAAAAATAAAAACATTTTTTTTGTACTGATTCCAGAACTTGTAAGTACAATAATTTGGATATTATTTATTAATATAATGCCTTTCCACCAAATAAGTATTACCAGTGAACACATTGAAAGTGATTACTATAATATTCGAAAACTGTTTTAGTTGTGTATATTTCAAAACTGTAGAAATATGGAACACTCTCAAAACTTTATAGCACAAATTTGTGCACTCCCTAAGCATTGTGATAAAGAAAGAAAAACACGAGTATTGTTAATGACTTACTTACAATCATAGTATTCTGTTTTATGTGACAGTAGACACACTTAAAAATATTGATACCTTTCGAGTCAAGTAAGCTATAAAGGTCACACCGGAAAGAGAAAATGGTGAAAATGTAAATTATGACACAGAAATAACGAAACCGGAATAGGTACAACTAATACACCATGTGATAATTTTTTGTTTGTCTATGACTCTATGTACTGATAATTATCTATGCGGTGAAATCAATAAAGAATTATCAGTTCAAATTATTGGTAGAAAATTGTCTGTGATGTGAAGTCCTTAATAATTGAGAATTCAATTTCAACCGGTTCTCTGCCGCAAGCGAGTTTAATCGCTCTACAATTCTGTGTATGTGGGGCCGGCCATACAAAATGCGCGAGTTAATACGCTCTACTTGATACTTGATTTCATTGTCACCAGTACGTCTTTTAAATATTTAAATTTGTCGTGCATACAGTGACATCTTTTAACAGCATGTTATAATAATTAAACTGGAAAGATATTTTATATTATCCTATAAAACATCGATTTTTCGAAAACGATGTATTATTTTGAAAGAAAATCGCGGTCCTCCATGTACGGTCATACTTGTTGTTCCAGGCATAGAATCGGTTAATAGTAAATAGCTGCTGAATTAAATTGTTACATTTAGAGTTATCTTCAATCAAATCAATCTACAAAAGATTCTAAATAACCTTTTAAAATGATTAACGGTATTTACAAATAAATTACAATTGTATCATGCCTGTATATAAAATGAATCTTAATGCCGCAGTCGACGTGTTAACCTTATAATCCTTTTCGATTAAATATGGCCATGAACTGTTTTTAATTTAGTTTCTTACGATCAAAAAATAGTTATAAGTAGTAATTGATCGCTTTCTTACTTCATGTCCAACATATGTATATGTATTGCAAATCACTCATGCGATGGTGGCGCCCTCGCTAATGGTCAATCTATAATATAATGGTACATCTATAGTACTACCATAGAAAAATGTTTTATGTTCATTACTGATTCCAAGTTTCTTTATTTCACGAGTCACTATTATTATCATATATTTTGGAAGAGTTTTTTGATTGGAATTCTAGTAAATATGTTTTCTTCAATTGTAAAGGCATTGAGTGAATTGAAAACGGAGTTGAAAGATTATAAAGAAAAGGTCTGAATAATTCGATATCTAAGACATGCAACTGATGATCCAAGTATGGAAAACATGAACAGGCAATCTAAATATGTATATGTTACAGTGAAACTGTATTCTCAGTGAAAATGTATCAAGTAATAGATTTGTATGACAACATGATTTCACTGGTCACGATCATTGAAATTACTGGCCCAAGTCGATGATTTGCCGGCCTAAAATTTTGGTTTGCTTCAATGAAACAAAATCAGCAAGTCATAAAAAGAGAACCAAAGAAAAACACAGACAAACATTGGGCTGATGATAGGGCGGTCAAATTTAATTTCAATGACAGCCTGGAGAAGAATATATTTTCAGGCGGATTGGAATAGCTTCTTAATCATTAAAATTTTTGTGAGGTACTAAAATTTTTCTATTGTTGTTCTTAAGATTTCTCGGGTGTATTTTTAATGTTCATTTAAATAACCAAGGTAAGAAATATCTATATCTAATATCCATCATGATAGATTATCGAAATTTGATACACGTGTATGGTATGTTGGCAATGGCATTTTATTGATTACCCTTTGTTGAAACTCGGTTATATCGGTAGGCAGTTACTGAACCTGCAAGATGCTCACCTTGGAATAGAGCGAAGGGACATCTAGCTTGCTCAAAGGGACCTTCAGCTCAACCTCAATCATGATAAATACTAATTAATTACTGACTACAGAAGTGCAATAGGCAGTTAAATTCAGCGTAGGTATTTACAGGAATGATAAATTAAATCGTGCCAGTAGATCCCTGTAGAATATAATAAAATGATTTTATGGCGAAACAATTGTGCAGTATTTTTAATTTGTTATGTTCGTGTAAATAAAAACATGTGAAATATGAATGACTACACTTTTGTTTCGTTCGAATCCACATTCGAATTTGGATTTATGCCTGTCTCCTCTCTTCTTTCTTTGTCAAAATTCTTGTATTATTCTTAAATATTCTTCTCCTCACAGTATTTTAGCTATTCCGGATGGTTCTTCATCCAGAACAAAAATATTTTCCCCATATTCCACTTTCATACGTCTCCCGAATTTCATCCGATCCTATTTTGACACGGGTGATACGTTCCAAAGACTACCGTCCAAAAAATGGGAAATAGGTTCCATTACTTAAAATCAACTCGAAAGAGAATTTGTTTTCTATATATATAAAAATGAATGTCTGTATGTATGTCCGCTATGGACTACTAAACCGCTCGACCGATCGATGTGAAACTTTACAAATTTATTGATTACACTCCCGCAGTGGTTTTTGGCCTACCAACCCCTCCCCCCAACCTCCCCCCCAAAAATTGATATCGAATTGAAACGAAAAGCTGCAATGTCACAATGTATTCAAAATGAACGAAATCAATAAATTGACTCAAATTGAAATGAATATTTGTGTAATGTCTTTCCTTCAAATTTATTTTAGTTGCTGGCGTAGCAACGCGCGCAGGGTACAGCTAGTTGTTTATAAAAGTAATAAAATTACATAGTTTTCAATTTAAATTGAATTAAGTATAGATTCAATAGCATTCAATGTCACTAATAATAATGTCACTTGATAATAAACGTACCCGTTTACTGATATTTTTCGGATGTATATTTTTTTAGATTAAAAAAACATATTAAAAAATTATCAGTACATTTTTAAAAACCGTGTTATTTCGAAACCGTGCAAAAAAATATCGTTTTTATTTTAAAACAAAAAAAAAACAGTTTTACCGAGGCCGGTGCTGATCTTATATGTTGAAAAAGTGCCAAAAATAGATTTTCTTTAAAATAATGTGTTTCCAACATATATATGTATAGTGAAAGTAACCACGTGGAAAAAACATAGAGGATTATGGGTTTTCGAGATATTAAATCGGAATCAATGAATGATGATAGCGTCATTTGAATAAATCATCAGTTTCACTTTCTATCTCTCATAACGGCTGCTTCGTCACAGCTTATGCGAAGAAGTAGACTCTTACGACTCCGCGTATCCCACCTTCACTTTCGTCCAAAGCCTGTTTCGGTGGCATACGTCGCGTCGCTTTTTCTACGACCCAACGCAACAAACAACTCGTCGGCTGACTAAGTTGTATCAATTTGTCCGGCCGCCACTCCTACGCGACGGGCATCGCGAAAATTTCGCGCATCCGGTGGCTAGGTTAACTGCACTCGATATCAAATTAGAATTTTTTGAATTTTGTACTTTTCCATGAGTTTTGTCATGAGTGTCCCAGATTTTATATTGGTAAAACTGCTAGAACCTTAAATATAAGAGTGGCTGAGCATTTAGCCGCTTTTCGCTTAAAAAAAGATACCTCCACCTTCGCCAACCATTTAATTCTTGAAAACCATACGTTTAATTTTGACTCAGGCATTAAGTTGTTACATACTAACAGGGGTGAGTTTAAACTATTTTATCAAGAAATCTTAGAGATTAATCGAGCTCAACTCAACGGTCTGCCAATTTTGAACGAACAACTATATTTGCCTAGTTCACCATTGTTGTACCCTTTTAAATAATTGTTAATTTTAATTTATTGTCATTTATTAATAATTGTCATTTATTTACAATTCAAGCACTTGCTATTATTAAATATCAATTCACTTACTATCATTAATGTAATATAATAATAAAGGCTTAAAATCAATCAACTCATTAACGAGACGACGGATAGGACCCTAGATTTATTTTAAATATTCTTATGTTATCATCTGGTCATTAATATTTTCAAAAATCCCCGTAATTATAACAAACCCACTTAAATCATGGAAACTTGTATTCATTCAAATTTCGCTAATTTACATTTTAATAACCTTTTAACTTAGTGACCTACTTATATTTTTGTATATAAACAATACAAACTGTTTACTACGCGTCAGTTCAAGTACATCCGTGCACTTGGAATGCCTGAAGATGCCGAAAGGCGAAACCCGGGTCGTTAGCGACAAAACTCATGGAAAAGTACAAAATTCAAAAAATTCTAATTTGATATTGAAATTCCATCAAGCACCCTCAGTCGAAATACTTAATTATATGCACTCGATATATTTGGGATTACGCCACACAAGCGATGGCCGGCGCATCGAGTCCGTTGCGACATCTTGGATATTATTTATTTGGCATCATCTTCTCAGATGAATTGCGCTAATTAGTTTTGCCGCGAACGTCTATCGCACGGGCTCCCAACCCATGGGTCGCGGCGGGTTTTCTGTGGGGTCGCCAACTTATACAGTCAACTAAAAAATATATACACTTTCGATAATGCCATTTTTAATTGCATCAGGTTCGCGGGTTCAATGGCTTTTTAAAAAGGGGTCGCCACCCGAAAAAGGTTGGGAACCTATGGTCTTTCATATCGAATGTAGAAAGGCACAAGGACGTAACCCCCAGTTTTTTCAATAGTTTTTTTCGATGATCACGACGTATGCATTCACATGGATGCCGAATTCTAATTAAGCTTTGAAATTTACGGCGATGAAAAAACAACTTTTTTCTGTGTGGGTTACGTCCTTTGCTATTCTTAAGTCGAAATGTTATATAACAATTAAAGTGTGAAATCTCGTCAATCTTTGCATTAACTTGCAGTTTAAGTTCAAGCTTACATAATACAAAATGCCCATTCACTTTGACTAGTCAATGTATGAAGTTACTAGTTAGAGAATTACTTCGTTTCTCAACCCTCTATGTATCGAAGATAGTAAAGATTCAAAGGATATGACAATCGCTCTTTCTACAGTCGATGTACAATATATGAATTTTTTTTTTCACTATTTACAATTTAATCCGTATAGGGTTCTATGGTATAAAGTCTATTTACCAATCGGATTTGTTAGACGGGTTCACTTTTATTTCAATTAACAGATTCAACGCTCAATAATTGGTTGGTAAATTTAATTTATTAAATCGAAATTAAGATTTTATCAAATTGATAAAATCTTAATTTCGTATCGAAACATGCCGGGACTTGACTACGATTTCTTTATCTTTTTGAAGTTTTTTTTTAAATGTATACAATTTAAAGGATTTAATGAATTCTATTTTTTTTTGTTGTAATAAGTGTAAAAGATAATCTTGCTCTACCTGAAATAAAATCTTTTATAGCCTCACATTAACATTATTCCGGGTAGAAAAAAAAAAAAATGGAATATTCCAAATTCAAATTATACCCCCACGTATTTTTAAAAATGGTGAAATCGTCAGGATGGGCACCTCAGCGCTGTGTTAAAAGGAGTGGAAATAATGTGTGCTTTTAGAGCCTGGCGGGGACGCTTTTGATAAGGGGTGGCAAACTGGGGGGGTCTGTGACGACCTCGACGCTCCCCCCACGTCGACCCAGTTCCCTCAGAAGGCCAATGACCGCGGGAACCTTCGAATTTGTTCGCCTGTGTAGAGAAAGTGCCGTGTGCGTACGCGGCGGGGGCCTTTGTGTTGGTGAGATTTCTGGGAAAATTTCGGGTTATTTGATTGCCAGCGATAAAATTTCATATTCGATACTTACTCCAGCAAGTCAGATAGCGCAAATCGTAACTCATGTCGTAAAAATCGTTTGGGAAATTTACTAGGTGTGAAAGAGATTATTTATTGATTAGGTTGCGATAGATATGGGTATCGGGTCCGTGGTGATGTGGTCAACGTCGTAGGATTGCAAGACGGACAGTATTTTTTTCAGTCGGTTTATCGACATAATATGGATGTTAGAGTTGTCTTAAAAATCATTCCCGGCAATTCAATCCTGCACGCGGAGCGTTACGAGAGCGACTGCCTGACCACTATTACTATCTTAATTAAGCCTTATCCTTCCTATCCGTACTCATCAAATGAAAGAAAATTTGATCGAAAGATTAACAAGAGCAGTTCTCTTAATGTTATTATATTAGGAGCCATATATTCCATATTGGGAGCGGAGGACAAAGATAAAAAATGAGAATTAACAAATTATATAAGTCCTAAGTAAATTAAAAGCATTCATCGTGAATATTAAAAAAGTAATGTGTTTTAAGTCCAGAGCTGTGGAGTCGGAGTCAGAGTCGTGGAGTCGGGGCTTTTTGGCCGGAGTCGGAGTCGTCGCGGCGTTTTGGCCGGAGTCGTACTCTTGGAGTCGGCAATTTTGAACTTTTTATTTTTGCATATATGTAATATGTCAAATTTGGCTTTTGACCGGATTGGTAGGGTTGATATATAATTGAATACACCTAAATAGGAAAATTAGAAAAAAAACGTGACGATATTAAACTTTTTTTAGTCGGAGTCGGAGTCGAGTCGTGTTTTTGGTCAACGTTGGAGTCGGCGTCGGAGTCGACCTTTTTTTTACCGACTCCACAGCCCTGGTTTTTACTAACAGACCAAAAACCATGCATGTAATTATTAAGGATTTTTATGGTTCGAATGGGTAATATTTTTGTACTCCTTTCTCTTAATCCCTGTTATCTTTTTATGTTTACAGCTAGTTGCTACTAGCTAATTATTTAATTACAATGTTATTTGCTAGTATAACTGTAGTTATACATGTTATGTACATGCATAAGCGATAAGAAAATAAATTTACTAAAAGATTGGAGAGCTGATACGCTGCAATTCTTATCGTTCAAACATACGGTTCAAGGCGAAATGTGGGATAGTTACAGTGTGTGTTCACAAAGTAAATTTGGTCTCATTAAATCAATGTCTTAAGCACATAAAATTAGGAATAAAATTACAAATATTTTGTACATTGTATTTTCCGGCTAAGCGTTCGTATTCGTACGTGTTTGTAAACTATTAATATAAATATTTCTTCTTGACATTTAAATAGTGCCATAGGAAAATGCGTAATTTTGTTTTTTCTAGCAACATAACCTCAATGAAAAAAATTCTAAAAAACAATTAATTTCGTGTTGTCTAAAAATTCTTTCCCACCCTTCCAACCTATGAGCGGAGCGTAGCGAGAGAAATAACCTAACCGCTAGTCCTGATCTAGCCTTATCCTATCTTTCCCTACTCTCTTCTAACTGAAGAGATGTTGAGCGACCGAGTATCTAACATTCCTCGTAGTTTTTTGAAAATACCTCCATTAGGATTCCATATGCTTCACAATGTGAGCGGACATGGATTTCGAATAAAAATAAATTTATTGATAAATGCGAAACTATGCCAATCGTTGTTCTAAGGTTTACGCCTTGTGTTGAATTATTATCAACGCTTAGAACCAGTGGCGGCTGGTGACAAGAGTATTTGGGAGTACAAAAAAAGATTCAACTATTTTTGCAAGAGTTCTTTCCTATTCATTGGATTTTAAAACACTTCTATAACATGGACTTTCAATTCAGATGTTCGCAATACCAACGGAGTGCCAGTCTTATAAATTTTTGGCTGTCCGTAGTACGGAAAAATAGTTGAATCTTGTTTTGTACTCCTTAATACTCTGTCGCCAGCCGCCACTGCTTAGAACCTACTTCTGGTTATTGTTTTACAGTATAAAAATCTTTATTTTCAACGAATGGGGAAACAAAAACAACTTTGAAACATAAAGCGGAAATAGCACAGATAAGCTATTTTATTGAACATTTTGTATTTTGTTTTACTGCCTGTATTTCTGAGACGTTATTTTGAAACGAACATGTTCACAAATAAACTACTTTTTGTATTTAATAATAAGATAGATATGAACGTCAATGTAGGTTTGACCACCCGGTGATAGTTGGGATATGGTGTCATAAATATTTTTTTCTCAGAAAATGATAAATGATGTTTTTTCAGTTCATAAATTTGACATTAATCGTTGTTTTGCCATTATGACACAGCTGTCATAACGAGATAAGCGATGATAATAATAAGTAAATGCTTTTCATAGTCTTTGTGTTTGCCATTTTATGCATGTTTGTTTAGTACCACACCGAACCGTTCTAATACCAAGGTCGTATGATCGACTCCTGACAATTCGAATATTACTTGCGTACATTGAGCCAAACTTATAAATTCTAAACAACTATATGCATAAAATAATTGCAAAATATTTCATTGTAAAGACAAACATATTTGCACAATACATGTGGTTATACAAATATTGGTTCTTTTGTAGAAGCACCGTGTAGGTATGGGTGATATTTATGTGTCAAAAACAGTCACCATTTTAATGGCGGCTATATGAAAATTTTAGGCAATCCAAAATTCCATGCAATCGCGACGATGAAAAGCATCCAGTGAAAGTGATTTTAACAGATCACATCGACGACTAAAGTGTTTACGTCTTTAAATGATGTGAGAATATCTTTTTTAGAATTGGAACGGAAATTAACGTTCAAATATATCTTGCATCACTCTCATAACTAAAGTAAGAAGTCCAAAAGATCATTTGACAAGGAGTTCTAACCAATTGGTCAGGATTTAAATTCCAGTTACAACAGTCAGTGTTGTAGAAATAACATTATGTATTATGTTGGTACTATTTTCTCTGCTATGATATCGCAGTTAGTGAAAATGGTATCATTTGAAAAGGGTGACCTATGGGTGATTGAAAAAGAATAATTTTCAGTCGATTATATCGACTGTTCCCATAAGATTATAATTGTAAAAAAAATCAGCAACCTAGAGATAAGAAAATAAAATAATAATGTGAAAATTATATAAAGAATAAAATAGCGACGCTTGGATATTTAGTTTAGCACGTTCAACTCTTACGAATTGTAACATAGTATGCAGCAACATAATAATATAAATAACTTTATTTTCAAGGCAACGTCGTGACCGATATATCATGCCTCTTTTGATCGCTCTTATCCGCTATAAGTGCGAAAGAGATGACGCACCGCTACATGTATGGCGAATTTATTCGCGATTACCGGTTGACGAGGATAAAACTTCTCTTTCTTATTGCTATACGACGATGGTGTAAAAGAGAGAAAAAGCTATATTTCAAGGCCCTATCTTGAATGCGTACAAAGAATTCTTGTGCAGGCTAATTCCGAGTTGACCTAGATTTTTGCTGGGGTTATTGCCCTAGCCCCATACTACGTCAAATGGCCTCGAAAATATTTTTTATCTGTTAAATGTGTACATATTTTTTAACTGATAAAATATGAGCCATTTTTGTGGTATACATAGATAGAGATAAACCAAACTTTCAGTGGTACCCGAAAAGGCAAATTAATTCCATTATATATAATAAAAAAATAAGTACATATATATTCTTCAAAATCTAATTATATTCTTTGCTACTTAAATTTAATTTACTGAATAGGTAAAATATGTCTAAAAATTCGATCAACTATGAATGAATTGATGATGCAAATAAGTATAAGATTGTAGATATAGAAAACATAAATTACTAAGAAAGATTATTTTTCATAGATATTCATCTAGTAGGTGATAATATAGTTGAGTGCAAAAGAAAGGGAAGGCCATCAAAAGCAAGGAGAGTAAGTGAAACAGAGAGTCGCGTAATAAATAGCTTGGAAGGCCACAGTGCAATGAACTAGCCTCGCGCGGGGGTACTGTTGACCTAAATTATTCAACGCTCACTCTTATGAGACAGGAAAGTGAAAAGACGACGATTTAACGTGGGCCCTGTCATAGACTATTCGGCGTGAGCACGAGGAAAGTTGTACAAAATATGCCTCAAGTCCACAACGTCATATATCATAAAAAATATCAAGCGACATTTTTTATTCGTAACGCTTGCCGCTAGCAGCTTGCGATCATTTTTTAGTGCCGATCATTTGGCTGATTCATTGTAATTTTCGTTCACTGACCCTGGTGTCTGCGAATTCATACTTTTTTTGGTTGATAGAATAAATAAACCCCTAACTTTCACGGCCATTTTTATTTGAATTAAACAATAAATAAAAACGAAGTAAGGATGAAATATTGATGGTACAGTTAGAATGATCTCGCTATTTAAGTGCATTTTTTTACCTGCTAGAACCCGACCAAGTAGAACTTCTGAATCGTGGTTATTTTGTGGAATCTCCGGCGTCTCTTGCAGGAATGGATCGACTTCCATTTCGGAGTCATTTGAAGTCCCGGAACTGTCACCAGTTCCTGAGCATGGAGCCTTATACTCTGTGATGGTCATCGTTCCGCAACACTCTTTACACATTTAGTTAAATTTATTCGATACCCACGCAATCGAGTCAATAAACAAGTTAATATATTTTGTTTAATTTACACACTTAAGTTTTTCTTGAATCAAAAATTGATTTTCAACAACAGCTCTTCCGTAAAACTACTTAAGTTAAAATATTTTAATACAATTGGTGGGAATAATATAACTTTAATTATTTTATAAATATATAAATTAATTATATATTTATGCCCGAGTTTTCAACTAGTTCCTTATTAACATTTTCTTTTTGATGTAATAACAACTGTTTATAAACTTAATTAACTGTTATATGGCGAATGTTATGCAGCAATATTTTTTTAATAATAATAGAATTCATTGGCTAAATACACTGCTAATTAGTGTAATTTCTGGTGCTCCTTCAGTAACCTTGCAAAAAGATCTTCGATGATTATTTTCTTTATCGTCGAAATAATAGCACTTTCACTGACAAGCATCATTTCTTATTGCTGTGAAAATATTCTTTATCAACAATCATAACACAATACCCAATTTCAAATCACAATAGATACGTAAAGTTTAGTCTTGTTTCTATCAAATTATTTTGAATGGCTGTTATATATTCACAGAATTTACTTTATTATAATGTCAATGTCCACTCTTAATTCAAAATGTTTATATAGTTCATAACAGTACGTTAATTTTATTTTGCAATCCAAAATACACACACTCACAATGGGGGGGTTTGTTTACATCTGCGAACACATCCGTAAATTGTACACAAGTTTATTACGGAACGGCGGTGTGACGTTTCTTAATTTGAATTTCGCCCTTAGTTTATTTTAAAAGAAGAACGCACCGATTTTAAAACCAAAATAGAGTTTGTTTTTGGTGGTTAGTGTGGCGGTGTAGTAAGCAAGAACGCTGGAGAGTTCCGATGCGCGGCGCACAGAGCTGATTTGTGTTCGCTAGTTGGTAACACTGCCACTGACAGAGGCGGGGCGGACATGCGCAAACTTCACTCCTGTGAAGTACTTAGCGGGAAAATTATACATGAAGCGGAAAACTTTTCCAGCGGATTTCCCGTACACTTTAAAGCTCTGGAAATCATCAAACTTATCGATTGATAGGTGCTATAAAGATTATTCGGCATTTACACGGTACTGATTACATTTAACCAACACGACTAAAATATTATTTTAAATTAAGTAATGAATTAATGTACAAATTTATGTAAGAGTATCTGTTAATTTTTATCACTCCTCTTACCCAAATAATTGTTAATTAACAACCTATTTTTTGCTTTTACCCCAAAATCTTCCAAAATCATGACAAAACAAAGAAGTCGTCTGTAAATAGAAGTAAGAGGAAACCTTCGTTTGTTTTTAATTAACGAAAATTAAATCACACAACATATTTAGTCTCACATCATCAGGATCAAGGTACTCATGTCAGATTTATATTTTTTTCAATACTTTTCTTTTGTTGCAATAAAATGTTGGTTTTAAAAACTTATTATTTCAAATCTCCTAATTTTTTTTCCCCCACATACTGGATGGTGAAATATAGCGATGTTGGTAGGTGTTAATTAAATTTTACAATGTAAAATAAGAAAAAGTGGGTAGTAGGCATCAAAAGTTTGACGACCCCCGTTTTAACAATCAAATTTATTAAATCGAATAATATTTTCCCAAAACTTATTGTAATAATTTATCGACTGACCATAAAACAAACGAACTTAACGAGTTCGAAATTGTTTGCTTACTTATTCTTAATAATTGTCATGTTATTATGATGCAATAAAACCCGTATATCAATGCACTTTTATTAAATCGAATTGCAATGTTGAGGTGATACCTTTACGAGTTGCATTTGCACACTGCGCGCTATCTGCACAATATCCGGTTATGTCATGTTTATTTTTTTGCTGCGTTGAACTAAATACGGAAAAGTGAACAATCAGGAATAACGCGACTTTGTGTAAAAGTGGAACGAAGCAGCATTTTGTAGGTCACGTGTTATCTATGTTCCGTTATTCCTTACACAAAGAGGTGTTACCTAGATAGTGAATATTTTATACATTCGCCGCATACTTACCTTAAGAGTTCCTTAATGGGTATTTAATGCACATAAAAAAAATTGGCGGTGCTCTGTAATAACCTAAGATGCAATAAAGGTAAATTATGGATACATGGTAACGGGACAGAATCCCAATCCTCTGGAGCTAAGCTAAAAAAATATACATACAGGCTTATAATTTTATGTTTTGACTTTACTCTTTAAGTTCTTGTGGATTATTATAAAATGAGGAATCAAAATTATTAAATCTGAAGAATATTACTGATTATTGTATGAGTTCTGAAAGAAGAATTTGTTTTTTAATATTGGTCTATAATAAAATTATTGTTTTTATTTTAAACAAATAATAAACTTATGTGACTGTCTCTATCTGTATAATATTATTATTTGTGTAGTTTGTGGTTGCATTTTGGCTCCTGTAATTTAAAACAAGTCGATTTCATACTATTGCGAAATATTCTATTATAATAAATTTAAAAATTAAAGACGAAAAATTTCACAAAAAATCGTAGGCCTTACATTCATTTCATGTAATGTGCTTATTTTTCATAAATTTTTACAATAATTCTGTCCCGTGACCATATATGTATCTATAATTTACCAAAAATAATAACAAATTTTTAGTACTTATTCCACATAAATTTTATTGGATCAGGACCGGTTTCACTCATGGCGAGCATTACCAACTAATCAGTTGACAATGTTCGCCATGAGCGAAACCGGTCCAGATCCATTACATTTTATGTGGAATAAGTACTAAAAATGTGTTATTATTTTTATTATAATGCCATTCCACCAAGAATTTACAGTGAATACCTTAAAAGTGAAGTTTTTTTAAGTGCAATGCAGGGGTTCTTAATCTAGTTGCGACTTCGGGCGCACTTTAAATTTCGGAGAATGGAGATGGGCACAGGCTGAACTTTTAATAAACAAATCTTATGTAGCACATATTTATTTATACTATAAATGTTTCCAAGAAGGTATTCATATGTGTTACATTCATTTAATTCACTTTTACAAAAGAATTATAAAAAATACCTCAAAGTTACATTTAAATAATAACTTTGAAATAAAAACATATTCGAAAATAACATTAATCGTTAGGAATAAATTTTAGGTTTTTTAATTTAATAGTGAAGCGGGCGCACGAAAATAGCTCAGCGGGCGCACATGTACCCGCGGGAATAGTTTAAAGAACCCCTGGTGTATTGGATTTATACAATATTATTATTGCTATTTAAACTCCTGTAAGCCATTATTTTTTTCCATGATTAGTGGAATAATCGAAATTTTGATAATAATTTATTTGTTCAATTATTTTTTCTGCGAATTCAATTTTTTCCAGTTATCAGGTAATGCTCGAATATTATCGAAATATATGACGGACTTTCAGCTTTAATGGTCACCCCCGTCTGCATTAATCCGTTAACGTATAATTTTAATAAAATAAGCTTTTAATTCAGATATCGATAATAAATATTATACATACAAGAAATAACATTGACACATAAAGAATAAACAAAGCAGTAATATAAAATGATCTTTGCAAACAAGTACTGGCTTACAAATAATTATATCGCAAAATATGCTAGCTTATTGTGCGGGGTTACGCTGGAACGCAAATATTTCCCGTTAATTTGTATTTGAAGTTTTTACGCTATATCAATTCAAAAAATATCGGGATTAAGGATATTTCTTTCAATTTTAAGAGACTATATTATTTCAAATCAGTGATGAACAACCTTTTTGGCTTAAAGGCTAGCTTATCAATTTTCTGATTGTTCGAGGATCTCATAGGTTATTTTTTTTCGGGCCGCAGGTTGTGCATCACTGCTTTAAAAGATAGATTATTAATCATGACGGTAGGAATGTATTCATTTATAACAGGGCTGTGGAGTCGGAGTCGGAGTCATGCAGTCGGAGCTTTTTGGCCGGAGTCGTACTCGGAGGCCGAAATTTTGAAAAGTTCGAACTTTATATTTTTGCATTTAATATGTCAAATTTGACTTTTGGCCGCATTGATAAGGGTAAATATTTAATTGAATACACATAAATAGGAAAATTAGGGAAAAAAGTGGCGATAATAACCTTTTTTTAGTCGGAGTCGGAGTCGTATTTTTGCTCAATGTCAGAGTCGGAGTCGTGGTTTTGGTAAATGCTGGAGTCGGAGTCGGACTTTTTTTCACCGACTCCACAGCCCTGATTTATAATATTACATTTTCCGCTAATTTAGTCAACTATATGTTCCTATTTTTTTTACTTTTATTACAAACCATATCCGCAACTATGTGGAGCATATGACCTCATACTAGACGTTTTTTCTACGAGAACTGCTTTAAGCTCAATCTTATATCTCAAGCTTATATCTTGTAGTTCGACGAGAGTAGGGGTGGAAAGAATAAGGCTTGGGCAGGTCTTGTGGTTAGCTCGTCCGATCTCGTTATAACGTTGGACAACACAAATACCCATGCTTGAGAACAGAATCGTTAAATCGACTGAAAAAATGATGCTGCTTGTACTGGGATTCGAAGACAACAACGTTGAATACTGCTCTACACAGTCGATCAGTGACGGCTGGTGACGGGGTGCTAGGGGGTGCAAAAGGAAGATTCAACTATTTTTCCGTACTACGGAAGAGAAACAGTTGGTATTGCGAACATCGGAATTCAAAGTCCATGCTATAGAAGTGTTTTAAAATCCAATGAATAGGAAAGAATTCTTGCAAAAATGGTTGAATCTTCCATTGCACCCCCCAACACCCCGTCACTAGCCGTCACTGCAGTCGACTTAATTCTCTCATACTAATTAAGTATTACGACTGACGGTACTTGATGGAATTTCAATATAAAATTTGAATCGTTTGAATTTTTTACTTTTCCAAGGTTTCGCCTTTCAGCAACTACACACGACTGAACTGACCGGTGGTAAATATATTTTTTTTATCGCTTATCACAAATTATTTTTGTAAAACAAACTGAAGATGCCGAAAGACGAAACCCGGGTCGTTAGAGACAAAACTCATGGAAAAGTACAAAATTCAAACGATTAAATTTTCTCTTATTATGATTTAACTGTAAAGAGAAATTGGTTGAATTCCAATTTAATAACACCGACGCATTGCATAAAAGATCAAGTAATACCACTTTCTCCCGAGACGGTCTTCGCTGGTTGAATTGGTAAGTCGGTTCGCCGTCTTGTCATATATTGTTGCGTCCGCTCTCCGTTTCCAATATGGCGGTGACGGCGGCCATTATTGTTAAGCGGGCCCGGTGACGTCACTCGCGTATGACCCACTAACGGAGCGAGCAGCCTTCCCGCGGTCGTTCACCCGCTAGGTGTTGCGTCCGGCCGAGCCTGCGACCCAAAAAATCGCCCTACTGCCAGCTTCGATATTCTGTCGCTAACTTAATCTATTGTTTGTGCCTTAGGGTCTACGACTTGCTACGGCGTAGCACTCATAAATCACAGAAACTCTTTTTGTTTTGGCGGTGTGATCATGAATAGTTTGCAGCGCCTAAAATAATAGCTGTCAAATAGTACAAAACAATTAAAATAACTTTGATTATTCTACGTATGCGCTACTTACTGTGACACGTGTTTCGCCTCTTTCAGGGGCATCTTTGTATTTATTATCGCAAAGTTTGCTTAAGTAATGAAGCAAGATTGATTCTAACATTTTAAAATGATGAAATTACAAAACGGAGTTCGGGATTTTTCCCTTTTACAGGAAGCATGGAGGGGGTTTTAGAATTGAAACAAAGCAAACAAATAATCATACTACTAATGACGTTACAAAATATTGAACTAATGAGATGCAATCAATCAGATAGGTTAGTGATTACTCTATTAATTGGAAATAATGTAAGCAGTGGCGGTAATAGAAATCGGAGGGCAGTATTAGGACAGGTTAACAGGCAAAACACGTGTCACAGTTATTAGCACAATACGTGGAATAATCAAAGTTATTTTAAATTTTATATTAAAATGAACTTCCACAAAGTTACCGCCGAAACCATCGAAAGTGTCCAATAGTACGTTTCGGGTCCGAGGTGTAACGTCGTTGGCTTTTATGATAACGGGTTGTAGTCCCGGTACGAGTACCATTTTTTCAGTCGATTTATCGATTCCGTTCGGAGGCATGTGTGTTGTCTGTAAATTCAAGATATACGCACTGGCTTAACTAACTAACCAAAAGATTAAAAAGCAGTTCGGGTAGAAATGGTATGTTTAGATACGTCCATTTTTAAAAAGATATTTTCTATTTTTTTTTTAAAGTAGAACAAGCTTATGAAAATTAGTAATGTTTCGAAGAGGTACAAATCATGTGAACGGTGACTCCTCTTGTATTTATAAATACACGAGTATTAAGTACGTACTTGAAAAATGCACGTGTATTCGATACTCGAATTGGAGTCTCTTATCGTGACAGTTTTAATTATATCATACTTGTGCTGAAATCCTTTCAAAAATATTTACGCAGAGCCAAGAGTAATGTATATTACGAGAAGATTAGGAGATGCAGAGTTTAGTTATGAAACACAGAATATTATTGCAACAGTAAATAAAGGGTATTTTTATAAGGACGCTTAGTTTTGAACTTTCAGATTTCAACTAAATTTTAATTTCATTTGTAAGTATATTTTACGGCATTAAATATGGAATATAGCATCAAATGTCTGCCAATATCCATTCATTATAAAATGGGCCATGTCGCTAAAATTGACTTTTTTGACAAATTTGGGTAAACTTCCAACTGCTCCAGAACCCAATCAGGCGTTGTCTGTGGTCGTTTACCTGAAGTTCCTCGGTTAGTTGGATTTTATACGGGTGCAGACATAAGGCCCGATTCAAAATTCGCCAAGTAGAAGTCGCAGAAAAGCCAAGTTCTTGTGAACAACGAGAAATAAGCTGCCTTGGGTTTTCCTGTAAACTTTCACACACAGTAGCAATGTTTTCACCAGATATTGTATTTTGATGACGTACAGGTAGGTGTTGGCCGATTATTTACCAAACTGGTTGACTCAAATTTGGCCACTAAACAATGAATAATCTACTCAGTAGGACAAAGTAATATATTTTGAGCGTCCCTATTGAAATACCCTTTATAAATACTAT
Source organism: Himalopsyche kuldschensis (assembly GCA_028554975.1). Classification (NCBI taxonomy): domain Eukaryota; kingdom Metazoa; phylum Arthropoda; class Insecta; order Trichoptera; family Rhyacophilidae; genus Himalopsyche; species Himalopsyche kuldschensis. Next base: position 5,044,964 of record JAHFWI010000007.1, read on the forward strand.
GTCTTTTAAATCTAAGTGTTGATTAAGTTATCAATATTATCATGAAACGAAACAATTCGTAAAATTATAATCATTAAAATTGTAGCCTTTGTTTCATGTTTTCACAAAACTACAGTGTATATAAGAAGCCTTTTAAAAAATGGAAACCATTTGATTTTGCTAAATTATTCAGTGCAAATTAGAAACGAAATCCATATGAATAAAGACATTCAGAATCGTAAAAATGAGGCAAACAAGTACAAGGTTGAGTCAGAACAGATACTTACAACATATTTCTAAAGGCTAGACAGTTAGATTAGATTTACAAATAGAATATATGACGGTTTTCGCTTTTAAGAGCCTTTAACAATTTATTGAGATATGATCATAAAAATAAAACGTGAAATATCATTAACCCTTTAAACATCTTAATATATTTTTTTTTTCCTTCCAGCGATTCGTCAATAGTTTTGAGAAATTGATTAATATCGGTGTTTGCGTATTTATTAGCATGGTAAAACGAAATACCGTATTATGTTACTAAGTGGAAGCTATCTGCAACACTTTCATCTGGGCCTACATCATTTTTAAGCACCTCTAATGGTATCCTGTTCTGTTGGCCATATATAGATTAATGCTAGAATATCACAATTCACCAAGAAGGATTTTTGTGGGAAACAAGTAGGTACATGAATTTACAGAAGAAATATACATACAACGACTAAAATATGAAAAATATAACTGAGAACAAAATAAATATTATCAGAATTATTTCACTTATCATCAAAATAATAAAATTTAATAATGGCTTTGAAGAGTTCAAATAGTTATTGTAAAAATATATCTTTAGCCCTTTGCACTCAATAAATTATAATAATAACTCCTCACTATGATTGAGAAATTGATTGATATCACAGTGTTTGCGTATTTATTATCATGGTTAAACGAAATACCGAAAAATATACCACATTATGACATGTTTCAAACTTTAACTAAGGCACACGATCCAATAAATACGGTTTATGAAAAAAGGATAATTTAAAATTAGTATAAAGAAATTTTCCAACCAAGTTTTACAATGTCGAGCATAGGGACTCCAATTATTTGACATCTCAACTACTCGAGTATCAAGTAGTAAAATATTAAAATACTCGAGTATACTCGAGTAGTTTCAGATGAACCAAAATATGTGTTATCAATTCAAATTTGTGTCTATAAATAGATGATACATAAATTAATAAGCTTATTTTATTCTATTATTACATTTTAATTTATGAAACATATATTTCAAAAATAATAGAGAATTAAACGACCCAAATTCTAATTTGGTTGGAAGTTTTGTTTTTTTATTCCAGCAGTACAAAAAACTCTCTCTGTTGCTGTGGAACTCGGCTTATAAATTAACAATCAATAAAATTGTACTATGTAGTTTTTCTATCCGCTGCTTAAGACAAAATATAATTTAGAATTAAATCTACATTTATATACAACGAGTATTAATCGAGTATTTTTCAATTACTCGAGTATCGAGTACTTGAAAAATGGACGAGTAAACTCGAGTATCGAGTACTCGATACTCGAATTGGAGTCTATAGACTCGAGCAGGACTCTACATATGAAATGTGCGTTACTTTTTCGTTGAGCTAGTTCTAGGAGTGAATATGAGTATGATTGAAATATACCAATTCAAACAGAAATTTGACGAACATTCTAACCCCTTTTAAACAGCGATGACTTTGATTTTAAATTTTCCAGTGTTTATATTTAGTTTAGTTTAGGTATAGTAAGTTCATCGACACTATCATTACTTTATGTAATTGTTTGCTTATCACTATGACAACATGGCAGAGAGCTGTGCTAACTCGCTATAAAAATTTAATCGTGATAAATTATCAATTTGCCCAGAGCACAATGCAAATATTAATTATATATTGCGGTGTCTTTGCAATAGCGAGACTGTGCGAGCGATTAGTCGTCTAATTGGAGGCGTCATTATGACCAGTGGGTCTCGAGAAACCTTCGATATGGCGGCATTCTAGTCACTTGATCGTACTTAATAAGGTCGGTCAATAAACTGTTGGAAATTTATAGATCTTCAGGGCTGTTCTTATTGCATATCGAGATACTGGGTTATTTTGTAATAATTTTCGTAATCGATTAAAGTATCAAGTATCCACGTTATATTTATGTCTTACGTAGAAATCTAATGAATATTATTCCATACTATTTCAATATTGTTTCAATTTAGTTACAATCGTATATCGTGGGTGTAGAAACATACGGGCGTAACTACAAAAATGGCTGGTTTGAGTTAAATATGGCATTGTCATGCTCAAATGCAGTTCTATAAGATATAAAAATATGAAACTTGTACGATGAGCGGTTTACCAGATATTGCCCGGTTTTTCTGCAAATCCGTAAGCACACAGTTCAAAATTGGAAACTGTTTTGCCATTTATCTCAGTTCGTTGTTTTTGTAGTTTCGCCCGTATGTTCCCACACCCACGATATTATAACAACCATAATATTATTATGAAGTATAATTTCAAAAAAAGAACACAACCAATTTTGTTCGATTATGTTTATGTTTAAATAGTGTAAAATGGTTATATATTTTTAACCGATAATTAAAAAATTGTATAGATTTTCAGCAGTATAATATGCAAATAAAACAGTTTATATGAAAAAAGATTTATAGCATCATTAAGAAAATTTGAAACGTTACTTTTAATTAATATGAATTGTTTACCGCCAGCCGACAGTAAAAAAAAATACAATTTAATTTTCTTCGTAAGGCAACACCATTTCTGTATTTATTGCTCTGCAATAAATAATTACAGTTTTTGAAAATGGAACAGTTACAATGAAAAAAGTGTAAAACAAAATTCAATAAAATCTTATTTTGGCTAAATATGTGTTAGCTAAAATGAAATACATTAGAAAATAAATATTATATTACGAATATACTTTTTTTGTACTTAACACGGTTAATTATTGTAATAAGCGTAATTTTAAATTTTTATAATCAGTGTTTCCCAAACTTTTCACGTCACGGCCCTCCAGAACAAAAAATATATTTTGCGCTGCCCAAAGTTTGGGAAGCACTGATTTTAATCTAAGCGTGTCATATTCTTATCTTCTGTTACCTAAATAAGAATGAGAAATGGACAGTATTCATTTGGATTTTATTGCTGGTTTTACAGAACACAAAATGTTGAAAGCCGTAAAACTTTACAGACTCTGTAATTTCCGTAAATTAATTCAAATATTCTTTGGAAGTGTTTCAAATTTAGGTGAGTGAATGAAATTGAAAACAAAAGAAAGTGAAATCTAAATAAAATTCAGATCACGCGCGTCCCACGAAGTCAAAGAGTGAAGTTTAAGTCATCATAACACCGTGAGTGAGTGGTCGTATGCATCACGAAATACATTTTATGACGCTTTATACCTATACGCTGTAAGCCATAATTTTATTCAGTGGTTCCCAAACTATTTCATGACACGGACCCATCAACCTATAAAAAATGTTTACGAAGCACAGATTTTTTTTTTATTTGGTTTTGATAATATCTTTCAAAAATTCATTAAGTATGGAAAAACTTTTTTTTGAGATGGGTTAGGTTGCATTTTTTTATATCAGTATCTGGTGCAATGTTAGAAATGCTTTCTCACTATAAAGTCTCAGTGGAAAGACGTAAGCCGTGCTTATTTTTTTATTTGATGAATCTTAAAAACGTTTTTAGTCATATCAGATCGATATCTATAGAAAACGAATAACTACGCAATTTTTACTATCGGTAGTTTGATCTAGTTTTACTGCAAAGAGTAGTGTGTTGTTTGACGAATTAAATAAATTCATAAATAAATATTTCTACTGAAAAATTTCGAGGACCCCGGCCGGGAAACCGTGGACCCCAGTTTGGGGAGTACTGCTTTAGTAAAAATACTTAAGAGATAAATATGCAATTCTGGCTTTTAATTGCCATGCTACATGCGTGAAATTAGTGGAAGAATTATAAAATTATAGTATAAAAACACCTCGATCGGATTGTTTACATAATATAATTTGACCTACGACACATTGTTATCTAGATTTTCACTGATTGTGAAATTAAAATCAAACAACATGGGATAAATAAATGTACTATCATTAACATGTACTCATTAATTTGTGCTCTCCATAAATATAATAATTGTATTAACATTATTACCAGTGATATGTTTATATCGGAGTTCGGTTTAATTAATGAATCCTATCATATGTTCATTCCCGATCTGTACAGGACTTAAGTCACTATTATTTTTTGAACTAGGATATTCTTTTCTGCCAGTATTTATTTCCCGTCAATATTCATTGGAATAATAAAGTTAAAGCTTCTCGGGTTGTAGGTTGTATTATTATGTAGCTCAAGAATTTCTGGTTTTAATCCATTAAGATTGCTTATCAAGAAACGTCAAATCAAGTATCAGTGAGTAATTAAATGCAACTTTATAAGTGAATAGAAAATTTACAACACTTTCGTTAATGCAAAGAGTTTTATATAAAATAAGTTGGAAATATAAAACAAAACAAAGAAAATAAAATAACCTAAAGTCAATCTTATTTGTGTGTTTATTTCGTGGAAAGTAAATATAAAGCTTATTTGGGATTAAAATTTTAGCAACCTTCTAACAGAAGTGATAAAAGTTGAGGTAAGACACCTGCTCTTCACGCCATCTACCAAATAGTTTTAGTAGCTGTTTGAAGTTTCCTTTTTACGTAATGTGTGATAAAATATTATATATATGTTCTATTTAAAAATATCTTGTTATAATAATATTTATACTAATAATTATTATATTATTAAAATCTACTAACTGAAGGGTTGAACAGGATTTAACAGGGTTAGCTAACCGTTATGAAATACGCCTTATTTATGGATTGAATGGGAATTTAATACGTCAAAAAGAATAACAAAAATCAACCTATCTATATTATTTTGTATTTGGACCCTTAAGCACCGCAACCGAAGCCAACGACGTTGACCACTCGACCATAGTCCCAAATAAAATGAGCTGAATAATTTCCTTGTTAAAAAGTGCATAGGGAAGTCAAATAAGCGGTAATAATTGCAGTTTTGAAATGAATCATGAAATTAACCTCAATAGTATCATTATGATACGAGAGATATCTCTCGATAATTGCTTCATTTCATTTTATATCTGATATAATTGGATACTTGTCTTTTTAATATATTCGTATGATGTAAAAAATATGTTTTTATTGAAATATGTGATTAGAAAATTAAAAGATTTGTTTTTATTGATTGTAATTGTAATTATAATTAATACAGACTAAGAAATGAGCAAAATATAAGGTGATTACTATAAGAAAGTCACTCGATTTGAAATTTTTAATTGTAATGCACTATGTGGTCGTCTACGATTTACAACGCAAGGCGTAGAGGGTATCGTAGACCCATAATAGTACGGCTAAATATATTTTTTTTAGAAAATCATCCACTAGCCATCTTAGACAATGTATGACTAAAAATATATTTGGTATTGAGAAGGAAGTAACTGCTGTACATGAAATGAATAAAAAAAACTATAAAATATCTTGTAATGGTTAAGGAAATACACAATAACCAACAGATAGCAACGGTATTTCATAAAAGTCACAGACTTTGTATGTAAAAGCTATGCTTCAACAAAATCCTTGTAAAATTTTGTAAAAATATAGTCTAGCTGATTATGATGAAATTGTTGTTAATACATTGCAAATATATTATACAATTGGGCCTTCTATGGCACGGTCAAATGGTTCCAAAAAAAATTTGAAGTTCATAAAAAAATATCGTTTATTTTTTTAATAAAAAATCGACAAAATATATGTTTACATATTTATTGAAAAAAACTTTAATAACATTCATATATTATAATAAATAGATCATTCATTCATCATCGCTATAATTCTGTATGTTCGACACTTTTTAGAGATCGTTTGTGAGTTTTCATCATGGGAGGACTCGGGAGTGTTGATATCTTGAATATCATATCCTTCTCGGCCAATACCACGACAAATATAAACTGTGTTTTGGTATTTTTTTTTTGTAATCGTATTTCATAAAATGTTTTTTACAAAAACATGCCACAATTAATCAACAGTGCTATATGCAAACCGTGTTATGCGAGGCCCAAGTGTATAGTGATATACATAGCAGTTAGATAACCTACGTACGTACGTGTACAGTGGAATAGATTAATAGATGGCATAATATTATGATTACATATTGTAATATTGTCTACGCATTCATTTTGGTATGGCTTATCATATCGACACCTTACTTTGAAAAGGTTCTCACTGCTTTTGACACTGTTTTGGGATATGAGCGTTTGAAGTTTCGTTTGATGAAAATTCTCTCGTAACACGTACGAGCAAGTAAAAATGTTTCAAATTACTTATTTTAGGCATATTTTTTCACACCTCTTGCTGACAAATAATGATCTTAAAGATCTAATGATGGAAATACTGATGACAATCTTAGAACTCTATCAAATAAATTTAGTAAAAAAGTGTAAGTGCAATTCTGGTATTCTGCTAACTTCGTTATTCAACCATAGATAATTCTGAAATTCATTTATATGATAGAATGCGGTAAATACAAGCTTTTCCGATCAAAAGGTATTCTTTTGCTATAGTGACAGATAGAAACTTTTAAACGTAAGGTATATTACAAATGGGCTGTCAATAATAATTATTATTTGAAATCGAGTAAGATTAATCTAGTTCATCTATTATAAAAGCGATGCTGTTTACACTTTTTGCATCACTTACCAACGTCTCATAACAGGGATTCTTAACCGCGTGCCGGCGGGCGCATTTGTGCCCGCGAAGCCATTTACATGCACCAGACAAAAATTATAGAATGAATAATAATAAAAAAATGTGTATTGAAATCACAAAAATATATCCATATCCATCTTATTTTTAGATAGTCAATATGACATAAACTTAAAATCGAATTGACTGACTGAAAGCATTTGGAATTTAGCTGACCATAAAACGTACCCTCTTTTGAAAAAAGAGTTAAGATGCCTGTCCTGCCTAAGTTCTGCTTTGATTCCACATATTTGTACAAATCTTTGTTTTCCACCATGAAAATAATAAAATCAAAAACAAGATCTCGACTTGGCAATGCCACCTTTGACAATTGTTTGCGATTGGGTTTATTATCTTATACTCTTCATTTTGAAAAGTTATTTTGTGATATGTAATGTCAAATATCACAGTAAATGTGTTTGGTAATGATTTTGATTGTAAATGTAAATAGAACCATAATCTTCCAATTTATAATAAACAGTTTAGTAAATAGTAATAATATAATGAATGTCAAACATGTTAAGCTAAAAATACTTAAATAAGGACATACATATGTTCTCCTTAAATCTGTTTTTTTTTAATCCGTCATGCGCCCATCACTCATTTCCTAAATCTTAAATGCGCCCGTCACCGCAATAAGGTTAAGAACCCCTGTCTCATAAGAAATACCGGTATTGAGTAACGAGTACACAATGATTCTCTCTCTCGTGAATAAATAGTATTCGTTCGCCAATTGTAAACTTTCTCCTAATCACGTGTTGGTAACGATTGGTGAAATTGAAAACTGGCAGGTCGTTGGCACCGATGACGTATGACGAGGCTCGTTGCGCCATTGGTTCATTTTTCATTCGGGGAGTACTTAGTGGGAAACTCGTTGTGAGGCAACCAATAAACAATGATTACTTTAATTAAGTAATGAGGAAATTTTATGAAAATATTTTGACATGCATAATTTGTTGAATGTGAATGCATTTAACATAAAATGACGATTAATTTTAGATGCATTTTTTTGCAACCGTTATACATAATAAACAATAAAATAATATTGAAAATGAATATATAATATTTTTAAATGGAATATTTACTTTTTCTAAAATATTATATTAAATCACAGTGAAAGAAGCATTGTAATATATTGATATTTTTTCACCGTGTTATAATGGAGCTCTACCAAGTAAATTCCAATTGACACAATATAATATGAAATAACCTTTGTATTTAGAGGCAGGCCATGGTCAATAATTGAGCTTTCAGTATTTAGTAAACAAAAATTATAAAAGCTGAAAACGATTTTTAAAAAAATCCTTATTTTGAACTTAAATTGATGTGATTTTAGATAGTATTTGTTTTATTTCTGTTATTACAGGTACGTTACGATTATTCTTGTACATTAAAACCGAGAAAAATGATTGGTGCTTTAAATTCTGGAATAGAAATGTTTCTTTCTGAAGCCAAAATGAGAGATTCCACCATTCTTAAAAATCCCAATTTTTATGTTCCTGATATTTTTTGAGATATCGTGGGTATGAATTGATTGTTCGTAGAACATGGTATGGTGTAGAACCGGCGTTCCGATGGTGATGCTACTGGTAAGACCTTTTACCAGGGCTGTGAAGTCGGTGAAAAAATGTCCGACTCCGACTCCAGCATTTACCAAAACCACGACTCCGACTAAAAAAAGGTTAATATCGTCACTTTTTTCCCCTAAATTTCCTATTTATGTGTATTCAATTAAATATCAACCCTATCAATACTGCCAAAAGCCAAATTTGACATATTAAATGCAAAAATATAATGTTAAAACTTTTCAGAATTTCCGACTCCGAGTACGACTCCGGCCAACGCGCCGCTCCGACTCCAGCCAAAAAGCTCTGACTCCACGACTCCTTTAACAATTTACGCGAGTGAGTTCAGACGAGTACTATTTTTTTACATACTCTTACTATTTGCCAGTTTCCAATATCTTTTTTTTCCTGTTGTTGTTTTTACAACATTTTAATCCTTAATTACAAAAACAAAAAAAGTTTAATATCGTCAATTTTTTTCATAATTTTCCTATTTATGTGTATTCAATTAAATATCAACCCTAACAATCCGGCCAGCAGCCAAATTTAAAATATTAAATGCAAAAATAAAAAGTTAAAACTTTTCAAAATTTCCGACTCCCGGCCAAAACGCCGCGACGACAGCGACTGCGGCTAAAAAGCCCCGACTCCATAGCCCTGCTTTTAAGTATTGACAAGGTGTTCAATGTGAATACTTGATGGAATGCCATTTATTCTATATTCAGTTGGAAATGTTCACGATGAGCGAAACCGGTCCTGATTTAAATAATTTTGCAGTGGAACTCATATTTAAGCTGTGCTATTTTAATCTGAGAGCGACATCCGCTTGTCCAAACTCATGCGACGTAACCTAAAAAAACACAGCCATCAAGCGCCCTCTCACCCACATGTTGTGTCAACAATTTCCCGCGCCATTTTCCAGATGCTTCGCGTCGTTTACGAAACCCGCGACCGACTTCGCGCCGACCGTATCGTCGATCTTCGGAATCGTTCGGTCGCCGTCGGGAGGCCTCGGCCCCGCACGCGGGAGCGACGACCGCCGAGTGGAACGGTGACGTAAATCGCGAGGTCGCGAACATTGCTGTGATGATGGAGGGAAACGAAGGAGGAAGGGGCCGCTGAAAGTAAAGGCAGTCTTGCGGCCGTATTCCATCATCCACCACGATCATCTATATTTTAATTATCATCGTGTGCATGCTGGCATCGTGGGTGACATATTGCAAAGTCAATCGTTTAAAGTTTAAATGATGACATTATTGTATTATGATACGTTTGAATATAGCCATGAATGATAACTGTTATTGTGTTGTTCCATTAATCGAATAGCAAGAAACCATTTATTTTTTACGATCTTTATATTTATGCGTAGCGTTGATTGATTGTTGCAATTTAAATGTTTTCTTCCATTTTCAATATAAATTATTTGATGATTTCAGCTGTAAGTGCTTGATATATGAATAATATCAAACACACAGTTGGTTGAAGGTCTTTTTTTAACCAAGTCTGCTCCTAACTTGGAGCATATGGACTCCTCACGAAGTTTATTTCAGCATGTGTTTTTTTCTACGAGATCTGTTTGTTACTTTTTCGAAGACAGTAGGGATGGAAAGGATCCTAGGACAGGACTAATCGCTGTCACTATTCATCACTCTTTAGGATCGGAGAGGTGGGAGGGGATATTTAACAACACAATCACCCATTGCCTCTGAGCAGAATCGATTTATCGACTGCTTAAAATCTGCTCGTACCGGGAATCGAATCCGGGTGGTCCGACACGGAAGTCAACGACGTTGACTACTGCACCACTGACCGGACTTGAAGGCTTAAGAAACCTTATACTATCGAATAATTTTGATATTCCTACGCTGACTCAAAAGTTTACAACTTTAAAAAAATATTTCGTATAGATTTGCAATGTGCAAGCCAGTGCAGCAAGGAATAAATGGGAGGATTTGCCCCCTCGCAAAATGACGTCTTACTATAATGAATACTAAAGTGTATTTATTTTGTTATGCATACTATGTATCATAAATTATTTTTATAGGAAATAATATATATAATTATGAATTAACTACATACTTTGATAAGGTTGCACGACTTAAAAATGATGTTTCTGTGAGGTTAAAGTGCATACGAAATAAAAATCATGATATTATGGAAACGAAATATTTTTTTATTATACAGCTAGATACAATTACTATACGTAATGTGATCGTGCATAAGAACTTTCGTAAACCCTACAACGGAAGACAACAGTTGTTAGTAAATGACGCAAAGCGAGTCGTAAAAAGTAATAACTTTACATAATATTAAAAACCATAGATTGGCCTGTATAATTGTTTCCATTAAAAGTCACCTGAAAATACCTCAATGTAACCGTGATAATACAGAATAAATTCAAATTATTTTGATGTCATCGAACAAGTTAAAAGTATGACACATCAACGCCATCTATTGCGTTAATAAGTTTCCATGCGAATAAAATATTTAAAAAAAGAACAGAACGTAAAATAAAGAGTGCATTCACATCTGTCATTTAGAATTTGAATTGTTGTTCTAAATTCACAACTTTATTATTCATAAAAAATTTGAATCAGACGTTTTCATTACATTAATATAATGTAAGAACTGTTTTGTTATTTTTATTTGAGAACGTAGTATACAAAAGTGAAAGCATTTGTTTATATTGTATTTTCAATAGGTATTGCAAAGTTAAGGCACAATACCGTGGAATTATGAGAGGTGGATATTCAGTAGGGCGGGCACACCTCCACTGGCCTTGTGTTTGCAGGTTGGCAGCACTTTAAATGGACGATGATGACAGTCGCTGAACAAAATAATGATATTTCAAATACATTATAACTTCAATATTGAAAGTAAATAAATACTTAAGAGCTCGCTAGTTGGATGGGGATAAGATTGTCTTTTAGGTATATTTGTGGAAACGAATAAAAAACAAAAATACCGCTGTATTCATATTGGAAATATTACATGTTTTTAGCAATCGGAAATTCACTTTAATTCGTTTAATTTTGACTCAGGCATTGATTTGTTAAATACTAACAAGTGCGAATTTAAATTATTTTACCAGTAAATCTTGGAAATTAATCGAGCTCAGCTTAACAGTTTGCCAATTTTAAACGAGCAACTTTATTTACCAAGTTCACTATTGTTGTACCCTTTTAAATAATTGTCATTTATTAATAATTCGAGCACTTGATATCATTAAATATTAATTCAAAGACTTAAAATCAATTAACTCACTAATAATAGGTCGGATAAAACCGGATAAATGTTATTATCTGGTCATTAATATTTTCAAAAATCTCCATAATTATAGCAAACCCACTTAATTCATTAAAACTTCTATATATTCAATTTTCGCTAATTTACATTTTAATAGCCATTTAACTTAGTGATCTACTTATATTTTTGTATATAAAAGATACAAACTGTTTACTACGCGTCAGTTCAAGTAAATCCGTGCACTTGAAATGCCTGAAAATGCCGAAAGGTGAAACCCGGGTCGTTAGCGACAAAACTCATGGAAAAGTACAAAATTCATACAATTCAAATTTGATACATAAGTTTATCAAATCATTAAACATATTTAAATAATAGTTGAAATAATTTGTTTATACTTTAGATGGATTCAGCGGTAACTTATTGGTTCATAGTAGTTCATTTTGATATACAATTTTAAATATCTTAGATTATTCCAAAAGTAGGAATAAGTAATTTTTACTTTATTTATATTGATTGGTATCTTTCTTTTTGAATACAGACTTTTTTAAAGTTCTAATCAATTATAAATCATAATTTAGAATTTAAGCTGAAGGTGCTTGATGGAATTTCAATATCAAATTTGCCGAAAGGTGAAACCTGGGTTGCTAGCGATAAAACGCATGGAAAAGTATCAGACAATTCAATAGCTCTACCAAAAATTGAACAAAACAATTAATTAAATGAATACTTTAACCGGTTGAGGATAAAAAACATATGGTGCTATTTTTTTTACGATTTTTACACATGAAAAAGAAAATATTTTTTTTCATAATATTCGAGTAAAATACTAAATTAAGTTATTTTATGCCAGATAATTCAGTAAAACATAAGTTTTTTTAAACTATAAGTTATTCCTACTCACGAACAGCCTACATTCTAACTACGAAAAATGCTTTATCAGCATTCGCTTTTACTGCCTTCGAATTAACCTAGGTAAGTTTAGATAGCAACTTTTTATTCTCATTGCTTTTGTGTCCCTAGGAATCCAAACCGTCACGACAAACTACCTTGAACCATTTCGAACTGTATTCAGATCGCATATACACACAACACATATATGAGGAGCTTGCGACCAAAAATGACCACATCCACTTTTTCCTGACAGAGAAAAATACACTTTATGTATAAAAACTTATCGCCATCACAAATGATTCAAGTAACTGTAATTTGATGTATTTATTCATTTGCCATATTCAAAGAATCTGAATATGCTGCCATTTAAGCAAAATCATGAAAAAAATTATGGATTTGGTCAAATGTAATCCCTAACCACTGACTGGATTTGGTCAAGTATGAAAATCAAGTATTTTGGATTTGGTTAATAATGATTCTATATTGAAAATCTGCATTTTCTTTATGTTTCTGAGCTTTAATATTAGCTGTTGCACCATTATCGATAGTCTTTCATTCATTTCTGTATTCATATTAAAAAAAAAAACACTAAAAATCAGACACAAACAAAATTAAACTCCACTCAATGTGGGCTGGATTACAATTGACTGAACTAACATGGCTGACAAAATAATACAAACACGCTACTGGCTGATTTAGGATTTGGGTATTTATGAAACAAAAACTCTACACGATTTGGGCAGTTTTGATTCTATAGCAGTGGTTCTCATGTGAGGCCACCAGAGGATTTTACTGCGGCCACCAACAGATTCATAGTTAATATTGATATTTAATAAAAATGGGTTTTTATAAGTTAATTTGTCAACAAAGACACTGAAAATAAAATATTTTGTATGCATTGCATTGTTCATCAAGAATTGTTAGCAAAAACTCAACGCATACATGTTTAGGTTTTTTTGGCAAAAAGGACTCGACTCAAAAATTTTGTGCAGCCACCAGACTTTTCCGTAGGACCGTTGATGTTCCTGATGCGGCCACAGCCAAATTTCACGTGAGAACCACTGTTCTATAGACATATTTTGATATTGAATTGCATGGTAGCTATGAGGATTTCAGTCAGTTTGAAAATGAAATTCTGAGCATTTGAATACGTACTTCCATATAAAATGGCTATCTCTTTTTTTTTTTTTTATCAAAACTGGATTTGAGCATGTTTGCTCCCAAGCTCCTCATATAAAGTCAGGTAGTTTCTACACAAACACTTATCTCTTATTAGCATTTTCCCCTTTCCCAACAGAGGCGAGTACAAAACAGAACAGCGGAAAGTTTTCATGGACATAGGATCTGTTACTTAATACTTTGTAATAAACATCTCTTTCAAGGTTCATATTGGATAGGAACTAAGAAACTTTTAGCCGGGAGAAAAATAAAAAATAAACAAAAGTGTTTTTACTGTTTTCTACAGTGGCGTATAAAGCACTCGGAAGGCCCCAGGCGCAATATTATTTTGGTGACCCTCTTTTTCGAATGATAAAAAAGTATCGCAAATTTATTCGTATCACAATTTTAATAAATGATTATATTTTGAGCCGCTTCTCCGAATTGTAATTTAAACAATTTACGGTACTACCCTCAGTTCACTAGAAACAATTCAGAATGAATACCTAACTCGACGCCACTTGGTCATTCAATTTTCCTACAATTTTTGTGTAAAAAATATTTTACCGCTTTCGAAATATATTATAAAATAGAATTTAATGTACTTGCGATGGATTCGGCGATAACTTTGTGATAATTCATTACAATATAAAATAGCTTTAATTACGCTGTATTTAATATTTTTTATCTGTTGAAAATAATCAATCTAATGATGAGCGAAACCGGTCTTGATCCTTATGCATACAAAAATTGTGTTATTAATTTTTAGTTATATCAATATTATAATGTGTCATGGCAGATATTAGGGAATTTGGAAAACATTTAAAAATTTTCATTTATTATTCCCACATAACTTGAGAGACTTGGCGCTCATTTTACAAAGACCTACCCTTTGTTTACGCACGGGGATAGTTTCCAGTGACGAAATTGTGTCGAGTGAGGATGAAATTTCACCCTCGGTTTTATTTTCCCGCCTAGAGCCGCTCGGAAAAGCGAGGTCGGAGTTCGCCGCCCGCTAAGCGGAACAGGTCACCCGAATCCGCCCTCCCCTCGCCCCCGGTCGGCTGACTGCTTGAGTGCGAAGACCTCCTCGCGTCTCCAGCCCGGGACCTGACGGATTGAGGTTTATTGTCGACGCTTCCCGTCTGTCCGCTCGTTATATATGTTACAGCTAAACTGTATCCTCAGTAAAAATGTATCAAGTAATAGATTTGTATGACAACATGTTTTCACTGGTCACGATCATTAAAATTATTGGCCCAAGTCGATGATTTGCCGGCCTAAAATTTTGGTTTGCTTCAATGAAACAAAATCAGCAAGAAGTCCCTTTCATAAAAAGAGATCCAAAGAAAAGCATAGGGCTGAAGATAGGGCGGTCAAATTTAACATCCATGACAGGCTTGGAGAAGAATAAATTTACACTGAGAATACAGTTTCACTGTAACATATTTATGTCTTCCGAAATAGTATTTGGGTTATAGCTTTCGAGAAACCCACGTCACACGAAAGGGCATCGTGATTAATCACAACCCATAAACGATGCATTATAGCATAGGCTCCCAACCTTTTCGGGTGGTGACCCCTGTTTATAAAAGCCAAAGATGCAATTGAAAAAGATAGTTTTAATAACGTAATTAAAAAAAAAAACGAAAGTGCATTATATTGAAACAAAAAAATTGTTGGTTGTATGAGTTGGCGACCCCACAGAAAACACTTCAGGGTCGCGACCCTGAGGTTGGGATCCCGTGCATTATAATCAAAGTCTTTGGACGGACAGTAATATCTTACGGAAATTCAGGGTTCAAAACAACACATACACATATATAGAAGAGAACAAAATTTTAGCTTTCCCCAATGATGTCAAAGATTTTTTGTAATACCATATTAATATGTCATTGATTAATTTTGTTAAGTTCGTAAAATATCTTATTATTTTAATTAACGTATGATAATTTAAGATTTCGACTTAGGTTGCTTGATGGATTTTTAAAAGAAAATTTGAATCTTTTGAATTTTGTAACTGTCAGTTCGAGATCATTCGTGCACTTTAAATGTCTGAAGATTCTGATAGACGAAACCCGTGCCATCAGCGACTAAACCAGGAAATTGAAGTAAAAACTTAAAACGATTCAAATTTTTTATCATATCTGTTAAATTAAATTTTTCAGTTAATAATTTCAAATATCATAAATTTTTGGCTTATTGCTTTTGCGACGTGGCTTTAACTTAAAAAAACACAAGAAAAATTAGAAAATATCACGACTGATGAGTTGACTGAATTTTACAACTTCCATTCCGAAGACCCCAAACCAGTATCTGTCTGAACGTCAATTTTTGGTAATTTAGCAGCAAAATCGAAGAAAAAATAAAAAAAATTGATATTATGCGAATGAATGTGAACGAAGCCTTGTGTGCTATAAATAGTGTAAAATATGCATCGGTGTATTCGCTGTCAAATTTCGTAAGAGTTATTTTATTTGTGATGAATAAATTTAATTATCATTTCGAATGAATTTGAGACGAACGATGTAAAGGTTCAGGTATGACGCGAAACCAAAGATGCTCAGAACACCCTTGACATAAAATAACGAACGTGATATGTAACCATTTCGTAATAACGATAAAAAGTAACGAGTATGCGATCTCGATTCAATTCGTATCACAACCTTGATTCATTTACGGCCATACAATTCAATGAATACCGTTTAAAGGGATCAATTTTATTCTTTTGTGATTGAATATAATATCTATGAATAAACAATGCATAATATTTTGAAGCACGTAAATGATTTGCTACCTGTCAAAAGAATGAAGTTTGTCTATGATATGACGGTGAAAAAATAGTAATGTATTTTACTCCTACAGATATTGAATTATATATGTATGTTTGATTGCTATTTCGGGTAAGGCCAGAACAGTGTTTACATATAAAGGGTCTTTTTATAAGGACGCTTAGTTTTGAAATGTAAATAAAACAAGTTGTTTGTGAGATTTCGATTAAATTTTAATTTCATTTGTAAGTATATTTTACGGCATTAAATATGGAATATAGCATCAAATGTCTGCCAATATCCATTCATTATAAAATGGGCCATGTCGCTAAAGTTGACTTTTTTGACAAATTTGGGTAAACTTCCAACTGCTCCAGAACCCAATCAGGCGTTGTCTGCGGTCGTTTACCTGAAGTTCCTTGATTAGTTGGATTTTATACGGGTGCAGACATAAGGCCCGATTCAAAATTCGCCAAGTTGAAGTCGCAGAAAAGCCAAGTTCTTGTGAACAACGAGAAATAAGCTGCCTTGGGTTTTCCTGTACACTTTCACACACAGCAGCAATGTTTTCACCAGATATTGTATTTTGATGACGTACAGGTAGGTGTTGGCCGATTATTTACCAAACTGGTTGACTCAAATTTGGCCACTAAACAATGAATAATCTACTCAGCAGGACAAAGCAACATATTTTGAGCGTCCCTATTGAAATACCCTATACATACATATGTATTTATATTTATCTATTAATAGTGGTGTAGAATAGATACACAAAAACTTTTCTCTTCTGTTCTAAAATCCTTATTTTATATTGCTATAGTAAATAATTAAAAGTCCGGTCCGTCGCGCAGTGTCAACGTTGTTGGCTTGCGTGCCGGCTCGCCCGGGCTCGATTCTCGGTACGAGCGTATTTTTTCAGTTGATATATCTGTTCAAAGGCAATGGGTGTTTGTGTTGTTGAAAATCCTTTCCCACCTTACCGATCCCAAATAGCGACGCATAGTGACAGCGATTAGCTAATCACTAGTCCTGTCCTAGTCCTCGTATCCTTTCCATTCCTACTCTCTTCGAAAAAGAGAGGTTGAGCAACTGAGTAACAAGCAGTTCTCGTAGAAAAATATATGTTGAGATAAACTCCTAAGGTGGGAGCGGGCATGGCTAAAAAAAATGAGAGAAATTGATTTTATGTATTTCTCGAAGGGAAAGCTAATCTGGGTTTTTATTGAGTGGGAATAAACGTAAATTAATATTGTATTTCGTTGATTTATTTAAAACTAGTATTCGAACCCGGCTTCGCTCGGACCAGTTTGGGGTTATGTTCAGCTCGGCGCGTAAATTCAGACGGGCCAAGTTGAAACAACTTTTTTCAAAATTCAAAAGTCTAGGTCAATTAAAATGGAATTAAAATGAACATTTCAGACTGGCATTGACATTTCACAGCCCTTTTCATATATTGACAGCCCCATTCTCGCCCATTAAAATGTCCAAATTCAAGGAAAAATGCTGTCAAAGAAATGTCAAATAATACCTTCACGTAAATAAAAACATTATTATATTAATAAAAGCCGGGAAAAGTTCAGTAGAAGACTAATTTATTACATTTTGACTAAATGTCTTCGCCGATAAAAAAATCAAACATATTTTCTTTCATATTCGTTTTTATGGCAACTTAATGACCAACAATGCAAAAGGGAATTACAGACCCACAGACACACATACGCCGTTTCGGTTTTATATATGTACTACTCGATACTCGAGTAATTGGAGTCTCTACACAGACATTGATAACGAAACAAATTTACCGTCGAAACTTTCGCGAGCGAAATCAATTCGTTTGTTTGAACTTGCAACAACAATGCAAAAGGGAATTACAGACATACATCCCCCGTTTCGGTTTTTATATATAAGATTATTGCATTAACCTTCTGCAATGGCATGAGAAGCGGCGAAGTTTTGATAATAGTTTGTTCACAACGTCATTGGATGGATGGTATATATTAATTTATAATTGTTCCAATGCATTTCGCGTCGGGCCTTAATTAAAAACATACAAACATGTGGGCACTGAGCTTAAAGTTATGTTGGAATATTGCAATTTTTTTTTGTCTTTTTCGTAACGGCTGTAAAAAATATTTGATTGCGTATTTTTTCTTTTATAAAAAAATGACGTGCATAAACTTGATAATTAATCATCACTATTACTATCTGCTATGCTAAATGGGATAGTTCAAAGAGACTCGAGCACTAAAAACGTAGTAAAAACATCATTCACGTAGTTGTGTCTCATGATGGAGACATATTTTTTACCGTACTATCATAGATAACAAGGATGAATGATTCCCACAATTTTCCCTGAGTCATATCACGAAGCATCGAGCGTAAAGTATCGAGACTTGCTTCATAATCAAAGGTACCGCAATGAGTTTAACGATGCCGCCGTGTGAGAAGTCGAAGCGTAGCGTTAATGCCGATCAATTTGAATTTAAGCAGCGCTTGCTTCGGCGTACAAATTTTTTACATTATGACGCCGCTTTCGACTTCTCAGACGGCGCCATCGTTAAAGCTATTACAGGTAACCTTTTATTATGAAGTGACGCTACGCCACGCAAGAATTTACGCCTGTAACTGTGACCGCACCCTTATATTCATTCTGAGTGATTTCAAAAAAATATTATTTTCTTTTCTTATTAAATGTGATCGAGAGTATTAATTGAACAATTAACGGTATTCCCCGAAGTTCACTAGAAACAAATCAGTACATAGCACACCTGCACACCGTACTTTATGATTTATAACCTATTGGTCATTTAATTTTACGTTTTTGAATATGTTTGCGTTTTTGTTTTTCGATGTGACTTCATAATATAATATTCCAATCAAAATAAATGTGTCAAAACTATTTTTCGAAACATGGAATTTGAGTTATATCAAGGTGTTATATTTTTGAGGCCCCCAAGATTTGGAGTCCTCTTTCAATCATAGGATAATAATCCGCCACTGACTGTGAGGCCTGAGTGCTAGCGTTTTTGCTGAGCGGGAACGAGTTAATGAGACTCATGTAGACCGATTCTAATATATGTAGGTCATTTTATGAATTTGGCGCAACGATAGACTTTTGGATGGTGGTCGAAAAACCCTGAAAGACATCAACGGTAGCACAAGCGGGAATAATAAAAATACCGGCTTTTCCGAATAAAAAAAAGAGAATCAACTTTGATTATTAATTAATATTGCTACTAAATCAATTTCTGATTGAAACAAGATTTTTTGTAATGTAACAAGCTAAACAGAAATATCAAACAAAAATAATAACACATTTTTAGTACTTATTCCACATGAAATTTATTGGATACAAAATAAAATAAATACAAAAATGTCAATATACTGTCGACAGTGAACACTTAAATACAACAAAGAAATATACATCTCATTAATAGGGAAAACTGCCGCAGTGGCCATGTTGAATTATCTGTCAAATTATCAGTCAGTCAATTTATTCACCTAGTTTCGATTATTACCAAAAATTATTAATTTGGTTCAAATTGAAAAGTTTTCGAATGTTGATCGAACTCTTAATTTAAAATTAGGCGATCTTATTAATAATCTAAAACCGTTATTCTCTAATAGTTTAAATTAAGATTCTTTTACGTAAGACTTGTCGATATATCATCGCGTAAATACCACATCGGTGCAATGCAACTTTGGCTTTATAAATGGGAAAAAAATGTCAGCGAGCCTTGATTAGCAAGCAGAAGTTGAATGACATGATGGCATTGACATGAAAATTATTCTATATCTATCTATCTTGCATTATAAATATTATAAACTTTACGAAGAAGAAAAATTAAGCAAAATATGATGCAATTTCAGACTCAAATTAGTATGTGGGAATACACAATACTATCACGTGTAGTGTGGTTTCAGAATGGGTATAACGTCAGTCAATACGGTCAGTAAAAAAAACAGTAAGCGGTATAAAATATGCGTATATTGATAAATAATATGCCTTATATTTAAAATATCGTACGAGAATGATTATTTATTTATAGAATAGTTGTTTCTTCGCTGAATATAATAGTTATGGCAATTAATATATAGTACATATACTAGATACTACTTCTGCGCATTCTAGTCCACAAAAAATATTCACATAGCTCTTTGTATTCCTCGATATATTACTTTTTTCCAGGGCTGTGGAGTCGGTGAAAAAAGGTCCGACTCCGACTCCAGCATTTACCAAAACCTCGACTCCGACTTCGACTCTGACTCCAACATTGACCAAAAAAAGTTATATATCGTCACTTTTTTTCCCCTAATTTTCCTATTTATGTGTATTCAATTAAATATCAACCCTATCAATGCGACCAAAAGCCAAATTTGACATATAAAATGCAAAAATTAAAGGTTCAAACTTTTCAATATTTCCGACTCCGAGTACGACTCCGGTCAAATCTCAAATATATTTGAGAAATTGATTAGAATCACAGGGTTTGCGTATGTATTAGCATGGTAAAACGAAATACCGAACAATATACCACATTATGACATGATAAAAACTTTAACTGGTTATTGTTTTTGAAGTGAGGATAATTTAAAATTAATAAAAACTAATTTTCCAAAAAAGTTTTACAAAGTCGAGTAGGACTCGACATAGGAGTTGCGCGTTAATCATACGATGTCTAGCTGGACTTGACACAGGAGTTGTAGGAGTTAAATATTTGAATCAGCCACAATTATTTTTAGAATATGGTAAGAAAAATAACAATGTATTTTAGTTCTACATAAACTATTTTATATATTTGTTGATAGCTATTTCGGCTTACGCCTTCATCAGAACTATGTCCACCTCATAGAGAAAGCACATGATCCAAATTCGGTCCCGATTTGTTTACATTCCTGTAATAAAGAACTTAAGCTAAATGCATTGGAACAGCTAGAAATCAATAGGTATAATCAATCCAATGACATTCTTAACGAACAGATTACAATTAACACATCACCACTTCTAAAGCCTTTAACAAGCAGCAAGCTTTAAACAATTTAAAATAGATTCACTCGGAGACATTGCGGATTTTGAGTTATTTCACACGATAAAAATAACCCAAAAATACCCAGATTAACGCTCTCAGGATTACGCCAGATCAATAACTTTTTAATTTTTTTTCCATGTGATGTTGGGATGGTTGAGCAGAGAGGGGATGTATCGGGTACCATGTCTAGCCTAGGTATATAAGCTATCTCTAATACACGTTTAAAACATAGTTCTGACGAAGGCGTAAGCCGAAATAGCTATCAACAAATTAATATACAATAATTTATGTAGAACTAAAGTACATTGTTATTTTTCTTACCGTATTATAATGGAGTTCTACCAAGTAAATGCCTACTCAATAAATTAATAATTATTTTTAGATATGACTCAATGAAACAGGTGGTAGAATTTCTTTTTGAAAATAAAATTACAAAGACTTTGTCACATCAACGAATGTAAATTTGATATTAGTTTAATTTGATAAAATAAAATGTTATGTACAAGAAGATTTATTTTGGCGATCATTATCAATTAATTAATGAATCTTGCGATCAGTTGAAAATCTTTATAAGATAGTTGATATGGCATTCGAAGTGTAGTTTTACTAATAGATGATCAATAATGTATTCTATGATCTTCAGAAGACTCCCATCATAAAATCACTGTAAAAAAATGTCGTAAAAAAAGACATTTCGATTGTATAAATATAATACTTACGATTTCGTGGAGTTGTTGATTAGATCATCTGCTCGGATTGTGTGGGTGGAATATTATGATATAAACTCACCTGCAAATAAAAAGAAAAACAAAACAATCAGTGAAATATTCATGAGCTTAGGAGTACACATCACGGGAGATGGCAACCCGCGTAAAGAGCTTGTGATCCGATTAGGGATAGCGGGAGCATTATTCAATTCAATGCGGAAAGTCTGGGACTCACGGTTGTACTCGGTCAGAACCAAGTGCCACTTATTCAATGCACACATATCAAAAGCACAGGGTAACCGTATACATTCTGTGCTTTGAAAATTGATACCTGCGGCGAATATTAGGAGTGCAGTGGTTTGAATTTGTCAGGAACACGGAGGTAAGAGAGCTGACAAACCAGCCCCTTATTACGTCAGAAATAAAAAGGCGACGATGGACATGTGCTGTGGATGTCACAGAGTAGCCTGAATCCTTCCTGTCTCTTCTATCAACCTGAGGGATTCCGACGTCCCGGGAGGCCTTTGATGACCATCTATATGATGTACTCAGGGGAGCTACGGTACGCCGGGATGACCTGGGAGGAAGCAAGGAGGTTGACGTGGGCCATATGCTCCGAATAGGGAGCAGACATGGGAAAACAATATGATATATGAATCGTTGTTACATGTAAGATTTATTTCACGATACTTTCGAAATGTAACAATTGTTTCATCATATTTAATGATCACTAAGCTCTAAAAAGTTATCATATATAGGGAAATTGATAGCGAAGCAAGCATTACAACAATTTTAAATAAGAGATTTACAATTATTTGTGCCTTTAATATTATAATAAGAAACGCAAACCTGGTGATAGATATATCAGTGAAAAACGTGCACTCTTCAATTTTTTTTGTTTTAATTTCAAAAACAACAGAGCAATAACCTCGTACCGTATTGCAGTCTTGTTTGCACATAATAATCAGTTCACATTTCAAATTAAGTTGAAGTCTTAATAAAAATGCAATTGAGATGTCGTACATTGTTTAATGGTGATATTGTATGTGCTAATAGTTGTTTTTGTAATTTTTTTTTCACTGCGAAATATAAATATTTACCGCAGAGTTGTCTAAGAAAAAGTTTTCGTTCTGGCTCATTAAAATAATGAATGCGATACAAATAAAAAAGAAAATAAAACTGGAGCGATTACAGAGGAAAAAGCAAACTGTATAATAGAAGATGCATTGCAAAACCTATTCTTTATTAAAAGCTAAATTTATCGCTCGCTGATTTCCACATCAACACCTTTTTTACCAATGACTTATAAGATAGTTAATTTAGACTTCTTCAGTTACGGCTCGAGCCCCATCAAAGATACTTATGACTCAGACCCAACCATGTAACACTGTGATAACTGTTCTTGTGTCATCATTCTATCATTATCCCCTTCGAAAAAAAGGAAGAGCGACTAAATATCAAACAGTGGTTGTGACTAGAGACTCCAATTCGAGTATCGAGTACTCGATACTCGAGTATAATCGTCCATTTTTCAAGTACTCGATACTCGAGTATTTTGAAAAATACTCGAGTAATACTCGTTTTAGTAATAATCGTCGAAGTTTTTTCTACTGCGAGAATTATAAAGAAAAACATCAAACCAATTTAAAATTTGGGTCGCTTAATTCTCTATTATTGTTGAAATATATGTTGCATAAATGGAAATAAATGTATTAGTAATATTCAATAAGTTTCTTTAATTATTTGTCATTTATAAATATACACAAATTCGAATTAAAAATATATATTTTCGTACATTTGAAACTACTCGAGTATACTCGAGTACTCGAGTATTTTGAAATTTTACTACTCGATACTCGAGTAGTTGAAAAGCCGAGTAATTTGAGTCTCTAGTTGTGACACAACTTTTGTTATAATGCTTCTATTATGAGTCCACATGCTCTAAATTGGAAGTGCAAATGGCTTACAAAACAATTGAACCCTTCGTAAATGTTACGACATTAGCCTTACAAACATCCCAAGATTACAATAGAATTAAATAAATATAACAAATTCACAAAACCATACATCGTCAAAAAATATATATTCACTCTTTACAGACTAAAATTCAGTACCACTAAATGAAAAATCTTCTTTATAGTGCAAATAAATGAGTAGTATAAAAGTGACTGTTATGCATTATGCCAGCTTACGCGTTGTGAACTATCGAGCGTGGAGGTGAGATATTTTTATGAAATATGGGAACCGTGATTTTGCCTCGAGGGAAATCCCTTTATTCCAATGATGTAAGGATGTAAGCGAAGCCGCTTATCCAGAGTTGGTATTATTGAATATTAAATATTACATTCAGACAATCGCTACCAAAATCACAGCGCCTATTTCATACGCCACGGGCTTCTGAAGAACTAATTGAATAGATGAAATGACTTTATAAAACAAAACTCAGTTCACACATTTCATTTAAAAAATATTGCATATTATCAATCTTGTAGCTTGACAGTAAGTATGTACAGTCAACCCTGCTATAGCGGACACTTCTATAGAGCTTTTTGCTATAGCGTATGCGGCGGTTTTTCGTACAAGGCACGTGTCGCTTGCTTACAAACTAAACACACAAAATACAATTGAAAAAACCAAACCCTAAATTTTGTATGGGTGCCTAAGTTTATATAGCGTACTCCCTATCGTCCCGTTCTAGCAGGGCTGGACACATAAATTTGAGTAATGTGTTCGGTAGCGATTTTTCTATAATTATCAATAATGTTCTACAAACTTGCCGATTAAAAAAAGGATGACCATTATGTCGAAAAAAAAAATTTGATGGAACGCTGGTTACTTTTGGCCGGCAAATTCAATAAATTTTGTTTTGAAAACATTTTTTTATTTATTAACTTGAAACTTCGAGCCACATATTGGGCAGTAACGATTAATAGTTAACTTTATGTAAGTAGTTTATACCCATGTGAATTAAAATACCGTTCCCCAGCAAACATCGTAATACAAAATTACATTTTGAAAATGTATTTTTGATTCTGCTGATTATTTTTAATTGATGTTTTCGGTAAATTGCATGTTATCTGAAATTATGTAAAGCATGGCCATAATGGTTCTTAATAAATGATATGCAAGTAATCAGTGTCGGATTACTCTATCAGCGAAGGGCCCCCAAATATTGGGGTCCTCAAAAATAACTTATACATATTTTTGATACAATATATTCCAAACTAACTCAATGGATACAAGTATGTCACACCTAAATAAATATTTTCAATGGCATTAATAATGTCATGATAAAAAGTGTGAGGTTGAGCTAAGTACTCAATCTAAATTGTTTCTAGTGAACTGCGGGAGATACCTTACACTGTTCAAATCAAAATCTGGAGAAAATTCTTCCAATGGAATCAACATGAAGACAAAATATTTCTGATTCGTCTAAGATAATAGATGAGGGCCGCATATACTATTTTGTGCCTGGGGCCACGTTAGTTCTTAATCCACCACTGCAAGTAATACATTCAAACACAACTAAAATACATGTTTTTTTTTAATGATTCAAAGAAACTATTTGCGTATTAAGTTTTATGCTGCAAGCATTAATTATGATATTTATTTATTTATATATAGTATGTACATTGCAAAAATTACAAATTATAAGTTTATTGCTTTTGCAATGTGAGAAAAGATGAAAATATTGGAGCGATTATAGAGGAAACAGATAAAAGAGTGGACAAAAAAAATACATTGGAAATTGGCAAGGAAGTCAACCGAGTGAGTTCAGACAAAATCAACTATAATACATAAAAAGTTCAGATCAGAAAGAAAAGATATTTACTTAGATCACTTACAAGAAATTCGTATCAAAATAAGTACACCCATCCCTTGCTTAACACGGTTTCGCTTTAACACGGTTTTAGTTTCAGTCGAAAAAAATGGTTTTCGACATTTTTGGGTAATAATGATATTGAATCAAGCTTACCTATAAACATGGAAATTATTAAAATCTCTCGTGCAATAGGAGGTGAGGGATTGGAGGATTTGGCAATCAACGAAATTGATGAATTGCTTGAAGAACAAGAGTTAAATGAAGAAGAATTAATTGATATGACTACAAGTGTTCCTTCTGAAATCAGAAGCGATACCGAAAGCGACACCGAAAGTTCTGGTCCAATTTCATCGATTACTGCTCAAACAATAAAAGATGGGTTGCAAATGGCAAGAAATATAAAAATACATTTCCTAAATAATGATCCAGATATGGATTGTGCATTGAAATTTCAACGAGACATTAAACAATGCGTTGCCAGATATGAAGAGATTTACAAGAATATCAAAATAGATGAATAATCACAAATTACCGTATTTTTTAAACGACGACGGAACATAACAGAAAATTTAATTGAAAATTGTAGCGATGATGACATTCAGCCAATAAAAAGAAAGCAAATTCCTATATTAATATTTTCTAGTGATAGTTACATTGAATAATATATTTTATCCATGTTAGTAATATTTCAATAAATTTTCAGAAGTTCTACATATCTATTTTTTTCTCAATATTTCTAAAAAAGAACCAATCCTTTTTTTTCATACATTTGTTAGACTCGCTGAACACGGTCATCTAGCAGAACCTGTCTTCCGTGTTAAGCGAGGTATGGGTGTAACACATTACGTGGGATAATCAAAGTTATTTTATATTAAAATGAAATTCCAATAAGTTACCGCCGAGTCCATCGAGAGTATCTATTTTATTTGTTTATAAACACGATCAAGTTTGTATTAGGGTAGCATGAAACAGTTTCGATAGTAGAATGTTTAAACTAAAATGTTTTTGTTTTGTATTTCTTATAAGATAACATAACTTATCTAGAACCTATCGAATGACTAATATGTAACGCATGATGCAATTCAAGCTGAGATAATATGCGCTCACTGTGTCGGCATTGCAACTTTTCCGAGTAATCGTGAGCGAATGTATCAGGAGCGCATAAAATACACGAGGCGTATTCTATTAGAATTATTAGATGTCGCTGTATTCCGAGCTGACTGTCGCAACGATAATATGATTAGGTCGGCGAGTGTTTGCGGAGGCGAGTTCTCATACGAGCCAGCGCCCTTGACCACGATTCCGGTTAATGGCTTCGAGCGGCGACCTTTCAGCATGAGACCAGCTCCGGAGAATGGATCGAGCACGAGTCAGGGAATCCGGGGCCATGGCGTGAATGTCGGATCGCTACCACCTGCACCACGGCACCCGAGAAGCCTACACAGCCGATATAATGAGAGTTGCATTGCAGAATTAAATACAGCAAGGGAATATTTCGCAAATCTTGGCCTGCTTAATAAACATGATGCAATTTACTGTTTCAACTGCTCGATAACATATAATATTATTATCACAAATCAGACTTTGTCAGTTTTTTGAAATAGCGATTGATTTGTAATGACATTTTTCATGTGCTACTATTTTTTGTCTTTATCAATTGTGCGACAAATATCAGGCCCAATTTCGCTCATCGTGAGCAGATCATTTAAAATAGTTTATATTGCATGAGATGAGCGAAACCGGCATTAACACATTAAAAATTATTTTTACCATCTCCGAAAATTAAGGTAAGGGATTGAACAAGTATCTCATGTTTTTGGAATTTTTCATTAAGGATTCATTCATATGCTCCACATTGGGTGCGGAAACGATAAAAAATCTAGTAGAAACGATATATGACATTTTCGGGAACATCATAATTGCATTTCATGCAATTCCAGAAAATTTTTCTCGCATTTTTTACTTATACGCGTCATTTTTGTATGTGTTGGTTTTCCCTCGTAGCCATTAGGTTAAGCCTTAACCTATTGGCTACGAGGAACACCTTCACCGTTAAGGTGTTCAATAAATACTTCATGGAAAGACATTATATTAAAAGAACTTTAACTTAAACTTTTGTTTGTGCTCATCAATTCATTTAAATAGGAACGGCTTCGCTCGTTCGCTTTAAGTTGAAAATTCTCGCGTATAGCGAAACCGGTGCTGATATTAATACATTAGTAGCGGAATAAGTACAGAAATGTTGTATATATTTTTTTTATTTCCTGCATAAGTGCAAACATATTTTTAATAAAATAAATATTTATCAAAAATCGAAAAGATTATAATATGGAATAAGTCTTTTTACATAATGTTTCTCAACGGTCGCACTACGACATCTACTGTAAATCAAGCACCAACAAAAAAGTATCGTTTAACACAAAGATACTCTAGATAATGATTTTTTTTGTTCTATAACACTTTTATTCATGTAAATAATTTTTGGTATTCCACCACAATTATTAGGAAATGTTTTATATCCATTGACAAATGCAGTCTTGGAATGCATTTGTTGCTGGTGTATCTAATATGGATTGAAATCGTCCTCAATCCATCAATTGTACTTGTTCAATTGATGGATTCATCCAAAAATGGGCTCAAATATGATTTTTTTGGCGAAAGTTGGCGGAACGTTTCTCCAACAGAGCAGTGACTTTGATAATAAAATTTGATGATTTGCACACGTTTTTCAACTCTATAACCTTTAATGCTGATTTGCCGTACACTGCTTAAACCGAAAAAAAAATTAAGCGTCCTAATTGAAAGATTCCGTATAAGAAATCGGTGCTTTCTATGTATTCAAAATCAGACAGATAGCAGACTTATGGTTTCGTTACATTCGAGACATTCCAATATGACTATTGAATATAACATATATAAATATAATTGGTTTTTTTATGCAAATATGTTTGATGATAATATGACGATTTAAAATAAAATGCTATATTTATGACGGAAAAAAAAACAATAAAAATAAATCTTGCCATTATTAAAATCTAATTTTGATTCATAAGTTCAACAGTTTATTGACATATCCAGCTTAATTTGATTCGTCATATTATTCATGGGAAAACACAAGACGACTTCCATAATGGTTGGCCAATTTGATACGGGCGCCAATTTTCACTACCACTGACATATTTTGCGATTGCTGTTAGTCAGCTAGGCGAATCGTAAATATTGTGCACGTAATTCTATTTATGCCACAATCCAGTGAGACTCAACACACGGGCCGCAATCATAGCTAAAAAAATATTTAGCCGCTAGTGTGTAGAGACTCCAATTACTCGAGTATCGAGTAGTACATATATAAAACCGAAACGGCGTATGTATGTCTGTAATTCCCTTTTGCATAAGACATTTAGTCAAAATGTAATAAATTAGTCTTCTACTGAACTTTTCCCGGCTTTTATTAATATAATAATGTTTTTATTTACGTGAAGGTATTATTTGACATTTCTTTGACAGCAAATTAGATTTTTTCCTTGAATTTGGACATTTTAATGGGCGAGAATGGGGCTGTCAATATATGAAAGGGGCTGTGAAATGTCAATGCCAGTCTGAAATGTTCATTTTAATTCCATTTTAATTGACCTAGACTTTTGAATTTTGAAAAAAGTTGTTTCAACTTGGCCCGTCTGAATTTACGCGCCGAGGTGAACATAACCCCAAACTGGTCCGAGCGAAGCCGGGTTCGAACACTAGTTAATTATAATTTACAAAATTTTTGATCAAATATTGTTGAAAATATTTTTTTTTAGCAATCCATTATTTGTATTAATTACGACTACAAAAACTATGTCTAATGAAATTGATTTATTTTATTAATTTTGATACAACTGTCACAGATAATCATGTAACATTATACGATAATTACAGTTCGTAATGACGCATTGTATAAGCTTTACTACGAACTGTTCACTTAGATATCAGTTTCGTATGCACGGAATCTGTTTGATACGCCATTTTTAATATTGGCTGCTAATTTTCCAATGTCCTCGTTTTTTGAGGTCAGCCTCATAGCGGGGCATCGAACTCGCGTCCTTTTTATCATGTCGATACCTTACTTTGAAAAGGTTCTAACTGCTGTTGACACTGTTTTGAGATATGAGCGTTTGAAGTTTCGATTGATTAAAATTCATTTACAACAATAAGCAAGTAAAAATGGTTCAAATTACTTAATTTAAGCATATTTTTTCACAACTCTTGCTGAGAAATAATGATCTTAGAGATCTAACGATGGAAATAATTATGACAATCTTAGAACTTTGTGAAATAAATTTTGTAAAACAAGTGTGCAGATGCAGTGCAACTCTGGAATTCTGCTTACTCCTTATTCAACCCAAGATAATTCTGAAATTCATATATATGATAGAATGCTGTAAATACAAGCTTTTCTGACCAAAAGACAAATTGGGAAAAAATTTCAATTAGAATCATTTCAAAGTAAGGTAACGATGTAGCAACGTAATTCTGAAATGGTACACGCATATATTCAAACAATCGCACTAATACACATGCACGATACGAGCTGTGACGTAATTATTGACCGATATAACATTTTCATCGCCGCTGAAATAATTATCGGTTTGCATTCCTGCTAAGCCGAGAAACAGAAAATGAGTGTTATTTATTAATTTATTAGGTTGGTACTAACTTATTCCATGACTTTATTCGAATGAATTCCATCATCGAATTTTGAATTTGATTATATTTTTGAAATTGGAACATTTAAGACTTATATTAGACAAGTCAACATAGGTACAATATTTTATCGCGAGCTGCGAATTATTTTTAAAAACATTCTATATTAAAAATGAGCATTAGAGAGAATGGTTCAGAACTCATCGTTCATAATTTCAGACTAGACTGAGTTTAGTATAATAATATTGTCTATTAACTTATTAACTATCTATGTCTTTTTAGACAATTATATCTAAGCCTGTCTTTGTGATAATCTTAGAAAGTAGCCTACAGTGAACACTTAATACATAGTTGTAAATATACCAGGGCTGTGGATTCGGAGTCGCGGAGTCACGGTGTTTTGGCCGGAGTTGGAGTGGAGTCATGAAAACCTTTTAATTTATGCTTTTAACATGTAAAATATTAAAAATTTGGCTATTGGCGGGATTGGTTATACATATAAATAGGAAAGGTAGAAAAAAACGTGACAAAAATTAAATTATTTTTAGTTGAAGTCGTGTTTTTGGTCAATGTTGCCGCCACTGCCCCGAATTATACGCTACTGCTTGACTAAATATCAGCCAGACTTCGTAAAAAAATATCTCGCTTGAGTTAGGTAGCGGATGTGAAATGGTGTCAAAAATAACATATGTCAGGTATTTTATTGTAATTTTTGTCGGCTATTAATTAATAAAATTTATTTAATTGATTTTAAAGATTTAATATTGAAAGGTAATTTCTTTTTTTATACAATGTCTTCATGACAGTTTGAAGCAGAAATGCGGTCAAGTTAATTGCAATAAAACTATATCTGTCCTCCTCTAGCTTTTTTACAAGCGTTCACTTTCTTATACCGCTCTCTCTTTCTGCAGCGAGGGAAAGTTTGACATAATTTATCAATACATTTAAATTTGGAACTCATTAAACAACATCAGCGTTTCACAAACTGTTATTAATATAAAAAAAGATTAAAAATTGATGTATTATTTATCATATTGTGCAATTTTCCATTAAGCAAAAGTGGTGAATATTTAGAAAATAAATAATTATGTAATACAAATAAATGAACGTCGAAAAACCACCATCAAAATATGTTACGAGATCTTTTAAAGAAAGAGGAGCAGGCGTTTATTATGACGAAATGATATTTTTAATGTCACACTAAAAAAAATAAGTAAATCGATTATAAAGTATAGGACATATTTCAATTCATCCAGTCTCATATTTCAATTCATCCAGTCTCATATTGTAATCGGACAGTATAATTCAACAAAAAATAAAATTCCAAGGTGTATGCAGGATTCTATGCATGTATCGATCGGAAAATAATTTTTGGCATGAGATACACATACTATTTGGCTTTATGTTGTTTGAGTTTTATTGTTGGAATATCATATATATATAATTAAATCACACTATACTATCACATGTCCGGTCCGTCGCGCAGTGGCAACGGCTTTGACTTGCGTGTCGGACCGCCCTGGTTAGATTCCCGGTACGAGCGGATTTTTTCAGTCGATAAATCTGTTCAAAGGCATGGGTGTTTGTGTTGTTGAAAATCCCTACCCACCTTTCCGATCCCAAAGAGCGACGCATAGTGACAGCGATTAGCTAACCAATAGTCTTGTCCTAGGATCCTTTCCATCCCTACTGTCTTCGAAAAAGTAACAAACAGATCTCGTAGAAAAAAAATATGTTGAGATAAACTTCGTGAGGAGTCCATATGCTCCAAGTTGGGAGCGGGCATGGTTAAATAAATAAAATATAGTATGGACTACTTCCACGTAAATTCTGATAAAAATCAGGACCGGTTTCGCTTCATTCGACATCGCGAGCATTGTCAACTTATTCATCAATTGACAAAGCTCGTGATGAGCAAAACTGTTCCACGTCTTTTGTATATTTGAATTTATGTGGAAGTTGTATTGTAAACATAATGTGTTTTATTACTTTTATTTATTTAAATAATACCTTTCCACCAAGAAGTGTCAGTTAACACCGCTGTATCTTAGTTTAAATTTATGAACATTTTTGAATCGCCTTCCTTTCAATATTATGTCAAATCTGTGTCCTTGAAATAATAATAATAATAATAATCAGGGCTACAGAGTCGATAAAAAAAAGTTTGACTACGACTCTAGCATTTACTAAAACCATGACTTTGACTCCAACATTGACCAAAAACACGACTCCGACTAAGAAAAGTATAATATCGTCACGTTTTTTCCCTAATTTTCCTAGTTATGTGTATTCAATTAAAATCAACCCTACCAATCCGACCAATAGCCAAATTTGACATATTATCTACAAAAGATAAAAAAGTTCAAACTTTTCAAAATTTCCGACTCCGACTCTGACTCCACAGCCCTGAGAATGATTATGGTTAAACCAGAGGTCTACTCTTAAAAAAATTATATCCAAATATCTAAGAAACTAAAATTAATATTTTTTTAATTATTTGTGTACACAGATTGAGAATATGAGATGTGAAGTAACACAGTTTGTCAGTCGATTTGTATCGCATTACATCCTCTTCGCTCACGTTACGTCAAAATGAAAACGAAAGAGAAACAAATACTTGCACTATTACAAAGTTTTATCTTTGTAAGAAACGGCACACTTAAACCATGCATCCTAGTACTGTTTCGCCAGTGATTAATATTTGTTTACACCAATTATTAATTGCTTCCTTGTTTGTCCAATCGAAATAACAGATATAAACTTATTTTCTTGTGACAGACTCAATAGAACACTAAACCGCGTTGATAAATGAAACTTAACCAATATTTGGCAATAATTTACTAGCCATGAGTATCTTGTGTAAAGTATCAGTGAACTAAGAATTGATATATTTTTTTTTAATTGAGTTCATAAATTGTGAATAGTCTGTTGGACTAATTACAACGCAATACATCATTTTTAATACTTTTTTGAAAAATGTACATGTGGTCCTCGACTTTCGAACATTATTCTTTTGCACGATTCGCTATTTCGTACATTTGCCGCAAAATATAACATATGAAACAGTGAGTCGAATGAATGAACAAAACTTGTATGTCAATAACAAATATATAAATGAGTTGATTAAGTCTCACCCAGAAACTCTTATCAATTGAATACTAAATTGAGGAACAAGAATTTATTGACAAATAAAATGAAAGCTATGACAAACTTTGAAAATCAAAAATATGAATTAAGCCTTCATCCAAGCCTTCATGGAAGAATGTGATCCAATGGAGATTGTATTTTTCAAGCACATAAAACGACTAAGAAAGACAGCATTTTATAGAACTCTTTATTAAAAATACTTAATTTTGATAATATAAAATTTAAAATAATTTTGATTATTCCACGTATTGTGTAACTAACTGTGACACGTGTTTCGCCTCTTTCAGAGGCATCTTCAGACTTACTATCGCAAAGTTTGCTTGAGTAATGAAGCAAGATAAATTCTAACATTATAATATTTTAAATTATGAAATTACAAAATGGATTACGGGTTTTTTTCCTTTTAAAGTTATTTTAAATTTTATATTAAAATGAACTTCCACAAAGTTACCACCGAAACCATCGAAAATATTACTTTTGATAAGTTTATAAAGAAAACTTTCAAAAGGCTTCGTAAATTTTTTTACATCCCTCGACTTCCGAGCATTCAACATTCCACACATTTTCCGGGACAAATTATATACGATGGTCGAGGTCCGATTGTATTTAGTTTTCTTGAGACAGACAAAACATTTTGTTATTTTGTCCTCAAGACCAAATATTTTTGTTTATTATTAATATCCATTATTGCTTCGATATAAATTTATAATCAGATCAGCCGATATAGAACCTTTTACCAACCGGGAACTTAATAAGTATAACTAAATACTATCAGGAAATCAGAAGGTTTGTATGCAAGCCATGCCAGAAGAAAGCAAGGAAGTGTTTGTTCGGTGTGATTTCGAATTCGGAATCCACCTACATTGCAAACTATCTTATGCGAGCCTAATAACTTCTCGAAACATGACCCAGTGTTCATAAGAATACGACGCGTGAGTGTTAGTGTGAATGGTTTTTTGAATGTGTGCTCGATACGCCCGGCGTCCCGCTCTGATTTCGCGGCGCGTCGTAGAGCTGTGTCTCTTTCGCTCTCGCGCCCCAATTCTGTCAGGGTTCAACACACCCGAACGAGGTAAGGCCATGGAGCGGATTGGGAAATGGTCTTAAAAGTTCTCGCTGCAAGTTGCGCAAATTCGTTCACGGCGTACTCTGCAGTCGCGAAAGCGAAACTCTTGGAATCGTTTCTTCATTTCAATACACCTATATATCTCTGTATGCAACTCTGCGACCCTGATAACGCCGAATGGTAAAAGCGTAAAGAAAACATTTCAACATATATTCAACAATCACAATTAATTAAGCGTGGAAAATAAAGCATATTTCCTGTATTATTTATAAATTAATGATTAAAAAATGTATTTAATTTTTTATTTGATCCAACAATGCAAGATTTGTTTACTGCTATATCTCAACAAAAACAAATGGATCCTCCAATAATTAAACAAAAAAAATTGTCATCAATAAACAAACTAAATATAAACTGGACTGTATAAAATTATAAATGATATCAATAAATATATATAAATAAAACACATTCTATAGTACTGCTCATCTCGATCAGTTGTGCGAAACCGGCCCTGATCAAATTCATGTGGAAATACTACATTTTAACAATGCCTTTCCACCAAGTGACAGATAGTTGATCCATTATGTGATATATATTGTATTGATTATTTGAGGCATTATCGACATTGTATTGACATGGATTTATAAAGAGTTCTATTCATATGTTCATTTGAATTTTAATAGATGCATATGTTTATTATCAGATGTCACTTTCACATGGATAAAATAGCTTATAGGCGTTCCCGTGTTAGTTGCACATTTCTAATTGAAGTATTTATGTACAACACGATAAGTAAAAGTGACGACATTATTTCATATTAGCTGTGCATAAAACGTTGCAGTACACAATTACGTAGTAATAAAGTGGGCCGGAGATATTAAGAAAAAAAATAATGGTCCGCATTCCAGAGCGGGCAGCCCGCTACCCGCGGTCCAAGTATGAGGCATGCACAACCACGATAATATATCATATTTCAGTGACGCGTTTCGCGCCACAGCCAAGCTGGTGGTTGACAGCCAGCGAGTAAGCGAGCCGGCCATCTTGTGCACGATTTGAAATTCGAAAATAGAACACATGTAATAATAACGGTTGCACAATTAAAAGTTAAATTTAATTGAGTGTAGAATATGTAAGAACAAATTGCCATCATGCATATTGGAGCAGCGGAATTTTACGAAATAACTGCATTATTCTGAATGAAATATATTAGGCGTTAAGAAATGACTTTTGCGTAACAAACATTTTTTTAGTTTTTGTAACAAAATCAAGAGTACTTTGATTTATTATTTTAGATGATTTTTTATGCAGTTTTATGGCCCTAGGGTTTGATCAAAACACACCCCTGAAACAAATTGGCACTATGAAAATCAATATCCCCTTTCTATTATTTTAAAAACATGATGGCATATTATGGGAAAAAATGGCACATTATAGTTTAAAATTTTAAATAACTTTGATTTTTCCACTTTACTTTAGCAAAATTTGTGGTAGTAAGTCCGAAGATGCCTCTGGGAGAGGCGAAACACGTGTCACAATGAGTAGCACAATACGTGGAATAATCAAAGTTCACTTCAAACTTCCACAAAGTTACCGCCGAATCCATCGAAAGTATTACACATTTTATTACTTATTCCGCATGAGATTTATTAAGATAAGGACCGGTTTCGCTCATCGCGAGCATTATCAACTGATAATGAGAAGCCAATCCCGATCCTAAAAAATCTAATGTGGAATAAGTAGGTACTAAAAATGTGTTACAATGCCATTCCACCAAGTACTTACAATGAACACATTGAAAGTGAACATTGACAATTTCAATCAAAAATAATCCTGTAATCTTTCAACAAATCGATTAAGAATTATCTTTTCTTTAACAACTGAAATAAGCAGAAAAACTCTAGTCCGCCACTGTTTATTTAAATGTGTTTTAAAAGGCCATTTACTATAAAAATAAATATTGGTTTCTACTATTCGTAACTCATTCATAGAAACATAAAATTATCTAGGTTATTATATTATCTAAAGAAAAGTGTGTACGCAATATAACTTACGATGAATACGTTTCAACGCAATTAGGTATTACAAACTTCAAAAGACATCGAATTTCATAGTTGAAAATATTCTTCATAATATTATTTTGAATGCAAGTTTCGCTTTATCTGTATAAATATGTTTGCAATCGATTTATAGCAAACACGTAATTGTAAAATCTCAACGATGAAAAAATAAAATATGTTTCTTTAAACTGATATTGAGTTTAAAACCCGTATTCTATTTTAACCTGTATGTCTTGTCAAATATAAATCTTTATTTTTTGACGCTTTGTTTTCATTTGTTTGTCAGAATTGATATGGTCGCATTCAGTGACGGTGGCGACGGGGTGTTGGGGGGTGCAATGGAAGATTCAACCATTTTTGCAAGAGTTATTCATTGGATTTTAAAACACTTCTATAGCATGGACTTTCAATTCAGATGTTCGCAATACCAACTGTTTCTCTTCCGTAGTACGGAAAAATAATTGAATCTTCCTTTTGCACCCCCCAGCACCCCGTCACCAGCCGTCACTGGTCTCATTAATTTATTTTCAGAACCCCAAATGATCATTGGACTGGAAGTGTATATTTTCCCTGTTTTGAGCAGGACACATTCCAGACATTATGAATAAAATTTACTATTTATTAAATTCACAGACCTGTTAGATTATACATTGTTAATAATCATTCTTACTAAATTGGTTCTAATACCAATTGTTTGTCATACCTTGTAAGTCTTGTATACATAACTTTTGTATACATATCGCTGTAACTTTGTACAATATTTCTTATCAATTGGTAATGCCTACGATGAGTGAAACCGGTCCCTAACTAATAAATTTTATGTAGCATAAGCAAGGCCGGAGTCGAACTCGGAGTCGGAAATTTTGAAATGTTTGAACCAGGTCTGTGGAGTCGGGAAAAAGACTCCGACTCCAGCATTTACCAAAACCACGACTCCGACTCCGACTAAAAAAAGCTTAATATCGTCACTTTTTTTCACTAAATTTCCTATTTATGTGTATTCAATTAAATATCAACCCTATCAATGCGGCCAAAAGCCAAATTTGACATATTAAATGCAAAAATAAAAAGTTCAAACTTTTTACTACTTTTATTATTTTTTTCTATTTTAGCATTCAAAAATACATTCTATTCTGTTATGTTTCTCTGTTTTCAGGTACGGACAAGGTGATTGGGAAAGAATAGTTAAGTAAAAGTATTGATTAGCTCTTAATATACATATATGTGTAATCAAAGAGTGAGACAAAATAAATCACAGCTTTGAAACACCTGACTTGGTGCATGATAAAATCATAAAGCCGCACGGTCAAAGGCGGCCAGATGCCAATAAACTCAACAAGGCCGAAGCCCGCCCGCGCCCCTCATGGAGCCAATATTTCCCGCCTATGACCGCCTACTCTTTCTTCTCTCCTAATGCCATGCCATCAACTCGACAGTTGCAGCTTCGTTCGAAAATCGCACAACAAATTGATTTATTATGTATAAACTTTGAGCTCTGCACTTTTCTGTCATCCCGGTTGGTAACCCGCTTGCTTTAGTTTGTCACAGAAATGAAAGAGGGACATTGACAATACAGTGAAAAGAATAAAAATGTATTTTAATTCAACAGATTTTTTTTTTTATTTGTTGATAGCTATCTCGGCTTACACCATCGTTAGAACTATGTTTAAGCATGCATTTAATCATCTTTTATATACCGTTGTCGGCAGGGTACACAATACATCTACATCACTGTTCCACCATCCTAGTTGTATATGGTAATACTAAGTTATTAAATGTGACACATTGATTCGATTTGATTTCTACCAAGTAACTGCCAATGTCATGACATTGATAATAGTTATTTTGATTTTATAATGATAAAAAAGGAGAGATATAACAATGATACATATTTTCTATAATTAATTTAAAAAAATCATTTCTGTTCAGCCATAAAACGACTATACATAATCCCAGATAGTTTGAGGGCCGCAGGGGTAAAACGGATTATACTATTGATATTTTTAGTTTACATAAAATTGAAAATTTTATTATTTTGTCTTGCTCTTCCATATAATTGCTATAATTATGTCGTCGCGGGCCGCTGGTTGTGCATCACTGCCATAAAGTATCTTAGATATAATTTTTTTTAATCTATAAACTTTATAATGAAAAATTATAATCGGTTTCAATCGATGAATTGAATGGAGTCCTTGACAGAAAAAGCTGTTTTATTTACATTTTTAATTCAATGGAATTAAATATCATAGCGACCACATTTTACGAAGCATTCCAGGTATTTTTTCAAATATATTTTTTTACTAGCATCGTACCTTAAGAAGTATGTTAATGTGGACGAGAAGACATCAGAGAATTATTGTAGACCGAGAGCCATTCTTCTCGATGACCCTCCATAGGCAGAAACTTAAAAGTAATCTGACTTCTTGAACTGTAGCGATCGCGATCTCATGTCTTCAGCGATGGGAAGGGAATACAATTTGGAAAAGAACTTTGACGGCAACGCGCCTGAGAATTTGATGCTCCATCAATAAGATATATAAATAAAAGAAATTTGTAAACGTACTCAATTTAAAATCAGCAGTGTCTCAATAATTATTATGGTGTGAAAACCAGGTTATGTAATAAGCAGTATCCTCGGCCGTCGATTTTACAGAGCAATTAATATCATTTGCATTAGATAATATATACTTCGGTCGTTTGTAATCACAAAATTTGTATAGCAAAGATTATAAATATATAACAACGATAGCACGAACGATTGTATCATAATTTTAAAATATTAATATTACGTTATTTATAATAACGCTTATTTTATTTTAAATATATTTATTTATTTGTCACATAGGTAGGTAGGTACAAGGCCTTAATTTATTTTGCTTAAATCTTGTTCATAGATTTGATGTTGAACCCAACAACGTCATCTATTGTAGAATAGTAAAACACATCCCATTACAGAAAAAATATTATGAAATTTATACAGTTATAAAAATATCGCAGAAAAAAATATACTTGCACCCTAAGCTGAGAAATTAGCTGAGCGGTAATTTCGATGACTAAGAAGGCCAATCCAATAAATGCGCGTCATAATTTCAATCATCAAGTCAATTCGATTGAAATGTTGCATTGGGAGGTCATATGCTCCACACTGAGAGCGGACATGGAATGAAAATATTTTGTGGATTCTTGAAGTAATTGCAAGCGATATTTATCAACTAGAGTGCACGCCAGCCTGGAACGAGTGCGCGGGGGTTTTTAAACTGTTGCGCGACCAAGCTCAGCTTAGAGCGAACATTGCAACTGGGTTGCGAATATGTTTTTTCGGTGAACGTTAAATAATAAAAATAAACCTAATTATAGGTTGTACAATTGGTTGCAATGTCGTCAATTAAACGCAATCATCGAACATTAATTCTATATTGAATTATAATCACAAAGCGTTTACCATAAGCGCAGTTTATAAATTCCTTCGATACAATATCTTAGCTCTTACAGCTTGGCGTACGTGTTTCATAAATGCAGTTTTACAATAATATCCAAGGTAATAGAATGCATTTGTTCATCTTATTGAAATCGACCGAGGAATGCAACATACAATTCCGAGGCATGAACGACTTAAATTGGTTTTAATAATATTTAATGCGAGAAT
Source organism: Himalopsyche kuldschensis (assembly GCA_028554975.1). Classification (NCBI taxonomy): domain Eukaryota; kingdom Metazoa; phylum Arthropoda; class Insecta; order Trichoptera; family Rhyacophilidae; genus Himalopsyche; species Himalopsyche kuldschensis. Next base: position 5,085,595 of record JAHFWI010000007.1, read on the forward strand.
GTTACATTGACATGGTTGTCGATATAGATTTCCTACTGCCTTATGGAATACAATATTATTAACCTTTTGTACTGCTAAATATATTATTTTTTCCTTCCAGCAACTCCTCAATAGATCTGAGGAATTGATTAATATCACAGTTTTTTTATATTTATTAGCATGGTTAAACGAAATACCGAAAAATATACCACATAATGACACACAATACGTGGAAAGATCAAAGCTAAATTTTATATTAATCAAATATTATTTAGTAGTTAATTTAAATTAAAAAAATTACTGCATGTATTATGCACGGTAATATTTATATTTTTTTATAAAATTCATTATAATTTTTGAATTCCATGTAATTATTATGTTAAACATAATAAATCTCATGTGGATAAGAATATAATTTCAATTAACGACATCTCTGAACAAATAGCTAAACTAGTATAAATGATATTTTTATTTTTTTAATTTTTCGACGTTAGTATTTAAAATTATAATTATAAAGCTAAAAATTTTTATACAATATAATTTAAAATTAAAATTAGACTATTTATATTAAATTATGAAACGTGATACTGACACCTAGTGAAAGTCACTTAAAGCTTTTACAGCTTTCATTTTTGCGGTAGATTTCCATGCTAAATTTCCATTTCAGAATAGTGCAGTCGGGCTAGAAAATTTTCAAACGTATTCATAGAAAGAAACTCTGCTGCGCTTGCACCGCGACATCTAGCTTGTGCATAGAGCATCGTAAAATGCAAAACACGTGGACAAATCGTAGTATTATTATGCTCACCGTTTTACCGCCAACGATTTATGATGCCCTGATACTAGAAAATGAATAAGGTAAACCGCATAGACGTTTCCACCGGAAAAGACTTTTCCATCGCATTACACTAATCATGCAATAAATTGATTGACATTGATGACTGTTTGAAACGTCATATTCTTCTACTGACAATAAATACCATAGCGACAACTATAAACAAACGGAGTTTTTTTTTAAAATCAATACTACAATTTACTAAACACTAGCCGGTACCCGGTAAGCGTTTCAATGCCACTCAAATAAAGCAAGTGTTTGTGTTTATTGAAGTGCTCTCGGATGCACAGTATTTTAGATTTAATTTCATTAACATTGATCGGTATCGATAACATTTTCCGTTCGCCGTTTGTCTTTTGACGATTGTCTATGGTACGACACACGCGCCAACTACTGAAAGTTAATTGTACTATGTCTATAACCTTTGTGCAAGTGCAAAAATAGGTTGTCAAAATGAACGGTATGGCAGCGTATAAAATATAGAAAAACATTGATTTTGATATAAAATACCTGCTGTGTGCTAATTTTACTATGCCTATAGCCTTCGAACAAGTGCAAGCAATAAGTTGACAAAGTTGTATCGCAATCGGATGAACGGTATGGCAATGCATAAAAACAGTTTTGAATTTTAATATGAGAACGTAATTGAAGTTGTATTTAATTTAATTTAAATGATGTATTTGAAACATTTATTACAAAAAAGTTCATTGCTAAAATTAACTAATTATTTACCATACGATTAAGAGGTAGATTTACAGGATTGTGATGTTTATTTCAAGGTTGGTATCAATTGAATCTTTTTAGCTCTGTTTTGATTTTGGAACTTATTTTCAGAGAATATAAATGAAACGGGTAAATTGAAAAGAGACGGAAGACGCTGCGATTAGTTCATGAAATGAACGCTCGCTTGGTTTGGCGGCGGGGAAATGCGTCGTTGTCATGGTGATGTTCCATTCCCGCTCAAACCAAGGCCAATGTCTCCAGTGGTGGTAGAAGTGCATTTATTTGGTAATCATTTAAAATTGCATCAATCAATGATTCTAATAATACTAAAATATATGTCAAAAGGGTAAATATGTTGTTTTATTTGTATTTATATTCCTCTGTACATCTTCCAAGTGTTATTTTGAAGTATAAAATCAAAGGAGAGTCTTGGAATTTGTTTAACGTAACAAACTGTGTTTACGTAACAAACTGCGCAAAGAATGGAACAAAACCAAACGCGAAGATCACTTTGTCAAACGCGAGATTAACTCTCTCACAACCAAAATCAAAGCCACGGTAAAAAGTCACAAAACTGCTCTTTGGGAAGACACTCTCTCTAGCTGCCGTATATACACCGACAACCCCAAAAATTCACTTTGGGCGCTCTCTAGACGCATAAAAACGTCTTCGTCTGCAATCAAGCCACTCAGGCCTGACCCATCAAGCAATAAATTTGTCTACTCCGATCTCGAAAAAGCTAACGCACTCGCCGATGCATTCGTCAAAAACTTTGAAATCCAATCAGACACGGACACCGCTACAAAAGCGCTCGTGAAAAAGTCAATAGACTCCCTTGCTTCCCAAGTCATCATCCCGGAAGATGTTAAAATCGTTGAGCCGGTTGAGATTGAGAAACTTATCAAAACACTCGTCGTTAAAAAGCGCCCGGTAGAGATAACATCAACAACACTATCTTGAAACGCCTCCCGCAAAAAGGTATCATTTTCTTAGCAAAAATATATACTGCGTGTTTTCTACGTGGCTACTTTCCAGTAACGTGGAAAACGGCACACGTCGTCGCGATTCCAAAACCTAAAAAAGACCACTCATTAGCTGTCAACTACAGACCAATCAGTTTACTTGATTGCCTCAGCAAACTGCTCGAGAAAGTGATCCTAGAACGCTTTCTCCCCGTTCATAACCCTATTCTACCTGAATCTCAATACGGTTTCAGAAAAGGCCTCTCCACCACCCTTCAGCTATCCCGCATCACGGGTCAGATCACCGAAGACTTTTACAGGGGAAGAACCACCGGAATGGTACTGCTTGATCTGGAAAAGGCATTTGATACAGTTTGGCACGACGGACTTGTTCACAAGCTCGTTGAGACAAACACTCCCCCATACATTATTAAAATCATCCAAAATTATCTGAATGACCGATCCTCTATGCAGCGGTTAAGAAGGAAAAATCTTCTCTCCGCTCAGCCTCCGCTGGGGTACCCCAGGGTAGTCTCCTGGGACCTAGGCTATTTAACCACTTCATTTACGACCTCCCAAATCCCAAAAACTGCTCTGTCGCTCTTTATGCGGACGACACGGCCATCACCTCCACGCACAGGGACCGGGACGTAGCTATACGTCGCCTTGAGTCTAGCACAGCCCAGCTGACTGACTATTTCAGTCGCTGGAGACTCAAAGTAAACGGCGCGAAAACAGAGGCGATCCTCTTCACGCGTAAACGTAATAACAAAAATTATAACGGGAAAATCACCGTCTGTGGTATCCCTTGCTGTTTCAGCCCAGCTGTCAAATACCTCGGGGTATTTCTGGATTGCTCCCTCACCTGGTCTACGCACATTGCAGAAGCCAGGCGGAAAGCTCACGTTGCAATTGGCGCGTTGTACCCAATATTCAATGCTAGAAGCTACCTCAGCATGGCTAATAAGAAGGCACTATACAACATGGTAATTAAGCCAACCATGCTGTACGCCTCTCCCATATGGTCTGTAGACATCCCCGACAGCAAACTTCTTCTCCTTCAGAGGGTCGAAAATAAATGCCTACGCATAATCACAGGCTTGAAGAAGAACGCCAGCACCCGATACCTCCGGGCGTGGTATAAAGGCCCTGACATTAAAGAGACCCTACGCCTCCACCGTGCCAGTTTCGTGGAAAGCTTGAAGCAGGGTCCCCACCTCGCTCCAACTCTCCGAGCTGTGAAAATATCCAACTTTAAAAACCAACTAAAGGCCTCTAAGAACCTCGTCAGGACGATGTCTCAAACCTTATGCTCCACCCACCTTTCTCCTACAGCAATTTCTTCAACAGTGGAGGCAAGCGTGGAAGAAGCCAGCAGCACTGCCAGCTTCTATACTAACGCCCTAAGAGATACATTTTTAAGCTACGAGCTAGGCTCGTCGATTTAGTAACAGTTAGGGACTGGGCATGTCTACTATAAGAACAAGTAAACTCCTCAAGTTTACGTAAACATTACGAGCAATTCCTAGTAAGAATTGAAAATTTTTAATGATTCCAAGACAATCATTCTCGTAAGGGGTTTTTCTTAAGTGTTTTCCCCACACAAAGCCCTCAGCTGACAGAATCTTTTAGAAAGTCAATACTTAGCTAGCTTACATGCGGGAAAGGGAAACAAAGACTTAGTCTGTATCCACCCTAGCAACAAAAATAGCCAGGAAACTAGGAGCCCGCCTAGCGGACTCCACATATAGTTTCAGTAGGAAAGTAAAGGTAGGAAAAAAAAAAAAAAATGGAATTTGTTTAAAATAATGCTTTTTTTTAACCATGTCTGCTCCCTCCCAACTTGGAGCTATGGACTCCTCACAGAATTTATCTCAACATATATTTTTCTACGAGAACTGCGTGTTATTAAGTTGCTCAACCACTATTTTAAAAGAAGAGAGGAGAGTAGAGATTGAAAGGATACAAGGACTCGGACAGGATTAGTGATTAGCTAATCTCTGTCACTATGCGTCGCTTTTTAGGATAGGAAAGTTGGGAAAGGATTTTCAACAACACAAACACCGATGCTTTTGAACAGATTTATTGACTGAAAAAATCTAACCCGGGCAGTCCGGCACGCAAGCCTACAACGTTGACCACTGCACCACGGAACGGACCGTAAATAATGCTTTACTCATTTTTATATTATCAGTTCAAATAAAACAAACAGTATTGTTAATTGATTTATTGTGTAATTAATTATAAAAAATATATTAGCGTTTTGACGCATTTCTATTGTGGTAATGGTGCTTAAAACAATTAACCTCAACTTTAATAATGTTGCGTTAATTAGAAAAAAGGCACTGGTCAATAAAAAGCTGTAGGCCTAACTAAGAAAGGTGCGTGTTGTTAGGGGGCACGTAGATTGGTTTATGGGCGGCTTTCCGCCTACCGCACAGCTCCAAGAAAGCTAGCACGCGACATTCATTTATTTTAGCCGCCCTTCTGACTGCTTGACGGTCAATGCCTCAATCGTAATGGCATGGAAATTTACCAATTAAAATTTTACGTTTGCGCGTAACTCAGGGCATTTTAAGTCATTTTTGTAAAAAATTTCAACTATTATACGATTGAAAAATTTATTCGAAATGTTTTTTTGAAGATACAATATATTATGAACCGTCAAATGTAGGGCGGTGGAGTTGGTAAAAAAAAGTTCGACTCCGACTCCAACATTGATTAAAAATACGACTCCGACTCCGACTAAAAGTTTAATATTGTCACCCTTTTTCCTATTTTTCCTATTTATGTGTATTCAATTAAACATCAACCCCACCATCCGGCCAATAGGCAAATTTGACATATTATATGCAAAAATAAAAAGTTCAAACTTTAAAAAATTTCCGACTCCAAGTACGACTCCGGTCAAAACGCCGCGACGACTCCGACTCCGACTCCACAGCCCTGATTTATTTAGATATCATTCTTTTCCACCAAGAATAAGAAGAAGAAACAGTAAACACATAATCAATGCATTGCTGTCATTTCCCTTTAGTAAAATACTTGAGGATTTCGACTGACAGCGCTTGATGGAATTTCATTGTCAAAGTTGATTCGTTTAAATTTTGTACTTTCCATGGGTTTTGTCGCCAACGTCTCGGGTTTCACCTTACGGCATCTTCAGGCATTTCAAGTGCACGGATGAGCTTGAACAAGAGTATGTCACTGATTATATTTATTTACTTAGTAGAGCTCTGTTATATCACGGTGAAGAAATATACATAGTTCTGACGATGGCGTAAGCCAAAATAACTATCTGTTGGAATAAAATACATTGCTATTTTTTCACCGTGGTGTGTCACTGAGCTTAATTTTTAGTATCGCAATCTGGATGAATTGGCGAACTTTTTGGTGTTTTTGAGTTTAAATAAATTGGATTAGTAATTGTTTAGGTAAATTACAATTTCAGGTATTTTAAACACGATAATGTATAAAAATGCTGAAAGACGAAACCCGCATCGTTAACGACAAAACTCATGGAGAAGTGTAAAATTTTAACGATTCAAATTTACTAAATTATATTAAAACTTCGTTAGAGCTGGTTAAAGCTGGTCAAACAGGAAATAAATTCATAAATATAGAAAAGCCAATAAATTATTTAATTATATATGTGTCTTAATATTAAGAGACATTAACTGAATAAATAAACCGTAATGAATAATTTTAGATTCAATCCAACACTATAATAACCTACGATGTAACATATGTCGACATGCCTTAATGCATTTTTAATCGCATTGAATAGTATTATAATAATATGTCGACCATGGCCTTTCCAGCGCATTCGAAACTGCATAAAAATGTACAGTATATTAATCGAGAGTCGAAAAATTTATGGAAATGACATTGAAAAAATACATATACATACGTATAAAATGGGATCGGGTTTAATGAAATTTGTTTTGACGGTCAACGAATTTTTCATTTTATGTACACGTATCGACTTTTATGAATTGAATCCAGATTGATAGGACATGAGAAATATTTAAAACTAGCTGTACCCTGCACGCGTTGCTACGCCAGCAACTAAAATAAATTTGAAGGAAAGACTTTACACAAATATTCAATTCAATTTGAGTCAATTTGAGTGTACGCCAGAAAGTTTCACGGAAGTGTACTCGAGAAATTTGTAAAAATTCGATATCAATTTTTAGGGGGTTGTTTGACGGGGTGGGGTTTGGGGGGCGTATGCCAGAAACCTTCGAAGGAGTGAACTCGAAAAATTCGTAAAGGTAAAAAAAAAATTGGGAGGTTGAGGTTGGAGGGTGGTTGGGGGGAGGGTTTGGTAGACCAGAAACCATTGCGAGAGTGTACTCAATCGATTTGTAAAGTTTCACATCGATCGGTCGAGCGGTTTAGTAAGTAGTCCATAGCGGACATACATACAGACATTCATTTTTATATATATAGATAGATTATTGAGTCAAGGACATTAATTTCATCAATAAAATTAATATACTGATGATGTCGGTTTAATTTTTAGAGGTCTTCCTCCAAGAATTTACATCGAAAACATGCAATTAGTTCATATGACTATAATATAAGAAAAAATAAACTTAATACTTCCTGGTGGATATTACAGAACTATCTTTGAAATAATATAAACGTGGGAGGAACTTTGACCACGCTGTCTGAAAACACCTGTTGACTCTTTTTCAGGTAAGCATAAATTGTTATATACACCCAAGCCTTTTTATACGCGATACATTGGTTCCAGGAAGTGACGCGTAAAAAGCCTTACTAAAAGAAAAAGGAAAATTTGTTTTTCAAATTCGAGCAAAACAAATATTTTCACTCATAAAAATTGATAAATTTGCCAAAAACACCCAGAAATAAATGTCATTTCATTCAAAATAATTACCATCTTCAGTTCGGTTTTGAAATATTTGGACGTCTGGAGTGCATTTATTTGTCGAGTAAATAACGAGTAAAACGCGTAAAAAAGGACTGGGTGTTAGTACAACCAAAAATTGTATATCCTGTTTCAAGCTGATAATTTGTAATTGCTCGGTGCTTGTATTTTATTAATTATTCCACCTAAGTAAAATTATTTCTATTTAACATTTCAATTTAAATTTTACAATTTTAAAACAATATTCTTTCATATTTGATATTAAATATTGTATTCATTAATATTATACACCCCTCTGTATTATTAATATTAAGACTGTACGCTTTAGCATTGACCTTTAGAACGGCTCTCGATGCAATCTACATAGATGCAGTTATGACTATCGACTATCGACCGAAAGAGAACGCACTGCAATATCATCAACCTTACTCATTTTCGCGGAATTATATTGAAACTAAAATTGGAATATTTAAATATATAAAATATTTTAACGCGATAACAAAAATTTCAATATCAAAGGGTAATTTTTTTCTGTTCGATCATCAAGAGCATTATCAATTGACGATACCCTATAAAATAACAAATATATGTTTTCTTTATTTTAATATTTTCCACCAAGAAATGATAATTGACACATAAAAAGTAACCAGAGAGTACGGTAATTAGTTTTAAAGTTTTCCAAAAATAGTTACAGAAATCCGGGAAATGATAAAAAAAATTAATTATATTACCGTTTTCGATTAGAATTGTCAAACAAGTTGACTCCCTTTTGTTATTACCTCACTGCAGTGCTTTTTTTTGAAAAAAAAGGTGCCGGAACGCACTTTTTCGAGCATTTTCTAAGAAGGTTTATTAGTTATTATATTTTCGAATATCATTTTCATAGAATTAAAGGCGGCCTTTCATATAATGCATAGAAAATAAAACAAAATATACATATTTTTATATTTATTTTAGAAATTTTAAATAAAAATTAAACAAACAAAGAACATTACATTATGTAACATAACATTAAAAAAATTTGTAATTTACTAAAAACGCTATCCAAAATTACATTCCAATTACAATGATTGCCACAGTTTTTCCCAATTTTCGTCAGGTAAATGGTCCCTATTTCTTTTTTTTGTGTTGGTGTCTGTGGCTGAATGTCTTCCTCTTAGTAACCATTGATCAACGTATCAAAGGTGGTCCGACGAGTTTAATAAACAAAAGTGACGAAACTGTTTTGGTCATCAACGAAGCTCTCATCGGGCTAATAATTAAATTAATTTGTGAAAACCCGGGTTTGAGATAAGGGAACAGAACAGAACAAAAAATATAATGTACCACAAGCCCTTTCCAAGAAAGTACATACCTGATAATCTTTTGCATGACATTAATTTATGGGTCCTATGATACCCTATATATTCAAAAGGGATTAACAGTCAATGGCTTCCAAGAAAAGAAACGAAAGTTTTAAAATAGAAAAAATTAAATTTTACGAACATTTATTAAAATTTCGAGAAAAAAAGGTGCCGGAACGCCGTTCCGCCGCGTTATATGGTAAAAAAAGCCCTGCCTCACTGTATTATATGTTTCTTTATACTTTCGATTGATTCAGCGGTAACTTTATGGAAGTTAATATTAATATAAACTTCACAAGAACTAATATAAAATTTAAAATAACTTTGATTATTCCACGTATTGTGTAACTAACTGTGACACGTGTTTCGCCTCTTTCAGAGGCATCTTCAGACTTACTATCGCAAAGTTTGCTGAAGTAATAAACTTTGCGATAGTAAGTCTGAAGATGCCTCTGAAAGAGGCAAAACACGTGTCACAGTTAGTTACATAATACGTGGAATAATCAAAGTTATTTTAAATTTTATATTAAAATGAACTTACACAAAGTTACCGCCGAAACCATCGAAAATATTCACAAGAACTTGTTTCGCCTTAATTTTGTGATGTTAATGTCATCAGTAGTATAATAATTATTTTTTGTTGGTTTCCATCGTCCCGTGTTTATTTTTGTAATATATCATGTTAAAATATTAGAGGCCTTTTAATAATTCAACAAGCTTTCCGATACTAAGATAGTCTGAAGACTTTCTGAAAGAGGCGAAGCACGTGTCACGAATAGTAGCACAATACGTTGTAAGTTATTTTATATTACATTTTTCTTATTGTCAGGTTTTGGTCTTGTAGAAAAATTATTCATTTCTGTTAAAATAAAAGGTTTTTATAGTAAAATGTTTCACAAAAAGGTCTCTTCTCCAGTAGATTAAACCATTTTTGATGAAATCCAACAATGATTTGTCATATAAAATTTAAAATAACTTTGATTATCCCACGTATTGTGTAACTAACTGTGACACGTGTTTCGCCTCTTTCAGAGGAATCTTCAGACTTACTATCGCAAAGTTTGCTTGAGTAATTAAGCAATATTGATTCTAACATTTTAAATTATGAAATTACAAAATGGATTACGGGTTTTTATTCCTTCTAAAGGAAACAAGGAAGGGGGTGATAGAATCAAAACAATGCAATAACATAATGATACTAATAAGGTGCAATCAATCAGATTGGGATTTTTCCTTTATAAGAGACGCAAGAGTTATAGAATCGAAACAAAGCAAACAAATAAATATATTTCTAATGACGTTAAACATTACAAACTATTAAACTATAAACTAATGAGCTGCAATCAATCAGATAGGTTAGTGAGTACTCTATTAATTGGAAATAAAGTTAATAAAGGCGAGCATCCTGTCCAGTTAAGAATATTATTTAATAATATTTCTTGTTTATTAAGAGTTTTATTTCGTGTCACAGTTAGTTACACAATACGTGGAATAATCAAAGTTATTTTAAATTTTATATTAAAATGAACTTCCACAAAGTTACCGCCGAAACCATCGAAAATATGATTTGTCATCTTTAAATGGATTTGAAATAATTAATAATACGATTAATTAGTTACAACTATATGAATTGCCAAATTACGAAACAGGAACCAGTCAAACTTTATTTATATGTAATATATATAAGAAGCAAAGTGTATAATTAACAATTATTAATACGAATATTTGTTATGTGAGCGATTCCATTGCAGGTTGCCGTTTGCTGCACAGTTGCACCTCGGCAACAAGGCATATTGATTTTCGAATTTTCAGGGCTAAACCTTGCACTTGGTTTGCTCGATAAACCTCCCGGGCTCGACACTATTTATAGGGGACGTGTTATGCGCTCCTGGTAGAAAAGCTACAAATACTATAATATATTGTTCTTGAATGTAGAATATAAAAATTAAATAATTAAACAAATTACCAGATTATATTTTTTCAACTTCAGTTCTAATTCAGTATTCTTAATATTTGAATTGATAATTAAAATTAATAATCTAACAATAATTATTGTGATTTATTATTCTGGAGTTTTTCTTTTCCTCATTTTTGTGGTATCACATAAAGCAGATACATAAAATTGAATTTACAAAATTAAGTGTATAAACTTATACTACCGTATACAGTAGAGACAAATTTATATGAAATTACAGTCCTTTTTATGTATTACAGGGTTTTAGTACCAATTTACCATGGCCAAATTGTTGACAAGGATTATGTCTAAACAAATATAAATAACATGTTTGAATTTCGTAGTTTTCCATTAGTTCTTTCGCCAACGACGCGGGATTCACCTTTCGGCATCGTCAAGCATTTCAAGTGCACTAATGAGCTTGAAATTAACATATTTTCATAATCATTGTTTATATCACAATTATCAATCATTCCAATTGAGGGGTATAAATGCAAAACCGCCTCTCTCTACAAAGTCAAATTGTTCAGCAATCGAAAAAAACGATTTAAATCTTCAAGTATAATAATAGAATAATTTGCAAAGGAAACACAAAACGTTTGTTTAGTGACAGGGCGGTAGGTCAGTGTTCCCTGGCTCGTGATTTGTGCATTTAGATTATGGCTGTTTTAATCTTCACATATGGTGGAGAGAGGCGGTTATGCATTTGATCGTCATTTTCGATGTCGATTTTAAATGGCTTAGAGGTAATTTTTCGTTGGTTTGAAGATTGCGGGGCATTGAACGTAAGAACCGGATCATTAATCAATCATTATCTCAAAAATGATAATATATGGATAGAGGCGGTTATGCTTTTACATCCCTCAATTGCACGAATGAACTTGAATTGATACGTAGCAAATAGTTTATATCGTTTATAATCTTATATAATAAAACTTATTTACTGCCGAGTTCCGTCAATCTTGCTGCACTTGCAATGTTGGTAAAATTGAGCATATCGACTGTAAGCGCTTGATGGAATTTCAAATTTGAAACGTTTGAATTTTCTACTTTTTACGAGTCAGCCTAAAGATATCGTTAGCGACAAAAGTCAAGGAAAAGTACAAAATTCAAATGAATCAAATTTGATATTGAAATACTACCAAGTTCAGTTGAAATCCTCAATAAATAACAAGAATGGTTCTGAACCATGACATCTATCCAAATAACGTCATTTGATGTATTTGATGATAAAAATCATCGGCTTATAGACATCTGTAGTTTAACGGAAGTAACTAAACAATCTAATCAACATTTATGCTTGAATTGACCGAAGAAAACAAAAATTAAATGATGCTGTCAAATGACTACCACGGAAGTAATACAATGGGAGAATTATGACCGCTTAGGATTTTATATCTATTTTAGTATGATGGATCGAAGATAAATGTTTAGCTATTAAATATATGTTTAAATTAAAGGAATAATAAAACATTTTAAGTACTTATTCTACATAAAATGTATTGGATCAGGACCGGTTGCGCTCATGGCGAGCATTATCAAGTGATAAGAAATACAACGAAACAGTGATATTTATGCAAAAGTTAAGCAAGAAATACAAGGTATGACAAACAATTGATATTACAACTAAGCAAATAAATTGAAGCAAAATAGACTATAATTAAAATACGGAAAGAAAAATAACAATGTATTTTAGTTCTACATAAATTATTTTATATATTTGTTGATAGCTATTTCGGCTTACGCCTTCGTCAGAACTAGTTCAGTTAGTACAGAAAAGTTCTGACGAAGGCGTAAGCCGAAATAGCTATCAACAAATATATAAAATAATTTATGTAGAACTAAAATACATTGTTATTTTTCTTTCCGTATTATAATGGAGTTCTACCAAGTAAATGCCTACTCAATCAATATAATTAAAATGTTGAAGACCTCTTAGCAATGCAAGCTATTACATCAAAAATAAATTAAGTGAATTATCATTAAAAAAGTAAAAACCAAAATAAGTGCATTTAATAAACAAATCTTAATGTCTGTAATCCATAATGAGACGTGGAAAGTCCGGGAAGACTGCTCAGTCCAACGTAAAATATTATGTGAAAAGAATTTAACGAGACCATATCAATTCTAACAAACAAAGGAAATACAACATTCAAAAGAAATAAAAGTATTCAAATAAAGATATATAATAAGCAAGAACTAGGTAAATGAAACAGATATAACAAAGGTGAAAACACAACAATTATTTGCAACTGTCCTGATCCGGTCCTGATCCAATAAATTGTATGTGGAATAAGTACTAAAAAATGTTTTTTATTTTTATTATAGTGACATTCCACCAAGTATTGACAGTGAACACCTTAAAAGTAATAAATGAATAATCAGTAAAATCAATATAAAGCTTTGAAAGTTACTATGTATACCAAAGACGTTGGAGAAATATTTTAAATTCATATTTTCTGGCAAACATTCAATACTTTCTATAATAATTCTGCTACTATTTGAACAAAAAAACAGGGTAGACATCTACCCTCTTACATCAAAAAGTTTTACTTCTTTTCGAGGGGTGATCGTATTTATGGATTGGATGAGACCTTAGTTGGAAATTCAGACTAAAGCGAAAAATGTACTCGTAAAGAATATCAAATATTTTGTATTGCTGTTTATTTGTTTTGATTTAATTTCTTGTTTCAAGTTTTTATTTCACATTCATTTCATACACTATTTATTAATTTTTATATATATATATATATTACAGTGAAACTGTATTCTCAGTGAAAATATATTCTTCTCCAAGCTGTCATTTAAATTAAATTTGATCGCTCTATCTTCAGCCGTATGTTTGTCTGTATTTTTCTTTGGTTCTCTTTTTATGTGAGGGATTACTTGCTGATTTTGTTTAGTTGAAGTAATCCAAAATTTTAGGCCGGCAAATCATCGACTTGGGCCAATAATTTCAATGATCGTGACCAGTGAAATAATGTTGTCATACAAATCTATTACTTGATACATTTTCACTGAGAATACAGTTTCACTGTAACATATATACTTACTTATCTAGGTACATAACAATAATCATCAATTATAAGTTTATTGCTTTTTGTAATGTGAAAAAGATGCAAACATTATTAAAATATATGCTTTACAGATATATAAGAGTGACAAAATAACTTTGGAAATTGGCATATAAGTCAACAGAGTGAGTAACTATAATACATAAAAATTGTCCATGTGAAATATGTCAATATCCGAAGCAATACCGTTTACAATCGCTAAAGCTGTTCCTAGTGTCATCCACATTGGCAGGCTGTTTCTAATCATTGGAAAAAAAAAACAACTCATTCACGATTCCTCAAAAAATGTTATCCTATCCATAAGAAATGCAGAAATAAACATTACCATTGTTATCTAAATTAATTGGTCCCGATCTTAATAAATTAATGTGAAATAAGTAAAAAAATCTTTTACTATTTTTTAATATTTATAATCATCTGCAGTATTATAAATATGTTGTGGCAACCCTGAAAAGTATGAAGTGCGTGTATATGTGTGCGTGTGTTTGGTTGTAGTCGGCTTAGGGCGGCATTATGGCGAGTCTTTAGGTTCCCTGACCTCGATATCGAAGAGCGTCTTGCATCGGGCGCCCCCTCGCCCCAAACCTCGCCAGCGTCGGCGTCGACTTTCCCTACGGGCAAAAATACTTGCCCGCCCTTACGAAAATTTGTTGGGGTGCTCCGAAGACGTGCCGAGTGATCTAGGGGTGAGGACGCGTGCGTCTTGAGACCGATTGTTATTTTGTTGGGGTAAGTGCGCGCCCCGTAAAAAACCAATGCACTACATTTAATTATTTATGTAGAATAATAAAAATAATAATACATTTTTAGTACTTATGTAGAATTTCAAATAAAAATTTAGCATTTATTTGTGTAATAAGTGTTCCATTAAAAGGACTATTTTACATCTGACACGTACATATGTAAATAAAGGGTATTTCAATAGGGACGCTCAAAATATGTTACTTTGTCCTGCTGAGTAGATTATTCATTGTTTAGTGGCCAAATTTGAGTCAACCAGTTTGGTAAATAATCGGCCAACACCTACCTGCACGTCATCAAAATACAATATCTGGTGAAAACATTGCTACTGTGTGTGAAAGTTTACAGGAAAACCCAAGGCAGCTTATTTCTCGTTGTTCACAAGAACTTGGCTTTTCTGCGACTTCAACTTGGCGAATTTTTAATCGGGCCTTATGTCTGCACCCGTATAAAATCCAACTAACCAAGGAACTTCAGGTAAAATACCACATACAACGCCTGATTGGGTTCTGGAGCAGTTGGAAGTTTACCCAAATTTGTCAAAAAAGTCAACTTTAGCTACATGGCCCATTTTTTAATGAATGGATATTGGCAGACATTTGATTCTATATTCCATATTTAATGCCGTAAAATATACTTACAAATGAAATTAAAATTTAGTCGAAATCTCACAAACAACTTGTTTTATTTACATTTCAAAACTAAGCGTCCTTATAAAAAGACCCTTTATATACTAAAAATAACGGCAAAGAGGTAAAGCTATAGTTCTGTATTACGATACGTGGTTTGAAAACCCTGTTGATAATTTGCAGTGATTGAGTTTTATATGTGCGTTTCACTTCATCATGCATCCTCAATTTTTATCATATTTAAAACAAATAAATATTTTAATTGTGTGTTTTGGAAACATGTTTTGTTTAAATCGTCCATTCTAAATATGCAAATCACTAAATATTAAAACTGTCAATACTGGAATGGTGGAATAGTATTACATTAAAAAATAACACATTTTTTTACTTATTGCACAAAAGCTTTAGGTTCAAAACCGGTTTCGCTAATTGCGAGCATTATCAACTGATAAGAAATAACGCGTGTGATTTTAATTTTTTATCAGTTCATAATGCTCGCGATGAGTGAAACCAGTCCTGATTCTAATAAATCTCATTATACCACATAAGTGTAATAAAAGAGTTACAGATTAATTAATAAAATATACATGGATACAATGCATGAATGAATGAGACGACGAACAAAACACGGAAGAACTCGTGTTTGACGTTCTAGCAAACGCATTCGAGCTATTTCAAGACTGTGGGGTAGCTGTCTGGGGGGGATGGGAAAGCAGCGAAAGCGAGGGCAGTCTAGAGGGGTGGGTTTGGTGGTGCAGCGAGCAGACAGGGCGGCGGTCGTGGAGAGGGCGGGTGCAGTCTGGGTCTACTATAGCAGACAGCTCGCCGTCGTCGACGTTGCGTCGCGCATGTTGCTCGACTTCTGGAAACGTTATGACACGCGAGACTATTTCTGTGCACACACGATGTCTTTTGAAAACAGAAATAGATATTTGTTGTTGGATTTTGCAACGACATTAGAATATTAAATACATAAGAGAGAACTGATAACTCATTGTTTACGGTGTGCACAAATTTGGGTTAATTATGGATATATGGTCACGGGACAGAATCCCAATCCTCTCGAGCTAAACTCAAAAAATTTATACATACTGGCATATAATTTTATATTTTGACTTTACTCTTTGAGTTCTTTTTAATTTAATTCTATAATATAAATGTAAGTAGTTGATAGATATTTCGGCTTACGCACTCGTCAGAACTATGTTTAAACATACATTAACTTATGTATATATACTGGCGTGGAAGAGGTACACAATGCATCTTCTCATCTCTTCTAACATATTACCTAAGCCTAACCTAATTTTGTATCGATGTGATATAGTATCAATTGTGACGAATTGATTTTATGTATTTCTTGATATGAAAGCTGATCTGATTTTTTATTGAGTGGTAATGAATGTAAATCAGTCTTACATTTAGTTAAATTATGTAAAATTGCATTAGTCTTCCGTAAAAGTCTGAGTTACCGCGACAAATTGATTTATTGAAATAAAGGTAAATTATGGATATATGGTCACGGGACAGAATCCCAATCCTCTCAAGCTAAGCTCAAAAAAATTATACATACTGGCATATAATTTTATGTTTTGACTTTACTCTTTGAGTTCTTGTGGATTATTATAAAATGTGGAATCAAAATGATTAAATCTGAAGAATATTACTGATTATTGTATGAGTTCTGAAAGAAGTATTTGTTTTTTAATATTAGCCTATAATAAAATTATTCTTTTTATTTTAAACAAATAATTAACTTATGTGACTGTCTCTATCTGTATAATATTATTATTTGTGTAGTTTGTGGTTGCATTTTTGCTACTGTAAATTAAAACAACTCGAATATAAAATTTAAAATAACTTTGATTATTCCACGTATTGTGTAACTAACTGTGACACGTGTTTCGCCTCTTTCAGAGGCATCTTCAGACTTGCTATCGCAAAGTTTGCTTGAGTAATAAAGCAAGATAAATTCTAACATTTTAAATTATGAAATTACAAAATGAGCGATGAGCGAAATCTGTCCTGATCTTGATCAAAGCATTTGTGGAAGTAGTACTTAAAACAGTGCTTTTCTACCAAGGAACATTAAATATTTTCGAATTTTAAATTAAAGCTTTTATCAAAGCCTTGGACTGAGTTCATTCATACACTTAAAATGCCTGAAGAAATATTTGAATAAGTCTATCGTTTTTTTTTGCGAAAAAATACCTTGGTATTTTACGCGAACACTTTCCAAAATAGTCTGGGATCCAAAAGGTTAAGGCTACTGATTTAATTGACTTCATTGACGCTGATAATTTTGTGCTTATTACTCACGTACTAAATTAATTAAATAAAACAATTTTTTTAATATACATATACAAGGTATTCATTTCCATATGTACCCATGGCTGAAGCGTAACCAGTGCCCTGCACATTGTATCGTGTTCAAGGGCTCGTCCATGAATCAATGTCACGACCAGGCGACATTTCGCTAGCCGCAGTGGGAGATAGGGTAAACTCGCACCCCCCTACCCGGGAGCAGGCGCACGTCACTAAGTCCAATTGGCTGCATTGATTTACACACTGCAAGTAGTGCACGCCGCTGTGTTTATTTCATATTGCATTGCATCACAGAAGATTTGTATACAATTTATAAATGAAATCGAAAACAGCTTACTTTATAACATATATATTTAATAAGAATATTACATCCAACGAGACCATTCTATTCATCATGGTATGAAGCGTATGGGCATGAAATTTGAACGGAGTCAAAATGTCACAAATGACTTTAGCACTTTTTTTTTAAACCATGTCCGCTCACAACTTGGAGCATATTGACTCATCACGGAGTTTATCTCAACATCTAATAACTCCCCAATACGATTGATATTAGAAACATTGCTAGCGGGCTAGAAACATATTCAGCAGGCCTGATTTCTTCAAGGTTTTGTGTTTCGGCCTAGCTATTATTAACACATTTAGAATTTCGACTGAGGGTGCTTGATGGAATTTCAATATCAAATTTGAATTATTTGTATTTTGTACTTTTTCATTTGTTTTGTCGCTAACGACCCGGGTTTCGCCTTTCGGCATCTTCAGGCATTTCAAGCGCACGGATGTACTTGAACTGCATGAAGATGCCGAAAGGCGAAACCCGGGTCGTTAGCGACAAAACTCATAGAAGAGTACAAAATTCGAACAATTCAAATTTTTTATTAACACATTGACTGCGGGGAAATCAAAAGACATCGAGAAGAGAAACGCGTAATCCGATCAAGATCTGGACTGGTTTCGCTCATCGAAGCATTTTAAAAATTAAATTAATGGTGTAAAAAATAATGCAACAGTGCACGGCGAAAAATAAGATTGCCTGCCATTTTGAATGGTTCATCCCTTTATCAAACAAGGGTTGATAAGGTTTTCCTTGAGCCATCTCAAGCCCCCCTGCGAGGACTGGGCCTGAATTCCTTCGATAAATGTGTTCTATGTGCGGAACATACTTTTTGGGCTTCCCCGGTGATATATAAAGGAAGGGATATGCCCTGTAATTAAAACCTGTTTCTTTTGCTATAAAACTTCTATCTATGGGAAAAAATATATTTTTAAACTTGTTGTGAACTAAATTTATTTTGACAATTAAAGCACTGAGGAAAATTGAAAACGATCACATAACAGCGTAAAAAATACTAAATAACTAAATATTATTATTTATGGTACCTATATTAAGGTGTTCACTGTCAATTAGAGACTCCAATTCGAGTATAGAGTACTCGATACTCGAATATACTCGTCCATTTTTCAAGTAATCGATACTCGAGTATTTTGAAAAATACTCGAGTAATACTCGTTTAAGTAATAATCGTCAAGAGTTTTTTCTACTGCGGGAATTACAAAAACAAAACTTTGAACCAATCAAAAATTTGAAACGCTGAATTCTCTATTAGTGTTGAAATATGCATATGTTGCATGAATTGAAATGCATGTAAATATTTATGATATTAAATAAGCTTCTTTATTTATTTATCGTCTATTTAATATACACAAATTGGAATTAATAATATATATTTTGGTACATCTGAAACTACTCGAGTATTCGAGTATTTTAAAAATTTACGACTCAATACTCGAGTAGTTGAGATGTCGAGTAATTGGAGTCTCTACTCTAAATACTTGGCGGAATGGCATTATATTAAAAAAATAATGAGATATATTTTGTGCTTCCTCAACATTTAATTTATTTGGATCAGGTCCGGTTTCGCTTGATTGAATTTTAGAAAATTGTTGAAAATTTAAGCGACGAGCGAAACCGGTTCTGATCCAAATCAATTAAATGTGAATAATGTAAAAAATGTATTATTATATTTTAGTAATTTCTCGTTTAATGTATTCCTAAACATAATATATTCATTGTAAAACGGTGTCGTTCAGCTGCATATAACATTATATTACAAGAATGAAATGAAAGCATATTTTTGTTTGTTGTTCCTTATTTCATATCCTCTGTAATAAAGCATTTATTACTTTTACGGTATTAACAGTCACTTCTTGTTAGCAAGGCATTACAGTAATACTTCCACATATATTCTGATTAAAATCAGAGCTGGTTTCGCTCATTGTATGCGTCATCAATTGATAGTTTTATTTAATATTTATTTAGCATCGATGACAGAGTTAAAAGTTTTTGATATCGTTACTACTGTTTCAAAAATAAGAAAAAATTGTGTTCCAAATTTGAAAAAAAAACAGTTGAATTGAAATACGGCAAGATGGCAATATTATCTTTTTTTTACTCTCAAGCGTGGATGCGATTCCCCTCCAGGATATTTGGGACGTTTCTATTTGGGGGAATGAGGGTTAGCGCCTTCTGTGTAAGAGTCCCAGATGGAGGACAGGGCTGATGCTACTGCATACATCAGATCAAGCGGGGATTATGTGCAAAGCAAGATTAATGCGTAAACGATCCGAGGTTATTGCGAAAAAATTGCTAATATAGATAATATGTAGGAAGATTTAATTGATGGGGTGGGTGGAAAGGTTTATGATTTCGGTATAAATAATGAAGAATATTATAATAGTCATAAAACAATACATATACAGAGAAATAAACCATATAAAGAGGTTTTTAATATAAGGATAGTGCAATAATCTAATATGTAATGATTTCAATAAAATTTGTACCATGAAAAATAACAATCATTGATTGATTCTGCGTCGTACATGAAAATGAATGAATGAAGTAATAATTTTTTCATATATTTCGCAAAAATTAAACAGGAAAGTCAACAAACAATGAAATCTTTTATAAAAATTATAAAGTATTTTTAGTACTTATTCATCATTAAATTTATTAGATCAGGACCGGTTTCGCTCATGGCGAGCATTATCAACTGATAACAGTTCTCATCAGTTGATAATGCTCGCCATGAGCGAAACCGGTTCTGTATTAATAATTTTAATGTAGAATAAGTACTAAAAATGGTTTATTACTTTTATTTGAATGCCATTCCACCAAGTATTTGTACCTTGAAAGTGAACTCTTTTAAGACAATCAATTCTTGGATAAAATGCATTCTATTAAAATTAATAAAGCATACTTATTTTTGCATTATTTACACTTCAGTTGATACCGGTTTTGATCTTTAAGAAATATATTTTGATGTATTACTAAAAAAAAGGGTTTTATTTCTACAAAATAAGTTTGTTTATATTGAAATCAACGCCGAATTTTTGTTTATTTTCATCATATATAGAATTTTGTAAAATATGAATTCGAAATGTTACTAAACGGTTCTCAAAATGTGGCAAAGCTTTTGAAGTTCGCTGTCTTTTGAAACAGTTAACTGAAATCGTTTTCGCTTTCGATAATATTCAGACTATCTCGGCGGGCGAAAGAAAAATGATGCAATCAATTATTTTTATCCCCCATGTACAAAGGAATGTTATTTTTGGAGGGTAGGTGGGCCCTTCCATTTTTATCTCCCTTATAGGCATTTCCTTGTAGGGATCGAGGGCACAGGATGTACCGCTCTAGCATATTCATATATATGTATATATCTCACAGCCCCAAAGAGGGAAACAAAAATATCTATGACCCAGCCTTAGAAATGGATTCATATTAAGTCTACGAAAATCGTGCAGCTATTTTTGTATGGCAATAATTTTTATACTTAATATAAAATTTCTTTGATTGTTCCACGTATAGTGTCACTAATTGTGACACGTGTTTCGCCTCTTTCAGAGGCATCTTCGGACTAACTATAGCAAAGGTTGCTAAAGTAATAAAGCATGATTGATTCTAATATTCTATAATGATAAACACATTTTTAGTATATTGATTTAGTAGGCGTTTACTTGGTAGAACTCCATTATAATACGGTAAGAAAAATAACAATGTATTTTAATTCTACAGAAATTATTTTATATATTTGTTGATAGCTATTTCGGCTTACGCCCTCGTCAGAACTATTAGAACTTAAATTAGTTATTCCGTAGTTATTCCACATTAAATTTATTTATATTTATATCATGACCGGTTTCGCTAATCGCAAGCATTATCAACTGATAAGGAATAAAAAATACAACGCTATTTTTATAAAAGATTGACTGAAACAATTGGCAATACAAATATGCAAATACATCATAGTAAAATAAAACATAATAGACCACAGTTAAAATGTTGAAGACCTCTTCGAAATACAAGCTGTTACATAAAATTTTAATGCTTAAAAGGAAAAAGAAAAAATTGATCATTAACAATGTTAAATACTTTTAAGGTGTTCACTGTCAATACTTGGTGGAAAGGCATTACAGTAAAAATAATTAGTTTTGCGTTGCTAAGAGGTCTTGAACATTTTTAGTCTATTTTTCTTGTAATTTGCTTTAATTTATTTACTTAGTTGATTTACCAATTGTTTGTCATACCTTGTTTTCATACTTAACTTTTGCATAAATACTACTGTTTTATTGTACGGGATTTATTTTTTTAACCTTCATTTGTTTGGGACCATTGATTTTCCCAATTTAAAAGGCTTCAAGCACCGCAGTATATGTATGTATATATGGACGAATTATAGCATGGATGAATTAATCACTTTTAAGGTGTTCACTGTCAATACTTGGTGGAATGGCATTATAATAAAAATAAAAAAACATTCTCAGTTGATAATGCTCGCCATGAGCGAAACCGGTCCTGATTAAATAAATCTCACGTGGAAAAAGTACTAAAAATGTTATTATTTTTATTTTAATGTTAAATACATCAAGTATGTATGTGCATTCAAGAAATTGGGAATTTTATTCATAATGATATGTCGAATACCAAAACGTTACAATCACGAGTCAAGAGTAAATCGACGCATGCAAAACAAAGTTTATTGGCGCTAAAAATAAGCGCAACAATACGAACTGGGCTATTTATTATATTTCACCAAAGTGCCCTAGCCTACATACATAAGACGATATCTCTTCTTCCCAGTTTCCTATCGAGGGCTTTCGCTAGCCCTTATGTAATGGAATTTCATTTCTCCCTCACTCCATATTCTTGGTAAATTCGCGTGCATGTTCGAAAACTACACGCTATTTAAAAAATCTCTCATGTTCGATTTTTAAAAAAGCACATTTTGTAAGATCTCTTGTATCAAACATTTTGCCGAGCCATTGTATTTCTTAAAACGAATGTTCTCGAATAGTGTAGGATAAATATTAATCAGACGACGATGTCACATTCAATAACTTATTATTAACATATAAAATTAAGATGGTGGAACAGAGAAGAAGATGTATTGTGTACCTTGTCTAAATGTTATATGTATAAATATAAAAAATACATTTTAATTCTATTTTAAATTTCATCATGTACCTAAAGTGAGCATCTTAAGTAACTTCAATGATTAAATTAAACACTGTTAACGCCTCACTGTCAATAACTGGTGGAAAGGCATTATATTACAAAATAATAATACAAAATTGTACTAAATAAATTTATCAACCGAGTTGAAAATGCTCGTGATGAGCGAAAGCGGTCCTAATCTTAATTTATTTATCGTGGAATATGTACAAACAAATATTTTATTATTTCTTAATTAAATAAATTGTCACCTTAAAATTTCATATTAAAATGTGCTTCAAAAAGTAACCGTTTAATACGGTAAGAAAAATAACAATGTATTTTAGTTCTACATAAATTATTTTATATATTTGTTGATAGCTATTTCGGCTTACGCCTTCGTCAGAACTATGTTTCAAACGTGTATTAGAGATAGCGTATATACCTAGGCTAGACTGGATACCCCATATATCCCCTCTCTGCTTTGAACGACGGACTTTAATCTAACAATCAGTCCTGAAAAGGAAAGCTATCAACAAATATATAAAATAATTTATGTAGTACTAAAATACATTGTTATTTTTCTTACCGTATTATAATAGAGTTCTACCAAGTAAATGCCTACTCAATCAATAACCGTTTAATGTTTCATCCATGGAAAGAATATTTATTATTTATATCTTAAATAAGCAACAAGCAATTCAATACATATGTCTCCGTTGCTTTCTGCAGGATTATATTAATTTAAAGTGTGGCCCGATTCGCTTGTCGTACTTTTGTGCAACACGGCGAATTGTGGGCATGAATTTTCTAACCATCCTATGCATATGTACTGCCAGAGTCCATGACCGCGAAATCCGACGGAGGGAGCTATGCTACGCCGCGTCTACGATCGATAGTCAGTCCTGAACTTGGTTAACGTGCATCGGCCCGTCTACTCGACTCCCTTTGATTCTTTGCCTTTCCCTTGTATTTTCTATTCACCGAAATTCGAGCTCACTTATACTGACTGGGTTGATATTTGTTAATGCATAAATACCTTACTAGAGGGTTGTAGGCTAGATCAATACTCAACACGGTCATCTATTTGATTTGGCTAAGGGATGACGACGCACCCTGCAGTTATTAAAAGATTTAGAGTATTATTTTTATTCGCAGGAACATATTTTAGTATTTTCTTATTTATGTTAAGTATTGCGTACATTGTTTATTCAAAATATTAGAAAAGCAAATGCAACACGATTTAGCATACGAGTTAATTAGAAATAGCTGTAAAAATATACAATCGCATGAACCAAGAATGGAAGTAATTAATTATCGGAAAATTTTGAGTTCATTTAAATCATGTTTCGCCAGAATATCTTATATATAAAACCGAAACGGGGGATGTATGTCTGTAATTCCCTTTTGCATTGTTGTTGCAAGTTCAAACAAACGAATTGATTTCGCTCGCGAAATTTTCGACGGTAAATTTGTTTCGTTATCAAAGTGTCTGTAGAGACTCCAATTACTCGAGTATCGAGTGGTACATATATAAAACCGAAACGGCGTATGTATGTCTGTGGGTCTGTAATTCCCTTTTGCTTTGTTGGTCATTAAGTTGCCATAAAAACGAATATGAAAGAAAATATGTTTGATTTTATTATCGGCGAAGACATTTAGTCAAAATGTAATAAATTAGTCTTCTACTGAACTTTTCCCGGCTTTTATTAATATAATAATGTTTTTATTTACGTAAAGGTATTATTTGACATTTCTTTGACAGCAAATTAGATTTTTTCCTTGAATTTGGACATTTTAATGGGCGAGAATGGGGCTGTCAATATATGAAAGGGGCTGTGAAATGTCAATGCCAGTCTGAAATGTTCATTTTAATTCCATTTTAATTGACCTAGACTTTTGAATTTTGAAAAAAGTTGTTTCAACTTGGCCCGTCTGAATTTACACGCCGAGCTGAACATAACCCCAAACTGGCCGAGCGATGCCGGCTTCGAATACTAGTAATTGAATAAGGACAAGAATGTCAATCAAAACCATGCTTTTAATTCGACGTCATGAGTGAAACTGTCTGTTATCATTTTCAAATATATGTAGAAGTAGAACAAGAAAAAATGTTTAATTGATTTAAAATAATTATATTCCAACAAAGAATTGAAAATTAATACTTTAAAAGTGTGGATATAGATATTTAATATATATAATATATGTAGCTATACTTTGCGATGGGAGCTCATATGTATGCAATCAAATAATTATTTTATTGAGTCAGAGAGGATAACCATTCCGTTAAAATTTTAAATCTATAATACTATATGTTGTCCTATGAAAAAATCTTTTTTTTATACTTTTTATAGGAAGGAATAAATGTTTTTAATAAATATATTTATTTATTGACCAAAAACTATATAAAATACATGGCATTGCAAGCGCCAATGCGCCATGCATTTGACAAATTAATAAAAATTACATAACATATTATGCAAAAATAAGAAACAGAACAGAAACATATTATTTACATAAGAAGAAAAAAAAAATTAAGCTATGAGTCCCGTTGTACATGTGCAATAGGTCACCTCGGCAAAAATTCCATGAAACTCTAGTATCAGAGATATCAAGATTATCTTCACCCTCAACGTAGCCCACGACGATATTCGCATATTCTCTTTTTAAAAGCAATAGGGAACTCAACCACTATAGCTGGGTGATAACTGTCCTCAAGGACTAGAGGGTCATCACTTGCGTACACCGATACACAGCAATCTGCATCAGCCAGTACCAAGTCCAGGACTCTTGCCTTCACATTTTCAATCTGTGAGAACTGTTTGAGATTCAGACAGCTTATAAAATGACCTAACTCAAATCCTACTCCGGGTATATATAGATTAAACATTGGAACAAATAAATTACAAGAAAGAGAGACTTAATATTATTCGGTAAAGCAAAGAATTCCATTGTTCAACAATGATTGAATTGATGATGATGAGGTGAATTAGACGAAATCAACAATATATGTGATAAAAATTATAATACGTTAAAAGGTCAGGCATCAAATTGAAAGTACTTCTTGTAGCTTGCCGCAGTTTGTAGGTGGAGATGCATGCGAGTGTTGATGCAAGTAGAGTGCCGTATGCACCATTGTGCATCAGACTTTATGAGTTTAGTGCACCATTTAGAGTTAATTGGTACCGTTTCTCACAAGTAACGGTACGACAGGAAGACACTGGACGCAAGGAGTGATTTAATGCCACCAGGATAATTTCCAATTCTATTTTATAGCGTAGAACGGAAAGGAACGATGGCAGTTCACTGATTTGTCTACTGCAAAATTTCTCAAACTGTGTTTCGCGGAGCGTGAATCGTCCGGCGAAAATTTGAAACGGTTAAGTTCGACTCCATATTGGCAAGCGGACTGTTTTCAACTCGGCCGTGAATATAACGCATTTATATGATATAATGAAGTCAGATGGATATTATTGAGAGAGAATGCACATTGAGCCTTTATTGGTTAGTATAAAATTTTAAATAACCTTGATTATTCCACGTTTTGTGTTACTATTTAAGATACACGTTTCGCCTCTTTCAGAAGCATCTTCAGACTTACTATAGCAAATGTTGCTCACGCCATGACTATTATATTATATAAGTACTGTTATAATATTCTTCATTATTTATACGGGAATTACAAACCTTCGAACTAGCTTACTATCACAAAGATTTTTAAGTAATTGGTTCTTTATTGCGTATTTCAATTTTTAATACAAGATATAAGAATTCATCTTTTTATAGAAAATACTAACTCAATATAAAATTTAAAAGTGCTCCATTGCAGGAATAGTTTGAGAAACCTTGGTCGACCGCAAACTTTGATTTAATATTTTATATCGTTATTTATGTACTTTAAACACATTTTATATTGTAAAATGTTATTTAAATCCTTCACAAAAAGACATTCAATTAATGATAATATCATGTAAGTGATATTTGTAATTGTTTTTTCTAAGATATCACTGACAGACATATTATGTTATAATATTTAAAAACATACATAAAAAAGAGCCAAGAAAATGTGCTACAACAAAAAAATCTAGGATTCCAAAAAAAACGACTCTAATAGTCATTTAAAATGATTTGAAATGACTGCTCAAGCAAGAAAAATGATAAATTACATAACTCATACTATTTTCAAATTTATATATAAAGACGGAACAAATTAACAAACAACAAATTTAATACTTAATTTGACTCATTATTCAGAAAACGCATCGCTCGTAAAAAGATTTAAAACAGCCTCTATCATATTTTAAAGAAGATGTGTTAAAATAAATTAACCATTGCAATAATCTTGCTTTGTAAATCAAAATCATTTCCTGTTAATCAATTATTCTCTATAAGGATTATAGATTTCTTTATGTCGTATGTTTGACTTACGTTGAATAGAAATATTGCTGATGAATTTGTTAGGCTAGTCTTGAATATGAAAACTGTTATAGACTGTATACAGATCTTAACAAGGTATAGTATAAAATAATTTTGATTTACAAACAAATAAATAATCTTCTGTCGCTAATTTATTGCCATTCCGAGTATATTGCAAATTTGCATCACACATAACGGAACTACATTTTATTAAACACTGTCCCGATGTAAATATTATCAAATTTTAATCTTTCGAATTTTGTACTTTTCCATGAGTTATGTCACTAGCGTCCCGGGCTTCGCTTTTAAACACAGCTGAGCTCATTCACGCACTTGAAATGTACGAAGATGCCGAAAGTCCAAACCCGGGTCGGTAACGACAAAACTCATGGAAAAGTACAAAATTTCAACGATTTAAATTTGATGTGGCAATTACATCAAGCAACTTCTTTTGAAATCCGAAATTAAATAAATATCATAGCCCGCCCAATCAATTTAATTCAATGTTTTTAAAATTCATGATTTTTTATCCTTCCTAATTCACCCATGAAAATAAAAAAAACATTTTTAGTACTTATTCAACATCAAATTTATTGGATCAGGGCCGGTTTCGCTCATGGCGAGCATTGTCAACTGAGAATGTTTTTTTATTTTTATTATAATGCCATTCCACCTAGTATTGACAGTGAACACCTTAAAAGTGATTAATTCATCCATGCTATAATTCGTCCATATATACATACATATACTGCGGTGCTTGAAGCCTTTTAAATTGGGAAAATCAATGGTCCCAAACAAATGAAGGTTAAAAAAATAAATCCCGTTTTCGCTGCGGAAAAGCATTTTATTTGCGTGTAGTGGTGGGCATGACTTTGTTGGTTGGGTAGCACCTAGGCCGTTCACGTCTCCCGCCCCACTCTGACCCGCGCGCCGTCTGGTGCAACGGGTATTGCACCTACCCCTCCCTTCCGTTTTCCTCTACCCGTCATCCGGTCCTACCTCACCCCAGCGAAAGGCGACGGTCGCCATGGCAACAGCCCAACCCTCAATGCCCAATATACAGGACGTGCCGACGCTATTTCCCTTTGGAAATTTTCATAGGAAATTAGTTGCTTTTTCGCGGTCCTTATTAGAAATTATTATATTTTGATATTTGTCTTATTTTGATAGAGCAAAAATTTTGGCTTACTCTATTATCATCACGAGCCTTTTTACACAATCTGTTATCTCAGATCTAAAAACTTATGTATATAACTTGCATTGAATTGTATCAAACTTTTTAACAAAGCACACATTTATATTTAACTAGTGTTCGAACCCGGATTCGCTCGGACCAGTTTGGGGTTATGTTCACCTGGGCGCGTAAATTCAGACGGGCCAAGTTGAAACAACTTTTTTCAAAATTCAAAAGTCTAGGGAATTACAGACCCACAGACATACATATGCCGTTTCGGTTTTATATATGTACTACTCGATACTCGAGTAATTGGAGTCTCTACACACACATTGATAACGAAACAAATTTACCGTCGAAACTTTCGCGAGCGAAATCAATTCGTTTGTTTAAACTTGCAACAACAATGCAAAAGGGAATAACAGACATACATCCCCCGTTTCAGTTTTATATATAAGATTAATAACTATTCTCCCAAATTTAACAACAAGTCACCGTTACAAGCAGTTTTCATATTTTAATTGCAAAATTATACTGTCTTTGTTATCATAAACCTTTTCAATGAAATGTGGTTTGCGATAAAAAAATATATAAATAGATTACGTAAGGACAAGTAAAATATGACGAATGTGGCAAAACTAACTATTCAAACTGTCAAAATAGGTTCCCGTGTGATTTCGCAGTTTCATACAGAAATATGACTTTCTTTCGATTGATAATATTGGAGCACAATTCTTGAAGTAACTTGATGCTGGCCACAAGAATAATTGTACTAGCCCATTGTTAACTATTCACATTGTTTCTTTAAACACAGAACTATTTTTTCATCGTAAAGATAACGTCTGGATGTCATTGAAGATTAATATTGACCCATCGATTGCAAATGAAAATTTTTCTAGATATTTCTCCAATGTGTCTCCTATCTTTTGTTACTGTGGATAACAGTTATGTTTTATTTTTTCGGTAAGTGTTTGAGGCATCAAAAACCATAACTTGTTAACCTTTTACAGCGGTGTTAAGTGTCGAAAAGTGACAGTAAAGCTAGCTAAAAAAATCAAATGCACATATGCAATGAGTCTTTATTTCATAGTTATTGGGGTTTCCGAATTTCATAAAAGAAATGTACATTATTTATTCTCACCTTTTTCTTCTCCCAACTGTCATCTTACTTACTTAAGATTGTGTCATATTCATGTCAATATATGTTTTGAAATGTTACTATTCCACTTAAACGATTATTAGGATACGGTGATTTTCGAAGTAAAATTTTCCGAATTAAAAAGATGATGATAAGTTTATAACACGCATTCTCCTAAAAACGGATTGGTGTATAGTATACAAACAAATCGCAGAACGGATTATATATATATGAATACATACGTTTGTAACACGGAAAGAAAAATAACAATGTATTTTAGTTCTACATAAATTATTTTATATATTTGTTGATAGCTATTTAGGCTTACGCCTTCGTCAGAACTATGTTTAAAACGTGTATTAGAGATAGCTTATATATCTTTGCTAGACAGGGTGCCCCCTACATAATCTCTTTCTGTTGAAACCATACCTACGTCACATGAAAGAATTTAAATAGGTTTGATTTATTGGTATAAGGTAATGGTGGGAAACAATAATTTGGGTATTTTTGGGTTATTTGATCGTGTGAAACCACTTAAAATATGCAATGTCTAAGTGCATCTATTTTAAATTGTTTTAAGTTTATTGTTTGTTAAAGGTTTTAACAGAAGTGAACTGTTAATTGTAATCTGATCGTTAAGAATTTCATTGGACTGATTATACCTATTAATTTCCAGCTGTTCCAATGCATTCAGCTTTAGGCCCTTATAACAGGAATGTAAACGATAAACATACGTTTGTGGTATATATTATGGATACGCATTATTAGTAATTATGCGTTTGAAGACCCTAAAGATTGACTACTCATTAGTTTGTAGTTGTAAGTGGGTGTATAACAATTTCGCTTCCTTTTCAGCATATTGCGTCTTTTATCATTATTTGTTATAAGCTCTTGCGAATTAAAAAAGACAGCTAGTAATTATAAATAACCTTTAAAGTTTTCACCATTCGTATATTTACTAACACCAATAATTATATTACAGCGCTGGAGTTAGTAAAAATGCACACAGTGTTGTCTGGAGTTGGATAAATGAAGGGAAGTTCGTCAGTAAGCTTCTCAGATCACTTTCCCTGGTGCTGTGTAAAAATATACTACTCACTATCCCCTGCTGCCCCTCTGAAGCAAAAACAAATTTCTGACAGTGAAGCCGTTCATCAGGGGGTAGTCTGGGCCCCCTCCTTCGATGCTATCCAGGCCGACACCCTCTACCCTCTTCAGTGCGCAATGCCTTTGCTTCCGCTAACGGAAAACTCTATGAAAGCATGATGTTTTCGTAAATAAAAATTCGCAGGCTCATTTGAATGATGGTCTATGGAACTGCTTTTTAAAACGTTGAATTTACATAAAAAAAATGAGTATGGTAAATAGCCAACCTCACAATTACATATGTACATATATCACTTTTAAGGTGTTTACTGTCAATACTTGGTGGAAAGGCATTATAATAAAAATAATAATACATTTTAAGTACTTTTCCCACATAAAATTTATTGGATCAGGACCGGTTTCGCGCATTAACATACATATATATTGAATAGTTTGATGTGCATGGATAAAGGTGTAGAAACTCTCAGAATCAGAAATAAGATAATCTATGTATGCTTTAGTCAGTCAATAGATTTCCAAGACTGTAAATCAATCAATATGGATTAAGATCAGCACTGGTTTCGCCCACCGCGAGAAATTTCAAGTTAATGAGCGAAACGGGTCCCGATCATAATTAATTAATTGTGCGAAATATGTTTCATTATTTTTTAATATAATGCCTTTCTACCAAGTATTGACATTGAACACCTAAAAAGTGATATAAGTTTTTTTTTTAAAGAATTAATAAAATAAAAATTTATTATCGTTTGTGAAATTATATCCTCTTTAAAAGCGACGTTTGGTTTTGGTTACTACAGTGAAATTATCCAATTAATATTTGTTTTTTTTTTTTTTTGAAAGACCTAGAATTTCTTTTGACAAAAAATATAGCTGGCTATTCGTTACACGCGATACTTTGAAGTGTCATAAAACCTACACATGCACTTGAGACGCGTGCAACTCGAACGAACTCGAGGTAGTTGATAGGTAGATATGCAAGTATCTACGTCACCTCACCCTCCTTCGCATAGTCTGCAGAATCCTACAAAACTACCGACCCAGTCTAGACTCGACTACCTACACAAGTACACTGTAGGTATTACATAGAACAGGCTTTCTCCTGTGCCCTCCATTGCTCTGCTACATTTCCTCCTCTTGCCTCCTGATCCCCGTCACAATTTTACAACTTTACTATATACGCCAGAGGTGCAAAATGGTTGGGGAGAAAGCTGTGATTATTACATACATACCTTAGTTAAAATGAGAAAGATTTTCCTTTGAAAATAACCATTTATATACCCAAAGTGTTTTAAAACAGTGAAAAAAAATCAAAAATTCCAATGGCTTTGTAATTTATCACATTTAAGATACGGTGGATAAAATAACAGTGTACATATTTTGATTCTACAGAACTTATTTGATATATTCGTTGATAGCTATTTCGGCTTACGCCCTCGTCAGAACTATTTAGAATTAAAATACATTGTTAGTTTTCTCACCGTATTATAATGGAGTCCTACCAAGTAAATGTCAACTCAATCAACACATTTAAGGTGTTCACTGTCAATACTTATAATAAAACATTTTTAGTACTTATTCCACATAAAATTTATTAGATCTTTATGTACATATATTTTTTGATTTTTGTTTTCTTTGTTTGTTTGTAAGAATTGATGTGGTCTCGTTAATTTATTTTCAGAATCCCCGAATGACAGTTGGACTAGAAGAGTAATCTTTCCATACTTTGCTTATTCATTACAGATTACGGACATAAAGATTACAATATTTCCTGTTTATAAAATTCACTTACTTGTTGGTTTCGGTTTCGCTCATATCGAAAATTATCAACTGATACTTTATAATTTAGGAAAAAAAACAGTTATTTACTTCTTTAACAGTCAAATCAATTAACAAATAATATATGTATTTGATATAGTAATCAGATTTTGTTTAGGAAGTCATATGAATAGAAAGGATAAGCCAAATTTTTCTAACAGCTATCTCTAATAGGCTTGGAAATTTTATCTAAAACAATCAATTCTCCAAAACGTGTCTTAGATATTAAAAAAATATATTTAAGCCACAATCTGATAATGGTTTTTCATTTCGGATAAATATACATACTTACAAAGTATTCAATTTATTTAAACAAATTCTTCACTATCCCATCATAACATAATACCTACAGCATAATTTATATTTCTAACAGCTGTTATTAATTACAGCTAATATGAATTTTAAAATATTCTGTAGTATCGTAAATATAAATATTCTTATATTCTTTATGGACGATAAAAAAATCTTGCGTTCTTTTTTTGTTTTGTAACATTTTAAATCGTTTTCCAAAGTGAGAATTAAAGTTTCTCAAACTGAATATAAATTTTGCTTTCATTTATGGAAATAATTGTTTATAAATACTTTTGACTGAGTCATTATAATCACAAAAGCCAACATTGTATACCCCATTAATACACCGTAGCGTGCACTTGTTTCGACGCCAATTCTCTACGATCCGTAGATATAGCATTGATATGCTTTAATTTATGAACAAAGAGTGATGATCGTTCATTTCAACAGACACAATACCAACAGTGAACAATATAATAAATTCATCATTTAATTATATAGAGTTATGTATGGTAAACCATTAAATAGATCGATTTAAATAAGTATATATGTCACTTTTAAGGTGTTCACTGCCAATACTTGGTGGAATGGCATTATAATAAATTTTTAGTACTTATTCCAAATAAAATTTATTGGATCAGGACTGGTTTTGCTGATGGCGAGCATTATCAGCTGATAGTGAAATAATACGAAGCAGTGATATTAATACAAAAGTTAAGAAAGTAACTAACAACTAAGCAAATAAATTGAAGCAAAAGTTTAACTTTTGTATACATATTACTATATCAGTTGATAATGCTAACCATGAGCGAAACGGGTCCTGATCCAATAAATTTTATTTGGAATAAGTACTAAAAATGTGTTTAAAAAAGATATAGACTTTTTGAATAATGTTTTATAGCTCAATTTTCATGGATTTTTGCTTGCAGTCTGGGTTGAATACCTCCAGTATAAACAATATTTCTATAGGTGCAGTTCGTCTGGTACGCCTGTCTCTCTCTTGTTAATCTGTTTTGAATGTAAAACGAGTGAGACGAAATGGCGAATGTTTGACTCGTGCATAATAGATACATGTCAGTCTGGGTCGATGGGACGCAGGATTAGCTAGATGTTGGTATTAATAGCAAATGCAGTCCGTCTACGCGTTATGCAAAAGCAGAATTTTCCGATTTCCAAAAAAGTTTTTTATATAATGTTTACCTTACTTAAGATTACCTGAAGTAATTGTTGTTTATGTATTATGTAAATTCATTCCATTATAACACGGTGAAAAAAATAACAATATATTTTAGTTCTACAGTAATTATATGATAGCTATTTCGGCAGAACTATGGTTCTCACGATGGCCTAGACCAGGAGTCGGCAGAAGCGGCTCACGAGCCGTATATGGCTCCTTGCATAGACGTTTGAGAACTAGTAGAAAATTATTTTTTGGTATTCCTACAATCTTCGGCTCAATATATATGTGTAAAAAAACATTCTCAACTAGGAACCAAGTAAAAAATAATTTTACAATTATGTATTCAATTAACAATTAGTAGCCATTTGCCAGATAAAGTAAAGCCATCAAAAGGGATGCATGGACACGTTCCAATAATTAAAATTAAAGCTTTTTTTATGTACATAAATGGTTTTGTGCTTTTTCCACATTAAATTTATTCCAAGCATTTTCAACTGATGATAATTCAGGTGAAAATGCTTGGAATGTTCATAAAAAAAATTACAAGCTTATTTCAAGATTTCAGCATTGAAGTAAAATTGGCAAGAAATTCAGCCGAGTAAGTTCCAGAAGTTTAAAAACCCAAGAGCTAAGCAACTATTCTCATTTGCTTTCAAGCTGAGAATATTATAGTAATACAATGGAAATTTTACTCGAGGTTCGCATCAACTTGAATGAGCCGTGGCTTCACTCATTCTTTCCAAAAATCTCAAAGCATAATCACCTTTCGACTTCATTTTAATAATTTCAATGAATATAGCAGATTTAACTTCTTTGAATACAATGAAAAATCTTCTCTCGATATCTCTGGGCGAAACGGTTGTAAATGGTAGTATTTCACAACATATAATGATATTCCCTAAAACAACACACACTTCCTCCAACGGTTACACTTTATTGTGATAGTAGATTACTTTTCCATCGGCTAGGAATGGTACATGAACAGATATAATAAAAGAAAACAGCGAATTTGAGCTTAGAGTTGGATTGAATATTGGCAAAAAAGAAAGAAAATTAAATCATGTTTAGTTAATATTGTAAATATAAGGAAGCTAATATGTTCTGAAGAGAGCGTAAGCCGAAATAGCTGCAAACTATTTATCATAATTATATATATTTTTTAGAAAAATCGTTGTAAATATAAGAGTGGACAAAATTACTAAAAAATAAGTATGAACATTTAATGTTCTATTTTACTTTAAAGCTCAGAGTTGATATTAAGAAAGTTTAGCTCAGATTTGATGTTAGAAATAAAATACAACTGCAATTTCAATTATGTGCTATAGGGCAACTTTCTTTATTACATTACATTACTTTTGTCAAAACGTGTTGAACTGAAGTAAATTTAAATGAGTCTTTCGTCGTCAGTACAAAAACATACGACTCACGTTAAAATGACAGTATACTTTAAAAGCCTCAATTATTTCGATCCAGTAAGCTACTATTAATAGATAAGAATCTGCCGTGCATTTTAATTTCAACCAGTACCGCATCGAGAAGCATGCACGGTCGCATGTCGCGCCTCATTTTTGGGGGCGGCAATATTGCATTCGGGGTGCAGCGCGCCAGTAGAGTACATAGCCGGGTATTTTCAGGGGCGTCCGATGCCCCCTTCATCCCGCGCCCCTCCAGACGTGCACTGGGTTAGTGAGAGTGACTGCCCTCTCTGCCCCGCCGCCCGTCGCTACAATGGGTTAGGCGGCGACCCCGCAGGCCGCCTACCCAACATTCGAGTGAGGCGGTGAAGGTTAGAGCTGTGCACGGCGCCGCGCCCCACGGCGGTGTTATTTTTATCACTGCGCTTGCGTTGCCTTTCGTTGTATTACGATACTTCCGCTTTACAAATTTAGTGAATAAATAATTTTATTCTCCTCGCGTCAAGTAGGAGCTTTTTTCGGTATTATTAACTTTATTTGATAATCATTGATTTTTTTTAGAAAACCTTAAATGTGTTTGCTTTTTCTTTTTATTTAAAAGATAACTGTCAAAATGACAATAGTACATATTTTTTACATCAATAATTAAAATTGTCTTAATTAATAATAATGAATAATTTAATATGAATCAGGACTACTTCTGACGATAGTGTAAGCCGAAATAGCTACCAACTACATATAATATACATAATTAAAGACTAAAATATGTTAGCATTTTTTCACCGTGTTATAATGGAGTTCTACCAACTAAATGCCAATACAATCAATAAATTTGAGTCGTTTAAATTTTATAATTTTTCATTAGTTTTGTTACTAACGATCTGGGTTTCGCCTTTCGGCATATTATTTAAAAGAAGACAACCTTAGAATCATATTGCGGTAACATAATGCGATATTACGTATTTGTATAAGGATACTGTATCTACGACCTATGTTGCCAAACCTCTACGCCTCTACAGATGCAACGTTTGGATGCCGGCAGATCAAGACTTAACTTCGCAGAAATTCACACGTTGATGGTAAAATCTTAATGTGAATAGTTGATTATCCTCAATTGATATATTCAGGAAAAAATATAATAAAAATGTATCATTAATTCAAATTGAATTCAAATAATAAAAACATAATCACTCGTTTAGAGGAAGATGGAAATCTTTTTTAAAACAAAAGAGTACTAAATGAAAACACCAGATGTATTTCTAGTAACTAATGATTCATAAAAGGAATTGCACTACGAACACTTTACTTAATTTTATCGCAGTACCTATTTTCATAGACTTTCACACAAACACTGAAATATTAATTTCACGTGGCGTGCTTTCCGGTCAATTTGGTGCAGTTTTTGTAATGTTTTAACGTTCAATTCTGATTTGCATACTATATTTCTCTCAATTTAAAAGGTTGCCGTAAGTGAGCAATAATTTACAGATATCTTTAATTATTTATTCAAATTGCTATCTATTCCAGAAACAATACTATATTTCAGTGTTATAATTTCAATCATATGAATTGTAGCAATCAAACTACTGTAAAAACATAATAAATTCTATAAATAACAAATATTTCAAAAATGCTTACATACACATCGAGGTGAAGTTATAATCATGAATGTCTTACCTGAAAAAAAAAAAAAACAATGTCACAATCATGATAATATTTGTATATGTTACAGTGAAACTTTATTCTCAGTGAAAATGTATCAAGTAATAGATTTGTATGGCAGCATGATTTCACTGGTCGCGATCATTGAAATTATTGGCCCATTGAAATTTTTCTTCCAATGATTAGAAACAGTCTGCCAATGTGGTTTAGCGATTGCAAACGGTATTGCTTCGGATATTGACATATTTCACATAGACGATTTTTATGTATTATAGTTACTCACTCTGTTGACTTATATGCCAATTTCCAATGTTATTTTGTCACACTTATATATCCGTAAAGCATATATTTTAATAATGTTTCCATCTTTTTCACATTGCAAAAAGCAATAAACTTATAATTGATGATTTGTCTTATGTACCTAGATAAGTAAGTATATATGTTACAGTGAAACTTTATTCTCAGTGAAAATGTATCAAGTAATAGATTTGTATGGCAGCATGATTTCACTGGTCGCGATCATTGAAATTATTGGCCCATTGAAATTTTTCTTCCAATGATTAGAAACAGTCTGCCAATGTGGTTCAGCGATTGCAAACGGTATTGCTTCGGATATTGAAATATTTCACATAGACGATTTTTATGTATTATAGTTACTCACTCTGTTGACTTATATGCCAATTTCCAATGTTATTTTGTCACACTTATATATCTGTAAAGCATATATTTTAATAATGTTTCCATCTTTTTCACATTGCAAAAAG
This sequence comes from Himalopsyche kuldschensis, assembly GCA_028554975.1. Taxonomy (NCBI): domain Eukaryota; kingdom Metazoa; phylum Arthropoda; class Insecta; order Trichoptera; family Rhyacophilidae; genus Himalopsyche; species Himalopsyche kuldschensis. The sequence goes on from JAHFWI010000007.1 coordinate 5,123,501, forward strand.
CAATAAACTTATAATTGATGATTTGTGTTATGTGTTATGTACCTAGATAAGTAAGTATATATGTTACAGTGAAACTTTATTCTCAGTGAAAATGTATCAAGTAATAGATTTGTATGGCAGCATGATTTCACTGGTCGCGATCATTGAAATTATTGGCCCAAGTCGATGATTTCGCGGCCTTAAATTTTGGTTTGCTTCAATGAAACAAAATCAGCAAGTAGTCCCTTTCATAAAAAGATAACCAAAGAAAAACACAAACAAACATTGGGCTGAAGATAGGGCGGTCAAATTTAATTTCAATGACAGCTTGGAGAAGAATGTATTTTCACTGAGAATACAGTTTCACTGTTACATATACATATAAATTTTACATACGGATACAGAAATAAAACAAGAATACAAAACAAAGCGGTGTTTTCTTAAGGAAGGTCTTGTAATGCGAAATATATATGCAAAACAAAATATGTTTTAAAGATTCGGAGAACATCTTATTCTCAATATTCTAACCGTCTCAATATTGATTCAAAATAATCACAATATTGTAGAAATGTTTTCACTGAAAGACCTCGTTAGACAGGATCACATAAACGGTTAGTTTCAGTGATAGAGAAGACGATACCGGGAATAAATTGCATCAATTCGTTCATAAATCAAGGAGAGATAGTGGAATCAGATGTTTATAAATTGTACAAAAATTTAATATAGACTATTATTTATAATTGATGGGAAATCCCCCTTTAAGAATATTTAATACGGTAGCATAATGCAGTAATTGATATCTGCATAATATATATCAGGTAATTTTCAAAAGTGGTCAAATCTATTCGTTGAAAAACTGAGAATGTGAGATATTTTCATTACTTTTTCCTCATACATTTGTGCGTACTATCAATATTTAAAAAAATACGGATAATGTGTAAAAATTCAAACATTTCCATGTGAATAAAAAAGGTCTCAAAAGTTTAATCTAAATCTGGCAGTTGAAAAAAAAAATTTTGGAATTGACCACTTTTGAAAATTACCTCCTGATATATGATGTATCACTTTTAAACTGTTCACTTTCAAAACTTTAAGTTATCTTTCCACATTGAATTTATTTAGACCAGGACCGGTTTTACTCATCAAGAGCATTGTTAACTGATAAGAAATACAAAAATACAGCGTTATTTATACAGAAGTTAAACAAGACTTTTATAGTTAAGGTATGATAAACAATTGGTTATATTTTTTTTTTTATATATGTATAATTTAAAAAAAAATTACGTATTCATTGTTTAAAAATGAATCGAGACTTGTACGACTTTGAAATAGTTTAAACAACGTTACACTGATACACTTTTATGGTGTACACTGTCAATACTTGGTGGAATGGCATTACAATAAAAATAATTAAACATTTTTAGTACTTATTCCACATTAATTTTATTGGATCAGGACGGGTTTCGCTCATGGTTGGGAATGCTCGCCATGAGCAAAACCGGTCCTGATCCAATCAAATTTATGTGTAACTAGTATTGGTACCCGGCGTCGCTCGGACTAAGCGACCGATAATTATTTAATGTTATATCATTCGACATAATTATATGACAAAATCTAACATCCAAAATAGAGTTAAAATAAAATCACAAACTTTATTTAATTTGATGACAGCCCCATTCTCGCCCATTAAAATGTCCAAATTGAAGGAAAAAATCTAATTTGCTGTCAAAGAAATGTCAAATAATACCTTCACGTAAATAATAAACATTATTTTTAATAATAAAAGCCGGGAAAAGTTTAGTGGTAGACTAAATTATAACATTTTGACTAAATGTCTTCGCCGATAAAAATTCAAACATATTTTCTTTCATATTCGTTTTTATGGCAACTTGCAACAACAATGCAAAAGGGAATTACAGACCCACATACATACATACGCCGTTTCGGTTTTATATATAAGATAATTACTAAAAACGTTACACTGGTTAATATAGAATAAAATATTTTCCGAGTTTAAGACATATTGAATAATATTTTAATCAACGGAGAAAAGATTACAGAATTATCGACTAAACATTACTTGGTAACTGAGCAATGAATTCATATAACAACGAATCATGTATTAAAACATCAAGCATGTATCTAAGTGTCCTGCCGTTGCATTTGGTGACTCACCATGCTAGGGGGATGGAGGCGGAAATGAGGTAGTGGTGGCGCACGCATTGAAAGGGCCCTGCTGTATTCACCCTGCCCTGTGCATCCTGCCATGGGGATGCAAGTTGAATCGATAACGTTTTTGTCTACCCTGTGATTACTTTCCATTTCCCTATAGTCAAGGTCAAACTTGATTGTGTCGCATGTCAATGTTCTATCATATTGTTGATGAATAGAAAAACCAATAGACAATGATTATAAGATTTTTTTAAATATGTACTTTTTATAACAATATTTAATTTGTAGGCAAGACAAAATTTATTTTAGATAAACGGAATGAAACCAAGACGTAAAAGATACAAACAAATAAAAAAAAGCTAACCGAATAGGACTGTTTACTACAATTAATTATATGTTACTAATCCAAAGGTTGCAGATTATTATAATTCTAAAATAAATAGTCTCATATATTGTATGGCCCATTTTTCGGCGTCGTGTGTTAATACTTGGTGGAATGGCTGTATATTAAAAAATAGTTACAAATTTTTGGTACTTATTCCATATTAGATCTATTGAGATCAGAACCGGTTTCGCTCATAGCGAGCATAATCGCCTGACGCTCGTGAGTATCGAAACCGGTACTGATCCTAATAAATTTTATGTGGAATAAGTACATGTGTTATTATTTTTTAACATTCAATTTGCATAACGGAAAAAAGCCATTTCTGATATTTGATTGTAAAAAAATTGTGATAGGTTCTGCCGATTGTGTTCAATTTTCATTTATATATTTTCGTTGAATTGAAAGTTATTGTCATTCCAGAGATTTCGCTTGAAAATACCAGTCTCTAAGTTACTGCAGTTTCCACCGACTCATGCATTTAGATGACTATTTTATATCAAACGATTATCTAATAATATATCACAGCCTTTAAATACAGATTCTCTGGTGTTTATAAACAAAAGCATTTTCACTTTAATCAGGACTATTTTATGAATTCTCTTTGTACTATGGCACTTATCCAGAAAGCTTATTTTCTTTATGATGCCCGTAGATGCGTGCCTTAATATCGAGTCTAGTCTAGTCAGGGCAGAATGAGATGGCGGCAAGGCTTAAGCTATGCGAGGTAAAGAACCTCAATTTGCCCTTCATTTGACCGCTGCTGACTTAGACATTTTATTACTATCTAGCATCGAGTTTATTATCATTGCATAACTATTATAATAGTATGAACCTTAGCATCGTGAATAGCGTCTAGATATACCAAATACACAAAGAAATCTATTGTTTGAATAAAAATGTGAATTATTGATAAATTTTATTGCTGGTTATTCGCAAAGGCGTAAAATTACATTTGTATATACACATTCAACACCGGCAACACTGAATTAAGCGGTTTTGTTATATATTACGAAAGGATGGAGATTTAAAAATGAACGAAGCAAACACAACTAACACCTGACAAGTTTATTTAGAAAAAATAATTATTTTTTATTAAATACATTAGTAGTTTTTGATAAATATATTTTTTAAATGAAAGCGGGGTGATTTTTAACATCCCTCTACTTTCAAACATTCAACTTTCGCACACAATTTCAGAAACCAATTATGAACTGTGAAGGTAAAGAACTGTCAGTAGTTTCAGCAACATTACACTGGTTAGTATAAAATTAAATATTTGTTGAGTTTGAGGACATCTATCTAATCCGATTGCATTGAAAAATTGGTGATTTGTTGTGTAGACGCCCGGAAAGGTTTTTGCGTTCCCAAATCGTACATCCGATCGCGATTAAGCTTTGGTGATTTGTTGTATGGACGCCCACAAAAGTTTTTTAATTACCCTTATATGTAAATGAATAATTCTTTTTTCCCTTATGCGATTCTATACTGTTCATCCGATTGCGATAAAAATTTGGTGATTTGTTGTGTGGACACCTAAGAATTTTTCTTAATTATCTATCTATGTATCTATACATATAACAATTAATGATTATCGTTTCTTTGAGTGGCATTGCAACGCTTGCCGAGTACTGGCAAGTATTGAATAAAATTTCAACCAACATAGAAAAGGATTAGAGTATTATCCACTAAACATTATTTAGGAAATGAACAATGATTTTTTATAACAACGAACCAGAATTATAGTTTTGCTCATTTTAGATTATTGCAATATTACCCAAAAATAAAATTCCAGTACTGGATGTAAAGGGTATTTCAATAGGGACGCTCAAAATATGTTACTTTGTCCTGCTGAGTAGATTATTCATTGTTTAGTGGCCAAATTTGAGTCAACCAGTTTGGTAAATAATCGGCCAACACCTACCTACCTGTACGTCATCAAAATACAATATCTGGTGAAAACATTACTGCTGTGTGTGAAAGTGTACAGGAAAACCCACGGCAGCTTATTTCTCGTTGTTCACAAGAACTTGGCTTTTCTGCGACTTCAACTTGTCGAATTTTGAATCGGGCCTTATGTCTGCACCCGTATAAAATCCAACTAACCAAAGAACTTCAGGTAAAGGACCACAGACAACGCCTGATTGGGTTCTGGAGCAGTTGGAAGTTTACCCAAATTTGTCAAAAAAGTCAACTTTAGCGACATGGCCCATTTTATAATGAATGGATATTGGCAGACATTTGATGCTATATTCCATATTTAATGCCGTAAAATATACTTACAAATGAAATTAAAATTTAGTCGAAATCTCACAAACAACTTGTTTTATTTACATTTCAAAACTAAGCGTCCTTATAAAAAGACCCTTTATTACAATTTCATTTTTTGTATTGTTAGATACGAGCTTTGTGTTATGTTACATTGTTATTTTATTCTGTGATTTCTTTGTGTCGATAAAACACATTTGACTGTATATTTATGAAGTGATCAATAACTTAAATTATAGCCGCCAATTACCACTACCCTATTAGCCTTAGTTACCCATCAAGAGTTTTGTGCTGACATCTAAAGTGACAGAAGAGTTAAAATAATCAATCGCATAACACGTTCCAAATATATGCTATATATTTTATTATTCAATAATAAAAATATTTTCATTTTTTATCACGCAGGAATTGAGAATATATTGAAATGCGAAAAATATCAAAAAGTTACGTAATGTATTCAGAAATAATGGTTTCTAACAAAAACCGATAATCTGTTAAGCTTTCGTGAATTCATAAGCTTTATTTGTGAGCATTTAATGTTCTTTGTGTGAAGTATATATTTTCAGGTAAACGCGAAAAAAGCTCACGTTTATTACAATTGTTTTCTTATATACTCTGATATTGAAATTAATATTTTTCTTTTATACCACCAACCCGGGGCATACAACTATATTTCTTACTAATTTGTCACCTTATCATGTAATAAGTTATGGAAAACATTTTTTTCAGAGTCATATTTTATACGTACAAGGCGAAACAATTCCTCATACAAATTGTAATATACGAGATAAACATTTAATTAAGTATTACACCATCACGCAATTAAAGCAAAAATAGCTTTCAAATTGCTAATATTTAAGATAGTCTGTATCGTATCTTTTTGCACAACTTCTAAAAAAACATAGCTACATTAGTACAAAAGTTTATTCATCAATTTTAATGTGTTAACTATCAATACTTGGTGGAATGGCAATTGATTAAAAAATATTATACTTATGCCACATTAGATTAATTAGGATTTGGACTGGTTTTAGTTGATCAGTTGATAATGGTTGCGTTGAGCCTGATCCTATTAAATCATATACTAGTATTGCTACCCGGCGTCGCTCGGACTAAGCGACCAATAATTATTTAATGTTATATCATTCGACATAATTATATCACACAATCTAACATCCAAAATAGAGTTAAAATAAAATCACAAACTTTATTTAATTTGATGACAGCCCCATTCTCGCCCATTAAAATGTCCAAATTCAAGGAAAAAATCTAATTTGCTGTCAAAGAAATGTCAAATAATACCTTCACGTAAATAATAAACATTATTATATTAATAAAAGCCGGGAAAAGTTCACTAGAAGACTAATTCATTACATTTTGACTAAATGTCTTCGCCGATAAAAATTCAAACATATTTTCTTTCATATTCGTTTTTATGGCAACTTGCAACAACAATGCAAAAGGGAATTACAGACCAACTTACATACATACGCCGTTTCGGTTTTATATATAAGATTAGTATGAAAGTGTTGTGTATGATTGATTTAAGCACTAATAGTACACTTTGAATGCCTTGCAACAATTAAAAATCAATAAATATCATCAATCCAATGACATTCTTAGTGAAAAAATATATATTAAACCATCACCGTTACTCATAGTATTACCACGGTTAATGCAATTTTAAAGAAATCAACATAATACAATACTACAATAGTAAAAACCAGACTAGCTTTCACAGGATTTTGGAACAGAAGAGAATATGAATTGTGTGCATTTTCTACGGCATGTATTTAATGGGTCAGTAACTAATTCAAGTTTTGGTCAGTTAAAAATCAAAATGGTCAGTTGTCAATGTATCAGTGTGAATGTGGTCAGTTATTAAATAAAACGGTCAGTAATATATTTTAATGGTTATTTATTTATTTATTTATTAAAAACGGTTAGTATTTAATTTTAATGGTCAGTTATTTATCATAAATGATAAGTTTTAGTTTGACAGCTTGTGAATTTTATCAAATATGGTCGTATGAGACAAATTTATGACATGTTTTATGAAAAATTAGCGCATGAAATGACATTTACTATTTTTTAACTGACCGTTTTAAGTATTTATAACTGACCAATTATTGAATTAGAAACTGACCAAATAATTAGTAGTCATTTTCTACACCAGTATATATATTTTTAAACATAGTTCTGACGATGACGTAAGCGAAATAGATATCAACCGTATATAATATAATTTTTGTAGAACTAAAATACATTGCTATTTTTTTTCACCATGGTAATAATGAAACGCTTTGTAAAATAATATTCTTCATTTTATCAACCTTGACTTGTGAGTTGTTTCTTTGCACCCACCGAGTCAATCGCAAATAAAACTATTAAAACTCCGCTTATACTCGGAATACAATTTTCTATCACGCCATTTTAAGGCAATGACTTCAAAATTCATATTACTCTGTATTGTGAGTACCAGTTGAGCCGTAGATAATATGGGCATCGGCTTAACGTCAAGAAATGTTAGCGAGTATGAATTAGAAATTAGATAATACAAAGCAAGGATATTAAAATACAATCAGAATAATGTGGATCGCCGCTGCATATTTAATGTAAAAGTTTTCGGTACGATTTGAACCATTTTTGTTCTCTAAGCTTCGAAATAAAATTAGAATATTGAATCTTTAAGCCGTGCACATTCTACGGTTTATAATTATAAAGGACCAAGTTTATATCAGCTATTGATCACTTGTTTTTTTGATGATTTCACACGGATGCATCGATGTTTTAGTTATCGAATTAACTGATTGATATATATTTGTCGATCTCTTTGGTCTAGTAGCAAGAGATTTGTCCTAGCAATCTGGTGGATCTGGGCTTAAGTCCCAGCAAGGTCAGACTTTTTTAACTGAAGAAGAGATCCTGGACATGGGTGTATGTCATTTTTTGTCGAGTTGTTCTCGACTGATGAAATTCCTCATCGAGTTTATCTCGTATGACTTTGGCATCAAATTGTATCTTAAAAAATAATTTTAATTCTATTTTTTCCATTACACGAGATTACATTATCAAGATGCTATATAAATTCAGTCTTTAATAAATATTTTGTTTTTAATATTTCGGTCTCTAAATAATCTTTCGGTTCCATGGTGCAGTGGTAAACGTCGTTGGCTTCCGTGACGCATATCATGGGTTCAAGTCCCGGCATGAGCAGAATTTTTAGGTTAACACGCTCTCATTAAAAACACAACTATTGGTTGATGATGTAGGTACCGACAAAATTTATTAATCGCTGAACTCCTCTCTGAAAATCAGGGCTCCGACTCCAGCATTTAACAAAACACCGACTTCTACTCCGACTCCGACTCCAACATTGACCAAAAACACGACTCCGACTACTAAAAAATGTTTAATGTCGTTACTTTTTTTTCCTAATTTTCCTAATTATGTGTATTCAATTAAATATCAACCCTACCGATCCGGCCAATAGCCAAATTTGACATATTATATGCAAAAATAAAAAGTTCAAACTTTAAAAATTTCCGACTCCGGCTAAAGCCCCGCGACTACTCCGACTCCAGCCCAAAACCTCCGACTCCGACATTTTGCTACCTACGAAAATATGTTCGTCGATAGCAAAATGTTGTGCTTGTATTAAAGTGAGACACGTTGTGAATTTAATTTAACCGTTGCATCGATGCAAGCGCAAAGGTCAAAGGACTCCGGTTCGATGATCCGTGGCGTGGCACAAAAGGTTCAGCTATCGACTTCCGTAGGGTCCACAGCTCGCGACATACTGAACCATTTTTATTGTGTCTGTTTAAATTAAATCGACAGGATTGTGATGCTTAAATTACGACCGGAAGCACCAAGGCTAAATTGTTTAACTTATCCCAAAACATTGAGTTGAATTTCGTTGTCTATTTATGTCATGGTTATATCGCATGCATTATGGATCCGTCTAAAAAAGATACATATGTATTGTATCCGATAAGGCAATGTATTTCATTATAGTGATGGATACTAGTACTTGAACGGTGAAATAAAGTTATAAAGATATTTTTACGTTTTGAAGCCAAAAGAGGTGGATAAGCTTTTAACACTTGAAAGGTGTTTTCCGTCAATACTTGGTGGAATGGCATTATAGTAAAAATAATTTATTGATTGAGTAGGCATTTACTTGGTAGAACTCCATTATAATACGGAAAGAAAAATAGCAATGTATTTTAATTCTACATAAATTATTTTATATATTTGTTGATAGCTATTTCTATAGTTCTGACGAAGGCGTAAGCCGAAATAGCTATCAACAAATATATAAAATAATTTATGTAGAATTAAAATACGTTGCTATTTTTCTTTCCGTAATAGTAAAAATAATTATTTATTTTTAGTACTTATTCAACATAAAATTTATTGGATCAGGACCGGTTTCGCACATGGCGAGCATTATCAATTGATTAAAAATACAACGAAACAGTAATATTTATACAAAAGTTAAGCAAGAATTACAAACAATTGGTATTACAATTAAGCAAATAAATTGAATCAAATATACTATAGTACTGCAAGTAATAACATCAAAAAATGTAACAGCTTTTTACGTTAAAAACTTTAAACTCACTATTTGAATAATGAATAACTTTTTTTATTATGAAACCATGAAACTAAATTCTTGTAAACTTTCGTATTTGTATGATGTTTTCATATATTTAATACAGCGCCGAACCAGTTAAAAGCGCTCTGTTTTTTCTTATCACGGCCAGGAGCTCAAGTCCTTGAACAGTAATTCCAATGCAGTTCCGTTTTATTACCACTAAATGAGATTTTCCTAAAATTTTAAGTACATACTTATATATAAGGACCTACATGCTGCAAAAGAATGTCTTGGTTCTTAAAAGGTAGACATTTTCATAGCATCAGTATATAAAGAAAAAATACTTACTTCGGCACCGTGTTTGAATGGAGTTCTACCAGTTAAAATATTGATTTATCTTTTCAAATAAAGCATTTGTTTTATTCTGTTAACAATATTGAATATACTTTAAGAAAACTCTCAAATAAATCTGGCATTAAGCGATACAACGAAAATGTAATTCTATATTATATTCACTCGTTTATTTGACATAATAAACCTTTTTTTGTTCGATTATTATGTAAAGGAGTAAAAAACTTCTTATCAAATTATATATGTGTAATATCGTTAGTAAAATAAGTAGGTCTATGTTTTTTGTTTGATAACTCCGAAGGACTCGAAACATTCATAGGTATTCCCGATTACAGTGTCCCGAAATATGGAAAAACCATCCTCTGTATTGACTCATAAAAAAATCCCGACACTGTTGAATGTAATAAAATAAATCTTTACCTAGGATTTTTTAGCTTCTGTTTTGTAAATAAAAACAACGCGATTAGAAAAAAGCTATGAATGGAAAAACTGAAGGAAATACTTATATAAATTATAAGATCTTTTAATGTGTTCATGGCCACTTCTTGTTGCAAAGAAATTATTTACATAAATAAAACAAATTATATAGTACTATTTCCACATGTGTTCTGGTAAAATACAGGACCGGTTTCGCCCAACGCGAGTCTTGTGAACTGCAATAAGCTATACGCAAAACTTTGAATCATTGAATTCAATAATTATCAGAACATAAGTGAAAGCTTCACTTGTGAGGTTATTGATGTGTGTTCAGGCACACCTGTGAACGCGTGTATGTGGAAAATTACATGACGAGGAAAAGGGAAACCCCCCAATGAGCCAGACAGTCAACCACCTTACCCTTTAGAGGCGTAATATGCAGTAGGGTGGATCACGACAAATGCAATTGGGATACTGCATGAACTGTTATTAAACATATTTCTTTGAAAAGACTCAGAAACAATTATGACCAATTCTTTGTATTACACAAACGAGTAATAAATATAATTCGTATCGGGTACGGTATTCTATAAAATTTAAAAGACAGTACATAATTTTGTAAGCACAGAACGTAAGTTACTTTATAAGTAAAGTTATTCTAATAATCAGCAAGTATCAACTGAATTCTAATTCACATATAAATTAAACAATAACACTTGTAAGCTTTTGGCTGAAGATTATATTCGAAGATAGGAATAATAGCTATAATACTTTTAATGTAGTGTTCTGTTAATTTTGGTAAACCCTTTATGTGCCCGTGACGTACGATGAACGTGCTACCTTTTTGGAGCAATTCTCTGAATGAAATATTTATTTTTTAAATTTAAATACTATCTGAGATGGATCTTTTGATGAGCTTCAAGGATAAAATACATCGATTATCGAATACGTCGCTGGAGTAAAATCATTTCCCTTGAGGGAAAATTAGGGTTCCCGTATTTCACTCCAATATCTCACATTCACGTTCGATAGTTCGCGACGCGTAAGCTGGAATAACGCAATATAAAATTAAAATAACTTTGATTTTTCCACGTTTTTTGCTACAAATTGTGATACGCGTTACGCATATTTCAGAGACATCTTCGGACTTACTATCGGAAAGTGCGCAAATTCTATCAAAAAGTAAAGTGGTATAACGCATATTAGTTACTTGATCATTTATTTGCATTATAAATAATATTACCATGAATCGGTATTGAATTTTAGTCTGTAATGAGTGAATATATCTTTTTACACTGTATGGTGTCGTGAAAACTCCAACTATTGGATAGATTTTCACGAAATTGGATAGGAAGAAATACTTTGACCGGCATTGATTGGTGTGATTGTCAAACATATTTTTACTAATGAATTCTATTCATTTTATCTATATTGAAATCTTGGGTTGTTGTAAGGTTATTAACTCCACCCTTTAATGCAAGGGATGAATGTATTGTAAGGGGTGTGAGTAGAGAGGGTACACGGCAGGCTTGCATTATTCACAGGTATTCCTTTCAAATTATCCCTCCCGTCTGGATTTTTATATCGGTGTTTGTGTATATTACCCATATGTGTGCTGCGTGATTGTGTCAGGCAATTATACAAATTAGTCTCTTTATACGGATACGTTTGTTGGCATTTTGCCACAATTCCTGAAAAATTTTAATACCACTGTAAAAGTTGGCGGCCGGCTCATGAACTGTTGTAGAATATATATTATACTAGTGTTCGAACCCGGCTTCGCTCGGACCAGTTTGGGGTTATGTTCACCTCGGCGCGTAAATTCAGACGGGCCAAGTTGAAACAACTTTTTTCAAAATTCAAAAGTCTAGGTCAATTAAAATGGAATTAAAATGAACATTTCAGACTGGCATTGACATTTCACAGCCCCTTTCATATATTGACAGCCCCATTCTCGCCCATTAAAATGTCCAAATTCAAGGAAAAAATCTAATTTGCTAATTTGCAAAGAAATGTCAAATAATACCTTCACGTAAATAATAAACATTATTATATTAATAAAAGCCGGGAAAAGTTCAGTAGAAGACTAATTTATTACATTTTGACTAAATGTCTTCGCCGATAAAAAATCAAACATATTTTCTTTCATATTCGTTTTTATGGCAACTTAATGACCAACAATGCAAAAGGGAATTACAGACCCACAGACATATATACGCCGTTTCGGTTTTATATATGTACTACTCGATACTCGAGTAATTGGAGTCTCTACACACACATTGATAACGAAACAAATTTACCATCGAAACTTTCGCGAGCGAAATCGTTTCAATTCGTTTGTTTGAACTTGCAACAACAATGCAAAAGGGAATTACAGACATACAGCCCCCGTTTCGGTTTTATATATAAGATGATAACACTGTCTGAGAAATATAATATTCGCCCACTTTTTTTAATCAGAACATATTTAATTAAATATAAATTGTAATTTTCTATATTTAAGGTTATCAACTGAAGGTTCTGAAAGGAATTTACCAGGGCTAGGGATACGTTAAAAAAACACGACTTCAACATTGCACAAAAATACAACTTTGACAAAAACACGTTAATTTTTGTCATGTTTTTTTCCTATCTTTCATATTTATTGAATTAAATATCAATCAATCAAAAAATTCCATCCCACCTATCCGATCTTATAGTGAAAGCGACTATCTAACCACTAGTCCTGTCCTACCTTACCGTATCCTTTCCATCCCTACTCTTATCGAACTTTAACAAGCAGTTTTAGTAGATAATAATAGTTAAGATACCTCATTGAGTTGAGTTGGAATTTTCTTGGTAGAACTCAATTAAAGCACAGTTTAAAAATAGCAATGTATTTTAGTTCAAGATATATTAAAAGATACTAGCCGATACCCGGTCAGCGTTGCAATTTCACTCAAAAAAAGAAAGTGTTTGTGTTTATTGAAGTACTTTTGGATACACAATATTTTCTTTTTCCGTTTGACGCCTTTGTTGGCATCCAGACAACAAATCATCAAAGTTTTATCGCAATCGGATAACGGTATGGGATCGCATACGCGACCAAAAAAAAACATTCATTTTAACATACATACATATATGGGTAATTACTTAACATTTGTGGGCGTCCACACAACAAATCACCCAAGCTTTATCGCAATCGGATGAATGTTTTGGGAACACAGAATCATTTATATATCTTATTATTTTTGTAGAACTAAAATACATTGCTATTTTTCACAGTGGAATACAATTTCTCATAAATGAATGTTTAAAATATTTCAATTAACTGGCTAAGAATGAATATAATGCATTATGCTAAAAAGTATTTTTTTAATGAACTTCAATGCCGTACTGTTCACTTCCGTTTTAAATGCTGTATGAACCTGATGCAGGAAAGAGAAGAAATATAAAACTGCATGTCTGGTAATGAGAAAGAGTGAAAAAGAAAATGCAAATATTGGATACACGGTGATCGTGTAATTCAATAAAGTATCGTCCATGTGTATTTATTTATATAATATAACTAGCTGTACCCTGCACGCGTTGCTACACCAGCAACTAAAATAAATTTGAAGGAAAGACATTACACAAATATTTAATTCAATTTGAGTCAATTTGAGTGTACGCCAGAAAGTTTCGCGTGAAAGTGTACTCGAGAAATTTGTAAAAAATCGATATCAATTTTTGGGGGGAGGGGGTTTGTTTGGCGCGGTGGGGTTTGGGGGGAGTATGGGGGGGGTATGCCAGAAACCTTTGAAGGAGTGAACTCGAAAAATTCGTAAAGTTAAAAAAAAAAATTGTGGGGTGGTTGGGGTGAGGGGTTGGTTGGCCAGAAACCATTGCGGGAGTGTACTCAATCTTGTAAAGTTTCACATCGATCGGTCGAGCGGTTTAGTAGTCCATAGCGGAAATACAGACAGACAAACATTCATTTTTATATATATATATAGATTTAAGATAGTTAATATTTTTACATTATATTACCATTGAATTAATGTGATTAAAATTTTCCGGGTCGATCTCAGTAGTATTAGCTTAATTTGTACAAAGAAAATAATACACATATTGGCATTAGATATAATAGCTTGTATTACTAAGAGGTCTTCAACATTTCAATTTTGAATATTTTATAATTAAGTATTTCGACTGAGGGTGCTTGATGGAATTTCAAAATCAAATTTGAATTATTTTAATTTTGTTCTTTTCCATGAGCTTTGTCGCTAACGACCCGGGTTTCGTCTTTCGGCATCTTCAGGCATTTCAAGTGCACGGTGCAAATCAACTCAATAATAATAGGTCGGATAAAAGCCTAGATTTATTTTAGATATTCCATGTTATTATCTGGTCATTAGTATTTTAAAAAATCCCTATAATTATAACAAAACCAATTAATTCATTGAAACTTGTTTACATTAATTTTCGCTAATTTACATTTTAATAGCAATTTAACTTAGAATCTACTTCTTTTTTTGTGTATAAACGATACACACTGTTTACTACGCGTCAGTTCATGGACACCCGTGCACTTGAAATGCCTGAAGATGCCGAAAGGCGAAACCCGGGTCGCTAGCGACAAAACTCATGGAAAAGTACAAAATTCGAACAATTCAACAAAAGAAAAGTATAATATATTGTTTGTATTTTGCTTCAATTTATTTGCTTAGTTGTATACCAATTTTTTGTCATACCTTGTAATTCTTGCTTAACTTTTGTATAAATATCACTGTTTCGTTGTATTTTTTATCAGTTCATAATTCTCACCATGAGCGAAACAGGTCCTGATCCAATATTTTTTTTGTGGAATAAGCAGGGCTGTGGAGTCGGAGTCGGAGTCGTCGCGGCGTTTTGGCCGGAGTCGTACTCGGAGTTGGAAATGTTCAAAAGTTTGAACTTTTTATTTTTGCATATAATATGTCAAACTTTGCCTATTGGCAGGATTGGTTGGTTGATATATATTTAATTGAATACGCGACAAAATTAAACTTTTTTTAGTCGGAGTCGTAGTTGTGTTTTTGGTCAATGTTGGAGTCGGAATCGGAGTCGTAACTTTTTTTACCGACTCCACAGCCCTGGGAATAAGTACTTAAAATGTGCTACATTTTTATTAAAAGACGCATTGTTATTTTTTCCACGCATATCGATTTTGTCCTTTGAGAATTTACAATGAATAACTTTTCGATCTAGCTTAACCCGCCGCTGCGAAAATACCGATATAGCTCGCCAGCGTGCAAGTACAGAATGTTCACAATGTGTCTGCACTATCTACTCACTGCCATTACAAAGGGAGTGTTACTAGTAAAACGGGCGTCGCGAGTGACGAAGAGGGAATTTCGAGGTCAGTGGCACTTTGCGACCCGGGAACGCCGAGTGGAGAAAGGGAAGAGAGGAGGGCTTGAAGGGAGAGAGTGTTACATCAAACAGTGCCAGACAAAGGGGAACTATTGCCCATTGATTTTGTGATTTCTAACATAGTCACAGTTGGTTGGTGCGAATTATAAAGTGTACCAAATTTGCTTATTTTTTTTCTTAATTTACGGTCTTCTTCTTCAATTTATTTTTGAATTATCAACATTTATAAATCGACACCGAAACTGCATTTTTTATGTTTTAAAAAATGTCTCCCACTAGGCTATAAAAATCATGTAATACTGTTCACTCCAAAGGCTTAAACTGAAAAATTATGCTTAGTTGATAATGATCCTAATCTTTAAAAAATATGTGTGGTACAAAAAAATGTGTTTTATTAATATTTATCTATCTATCTATATATATAAAAATGAATGTCTGTATGTATGTCCGCTATGGACTACTAAACCGCTCGACCGATCGACGTGAAACTTTACAAATTTGTTGAGTACACTCCCTCAATGGTTTCTGGCCTACCAATCCCTCCCCCCAACCACCCCCCAACCTCCACCCCCGAATTTTTTTTTTTAAATTTATGAATTTTTCGAGTTCTCTCCTTCGAAGGTTTCTGGCATACTCCCCTCATACGCCCCCCAAACCCCACCCAGCCAAACAACCCCCCTCCCCCCAAAAATTGATATCGATTTTTTACAAATTTCTCGAGTACACTTCCGCGAAACTTTCTGGCGAACACCCCCTTCCCCACCCCACTCCCCCAATCCCCCCTAAAATTGCTGGCGTAGCAACGCGCGCAGGGTACAGCTAGTTATAATTAATAATCAATTAAAAAAATAACCTTTTCAACATAAACATTTACAAAGATCATGAGAGGTTTCGCTCATAGCGAGAATTTTCTATTGATTCAACTCCCGGTCCTAATCTTGATAAATTTACTGTGGAATAATTACAAAAAATATGCTATTATTGTTTTACATAATACTATTCCACGAAGTATTGACAGTGAACACCTTAAAAGTGATATAAATATAATAAATACATAAGTAAGTGTATTTTTTTAGTGCAGCAAAAAACCGTAAAATCAAATAGCGATTAGCTAACCACGAGTCTTGTCCTAGTCCTCTTTCCGTTAAATCCCTACTTTCTTAGAAAAAAAGAGAGGTTGAGCAACTTAGTAACAAGTATTTTTAGAGGAAAAAACATGTTGAAATAAACTCCGTGATTTGTCTACGTGATACAAGTTGGGAATGGACATTGTGAAAAAATAAATCTTTGTGTGAGTGTTTTGTAAAAAATGATAAAATACTCTTAAATGATCCCTATGCGGAGCTGCATTAAAAATTGTTGTATAACATTGCATGTTGATCTACGGGTAACACATAAAAAACACAGGATGCGGGAATGGACGTACATTACTAGTAATAGGAATGAATTATTGTTATTGAGAGTCATTGTCAAACAGATTGTTTACAACGGATAATAAGAGTGACAGCACTCGTAATGGAACGTCACTGTGTGCGACCGACCGAATTGGTCCATTATTTGATCACAGGCTGCGTCACATCTTATTATTTACAAACATTTAAATATTACGTAAATTAAATTATTTTTGAACGATGATCGTCTTAAAAAAAAATCTTACGACTGTTCTCTAAAATATTTGGGTCTATTTTTTTTTATTTTTATTGGTATCAGTAAAAAACTGATTATTTATAAAATATGTAAAGTAAATTGTTGATTAAAAATTATGATTTGTATTACAGAAAAATTAAAATTTTGACTGAAGGTACATGATGGATTGTCAAATTTGAATTTTTTACACTTGAAATGCTTGAAGATGCCTAAAGATGAAACCCGGATCGTTATTTAAAAAATGTTTTTTTTTATGGTACCAGCGTAGAAAGATGGTGTTAATTTGTAAAAATATCAAATGCGTGCGAAGGCCATTTTTGGAATATTATTTTATTCAAGAATTTTTATTATAAAATTCAGTGACAACATCATGTCGCATACATGTAAAAATAATTAAACATTTTTAGTACTTATTCCACATTAAATTTATTAGATCAGGACCAGTTTCGCTCACAGCGAGCATTATCATCAGTAGATCAAGTCACAATGCTCGCAATGAGCGAAATCGGTCCTGATCAAATAAATGTAATGAGGAATAAGAGAATTATAATGCCATTTCACCAAGTGTTGACAGTGAACACCCAAAAAGTGATTGCATAGCTTTTTTTTTTAAAATAATTCGAGATACTTATATTGTTATATGTTGACTCCATGTTAAGTTTTCTGGTTTCGAACGTATCCAAAGAAATTTCACTGCACGTAATTTGTCGCAAAAACAATTGAAAAGTAAGAAATGCATCTTTTCTTTCTTATTTGAGGTCACAGTCACACGTTTGAGAAGTACTTCAATCATTACAATATCGCTGTACCAATTGGCGGTGCGCGTGCGAGGGAGAGGCGAGGCATTCGCTCGCGGTTGAAGCGAGAGAGCGCTCTACGGATTTAACGACCGGGTGCAGTGGAGACGGTAGGGCGGATTGCCAGCATTGGAGGTCAGTGGCACTTGCGACGACGGCCAATGCCCCACTATCTCCACCAGGGGTGCTCAATTGGGTACGAGTGCGCAATGTGCGGTTGCATAATGAAAATCGTGTCTCCGAGATCGAGCACAAAATATCAAAACCATTAATTGAACATTATTCGTAATGTTTTTCCTACAAACCGCATTGCGACGTTGTGTTCAGACGTTTTTTTTTACTGAATGAAGTTAGCGTATTTTCAAATCTTCACACACTCCTGAAAACGGACCATATACGACTTTTCGTCGATCTATCCGTTTTTTGGAAGTAAGCTAAATTTTTACAGCACTGAATTGAGCAAATACCAGCAACAATGTTTTATGTACTTTGATTTTTGTCTAGATTTTAAGCTTCATTTTCACATTAATGTAATATTCAAAAGCTTTCATTAGGTACAGCTGCTATTTTAACTAAAAAAGGGAATGTTTATATATCTTGAACAAGGTTTTCTATTGAAATTCATATCTTCATGATTAAATAAAATATATGATAACGTTATTGTCATTGCAACACCTGCAACGAAATCATCGATACTGATTATTAACAATACTCGAGGGACAACAAAGTTTTCATTCTCCTGCAAACGGTTATGCCAACCGGAGCAAATCACGTACTATATTTAAATAGATCCAATGGCAGACTGAGTCGACAGATCTCGTTAAACTAACATGCCTATGACAATAGAAGGGCACACATATGTACGAGCGACGAGGATATTTTCACGTTGCCGCAAAGAACTTTCAAAGCTCGTCGAATTCAGGCTTAGTGACTCATTACAACAAAACTTAATCGAGTAAAGAAAGCTCCGAGCACGATGACGTATCACGGGTATTGTACAAATTGCAGGCGTTTTTCCCCATCGATAAGCAAACAAATCAATGCACATAATTAAACATATAGAAATACCACACAAATCCTGAGAAGGAAATAAAATAACATTTATTGATTGAATATTGGCATTAAATTGGCAGTAAGCCATTATAAACGGTGAAAGAATAGCAACTTTATTTAAGTTTTACAAAAATTGAATAATATATTAAAAATAATAACACATTTTTAGTACTTATTCCACATTAAATTTAGTAGATCAGGACCGGTTTCGTTCATAGCGAACATTTTCAATTGATTAATTTATGTTTTTTTTTTATAGTGCCATTTCACTTAGTATTGACTACATTAAAAGTGGTAAATAATATATAGCTATTTCGGCTTACGCCCTCGTCAGAACTATTCCATCAAGAGTGGAAATAGGTATAAACTATTTAGTGTATATTTTTTTTAGATCAAAAATACATTACTATTTTTTCAACGTGTAACAAATATCATATGTATTTTTTGTATTGAATTATCTCTATCGTGATTATCTTAGACTAAAAATATTTTGTATATGAATTGAAAAC
This sequence comes from Himalopsyche kuldschensis, assembly GCA_028554975.1. Classification (NCBI taxonomy): domain Eukaryota; kingdom Metazoa; phylum Arthropoda; class Insecta; order Trichoptera; family Rhyacophilidae; genus Himalopsyche; species Himalopsyche kuldschensis. Next base: position 5,143,049 of record JAHFWI010000007.1, read on the forward strand.
GGTTTAGTTAAAAGTCAATATGAAAACGGATGCATAAAATTATAATAGAAAAGATAACATACTAATCTATGCAAAATTGTATTTATTACTAACGTAAACATGCAGAATGTAACTATACTTAATGCTGCTACTCAAAGCTAAAGTATGTGAATAATATTATTATTAGTCGCGTGAGGGGGTGTGTCGGAAATAAACACGTGCGTTCCCCTTTTAGAAATTCTCCCTCTGAATTCATAAAAAAACTAAGTACACTAAAAATGGCAAAGTTTTCACGTGAAACGATAAAACTAATAATTATTCAATTATGAATCATTTTTGTCAAGCATAAAAAATTGTTGGTGTAGTTATGTAGTAAAAAAAATCATTTTTATTTTTGACAAATGTTTATAAATAGCCTCATGACGGTCGAGCTTTCATTATGAATATTATCCAGGGCTGCGGAGTCGGAGTCGAGGAGGCGCGCTTTTTGGCCGATGTCTGAGTTGGAGTCGTGAAAAACTTTTTTGGTTGATATTTAATTTAAAGAACATAAATAGAAAAAGTCGGAAGGAAACATGATAAAATTAAACATTTTTAGTCAAAGTCGGAGTCGTGTTTTTGGTCAATGTTGGAGTGAAAGTCGTGTTTTTTTAACGAGTCCAAAGCCCTGTTTTATCACATGTTTATTGTGTGTTTACTTTGAACATATCTATTCATTATTAAGAATTATTTTTTTTGTATAAAATTATGATTTTACTAACATAATCTATTATCAGCTTTATTTTACCAAACACATTGTCGCTTAATTTTCTGTTTGTGCTTAAATCGCAAATCTTTGAGAATAAACCGAAAAAAATTGACGCCCCAAAATCAACATAACAAATGCCACTAAGCAAATTCAGCCAGATTAATAAGACAAGTCATTGAAAATTGGACCTCTCGAATACGTGCTACCAAGAAAAGCCGCGGCGGAAATTTGAACGACGTTATATCCTGCTCTTAATGCCATCAAATATACTTTCAAATGAGAGTTGATATTTCACACACAACTTGTTTTATTTACATTTTAAAATAGGACGTCCTTATTGAAAGACGCTGTATAAAAAAACAGTTAATCTTTCAAATAATTATTACTACGTTGAGGAAACGTATATCACTAGTTATCAGATTATTCCAGTAAATGTTACAATAATAAACTCAAGTAACATTATCATAGAAAAAAAGAAACACTGTACAATTAAATTTGATATTATTAGAAAAGCTAGAAACATCGAACTCATTAAAAAGAAAAACCTGCCTTACCTTTAAGTTAGTTTTTATCCAATTGGAAATATTGGGATGATAACTTTTCGCTTTTCTCTTTTCGAATAACAAAGCATATCTTCTATTTATTTTATTCAGGGCTAGCTTACATTTTTCCAATGTTTTCAAATATGTGATAATTTTCTTTTTATTCTTTCAATGCACAATCTAGAACAGTGGTTTTCACGGAAAATTGCACTGTGGCCGTATCGGAAACGCAAGCGGTCATATAGAAATGTCTGGTAGCCGCACCAAATTTTTGTTTTGAGTCTGTTGTGTTTGAGGTACAGTGGAACCCCGATCTTACGTTCTCGTATTATACGTTTTCCCGCGTAATGCGTTCATTTTCAATAGTCACGGCATTTAGTTCATATATAAAACTATCCCGCATTCATCGTTTCCCGCATAAATCGTTTGTTTTATACGGTCCCTTGAAAAACGTAGATTCGCGGTTTCACTGTATGTCAAATTGACTTATTCACAAATTAGCTTGTAAAACTATTTTGTTTTTAGTATCAATATTTTGTATGAAGCTGTTGGTGGCCGCAGCCAAATCCTCTGGTGCCGACACATGAGAACCACTGATCTAGAAAACTAATTTACAAAACAAAATACCAACTGATATTGATGGATATTGATTTATTTAAGTATTACAGAAAATAATCGATATAAGCACAATTATAACATTTTTTTAAAAGCTATTTTATATAAAAGCATGATGCTGCATTTAATGTTTTTTATTTGCGTTACGTGACCGTTTGTAATACCCGAAAACAATTCAAGATCATTATCAATGTCCTTAAATACTATGAAATAGGGTAACATTTTCTGAAAATGATTTATTAATCAAAACAAAGCCTCGACTGTAACATTTCGTGCAAAATGCTAGTACTTTTCTTGTCCCCGTATTTTTTATCTTTCATCGTTTTCGGCAATTACTAACAAAAGAATTTTTAAAAGGAGGTCAAGTTTGAAAAGTAAATTACGAATATTTTTCACACGTTTAACACATTGAGCGGTGAGAAAACTGGGCTGAATAATATATCACATAATAAATACTGAAATGTTATTATAATTTAGAATTTTGACTGAAGGTGGTTGATGGAACTTCGATACCAAATTTGAATCGTTTGAATTTTGTTCTATTCCAAGAATTATTTTTACTCGAAACATTTACTTCAATTTCGGTATTTTTTGAAAATTCTTGTCCTAGATTTGTTAAAACATTGAATTGACAAAGAATTAAACCGTTACGGTTTTCATTGCAAAATTAGATAACTTCAAAATATGCGTTTTCGATTTCATTGAAACTCATTAGCAGATTGCGATAATAGCTACTGAACTAAGTGACTTACTTTTATTTATATGTATAAAGCAGTGACGCACAACGTGCGGCCCTCAATAATGTTTCATGCGGCTCAATTGACAAATATCAATCACCTTTTTTCTTCAGATCTTTTTTACGGACGATGAAAGAACAATAAAAAAGTTTTCAATTTTATAAACATACACTAAAACAATCGATAATTTAATCAATTTTACCCATGCGGCTCTCGAATTATCTGAGAATTGATTATCTGGCCCTTCTTTCAAAAAGGCTGTGCATCACTGGTATAAAAGATAGAAAACATTTACTACAAGTCGGTTCAAGTACATTCGTGCACTTGAAATGCCTTAAGATGCTGAAATGCGAAATCCGGGTCGTTGGCGACAAAACTCAAGAAATTTTACAAGACTCAAATTTAGTTTAAAAAGTAGGCTTTTTTGAGTAATATTATTTCCTCCATACTTTCAACGGATTCGGTGGTAACTTTGTGGAAGTTCATTTATATAAAAAATTAAAAACAGCTTTGTTTATTTCAAGGATGGAAGAGTACAAAATTAAAATGATTCAAATTTGACATTTAATAATATTCTTCCTTCTTCTTGTATTTCATAAATAATATAAATATTGTCGTACGTACATACATTAACGGGTTAAGGTCTAAAATATTTTCTCTTCGAGTAATCAATGCCATGATCACTAACCTTGAACCCGGCTGTACTAGCATTAGCTTCATAAAATAAACTGGCAGCACGGAATGAAGTCAGTTATTGATCACACTGTATGTGTAGGGCGGCATGAATTTGGCCATTAGCCGAAAAAAATGTTTGATAGGCAAAAATGAAAAGTAGGGGCATACTGTACGTGTGCAAATTGTTGTCCACTTGAGTAGTAAATAAAGTATATTTTTATTTTCTGGTTTAGGATGTTTACGTTGTAATAATTATACACATATTCATAATTTTATAATCCAGTATATTAATAATTTGTAAGTTTACTTACGTGAATTATTTCCTCCACGTAAAAAAAACGTTGTGACAACAAAAGCCGCTTTTACAACGAAATGTTACTTTTTAACCCTATGTTTTCCCATGCAGGAGTTTTTGTTCAATGTTGGAGTCGGAGTCGCGTTTTTGGTCAATGCTGGAGTCGCAGTCGGGGTCGTACGCTTTTTAACCATTCCACAGCCCTGGATTTTAGGGATTAATTAGGGCATGTATTTAATGGGTCAGTAACTAATTCAAGTTTTGATCAGTTAAATAAATATATGGTCTGTTAAAAATCAAAATGGTCAGTTAATATAATAAACGGTCAGTTGTCATTGTATCAGTGTGAATGTGGTCAGTTATTAAATAAAACGGTCAGTATTTAATTTAAATGGTCAGTGATTTAAAAAAAAAAAAGTTTTATTTTTAAACAGTTTTTTTGGCAAATTTATGACATCTGCTATGAAAAATAAGCGCATGAAATGAAGGTATTTGAAAGCAGATATTGTTATTTTAATAAGTGTAAACTGACCATTTATTATTTTAACTGACCATTTATTATTTTTAACTGACCGTTTTAAATATTTATTACTGACCATTTTAAGTATTTATAACTGACCAGTTATCGAATTAGAAACTGACCAAATAATTAGTAGTCATTAATTAGTCCAACTGTAAGTATTGAGTAAATCGATTCACCGCATATTACGTACTAATTAGTTTATGTATGCGGAAAACAATTAAGAAAACCGCTTACGAATACGAAAATACTCACAATACTTACTTATAATAATTAAAATGAACAAACGCGTTCAGTAATTGTTCAAAATTACTGTAATTTTATGTATTTAGTTTAATATGAATAAGGCGTGTATAATCCAATACAAAGAATTATTGCAGACAGCACCTTCTCACTTTACGTGCATGTCTTCCACAACACTACGTGGGTACTGGCTGTCGGAGTCTAAGCATTTGTTCCAGCAATTATGACATGGTGTAGGAGTCCATAAATCATGGCTATAATTGAAATCGATTTTTCCGTCGCTCTTGCCGACCCTGAAGTCCTGAGCGGGTGCGAGAGTCGGTTCAACTATTCCATGCGTTATTCTGCAGCCTTGGAAAATTTATGTTTGCATATTATTTTATTAAGTATTTACAGCCTGGTCTCACCAGATAAAAATGTCCTCTTGCTCGGTAAAATCGATCGTTTTATTGGAATGAATATTTTACTTGCACCACTTTTAAGGTGTTCACTGTCAATACTTGGTGACATGGCATTATATTAAAAATTATAATATCTTTTTAGTACTATTGGATTTGTTAGGATCGGGACCGGTTTCTCGGACCGGACTTTGTAGAAGTTTATTTCAATTTAAAATTTAAAAAACTTTTTTTTCCGCGTATTGTGCTTCCAATTGTGATAGGGTAAATAGGACAGGTTCCTCGCTACTGCTAAACATATTTCCAATGGGTTTAATTCTTCCCAATTGATTGCGTCTCATTAGTTAATAATTTTGTAATTTTAATATTAAACTGTCTTCTTAACTGTAGCGATCGCGCCCTCCTGTCGGAAGCGATGGGAAGGGAATGTCAACAAATAAAATTAAAGAGTTAAAACATTTAGAGACGAAGGAGACTGGAAGACCTTTGGCGCTAACACGCCTTAGAACTTGATGCTCTGTCAAACTGATATCCAAAAAAAAAAAACGTCATCGGTAGTAAAACTTTTTTTTTGTTTCTATCCTCCCTCCTTGCTTCCCGTAAAAAGGAAAAATCATTTTTTGTTTTTTATCATTTTATAATATTAGAATCGATCTTGATCTATTATATAAGCAAACTTTGCCATAGTACATCCGAAGATGGATCTGAAATAAGTGAAACCGGTATCACAATTAGTAACACAATACGTGGAATTATTAAGTTATTTTTAATTTTATATATATTTTTTTACCAACTTGGAGCATATGGACTACTCACGGAAATTATGTTAAGTTATGTTTTTTTTACTAGAACTGCATGATACTAAGTTGCTGAACCTCTCTTTTTCAAAGAGAGTAGGAATGGAAAGCATACGAGGACTAGGAAAGAACTAGTGGTTAGCCAATCGCTGTCACTATGCGTCGCTCTTTGGGATCAGAGAGGTGGGATTTTTAACAACATTCTGAGGAGAATCAATTTATCGATTGAAAAAATCTGCTCTAGTCCGGGCGGTCCGACACTGTAGGCAACGATGTTGACCACTCTACCACAGACCGGGCATTTCTATATTTAAGTTCTTATTTGCGACGTTATATCTCTGCTCCAGAAAATTATCTTTATAGTAAAATGCATGACTTTGATTTTAAAAACGATTATACATTTAAACTTGACGCTTATTGTACAATATGTTTGATATAAATCGCCTGCATAGTTTGTTCATTAGTAATGTTCCAATTAAGCAGTCTGTAAAATTCTATGGCCCTTTTCAGAAGCGTGCACACAATAACACGACAAAACTCCCATTTCACATTTCCCAGTCGGCGACAGACAATTGCAATTTTATTTAACTGCCGCTCCCACAGCGTTGAATGCAATCGATTCGCATCGATGCACCTATAAAGCCGAGTGCATTACATTTGTGCAGTGCAATGCAAGTTATCGATATACACGCCTATATACATATTTTCGATACTTCATGTCCACTTGCAATAAAACGATAGTCATACATATAGAGTAAGTTAAAATTATGCGTACAAAAAGAGATTCTATATGTTGGTCTTAATTTTAATCAAACTGGTACATTTATTTTTAAGCTCTTGATTTTACAAATGGAATAAGTTGTCAGAGGGAAGGTGTTAGTTTAATAAATAATATGATTATGCAGCGCAAGTTTTATACTGATTTACTGAAGTTATATATTATGATCACATGTAAAGTGAGCCAAGTGAAATTTATGGAAAAAAATGATTTAGATGCATTATCGTATTCTCCAGGTTTTACCGTAACCTACAAGTGAAGTGAGATCATTAAAAACACACTTAAAAAAGGTTTGTTTCCATAAAATAAAAGTGTGATCTGAACATCATAATAAGTTCATAATTATGCTACTTGGCTAACCTCAATTCATATGGGCTCAAATCAATTGAGAAGTTGCTGGAAGAAAAAAAAAATATTTTCATGAGTGCAAATCTAATATATAAAAATCAACGTTTGTTTGTTCGTATTTTATGCGTTGCATAGTTCATCCGATTACGATAAAACTTTGTCAACTTATTGTTGCACTTGTGCTAAGGTTATAGGCATGGTACGATTAACTTTCAGTGGGTGGTGCGTGTGTTGTACCATAGACAATCGGAAAAAGACAAACTGCAAGCGTCAAACGGCAAATGTCATCGATACCGATCAATGTTAATGAAATTAAATCGAAATTATTCATCTTAAATATTGTGCATCCGAAAGCACAATAAACACTTTCTTTTTTTGAGCAAACAATAAAAATGCATTAGTTATGTCACAAAAATGCATTTATATTAATGTTTCATCTGTGCAGCAATGCATATTAGGTTTTGTATGTTTCGATGCATTAACGACGGAGTACTGCACTTCGGTGCAGTGATGCACTCCCCACACGCCCGCATTCTCCCCCGATCATCGCTAGAAGCGCATCGCGAAGTATTTATAAAGTGCAAGTGCAACGACCGGCAATGTGTCAAGGTTACTCGCTCGTCGGGTCTGGTTTTGTTTCGCTCCATCCATGCTCGTGTCTCAGATGCCTGACTTATACATTTTGCCGAGATATCGATCGATTTGTATGCAGAAAAAGTACCGAGATAGGCGCAATGAGTGTGCAATGCAAAGGAAATAAATGACAGTGACAGCTAAATAGGATCAACCCATAGGCGTTACACAAGCGTCCGAGCTGTGTCGCTGCTGCGTCAATTCTTAACTCGCTGAGTAATGCAATCAGCATGGGATAATTGAATTGTTTTTATACCATTCAAAATAAAGTATTTTCAACATTATTTAAGAATTCTTAATAACTGTCGTTGATCAAGTATGTATAATGTGGAAATACTCCACCGAGTAAATAAAAAGAGTTTAAAAATGAATAGTTTAAAATTTTTATCAATATTATTACATAATATAAAAATAATAAAACATTCTTAGTACTTATTCCAAATAAAATTTATTGGATCAGGACCAGTTTCGCTCATGGCGAGCATTGTCAACTGATTGCGAGCATTATCAACTGACAAGCATGTCAGTTGACAATGCTCGCCATGAGCGAAACCGGACCTGATCCAATAAATTCTATGTTATATAAGTACTAAGAATGTTTTATTATTTTTATTATAATGCCTAAAGTATTGACAGTGAACACCTTAAAAGTGATTAAATAATATCCTAAATAGAACAAGTTGCTCGCCACTGCTTACATTATTTCCAATTGAACTGTTTAACCCAACCCTATCTGATTGATTGCATTTCATTAGTTAATATTTTTTTATGCTAACGTCATTAGTAGTATGACTATTTTTTTGCTTTGTTTTGATTCTATAGCACCCTCCTTGCTTCCCGTAAAAAGGAAAAATCCCAAACTTCATTTTGTAATTTTATCATTTTAAAATATTAGAATCAATCTTGCTTCATTGCTTAAGCAAATTTTGTGATAGTATGTCCGAAGTTGCCTCTGAAAGAAACGACACACGTGTCACAATTAGTAACAAATACGTCGCATAATCAGTTATTTTAAATTTTATATTAAGTATAAAGGATTTGTTCTTTCAGCGTGTTTCTTTGACATAAGCTTTTGCAATATTATGTTAATATGTATTGTATTTTGCATCTAATCTTAAATGTACATAATAAACATGAAGTCTCGTTACAAGAAACAATAAAACAACTTCAAAATATATATATTACGGCGTATTCATGTTTCTAATACTAATAAAATTGCGATTAAAGTATCGATCGATACATTTTTTTTTCGCTTAAATTTATTGAGTTATATTGGCTAGTAAAAAGTTCTGCTATTATCTTTTGAAATGTATTTAGAATACGATGGAAACTAAACTAAACTAAAAACAAATGATGTAAGCTTGACATTGCTTTCTGTATCTAGACCAGTGGTTCTCATGTGCGGCCACGGTGGCCGCATGCGGCCACCAGAGGATTTTGCTGCGGCCACCAACAGATTCATTGTTAATAATGATATTTAATAAAATATTGTTTTTTTTAAGTAAATTTGTCAACAAAGACACTGAAAATAAAATATTTTATATGCATTGCATTGTGCATCAAGAATTGCTTGTTAGCAAAAACTCAACACATACATTTTAAGGTCTTTTTGGCAAAAAGGACTCGACACAAAAATTTGGTGCGGCCACCAGACATATCCGTAGAACCGCTGATGTTTCTGATGCGGCCACAGCCAAATTACACGTGAGAACCACTGATCTAGACATAAAAAGCCTTCATATATGAAGTTAATACGATTATTTTATATCAAATAAAAATGTCTAGTTCATATTTTGTGCACCCGGCAAAACATGTGAAATACCTACTTAATATTATGTTTAAAAGAGTTTGGATTCCGTTTATTTTATTGGAAATTAAGTATCTTCTGTATGTGATATCAACATTATTATATCTCTTTGGTTTATATATCTACTGTTGCAGTCGCCACGTGTGCAAACCAAACCGCTCACAGCAATGCACATTGCGCTCCTTGACTATCAGGAGAACATAAAGTGAAAAGGGTAGAATTAACTCGGTGCATCATCCCACGTGCACGATGCACCGCCACGAGTCGTACTACCTTCAGCGGCGAGTTTAATTAGTAACACTGTCCCTTTTTAAATTAACTAATGTTGTGAGACACAAACAAGTATCAAGTCATATCTTAAAATGGTAAATTATATATTGCGTTCGTGATAAGATTGAAACTTGTATTTTGCTGCCGCCCTCGTCATGGCTATGACGTATAAAATGCACTTTTCCAGTTGCCAAGTGGGCGTGGAAATGGACGGCGGGATTTCAAATCTATTGCCTTTGAAAATCAACTAAACCTATCATACTGACAATTACACTACGATAGATAGTTGAAATAATCTCCATTAAATTAGTGAAAAATATTAAAATTACATCAATAAATATTGACAGTAATAAATATTGCATGTGTCTTTGAAAGTATTCCTAGATAATTTCAATATCTATTTGTTGTGATCACTGTCAATACTGGAATATGTGGAAAATGAAACTGGTGGAATGGCATTATATTAAAAAAAAAAAAAACATTTTTTTCTACTTATTATACATAAGATCTATTTGTTGTGAAGTAAAGCTAGCTGAATTTCAGATTATGACAGTAATGCCGTTTTATAGTATGAATTTTTAAGAACTTCTTAATCATAATGAGCGTAATTTTTAGTTGAAAGATCGCCAAGGAAAATGGTTTTGTAATCACCACTAAATCGAGTTTTTGATTAATTGTGGTTTAAATTCAAGTAAACAGTTTCTTGGTTATGTTGCGCTTGCGCTTTCCGCTCCTCTTTTTCCCGAAGCTCCGCCTATTGGCAAGTGCACTGAGAGTGCAGCAACAAATTGCACAAAACTACCAGGAGAATATAAAGTGGAAAATGTATTGCAAAAATATCCACGCAGAAATGCATGCAAGCACACGCCTCGCCGACCAACAACAATGCACTTTTGCAAACGCGCTTCGAATGCGTTTCCACGCAAGGAAAGAGACAGGGCAGAATGCATCTTACGGTTTTCCACCGAGTATGAACGAGAAAGATTATTTTATGTGAAGGAATCATGATATCGTTTATATCCACGTCAAACTCGTCAGAACTGACGACGATAGAGACGGAAGGAATGCACTTTTGTACCAAAGTGAGCAGGACAGGGTATATGCACTCTGGCTTTACCTTGCCCATGTATCAGGAGTCGATGAGAATCAAAAGGTATCCAAGAAGGGATTCGAATGCACTTTATTGCAGTTTGCAGTTATATCACAATAAACGAATAAAATAGAGTGCACTTTATATACATACTAGAAATGCACAGTGCTTATTTAGACATTCCATATTTTCGTATAACTTGATTCGAACATTGTAGATTAGTTTAAGTATTTCATTCAAAACAAGCTAATGTTTATATAAGTCCATGTGAAAATTAATATTTCATGAACTAGCAATAAATAGCAAACACATATTTTGTATTCAGATGAATTACTTACTTTATTTGTAAGATTCTTAACACAATGCTTACGGAGTGCACACATTTTTGCGTTTGCTAATTGGCCATTAGATAAGAAATAACATGCTTATTACCAAAGTAATTAAATGGCCCCGCAAACAAAGTGTTAATATAATATGAGGCATAATACTAATTTAAAAATACATATTTCATGAAACAATAACACAAATGGTAGTCTCTCTTTAGCTGGATGCAAAAACCATCTTCTTCTGAAGAATGAACTTTCTATGCCAAGCTGATTTCAAGAATAACTGATATCATATTATTAATAAGTTAAAAAGAGAATTTATAAGCGGACATAATTTTAACATAACATATTTAGCAATGTAATTTAACTTCAAACGCTATGCTATCCTGATACCTACGCCAGCAACGGCAAGGAGTTTATATAAGAAAAGTGCATCAACGTGAGGAGGTATAAATTAGTCGATTTCCTTCACAGGAAAGCCGAGCAAACTCCTACACCTACCCAGTTACAAATGCATTTGCAGTGCCCTAGAGAAGTACGACAGCACATCGTTTTGTTTCAGTCTGGCGCGAGTGCATCGGTCTCGATTGAAAAATGGCGGAAATTTCAAACAATATTCATTATACTAATTATTACCAGGATACAAAATATTCATAAAAACATTAAATCCAGCTTATTACGATGTGAAATTGTTAAAATTATTTCATTGATTGAATTGGCATTTACTTGGTAGAACTCCATTAAACTACGGTGAAAAAAAATACAATGTATTTTAATTGTACGGCAGTTATTTTATATACATATTTGTTGATAGCTATTTCAGCTTACGTCTTCGTCAGAACTGTGTTTAAGCCTGCATTTACTTTTCCATATATTATACTGTTGTATACAGGGTACACAATACATCTTCTTCTCATAACATATATCAACAAATATATAATATAATTTCTGTAGAATTAAAATACATTGTTATTTTTTTTCACTTTATTAAAATTATTTCACTAAAGATAATTGTTTTTTGGAATGATCGTGATATAAACAAAAATAAATATCAATTTTGTCGTAATTTTTCATGCAGTGACGCGTAACGCGATGATGTTCTGTTGTATCAATCTAATTATTTCAAAACTTCGTTTCTAGTATGATTCCCTAATACCTCGCTTTGTGTTATAACGAGCGTTGAAATATTCCGAGAACTTAAGTGACGATCCGAGTGCAGTGACATGCAAGTATGCACTCGTTCCCGACCATCGCCAACCATCGCCAACCGATGGAAACCGCTACCAACGCAACAGAAACTAACCTCAAAATGCATTTCGACATTAGCGCCAGTTGCAACAACATAACGACAACGTCGGGCGCATTGCTGTAGTCTCGCATCGGTTATTATACCTCCTCTCGCATTATGCTGCCCTGATACTTATATCTTTTACCTTATTCAGCCCTTTGCTTGGAATATGACCTTTTTCAGAGCATTTCCCAGTTTTTCATAATATTTATTTGCCCAAGTGTACTTACGGTTTTGCTTAGTCAATCAAGTAGGTACTTAGCCAATTTTATTAAAATTATAAAACCGACACCTTACTTTGAAAAGGTTCTAACTGCTCTTGACACAGTTTTGAGATATGAGCGTTTAAAGTTTCGATTGATTAAATAAAATTCACTTATAACAATGTTTTAATTTTTTTTCCATATCCGCTCCCTATTCGTAGCATATGGCCGCCACACGGTGCCCCCAAGATTCTCTGTCTCCCGCCAACCTCCTCGCATCTTCCCAGGTCATCCCGGCGTCCCTTAGCTCCCCTGAGTACATCCTATGGATGTTTCAATTACTTGTTTTAAACATATCTTTTCACAAATCTTTTTGAAAAATAATGATCTTTAAGATCTAATGATGGAAATAATGATGACAATCTTAGAACTTTGTCAAATAAATTTAGTAAAAAAAGTGTGCAGATGCAGTGCAACTCTGGAATTCAAACATAGATGATTCTGAAATTAATATTTAAGATAGAATGGGGTAAATACAAGCTTTTTCGACCAATAGGTAATTTTAGGCAAAAATGACAGTTGGAACCTTTTAAAAGTAAGGTAACGAATTGTTGAATAAGCAATAGTATGCAATGTATGCATGTATAGGTACAATGATTTGTGTTGTTGATGCATCATCGTCGAGTCGACTGAGCGCACCTATACTTGGATATTTATTTACACACAGTGCAACAAGATAATATTGTTTTAATCTTAATGATAAGATAAATCTCACTAAGCAATTCCCACTGTTTATGTTTGTAATATGCATTTGTTATGTAAACCTTATGATTTAGTAAGCGATAATTTTTGATAAAATTGGCATTTATAGATAAACAGAAAATTAAACTTCAATTTAATATTTTTTCTATATCAAGTACATATATGGACTCGGAGGTAACTTTGTGGAAGATAATTTGACTATAATAAATTAAATTGACAACGTTTTCATTCCCGATATTGTGTAACAAATAGTTATACGTGTCAGACATCACTATTTGTTATAAAATGCGTGGAGTATACAAAGTTATCACTTGAAAGTTATACTAAAAAATCAGTTGGTGTTCTTATAAGTAAATTCGTCACAATGACGTCTCAGAAATGCCCAATTGTTGAGAACGTCGTGTCAGTGACTCATTTGGGTCATCAAGAACAGATGCTCTAGCGGCGGCAATATTTTCCTCACTTCGTGCATTTCTTTGTCTCACTGGCACTGGAACATTGTGTAGCGACAATGTGCTTTCAAATTTTTGCACCAAACGTTGAATTGTTGATGTGGCATGCAAGTGATGACGACGATAAAATGGTCGTAATGCTCTTAAAGTTACGGTGAGCGAACGCGAATTTTGGTAGTAGATTTGAATAATTTGCAAGCGTTGCTCCGGTGTGTACTGCTCCATGATGATTTGCCAACTAAGTACGAGTGTTAACCTCAAAAAAAATTGAGCGTCAAAACGTCAAAAAGTACGAGTGGTAACCTCAAAAGTTTGAGGTTACCACTCGTACTTTTTGAGGTCCCTATTGAAAAACCCTTTATTTGAGCAATTAAATCTTTATTTTTTTTTGACGTAGGAATGACTTCATAATAATCGTATCAATTAGATCAGGCATGGGCAACCTTTCTTAGGTCTGGGGCCAAATTGTCATTCTATCTCCGAGTCAAGGGCCGGACCCATTGGCGGATCCAAAGGGGGGATGGGGGCCACGCCCCCTCCCATTATATATTTTGATATTTATAAAATGAACGACATAATATTATATAATACATATACTGATTACAAAATTTTGTGTGGCCGAGTGTGGGAGTAAGATTTGCCTTGTACTTGAATTACGAGACTATCAATATTGGCGTTGATATTGCTTAACCTTCTTTATAATCGCATAGAATTTCGAGATTTTCATGCGTTACCCTTGATCGAATTTTGATTTAGTGTGTTTCATCCTCGAAAAATACAAATGATTTTTCTTGCAAATGCGAATAAATTTATATATTTTTCTTCCACCAAATATAATTTATAAAAATCGTCAAAGCAATGTTGTAAAATTGTTGTTTTAGTACTAAATCCCCTTGAAGCTTAATAAGTTCTATCTGTAAATTTGCTGGCACATTATTTTCATTTGCATCCACTGTACGAGCAAATATAGCGAATGTGGAGTATTTGTTTTGTAAGTCAGCAAAACCTCTATCAAATTTCTCTATTTGTTCCTTCGGTTCATCTCCATAATAAGTATATGTGATGTTTGAATGAGCTAAAAGACTAAGAAAATGGTTTAAAAAAAATTGTGTCTCTCCCTGGAACTATTTATTTCTTTCTCTATTACTTTGCCCAGATGAATCAGGGCCGGACAAAATAGCTCGGCGGGCCGGTGTTTGCCCATGTATGAATTAGATGTTACTTAACTCCTTGAACTTCTATGTCGACTCCAGCTCGACATCATATTGGTAACACGCAACTCCTATGTCGAGTCCTGCTGGACATTGTAAAACACGGTTGGAAAGTTCCTTTTTATTAATTTAAATTATCCTTATTTCAAAAACCGTATATATTGGATTGTGTGCCTTAGATAATGTTTGTAACATGTTCGTATTAAAATGCTTATAAATACGCAAATTCTTTGATATCAATCAATTTATCATATCTATCGTTGAGTCGCTGTAATGAAAAAAATAATATACAGAGGAGTGCAAAGGGTTAGAGGATTTATATTTTATTTATCGCTAAGCTGGAATAATGTCATAGAAAAATAGCATAACGTTTCAGTACTTATTCCTTACCTATAATTCAGGGCGTTTTTGACATCGATCGCAAGAGTATTTTTAATTAATTATTATGATAACATTTTATTTAAATATTTGGTGTAGATTTAAGAGTACATATAAATAAATGATCGCTGTTTTTAAAGATAGATTTGATAATGCAGCCACGTTACCAATTTAGATTATGATATGCGTGACATTAAAGAAAGTAGGTAGATAATTCAACGAGCGTCACATCCACCGAGAAACGACTTGTGGTAGAGAGATGTGTCTATTTAAAATTAAAACTGGTGCAACGACCTCGGCAATAGCTAGCGCTGTTTAAATTGCTCCTGCGTCTATTTCTAAACATCCATCCATTGGAGGACACGTGCCGATTGCAGCTTTCAAATCCTGGAAGCTGCACACAGGGTCAAATTAGCAGCTTTCGCATGAGACCCATACAATATTCACTATATCAAGCTTTTATTTTTTTCATGCTTAATCAATTATTGTGTTTTTTAAATGTCAACTGAAGGTGCTTGATTAAGTTTCAATATCAAATTTGAATACGAGTTGAATTTAAACATAATATATACGAGATTTTAGAAATTAATAGACATAAATTCTTACCTAACTCAAATTTAATAAATGAAAAAAAAATTCTTCCTCGCCTTTTTTCTTTTGATTTTTGTGTTTCTTTGTTTGTAAGAATTGATATGGTCTCGTTAATCTATTCACAGATTATCTAACAAGCGTTGGACTGAAGTATTCTTCCCAACTTCACTGATTCACTGATTGATAACTTACTGTGGTTTTTACATTGTTTATGATCATTCATACTAATTCGATTTTTTATGTACTAGCTTGCATTGCTAAGAGGTCTTCAACATTTAAATTTAAAGTATAGTTTATTTTGTATTTTGCTTCAATTTATTTGCTTAGTTGTAATACCAATTGTATGTCATACCTTGTAATTCTTTCTGAACTTTGGTAAATATTTCGCTGTATCGTTGTATTTATTATCAGTTGATAATGATCGCCTTGAGCGAAAACGGTCCAGATCCAATAAATTTTATGTAGAATAAGTACGAAAAATTTGTTATTATTTTTAATAAATTTATTAGATTAGGACCAGTTTCGCTCATCGCGAGCTTTATCAACTGATAAGAATTCCAAAGATACAGCGATATGTATACAAAAATTAAGCAAGACTTACAAGGTATGACAAACAATTGGTATTACAACTAAGCAAATAAATCAAAATAAAATAACATAAAACAAAACAGACTATAGTTCAAATGTCTGAAAAGATCTTTCAGCAATACCAGCTACTACATCAAAAACTAATTAAGAATAAGAATGATCATTAGCAGTGTAAAATCTAACCGGTAAACTTGCAATAAAAACAATATCACATTTTTGATAATGCTCGCCATTAGCGAAACCGGTTCTGATCCAATAAATTTTATGTGGAATAAGTACTAAAAGTGTGTTATCATTTTAATTGTAATGTCATTCCACCAAGTGTTGACAGTGAACAACTTAAAAATTAGGTAAACTTGCATTTAATTAATAGGAAATTTTATTCTTAATATCCGAAATGTGTGAAAAAGTTTCAGTGAAAAAGTGCAACAATTTTATAGTTGCATTACTTTTTTGAAAACATCTAATGAATTTACAAAAGTAAAAATAATTTTTAATACGGCTCTGGAATTAGATATACACATACGTACAGAGAATTGAAAGTAACTCAACGCTGGGACAGTTGACAGCTAATTCTAGAAAGATGGTAGGCTACTGTGATGAATCTATTTTCGTTTTCATTTGAATGCGTTACAGAGGAGAGATGCAATACGATGCGAGTAAGTCGATTGAAATCTACTGGAGAATAAAATGTGCATTGTGCGTGCACTATTTTTACCAGGCTAAAAGAATTGTTTGCGAATTAAATCAATTCGTAATTAAAACTGGCCACTTATTATTTGGTCAGTATCTAGTTCGATAAATGGTCAGCAAATAAAACACGAACTGGTCAGTAAAGATTATATGTATAACACGGTCATTAAAAAAATAATTTTGGTCAGTATGAATGTGGTCATTGATTAAATTAAACGGTTAGTAATTTATTTAAAACGGTTAGTATTTGAATTAAATGGTCAGTCTTTTTAAATAAATGGTCAGTATTTTTAAATAAATGGCTAGTCTTAGATTGATAGCTGGTGAAATTGATCAAATATGGTCGTAAGAAGCAAATTTATGACATTGGAAATGTGTCAGTCTTTTTTATAAACGGTCTGTAATTAAAAGTGGTATGACGATTTGGTTAGGTTAGGTATGTTTTGGGTTAGGTAATAATCAAACATTTCAAAACAAATCGAAAGCTTTAGGTCATAAATTTGCTTCTTACGACCATATTTGATCAATTTCACAAGCTGTCAAACTAAAACTAGCATTTATTTAAAATAACTGAGCATTGAATTCAAATACTAACCGTTTTATAAAAATTACTGACCGTTTAATTCAATAACTGACCGCATTTACACTGATTCAGTGGATACTGAACGTTGAACTATTTACGGGCCATTTTCACATACCACTGACCATTTATTTAATTTACTTACCAAAACTAACTAGAATTAGATACTTACCCATTAAATACACGCCTTGTTAAATCAATAATGATTCATAAATTGTATTTTAAATATAGAATACTGTACGCGCTTTCTATAATAATTATTCTACTGATATTAATTATGAACTCTGCTTTTTACTATGTCACCTACATAGGTTAGTTTCAGCAATTAAGTCTTAATCAACTATACCACAACAAAGTTCAGTGAATTAGTTAAAACTAAGTGTACACTAATTTTGATTGATTTAAATTTTGAATGAATACATCCACTCCCCTATGACTTAAGTGACCATACGTCCCGTTTTTAGGTAGTCTGTCCCGTTGTCCCCAAGTACAACTCCGGGGCGTCGAAATATCCCGTTTTCAAAAAGAAGGCAACACACGGAAAAAAAAGTGCAAAAAATCGACTTTCGTAATAATAATTTGAAGCATAAACACTTTAGAGTAAACATTGAATACATTGTATGCTTACCCGGAAGAAATGAACCCGTAGAAAGAGTCTTTTCATAGATGAATACGTTGTGGACGACAGAAAAAACACAATTGCAAGTCGGAGTACTTAAAGCGATGTTGTTAGTTAAAATAATTTTTAAAAAATCCTGCCAAGAATTCAATTCTTATTTAAAAGCAAACCCAGTTATACTTAAGAAAATTTGTTCATCAGAAATATATAAAACAACATAATTTTTTTCATATTTATATTATTTATTCCTGTTATTTTCTTTATCAACATTCCCTTTCTTTTTAAATAAAAATAATAACACATTTTTAGTATTTTTTCCACATGAGATTTATTTCATCAGGACCGGTTTCGCTCATGGCGAGCATTGTCAACTGATCTCGGTTGAAAATGCTCGCCATGAGCGAAACCGGTCCTGATCCATTAAATTTTATGTGGAATAAGTACATACTAAAAATGTTTTATTATTTTTATTTTAATGCCATTCCACCAAGTATTGACAGTGAACACCTTAAAAGTGACCAATGAGTTATTTCAGTTATTATTTTCGAATCGTTCCGTGTCGTGTGAACTAGTCTGACCACTGACCAGCTGTATGTAATGAGGAGCGTCACCAATTTTGTATTGGCTAATAATGTTTATATTGATTGCTTTCACCTCATATAAGAGAAGGACAATTCAGCCAATGCCAACGGGTTTCCATCGCTTCCTGGTGCAATTAATATTATATACATATTGTAATAGCGACCTGTACTAGTTGTAAATAAAACATTATAACATACATATAAACAAGAACTCATTTATATATTATAGTAATGTGACGATTCGCAAGAGGTAACAGCTACACAGATAAAATTTAAATCGAAATCTGTATTAAGTAATTACTAATTATGTCCGGTCCGTGGCGCAGTGTCAACGTTGTTGGCTTGCGTGCCGGACCGTCCGGGTTCGATTCCCGGTACGAGCGGATTTTTTCAGACGATAAATCTGTTCAGAGGCATGGGTGTTTGTGTTGTTGAACATTCCTTCCCACCTTTCCGATCCCAAAGACTAATCACTAGTCCAGTCGTAGTCCTCGTATACTTTTCATCCCTACTCTATCCAACAAAGAGAGGTTGAGCAACTGAGTAACAAGCAGTTCTCATAGAAAAACATATGTTGAGATAAACTCCGCGAGGAGTCCATATGCTCCAAGTTGGGAGCGGACATGGTTACAAAAAAATTACTAAGTAAACCTTGCTATAGTAAGTCCGAGGATGCCTCTGAAAGAGGCGAAACACGCGTCAAAGTTAGTATCACGATACGTTGAATAAGTTATTTTTAATCTTATATTAAAATGAACTTCCACAAAGTGACCGCCGAATCCATCGAAAGTAATATTAAATAGTTATATTAATAGTAAATTAATAGTAAATTAAATTAAAGACATTATAAGTATTAAGGTAAAGATAGGAAATTTTTGAATGCATTAAAGTATCTGAGTGTTATAACATATGATATATGGTATATATATATATTTGGGTGAACAAGTTGGTTCTCCCACCACCCTTCCGTTATGTGTGTGCAGCCGTTTTTCACAGCTGCCTTCCATAACGCTATACGATCAAGAAAAGAAGCAAATTTACTCTTCACTTACTTGGCCTGAGACAGAGCTGCACGGGACTGATCTTTTAACCATCCACTAAGGTGCTTAAAGAGAAGAAAAATAGAAAGAAAATAAAAAAAAAATGTGACTTGCTCAGCCACTTTGTTAGAGTGATATTAAGTATCCTATGTATCTGTATACTGAGAATCCGTGGAGTTTAATCTACTTCGCGTTGAATCTGAAGAGGAATCAAGATTATCCCGTTCCCCATATGATGTTGCAAATTTATCGAATGCCTCAAAATTGGCCTTGGTTGAGATCAAGTCAGCGTGGCATACTGGGCCCAGTATATGGTATAACATATAACGAATGATATATGGTTTGTAGCTATTTCGACTTACGCCATCGTCATAACTATTCATGCTTCTGACGATGACGTCAGCCGAAATAGCTTAAACCAAATATCATGTAATTTCTGTAGTGTTTAAATACATTGTTCTTTTTTCATCGTGTTGTAGCACTCCTATAATTTATAATGGAGTTCTACCAAATTAATGTCAATACAATCAATAGTACATTATATATAAAAATACGCTACGATAAAATAATAAGAATATCAAATTTGATTCGTTTGAATTGTGTGCTGAACCACTAGTTTTGTTACTAACGATCTGGATTTCGCCTTTCGAGATTGAAATGACTGAAGATACAGTCATTTCAAGTGCATGAATGAATTTGAAGTGAAAAGTTGAGAAGTCAAGCCAGTTCAAGTAAACCTGAATTATATTTTGCAATGTAATCGGAACGGCTTCGCTGGTAGTATTAGTATTGTCATGAGAAAATGAAGATCACAGTGGGTTTGATCGATATTAAAAATAGCCTCATTTTCACTATTCTATTGGTGAACAAAAAGAAAATGGAATAATATTTTAAAAAAAAAACAATTTACTATGTTGACGCATGTATTAAATTTTAAATTAAGAACGCTCATCGTTTGTTTAAAATTTAAATATAAGCACAACTCTTGCGACACAAATATTTGCTTGATCAAAACGATTGATAAGATGATCATTTATTTGATGAACATCACATTACTGTTAATGATTTGAACTGCAATTAAAATATTACTATTAACACGAACATATAACAATAATAAAAGATATTAAAATTAAAGCTCTAAAATTTTCAATCAATGTATTTGAATCATACATATTTAGCGACACCATAATAATAGAAATAATTTGCCACCCTTACAAATTTGACGCCCTTGTACATTGCTAATAGGACAGCCAGATATGGACAGTGGCGGATTACCCCATAAGGGCAACAGGCGCTCGCTTGGAGCCTCCAAATCTTGGGGGCCATAAAAATTTCTTATATGTAGCACAAATAATATGTTTTGAAAACGGAAAAATATTTTTGACACATGAATTTGGCTTAGTAAATATATTATATGAAACCGAAAAAAAAAATTTCAATTTATTTTAATGACCGATGATGGGTCATAAATCATGATATACGGTGTGCGGTCAAGCTATGTAGGTCACTATTCTAAATTGTTTCTAGTGAACTGCGGGGATTACCGTACATTGTAAAATTACAATTTAGAAAAATTAAATCAACATCAATAACAATATATTTGTGATAATTTTCAGCTCGTATAAAGTTTGCGACGCTTTTTCATCATTCTAACAAGAGGCCCTCCAAAATTATATCGTGCCTTGGGTCTCCCAAGTGCTTAATTCGACACTGGATATGGAATCAAATTATTCTGATTTAAATCTAAATCGACTTGTATTTATATATAATAAAAAGCATACATTTATTATCGTCCGAATAAATCACAAAAAAACGCCAAATGTTGATATTTTATAATAAAAAAAATACAATAAATAGTTTGCAAGAATCAGGTAGATAATTTTAAGTATCGAGTATTAATTAATTATGTGAGGTACGACATCTGTGAAATTATTTATGAAGCGTATTGATCGAAATGAGAGTATTTATAGGTGGATGGAAATCTAGTGTAGTCGATGAAAGGTATTGTACAACAGCCGTTGTCGAAGGAATTTTGTGATTTTTGCTAGTATATATGTAATGTAAATACAAATTTAGTCGCTATGGCACGCAATGCAAATATCTCACATTTAACTGAATACACAAATGAAAAGATAACACAAAAAACCAGTAAAAAACTATTCATTCACGGAGTAAGTATTCTTTACAATGTCAATGTGACATTGAAATGTAATATAGGTGATATTACAGTAAATAGGTCAAGTTTTATAAAAGGAATTGAATAAACAAATCGTTACAACGAATGTAACACATTTTCGACATAAGTTGTGTTTATTATTTGTTATTAATATATGTAATAGTTTTTAATTATTTCCGATATCGGTATGTTTAGTGGCAATTTGCAATGTTTAGAGTGTATAGCAACATATATTTTCTACGAGATCTGCTTTCTCTTTTTTGAAGATAGTAGGGATTGAAAGGATAAGAGGATCAGGACAGGACTAGTAGTTAGCTAATCACTTTCGCTATGCATCGCTTTGTGAGATTTCAAAGGTGGGAATGGATTTTTAACAACATTAACATCCATTGCCTTTGAGCACAATCGATTTATCGACTGCTTGTTGCGGGAATCGAATCCGGGCTTTCCGTCATTGAAGCCAACGATGTTGACCACAGCACCACGGACTGGGTATTGTCATAATACTTTTAGAATAGGCCATATGAAATTTTCATAATTGGATAAATTTTGATACTGATCTGATGTTTCAAACAATGATAGAATAGGCTCACCATTATACATTAACCCTTCGCACTCCTTAATATATTATTTTTTTCCTTCCAGAAACTCCGCCATAGGTTTGAGAAATTGATTTAAATCACAGCGTTTGCGTATTTATTAGCATGGTTAAACGAAATACCGGAAAATATACCACATTAAGACACGTTACAAACTTGAACTATGAAACACAATCCAATAAATACGGTTTTTGAAATAAAAGTAATTAAAAATTATTAAAAAAATACCAACCAAGTTTTACAAGCTGAGCAGGACTCGACATAGTAAAAAGAGTAGTACCAGTCTGCAAATGGGGATGCCACTGGGAAGAGGTTTAGCGATTTTAAACGGTGTTGCTTTGGATGACGACATATTTCACATGGGCGTGAGTGACACTGATTTTGTCGGAACTCACTCGATTGACTTCTTTACCAATTTCCAATGTAATTTTTTCACTCTTATATCTGTACAACCTTGTCTTTCAATGTTTAATCTTTTTTGATATTGAATAAGCAATTAACTTATAATTTGTGATTTTTGTAATGAACATTTAATTAAATAAATGACATAAGAGTTGCGCGTACTTGTAGGAGTTAAAAAATCAAAATAAAGTCCATTCCACGAAACAAGTAGTGTCAAATATAACAAAGGTAAATAACGTCGATCAATTCAATCAATGTCAAATATTATTACTGTATTAATGTCCTAAAATGTATTGTGCAATCATTTGTAAATTGATATTGTACCGCATGAAAAAATGTTAATTTTTTTGTTCGGACGAGTAATTTTATGTGGAGTGTTTGCACTGCGGTGAATGTCATGTTCCGAATGGTACCAACTCAGGGATTCATTTTATTGGCACGGCCAATGTCAACCAGTGACACAGTGTGGCCTTAACATTAAGTTTGCGTCACATTCCTCCACAACATTTTTAATGATTAAAATAATTATTTTAAATAATGAAACAATACATTTGTTAACAGTTTATATTACGAGCAATGGTATGTACTGTTATTACGATTTGGTTAATATTATCATGTATTCAAATACTTTAAAAAAAAATCACATCATGTATAATTTTCTAGAATATTGGTTTTGATATTCACTGTCTTTTTATTTATGACGGCGGTTTAGTTGAAATAATGAATATACGCATAACTTTAATGTTATTTATTGAAAAATAATATCAGTCTTACATATTCTAGAATTATTAGAGGAACTAATAATCTCTCCATTTAGAAACAGTTTTAACCTTTTGGATACCAATCCATTTTAGAAAGTGCCAGCGAAAAATGCCAAGACATTTTTAAAAAGAAAAAACCGTTGTTTTTATAAAATTATTTATCTAAGACAAAAATTATGTTGTGCTATTTTATCATGTATAGTGGTTGTCAAAGCATATACATGATGAAAAAAAAACAAATGCCGATAGATTCATCGAATAAATTGCGGGGAAGATATATCGGCCCCGTAAGATTAAAAGGGTAAATAACTACATCACTTTTAATGTATTAATTGTCAATTCTTGTTGCTTCTCACCACATTGTATTTAAATAAATGCAAAACATTTTTTTGCATTACTTCCACATATATTTCATTCTTTGAGTAACCTTTTCTTCATCTGATGTTTTGTTGATGGCAAAAAATATTTTCTTTTTAAAAACTCATTCTATTTTAAAACACAGAAAAAAAGTTGAGCGATGAAATGCAATTGAGAAGCGATAATCTTGGTTAAAGTTCAACGATCCGTGGGTCGAATGTTTGAAAAAATTGCACACATTCTCTGAAATACACAAGGCATAATAACTGGTGAATATTTTATTTAACGGCAAAAATTCAAACAAAGATACATAGATTCTAGAATTATTGTGCATCTTTGGACTTATACGATCGGACAATATGTAATTTAGTTTTTAATAAAATAGAAACCAAATAATAATTAATATGACAAAAATGGGCAGGGTGATAAGAAGCCAGCTTTTCAAACCTTTCATGTTGTATTTATATACCATTCCACCTTGACTTTTAACCCAATGTTAAAAATATGTTTTCACGAATAACATACATAAAAGCTCACATTAAAGGCATAGCTGTACATTTTTCACCCGAATAATAATTTAGTACAATCCAGCCATGTTTTATCAACTTACATGAATTAACATGGCTTAATTTAGTTTTTGAATATTGGTTTATGAAATCAACATATTAGAATTATAAGATTGTCGATTTATATTTTACATTTTACGTAACGCTTATTTTACTCATAATTCAATAGTGTGTATTTTAGCTTATCCGTTACTCTTTTCAGCATATTCAGATCAAACTAGTTGTAAGCAAATATTTTGCTACGAAACTCACGGCGTCGAGTCCTAGTGTGGATTTTTTCAATTTTTTGATGGAAATATTGAATCGAAGGCTTGGATGTTTGTGTTGCATAAATTACATTTATCTGAATCTGTTAACGGGACGTAGCGAGAGTGTTGAGCTAATCAATAGTCCTGTTCTTTTTATCAATACTATGTTCGAAAAAGAGATGTTAGGAACTGAAGTTCTCGCATAAAATTTCTTTTGAGATAACCTCTATTAGAACATGGCTAAATGTTCATTATGGCATTAATGCTTTCCGCGGAAAATCGCACAAAAAAGCTATGGCTTAATACGGAAACATATCAAGTTAAAGAACGCACGTTTCAAGGTCACATTGTAATAAACGGGTGAAACACTTGATTTTGCACTTACAGTATGTGAACAACACGGTGAACGCAATTACATGAAAACACATGTATGTTATAAAGTCACAAAAATGTATTTAAAAAAAATTAAAAATTGCATTAAAAAAAATCGCATAACTTTGAAATGGCACAAAAAAAGTCGCACAAAAAGAGGTTTGAGTGTATATAAAATCCTTCAATTGAGTCGGACATCCGTTTTAAGTTTTGAAAAATAATTTATTTTCATATCACTGGGAAATACAATAAAATTCATCACACCTGATTGGATATAACGATATGAGTAATAAATGAATAAATTGTCCGAGGCCAGTGTCACATTGCTTCCGCATGTTCCGCTACTAGTGATTGGTTTCGATACAAATAAAACTAAAAAATATAATAAAAAGCTAATACATTCAAACCTTTTTTTACACGGTATATACGTCACACAAAAAACCCGTACATAAAAAACCACGTTTTTGAAAAAAAAAATATATATTGAAAATCGTATACGAAAAGGTAGTTATGAAAGTATTTTTTTAATAGTATGTAATTAATAAGTAACTAATTCCATTTATCGCTAATCGATAATACACGAGGAGGGTAGTAAAAAACTTCGTGCAATATTTCATTATATTACCGTCCTTGTCGCTCGCACGGTACTAAGGCAAACCGAGGTCAGTGAGAATGGACCTGCCCTATGCACACGTGGCCGATTGTGGCTGTGACATGACAACGTTGGTTCATTACAATTTTTTTTTCTTGGGAATTATTTTGGAAAAAATATATTATTCGTTCTTTTAAATGTCTAGTGTTATTTCAAAACATTGTAAAAAAAGTGTTGAGTGTAAATTAGGAAATATTAAACCATGGTGCTTTTTTCGAATACAACAATCATGTAAACTGGATGTCAATGTATTTCATGTTGCTTTGCACATACAATGAAAAATATAAATACCGAGATAATGTTGTGGAAAACTCATTTTTTGGTTTTGATTCATATTATAATTTTATGCATACGAATTTATCGTCGGATATCTCACAACAATTGTTATATGAATGTGTTAAAATAATTAAACAGTATGAGAGTGGTAAAAAAGTGAAGGGCATAGCTCGTGATCTACAATACTCACATTCAACGATAGGGTGAAAAAAATAACTATTTATTTTAATTCTACTGAATTTATTTTATATATATTTGTTGATAGCTATTTCGGCTTACGCCATCGTTATAATCGTGCAGTTGTTAATGAGCAAAATCTACAATAATAATAAAGAAAAAGGTTTGAATTAACTATTGGTAATTTGGGTGGAATATTGAAGAAAAAACGAGTCCCCATAACCTCGAAACCATATAAGCAAAACCGCGGAGCCTTTTTGAAAACCTGAAATTTATTTTAATAAATATTTTGTATGAAATTCGACTTCAATTATCTGTCTAACTATTGCGTTATAAATAGTCACAATCGAGACAAGCAAAAATCAGTAGAACTACATATGTAGTTATAATTTTTTTGTTTGTTTTTATATTTACCATGTCCGCTCCCAACTTGGAGCATATGGACTCCTCACGGAGTTTATCTCAACATATGTTTTTTTTCTACGAGAGCTGATTGTTCTCAAGTTGCTCAACCTCTCTTATTCGAAGAGAGTAGGGATGGAAAGGATACAAGGACTAGGACAGGACTAGTGATTAGTTAATCGCTGTCACTATGCGTCGCTCTTTGGGATCGGAAAGATAGGAAGGGATTTTCAACAACACAAACACCCATGCCTTTGAAAAAATGTATCGACTGAAAAAATCCGTTCGTACCGGGAATCGAACCCGGGCGGTCCGGCACGTAAGCCAACAACGTTGACACTGCAGCACGGACATATAAATAGCTTCAAATATTATAAATAAGTAATATTTACTTAGTAATTTCTGCGATATATATTTTTTATGCAGCGATGAATATTCAACAATCTTTAAATTATCACAGATTATGACGTGAAAAAATAATGTCCGCACGAATGAGGAAGTAAAAAATCGAGCAATTTGTTATCACACAACAATGCCGAGGTCCAAGAGAACAAACACTTTGAAATAATTATCGCATAGACCTCCTCGCACATGCCTATTTTCCATTTTTAATAACAATATAATATATGGGAGCATAATTTAAATAACTGATAGGTATTAACGTTAATGATAGCGTGTATAAAATAAAAGCTATTGAGATGAGTGATAAGAAAAAACGTTTCCACGAACTTTTTTTAATATAGTTTTCATTTAGAGTATTTAGACATTAGATGTAGATCGGATGTCACTTGTTTCTACAATTATCATGGACCGATAGTCGGTGATTTTGGAATGAAGATATCATTATAAATAATATGGCTCGTATTTTTCCGGCCTGAATTTTAATAAAGACAGTCATAATTTTGTATTCCATCGGTCTGAATTTACATACATACATATGTTAAATGGTCAGATTTTTTTGACACATGCTCTTATTTTTTGTTTGTAGAAATTAAACATAACCTAACTATCAATAATTTTATTCAGACCGTTAAATTTTTTATAATGACCAACAGTATATCTAAATTCTGACCGAAACTTGATTTGAATTCAGAACATTTAATTCGTTCCCTTATCAATAGAAAATTTTGTACGACACTTAAATTGGTGTATTGTATTGCACCGAATATTTTGGATGCAATCTGTATGCTTAATTAAGCCTGTAAATAAATAATCTCCGCGGCTTAAAATCACATTTAAAAAATATTTGTACACATATGAAAATAACTGACTTACTACGATTTCCTAAATGGAACAGTGATATAATTTTAAGGTGTTAAATTTAATTATTATTACATATCAATCTGTTGACGGGTAGTTGACGGCGCATGACGTCACTATGTCACGACAAGTGCATGTCATATTCGCGGTTTTCTCGAGTGTCTGTTGCAATAATTTTGTCAGTTGAATGTTTCCATTAAATGAATATATATTCATTTTTTATAAATAAGAATGTCATTCAATAGATATATAAATAGTAGGTCTAGAATAGCCCCAGTGGTCAGCTTATCGCTGCCAGTCCAGTTTTTAGGACCAGATGGGAATTTTAGACAACTCATCTGTGCCTTCAAACAAAAATTAATAATTCGATTGAAAAATAAAACTGCCTGGCCTGGGACTCGAGCCCGTGAACTCTGGAACCAAACAACTACGTTGTCCGTCGTATTACTGACCTGAAATTTTTTCGAATAGAAGATATTATATATTTTTTCAATAAATGTTTTGTCCGTTTATGTCCCTCAGCGACGACGAACGTTTTACTTGATATAAACAATTCATATTTTAGGAGGTAAATTTCAAATTTGTTCAAATCCATTTGTTGACAAACTGAGAAAGTGAGATACTTTCATTCATTTTTTCTCGTAAGTTTGTTTTCTAGCAATATTTTTAAAATATGTTTTGAATTAAAGAATTACAGATAATGTGTAAAAATGCATACTTTTCCATGTGAGTAAAAAAAGGTCTCAAAAGATTAATCAAAAATTGGCAGTTGTCAATTCGATTTGATCTTTCATCCAAAAATTTAATTCAATTATTCTTTCTGAACTCATTAAAGAAAGACACGAGTGACTTTTTTAGAGAACTTTTTAGTATTTACAGCTTAAATTCTTGGCACGACAACACTATTTTTCAGTCGCTTCCTAATTTCAGATAAGTTAATAATAAAAGTAGAATTGATTTAGTTGGCATTTACTTGGAAGATCTCTATTATAACACCGTGAAAAAATAAAAATGTATTTTAATTCTACCGAAATTATTTTTTATATTTTTTGATAGCCATTTCAGCTTACGCTATCGTCAGAACTATGTAGTGACATAAACACTACTACATAAACAACAATCCATTCGCGGTGGAGCAAACTCTTCATTACAACTCGATTATTTCCATTTCATTTAACTGGTATATATCAAATACATCTTTATTATAATCAGGGCTGTGGAGTCGGTGCTTTTTGGCCGCAGTCGGAGTCGTCGCGAGGATTTGGCCGGAGTCGTACTCGGAGTCGGAAATTTTGAAAAGTTTGAACTTTTTGTTACTGCATTTAATATGTCAAATTTGGTTTTTGGCCGCATTGATAGATATTTAATTGAATACACATAAATAGGAAAATTAGGGAAAAAAGTGACGATATTAAACTTTTTTTAGTCGGAGTCTGAGTCGTGTTTTTGGTCAATGTTGGTGTCGGAGTCGTGGTTTTGGTAAATGCTGGAGTCGGAGTCAGACTTTTTTTACTGACTTTAGCCCTGATTATAATATTACGTTTTTTATTTTAAATTTAATGTGTGAATGAATTTATTGAGTATTTATTATCCAATGACAGGAACTGAATTTAAATCACTTTGCAATTTAATTACTGTTGACCCTGGATACCGATATATCGATGTCTCTGTGATATAAGTAGAATTGTTTGCAAGTACGTGACTGCAATTACAAAGTGCACAGCTATCGCATAGTAATTCTATCAAGGAAAATGATTTAAGATACCAATCAACACACCTAATCAATCCCTGCCGTTTTAGCAATGTTAACCTTGCAAAAATTATAATAATGTCAGTGAATTTATTCGTGTTCCGGTTATGGACTGCACTTTGATTGAAGCATAGTTCTTATTTGTTCCACGAAAATTAGGATGATTTTGATTTGTTTTGATCGCAATTTGCGAGTGTTGAGTTGTTATGTCAAATTACAGTACGTTAGAAATTTAAATTATCTTCTATGCGTGGAGATTATAGAATAATATACTAGATCTGTTTGTGTAAAAATAAATTAAAATTTTAAATGAAAGCTAAAAAACGTATACACTATAGTTTAATTCGACTGTGTCAGTTAGAGATTAATAGAATAAACTAAATATACAAACATTCGTTTCCCGCACACATTCTCCTATGTGAAATTTTTAGTCAAACGAGTTATTTCACCATTGGATTCGGATTTTTTCTCTCCATGTGACACAATATTTTTAGTTTCCAAAATATACTAAGTGCCGACATTCATAATTGTGTAACTAAAATGTCCTATGTGACAACACATGACTAAGGATATTTTTTCCGAGCTTTTTATTGACTTTATGTATAGTGTTAAAATAAAAATAATAAAACATTTTTAGTACTTTTTCCACATGAGATTTATTTCAACAGGACCGGTTTCGCTCATTTCGAGCATTATCAACTGAATCAATTGATAATGCTCGCCATGAGCGAAACCGGTCCTGATGAAATAAATCTCATGTGGAAAAGTACTAAAAAATGTTTTATTATTTTTATTATAATGCCTTTCCACCAAGTATTGACAGTGAACACCTTAAAAGTGTATAGTGTTAAATAAGTCCTATTTGCAATATTCAAGGAAAATAGTCAGTTTTATCAATTATCTCTAAATATGATGTTATGCATTTATAAAACTTTATGCGGGATGCGACTAAATATATGAAAAATATACTCGTTATCTGGTTCAAACCCTTCATTAAATGTAAATAAATTATGAAAAAATATCTTTGTTTTGAATCAAAAATTTTAAGAAATAAACAAAAGATAGACCACCGCTATATTATGAATAGAAATAAGGCACAATCTCACTTCATTCACAAAATATTTAACTTTTTAAGTTGACCACAACTTTACGTTTTCATTAGCTTGTTAGTTAGTTAGCTGATAAACTGTGGCAAATTAAAAAAACTAATATACAAAAGTTTAAACTACTGGTGTCTTTTAATATATTTAGATAGCAAGATCATAAATACCTTCCTCAAAGGCTGTTGTAAACGAGTTACGTGATGTTATTCACGTGAAAATATTTGTTAAATCATAAAAAAAAAACTATCGATAATTTAACATGAGCTTGAATGATTATCTACGTACTATTTTAAATACATTATAACAAGTTTTATCTGCCAGTAATAAAAGAAAAAAGTACAATAATATATCGGTCAATATGCCATTAAGGAGAATGCCATAATCATTTGGAGGACTTCCAGTCGAGTAAAAAATAATAGCATTATGTCAATACAAAAGATTTCCTGGCACACCCACTCACTGTGTTGTTTACGACTTTATCGAAAACGAAATCAAAAATGCACCTGCAAGAAGCTTGGCCGAGTTCTCACCGAGTGATTTGATGAGATACGGGTTTTACGAGTAAAAATTCGTGGAGCACTTCAAACAATAGTGGTAACGTATTTTGTGGTGTTGCTAATTGTCAAATTTTGAATATATTATTATAAATACAAAGATGACGTTTTTTTACGCAACATAAGACATTCATCTCATTAGTTTAACAGTTTGTAATGTTAACGTCATTAGTATTATTATTATTTGCTTGTTTTGTTTCAATTCTATAACCCCCCTCCTTGCTTCCCGTTAAAAGGAAAAATCCCAAACTCCATTTTGTAATTTTATCATTTTAAAATATTAGAATCAATCATGCTTCGTTACTGCTTTTGAGATAGTAAGTACAAACTTTGAGATAGTAAGTCCGAAGATGCCTCTGAAAGAGGCGAAACACGTGTCACAGTAAGAAGAACAATACGTGAAATAATCAAAGTTATTTAAAAATTTTATAAGATATTATTTTGTAGAAGATGATCGTGGAATTGGCAAATGTGGGAGGGTCAATTAAAAATGATCTTTATATTTACGTACATATTTTTCAATACGTTTCATGATAAATATAATTATTCCCACAGGATGATGAATCATTAATTTTCTGTAATAATTAATATAGACAGCACATGAGGTTTGAATTTTTCGATGGATTCGGTTGATGGACTCGAGGTTTGCGGTTTTAAGTTGTGAAAAACATTATGTTATAAAATAATATGTTACGTATGTCAAAGAGACATCAATAAGAGAAGTGGCAACTAAGATAGTTGAATACGTATTAAAATCACCTTTTCGTTCATAACTTACTCCATTTAATCTTCAAACAAAACGTTATAATAATTTTATATATTTTAGTTAAAAAATAAATCAAAAAACCAAAGCTTCGAATTTAAAGATCATGAAAAGAAAATTTGCATCTGGTTGATTGATTGGTAACAATGATTACTGGTGTAACCTGTTTTTTGGCTTTCCTCAAAAGTAGAGAAAACTAACTTCGGTTTCGTTGTCTTAAAGAGGTTTTATTTACTAACTTTAATTACTGGTGAAAACTTTGAAACGAGAAAAATGACTTTGGTTTTTCCATATTAAAAGGGCTTGAATTACTAGTGAAACCGGTTTTTTGGCTCTCCTGAAAAGTAGAGAAAGGTGACTTCAGTTTCTCTGTCTTAAAAATTCTAAAAAACTAAAAGGATTTAATTACAGGCGAATCCTGATTTTTCGCTCTCCTGAAAAGCAGAGCAAAATGACTTTAAAGGAGCAAAATAGATAGGCTATCAATTTAATTTTATACTATTTTGATTTCCATATCATTATCAGTTGCAGTTGCAAAATTTTTAAATCACGATTGTGCTATTTTTTTAGTATGAGGTTAAAATGAAAAATTAATTTTTTTAAATCTCATGTTAAATAACTGTAGTTGCATAATTAGTTCCTGCCAATTTAATTCTTGACCTTTTTGACGTGACAACGTCTTATAAATCGATGAACGCCCGCTGCACGCACGAAAAAACATGACTCATTGTCCCGTTTGTCGCGTTACGCCGAAGGCAAGCGTGCGAGCGAGAGCGCGGATAAGCGATAGAGAGGCACGATCGGCCTACCGTTCGGATTGTGCCGTATCTATCTCTCTTCCACTCGATTGGTCGATGCGTCTGAGTAGAAAAGAGACAGCGGCAGCACACAACTTATACACCTACAGTACCTACACGTGATCTGTTTACAACTGTTTATAGAGTGAAGTTAAATGTTAATGTGGTTTTCATTGTTTATATTACAACAACAATTGCGGCAATAAATGTAATTAATTCTTGCATATTAAAAATCTGATTAACGTATAACAAATATACAAAATATCGTATCCATACAAAATAATGATAATTCAATAAAAATGATTCCATTTTATTCATAAAAGTATGCAATCATTTCATCAATGTTTTCTTATGACTTTGTCACGATAAACTATCGTCCGTAAACCGACTTTACAGACACCAATTTTTTTTAGTATGAGGTAAAAATGAAAAATTAATTCTTTTTAAATCTCATGTTAAATAACTGTAGTTGCATAATTATTTCCTGCCAATTTAATTCTTGACCTTTTTATTTATTATATACTATGAACACGATTCGAAGAATGAAAAACAAACGTTTCATATTTTTACCACGTATGTTCGTATTATGAAAGTTACTTGTACGTGCAATATGTGAACGTACCTGATATAGAATGTAAATAAAATATTAGATAAGGCAGTGCAAGGTGAAATATTAATTATCGGCTTGTGGCTACAATAAAAGAAAGATATATTTTTTAATTATATTACTATCGAAAGAATGTTTCTTATATATGTATGTAAAACGTGTCACGTTTTATAATAATAAGAAATGTATCGCTCTTAATCATATCCTACGATATTTTGCTCAGTTGGAAGTAGGATTACCAATCCCGGGATTTCGGGATTGCAATAAGTCGATTCCGAGACTGGTCCCGGGATTTGATATATATTGTTTTTAATGGTCGATAATTTTAATATTTATTAAATACTAGCTGTACCCTGCGCGCGTTGCTACGCCAGCAATTGTAGGGGGGATTGGGGGAGGGGGTGTTCGCCAGAAAGTTTCGCGGAAGTGTACTCGAGAAATTTGTAAAAAATCGATATCAATTTTTGGGGGTTGGGGGTTGTTTGGCGGCGTGGGGTTTGGGGGGCGTATGGAGGGGGTATGCCAAAAACCTTCGAAGGAGTGAACTCGAAAAATTCATAAATTTAAAAAAAAAAATCGGGGGTGGAGGTTGGGAGGTGGTTGGGGGGAAAGGTTGGTAGGCCAGAAACCATCGCGGGAGTGCACTCAATAAATTTGTAAAGTTTCACATCGATCGGTCGAGCGGTTTAGTAGTCCATAGCGGACATACATACAGATATTCATTTATATATATATAGATAGATAGACTAGTATTGCTACCCGGCTTCGCTCGGACTAAGCGACCAATAATTATGTAATGTTATATCATTCCCAAAGAATTACAGACCCACAGACATACATACATACATAACGCCGTTTCAGTATTTCTAGTTTTGCTACCCGGCTTCGCTCGGACTAAGCGACCAATAATTATTAAATGTTATATCATTCCCAAAGAATGACAGACCCACAGACATACATCCATACGCCGTTTCGGTTTTATATATAAGATTACCCATTTTTATGTATCATGAAACATAGTCTGGGATAATTGATGTTCGATTGAAATATAATGTACGAGAGTATCGAATGTGTATTCGAATGCGATCTGATAATTAATTGAAATAAAAAATATGTCCGGTTATTCAATTTTTTTTTCAATTTCACATTATTAAAATGATGACACATTAATGGAAATAAATAACGCTTTTATTTTTGACAAATCAATCCCATAAATGTCGGGATTATGTTTTCTAATCACGGAATTGATAACCCTAGTCGGAAGGTATTTTCAATCGGTCAGTTGGAAATGAACATTCGCTGAGGGCAACCAGTTTAAATAGTAATTTGAATTAACGTCTTTGAAGAAGGTATACAAATAAACAATTTCAGATTTATAATAAATCTGATTGATTATGATGTGATGTAGTATTATCGGAAAACAAATTAATAAGACCGGTTTTGCTCGCATCACTGTAGAAAATGCTCGCGGTGAGCGAAACCGGGCTTGATCTCAATAAATCCAATGTGAAATATATACTTAAATGTTTTCTTATTTTTATTATAATGCCATTCCACCACGTATTGACAGTTAACACCTTAAAAGTGGAAATAAAATTTAAAAAAAAATACAAATCGTAATAATCGTTTGAACTAATTAATACTTAATGTTTTTAGATGAACTAGATATTAAAACGTTGATTTTTATTCAACGATAATACAGGTATTTCGGTGATTGACAGCAATACAGGAAATGAAAAGCAACAAGTTTTTCAAGGCTTACTATTTGCGATATCAAAGTCGCTATTTACCTTGTCAACTGATGCTAACTACCTTTGTAACATTAGGCATTAAAATTTACTCAAATCACAATAAGTAATTTGATCATAAACACTGATTATTTATTAGACTAAACCGTGCTCTAGTATTCCTAATAGCTTTCTTAGTACGTTAATTGTACCAAATTCATAGAATCCAAAATTAACTATTACACTTTTCTTCAACGATTTTTTTGAAAAATTACATCGTTTGTACAAGGTGAATGAAGACTTATTTTTACCGTCTATCATATCCGTGGTCAAGTGTCAACGTCGTTGGATTCGGTTTGGAATGCTCTAGTTAGAATCCCAGTAAAGTCAGTGTGATATTTCAATCTAATTATTAATTTATGTTCGGAGATATTACTGTCTGTATTTCCTAAAATAAATCATCCCACACCCATCCGATCGTAAAAATGGAACGTTACACAAACCATTAGCTAACTACTAGTACTGTCTTAGTTTTATCATTTCTCTCTTATTATTAGAATAGAAAAGCTAAGTAACTGAGTAACAAAGAGTTCTTGTAGACTCTTATGTTGATATAAACTGCAGTATGCTTAAAATAAATAAAAACATATGACAAATTTGGCTGTGTCGCTCATATCTACCTATGCTTTGTTTGTTAGTATGAAATATACAGGTATTTATACCAGAACCGGGAAAAAAATTGGGTTTTGGACTACAGATTTTTTAAATACATATCTTCAAGCGAAATACTAATTAAGGTTCAATATCCTTCAAACAAACACAATTTAATGAGACGATTTTTATATCAAGTATTTATAAAGAAGTTGACGTTCTTCAAACTAAAAACATATGTGAGGTGTTAATTGTTCGTATGTGGTTTTGTTGCAAATAATTATACTTTTTTTTTTGTTAAAGTATAAATATATAATATGTTGTTGATTAAATGAATAATGTGACTAGATAATATTGGCAGTTTAACGAAGGTGGACGTTTTTATCCAGTGAGAAATACATGGCGTTACGTGTTTTGCCCACGGCTTTATCCTATAGATTTATGGTGACAAACGGACAATTTAGACTAGAATAATTTTGCAGCAAATAAAATCGAGCAACGAATCATTTATTGAGTTAGTATTAGATAATTTACTATTTGTGTTGTTTTGGGAACGTGACGCATGCATCGCTAAATTCTGATAAGCCACAATGTGCAAGTTTGTTTGTGAAAAAAATGCATTGCGCTGAAATGAATACGGCATTATCTTATCATACAATATTTCGGCACAGAGATAGCAGAATATTAGGCGTTTGCCATGTTTTATGTCAATTCTGTTAATTCCGTTTGCAAATAAATAAAAATATATTCTTTGAAACGTACAGCGTCGGATTCGTAAATTTTATAGGACAAAGAAAATTGTCGGCTTAATTCTAACATCATGGAAATCTTTTTTTTCAGAATTTCATGTTTAGATGATTTTGGTTTGCAAGTATGTATAGCGACGCATCTATTTCATTCATTTTATGTCAAAATAAGCACATGGAAAAGGGTCAAAATCCATGTGAAAATTTCATGAATTGTAGTAGCGCATTGAACGCCATTCGAATATCATGTAACTCATCAGATTGTCTGAGGTCTTTGCGCGAGTTAGCTTTGATTCTAGCGCGCCGAGATTATGTAGAATTCTTCAGAAAAGTTAAAGATTCTTCCACCAAATAAACCTAGAAGATTTTTTTTGGATGTTGAAATAGTCTCCTGAACACTTGGCGTAAACAGTTTACACGATGTTGGAATAAAGTTAAGAACGAAATCATCAGGTATTACGGATGAAAAACAGTAAAAATTTTCTTCAAAAAATCTTTAAAAGCATAATACTGTATCAGCCACGGAATAGATATCGATGGTGTTTGGGCAAAACCTGATACCATACAATTTAAAATAACTTTGATTATACATACCACGTATTATGTTACTAATTGTGACATGTGTTACAGAGGCAGACGTTGCTTAAATGATAATGAAAGATTGATAATATTATTTGTTAATGAGAAAAAAAAAATGGAGGTTGGCATTTTTCCTTTTTACGGAAAGCAAGGAGTAGGAACAAAACCAAAAAAAAATACCTTTTCAAAGAAATCAATAATACAAAATTATTAACTTATGCGTTGCAATCAATTGGGAAAGATTAAGCTTATGGAAATAAATTAAAGATTGGCGAGCAACCTGTCCTATTTAGGATTTTATTTAAAAATACTTCCTTACTGTTGATACTTTTATTATTATTTATTATAAAAAAATCTAAGCTATTCATTCTTAAAACCTTTTTAATTAATTTAGTTTTTTAACGTGTATAACTACTGAAAACCGTTATTATTTCAATGTGTAGTGGAATAATCGAAATTCTGAAATTAATTTATTTCTCCTCACTGTTTGAATATTGCTTCGTTAAATTCAATATTTTGCAGTTATCAGGCGATGCCCAAACATCACCGATATAAAGATTAGAATACATACATTTAAAGTTTTGCATATGTACAGAACTGTTTTTCTATACTTAGAGCAAAACTTGAAAATATATGTCCTGTTTATTTTTTAGCATATTTTGTTTCCCTGACTTTTTTCATTATAACATGTATTATAATTAATATGTTTTCGAGTTGTTACTACTTCGTATTAATTATTGTTTAAGTGTATATTTAAATAATGCAGATAAAAAATGTACCAGTAGTTTTTATTTTACCTATTAAGCAAGGCTTTGTACACATTTTAGTCATCACAAATAATTATTTAACCCTAGAAATATTTAATTGTAAGTGTTTTAGATTTAAGAAATGTTCTGGTTATCATTTGTATATGTTACAGTGTAACTGTATTCTCAGTGAAAATATATTCTTCTCCAAGCTGTCATTAAAATTAAATTTGACCGCCCTACCTTCAGCCCAATGTTTGTTTGTGTTTTTCTTTGGTTCTCTTTTTATGAAAAGGACTACTTGCTGATTTTGTTTCAATGAAGCAAACCAAAATTTTAGGCCGGCAAATCATCGACTTGGGTCAATAATTTCAATGATCGTGACCAGTGAAATCTTTTTGTCATACAAATCTATTACTGGATACATTTTCACTGAGATTACAGTTTCACTGTAACATATACAATTTTCTTTTTATCTTTCATAAACCCGCTAGATTATATCATTGAAATGTATTTCATTTAAAGTCTGTAATAGTTATGCACCGTACTGAATGATATAATTAAAAGTTGTGTCTTTTGAAATTAAAGAGTTTTCACAAACATATTGAGCATGTTTTATTTGAGTGGAATAATATATAAACAAATTGAATAAAACTTGTTATTCGGAAAGGTCAGACGGCGCCGTAACTCATAATGTTATTTCTGTTTGACCTTACTCGGTTTATGACAGGTAAATAAGTTGGTGTCCGGTAGGTGTTTCTAATTTAGTACCATAATGATAATATGCACAAAAACTGTTTACAATTGGTAGTTCATAGCTTAATCGATGATAATATTGCCATAATTACTTTCATTTTAGGATTGGCCAAAAACCGTCGATGGTATGTTAATTATGTTGCGAGTCGATAACTTATACTTATTTAAGGTGTGTATTTAATGGGTCAGTATTTAATTCAAGTTTTGGACAGTTAATTAAATAAATGGTCAGCGATATGTCAAAATTGTCAGTAAATATTTCAACGTTCAGTATCCACTGAATCGTGATGGATGTGCTCAGTTATTAAATGAAACGGTCAGTAATTTATGTAAACCGATGTGTATAGTAAGTTTAAAATGAATGGTTAGTTTTAGTTTGACAGCTTGTGAATTTGATCAAATATGGTAAGAAGCCAATTTGTGACCAAGTCTCTTTTTTAAATATTAGATTTTTACCTAACTTAACCATGCCGTCTTACCCCTTCTATTAACAGACAATTTATAGATATCTACAAACCCTTTAACAAAAAAATACTAATCATTTTCCAATAATATACTGACCAAAATTAATTATTTACTGACCGTTTATCAAATTAGATACTGACTAAATAGTTCCTTGCCCTTGTTTAATGCAAGCAACCGTAACTTTGCTACCGAATATTTTTATTGTAAGTGAAAAAATTTACTCAAAGGAATTTGTAATTACTAGGCTTTATTTAAGGATATCGTTACCATAAAGGTATGTAATGTTAGCTCGATAAGAGATTTTTTCCACCAATGTGCATCGCATTCAAAATATTATGTCTGATGATTTCCGCTTCTTACGTGAGGTGTTATAACTTTGAACGACTCTTATGCATTTGGAAAATCAAAATAATTTTCCAAATGCTGATTTAAAGAATATATCAATATAACGTGGTTTATAATTCATGTCCCTAGGAAATCATCCATTTAGTAAAGTAAGGTTTAATTGTAGGGCCTAGAGCTAGAAGGGCCCATGTGAAACATATCATTTTTTTTTAAATTGTTTGGCGATGGGTTTATGAAAGTCTTTTAAAATTTATGGTATAAATTTAGTCTTGTACAGTGTTGATTTTTTGCACTATGTCTGTCGTAATGATTATAGACAATTCTTGCACCAATAAATCTCAACTTCTGATCACCTAGGAGAATATAGCCATTTTTTGGTGGAAAGTATGCTATAACATTATTTTGATATAAAAATTATCTGTCCTTGAATAACATCAATTTAAATTCGAATGTCATAGGGATTTTCAACATAAAAAGTATTTTATTATCTTAACTTTAAAAAAATGATAAATCTTGAATGATACAATAGATATAAATTTTCTCATTTCTCACCTAAGTCTGGGATCGAGCTGGACGGTTCTTCATGAGGCGGCGCCCGTTCCACGTTGTGCCTCGGTGGTTTGGGAGGCGGCGGCGGAGGCGGTCTCATTGGACAGTGCGCTATGACACCGGTGCTCGTCGAAGACACTTGCGGCGTATGGGGCGCCCTGAACTCCTTCACGTCGCGTCGCTCTTCCGGGGGCAGAGCGACGACCTGCAGCCCCGGCCGACACAGTTCAATGGCAACCCGCTGCTGTTCTCGAAATCTCAATTGCTCCTCGCGACATCCGTTCGCTTCCCTAAATCTACGCTCTTCTCTTCGGTTATCTAGCTCTCTGTACCTCTGAGACAGCTCTTCGTCGTCGGTATCCATAAATCGCAATTGATCTCCGTCTCGATATCGAGTGTTCTCTCTTTGAGACCTTTCTCCGTTGCGTGGAATATCGCAGATTCTGTATTCCGATAGCGATTCAGTCGGAGGAATCTGAACGATTCGACTCGGTTCTATTATGACTCTTGGATGCT
The DNA here is from genome assembly GCA_028554975.1 of Himalopsyche kuldschensis. Taxonomy (NCBI): domain Eukaryota; kingdom Metazoa; phylum Arthropoda; class Insecta; order Trichoptera; family Rhyacophilidae; genus Himalopsyche; species Himalopsyche kuldschensis. The sequence continues at coordinate 5,183,738 of JAHFWI010000007.1, forward strand.
CCACCGCCGCGGGTATAGTTCTCATTATTATGCTGTGCTCGGAGACTATCTCCTCGCGTTCTGCCGCAGGTACTATTATGTCGCTGCAGTCAGGGTCTATTTCCTGTTTCGGCGACAGGATCGGAAACGGTGACATCTCGGTTATAACTAGGTTTGGCATATTAACGTTATCAGTCAGGTGAGTTGTATTTTCAATGGCTAATTGGTTAGCCTGCGAGTCGGCACGCAGTTTTGATGAGCTTATCATGTATATTATCAAAAGATCCCGCCCATATATAATGATAATAAATAAATCGTAAATAGTAGTAACATTCTAGGAAGTTGAGGCGGATACGTTTTTGCGTAACGATGCGCTCGAGATGAGCGGATAAGATCGAGCGCGGAAGGCTCGCGGGGACTGTGGCTACGTGGCCTTGACCGCCGTCACGGCCGCCTGAGCGATGCGCCGCCGTTGCTAAAGGAAAATGCCTTATTCGAACTGATATCGGGAATAACGCCCCGATTCAATATCAAAGGGTCAGATCTCGCTTCCTGGTGTCACCACCTGGGGTCCAATAATAGCTTGACTAGATGCGATCGGCCTGTTGATTTGCGCGCACTACATATGCACCGCGAAATTTTATTACGAGATGGCATTCACCTTGAAACTGTTTCACCGGCGTTCAAACTGTGCGCGGGCGTCGGAAAAAAATATCTTGCACTCGTATTATTACTCGACAGTCGATTTACTTCGCTAATAAAAGAATTGCACAAAATTCGTACTCATTGAATCACTGCGATCGTGAAAAACAAAAATGTCTTCAGGGTCAAGTGTGACTATATTTAAGATCATTTAAAGATGATAACACAATATAAAAAAATAACAGTCAATTCCATTTTATATTCACTATTGCACACACACAAATTGTTAAAAAAAATTAAAACGGAATTAATAAAATTTAGTTTTTTTGTAAATCATTTATTCCGCAGATATCTTCATCGCATGAACAGTTAAAACAAAATGTTAAATAAACAAATATTATTCGTAAAACGTGCGTTTCCGAAAACAAAACAACGATGTAAACATAACCGGCACAGCACGTGTACTTTAGAACTGTCAATTTCAAAAAACTTTCGTAGCATTGAATATTATTTTATCGCAAGTTTAGTGCACCCGCCGTGGAGTTTGTGTCATACGATAATAATCGTAGGGGTAAATTAATTTCGTTACGATAATCTGTAGAGGCTCTACGATCGAGCGAGTCGTAGAGCTGAGAACTCGTCCGCTCGCAGCGGGCAACTTTCTCCTACTGAGCGAGTGACGAGCGGCGAGCGTCGACGGACTGGGCGAAACCGGCGAACGGCGTTTGCTGAGCATTCGCTCGGTACTGCGAACCGACGAAAGTGAATCTAGCGAGCGGCCGCCTAGAGCGCAGCGTACACGGGGGCGCGTGCATCGTACTGATACACAAACAAACACTGCCATACATTTGCAATTGCATTATGCTACCGGGTGGGTACAAATTAACAACGAAAATCGCATTGAAGTTTTCTCTATAAAAATTGTTTATTTTCAAAATTGCTTAATCGGTACAGTGTTACGTGTTTTGTATATGATTAAGACACCGGAGAAGATTGGGAATTTTCCAATGATTAAAGATTTTAAATTATTTGCTTATTAAAGGAAATGGATTTTAAACGGCTCAATTGGTTAAACAACTCAAAATTATAAAATTTTATTAAAACATATGAACGAAGTTGAGTAGGTAAACGTTTATTTTTAAAAAGAAGCTTCCTAAAAATAAATATTCACATCTGTTCGATATTGAACACAATTGAATTACTTTTTTGTAAAACGAACATTATTAAAAGTGTTTTTTTTCGATCTTCGAACATTTTTTTACTATTCATATAATACTATTCTATTTTTATTCTAAAAAAAATATTAAACATGTATTAATGTTAAAAAAGACGGTGTTTGCACAATTCAATAATTTTTGGTGACAATCTTCATACTATACTTAATAAATGTCTGTTTTTTAATCGTGGAATACAATTATAATATTTTCTAAGTTACTGGATCTCTTACGGCTCTGGCATAAAATTAGTTAAATAAAAATATGAATCAGTTGAATTTTGTACTTTTCCATATATTTGTTCGCCCAGGTTTCGATTTTCAACATCTTCAGGCAATTCAATTTGATCCGACGAAACCCGGGTCGTTAGCGAGTAAACTCATGGAAAAGTACAAAATTCAAAAGATTCAAATTTGTATTGGAATTCCATTAAACACCTTCAAATTAAATCCTCAATGTATTAAACTTTTCATAATATAGGAAAAATTCTCAGTCGAAAATGTTAAATTATTTAGTTAAATCTCGCTCTATATATACGTATGTATTCAGAACCTTCGGTGATTATGCGTTTACAATTTATCTGTGACCCTTAAAATTGATCAATATTTTTGTTACACTTGTACTTTCTCACGCACACTTCGACGAAAGCCCTGCGCCGCTGTCTGCACTCTGACACACGCAAACCTTCCCTCTCACACGCACACACACACATCCGCGCGATCACTCTCACACAACAGTAGCACGCACGAATACATTCAATGGATCGCTTGCACTTACTCGGCCAAGTAGCCCAACGCTTACACTTGCAACTTGACATAGATACTGTAATGTTAATTAACAGAGCTGGGATCGGAACATACTGTTTTGTTACGATAATATTATATTAATGCTGGTCTTGTAGTTGTGGTTTCAACCTGGGCTGTTGAGTTGATAAAGAAACACGACACCGACTCCAATATTGACCAAAAAACACGACTCCAACTCCGACATTTAAAAAAAAATTGTCACATTTTTTGTATACGTTTCCTACTTATTTACTACTTTCTAACTGTATTAAATTAAATGTCAACCAAAAAATCCGGCCAAATGCCAAATTGTACATGCTATATGAATACATAGAATGTTTACACTTTTCATGACTCCTGCCAAAACACAGCGACTCCACGACTTCAACTCCACAGCCCTGGTTTCAATGTTTCGTCGTACTTGCTGTCTAGGTCAAGGGCTCGAATCCCAAAATGTAAAATTTCAATCAATTTTTATGGCTGTAATGTTTTCATTTTTTCCCCACACCCTCTTCGTACGAGCACAAAAGCGTTTTGAGTTTGAGAGGAGCTCTTCAACTACTTCTTATTTTTTAATCTTATACTTATTTCCTTACCCTCTACAAATATTATAAAGGGTCTTTTTATAAGGACGCTTAGTTTTGAAATGTAAATAAAACAAGTTGTTTGTGAGATTTCGACTAAATTTTAATTTCATTTGTAAGTATATTTTACGGCATTAAATATGGAATATGCCATCAAATGTCTGCCAATATCCATTCATTATAAAAATGGGCCATGTCGCTAAAGTTTACCTTTTTGACAAATTTGGGTAAACTTCCAACTGCTCCAGAACCCAACCAGGCGTTGTATGTGGTCGTTTACCTGAAGTTCCTTGGTTAGTTGGATTTTATACGGGTGCAGACATAAGGCCCGATTCAAAATTCGCCAAGTTGAAGTCGCAGAAAAGCCAAGTTCTTGTGAACAACGAGAAATAAGCTGCCTTGGGTTTTCCTGTACACTTTCACACACAGCAGCAATGTTTTCACCAGATATTGTATTTTGATGACGTACAAGTAGGTGTTGGCCGATTATTTACCAAACTGGTTGACTCAAATTTGGGCACTAAACAATGAATAATCTACTCAGCAGGACAAAGTAACATATTTTGAGCGTCCCTATTGAAATACCCTTTATAAAGGATGAGCGTTTGACTGAATATCAGTTTTCGTTGAACAACTTAGGAGTCATGGATACAAACGTTTTTATTCATTGTTACCAGGCATAGCGGGAGACAATGCTCAAGCATTCAAGCTTCGGCCAAGAAAATCAGCCAATCTCATAATAAATATTCACGTTAATGTGGTTGTGTTGGATGTATGAATCGTAGCCGTAAAGCACCGTCTTCAAACAAATATTATAAACCTGGGCTGTGGCGTCGTTAAAGAAAAGACCAATCAACCAATCCGGCAAGTGACCAAATTTTTCTCATTATAGATGTTATATGCGAAAGCAAAAAGTTTCACGAATAAACAATAGAACCAATAAATTTATATATATTTACGCCAAAGTGTTGTTTTTATTTTTTGAGTGATTTAACTAAATAATGGAAAATTTATTGAAACAAGAAAATAAATTAAATAGACAGCTTAAATGTCAATGAACGGTGAATAATATCAACATATATCTGCCATTTTTATAAATGACACAAATTATTTTCATTTACTGATTGCGACTATAGACTATAGATATTTTTATCGCAGAAACGTGACTCAAAATCACTCGTCTTCGACGATGTCCACTCCATATGTGTAGTATAAGTAAAAAGTTTTTTCCTTAATAATTTAAATAAATAAAAAAAGATACGTGATGAACATGGTATCACAACATTGTTGTGACGACCTCATCTTTCTCGGAAACAATGACATGTTTGTACTTTCACGCTGCTGTTCCCGTCTTAATACATTGACCAGTATGCGTTAGGCATGGATAGCGAAGGGTCGACAGGCGTCGCCGCATTGTGGAGCGACGCCGGACTACACCAGGTCGACGTCCGCCGCCAAAGTATTAAACCAAAACCATAAACGTTAACCTTGAATTATTATCTTTAGAAAATGCAACGTAGCGATGCATTCTCATTAAACCAAAGAGTTTAATAATAAATGTAATATGTTTAATACTTTCGATGGTTTCAGCAGTAACTTTGTGGAAGTTAATTTTAATATAAAATTTAAAATAATTTCCACGTATTGTGCTACTAACTTGTTGACACGTGTTTTGCCTCTTTCATAGGCATCTTCGGACTTACTATCGCAAAGTTTGCTTAACCAAGATTGATTCCAATATTTTAAAATGATAAAATTACAAAATGGAGTTTGGGATTTTTTGGGGGAGGGGGTGCACACCAGAAAGTTTCACGGAAGTGTACTCGAGAAATTTGTAAGAATTCGATATCAATTTTTGGGGGGGAGGGGGGTTGTTTGGCGGGGTGGGGATTGGGGGGCGTATGGGGGGTATGCCAGAAACCTTCGAAGGAGTGAACTCGAAAAATTCGTAAAGTTTAAAAAAAACAATTTGGGGGGTGGAGGTTGGGGGTGGTTGGGGGAAGGGTTGGTAGGCCAGAAACCATTGCGGGAGTGTACTCAATAAATTTGTAAAGTTTCACATCGATCGGTCGAGCGGTTTAGTAGTCCATAGCGGACATACACACAGACATTCATTTTTATATATATATATAGATAGATATAAACGATACAAACTATTTACCACGCGTCAGTTCAGTTCAGCCGAAATGCATGAAGATACCGAAAGAGCAAAACCGAGTCTTTATCGATAAAACAAATGGAAAAGTAAAAACATTTGACGATTCAAATTCGATGTAGAAAAATGTGTCTTGAAGCGGTATATAAAAAAAAATTCAAACACGTAATACCTATTTTTCCGAGCACCAACTACTGCAGTGACTAACTATACAAATGTCTGGATTCGCGCATACTACTACACGCAGACAATGCATACATCAAAAACTGCACGTCCGTACAGGGTGCAGCCGTCTCCCCAATGTCTGCCATCACGTGTGTGTGCGTTGACTGGAATACAACCCTCCGGTTTGTTGATGTGTGGGTTGATTTGGATGTTAGTGTTGGTACTGCGTGCATACGCATCGATTCCAATTGGAGGGTGACACCATGATAGCAATCGGAAAACTATTTTTTAACATCTTGTAGCATATGGACTCCTCACGGAATTTAAGTCAACATATGTTTTTCTACGAGAACTACTTATTACTCAGTTGCTCAACCTCTCTTTTTTTCGAAGAGAGTTGGGATGGAAAGAATACGAAGGATAGGACAGGTCTAGTGGTTAACTAATCTCTGTCACTATGAGTCGCTCTCTAGGATCGTAAAGTTGGGAAAGGATTTTAACAACAGAAACACCCATTGCCTCAGAATCGCACACAAACATTGCCTCAGAATCGATTTATTATTGGTCATGATGTCTAGAGTAAAAATAAAATAAAAAAATTCTCGCCTTGCTTGAAAAAACCTTGGAAAGGTGACAAATTTTTTAGGTCTCGATTTTATTATTTAAATATAATTAGTACCGGCTATATTGAACAAAGTTTATGCGTGTTAGTTAATGCAGCGTATGAAAAAATTCAATTTGATTTATGTCAATAATAAATTTTAATGTTAATTTTTTCTTAAAAAAATATGATTTTAGGACAGTATTGAACACGAAGTGTTAAATGACAATATTGGTTTTAAGGCATTACATATATTAAAATGAAAAAAACACATTTTATTCGCTTTGTTAAAATGCTTGTAATGATCTTTCCAAAATATGTGTGGAAGTGGTACAAAAGATGTATTTTATCAAGGTTTTAATATTTATTTATATATTCTTGGTAGAACTAAAATACATCGATATCTCTAAGTAAATGGTATAAAAAGAAGCGATAAATACGAGAAAATAATGAATGAATAAACATTTTAATAATAGTGCTTCAATTCATTTGCTTAGTTGTAATACCATTTTTTTTTCTTGTAATTCTTGCTTTACTTTTCTACAGATATCACTGGTTCGTTGTATTTATTATCAGTTAAAAATGCTCACTATGAGCGAAACCGGTCCTGACCCATCAAATTTTATGGACAATAAGTACTAAAAATATTTTATTATTTCTATTGTATTAACGTTTGTTTGATCATTGAATTGATTATATATATAAATTTTCCGGTGCATTTCGATTCAATTTAACCAATCGTGGTCCCGAACGGACGCTTCCACATGGTGACCCCGGCATTTTCGACTGGGTAGACGAACTGCGAAGGTTTTCTGGGCATTGGCCATGCTCTGAATAGGGAGGGTTCACTTACCCAAAAGAAAGTCTTTTGAGATGGCAGAGGTCCTTACTCTACCAGCTCGGAGTGTTGTATACATCGCTCGCGGTGCATTCATTTTGAACTCGTGTGAAGGACCTCGAGTTCGTGCTATCTTCTTGTTCTGAGAGTCTGTTGTTTATTTGGGGATCAATCAATTGATATCTGTGACCGAGAGTTTCAAAGAAAACAAGCTTACTTTTTATCCGAGGATAAGATGGCTTTGAGACTAAAACTTTTTTTCCAAAAGACGTCGATGACATTTTATACTTTACTTAAATTACTAAATATAAATATGTTCACTGTCAACGCTTGGTAGAATGGCATTATAATAAAAATAGTAACACATTTTTAGTCATTATTCCACATTAAATTTATTGGATCAGTACCGGTTTCGCTCATTGCGAGCATTCATCGGTAGATAATCCTCGCCATGAGTGACAACGGTTCTGATAAAACAAATTTAATTTTAAATGTGTTGTCTGAAATTATACTGAAGTGAAAGTTTTGCACGTATTATGGTATACTTACCACCTTTGCAAAAAACTTAAAAGAAGATCATTTTTTTACACGCTGAGAAAAAAATAAAGATTGAACATAAATGGAAAATATAGTTTGCATCAAAAATAATAAGATAGATCGAGTTACAGACTAATTTTTAATTTAGGTACAGTTACATATTTTTTTATTTTATCCTTTAACACAGGGAAGGAAGAAAAATAAAAATATATGATACCTATATAAATAACGCAGTAATCATATATTTAATATAAAATTTATTGGATCGGGACGGGTTTCGCTCATGGCGAGCATTGTCAACTGAAAATGACAGTGGACAACTGAAACTGACAGTGAAACTTGACAGTGTCAGTTGACAATGCTCGCCATGAGCGAAACCGGTCCTGATCCTATAAATTTTATACTGAAAAATAATAAAAATGTTTTATTATTTTTATTATCATATCTTTCCACGAATTATTATTGACAGCGAACACCCTAAAAGTGAAAACATCCATTTGTTGAAAAACTGAAAATGTGAGATATTTTCATTACTTTTTCCTCATAAATTTGTGTTTACTATCAATATTTTTAACATATGTTTTAAATTAAGGAATTACGGACAATGTGTAACAATTCAAACTTTTCCATGTGAATAAAAAAGGTCACAAAAGTTTAATCTAAAACTGGCAGTTGAAAAAAAGTATTTTGGAATTGTCCACTTTTGAAAATTACCTCCTGATATATGTGTTGTCTTAAATTAAAGTATTATGAAAGATTTGCACGTATTGTGTGTGCTAAAGATATTATCATATTTTTTCATTTTCAAATAACTAAACAAAAAAAAACATCATTTATTTTACTGACGAGAAAAATAGATTTCAATATAAAGATATTATCATATTTTTTCATTTTCAAATAACTAAACAAAAAAAAAAAAAAGCATCATTTATTTTACACGCTGAGAAAAAATAGATTTCAATCTTTTTCTCGTAAGTTTGCGTAAAAAAGTAAGATAAATCGAGTTAGAGACGAATTTGTAATTTTGGAATAGTACAGTTACATAATATGTTTATTTTTCTGTACATAGGGAAGGGAGAAATATATGATACCTAAATAAATAACGCAGTAATCATATATTTAATAATAAGGACGATCAAAAAATAAAGTATGCAGAAATGAGGCAGGTCGAGTATTTGATGCATAGACAAAATAATGTCCAGCAAAATACTGCATACTATTTTATTCACTACTAGTATTGCTACCCGGCGTCGCTCGGACTAAGCGACCAATAATTATCTAATGTTATATCATTCTACATAATTATATCACAGAATCTAACATCCAAAATAGAGTTAAAATAAAATCACAAACTATATTTAATTTGATGACAGCCCCATTCTCGCCCATTAAAATGTCCAAATTCAAGGAAAAAATCTAATTTGCTAAAATGTCAAATAATATCTTCACGTAAATAATAAAAGCCGGGAAAAGTTCAGTAGAAGACTAATTTATTACATTTTGATTAAATGTCTTCGCCGATAAAAATTCAAACATATTTTCTTTCATATTCGTTTTTATGGCAACTTAATGACCAACAATGCAAAAGGGAATTACAGACCGACATACATACATACGCCGTTTCGGTTTTATATATAAGATGAAGTTGGTAACTGTCATTCTTTTGTAAGAAAAATAATTTTTGTAGTCACTTCATTTATTAAAAAAGACCAGGACCGGTTTCTCTCGTCGTTAGCATAACCAGTTGATGAAATATTAATACAAAACAGTAAGACAAAGTACAAAAATAAGTAAGAGTAAATAGTTTAATAATACACGTTTAAAACATAGTTCTGACGAAGGCGTAAGCCGAAATAGCTATCAACAAATATATAAAATAATTTATGTAGAACTAAAATACATTGTTATTTTTCTTACCGTATTATAATGGAGTTCTACCAAGTAAATTCCTACTCAATCAATAAATATAATTGTAAACAATTTTCTTTATGACCTGTTTTCACGATTAAGTATCGCAATAGAAAAACAACAATCCAGTATTTTTTTATGTGACTTTTCTTGATAAAAAATATTTGCTGCCATAGCGCGAGGTGTCCATATACTACACATATGGAGTGGACATCGTCGAAGACGAGTGATTTTGAGTCACGGTTTAGCGATACAAATATCTATAGTCTATCTCAATCAATAAGTTATAAACAGTGTATGACAAAAGTGTACAAATCCATAATACAAATCAAACATGCATGATTAATTAAGGATTTTTCGACTGAGGGTGCTTGATGAATGAATTTCAATATCAAATTTGAATTGTTTGAATTTTGTACCTTTCCAAAAATTCAAATTTCAAAAACAATTCAAATTTCAACATGAATGAAATCATTTTTTTTTCAATAAAATTTTCTCAATGATAGAATATTTAAATTAAAATCCGTTCGCATGTCTTTTATGTTATAAATTTGTACAGTGTAGCCAGTGAATTCGTCAATATATTTAAATTATGTTCAAGTATTTTCGATTTCTAAGAATCATGTTTGAAAATCGAAAAAGAAAAATTATCATGCACGTTCACATAAAAATACAACGAACATTGTATTAATTAATTTGAATTCTTCAAAATGAAAATTTTGCATATAACACGAACACGTTTTGATAAACCATCTACCATGCAACTGCAAACGAAATCGAAAGTTTTGTGAAAAGATGATTCAATCAAATCTTGGCACGATACGGCATTACGTTCAAATATGAAAATAACTGAAGGGTATTTCAATAGGGACGCTCAAAATATGTTACTTTGTCCTGCTGAGTAGATTATTCATTGTTTAGTGCCCAAATTTGAGTCAACCAGTTTGGTAAATAATCGGCCAACACTGTACGTCATCAAAATACAATATCTGGTGAAAACATTGCTGCTGTGTGTGAAAGTGTACATGAAAACACAAGGCAGCTTATTTCTCGTTGTTCACAAGAACTTGGCTTTTCTGCGACTTCAACTTGGCGAATTTTGAATCGGGCCTTATGTCTGCACCCGTATAAAATCCAACTAACCAAGGAACTTCAGGTAAAGGACCGCAGACAACGCCTGATTGGGTTCTGGAGCAGTTGGAAGTTTACCCAAATTTGTCAAAAAAGTCAACTTTAGCGACATGGCCCATTTTATAATGAATGGATATTGGCAGACATTTGATGCTATATTCCATATTTAATGCCGTAAAATATACTTACAAATGAAATTAAAATTTAGTCGAAATCTCACAAACAACTTGTTTTATTTACATTTCAAAACTAAGCGTCCTTATAAAAAGACCCTATATAACATAAAAGTCGATGTTGATTATTAGCCGTGGTGTAGTGGGGCCAGATCGGCAATCTGGCATCTGAAAATGAGCCAGGGCGCCGCCTTTTTTGACTTGTAACTTAATTTTAAAAATCAATTCAAAATACCGTTCATAAAATTTTATAGCATTTTCCAAATCTTAAAGTATTAATTATTTCTATCGTACATGAAGTGAGAAGAGTTTTATGAAAATAATATTGCGTTTAATTGTCAACATTTGTAGGGTTGTAACTTCGGCCAGATGTGAAAAAAAATTTAAAAAAAATGGTAAGAAATAGATGTCCGACCTGGTACCTATTTATTTACCACTACACCACTGATTATTAGAGTACCAACTTAATAAAGTAGGTACGGAATCGGTCAATTACGACTGGCTGATATTTATTTATTGTAGAAAAAACAACAAATTATAACATGAAAATCATGACAGTAAAAAGAAATTAAAAAATGAAGCACCAAGTTCACTGCTGAAAATGTCCTCTTCAATAGGCGGTGTATTGATCAGCCGAATAGCCCTTGCGAATGTAGACTCAAATTAACTACACGACAAACATGTCTCGATGAATAAAATGTTTAGCTTTGGTTACGATCAAGTACATAGGTAAGAACTGGGAGGATGAAAGTTTATAGTCTTAGGGTTATCAAGGCGGCCCCGAAAAAGAAGAGAATTTTTTTAAATATTGAAATTATCTTCGAGCTTCAAGAGAGTGAAATGAAAGCATTCCTTAAACAAACGTGGTTGGAAAGTACTCCTTTAACTCTTACCGCTCTGAAGGCTCTGGCCGGGAAGATTCTGTTAGCCAGCACCGTGGGCCAGGGAGTCAGGCCAAAAGCAGGTATAAGTTTACTGACAGATTTCTCATGCATGAAAGTATATTCGTGTATATTTACGTTTATTTAAAACTAAGGAAACAAAAATAGTACGAAAAACTTTAGGGATATAACAACAAGGTTCAGTAAAATAAATGAGCATAGAAAAAAGCAAAATACGGCTTAAACATATTATTTTGTGCGGTATATCCGTTCCGCAGTAAATCGCGCAAAAAAGCTATAGCGTAATATGGGAACATAACATGTACTAGGACGTACGTGTCAAGGTCACGTTGTAATAAACAGGTGAGACACTGCATTTTGCTCGTACAGCATGTGAACAACGCGACGTTAATTACTGTATTACATAATATGTACGTTGAAATCGTCCCAAAAAATAATATTTTAAAAGAATTGAAAAAACCCGCATAGCTTTGAAATCGCATAAAAAGAGGTTTGGGTGTAATAATAATATTTTAGATAAATGATGTGATATTATAAACAAACTTCGAAACTGTAACAACTTTCCTGGATTTTATAATTCTTGAAAAATGTCTTTATAGCGAAATATTCTCTGAAAAATAATTACAAAGTTAAATTGCAATCAGGCGCCTCGAAAAGTAATCTCTTGTCAAACAACAGCCTTAAAAATGCGTACTATTTTAATTTATTTTGGAATAATCTATTTTATTATGCTCATCTCTGTATATTTTGAATCTGGTGATCATCTAAGGTAACTTCGCATTTTAATGTTTTTGATGAAAGTTTTGCATAGTGTTTTCGTTATTGACTGCTATTATTTTTGTTTATACACCTAAACTTTTTTTGTACGGTAGATGCGTTCTCAGAAAATCGCATATAAAAAAGGGAATATAACATGCACAAGGACTCATGTGTCAAGGTAACATTGTAATAAATATGTGAAATACTGGATTTTGCTCGTACAGTATGCGAAGAACGTGCTGTTAATTACGTGAAAAAATATGTATTTAGTCACAAAAACATATTTCAAAAAATTAAAAATTGCTCAAAAAAGTGTCTTAAAATTTCTTGATTGTTAACAATTTTCTTTGATATTACCAGAAATATCTTTTCTTTCGTGGGTCATCCACTTCGTTCCATTTATTAGGTATAATTATATAATATAATGGTCAAGAGATTGTTTCTACGGTTGGAAGTTTTCCAAGAGTTCTTTATTATTAACTCCTTCAACTGGCATGTCAAGTCTAGCTAGACATCGTGTAGGTAACGCGCAACTCCTATGTCATCTCCTGCTCAGCATTGTGAAACTTGGTTAGAAAAATATTTTTTATTATTTTAAATTAACCTTATTTCAAAAACCGTATTTATTGGATTGTATGCCTTGGTTAATGTTTGCAACATATCATAATGTGGTATATTTTTCGGAACTGTGCTAATAAAAACGCAAAACCTGTGATATTAATCAATTTCTCAAATCTGAGTGCTAGAAGGAAAAAAATAATACGTTGAGGAGTGCAAAAGGTTAAGTATATCTAAAACACCAACTTTTTGGGAAATAGTTTCAATGAACTATTTTAAATGAATAAAATATATCAAAATCCTTGTTCCGTTCATTATTTGATTATCTATTAATGTTAAATGATTACAAAAGAAAGTAATGTGAAGAGAAAACAAGATTCGAGTTTTTATTTTGGGACACACTGTTAGGGCTCGAAACCATTGCAGTTTCCCTTTCTTTTTGCGATGAAAAATTTAACGTAAAAACACAAAAAATTATAAACTATAAAAAGCGTAATGTAGCAATGAAAAGAAACATTATTCATTCAAAGTCGTTTCAAATATATTGGCCAAAAACTTGTAAATCAAAATCTAAATGAAAGTATTTGTTGTGCGCCATCATGAAGTATACTTAATTGCTCATATCGTTTTAGAGTGTTGACTCACAAAACAACTGGATATAAATAAATAAATTTATCAGATCTTCAAAGCAAAGCATGTATATTGCATGTACCTATACTGATTATTACCACGTTTAAAATTCCCGCGATGAGTGTAACCGGTCCTGACCTTGATAAATTATTTGTGGAAAAGTAAAAAAATAATTTTATTATTTTTAATACAGCGTCTCCTCAGCAAGTATTGATAGTGAACACTTGAAATGTGATAATAAATAAAGTTGAGCACCTGACTCACAGTAAGTTCTCGAAAATTTAATAATATGTTTACATGTTTCATTATTTTTCCATATGATCGTCTGCTTCAGAAAAAAAATCCACTCTGACAGCAAGAAGATTATTTTTCTACGAAAAATGCTCATTCAATAAATTGTTATCCAGTTTCTAAATTCAAATTTTAAGGTGCCGAAAATTTTGTTAATAATGTGATAAAATCCACATTAGAAGATTTTCCAGCGACCCAAGGTTAAAGTTCATTGGTTCAAGGTGGCGCTGTAGGGAGTGGGGGCGAAGCTGCGCGCGCCTCTAACCTTGTCCTTGACGTGCCACTGGGGTTCATTTAAGTACGTAGGGAGGCTGAAATGCGGGGCCCTTTTACCCTATACACCCGCACATAAATTTCTTTTTACACACTATTTTTAAAAATATTCAAGCTATACGCATTAATAAATATTGAGATGAAAATAAATATCATATGTTATATGCAAGTTTCCTGGAATATTGGTGTTCGAAATACGAATGCGGAGAATCTGGTGAACGGTATGTATTAAATGATTTAAAAATGTACCTAACCTTACCTAACTTCACACATATATATGTACAAATAAAAAAATATTTATTATAAATCTAAGACACATTGAATCGTGTATTTCGATAGTGTTCCGAGTCACACTTTTTTAATTGTTAAGGAACGAAAAATATCAGTCCTGTAAAATTTAAAATGAAAGTTTTCATCACTTTTAAAGTGTACACTGTCAATAATTGGTGGAATGGCATTATAATAAAACATTTTTAGCACTTATTCCACATTAAATATATTAGATCAGGACCGGTTTCGCTCTTGGCGAGCATTATCAACTGATCAGTTAATAGGTATTAAAAATGTTTTATAATTTTATAGGTAGGTTTCAACTCTTGTGTTCAATAGAAAAATACGGTAAGAAAAATAACAATGTATTTTAGTTCTACATAAATTATTTTATATATTTACTCTTACTTATTTTTGTACACCCTGTTTTGTATTAATATTTCATCAACTGGTTATGCTCACGACGAGAGAAACCGGTCCTGGTATTTTTTAATAAATGAAGTGACTACAAAAAATATTTTTCTTACAAAAGAATGACAGTTACCAACTTCATCTTATATATAAAACCGAAACGGCGTATGTATGTATGTGGGTCTGTAATTCCCTTTTGCATTGTTGGTAATCAAGTTGCCATAAAAACGAATATGAAAGAAAATATGTTTGAATTTTTATCGGCGAAGACATTTAGTCAAAATGTAATAAATTAGTCTTCTATTGAACTTTTCCCGGCTTTTATTATTAATAATAATGTTTATTATTTACGTGAAGGTATTATTTGACATTTCTTTGACAGAAAATTAGATTTTTTCCTTGAATTTGGACATTTTAATGGGCGAGAATGGGGCTGACATCAAATTAAATAAAGTTTGTGATTTTATTTTAACTCTATTTCGGATGTTAGATTTTGTGATATAATTATGTCGAATGATATAACATTAAATAATTATTAGTCGCTTAGTCCGAGCGACGCCGGGTAGCAATACTAGTTGAAAATAAAATTAAATATCTTTGAACCTTGCAGTAAAAAAAGGAAAACTTTTGGGATCCAAGACGTTAAACACAACTAAATGAAATGGAACGATCTAGCTTTGAACTTTCCCGTTTTTTTATGGGACTCTATTTAAAAAAGTATATTCCTGGCTAAAAACGGCTTCGTGCTTCTTTTTGCAAATAAAATAATATTTCAATGCAAGAACAGAAAAAGGCGAAGAGCTTAAAAAACAGTTATTACCATGGTAACCGTTATGTGTGTTTTAATCATTTTTGTTTTCAATATTGAATGGTGAGTATAATTTTTGAAAGGTTACATCAGGTCACACGATACCTTACTTTGAAAAAGTTTTAGCTGCTCTTCACACTGTTTTGAGATATGAGCGTTTAAAGTTTCGATTGATTAAAATTTACTTGTAACAATGAGCAAGTAAAAATGATTCAAATTTTAAGCATATTTTTTCACAACTCTCGCTGAGATCTAATGATGGAAATAATGATGACAATCTTAGAACTTTGCAAATAAATTTAGTAAAAAAAGTGTGCAGATTTAGTGCGACTCCGGAATTTGCCAACTCCGTTATTCAACCATAGATAATTCTGAAATTCATATAAACATATGATAGAGTGCGGTAAATACAAGATTTTCCAACCAAAAATGTCAATTAAAACCTTTTCAAAGTAAGGTCACCCAAAATTAAATCGAATTAGCAATTTACAGTGAGAATACAGCAAAATAATACAAAAGTGGATGTTTTTTTTATCAGATATAATTTGTATTGAATCACCTAATTAGTAATGGTGATTCTCAACTTACCTTATCAAAACAAAACTCGACTTGGATGATTTGTTATAAAATTTTAAATATATTATCAGTAACGGTTTCGCTAGACGAGTAATTATTTGCAACTTCATTTCATTTCAAAAAAGGCAAATCTTTTATTGATTTATTTATCGTCACCCAAACAAGTACCTCACCCCAGTTTAATATTGTACGTAGTTATAGTCGTGAGTATATTTAAAAATAAAATAACGGAATATTTCCTTTAGGCTGTGTTAAATTAGATTATTTTAATAAATGAGAAATAAATATACCCATTTCGAAAAAAGAAATATTTTCCTAGAATTTCTAGATTTTTTAAAAATATACATTTTATGGTGTTCACTGGCAATACTTGGTGGAATGGCATTATATGAAAAAAAAATTGATCAGTTGAAAATGCTTGCGATGAGTGAAACCGGTCCTGATCCTGATAAATCGAATGTGGAATAAGTACAAAAAAGTCTTACTATTTTTTTAAACAATAATAGTGGCTGTAACAATATTTCAGT
This sequence comes from Himalopsyche kuldschensis, assembly GCA_028554975.1. Taxonomy (NCBI): domain Eukaryota; kingdom Metazoa; phylum Arthropoda; class Insecta; order Trichoptera; family Rhyacophilidae; genus Himalopsyche; species Himalopsyche kuldschensis. The sequence continues at coordinate 5,200,455 of JAHFWI010000007.1, forward strand.
TGAAATAATGTTTGTATGTGTGTTTATTTTATTTTTAGATACTGCTTGACAATTTATTTCCCTGAAAATAAATCGCCGAGCTGATTCGTAAGAGGGAAAATCATTTTGTAGAGGGTGAGAGGAACGAGATTGAGAGGTCAAAGAACGTGCGCTAGAGAGAGATGACGAGCACTCATGCGTGCCGTGAACTACAAAATAGAGATTGATTCACTCGTCATGCTTACGTTTGTGGCGTGTGTAATAAATCGGTGGGCTGGGGTCCAAATCAATTTTGATTAAATATTTATAAGTAACGGACTCGTTATTTAATTCAGAATAGTAATAATTGAGAATTTCGACTGAAGATTTTTTGTACTTTTCCACAAAAGAGTTCTGTCACTATGACCCGGGTTTCGCCTTTCAGCATTTCCAATGCACGAGTGAACTTGAAATGCATGAAGATTCCAAAAGGCGAAACCCTGATTGTAAACGGACAAATCCCATGGAAACGTAAAAAATTATATCTTGATATTGAAATTTCATCAAGCATTTTCAGTCTAAATCTTCAATTACAAATGTGTTATATTTATTAAAAATAGTGATGAATATATTAAATTAAAATTATTAGTATTAAATTAAAATCAGTAATTAATAGCAGACCTACACTTAGAAACATTTAAAAAAATATTTATGAATTAGATAAAAACCGAAAAGACATTAACTTTCAGTAGGTGGCGCGTGTGTCGTACCATAGACAATCGGGAAAAGACAAACAGCAGACGTCAAACGGCAAATGTCATCGATACCGATCAATGTTAGTGAAATTAAATCTAAATAATTTATCTAAAATATTGTGCATCCGAAAGCACTTCAATAAACACAAAACTTTCTTTATTTGATTGGCATTGCAACGCTTGCTAGTAATAAACATATATATATATACATTTTGAAGAATAACCAAATATAGCTGTTTTCATTACCCCTGTCCCACAGTAGTCGAATCGATAACAAAATTATCCACAGAATGGCAACCAATATTTACCATCTGGGTCTTCCCGTTTCCCTAGTATTTGATGTTGTCATGAAAATGCTAAATATTTCCGGGCAAAGTTGGCGACAATAAAACTCCTTTGACGGTTCAAGGCGATAATAAATACGGTTCCAATAAACTTATCTTAAACAATTATCTATTCAAATCTTTTCCAATAATAATGGGGAAATTATATTTTATGAATATACTAGTATTGCTACCCGGCGTCGCTCGGACTAAGCGACCAATAATTTTTTAATGTTATATCATTCTACATAATTATATCACAAAATCTTACATCCAAAATAGAGTTAAAATAAAATCACAAACTCTATTTAATTTGATGACAGCCCCATTCTCGCCTATTAAAATGTCCAAATTCAAGGAAAAAATATAATTTGCTGTCAAATAATACCTTCACGTAAATAATAAACATTATTATATTAATAAAAGCTGGGAAAAGTTCAGTAGAAGACTAATTTATTACATTTTGACTAAATGTCTTCGCCGATAAAATAATCAAACATATTTTCTTTCATATTCGTTTTTATGGCAACTTAATGACCAACAATGCAAAAGGGAATTACAGACCCACAGACATACATACGCCGTTTCGGTTTTACATATGTACTACTCGATACTCGAGTAATTGGAGTCTCTACACACACATTGATAACGAAAAAAATTTACCGTCGAAACTTTCGCGAGCGAAATCAATTCGTTTGTTTGAACTTGCAACAACAATGCAAAAGGGAATTGCAGACATACATCCCCCGTTTCGGTTTTATATATAAGATTTATTTATAATATAACTGAAACTTTACTTAACTGCTTATTGACACATTGACTACGGTGGAATACGCGTCGTTTCTCTAAACACCCAAACCTTTTTTTGTGCGGTAGATGCGTTTACCACACAAAATAAAGCTACGAGTTAATATGGGAACATAGCATGTACAAGGACGCACGTGTCACGGTCACTTTATAATAAACAGATGACACACTGGATTTTGCACGTTCAGTATGTGAACAACGCGCTATTAATTTCTTTAATACATATGTACGTTTATATAGTTCCAAAAATAGTATATTGATTGAGTAGACATTTACTTTGGTAGAACTCCATTATAATACGGTAAGAAAAATAACAATGTATTTTAGTTCTACATAAATTATTTTTTATATATTTTGATAGCTATTTCGGCTTACGCCTAGTTCTGTATAGTTCTGACGAAGGCGTAAGCCGAAATAGCTATCAATAAATATATAAAATAATTTATGTAGAACTAAAATATATTGTTATTTTTCTTACCGTATTCCAAAATAGTATTTTAAAAAAAACAGCATAACTTCGCAATCGCACAAAAAGAGGTTTGAGTGATTTTGTTTTTAAATGCCCGGTAGCAATGGGTTCAATCGTTTTTTTTGTAAAATACGCAATATTGAGAAAGATTTTCATTCTTATACCATGTCCGATCGTATCAATTTGGAGCACATTGACTCTACGCTGAGTTTATCTCGACATGTTTTTTTTCATTTCTTTTTAATTGCTCAATTTCTCTTTTTCGAAGAGAGTAGGTATTGAAAGCATATGAGGACTAGACAGGACTAGTTGTTACTTCTTTATACGTAAAGGGTATTTCAATAGGGACGCTCAAAATATGTTACTTTGTCCTGCTGAGTAGATTATTCATTGTTTAGTGGCCAAATTTGAGTCAACCAGTTTGGTAAATAATCGGCCAACACCTACCTGTACGTCATCAAAAATACAACATCTGGTGAAAAAATTGCTGCTGTGTGTGAAAGTGTACAGGAAAACCCAAGGCAGCTTATTTCTCGTTGTTCACAAGAACTTGGCTTTTCTGCGACTTCAACTTGGCGAATTTTGAATCGGGCCTTATGTCTGCACCCGTATAAAATCCAACCAACCAAGGAACTTCAGGTAAACGACCGCAGACAACGCCTGATTGGGTTCTGGAGCAGTTGGAAGTATACCCAAATTTGTCAAAAAAGTCAACTTTAGCGACATGGCCCATTTTATAATGAATGGATATTGGCAGACATTTGATGCTATATTCCATATTTAATGCCGTAAAATATACTTACAAATGAAATTAAAATTTAGTCGAAATCTCACAAACAACTTGTTTTATTTACATTTCAAAAACTAAGCGTCCTGATAAAAAGACCCTATATTTATAGCGGGGCTATGGAGTCGTTAAAATAAAACACGACTCCGAATCCAACATTGACCAAAAATACGACTCCAACTCCGACTAAAAAATGCTTTTTTCCTGCCTTTCCTATTTATGTATATTCAATCTACCAATCCGGCCAATAACCAAATCTCACAAACCAAAAACATAAATAAAAAGTTTGAACTTTTCAGAATTTCCGACATCGAGTACGACTTCGATTTCAACTTCGCAGCCCTGATTTATAGCGTTGAAGTTTATATTCATTTTTTTAATGGTGAATATATAAATACGTATATTTATCGCATTGGCAATAGCTCCAGCGTGAAAATGAAGCATGGAGCGTTATTGATAAACGTGAGAAACTTTTGTTTATTACAATACTAGTATTGCTACCCGGCTTCGCTCGGACTAAGCGACCAATAATTATGTAATTTTATATCATTCCCAAAGTATTACAGACCCACAGACATACATACATACATACATACATACAGTGACGGCTGGTGACGGGGTGCTGGGGGTGTAAAGGAAGATTCAACTATTTTTCCGTACTACGGAAGAGAAACAGTTGGTATTGCGAACATCTGAATTAAAAGTCCATGCTATAGAAGTGTTTTAAAATCCAATGAATAGGAAAGAACTCTTGCAAAAATAGTTGAATTTTCCTTTGCACCCCGTCACCATACGTCACTGCATACATACAAACATACGCCGTTTCGGTATTTCTAGTATTGCTACCCGGCTTCGCTCGGACTAAGCGACCAATAATTATATAATGTTATATCATTCCCAAAGAATTACAGACCCACAGACATACTTACATACATACGCCGTTTCGGTTTTATATATAAGATGTCATCGAACACAGTTTGAGAAGCATCCGCCCTACTCTCACGCGATGAGCAATGATTGATGGAGTGCTATAAATTGCCGCGGATTTAATTCGACCGGGTGAAAGGTTTATTTCGCAACCCCGAATATATTATTTTTAATGAGACTCACCACTTTTCCCCTCGCATTATGCTTGGTCTTGGTAAATGGGAAATTTTAAATGAAATATAAATTAGTGTTTCCGCGGGCTACGAAAAAGTTTCACGTATAGAATATATGTAGCTTTTAATTAATTAATTAATTTATTTATTCATAAAAAAAAATACAAATCATGGCATTACAGCTTACGCCAATACGCCATGCATTTGACAAAATTATTTACATATGTGTATACACATAATAAAAATTACAAATTGTAGCCATAAGAACAGAGAGAAAAAAATTATAAAATCACATTAGAAATTTTATAGATGTCAACCGAGTGAGTTCCGACAAAATCAACTTTTATTCATAAAATATAGTATTCTTCTGAATTCACTCATGTCAATATGAAATATGTCGACATCCGAAGCAATGCCCCTTAAAATTGTTAAAGCTCTTCCCAGTGGCATTCCCATTGGCAGACTGGTTTTACCTCTTGGAAGAACAAACAACTCATGTTCACGATTCCTCAAAAAATTATCAGGAAAATTCAATTTAACATTTTCAAGAATGGTGGAATTCTCATTTTGGCCTCGGATAAGCCGAAAGAAATACAATGCCAAGTACCTTTCTTTTCGAGCATTCTAACTATTGAAAGTGAGCATCCCTAAGAGAAAGTCGGTTGGATAAAGCCAAGGGTAGTACCCATATGTCCTCAAATAGAGAATTCTCAAAAATTTCTTCTGAACCCTCTCCACCATAAGAACACATTTCGCACCCCTCGGTGCCCAAACAATCGATCCACTCTCAAGTCGGCTTCGAACCAAAGAATTATACACTTAGTATCAAAATTTTTACTCCTGGAAAGACCCTGGTAGTGCGGAGGATAAAGCCCTACATTTGCAAAACTTTGTTAATACATAACCTAATGGCTAAACATACAATTTTTGTGGATGTAGGGGGTAATAAACTCATAATTCGTCTGTGTCCAGGGTAGATAAACTCATGAGTTGAGTGGTCTTAGAAAACCGTCATTAACACTAGATCACGACTGACTGTCACAAAAGTATTTGAACATGAAAAAATTTTCAACAACTAAAATAGTGCACCTATTTTTCTGAGAAAATATCCAGTGAACGGTTGATTTAAATTATAAAATATTGGTTAATCCAGAATGTTGCAATGTTTCACTGTTTTTATCGAAAATAAAATTTTGTAGAATTTACTTGCATGCATGAGAAATCTGTCAGTAAACTTATACCTACGCTCGGCCTGACGTGTTGGCCCGCGGAGCCTGCTAACAGAATCTTTCAGGCCAGACCCATTGGCCTTTAGATTGCTAAGCGTTAACGTATAGGAGTATATTAAAAAATAAAAACGCAATTATTTGTATTTATTCCACATAAGCCAGTATCATGTAAAAAATTTTTTTACAAAAAGGTTTTTTTTTAAAAAAGTGAAAAATTCTTTCACCATTTTATAAACATAGGCTATACAACAACGGATGATTAGGTGAATTGAGTATATTTGCTTAGTTGTAATACCAATTGTTTGCCATACCTTGTAATTCTTGCTTAACTTTTGTTTAAATATCACTGCTTCGTTGTTGTTCTTATGAGTTGATAATGTTAGCCATGAGCGAAACCGGTCCTGATCAAATAAATTTGATGTGGAATAAGTACTAAAATGTATTATTATTTTTATTATAACCACCAAATATTGACAGTGAAAACCTTAAAAGTGATTAACACAAAATTAAAAATGGCTTTGAGTATTACACGTATTGTGCTACTAATCGTCACACGTGTTGCGACTCTTTCAGAGGCATTTTCAGACAATCTCACTATCGCAAAAGCTGCGGAATAATCAAATTATTATATTAAAATTAACTTCAACAAAATTACCGCCGAATCCATGGAAAGTATTGGAATGATCTTAGTCTCTTAAAATATTTTTTTTATATGTATGTTTTAATTTCCATTTTAAAATTAATATTTGGCATTACAGCGTCAAATATTTTTAATTATGAAATCAATACGAGACTAAGTCCACAATAAATTTGTATTTATCAGTCGAGAACAACTCAACGAAATATGACATACACCCAAGATCTCTTTTACAATTGAAAAACTTTGACCTTGCCAGGACCTAATCCTGGACCCGAATGATCGCTAAGGCAAAGCTCTTGCCATTAGACCAGTGGTTCTCACGTGAAATTTGACTGTGGCCGCATTAGGAACATCAGCGGTCCTACGGAAATGTCTGGTGGCCGCACCAAATTTTTATGTTGAGTCTTTTTTGTCAAAAATACCTAAACATGGACGTGCTGAGTTTTTGCTAACTAGCAATTCTTGATGCACAGTGCAATGCATACAAAATATTTTATTTAAAGTGTCTTTGCTGACAAATAAACTTGTAAAATCCCATTTTTATTAAATATCAATATTAAACTATGAATCTGTTAGTAAGGCCGCAGCAAAATCCTCTGGTGGCCGCACATGAGAACCACTGCACTAGACCGATATAATCGTCAAATCTTATGTTTATACTTTCTATAGATTCGGCGATTACTTTGTTGAAGTTCATTTCATTCATTCATCATATTTACAGAGAAAAAATAAACGTCAACTTAAAAAAAAAAAAATATTTGCCATTAATAATTGTCTGCTATCTTACTATTGACAACTTAGAGAAAACTATCTAAATTAATTGAACAACTTTAAGTATTTCTCGAACGTGTATTTACACAAAAAACCTATATCCGGGTGGTATCGTCTTAAGGAAGTGTTATCATGGTTAAAAAAAGGTTTCAAGAGGAAAATTTACACCACACTTAATATTCGTTAGTCGCCCCGACCAGGAAGATGGTAATAGACGGAAACACAGTGCCAATTAACTTCTAATTACATTTTGTGTGAAAATAATTCGTTCCGAAGGAAGATCTAATAGTAGGTGCTGTATAATTATTACATTTACTTTATATGATCGCTAATTTGCGATTTAATTTATACAAATAATTGGTGTACAAAAAAGGAAATTATCGGACGACAAAAAATTAAAAAAAAATGTCCATGTCAGCTCCCAACTTCATATCGAGTCTTTGCAGATTTTATTCCAATATGTCTTTTTTCTGCGAGAACTGCTTGATGCTCCGTTGCTCAACCTCTGTTTTTAAAAGAGAGTAAGGGTATTAAATAGGTATGCGGACTAATAGGTAGCTAGTTGCTCTCGCTTTTTGGAATAAGAAAGGTGGGAAGTGATTTTTAACAACACAAACACCCATTGCCTTCGAACAGAATCGATTAATCGACTGAAAAAAATTGTTCGTACCCGGATTCGAACCTGGGCAGTCCGTCACGGTAGCCAACAACGTTTAATTGGGCCAACAACGGGCTTAACTCCCGGCAAGGTCAGATTTTTTCAATTGAAAAAGAGATCTTTGGCTGGCTGTAAGAAATTTATCGTTGAACAAAAATGATTCATTATTTATCATCGAGTTAATCTCGTATGACTTTCACAACTAAAAATATTTGGCGAATTGACATTAGCTGTAATGCCAAATGTTTTCATTAATTTTTAAAAAAAAACATATAAAAAATATATTATTAGTATTGGGTTCGTATGACTACAGTGACATTATAATAAAACATTTTTAGTACTTATTCCACATAAAATTTATTGGATCAGGACCGGTTTCGCTCATGGCGAGCACTGTCAACCGATAAGAAACACAACGAAACAGTGATATTTATACAACAGAAATATATATTATTAATATAAAAATATTTGTATTTTTATGTTTCGTTGTATTCAATAAATTTTATGTGGAATAAGTACTCATTTTTTTTTTATTATTTTTATTATAAAGACATTCCGGCAAATATTGGCAGTGAACACCTTAAAAGTGATTCTAGTAAACCTCTAAAGTCTCAATTGCTCATTGAAATTGCAAATCACGATTCAAATATGGATCAATGTATTGACAGTGAACACCTTAAAAATTAACAGTGACATTGTCGCAACGATGTTACTATTTTCAGCCCGCTAGCGCAAACAGCCTCCCAAGATTGAAACGCATCGGTTAAAATCTAAATAAGTTACGCACTACGGGCAATGTAGGGTGAAGCACTCCGCCCGGATATTTCCGGAACACTTTCTCGTGACCTCGCAGGGCGGTTTATCAGTGGCGAAGGTCGGTTCGGCCTACTGCCGACACACATTTGATAGGCGGGGGGGCGGCCGTGACGTAGGCGGGGTGGGCGGCACGATTACGGAGCGCGGCTCGGTCGTTCACCTCGACAAAAACTGGGTTTTCAGAGCTTGTTACACGACTCTCCTCATTCCTCAAATCGATGGAGCATTCTCTGAAAGCACAACACGCTTTTGAACCACCGTGTTCTGACAGTTGGCCACAAGGGGAGACTTCAGCGGACTTCAAGGAGTTCGCGTGCGATTAAAAACGAAAACGTTATCAGCGATGATAGCAATGTTAGAATATTCAAGAATTTAGACTAAGGGTACTTAATGGAATTTTAATATAAAATTTTAATTGTTTGAGTTTTGTACTTTTCCATCGATAATTCGTTGCATTATACATATGATATTGAAAGCTATGATTTAATCAACTAACATTTATATAATATCGAGAGCAACTGCTAGGTAATGCTGGTTTATTTTCATTATTTAATTAAATGTCTTCTGCAATAATAATTTTCATGCTTAAATAAGCAGATAATGTTATTATAATTAAGAATGTCGACTGAGGGTGCTTGATGAAATTTCAATATGAAATTTGAATCGTTTAAATTTTGCACTTTTCCGTGATATTTGTCGCTAACGACCCGGGTTTTGTCCTTCGGCATCTTCAGGCGTTTCAAGTGCAGAAAATAATTAACATACAAGTGTGCAGTGCTAAAGCAAAAACAGCTGTTTCCATCACAAACTCAAGCAAACACTTTTTTCACAATTTTGTCGAATGTTTAAAACCTTTTGAGGTGTCCACTGTCAATACTTGGTGGAATGGCTTTATAATAAAAAATATTGACACATTCTAGTTCATATTCCACATTGAATTTATTGAGATCAGGACAGGATTCGCTCATCCCGATTACTATTAACTGATTATCAGCATATTTATTTAATAATGCTCGTGATGAGCGACACCTGTCCGGAACTCAAAAAAATCAATGCGAAATGCTTAAAAATATATTGATTGAGTAGGCATTTACTTGGTAGAACTCCATTATAATACGGAAAGAAAAATAACAATGTATTTTAATTCTACATAAATTATTTTATATATTTGTTGATAGCTATTTCGGCTTACGCCTTCGTCAGAACTATGTTTAAAACGTGTATTAGAGATAGCTTATATACCCTTTGCTAGACAGGGTGCCTCCTACATAATCTCTTTCTGTTGAAACCATACCTACGTCACATGAAAGAATTTAAATAAGTTTGATTTATTGGTCTAAATTAATCGTGGGAAACAATAATTTGGGTATTTTTGGGTTATTGGATCGTGTTAAACCACTTAAAATCTGCAATTTCTAAGTGCATCTATTTTAAATTGTTTTAAGTTTATTGTTTGTTAATGGTTTTAACAGAGGTGAGCTATTAATTGTGATCTGATCGTTAAGAATATGTTAAGGAATCGTTTACCGTGATTTTGATTCGAAGAAAAAAGATATTTAAATAGTGATTAAATGAATAAGAATGTGGGTTATATGTGGAAGTAGTGACGTAAAAACCCTATTCTACGTTTTCAGGGGACTCTTAAAAATAAAACGATGCATGCGGGAAACCGATGGTGCATCAAATGAATAACAAAATATTAATTCATTTGACTTTTATCTTTATCATTTGTATTATTTAAACTTGCTTCCAACTTAGATGCTCCTTTACAGTCTGGCAGTTCTATTTTGACAGTCCCCCAAAATAACTTACTTTTCTAACAACAGACTTATCCATCTTTGTATTTTCGGATATCACTTTTCCAAGTAACAACCGTGTTCAGAGTTGATGGTGCTAAAAATGTGTTTGTTTTTTATTTAAAAGTATTTGATTTTTTTTATCGTATTTCCTATATTTTCCTGAGGAGAGTTGTCGGAAAGTTTTTCTACTAAAACCTAGCTCCGCAATTTCCACTACGCCATTGTAATTCAGATGTGACGTAACACTGTGAGGAAGCGGGAAAATATTGTTTATGTATTGGTATTTCTGAGCAAACGTTTCTAAACTTTTTTAGATATTGTACGTCAAATAAACTTATCATAGTTATCTTAAAAATATAATTTCCTTCATTAACTCTCAGAAACCCTATGTCGAGACTAGATCGATATCTTATAGGTATTGCGCTACTTCTGTAACGAGTCCTGCTCAACTTTGTAAAACTTGGTTGACAAATTATCTTTTATGAATTTTTATTTATCTATAGTATTTATTTATTTGATAGTGTCTTAGTATATGTTTGTCAAATGTCTTATGTGGTATATTATTTGCAAATCTTGTGATATCTATCAATTTCTCAAATCTATTGAGGAGTTGCTGGAAGGAAAAATATAATAGATGGAGGAGTGCAAAGGGTTAATGTGCTTCCTATTTACAGATTAAAATCTATATTAATTGTAATCATTCAAATTTATTTACCATGATTTTAACAATTGAGAATAAAAGCAGTTCCATTGTTAAAACTTTAAAATTTTTAAATGGGTTTTTTAGCTCGTAATGGCAAAGCATTAGCAGATTTCTTTCTCGATGAAAACTTTTATTATTTTAATTTCTTAAAATAGTGTTTCAATTGGTTTATAATGAGTCAACTCCCCTTTTTATAGTTTGACTAGCTGTACCCTGCGCGCGTTGCTACGCCAGCAACTAAAATAAATTTGAAGGAAAGACATTACACAAATATTCAATTCAATTTGAGTCAATTTATTGATTTCGTTCATTTTGAAAAAAATGTGAAATTGCAGCTTTTCGTTTCAATTCGATATCAATTTTCGGGGGAAGGGGGGTTGTTTGGCGGGGTGAGAATTGGGGGGCGTATGGGGGGGTATGCCAGAAACCTTCAAAGAAGTGAACTCGGAAAATTCGTAAAGCTTAAAAAAAAAAATTGGGAGGGGGAGGTTGAGGGGAGGAGTTGGTAGGCCAGAAACCATTGCGAGAGTGTACTCAATAAATTTGTAAAGTTTCACATCGATCGGTCGAACGGTTTAGTAGTCCATAGCGGACATACATACAGACATTCATTTTTATATATATAGATAGATGGAAGAATGAAGAAAAGTGAAGTGAATAAAAGAGTAAGAAAAACTGAATTAAGGAAGCGAGCTCATTGGTTGAATTATTAGAACTGATTTCTCTTTCTGATTAATATTTGTTATTTAATGATAAGCTCTGCATTTTTGTCGTATGTAAAATCCCTGCTTAGGAAAATTTTAGAAACTTGTCGATTCTGGAAAGGCAAGCTTTTTTGACGAAGTCAAATTTCATCAAATGTTTCTCAACAAAAAGAATTATGAAACAAAAACAAGCAAATCGCCAGTTGAATGGAACTAAGCAAACTTTTTAGGAAATGCGTTTTCAAGTTCAGGTGGTAGTTTTTACTAGGTCACAGTGCTTTTACTAAATTTATTTTGACTTTCGCTGTAAAAAGGAAACATAAATTTTGATACAAAAATATTAAAAAACATCCTCGCCTTCATAAAATACAATGAACCACAATCGACATTTTTTTTTATTTAAAATGTATTGAAAAGAAACACCTTAAATCCTGTGATCAAATGCTTGACGAAATATATTGAAAATAATTCCAAATAGTGCTTGAAAATAACTATTCGAATACCGAATATAAAAATTGTATCGTATTGAAATATTCGAATAATATTATGAATGAATTTAATCATGTATTTCTGGGATGATCAGACATAATAATTTTTGACACATACCAGATGTCAGAACTTGTTTTGCGTGTTTATTATGGTGTTTAAATTAAAAATAGATTATGCCGAGAAATACAGCGACAACTCCAATGTTGACTCTAGCTCGTCAACTCCTGTCCTGCTTGACATTGTAAAACTTGTTAGTAAAACAATTTTTTAACTGTCCCTATTTCAAAAACCGAATTTAATGGATCGTGTGCCTTAGTTAAAATTTGTAACAAAAGTGGTAAATTTTTCGGTATTTTATTTTACCATGCTAATAAATACGCAAACCCTGTGTGTGATATAAATCAAATTCTCAAATCTAATGAGGAGAAATATAAAATTTAAAATTACTTTGATTATTCCACGTATTGTGCTACAAACTGTGACACGTGTTTCGACTTTTTCAGAGGCATCTTCGGACTTACTATCGCAAAGTTTGCTTAAGTAATACAGCAAGATTGATTCTAATATTTTAAAATGATAAAATTACAAAATTTGGGATTTTTACTTTTTACGGGAAGCAAGGAGGAGGTTATAGAATCGAAACAAAGCAAACAAATAATTATACTAATAATGATGTAAGCATTACAAAATATTATCTAATGAGCTGCGAAACCATAGAAACTACTTGAATAAAATATGAAATGTCCGAATATCTATTAAGAGAATATTCGAATAAATTCGAATATCCGATTATGCTCTAATTGTGTAAGTTGGGCAAGCATCTCCATTATTAATTTCATTCGTAATAAGTTCACCTTGAACAGTTGAACAGTGAACTGATAAGCAAGAAAGTTTTGATAATTTATGGAGACATTAAAACGAAAAGGTTTTTTTTCCTATTTCTGTCGTAGAAATAATAATAGGGTTTATTTTGTGTCCTTGGTTAATTCTATAGTAACTTTTAGATCGAACATCTTTCCACAAACATAAGTCAAATATAATATATATGTATACTAGTATTGCTACCCGGCGTCGCTCGGACTAAGCGATCAATAATTATTTAATGTTATATCATTCGACATAATTATATCAAAAAATCTAACATCCAAAAAAGAGTTGAAATAAAATCACAAACTTTATTTAATTAGATGACAGCCCCCATTCTCGCCCATTAAAATGTCCAAATTCAAGGAAAAAATCTTATTTGCTGTCAAAGAAACGTCAAATAATACCTTCACGTAAATAATAAACATTATTATATTAATAAAAGCCGGGAAAAGTTCAGTAGAAGACTAATTTATTACATTTTGACTAAATGTCTTCGCCGATAAAAATTCAAACATATTTTCTTTCATATTCGTTTTTATGGCAACTTAATGACCAACAAAGCAAAAGGGAATTTCAGAACCACATACATACATACATACGCTGTTTCGGTTTTATATATAAGATAATACCACCACTGTGAAATTTTCTATTACTTACTAGGTATACAAAAATCAGCCATAGTAAAATGTTTTATCTTCATTTATTGTCGGTCCCTGTGGTCTAGTGGCAAGAGCTTTGTCCTAGCGATCAGGGGACCCGAGTTCAATTCTCGGCAAGGTTAGATTTTTTCAGTTGAAAAAAGAGATCTTGGGCTGGGTGTATGATATTTATCGTTGTTTTTGTGCACAACTGATTCATTATTTATCATCGCGTTAATCTCGTATGACTTTCACAATTAAGAATATTTAGCGCATTGGCGTAAGCTGTAATGCCAAATATTTTTTATTTTTTTTATTAATATGACGTCAGGTTTAAAGAAATACTAGAAAGAAACCAGTACACATAAAGAGGAAGGAAAGGTTGGAAAAAAACGTGACGAAATAAAACTTTTTTTAGTCGGAGTCGTGTTTTTGGAAAATGCAGTAATATTTGATTGATTTTATCCTTTTTAATAGTATTTCAAAAACATCTAGTACATAAATGTAAATAAAATACACGTATCCATAGTATGTGTTGATAGTGCAATTAAGATTTTTGACTGAAAGTGCTTGATGGAATTACAATATCAAATTGAAGTCGTTTGAATTTAGTACTTTTTCATGAGTTTCAGTCATTTTTCCATGAGTAATATCAATAATTCAAATTTGATATTGAAAGTATCTTATTCAAACAAATTAAACAGACTTTTTTGTGATACTTCCACATATCTTATATATAAAACTGAAATGGCGTATGTATGTATGTGGGTCTGTAATTCCCTTTTGCATTGTTGTTGCAAGTTCAAACAAACGAATTGATTTCGCTCGCGAAATTTCGAGTAAATTTGTTTCGTTATCAATGTCATTTTTCCATTAGAGTGTCTGTAGTCCATTTTACAAAATACTCGAGTACTTGAGTAGTTTCATATGAACCAAAATATCTTATATATAAAACCGAAAATTATGTCTGTGGGTCTGTAATTCCCTTTTGCATTGTTGGTCATTAAGTTGCCAGTTGTTTCAACTTAAATAAATTAAACAAACTGGTCCGAGCGAAGCCGGGTTCGAATACTAGTATTTCATAATGAGCAAGACCGGTTTCCCTAATGAGAATTGTCGGGTGATTATAATGTGTCATCGATATTATCACCAGTTAATAATGCTCGTAATGAGCGAAACCGTCCCTGGTTATTAAGAAAGATATTTAGATGTGCTAAACAATGTGTTTTATTTATTTTAATCAGGGCTGTAGAGTGGTATTCGGAGTAGTGAAAAACTTTCGAAAGGTTTTAACTTTTTATTTGTGTATAAACCATGTTAAATATTAAAAATGGTGGCTATAAACTCAAACACATTAGATAGATAATTTTTTTTAATAATAGGTTGGATAAAACCCACCAATTGTATTTGTCGGAATTTCCATAATTATTATCTTGTTATTCGTATTTATACATTGAAAATAATCGATAATTATAATTAACCCATATAATTCATTGAAACTCACTAAAATAATTTTCGCTAATTCATATAGATTGCGTTAAAGACAATAAAACGTAGTGATCTACTTTTATTTCGATATATAAACGATATAAATTGTTTACTACCTGCCAGTTCAAGTTCATTCGTGCACTCTAAATGACCGAAGATGCCGAAAGGCAAAACCCGGGTCGCTAACGACAAAACTTATGGAAAAGTACAAAATTCAAACGAATCAAATCTTATATGTAAAAATCAATGTTTTTTTGCGATAAAACTTTGGTCAACTTATTGCTTGCACTTGCGCGAAGGCTA
Organism: Himalopsyche kuldschensis; assembly: GCA_028554975.1. Taxonomy (NCBI): domain Eukaryota; kingdom Metazoa; phylum Arthropoda; class Insecta; order Trichoptera; family Rhyacophilidae; genus Himalopsyche; species Himalopsyche kuldschensis. The sequence goes on from JAHFWI010000007.1 coordinate 5,215,759, forward strand.
TAGGCATAGTAAAATCAACTGACAGTAGGTCTTTTATATAAAAATCAATGATATTTTTCATATTTTATGCGCTGCCATACCATTCATTTTGACAACTTTTTGTTGCACTTGCGCAAAGGTGACGCTGGTGACGGTGACGCAGTGACGGCTGGTGACGGGGTGTTGGGAAGATTCAACCATTTTTGCAAGAGTTCTTTCCTATTCATTGGATTTTAAAACACTTCTATAGCATGGACTTCGCAATACCAACTGTTTCTCTTCCGTAGTACGGAAAAATAGTTGAATCTTCCTTTTGCGACCCCCAGCACTCCGTCACCAGCCGTCACTGGTTATATGCATAAAACAATTAACTTTCAGTAGGTTCGCGTTTGTATTTAGTAGCAAAGACAATCGGCAAAGACAAACAGCAAATGTCATCGATACCGATCAATGTTAGTGAAATTAAATCAAAATTATTTAGGTATCTTAAATATTGTGCATCCGAAAGCACTCAATAAACACTTTCTTTCTTTGAGTGACATTGCATCGCCTGCCGGGTACCGGCTAGATTGATACATTTATTAGTAATTGAAAACTCGAGCTTTTGACAAAACGCTAAGCTTAAAGTTGGAAAGCTAACTTTTTATACGACAGAGCGTCTTTGAAATTATGTGACCAGAATATTGGGCAGACATTTTTAGGCCGAATTGGTACCCTTATGAGAAAATCTCGTCGATGGCAATGATGGCAAAACTTTTATTTGAAACGATCTAACCCCAGTATAAACATTTAACTTTTAAATCGCTAAACTTTCAACCGGAGTAATAATTGGATAAGTTCAATTCAGGATTTAACGTAAATAATTACGCTTGTTTGAATATTTTGAAGAATATTCGTGATCGTAAATAAAAATAAATTAAATCATATTTTTAGTTGGTTCTCAACGAAATATATCTCTACTTTATTCTTAAGAATATGATATGTTACAGTGAAACTGTATTCTCAGTGAAGATGTATTTTTCTCCAAGCTGTCATTGAAATTAAATTTGACCAGACTATCTTCAGCCCAATGTTTGTCTGTGTTTTTCATTGGATCTCTTTTTATGAAAGGAACTACTTGCTGATTTTGTTTCATTGAAGGAAACTATAATTTTAGGCCGGCAAATCATCGACTTGGGCCAATAATTTCAATGATCGTGACCAGTGAAATCATGGTCTCTTACAAATCTATTGCTTGATAAATTTTCACTTTTTTTTCAACATTAACAAATCAAGCAAGGTGTTTTGACGATTTGTTGGCTTAAAAATTACTCCCTCAATAAATGAATGCCTCTAGAAAATGTTCGTTTATAAAACTAAAAACTGAAAATTAAAAGCATTGATTATAAAGATATTTTTTCATTTAGTTTTAAGACACTTTAAGTTATTAAAACATAAAGAATGCATTTTAAATAGCAATAAATTTTTAATTGTACAATGAAAGATGTATTTTTGTAGCAGGAAGAATGCAATAATTGCAATATTAAAATACACCTATTATGTAAGAGTTATCTATTGTATAAGATAAGTTGTTATTAATTATTACGATAATACTTGCAACAGACTTATACTTTTTCTTTCAATATTTGAGTGTGTGAGTGAGTGACCTTGAAACGAATTGGTCAGCATTGTTGAATAAATTCGCCAGTCAGTAGTGCACACTCTCGACCTACTAATACACACTCAATTATTTATGTACAGCTTACACGCGACAGTGGCTTGCTTGTGCTCTCGTCAATCATCAATATCATTAGGATTGCTCAAAAGTCAAAACATTTTTTTTAATTGTTATTGATCAATTATCGTTCCTTGTTATATTCGAAGCCAGATGTTCAAATTATAAAAATATAACGAAGCAAAGAATATCCTTCGTTCGATGTGGGAACGTGAAGCAATTCCTTCAAGTAAATACTAGAAATTATTAGTTTTAAATGAAAAACCATTTCCTGTGTAAACAAAATGGAATGGAATGGTATTGAATTTAAGGGCAAACACTATGGATATATTCTTCTCAGGGCTGTGGAGTCGGAGTCGGAGCGGCGTTTTGGCAGGAGTCGTACTCGGAGTCGAAAATTTTGAAAAGTTTGAACTTTTTATTTTTGCATTTAATATGTCAAATTTGGCTTTTGGCCGCATTGATAGGGTTGATATTTAATTGAATACACATAAATAGGAAATTCAGGGAAAAAAGGTGACGATATTAACCTTTTTTTAGTCGGAGTCGTGTTTTTGGTCAATGTCGGAGTCTGAGTCGTGGTTTTGATAAATGCTGGAGTCGGAGTCGGACTTTTTTTTACCGACCCCACAGCCCTGATTCTTCTTCTGTCACTCCTTGTTGGAAAGGCAATTTATGTATTATATAAATGAAACATGAAACGTATTTGTTCGTACTAAATTCAGTTGATTATATTCGCGATTTCAGCAAGGTATGTTTTCCTTTCCCACTAGAGGTCTTGGGGCTTCAATGTGCTTCACGTGTTTCGCAATAAGTTGTTATCAGTCAACTGCCATATCAACTGTTTTATCACGATTTTGCTGACATTCTCAGAACTTTTTTATTTAATCAATATATACAAACTTCATAGTACTATCGAGTCTAGCTCGACATTGTACAGCTTGGTAAAATTGTATATTGGATTGTCTGCCTTAGTTAAAGTTTTTAATGTCAATCACTGTGATATCAATCAATTTCTCAAATCTATTGAGGAGTTTCTGGAAGGAGACAAATATATATTGAGGAGTGCAAATGGTTAATACTGTTAATCAAAAATACTTAAATAATTCATAAAATGTCTGAATATCTTAGAAGAGAATATTCGATTGGAATCCCTAATTTTGGCAAGTTGGGAAGCAACTCCATTATAAATATCATAACGCAAATTCATCGCGAAAACCCTGTGACATCAATCATTTTCTCTAATCTATTGAAGAGTTGCTTGAGGGAAAAAAAATAATGTATATTGAGGAGTGCAAAGGGTTAAAGTGTTTTTTTTGCATTAATGTAAATTTATTGATACGTAATTTTTATGAGTTTACTAGCTGTACCTTGCTCGCGTTGCTACGCCAGTAACTAAAATAAATTTGAAGGAGAGACATTACACAAATATTCAATTCAATTTGCATGTATTCAATACTCGATTGTAAAAATTCGATATCAATTTTTGGGGGGAAGGGGGTTGTTTGGCGGGGTGGGGTTTGGGGGGCGTATGGGAGGGTAGTCCAGAAACCTTCGAAGAAGTGAACTCGAAAAATTCATAAAGTTTAAAAAAAAAATTGGGGGAGGTTGGGGGGAGGAGTTGGTAGGCCAAAAACCATTGCGGGAGTGTACTCAATAAATTTGTAAAGTTTCACATCGATCGGTCGAGCGGTTTAGTAGTCCATAGCGGAAATACAGACAGACAAACATTCATTTTTATATATATAGATAGATAATACGAAATGAGTTATGCGCGTAGTTAGAAGTGAAGTGTATAATTTTAGTGGTCACCTTACTTTAAAAAGGTTCTAATTGAATTTTTTGCCTAAAATGGCCTTATGGTCGGAAAATTTTGTATTTACCGCGTTCTATTATATATATGAATTTCAGATTTCTGGAGTTTTACTGCATCCCCACACTTTTTTTACCAAATTTATTTGACAAAGTTCTAAGATTGTCGTCGTTATTTCCATCATTATATCTTTAAGATCATTATTTCTCAGCAAGAGTTGTCAAAAGATATGCTTAAAAACATTGTTACAAGTAAATTTTAATCAATCGAAACTTCAAACGCTCATATCTCAAAACAATGTCAAGAGCAGTTAGAACCTTTTCAAAGTAAGGTGTTGAAGTGGAAAGTGTGCATGTTGCGGTAATGCGTCGAGAGATGTGGACGCAATTTTTATTTATAAGCCGCCAACAAGTTGCCGCCGCTTTTTAATTTTTCATTCGGCCAGCCTCAAGCCGATTTGCACATTTCGCGATTACTTGGCACTCTTGGCACTGATTCCACTCCACTGTCAAGGCCGCGCGGTATCATGACATTGAATTTTTCACAAAACGAATTATGTAAATAAATCAGCGAATGTACGCGCTGCAGCTGTTGCCAATCATTTTCAATTTACTATACCAATTTCAATTCATTTAATATTCGTAATACCTAAACGCAGGGTAACTAAACGGAATTGGGTACGAAAGTATCAAATAGATTCGCCTATACATGTATGTATGTATATTCGTTGTATGATAATAATAATCACCTAAACCTTTTTTCTTGCGGTCGATGCGTTCCGCGGAAAATCGTACGATAAAGCTGTGACTTAATATGCAAACATAACATGTACAAGGACGCACGTGTCAAGGGCGCATTGTAATAAACAGGTGAAACAATGGATTTTACACGTACAGTGTGTGAACAACGCGCTGTTAATTACGTTATTACATATGTATGTACGTTTATACAGTGCCAAAAATTAATTACAAAAAAGATGTATAGGAAAAACCCATAACTTGGAAATCGCACAAGAAATAGGTTTGAGTGTACATGAATGTTTATTCGTTTTATGATAAAAATATACTTCGTTCTAAACAAAACTTTCTTTCTACTCGACAACACGAACTGTTTGTACTTATTACACATTAAATTTATTTGGATCCCGACCGGTTTCGCTCAACGCGAGAATTTTCGGCTGAATTGATGCTCTCGATGAGTGAAACCGGTTCTGATCTGCATCCATGTCCAGAATCACTTAAGTCATTTTTCGGGATGAACAAGCAAAGAAGGATGGGGCGGAGCTATTAATGGACGAGTAGTTAATAAATCGCAACGGAATATTTTTTAGTTTGGATATGAGAAAATCGCTAACATTCATGTGCTTGATTTTTTTTTTGATAAATTCAATATGGAATAAGAACACAAAATTTTGTATAATATCATTCCACCAAGTATTTATTGACAGTAAACACATTAAAAGATATCCAAATAGAGTGAATTAGGAACTTGAAGAATATACTTAAATTATTACCTGGTGGAGTGCCACCTGTCAGCATAGCTTGTTATGATAGATGCGAACAATGCGCTTAAGGTAAAGAGAGTGCGTTACATATTGTACATCAATACAAATAAATATTGCAATGCTTTAAAAATCTACTTATTCTTTACATCGTGACAAGATGGCGAGTATTGATGATTTTAAACTATTTATATGACAAGCAATAATGCAAGTATTCTTTGATAATATAAAAGAAATTTATGATGGATCAAATACTTTGTTTTCAATCTCATATAACTACACCATAAATTTCACTTTGATTTAAAAACAGTTGAAAAAGACATCAGTTTTAATATGTTCGAAGTTTAAAAGTGCTATTTCCAAATGTTGCCACTTAAAAATAAATTTTGAAAAGTATTCACAATGACTTGGCAGGCAAAATAAATAAGCAAGCTAGACAAAGAAAGTTTCAATAATTAGATTAAACTATTTTTTTAATATGTCGTCAACCAATGTACCCAACTTATAATAATACCATTCAACGCTTTGCTCTGTTTTACTTTAGAATCTTATGTTTTTTTATAAATAATTAAACATCTGTAAATATAACACTATCAGTATTTATTTTACGTTTTGTATTTTAGTAAAATAAATTTTATATTTTTTTTTAATATAAATATGTACTCAAAATTGAAACACATTTATTCACATTGAAGGCATTATTATAATAACACATTTTTTGTACTTATTCCGCAGTAGATATTTAAATTAAAATCAGGACCGGTTTCGCTCGTAGTCTTATTTTTATTAGTCTTGCTTAGTTTTGCATAAATAACTCTGTATTTATGTATATTCTTTGAATATACATCGTTACAGAATGCATCTGAGAATCATTATAGACCGAGAGCCATTCTTCTCGATGACCTTCCGTATGTAAAAATACAATGTAAGCTAACCCGTTGAACTCTAGCGATCGCACCCTCTTGTCAAGAAACGATAAGAAAGGAATGCAACTTAACTTAAAAACTAAACTCAAGAATCAAGAAGAACTTTGAACACCAACGCGCCTTAGAACTTGAAGCTTCATCAAATAGATATCCAACAAAAAAATACAACGAATTATTTACGAGACATTTTCATTGTTAATCTGATTGGATTATTTGCACAGTAAAATATATTTTATTTAATAATGTTTGTGTGTATAAGTGACACGTGTTCACGATATTTCACCAGGATAAGAAAAAAAAATTTGCACCAATTTTGTATATCGAATTCGTGTTTTCGTATGTTCATAAAATGTTCGCTTTTTATTGATTATTTGATAAGAAACATGAGATTTTCACAATGTTTTTTTGCACCGAGGTGACGTCACCTCCATCAGCTGTGAACTTGTCCGACATTTGTAGGTCAGACAGAAATAATTTTTGCAAATAATTGCGCCGTAATATCCGACAACGCTCGCATGTGTGATATTATGTTCGATTAGGCAGGTACTCGTTCGCATACCTATACGTTCAAAATTTAAAAACGGAAAGCCGGAAATAGATAATCACCGTGCGAATTATTTTGTCATTTGTCTATTGACTATATCCGTTTCCTTTGGCGACCAAGAATCGTGAATCCTTGCGAAACTGGTTGCTTGACCGCGGTATACCACATGCTACCGTACTTACGATACGCAATTCGTATCCGTACATGGGCATTCTAAACCTCATTCAATACTGATGTTCCCGTAAAGTCATATTTTTAAAGTTTCAATATAATATCATTTGGCTTCAATCCGAAGGAAATTATTCGAAAAAAATTCTGAAGTAACCATTCGAATACTTCACAAAATTCGCCCCTCAACAAATCTATATATATAAAAATGAATGCCTGTATGTATGTCCGCTATGGACTACTAAGCCGCTCGACCGATCGATGTGAAACTTTAAAAATTTATTGAGTGCACCCCCGCGATGGTTTCTGGCCTACCAACTCTTCCCTCCAACCACCTCCCAACCTCCACCACCAAATTTTTTTTTAAACTTTACGAATTTTTAGAATTTTGAAGGTTTCAAGCATACCCCCTCCCCCATCGAATTTTTACAAATTTCTCAAGTATAACGACTTCCTGGCGCTAATCACCCCTAAAATTGCTGGCGTACCAACGCGCGCAGGGTACAGCTAGTTAATTATATAATTGAGGATATCGACTGAAGGTGCTTGATATCAAATTTTAATTTTGTACTTTTCCATGATTTTTATCGATAACGACCCGGGTTTCACCTTTCGTCATACTCAGGCATTACACGAATGAACTTAAACTAACGCGTAGTAAATAGTTTGTTACGCTTATATATATGAATGAAAGTAAGTCTTTAAGATCAATTTTGATCATTGTAATTTAGATGAATTGGCAAATATTTTGATGAGTTTCGATGAAGTAATTGTATGAGTATTTTAATTATGAAATGCCTACTGATTAAATACGGTAAGAAAAATAACAATGTATTTTGATTCTACATAAATTATGTTATATATTTGTTGATAGCTATTTGTTAACGCCCTCATCAGAACTACCTATACTTAGTTCTGACGAGGGCGTAAGCCGAAATAGCTATCAACAAATGTATAAAATAATTTATGTAGAATTAAAATACATTGTTATTTTTCTTACCGTATTATAATGGAGTTCTACTAAGTAAATGCCTACTCAATCAATAATACCTACTGATTTCATATGGAGGGTTTATTCGACATAACATTAAAGATCTTTTTTATTTCTATGTATTAAAAAGAGGCATGTATTTAATGGGTCAGTAACTAATTCAAGTTTTGGTCAGTTAAATAAATAAATGGTCAGCTAAAAATCAAAATGGTCAGTTAATATTATCAACGGTCAGTTGTCATTGTATCAGTGTGAATGTGGTCAGTTATAAAATATAACGCTCAGTAATATATTTTAATGATTAGTTAATTATTAAAGACGGTGAGTGTTTAATTTAATTGGTCAGTTATTTAAAAAAAAATGATAAGTTTTATTTTGACAGCTTGTGAATTTTATCAAATATCGTCGCAAATTTATGACATGTTCTATGAAAAATAAGCGCATTAACTGACAATTTATTATTTTTAACTGACCATTTATCGAATTAGAAACTGTCCAAATAATTAGTAGTCTTAAAAAGATATAAAAAAATTTAAAATTCGCAAACTACTAAACCGTGCCCTATTAATTTCTAGTAAAATATTTTCTGATAAAACAGTTTATGATTACCCGTGTTATGATGTAAAATTGTTACCTCTTAATCGCGTAGAACGAGTGAATCACATTAAAATTTAAACTCATTTTATATAGACGGAATAGAATAGAGCTGTTAATAAATAATCTTATCACCGACACACGTCCTGGGCCCAGGATCGTAAATAGTATGTTGAAAGACTGCCTTGTTCGCTGGAACTGGCTTGGGTAAATTCTGCAGGTGTCTCCGAAGATCTTAAGCCATGCTTGCAAACTTTTCTTGCGAGTAGTGGGATTCTGATGTCCTGGACGACCATCGGGTCTATAAAAAGAGTTCTCTTTCTAGCTCAAGGGGGCTAGTACGTCACGATATGGACCAAGGCGATTAACGGGTGATAGGAAATCGTGGAGAAGATATTATAGCAAACATTCTAATTTAATATTTTATTTGTAACGTATTTTATTGTTTGAAATTTGTACGTGTAAGGAATATTATTCGATTATAGCAAAAAGGAGAAAAACAAACCTTTAATCACATATAAAAATAGCCCCAAAAATATTGTTGTGTGTGTAATGCAGTGCGCAATATATGTTTCATACATGAATTCATCTCAAGTAAACATATGTACATGAATTCCGATTTTTTTTTTGGTGGTCTGGATGTTTGCCAGTTTCTTATGAGTAGGCCATGTACGTATAATGCACATATCTTGCATTGGGAAATCATAATCAATAAAGACATAACAAGTGTCAATCAATCACGCAAATTAAAGATGGGCGATATCGAGTCCTTGGTAACCGTTTTGGTTTTGCCTAAAAGTTTATGAAAGAAAATTTTGGTTGAAACGTTCATGAAAAGGAAATGATACTTTTCTTGTGTAGATGAGTAAAATTAATCAAACAAAATCCAATTTAATTAATCAAACAATAACAAAACTAAGGGTTCTTCTAAGGTTGAATGGTTGCCATGATTTCTCATCTTGATTCATTATTGACCAAACATTTTTCTCAGGCCGTCAACCCTTCGAGAAGACTTCTTCTGTTTTTTGAGTTTTAAGTCTTTGTCATTGTACCGTTCATTTCAAGATTTGTTAGCAAAATAATTATTATGGCATGGAAAATTTCATAAATATAATGGGACTTATATGATTGCTGAGATTTTTGCAGGATGGCATGCATTAAATTAACAACATAAAACTTTTGCAAAAAGTCTCCCCGGCGGGGAATCGAACCCCGGTCTCCCGCGTGACAGGCGGGGATACTTACCACTATACTACCGAGGAATATACATCCGGGAGCAAAAAGTAAAACAATATTTGTTTTTGAATAAAATAAATAAATCATTATGATAACTATTTTGGGTTTTGACAGTTTTATAACAGTACATTCGATAAATACGTTTATTACACCCTTTGTGATTCTAACCGTGACACGTGTTTCCTCTTATCGATTGATGATATATTCTTGCAAAGTAGCAATGCACGTTTCATGAAGATAGTGGGCAAAGGAACTCGTGGTGAGCCAGTCCTTGATGCTGGCAAAATAAATAATCCTTACTCCTCTGTTAAGGCCTATAAAATTACAAATTACAATACTTAACCGCCCTCCCCTCTTAGGGTCTGTGGTATTTTTCCATATCGCGGGTACTTGATTGCAATATCGATGCTTCAGATAATGCCATAAGAGAAGTTATTGAATAGATTGTGCACGAAACCTCCCGGTAGGAGGTCGAGTTCGCGTCATTCCCAAAATAAAAGACTTGACAGTTAAAGTAAATTAAGTTTAAATAAATTAGAAATAACAAACAATTCCTGATAAAAATTGAATACTTTTGTTTCCTGACCATCCTAGCTCGATAATCGTATAGGGTTTTTTTTCTTGATTTTAACCCCATTTGAAGACCCTAATAAATAAATTCGGGGAAGGCACTCAGTCTCTACTTAGTGTCACTTAGTTTAAATATAGCACGTTATTTGGTAAAAAAGCTTAATGTCTTTACCGGGTAGTAAATTATAAAAAACTAGTATTGGAACCCGGCTTCGCTCGGACCAGTTTGGGGTTATGTTCAGCTCGGCGCGTAAATTCAGACGGGCCAAGTTGAAACAACTTTTTTCAAAATTCAAAAGTCTAGGTCAATTAAAATGGAATTAAAATGAACATTTCAGACTGGCATTGACATTTCACAGCCCCTTTCATATATTGACAGCCCCATTCTCGCCCATTAAAATGTCCAAATTCAAGGAAAAAATCTAATTTGCTGTCAAAGAAATGTCAAATAATACTTTCACGTAAATAAAAACATTATTATATTAATAAAAGCCGGGAAAAGTCCAGTAGAAGACTAATTTATTACATTTTGACTAAATGTCTTCGCCGATAAAAAAAATCAAATATATTTTCTTTCATATTCGTTTTTTTTGCATTTAATGACCAACAATGCAAAAGGGAATTACAGACCCACAGACATACATACGCCGTTTCGGTTTTATATATGTACTACTCGATACTCGAGTAATTGGAGTCTCTACACACACATTGATAACGAAACAAATTTATCGTCGAAACTTTCGCGAGCGAAATCAATTCGTTTGTTTGAACTTGCAACAACAATGCAAAAGGGAATATCAGACATACATCCCCCGTTTCGGTTTTATATATAAGATATGGGAATATTAAAAAACATGGAAATACAGAATATCAAAAACGGAACATGTCAGAAAAATAATTATCCAGGTGTTAGGTTAATTAATGAAGCAGCATCTTATCAAAGAAGACCGGTATATTGCGGAAGAATAATGTCCCCAAACGTCAACTCCTCGCTACTAACTGTCACGAGTGTTAAAATAGACCATCAATAAATCAACAATTGTTTATAGCTTGAGAATATAAAATGTTAAGATAGGTAATATTAATGAATTTTCATAAGAGAGGTAAAAGATTTTTCTTAACTATCAATTTTCTTGGCCAGTGCGAGAAAATTTCGTTTACAATGGCAATCAATTTAATTAACCGTTTAGTTTCTCACGTTCCAATATATCCTCGGTAGTATAGTGGTAAGTATCCCCGCCTGTCACGCGGGAGACCGGGGTTCGATTCCCCGCCGGGGAGAAATTTTTGTTGAGTGATCTTTTATTATTTAAGTATGTAAATATACTTTTACTTTCTCTTGTCCATCTTCAAAGTTTGCTTCTTGCAGGCTTTCTAAATGCGAAGCGTATAGAAATACTCGATTTGTTGCATACTTGCATTTGAATGTGGTAATCGAGTTAAATCAATAGGGCCTTTGATTTCATGAAGCCCGGATCAAAAGTCTCTCTTGCCCAGCTACAGATAGGGCTGCTCGTTGGTATTTAAAATCAGGGCTGTGGAATCGGTAAAAATTAAGTCCGATTCCGGCATTTACCAAAACCACGACTCCGACTCAAACATTGACCAAAAACACGACTGCAACTAAAAAAAGTTTAATATCGTCACTTTTTTTCCTAATCTTCCTATTTATGTGTATTCAATTAAATATCAACCCTACCAATCCGGCCAATAGCCAAATTTTACATATTACATGCAAAATAAAAAGTTCAATGTTTTCAAAATTTCCGAGTACGACTACGGCCAAGCCGTCGCGACGACTACGACCAAAGTGCCCCGACTCCACGACTCTAAACTCTACAGCCCTGTTTATAATACATACATTGATACATATGAAGTAAGCATTTCGACTGAGGGTGCTTGATGGAATTTGTTTTAATTTTGTACTTTTCCATGAGTTTTGTCGCTAACGACCCGGGTTTTGCCTTTCGACATCTTCATACATTTCAAGTGCACGGATGTCCTTGAACTGACATACATATATTTAACATTTGACTCTTCTTTCACGTTTCATTCCTTTCTTCAATTACCCGGCAGGCTAGTATGCAAGCCATTTGAAAACCCTACTGTGTTTCGTACTCTTTGACATATATGAATTTAAATTTAAGTCGCAACTGGAGCGAGTTCATAAAAATTTGCGTTATTACTATTTCAAAAAATTCAACTATTTTCCGTATGACAATCATTAATGGAATATTATCCAACCAAGTTTTAGAATGCTGTTTGAAGCTCGAAGACTAATGCAATATTAAACATTTTTCTCTTCGTGGTTGATAACCCTGACATCCTTGCTTTACCTACGTGGTCGTAACAAAGACAAATCAATTTTCTTTGTCAAAACTTGTTTGTCACGTAGGTCTTTTGAATCTCCAGTTGCAAGGGCTATTCGATAAATGCTGCCTATTGATGTTGACATCTTCGGCAGTGAACTTGATGCTTTGTTTAAAAAATTATGTTTTCTTATGTAATATGTTTCTGTTCTGTTTCTTATTTTTGTGTAATATTTTATGTAACTTTATTAACAAATACATATGTTGCCATGTATTTTAATAGTTTTTGCCAATAAATAAATAAATAAATAAATATCTTCTGGTTTCTAACAATCCAAAACTTTCGTGATAGGTTGAATATATAGTTACCCATCTAAATAAAAAAATAATATAGAAAGCGTAGATACTTATTATTATAAAGATATTATTTTAAAATAATTCTATATTGATGATATAAAAAAGTACTGACAAAGGCAGTGAAATGCGAAGAAAAAATGACAGCAGAAGAAAACTTTCTCTAGCAGTACTGACGGACTGACGACAACTTATTACGAAACACTTGAAGTTTATTCAAATTCAAGAATTGAAAATATACCTTACAGAAAACATAAATAGTTAAGAATATTGTTATTATTGATTGCATTGGTAGAACTCCATTATAATGCGCTGAAAAAATAGCAAAATATTTTAGCTCTACAGAAACTATATGATATGTTTGATAGCTAATTCGGCTTACGCCATCGTCAGAACCTGACCAGAATTTTCACCGAGAGCTATATTATTGATTTTTTTTTATTAGTTTTTTTTAGCTGTGTGTTGTAACAAATATTTTTTGATGATCAGGACTGGTTTCAACTCATTATAATTAACTGATTAAGCTCCTCTCAAGTGGTCGGATCATCGTATAATATAGGGTCTTTTTATAAGGACGCTTAGTTTTGAAATGTAAATAAAACAAGTTGTTTGTGAGATTTCGACTAAATTTTAATTTCATTTTTAAGTATATTTTACGGCATTAAATATGGAATATAGCATCAAATGTCTGCCAATATCCATTCATTATAAAATGGGCCATGTCGCTAACGTTGACTTTTTTGACAAATTTGGGTAAACTTCCAACTGCTCCAGAACCCAATCAGGCGTTGTCTGTGGTCGTTTACCTGAAGTTCCTTGGTTAGTTGGATTTTATATGGGTGCAGACATAAGGCCCGATTCAAAATTCGCCAATTTGAAGTCGCAGAAAAGCCAAGTTCTTGTGAACAACGAGAAATAAGCTGCCTTGGGTTTTCCTGTACACTTTCACACACAGCAGCAATGTTTTCAGCAGATATTGTATTTTGATGACGTACAGGTAGGTGTTGGCCGATTATTTACCAAACTGGTTGACTCAAATTTGACCACTAAACAATGAATAATCTACTCAGCAGGACAAAGTAACATAATTTGAGCGTCCCTATTGAAATACCCTTTATATGGGACTATGTATTACAAAAAGTGTGATTTATATATTTCAATTAAATGCATTTCATTAAGAGTGTATAAACATTATCGTGAATGCTAGCGATTATAACTGACTATCAGAGACGAAGTCGCAGAAAAGCCAAGTTCTTGTGAACAACGAGAAATAAGCTGCCTTGGGTTTTCCTGTACACTTTCACACACAGCAGCAATGTTTTCACCAGATATTGTATTTTGATGACGTACAGGTAGGTGTTGGCCGATTATTTACCAAACTGGTTGACTCAAATTTGGCCACTAAACAATCAATAATCTACTCAGCAGGACAAAGTAACATATTTTGAGCGTCCCTATTGAAATGCCCTTTATATGGGACTATGTATTACAAAAAGTGTGATTTATATATTTCAATTAAATGAATTTCATTAAGAGTGTATAAAAATTATCGTGAATGCTAGCGATTATAACTGATTATCAGACATGAAGCAATTTCTGAAATAAACAATTTTTATCAGGCGGAAATACATGTATGTGTTGGCGGGAAACTTTTCGGTGAGCAAGGCCGTTTGTGACGTCATTGGGAAAAGTGAAGCTAATTTTTTGCATCAATGATTTTTCTTTTTCACAATAATTCGAATCATAAATTCGTTGCATTATAAATATGTTATTAAAAGCTATGATTTAATCAACTAACATACATAATAATATTGTTTAATATATATGTTACAGTGAAACTGTATTCTCAGTGAAAATGTATCAAGTAATAGATTTGTATGACAACATGATTTCACTGGTCACGATCATTGAAATTATTGCACCAAGTCGATGATTTGCCGGCCTAAAATTTTGGTTTGCTTCGATGAAACAAAATCGGCAAGTAATCCCTTTCATAAAAAGACAACCAAAGAAAAACACAGACAAACATTGGGCTGAAGATAGTGCGGTCAAATTTATTCAAATATATTTCAATGACAGCTTGGAGAAGAATATATTTTCACTGAGAATACAGTTTCACTGTAACATATATATAATAAATAAATGCGATCAACTGCTAGTAAATGGTGGTTTAATTTTATTGTTTAATTAAATGTCAGCTTCAATAATAGTTGTTATGCTTAAATAAGCAGATTATGTTGTTATAATTAAGAATTTCGACTGAGGGTGCTTGATGGAATTTGAATATCAAATTAGAATCGTTTGAATTTTGTACTTTGCTATGAGTTTTGTCGCTAACGACCCGGGTTTCGCCTTTCGGCATCTTCATGCATTTCAAGTGCACGAATGTACTTGAACTGACGCGTAGAACAGTTTGTATCGTTTATATACAAAAATAAAAGTAGATCACTAAGTGAAATTGCTATTAAACTATGAATTATAGAAAAAATGTGTTTCAATGAATTAAGTGGGTTTATTTATAATTATCAACTATTATTTACAATTTTTTTTGTATTTATTTTTATTTAAAAAAATAGACGCAAATTTTGACGTCTGTATTTATCAGTCAGAAATTTATCTTATCAGTTACATTCGATAGAGATGAAAAAAAAACACGACGAGCCATTTAAAAAAACAAAATGGTTGTCTGTAAAGTCGGTTTACGGACGATAGTTTAACGTGACAACGTCATAAGAAAACATTGATGAAATGATTGCATACTTTTATGAATAAAATGGAATCATTTTTATTGAATTATCATTATTTTGTATGGATACGAAGAAGGAGTGAAATGAAATCTACAATTTTTTATTGATTTATTTTATTCGCACTCATTAATTCAAATATGTTTATTACTTTGATGAACAGTTTATTTACAAGTAACAATGTGCTTTTAGCAATTTATTTACAACTTTTATACATGTGTGATATTTGACGTCTTCCAATCTGTGTTATTCTGTTAAAGATAGGTCGGTGATAGGAAAAGTAGGAAATGAATGGGAGTGTTTCAACTGTAATGTGTCTCGAAAAAGTCAAATCAATCAAGAATTAATTACTTTTATTGCCGCAATTGTTGTTGTAGTATAAACAATGAAAACCACATTAACATTTCACTTCACTTTATAAACAGTTGTAAACAGATCACGTGTAGGTACTGTAGGTGTATAAGTTGTGTGCTGCCGCTGTCTCATTTCTACTCAGACGCATCGACCAATCGAGTGGAAGAGAGATAGATGCGGCACAATCCGAACGGTAGGCCGATCGTGCCTCTCTATCGCTTATCCGCGCTCTCGCTCGCACGTTTGCCTTCGGCGTAACGCGACAAACGGGACAATGAGTCATGTTTTTTCGTGCGTGCAGCGGGCGTTCATCGATTTATAAGACGTTGTCACGTCAAACAGTCCAATTAAAAGGCATTCAAACTTTAATTAGTATTCACTATTTACTTCAAATAAATAAGGTTTATTGTCAAATTATAGACTTGCACAAGAGATACTTTTTTTACCAATTCGTGGAGTACATAATAACGCGTTAAACATTGTGTCAAGAAAGAAGCAAGAATAATAAAATATGATTGTATTTTTAAAATTCTTGTGATAATTTATTTTGTGACACAATCATCAACCTTGAAAATGCATTCGATTGTTTATATTTACTAGTGATATGAATTTAAATCACATGTGATATAATATTATGACAACGACTGAAGTACGTTCTATCAATAAAGCATCTGTACCATAATGATAAATTATACAACAAAGCCAAATTTTTTTTGACTATTTCAATATTTTTTCGTCTTAACTGATAATGTAGGGAAAATGTGATTGGGCTTATATACATTATCTGCGAATAATTAGTATGTATAGATTTGAATCGATTGACTTTTGTACTGTACCATGAGTTTTCATCAAGACATTCAAAGGATCGATTTTAAAATTACACCAAGAATCTTCAGTCGGAATCCTTAAGTATAGTAAGTAGAGAACTCCAATTCGATGATCGAGTACTCGATACTCGAGTATACTCGTCCATTTTGCAAGAACTCGATACTCGAGTATTATGAAAAATACTCGAGTAATACTCGTTCGTAGCTTATGAACATCTCTTTCCAAATTTTATTTAGTTATTTTAAAAAAAATAAACAATATTTTACCACTGCATTGCCGAACCCGTGGATTTTGCGATCAGGAAATATTATTTTTAAACGGTTTTCCGTTTTGTTGGCTTTAACTTTATGATGAGGAGATTTTATGTCAAGAGTATTTTGGTACATCTGAAACTACTCGAGTATTTTAAAATTTTGCTACTCGATACTCGAGTAGTTGAAATGACGAGTAATTGGAGTCTCTAATAGTAAGTCTTAAGCTATACCTATGTATGTTTTAGCCTTCAGCAGAAAAAAATAGCACATATTGATGCATATTCGGTAGTGGATTTTCAAAAGGCAGACGATAATCAAAAATATTGAATTCCTTGCTAAAATAGTACGATAAATTGTAGTCTAAGAAAAAGTGTCCCCCGACGAAACGCTTAATAGCATTTCTTTTTAAATGTTTGATTATAACCGAACCCACACCTTACCAAACCCAATCTTACCGAGGTTTTTGTTAAGTTTTGGGTTCGGTTAGGTAAGGTTATGTTTAGGTTAGTTTTGGGATTGGTTGGCTTGGATTAGTTTATAATGAAAAATTAATAAAACCTCCATTTAGCGTTTTTTCGGGGACGTTTTTTCTATCGAACTTTTGTCGGCATACTGATATATTGTTACGGAAGTATTTTATTATATGTATTTGAAAACGTGTTTTACAAATAATAATTATAGCCAGATCAATCAAGTAAGTCAAATTTTTTTTTCACTTAAATTTAAAGAAAATGTTTGTGAGATCTGTCATTAATATGTAAGTTTCACACTACGTCACGTAATCATTCATTGTCTATGCAGTCTTTCGATAACCTCTTCGACATTTATAAATAAAACAATTTTTGTTTTGACGATAGGGCACGCATTGTGTGTGCATTTTGAGGTGAGTTGATTTTAAAATATTACCACTAGAGTTCTTTTCTTATAAAACTTGACATACCTTTATACAAAATGTATTCAATAAATAAGTTTATAAAATGTTTATTTATTTAAAAATTCACCACCTCGTCTCAAGAGCATTACAACCAAGATAATAAAAGTTAAATATAGCCCAGATATTAGAGTGAAGTTTATTAGATTTTTTACATCAAATTTAAGCAATCACGAGAGACTAGGGTGGTTAGAAACTTTATAGCAGAATAAGTTGCATACAATTTGATAAGATGATTTGCAGTTGATTACAGTACCGTTTTCAATTTACCTAATAAGGATTATTTTTAAAAATTTTAATGGCATCTTAAAAATAATGTTCTATTTTTCTGGGGTATTAAAAGTAACAATAAATACGAGAAAACGATAATTCGGGTTTCAAATGAATAAAGATTTATCTTAATCCGTAACTTGCCGTGATAAAAATACGTCCATATACATACGTATGATATTACGTCCAAAATAAAAAGGCGACGATGGACCTGGCTTAGATATGTGCTGTGGTTGCCCAAGGGGAGCCCGAGTCCTGGCTTTACCTTATGGATTTCGTCATTTCGGAATGCCGCTGATGATCATCCATAGTATGTACTAATTGGAGCTGCATGATCTGGGAAGAAGCGAGGGTGTTGGTGGGTGACAACAACGAATCTTGTAGGCATCGTGTGGCGGTCATATTCACCAAATAGGGAGCGGATATGGAAAAAATAATTCTTACATAGATAAGATGTAATAGTACGGTGATAAAATAGCAATGATTTTTAGAGCGACAAAAAATATATAATGTTAAAGTAAAAAATTCAAACAATTCAAAAAAAAATATAATATATAGTTGATAACTATTCCAGCGTACGCCCTCGTCGGAATTATGTTTAAAAATACATTAACTTATCTACATATACTGGTGTAGAAGAGGTACACAACACATACATTAATCCATCACCGATACTGAGAACATTACAGGAGGCTAATGCAATGTTACATGGCTTGTTATCGTTATAGAAAAATCTTTTGAAACTTATTTGTCAATTAAATTCGATACAGTTTTTGTAGTGTGAACACATGTGTATTTTTTCATGAATATAATCTTTTTTTTTGTATTGGCAATCATTTCCGTAGACATAACCAACCTTGTTCTAACCGTATCTTTGAGACACTATCGGATTAAATTTATATAATAACTAGAGAATGCCCAGCATGCGTTGCTATACCACTCAAAGAAAGAAAGTGTCTGTGTTTTAATGCTGGTTATTGAAATGGTTTTGGATACACAATCTTTTTTTGGTTTTCTGTCTGGTGCGTATACGAATAAATCAGAAAGTTTTCCAACGCGTGAGGAGGCCATACAGCTGCCCATGTGAGAAGCATGGATTTTTTTAAATTTAGTCCACACACCGTAGCGATTGTCCCTATGTGAGTCGCACCGGAAACTGTAAACATTTAAATTCAAATGGCATATCTATCGGAATCATTGGGATGCATGGATTCAGTGAATCTTCTCCTTTAAAGATTGCATTTACAATTGTAGCTTCAAAGATATTGTTCATTATCTTTTTCACTAAATGCCCGGTACCGTTGCAAAGTCGTGGTGAAATATTCATTATTTCGTACAAGAATGGATAGGTACGTCAATTTTTAATGTTTAAACGCGCGACGGCATTCCTGGAAAAGCATGTTAATTTAAGACAACCCACCAAAGATTTATCGCAATAGTATGAACGGTAATGGAACGCATACGGGACGAACAAACAAATTTTAGAGATTGTCATAATAAGCAATGTGTCCTACTGATATTTAGTCGCTTGCCATAGGATGTATGAGATAATAACACTTATAATAAATAAATACGTCATTTTTGTATTTATATATAACTGGTTTTGAAAGTAGACATCTTGCGTGACCTCTACTTATCAACGGGCGATGTAATCAAATTCGGGCAAAGGCGATTGCAGTGCCGAAATTGGCTTAAATCACTCGCTTATCAGTTGCAGTAACCTTGCAGGAGTACATGGTATTTACGCAAACTTGGTGAATATTATTTGTATGGCTTTGTGCATTTTATCTCTATATTGTTATTGCAGAGTTTTGTTGCTCAATAAAGGTGGTATTAATTTTCCTAGATATAAATTGAATAACCAAAAATGTAACCCAATTGACGAGGCTAAGTGGTAGACATTTTTTTTTTAATTTCGTGATGCAATTATTTAAATTAATTTAATTATGCACACACATACATATGTATGTGTGTGCATAATTAACCGCAATAACATGACTTTGTCCATGTTTCCTGTTCGATTTTTTAGGGAGAAAAAAAAAAATTCGCATTGAATGTCAGTGATAAAATCCATCTTGCTAGAATGTTGACAACGTCTCAGTTAATTTATTAATAATTATAACAATATTTAATGCATAATTATGATGTATATTATGAAAGTGCCGTCTGCTGTATATGAGGAGGTTGGCGGGTGATAGAGAATCCTAAAGGCACCATGTGTCGGCCATATGATCAGAATAGGGAGCGTAAATGGAAAAAAAATCTGATGCAAGTGGCTGTTGATTTTTTGCTACAATCAATGTCAGTGACTTGATATAGTATTTATATTTTAAGCCATTTTTTAAAATATTAGCCACATTAATTTATCATTGAAAATAACTGATTTCACTGTCATTTTTATGTATATTATATTTTAGCTGTTTATTAAATTGAAATTTTATGTACGCGGGGCGATCTGATAACTGATTGAAAATAAAATAAATGTCTAGTTACAGTCATTTCTCGACTTTCGACAGGGTTCCGTTCCACCACCTAGGACGTAAGTCGAATTTCATACAAAAAATAATGAAATTATAAACATAAAAAGTGCGTGATATGTTGCGTGGTATGTTAGTGGTATTTATTTCAGAATATGTATTAAAAGAAATACATATATATATAATATTTGAGATCAGTTTCGCTAATCGCACGATTTTTTTGACGTGACAACGTCTTATAAATCGATGAACGCCCGCTGCACGCACGAAAAAACATGACTCATTGTCCCGTTTGTCGCGTTACGCCGAAGGCAAGCGTGCGAGCGAGAGCGCGGATAAGCGATAGAGAGGCACGATCGGCCTACCGTTCGGATTGTGCCGCATCTATCTCTTTTCCACTCGATTGGTCGATGCGTCTGAGCAGAAAAGAGACAGCGGCAGCACACAACTTATACACCTACAGTACCTACACGTGATCTGTTTACAACTGTTTATAAAGTGAAGTGAAATGTTAATGTGGTTTTCATTGTTTATATTACAACAACAATTGCGGCAATAAAGGTAATTAATCCTTGAATTAATGAGTGCTAATAAAATATATCAATAAAAAATTGTAGATTTCATTTCACTCCTTCTTCGTATCGATACAAAATAATGATAATTCAATAAAAATGATTGCATTTTATTCATAAAAGTATGCAATCATTTCATCAATGTTTTCTTATGACGTTGTCACGTTAAACTATCGTCCGTAAACCGACTTTACAGACAACCATTTTTTAATGGTATAAGATACATCTTCTAGTTTTTAACGCAGCATGACTTGAAACCAAATTTTCGCATTTTAACTGTTGCAAAAAAACTTAATATCTTAATATTATATAAATAAGTTCTTTCGACTGATCATTCCTCTGATGATATCTGATGATTGCAGCAATCGTTTTAATAAGCCTTTAATAATATTTAGAAATGCTCTTCAAGCTCTAACAGGACTTCAGATTATATTTGAAAATCTTTAGGAAACTTATTTAATGCTATGTTATTTATTTAACGGTAACACAATTTTACTGACTTTTAATTCTTGCATATTAAAAATCTGATTAACGTATAACAAATATACAAAATATCGTATCCATACAAAATAATGATAATTCAATAAAAATGATTCCATTTTATACATAAAAGTATGCAATCATTTCATCAATGTTTTCTTATGACGTTGTCACGTTAAACTATCGTCCGTAAACCGACTTTACAGACACCAATTTTATTTTTAAAGTTCAATCATCAAAGTATAAGTTGCCATGAGCTTTTGTCTAAGTTTATACCCTTGGTTATCGAATCAAATTTTCTATAGTAAGTAAAATAAAGCCACAAGCAAATACATTGTAAAAGGTACCGAATGCTATGATTTAATTGATGGCTAATAAGAAAACTTCTCTTTCGATATTGCGTGAATTATTTGCAATATCATCTCGTCGAAATATATGGATATTATAATTAAAATACCAAGATGACACTTATACATGTGAGATATTATTATCTGCGTAATAAGGAAATGATAATTAAACAAAATTTGAGCGCATTACATTGGTAATGATTATTTAAATTCGAGATAATTGCCATCTCATAAATTACGGTCATATTCCATGAAGGTCAGTTTGATTGTACCCTTATTAAAGTGGTTTTATTGGAAGTCAGACTGTACTAAACGCTTCATTCCCTACCAACTGGAAGGTCTATGACCTATTTATTTATGAATGACAGGAGCCCTTCAGATGTCTGCGAGAGAGACGGAGGAAATATTTCAATCTACTAATGGGATTCAATTTATGTCACATGCAAGATACAACTGGATTAACACATGTTAGGTTTTAACATATTGACATTATTAGACTTATTGAATGATTGCTTTAAAGATACTTCATATTGTATTTTAGATCAATAAATTAAATTAATATAAAATATATTATTTCAGAAATTTTAAGAAAATTAAACACAAAATAAAATTTGTCAATATTAAATTTAAAATAACTTTGATTATTCTACGTATTGATCATGTAATTCCACGTATCAATACGAGAAATAATCAAAGTTATTTTAAATTTTATATTAAAATGAACTTCCACAAAGTTACCGCCGAAACCATTGAAAGTATTAAAATTTGTCAGTTTAAATTCATTTGTGACTTGAAATTCCTGAAGATGCCGAAAGTTCAAACCCGAGTGTTAGCGACAAATTTGATATTGAAATTTTATCAAGCATATTCTGTCGAAATCTTTAATTATCAAGTGGTACACTATTTGTCACACTATACATTTCATACAAAGTTATTTTTTATTTTATATTAAAACTGAGCTCCCAAAAATTTACCGCCGAATACATTGTTAGTATTGGGGTTAATGCTTAAACATACTTCTGACGAAAGCTTAATCCGAAGAAGATATCAGCCATATATTATATATGAAATAATAGCAGGGCTGTGGAGTCGGTCTAAAAAAAGTCCGACTCCGACTCCAGCATTTACCAAAACCACGACTCCGACATTGACCAAAAATACGACTCCGACTCCGACTAAATAAGGTTAATATCGTCACTTTTTTCCCCTAATTTTCCTATTTATGTGTATTCAATTAAATATCAACCCTATCAATGCGGCCAAAAGTCAAATTTGACATATTAAATGCAAAAATAAAAAGTTCAAACTTTTCAAAATTTCCGACTCCTAGTACGACTCCGGCCAAAACGCCGCGACGACTCCGACTCCGACTCCACAGCCCTGAATAAAAATCAAAATATTTTTTCATCGCATCATAATGGAGTTCTACCAAGCTAATTCGCCATTCGATCAATAACAGTAGAAGTCTGTGATAATTTTAAAATAGAGTTACGGTACCGATCTATCAAATTTGATAAAGAAATCATTCCATATAATCTACATGACTGACTTTTTAAAATTATTTTTCAAGCTATAAACTGAATTATGCATGTAGCACTTGCAATTGCTTTTATAAAAATACTAGTATTGCTACCCGGCGTCGCTCGGACTAAGCGACCAATAATTATTTAATGTTATATCATTCGACATAATTATATCACAAACTATAACATCCAAAATAGAGTTAAAATAAAATCACAAACTTTATTTAATTTGATGACAGCCCCATTCTCGCCCATTAAAATGTCCAAATTCAAGGAAAAAATCTAATTTGCTGTAAAAGAAATGTCAAATAATACCTTCACTTAAATAATAAACATTATTATTGATAATAAAAGCCGGGAAAAGTCCAGTAGAAGACTAATTTATTACATTTTGACTAAATGTCTTCGCCGATAAAAATTCAAACATATTTTCTTTCATATTCGTTTTTATGGCAACTTGATGACCAACAATGCAAAAGGGAATTACAGACCCAAAGACATACATACGCCGTTTCGGTTTTATATATAAGATAGCAACAAATAGGGGCATATACAATTGGGTCCTTTCCGGAATAATGTTGTATCCAATGAAACTATCAATATTAAGTAATCAATTTAACAATGTTAAATACGCTATTATGCATTATTTTATGTAAGCAATATATAAAGATACTTTGCTTATTGTAATGAAGATAAAAAATGTAAAAATAAACATAGCCGCTTTTTCACATTTCTAAAAACAGGCAAATTTTTCGAACTATAATTATTCCGGACATGGGCTAAATATAGCTATCTACTAGAGACTCCAATTACTCGACATATCAACTTATCGAGTATCGAGTAGTAAAATTTTAAAATACTCGAGTAGTTTCAGATGTACCAAAATATATATTATTAATTCAAACTTGTCTACATAAATAGATGATAAATAAAAAAATAAGCTTATTTTATTGAATCAAAACATTTATTTCAATTTATGAAATATATATTCAAAAATAATGGAGAATCAAACGTCACAAAATTTTAATTTGGTTCAAAGTTTTGTTTTTTAATCCCGCAGTAGATAAAACTCTCTCTGTTGCTGTGGACGTCGGCTTAAAAACTGTCAATGAATTAAATAATGATATCTAGTTTTTCTGTCCACTGTTTAAAAAAAATGGAAATAAATCTTCATTTATAAATTACGAGTATTACTCGAGTATTTTTCAAATTACTCGAGTATCGAATACTTGAAAAATGGACGAGTATACTCGAATTGGAGTCTCTACTATCTACATATGATCATGTCAATAAATTTGAAGTTATATTACATAAGTGGAACTCTTCGAAAATATGTCAAAGTTCTTATGATATTTTTGGAATAACTTATCATCGACAATTTAGTATACTTATATGTATAATACGGTAAGAAAAATAACAATGTTTTTAATTCTACATAAATTATTTTATATATTTGTTGATAGCTATTTCGGCTTACGCCCTCGTCAGAACTGTGAAATGTTTTAAACGTGTACGGTGAAACCTCGATTCTTCGTTTTTCAAGGGACCTTATAAAACAAACGATTAATGCGGGAAAGTTTTAAATATTAACTCAATGCCGGGACTATAGAAATTGAACGCACCACGCGGAAAAACGTATAATGCGTGAACGTAAGATCGGGGTTTCACTGTATTAGAAATAGCTTATATACCTAGGCTAGACAGGGTACACTATACATCCTCTTCTCTGTTCCACCATCCCAACCTTATATGGAAAAAATAATTAGTAAAATTTGCATTTGTTATCATTTTATGACTTATACATAAAATTTGGAGCTCATTCATTATTTTATAAGAATGCCATGAAATGGTGCGTTCTTTTACTGCATATAACTTCATGTTTTGAGAAGCGTCCAATGTCTAGATCTCAGATGAACGCCCTTCACAGTTTCGCCCTACAAGATTCCCGCCCTCTGGTGCCCTCCGCCTACGCTTTATAGAGACATGAGCATGAGTCACATCTCAACCAGTCAATGGTTTATCCATTGAGTTTTATTCGGTGTCGCATTGCAGGTTTTATTTGGATGTATGTTTATGTTTATCAATATTTACAATATCTATTGATGCAAATTTCAATCTAAACTATATTTATAATACATGCATCATTGTAAATGCAATATAAGAAAAAATTGCAGTCAAATATGTTAAATTAAATTAAAGTTTAATTTACTCATGTCTTCTTACAAGAGTTCATTGATATGTATTGATAAAAATAAAAACAAATTTTCAGTACTTATTCCACATAAAATTTATTGGATCGGGACCGGCTTCGCTCATGACGACCACTATCTACTGAGTAATTATTTTTTATTTATTATTATTATTCCACCAAGTAATGACAGTGAACACTTTAAAAGTGATATTTATTGAGTGGAATAAATAATAACAAGTCGAAATATTTATCAAATTTTCCGGACACACCAAGGAAAATATCAAATTAAAAATGTCCTAGTGTAAGGAATGTCCATTCATAGGATGTATTCAGGGGAGCTATGGGACGCCGGGATGACCTGGGAAGTTGCGAGGAAATTGGCGGGAGATATAGAATCTTGGAGACACCGTGTGGCGGCCATATGCTCCGAATAGGGAGCGGATATGGACAAAAAAAAAGGAATGTCTTTTCTCCTCGAGTTGATGTTGAGTGAGTTTTTCAAATATGATTTTAATAATCATTTACATTAGTAATTATTTTGCATTAGCTGTCATGTTGAATATGTTTTTTTTTATCGTTTTTGAAAATTTCTTATATGATTTTTAATATGTTTGCAGATTTATGATAACTACAAAATGTAAAATACTATCAATTAAATTCGTACACTTTTCCTCCCAAAATTCGACAGTTACAAATTATAATTAAATGTGGAGCATATGACTCCTTGTGAGTAGAACACTTGGATTTAGAGCAGAGGTCACCAGACTTTTTGAGAAACGGGTCGGATAGATTTTTTTAACAGATGACAAATAAGTTCGTATTGGAATTCAGTTAAAATATTATTTCATATGTTCTTATATAAGGTAATTTAATATTTGATGGGTTCATTCGTCGTCGTATCTTATAGGTACTAATTGATGAATTCAAATAAATAGTTGTGAATTCACAAATCATAAAATCAAAAGAAAATATACATATTTGAATAATTTATTTTCAAAAATCGATAATTTATGGAGTTGTTTTAAAACATCTACAAATCTATCGAAAACGTATGTTCCATTTTCAGGAAGTCAGGATCTTCCGAGAGAGTTCGCTGCTCGTCTAGAAATCCTCAAAATAATTCCCCAATTTTTTTTTCTTACTTCAATACACTTTTTTTATCAGCATATAGCAGCGGTCACCAAACTACGGCCCGCGGGCCGAATCCGGCTCCCTAAAAATTTTGAATTTTTGTATAAATCATTTATATAGAAAATATAAATTTACAAAGAAATTTAAGATTTTATTGTGATTTTACAATACGACATGTGTTTCAATTTATCAATAGAGATAAGCATAAAGTAAGCATAATGATTATATAATCATATAAATTAATATTCTAACTGGATTCCATCACGAATTTATATGTCGACCGGCCCGCCATGTTTTTAAAAATTTCAATCCGGCCCGTTTCTCAAAAAGTCTGGTGACCCATGGCCTATAGAATAAAAGCACACACAATGTTGTAAAGAATCCCAATAAATTGATAAAATACAGCATTGCTATCAATGATGTCCTCGATGAAATAATAATTAGTTAGTACTAATGTTATATTTTGAGAAAAACATTAAAAAATCTTTTGATATCTCCTTAATTAACGGTCATAAAATCGTTTTTTATCTACGTACTTGTTTAAACAATTTTTCTTCTTTTTGTGCCATGTCTACTGCAGTGCTTCTTAATCTTGGGTGCATTGACGGGTGTCTACTAATCTACTCTACAAACGCTCTGTTTTTACCAGGGCTGTGGAGTCGGTGAAAAAAAAAGTCTGAATCCGACTCCGACTAAAAACAGGTTAATATCGTTCTATTTATGTGTATTCAATTTAATATATACACCAAAACAATGCGGCCAAAAGCCAAATTTTACATATTAAATGCAAAAATAAAAAGTTCAAACTTTTCAAAATTTCCGACTCCTAGTAGGACACCGGCCAAAACGCCGCGCCGACTCCGACTCCGGCCAAAAAGCTCCGACTCCATGACTCCGACTCCGACTCCACAGCCCTGTTTTTTACAATACAATTTTTGTGCTGTTTCTGCTTCACTACTGCCCAAAAAATAGTATAAACAAAGTTCAGAAATGGATACTGAATCTTTTTTTTTGTTCATAAAAAATAAAAAATACTTTTTGGTGCTTATTCCACAATAGATTTATTAGGATCAGGACTGGTTTCGCTCATGGCGAGCATTAATTATTAAAATAAGCACTAATTATTTTTGTTCAGTCTAAATTTGATGGACAACAGATTTATAATAAAGCACGATAGTAAATGTTTCAATACGAGACAAATGTACGTACGTGTTGAAATGATTTGCAACAACATTGTGAAAACTTTATTCACAACTGACAAAAACAGCATTGCTTACACTTCTACCAACTTTTACACAAAATCCGAAGCTTAAAAAAATGTTGAAGCCAATATAAATCAGCAACAATTACATAACCATCAAAAATGTGATATTCTTTGGCATAAAAACATTTTGTAAGACATCTAATTGATTTCTTGATTGAATCTTGATGACTACATATCTATATTTATCACACCTTTCTACAAATTTGACGATGGCGTAAGCCAAAATAGCTATCAACCAAATCTTATATGTAAAACCGAAACGGCGGATGTAGGTATGTCTGTGGGTCTGTAATTTTTTGGGAATGATATAACATTAAATAATTATTGGTCGCTTAGTCCGAGCGAAGCCGGGTAGCAATACTAGTATAATATAATTTCTGTTGGACTAAAATACATTGCCATATTTTCACCGTGATCTAATTCTCTAATTGGGGGTGACACAGCTATTTTCAGACTCAAAAGAGGTGCCGATTACTAAAAAGATTGAGAAGCACTGGTCTGCAGTCTACCAACGTTTTCATAATTTGTTTAATGTTATGACTTATGAGCACGTAATATTATTTCCATCGATGCATTTTTATCTCGAAGAAGGCCAGCGAAGAGATAATAAAAATGTAAATTTAATACTTTAATCAGTGCTATAATTTTTTTTCGCAGGCGTTCTTATCAAAAATAAATATAATGCACTTTTTCGTATAGCTGAGAATAATTTGAATGGAAATTTTTTCAATTCTTCTAAAGATTTGGTTTATTCAAATGCATATATACTCTCGATTTAAGAATAGTAACCTGTGCTACAATTTAATCAATAGCGAATGATTTATTTACTAGTAGAATCAGTACACTTTTAAGGTGTTCACTGTCAATACTTGGTGGAAAGGCATTATAATTAAAATAATAACACATTTTTCATTCACATTCATCAGTGGTCAAAACAAAACTAATCCGTACTACGGACAGCCAAAAATTCATAAGACTGGCACTCCGTTGGTATTGCGAACATCTGAATTGAAAGTCCATGTTATAGAAGTGTTTTTAAATCCAATGAATAGGAAAGAACTCTTGCAAAAATAGTTGAATCTTTTTTTTTGTACTCCCTAATACTTTTTATACAAATACATATGTACGAATTGTTTGATTTGATAATGTCCAGGGATTAGATGTCTGCACAGGACGAAATTTAAAAATTATACCCGTCCCGAGCCCGAAAATCTCCGACCCGGCCCGACCCAAGCCCGAGGCTCATTCATGAATATCTTACCCGAACCCGAGCCCAAGAGTTTTTTTCAACTTTTCAACAAAATTTTAGTCATCAAATTATTATATATGTATACAAACATACATATGTATATGAAATTTAGATATATTAAATAATGGCATATACATCCGGAATCGTCAGATTTATGTTTTATTTTTTGTGTGCCCAGCCGAGCCCTCGTTACCCTGCCCGACCCAATCGGACCGGGCCGGGCTCAGAGCCCATGCAGACCTCTACCAGGGATATATTTAACACAGCTACTGTTGAAAAAATCAGGGCTGCGGAGTCGGTGAAAAAAAGTCCGACTCCGACTCCAGCATTTACCAAAACCACGACTCCGACTCCGACTTTTTTCTCCTAAATTTCCTATTTATGTGAATTCAATCAAATATCAACCCTATCAATGCGGCCAAAGGCCAAATTTGACATAATGCAAAAATAAAAAGTTCAAACTTTTCAAAATTTCCGACTCCGGCCAAAACGCCGCGACGACTCCGACTCCGGCCAAAAATCTCCGACTCCTAATCCACAGCCCTGGAATAAATGCTTGAAATCTTAGTTGTTGGAATATTTGTAAATCAGCTCAGTATGGAAAAGTTTCAATCAATAAGAAAATTTTACATACAAATTATGCAAGTCATGTACAATTCAAAGAGTTGTATGCAAATACAATGGGAGTACGTAATCCCACATTGTACAAATACTTTGAATAAAGTCTATTAGATTCCACCTGTCGCTAACACCATTGCTGTTTCGTTACCTTACTTTGAAAAGGTTCTAATTGGCATTTTTGCCTAAAATGACATTTTGGTCAGAAACGCTTGTAAAAGGTATTTCAATAGGGAAGCTCAAAATATGTTACTTTGTCCTGCTGAGTAGATTATTCATTGTTTAGTGGCCAAATTTGAGTCAACCAGTTTGGTAAATAATCGGCCGACACCTACCCGTACGTCATCAAAATACAATATCTGGTGAAAACATTGCTGCTGTGTGTGAAAGTGTACAGGAAAACACAAAGCAGCTTATTTCTCGTTGTTCACAAGAACTTGGCTTTTCTGCGACTTCAACTTGGCGAATTTTGAATCGGGCCTTATGTCTGCACCCGTATAAAATCCAACCAACCAAGGAACTTCAGGTAAACGACCGCAGACAACGCCTGATTGGGTTCTGGAGCAGTTGGAAGTTTACCCAAATTTGTCAAAAAAGTCAACTTTAGCGACATGGCCTATTTTATAATGATTGGATATTGGCAGACATTTGATGCTATATTCCATATTTAATGCCGTAAAATATACTTACAAATGAAATTAAAATTTAGTCGAAATCTCACAAACAACTTGTTTTATTTACATTTCAAAACTAAGCGTCCTTATAAAAAGACCCTTTATTTACCGCATTCCTTCACATATAGGAATTTCAAAATTATATATATGTTTGAATAACGGAGCTTAGCATAATTCCGGGGTTGCACTGCATCTGCACACTTTTTTTACTAAATTAATTTGAAAAAGTTCTAAGATTGTCATCATTATTTCCATCATTAGATCTTTAAGATCATTACTTCTCAGCAAGAGTTGTGAAAAAATATGTTTAGCAAATTGGTTACGGATGACTCGTATACGAGTCTTTTCGCCTGTCTAACTGAGGCGTCGAAATATAAACATCTAATCCGACAAATGTTTTAGATTCTCTACAGAAATGGCATTACAAATGTTTGATGCATCATTGAAAAAATAGAATAGAAAAAAATGTTTTTATGGTGATTTTCCTAGTTTTTTTTGTTTGAGTGTTTATGTAATAATATATATAGGATATTTAGTATATATAATAATGTATAAGGACTACTTGGGTTGTAATTTATTACGTTTCCGATAAAATGTATAATTCTACGTCAAATACCCAATTTAGAGTATCACTTATAAAAGTAAGTTAAAAGATATACAGTATTATGCCACAAGGTGTTGTACAGCTGGTGTCCAAAGATTTTTTTTAAACTTAACTTTTTTTAAATCTTTTTTTCGAAAGTACCTAATTGTTTGAACAATTTCGCAAAAATCTCCCCGTAACGAGTAATTTGAAACATTTTTACATGCCCATAGTGAATTTTAATCAATCTAAATTTCAAACGCTCATATCTCAAAACAGTGTCAAGAGCAGTTAGAACCCTTTCAAAGTATGGTGTCGGTTTGCCAAGCAGCAATGCGTAGGCGTCGTTTGGCTAGATGGAGCTCCCATCGTCGGCGCAAGAGGGAGAGTCACCCTCGTCCGTCTTGACATTGTCGCAACCTTGGCCCCTGTGGGCCGACGCTCGCGTTATCACCATTCCTCGCCGTTCGCATCGAATTGCACTTACAGATAAATCGTAACATATACGCTAAGAACTTTCCCCAACGAATCCTGAATTATTTATTTGTATTTTTTTTTGTATATACTCATCCACTACTGTGATACATTTGTATTTTTATAGTTTTGTTTTTAATAAAAACAGATCTACAAGTAAAAATTTAATTTGAATCGGCTGAGGTACACCAAGTTAAACATTTTTCAAATAGGAAATCGTTATCTTCAGATTTCCAATGACCCTAGTTGCTAATAGTATCTATTACTAATTTAATAAATATTTTTCATGATTTTGTTCGATAGAACAAGAGTTTATTTATTTATTTATTTATTTAATAAAAGCAAATCATGGCATTACAGCTGACGCCAATGCGCCATGGATTTGACAAATATAAATACATGCATATATATATATACATACATACATGTAAATATGTAATAAAATCACAAATTAATTAAAAATTAAAAATAAGATGAAAATTACAATAGTCATAAAAAAACAGAGGAAAAAATATTATTAATATCACATTAGAAATTTTCAAGGCAGTCAACCGAATGAGTTCTGACAAAATCAACTTTTATTCAGAAAATATAGTATTCGTCTGAACTCGTTGAGTTGATTATGATTTCTTCGATATAAATGAATACAATTTTTTTATCTTGAAATAAACGGTAAACCTGCAAAGCTCTTTAATGCAGGCATGTGGAGTCGGTGAAAAAAAGTCCGACTCCGACTCCAACATTTACCAAAACCACGACTCCGACTAAAAAAAGGTAAATATCGTCACTTTTTTCCCCTAATTTTCCTATTTATGTGTATTCAATTAAATATCAACCCCGTCAATGCGGCCAAAAGCCAAATTTGACATATTAAAAACAAAAATTAAAAGTTCGAACTTTTCAAAATTTCCGACTCCGAGTACGACTCCGGCCAAAACGCCGCGCCGACTCCGGCCAAAAATTTTGATCACTTTGAATGTGTTCCCTGTCAATACTTGGTGGGAAGGTATCATCTTAATAAATAATAAAAAAACTTTACTTATTCTACGATTAAATAATTAAGATCAAGATCGGTTTTGCTCATCGCAAGCATTTGAAACTGATATCTGATGAAATTAAGAATTTTGACAAAAGCTGCTTGATGGAATTTCAATATTTGAATTGTTTGAATTTTGTACTTTTCCATGAGTTTTGTCGCTAACGATCCGGTTTTCGCCATTCAGCATCTTCAGGCATTCCAACTGCACGAATGTACTTGAACTGACGCGTAGTGATCATGATGATATATATTGAGATGGGGGGCCGAGGGTGGGAAGCCCTCGTTTATGTACAAAAATAAAAGTAGAACACATTTACATTTTAATTGTTACATAAAAACACGGGCAAACATAAATTATTTCACGCACACTTTTGACTATCATGCCAAAAACTTTCTTTTTATAACATTAAATATGCAAGGAGATTTTTCATTATTTATTTTAAATAAGTAAGTCCATATCATTTCACGTGAGGCTTAAATGCATTGATAAAAAAAAATATTATGAGAGATAACGTTGTAAAAATTGTTATTGATAGCTCAATTCACAAGGTGCTGTCAAATTGTTTATCAGTATGTGGGAATATTGAAAATACAATCATTGTAATTTCAGGGCCAAGGTCGGGAATTAATATTCACCGCGATAACGCGCCTCTTGCATTGGTGCCAAACCGGTGGCTGGCGTACAAGATTACATGATAAAGATTTCGATTGCTTGTACTTTGTTCGAAAAATCCCAAATTAAATAAATTAAAAAAGCATCGTCTGTCTTGTTTACCCCTATCAACAGTCCAAGATTTCAATAAAATTAAAAAAAAAATAGAATCCAGAAATAAAAATATGTTAAGAAGAATATAAAATAATTGGCGGAAATCTAAGCCGGTCAATATTTTTCTTCCAATCCAATCTCGTAAAAATCTAAACAAAATTTAAGGTTTTCACACGACCATATATTGTCAAAAAAACATATATTCACTCTAAATTCAATAACAATAAATGAAAAATCTTATTCATCGGGCAAATAAATTATCAAATCACAGATATGCGTTATGCAAGCAAGGGCGTCGCGAACTAACGAATGTGAGATATTACAATGAAATGTTTGATCTCTGATTGTGACTCCTTTATTTATTCCAGTGATTTATTCGATGTATTTTATTATTGAGGCTTATCCAGAGATGGCATTGCTTGTTTTTAACCACTTGCCGGTCCAATTGATTTAACATACATATGTACATATTTATTTATTTATTTATGAAAAAGCAAATCATGGCATTACAGCTGATGCCAATGCGCCATGTATTTGACAAATGTAAATACGTGTATTTATATATATACATACATGTAAATACATAATATTAATCACTAATTAATTAAAAACAAGATGAAAACATTGTAGTCATAAAAACAGAGAGAAAAAAAATTTATAAAATCATATTAGAAATTTTCAAAGATGTCAACCGTGTGAGTTCTGACAAAATCAACTTTTATTCATAAAATATAGTATTCGTCTGAACCCACTCACGTCAATATGAAATATGTCGACATCCGAAGCAATGCCGTTTAAAATTGTTAAAGCTCTTCCCAGAGGCATTCCAATTGGCAGACTGGTTCTACCCCTTGGAAGAACAAACAACTCATGCTCACGATTCCTCAAAAAATTATCAGGAACATTCAATTTAACATTTTCAAGAATGGTGGAATTCTCATTTTGGCCTCGGATAAGCCGAAAGAAATATAATGCCAAGTACATTTCTCTTCGTTTACATTACATATGCACATGCACACATTTGAAAATGCAAAATACACACACAAATTTGTGATAACATATTTTTTATATGTTAGTCTGTGTCCAGCCCTTGCTTGGACTAGATAAAATTCGTAATTTTCGTAAGAAGTTTGCCCGAGTTATCTAGTGATGTCCGTTTTTGACGACATTCAAAACCCGAGTACACTCGGGCGTGCCCGGGAAGGGGTTAAATTGGAAAAATAAATATTCAATTCTGGCAATCGCTTCAAAATAGCAGAACGTATATCGTATGTCACGGGCATCTGAAAGGTTAATAGTCCCACTGCTCAGTTGCAAAGAGTTTTTTTTTGTAGATTGGAGGATATTTAAATATTTAGTATAAGAATTACTTTACAAATACCTAACACATTTATCAAACAATAAATCCCTTGAAGGTTTACGGATTTTCCAGAATTATTGCAGACTTTTTCTTTGTGTGTGGAATAAGTCTGCAGACACCCTACATTATATTTAAATAAAAAAACGCAATGTTTTTGCTCTAGCTCCACAGTATTTTTTTAAGATGTGGACCGGTTTCGCTCATCCTGATAATTTTTAACTCAATTACTTTTCTTTCATGTAGTTAATTATGATTTCATAATAAATAATTTGAAACATTTTTTTATGATTTCTTTCAAATTGTTCAGCATAACTACAAAATTATCCAACCAAACGTCCGATAATAATTTGCGTGTTACATAAAAATACTGTTACTATATCCAAACATTGTGCGGACAAAAATAAGTTAAGATTCCAAAATTAACATCCAAAATGTTAAATATTACTTATACATAATTTACATTAAAATGAGAAGAGTTAGGCATTTTACATCAGTTTAATCAATCTCTGTGATTGTAACATTGTATTCAATGCTCGAATATGTAATCTAATCTAATTCTTTTTTTAAATGGCCTTTAATAATATTTTTGAATTAATCACGACACGCGTTTCTATGCACATTTTTTTAAATACATGATAGCCTAGATTGGGATTTTATGACTTATTTCAGGGGTTCTTAGCCTTATTGTGACTCCGGTCGCATTTGAGATTTTTAAGAATAGTGACGGGTTTTTAACCTTTTAGAACCCTACGGTCCCGTATGGAACTAGTGATTATGGTGGACTTCGCTATCGGATTACACTGATTTATGAAAATGTTTTCAACATATGAATACATTTTAGCTTTCATAAATAATGTCTTTGAGGTACCGATCAATAATTTAATTCTTGGTTTCGTTAAATATTTTTGTTATAATGAGGAATAGAAACGTCACCAGGTTAACGATTGGGATATGCGTTGTGTTATATTCGCACGGACCGTATCAAATCTGGTGCTGGTGCTATTTTGCTATTACTTTGTATTTAACCCACATTGGCGGACTTGTTTTAGAGACATGATTATTTTTATAAGAGCCATGTGTCGCATGGATATTTCGCAAAAAGTGCTCGGGTGGTTAAAGGTTAACAAACAAATCTTAAGCAGTACATTTCTTTTTATTTTGTCAATGTTTCCTGGGTAGCTTCACATATGTGTAACATTCATTAACTATTTTTTAATTTACCTTTACAAAGAAATTATAAAAAAATACAATGCATACGTTTATATAATAACTTTAGAATCTAAACTTATTCGTAAAATAACATTTGTTAACAGTTGTTATTTTTGCGATTTCAATAAATAAAACACAACTCAGATAAAAATTAGGCTTTTTCGTGATTAAATACTGTAGAGGGCGCACGAAAATATCTCAGCGGGCGCAGGCTTAAAACCCCTGACTTCCTTTATCAAAAAGAAAGGGACGTACGGCTATGCTTCGAATGCACATGTTTATGGAAAATATTATATATTTGCGAAATATATAATAAGACTGCAGTACATGCAATAGGTAACCGACTAATAGCAAGAGGGTGCTGCAAGACGGTTCGCTGTTTATTAAAATATTATTTGTTTTATTGATTGTGAAGCAATCTTCCATGTTTTTCTG
This sequence comes from Himalopsyche kuldschensis, assembly GCA_028554975.1. Lineage (NCBI taxonomy): Eukaryota > Metazoa > Arthropoda > Insecta > Trichoptera > Rhyacophilidae > Himalopsyche > Himalopsyche kuldschensis. The sequence goes on from JAHFWI010000007.1 coordinate 5,252,231, forward strand.
TGCATTGTGATTATTTTATCTCTTGAATACATTTACCCTGCAAAAACAAAATCTTGACTCGAAGATACTAATTCTAATGAACGCCTAATATAATAATATGTTTCACCTCTTTTCGTGTTTCCAATATAGTGGTTAAAATCAGATACATCCACCGTCACAAAATAATCAATTAACCCTCTTAGCCTCAGAGCGCCGATCTATCGGCGCACCTGCCTTATGCGAAAAGCCACACAGCACCGATCTATCGGCGCATACTTTGAAATATCATATACGAGATATAGAGAAAGCAAACATAGTGAAAAAAGGCCATTGGAGAATTTTTTTATCATTAAAATAAACTTTTTTACAAATTATAATTTTTTAATATTCAGGTTTTTTTAACAATTATATTTTGTTGATTGATTGAGTAGGCATTTACTTGGTAGAACTCCATTATAATACGGAAAGAAAAATAGCAATGTATTTTAATTCTACATAAATTATTTTATATATTTGTTGATAGCTATTTCGGCTTACGCCTTCGTCAGAACTATGTTTAAAACGTGTATTAGAGATAGCTTATATACCCTTTGCTAGACAGGGTGCCTCCTACATAATCTCTTTCTGTTGAAACCATACCTACGTCACATGAAAGAATTTAAATAAGTTTGATTTATTGGTCTAAAGTAATGGTGGGAAACAATAATTTGGGTATTTTTGGGTTATTGATCGTGTGAAACCACTTAAAATCTGCAATTTCTAAGTGCATCTATTTTAAATTGTTTTAAGTTTATTGTTTGTTAATGGTTTTAACAGAGGTGAGCTATTAATTGTGATCTGATCGTTAAGAATTTCATTGGACTGATTATATCTATTAATTTCAAGCTGTTCCAATGCATTCAGTTTTAGGCCCTTTGAGTTGCGCGCGTGTATTTCGCTCCGATGATCATTATCCGTCGGCGTGATTTTTGATAAACCTAATACTGACCATTTACCAATAAAAATATGTTTTGATATATGGGCTTGCAGGTACTCCAATTTTTTATTTGCAAAATTCCAATATTGATAAATATCAAGTTGCCTTCGTTGACGAATACTATATACTATCTTTTTTTATATGTATGTCAATATAAAGAATTATTGATTTCTCTTTCTAAAAATATTCTCCTTCATCTATTAAAGTGTCCTGGTGTTTTTTGGTTTTTTTCGTTTATAATAAAAAATTTATTATAACCAAAGTATATACTATGTTATCATAAAAATAGCTCTAAGCTTTTTCGCAAGTACCCGCAAAAACGGCTGAGGCTAAAAAGGTTAATAATTGGTATTGATAATGTGTCATAATTGTATACCGCCACCTGTGAATAGTATTAGAAATTTAAGGATTATATCGGAAAATCTTAGCGAAGTTCACCACCAAAAAAAAGTCTCAATAATGATTTATTATTAAGAAAACTAAATATGACACTAAATGAGTCGTTCCTAAAGTGGTCTATATCGAGCCCTGGAGATCGTCACTGAAAATATAAATTGGGGGTCTATGAGATGTAAATGGGGGTCCACGATAGATTTAAGGTCAAGTCTCACTAAATTGAAGCCAAATAGTGAAATTTTGCTATCAAAGCATGACGCTCAACATTCGCATTAAAAGCACTGTTTTTGTGTATTATATAATATAATTTTTTTTCTAGATTTTCATTGTGTTTCGTTTTAATGAATATAGCTATAAAATTTGACATATTTTTTTATTTTTAAAACATTCTAATCTACAATTAACCAACCCATAACCGCCGAAATCATCGATAGTATTACAATTAACCCTATCAAATGTTAAAAAAATAAGTAGCTCTGTGTCAGATTCAAAAAAAATATATTGATTAATTTGTAATAAAAAATATTAGGAGGTCTACCGAAAACTGAAATATCTTCAAGGGGTCCACGGGAGAAAAAAGATTGGAGACCTCTGCACTAAATCCTCATATTTAAATACATGACATTATTTTTTTTCTTCACTCTTATATCTGTAAACTATGTAATTTCTTCTTCCAATGTTTTCATTTTTTTTTCTATGTTCTTTTGCTATGTTCATATTATATAAATATAAAATTTGAATTTTGTACTTTTCCATGAGTTTTATCGCTAACGACCCGGGTTTCGCCTTTTGGCATCTTCAGGCATTTCAAGTGCATGGATGTACTTGAACTGACGCGTAGTAAACAGTTTGTATTGTTTATATAAATAAATTGCTATTAAAATGCAAATTAGCGAAAATTGTATGCAAACAAGTTTCAATGAATTAAGTGGGTTTGCTATAATTATAGGGATTTTTGAAAGTACTAATGACCAGATAATAACATAGGAATATCCTAAATAAATCTAGGGTTTTATCCGACCATGGAAAAGTACAAAATTTAAACAGTTTTGAATATAAATATAAATAAGTAAAATTATTTTCTTATTAAATTCGATTCTATTCTATATAGAGTTATAAAAGATGACAAAAACTTCGCATTTAGCTTGCATTCAATTTTAAGAGGTGAGCGGATTCCCGGTCCAAGGCGAAATCCCGGGAATAGTTCAAGGATTCATCAATGCCAATGCCCCACGCTTCCTGCTAAAGGCCATGTCGACCATGAACTCGTTTATGCGTAGGACACACTTTACCCTGCTACCATTGGCTTGAATACGATTTAAATCCACCCCTCCAAAATTTACATACGACTCGTGGCAATCCGAATTGAAAGAATATTTTCCAATTATCGACAAATAATTCATTATATTGCAATACTGTTTAATTCTTTAGTTCCGAAGCTGACTTGAAAGTGGATCGATTGTTTGGGCACCGAGGGGTGCTACATATGTTCTTATAGTAGAGATGGTTTAGAAGAATTTTTTCAGTTAATTCTCTATTTGAAGACATATGGATTACTACCCATGGCTTTATCTAACCGACTTTCTCTTTAGGCATGCTCACTTTCATTAGTTTGAATGCTCGAAGAGAAATGTACATTAATATTAAATTGAATGCTCCTGATAATTTTTGAGGAATCGTGAACGTGAGTTATCTGTTCTTCCAAGGGGTAGAACCAGTCTGCCAATAGGAATGCCACCGGAAGAGCTTTAACAATTTTAAACGGCATTGCTTTGGAAGTCGACATATTTCATATTGACGTGAGTGAGTTCAGACGAATACTATTTTTTATGAATAAAAGTTGATTTTGTCGGAACTCAATCGGTTGATTTCTTTGAAAATTTCTAATAGGATTTTATTTATTTTTTCTCTCTACTACTAATAAATTGTGATTTTACAGCTGCAACTGTAATGCCGTGATTTGTATTTTCTTGAATAAATAAAAATATCAAAAAAATACGGCCCGCTGGGGCCTCCAAGCCTTGGCCCGCCTCTTGCACTTATATCCACCGGATAATCCGACAATGATGCCCATCATTTTATGGTTATTTTGGAATTATGTTTTCGAATGTTTTCGAATGGAGCCTTGTTCTAGAAGTGTCAATGTCAAATGTTAAGTATAGGCAATTGTTTGCTATTAAAAATATTTGGACGATGTGTTTCTGAAAGTTTATTGAAATTTATGGTATCTGTTTAGTCTAGTGCAGTGATAATTTTTCCCACTATAACTGCCTAAGTGAACACAGACACTTCTAACACTAATAAATCTCAACCTCATTTATTGGTGCAAAGTATGCTGCAAAATTCTTTTGACACACAAATTAGCTGTATATATTTCATTCATTTTAAATCGAATGACATTGGGATTTCTAGCCTAAAAAAAATGTTTATTTTGAAGTATTTTATGGTTCTTAAGTCAAAATGGCCAAAATCTGACACGGTCACATCTAACAACAAGGACCAGATGCATATTTTTTTATATAATCCCAAATTTAAGATGAAGATAAAAAAACTAGTTTCATCCGGAATTTACTCTCTGTCATCGTTTTCTTCAACTCGGAAAAAAAGGTTTTTAGTTTTTCTTAAAACGCGTACAGAAAAAGTCCGTATCTTACATTTCAACAATGTTTATATTATAGTCAAGTCGAAAATAAGTCGTATGAAAATTCGATATTCAATACGAAACATCATGAAATGCATAGTATAATAAAATCTCCAATTTTGTTCTCGGCCAAATATACTCTTTTTTTTAAATGTAGTATTGATGGTATTTAAAAAGAACATAAAGTCTCCATATCGGAGCATATGGCCGCCACACGGTGCCTCCAAGATTCTCACCCGTCAACTTCCATGCTTCTCCCCAGGTCATCTCGGCGTATCGTAGCTCCCCTGAGTACATCCTATGGATGGTCATCAAATGCCTTCCGCGGCGTCGGGATCCATCAGGTTGACAAAAGAGGCAGGCAGGATTCAGGCTCCTCTGGGGCATCCGCAGCATATGTAAAGGGTCTTTTTATAAGGACGCTTAGTTTTGAAATGTAAATAAAACAAGTTGTTTGTGAGATTTCGACTAAATTTTAATTTCATTTGTAAGTATATTTTACGGCATTAAATATGGAATACAGCATCAAATGTCTGCCAATATCCATTCATTATAAAATGGGCCATGTCGCTAAAGTTGATTTTTTTGACAAATTTGGGTAAACTGTCAACTGCTCCAGAACCCAATCAGGCGTTGTCTGTGGTCGTTTACCTGAAGTTCCTTGGTTAGTTGGATTTTATACGGGTGCAGACATAAGACCCAATTCAAAATTCGCCAAGTTGAAGTCGCAGAAAAGCCAAGTTCTTGTGAACAACGAGAAATAAGCTGCCTTGGGTTTTCCTGTACACTTTCACACACAGCAGCAATGTTTTCACCAGATATTGTATTTTGATGACGCACAGGTAGGTGTTGGCCGATTATTTACTAAACTGGTTGACTCAAATTTGGCCACTAAACAATGAATAATCTACTCAGCAGGACAAAGTAACATATTTTGAGCGTCCCTATTGAAATACCCTTTACATATAAGCCAGGTCCATCGTCGCCTTTTTATTTTGGACGTAATAAGGGGCTGGTTTGTCCGCTCTCTTACCTCAGTGTTCCTGATATACCTCCACACTCGCAATGATTGAAGGTGCAAACCATCAAGGTGTAAAAAAAAATGATTATGAAAAACACATGATCTTTTTTTCAATACTATGCATTCATTACCCTACAATCTACAGAAGAACACAATAAAAGAAAAATTCAAACAATAATAAGCAATGATAAAGTATTTATCTTCATTTTTTTATTTAGTACCACTTTATATAAAATGAAAATTATTAAATAAATGTGTCATACATAACGTATATTGCCATGGTTTCTATTTATCCGTATTTTTAACAAACCATACCACCTTCATATTATAAATATTTTTCTTCATGAGCACGATTTGAGCCGAGCGGAAAACATAATCGCCGTGCGGTAGCAGGTGCAAGCGCTGCGAGAGGTTTTTTCCGAAGGGCCATGCACCTGACATTGTACCGAGCGCCGCGACGCCGACGCCTGTGCGGGGGTTGCTACGACGCTACGGCCGGGGTCGACACACCCGGCTGCCGCCA